>OX382225.1:19938437-21392480 GCA_947507525.1 Apamea epomidion | reverse complement strand
TTGAACCTGAGTAAACAACGATAATTAGTAATAATATCTACATACTGAAGTGGAATATTTTTGTGGCCGTTTGTTATTAAGGTTAGGCATTTGTATTTATATAAGTGAATCATGGAGTACGCACCTGTGCGACTGTGTCTTGTGTGTAATCACAACTGCTACGAAAATGAAGCATGAGTAGGTACTTAGATGCTTACATACAGGGTGGCAGGGACTTCGACGCGCAACCTGTAACCATGAATTAAGCACATAATTTTAGACCCCCTAGTGTAGAAATTTTCTGTCGGTTAACAAAAAAAAATCTGCTGTTTCATAGGGAAATGCAATACCTACGCGGTGAAAATGTATAGAACAGCGAACTTTTTTTTTAATATCCGATGAAATCTATCGACGTGAGGGTGTTTAGAATCATGTGCTGAATCCATGGTAATAGGTTGCTCGTCGATGTCCCTGTCACCCGGTAGGTATAGGTAGGAAAACCAATTTCCGGGAAAACTTGCAATAAAGTAAAAAAAAATCATGAAACTAATTTCATCTTTCTCTCTGACGGAACCCTTTTTTTTTTTTTTTTTTGAGGATGGGAAATCATCAAATGACCCCTCCCGCTCTGGGTGGAGCAGAAGGGAGTGTCAGACTCTTACTGAGTAAAACCCACCCGTGTTCCTTCCTTAGCCCTTTATGTACCAGGGCAGCGGTAACCCTTTCGGACGATCCCGCTACCCCGGCAGGATCCCGCTACCCCGGCAGGGACCCCTTGACAATTCAAAAGTGCCTGTAATTGGTTTATTTCAGACCGCGACTTCGTCGGCGTGGATTTTTGGCTTATCCTGCGATTTTTTAATCTTTGACAGTTTTTTTATAAAAACACCTGTCACATGTAATTTAATCAACTGCCTGTCATTATGCATAAATATCAACCGTATCGCACTCTCGCGATTTGCTAGCATATGTATATTTGAATTAAAAAGTTGAGCTATTTTTATTAATTTACGGATCAACAAACTGAATGTCATACTTAACAAAGTTCGGATTCCATTGCAACCTAAAACTTATTAGGACCTTTTTTACACGTAATAACTCAAAAATAAGCTTAGAATACATTTCACTAAAGTAGATAATTAATTAAGTGGCGATAGAATGTAAATCATCTGAGGTTATGAATACTGCTGTAGGTAACCTTAACTAAGGTTAAAAACTGTTAGATTTCCGGCAAGTTATAGTTGATTTAAAGGATTACTGTTCGCTAAACGCCACATCTTAACGCTACTCATATCTTTATTATTTGTTCCTTAATTGAAAGTTTTATAAACATTATTCAAGACACTCCAACACTCCGACTAAAATATTTCAATCAACACAGGAAGCTGTTTAAGCTTGCGAATAGCGAACAAAATACCTAAGTAAACCTATTGTTTTTGTGCTCTCAGAAGTCAGACTAGAATGATCTCAGTTCTCATGGATTTTATAAATAAAAAACTAATAAATTCAGAGATTACATGATCGTGAAACCTGTTGAGACATTAGCGGAGTAATTATAATAATTATTTTCGTGAGTATTTATTTTATGTGCTGAGTTCCGCGTTAATTGTTTTTTTTTATCCTGATAGCAACGAAACCGTTTAAAACATCAATTTTAGAAATTTTAGAAATTGGATAAAAACACAATTTTGGTGTTTTTACAGCACTAAATTTAAAATTTAAAAACTCCCGACACAAAATAATAATAAAAGAAAAAAATAACCTTGAAATTAACACCCTACGTAAGTACCAGCAGAGTATCGTAGGACATGAAGTTTCGCATCTACTGTTACTCCTAGAATAATTGCCGAGCCTATAGTTTCAAGCAGCTCTTTATCTAAGACGATGTTGGGTCCCAGATTTCTAAAATTCGGTAAGGTGAACTTTATACATTTCGTTTTCTTGGCATGGAGAACTGGGTTATTTGACGTAAACCAATCTGTAACTATTGAGAGTGCATTAAATGTTATCGCGTCGGGGGAACGCTAATATTTTAAAATTTTACAAAACGTTAGGCTAATAATTAGAGCGGTCCCCCGACGCGACAATATTTATTCAAAAAATTTCATACTTACGTAGACTAATAATTTCAAGGTTATGTTTTTTTTATAGGATTTCACGTTTTATACCTTTTTTTGTTACTATTTTTCTTATTATTTATGGTCAGGGGTTTTTAAATTTTTTATTTTATGCTTTTTGTAGGGACTTCTAATTTTTTTTATTTAATTTCTTTTATTTTCTTGCGTTTTAAGATTCTGGTAATTTGGTGTTTAATCAGGTTTTTTAAAATTCGCCATTTTGAGGTGGCGGCCATCTTGGGTTTGAAATTGATCATAGTGTATAGTATTCTACTATTCAAGCCCTTTCATTTGATATCCATGTTGAGGGAGTTGCGAAAAAATATGTAATCCGCCATTTTGTGGCGGCGGCCGTATTGCACCGATTTTCATCAAACATAGCTAAGAACACTCCCGACTAACACCTTTCAAACAAAAAAAAAAAAAAACAAAATCAAAATCGGTTCATCCGTTCAGGAGTTACAATGCCACAGACAGACACAGACACACACAGAGAGAGAGACACGTCAAGCTTATAACACCCCGTCGTTTTTGCGTCAGGGGTTAAAAACAGCAAAACTAGATCGATCAGGAAAATAATGTATTTAATGTACAGACGCCAGCAGGTCAAGCTACCCGAAACTGTCAAATTTTTCCAATCAACCTTGAACCTAATGCTTTAGCAATAAAGTTTAAAATGTATTAAAGAAATTTGACAGATTGTAGTAGCTTGATGTGCTGGCTTCTGTACCTACTTCATCATTATCATTCTCTTGGCCCGATCCCTATTTATTATGCAACATCTAATGTAGATACTTATTCCTTCATACGAGATAATAGGCTATTTTCCTAAAAAAATCTAATGGAGTCCGTCAGTTAGATTATCAAAAAATATTGAACCCGTATTTTTTTTTTTTTGTCAATTATATAAAAAATGATGAAGATATCGCCCTATAAAGTTCCGCGTGACGTCACTTGCTTGCGACACTTTTGCAAGCAAGTGACGTCACGACCACTCAAATTTTGACGCGCTTTATCTTTGTCATGTTTTGTTTGATTGACAAAAGAAAAAATACGTGTCCATTATTTTTCGATAATCTAACTGATGACGGACTAAACATAATTATTTTTTTTTACCCAGGCAACTACCCTATAAGTTTAAAAAGTAACTACATCATCAACCTTAGCAGTCCACTGCTGGACATTCATTATCATCAGTCAAAGTAACGACAATTTAATGAAAAGCAAAAAAAGTATAGAAGTACAACGAACTTTGAACTATCAGTCAATGTTTGATAAAACATTACTTTGAAACATCACAACACGACTTTTTTTGTTGTGTCTTGATTTTAGAGTAATTTTCCATCGCGACACTAATGGACACTGACATCCTGACATCAAACTAATAGCCTAAAAAAATTACCTACGATTTATTTGAACATTAATTAAATTGTAATTGACTTATTGAAAAAAGGTAATTTATTTAAAAAGGTACCAGAATTTATCATAATATTATAATATCCAATAAAATTATCTCCTTTTTGTATTATTCATCATCTGCCCAGCCTTTTCCCAACTATGTTGGGGTCGGCTTCCAGTCTTACCGGATGTAGCTGAATACCAGTATTTTACATGAAGCGACTGCCTATATGACCTACACAACCTGGTCTCTGGGAATTACGATACCCCGACTGGTTGTCAGACTTTCGGGCTTCTGACTACCCGTAACGACTGTCAAAGATCTACGAATGACAGCCGGGACCAACGGCCTAACATGATTTCCGAGCACGGAGAGGTCTCGATATGTAATGGATGGTCACCCATCCACGAACCGACCGCGAACCAAGGGCCCCGGGATCTTGTTGGACTCGTTATTATTTTAGTAAAAAAAAACGAATGAGCTAATAGGCTATTTTCCTACAAAAATCTAATTAGTCCGTCAGTTAGATTATCAAAAAATATTGAACCCGTATTTTTTCTTTTATCAATTATATAAAAAATGATGAAGATATCGCCCGTTAAACTTCTGCGTGACGTCACTTGCTTGCGACACTTTTGCGAGCAAGTGACGTCACGACCCCCCAATCCCAAATTTTGACAAGCTTTATCTTTGTCATTTTTTATTTGATTGACAAAAGAAAAAATACGTGTCCATTATTATTCGACAATCTAACTGACGGACTAAATATTATTATTATTTCTTTACCCAGGCAACTACCCTATTGCTATTTTTTTACTTATACTCGCATCTTATCGTTCAGACTTCCAAAAAAGGTCTGCTATAAGTGAAGCCTAACATAATTAATAACCTTAACACACGTCCTCATATATAACCTATCTGTGGAAGTAGGTATTTACTACCAACTCATATACTTAATAAACTTAATTCACCTTGAAAATCGGCACCAACCTGTATTGATTTTAATTGAACCTTGGTTTTCTAAATCAAGTACCTAATTAAAGTATGTTGGACATTTTTACGATCACAATAATTACATATACCTTTTTCTACGTACTCCTGAATTTACATAATATTAATCATTCAAATGAACATAAACATTTCACCCGTTTATATCAGAGATTTATGAATAGTACCTAATCTATGTATAAAATGTCATTCTACTATCAAATCCGGGTCAAGTAATTTTGATAATATGATAGGTAATGTAAGTACTATACCTACCTAATCTAATATCGCGACATATTCGCCAAAAAGGTAAACAAATATGAGTTTATGGAAAATTAACTTTAATTCCTACACAATAAAGTTCAGTTTACGCTAAAACTTCAAACATTTTTATAACTTTTTCAATAGTTCTAGTCACTCTGAAATCAACTTAATTGCCATTATAATAAAGTTGATATTTATTTACCTTGAAATAACGTCAATTAGAAACATAAATAAAATTTGAATAAGTAATTATGTATTATTATCTTCTACTGATAACTGAAAACTGAATAGGTACCTATAGTAAATTCAATTCAATGGGAAAGCGATACGGCATTATTCACGAGGAGCCAGGGGTGCATTTAGGGCTTCTAAACCTCGAAAATTAAAACGCCATATAGCGTTTTCCATGTTAATCCTGCATTAATTGAAACCTTCAATTTCTCGCGCTATTTCTCTACACTGATGATCCTGCCTGCTGCCTGCACTGCATGTAGACTTTGTGTGAAACAGTTGTGGAATTCAGTGCCTTTTATTTGATGTTTGGTTTGCACATCTAAGTCACCTGACACTGTGTGTTTTGGCACCTTTCTTTTATTATAATCCTTTACCATCCTTTCCCTTTTTATAATGCATCGTTGCAAACAAATCCCGTCCCATTTTCTGTCATCTAATTAGAAGCTTCACCCCAGAGTTCTTCATAACCTCCAAGCATTTTTTTTAAACCAGCAGAATACTGCTGGACACAACCCTTTCCAAGACAATATTTTCTAATTTATTCCTTTTCACCTTCCACAGACCTCCCCGCGCCTCGCAGCATCTCACCGTCGCCAGCTCCATCAGGCCACAGCGCTAGTGGAGCCCATGTCCAGCTCAAACGCCTGGTCGCCAGGGTCGTGGAGGAAGCGGCCGCGTTGCCAGCCCTCGCCAGATATGCTGCCGAGCCTCACACGCCGACCATCGAGTCTTCGACATATGAAGACCTGCTGGCTACGGCTATATTGAATAAGGTTTGTTTTTGACGGCAGACACAAGGAGTCCATAGATCAGAGATGGCTCTTTAGAACGCTAAATAAACCAAAAACATGGGAAGATTTTGAAGTTTGGCTACAATAATATGCTTTTGTTCGATCAATGCAAAAGCTTTTACGACTATAACTGGAACCCAGTAGAATTTGAACGCGTCTGAGATTAACTTCCTACTCCTACTAATATTATAAATGCGAAAGTTTGTATGCATGGATGGATGGATGGATGAATGTGTGTTACTCTTTCACGCAAAAACTACTGAACGGATTTGGATGAAATTTCGCACACAGATGGTTTATAACCAGGATTAACATATAGGATACTTTTTATCCCAATATTCCCACGGGATCGAAACTTATGCGTGTGAAACCGCGGGGCGCAGCTAGTATTACATACCTTTGGAGCTCATACCTGTAGATCATTTCCGTAAAAATCTATATTCATACGCATTGATAGCAGTTGTCTGGCCTGTGTTTTTAAATCCTTGAGACGATAAATAATTTATATAAAGATAAACAAATCCCCAGATGGCCTTCTGTACGATTTGTAAATTTCGAACACGTCTGTCGTCTATTGTTTCTAGACTTTAAATTCCGCCCTTTTGGTGCCTTGGGCTTCATGTTTTAAAAGTAAATTCGATACTTACCTATATATCTTCAACAGGTTTTGTCCTACAGGCATAGACATTCTTAGGAATGAAAAAGTCCTCCTATAAACGGTCTTCCTCTAGTTCCGAACAATTCCTTCTAATTAGTACCTATTCCAGTCATATTAATAGCGCACAAATCCTGAGAAATCCAATTCCGTAGCGTGCCTTGATGTCAACATAGCCTTATGCTCGCGAATCCTTACAAACGCTTCATTAGTTCTACGCTAATTTAGGGCTGACACTCAAATCTTATCGAATAACCTTCCGAACATTTTATACTTTAACAAAATTTTGCGCGGTAATTGCATAACTCACTATCAGTAGCAATGGCTTTCATTTTGACAGTTCAACAACATTCATTGCGTTGTTTACGTTGATGAGCAGACAAGTTTTTCGAGCAGCTGAATCAGATATGAAGCAATGAATTAGCAATATCCTTCAACAGGATTCAAATTGAGATTGATAGTGCGCAATAAGAGCGCTGGAATTAAAGTTAATATAACAATCTAATCGGTATCTTAGTATTTATATCTAATATCCTATTCTGAAAATAGGTCCTTAGTAAAATTATATACTACCATTATTTACTATCGTGGGCATGAATCATTCCCACTTAGCCCAACGAACTTTGCACTTAGTATCAATAAGATTAGGTTCCACTATCATTCACCCGGACGTAATATAAAAATTAATCATGACTATCGTTATTTTATCAGCTCTGTGACTTAACGTTCTGACCGTGGGACTCCCCAATGACCGAAGTAATCCAGCACCCTAATTGCGTAACACAATCTCTCAATCAGAATCTGAATCATTTTGAAAGATATCGCTAACCCATTGCTTCATATGTTCGAAAAATGTGTCTGTTCAATAACTTAAATAACGCAATGAATGTTGTTGAACTGTCAAAATGAAACCGATTGCTACTGATGGTGTGTTACGCATTTACCCCGCTGGTACCTACTGAATTCATGGTAATAATTTGCACGTCGATGTCCCTGTATGGCCTGTGTAATAATCAAGATAACAACTACATATGATGGAAATCCCACTAAGAGAATAGAAAGGAAAAACTCATCAAACACAGTAAGCCACATTATTTGATAGGTTACAAATGGACTTTCCTATCTAATTGGCAAGTGTAACAATAGGTAAATATAAAAACAAACATATATATTTATAAATTCTCAGTCAATTTGATAAGATCAATTTCTCTAAAGCCGAATATTTCCCACGGGTGTCATAATATTTAATTACGCTAACAAAACTATAAAAAGATGATAGGAGTACAAGACAATACGCTGCTAAAGAAATTGAAGTGTGAAAGTTTTGTTTAAGAAATGAAATGATTAGTTCAGTTCAGTTCATAACGAAATGTAACATGGGACAACGGCAGGAAGATGATAATAAACTAAATGTTAACATAAAAGGTGGAACTAGCGTGTGAGTGAACGGAAAACTGTGTGATTAGGTACTAAAACAAGGATCTAGCATTTGAATACGATCCATTACATGCCCGGCTTGGCTCGATACCTTATCTTACTTATCAGCCGATAGCTCTCCGTATCTCGGCTGGGCCAGTACAGAGATAGTTCGCCACCCAATCCAATGTTTTCCAAAGAATTGGTAAGTCATCATTAATAAATAATGAGATTAATGAGTGTAATTCTCGCACACTTAGTGCTAATCACTTGTCCGAAATGGTATTGTCCAGAAGTGTCGTGAAGTGAAATGTAAATACAATATTAAAATGTCCTACACCATCACTTTGGTAGGATTCGTAGTGATTATATATATTCTTGCGATTATATGTTTGGTGAGTTACGTAAATCTGCGCCTGCGTTCGGATATTTTGGTTAAAAATCTTAAAAGTATGATTAGAATTTTTTTGATATGTGATTATAATAAAAGTTGAGATTATGTCATTGATAGAAATTCGGAAAGATTTAAGTGGACGGTTGCGTGGTTGTTTTTACTATCTCTAATGATTGTTATGTAAACAAATTGTGAACTTCGGGGAACTTTTTCAATAAACTTATACTTTTTCAACAACAATTAAATTGTGAAATCCATAATATTACTGCAACGGTGCAAATCGCCAACCCTACGCTATTCGATTGACCCCACACGCTTCTCGACAGCGCAGTGCGAAGCAGCTCCCGTGTGAACCAGACTTTTTTTTAGAAAACGCTCCATCTCTCCCCAACCTCGTATCAAGGCGGAATAAAGTTCAATTTCGTGTGGCAACTCGTGAAAATGTACAATTTCTTCAGTTCTATTGTGAGCTACTTTCCCGAAGCGAACGGCGAGGTTTGAGGTTTTTTCATACGATTGTCAGTTGTTATGAATTCATGCGTTTAGCTGTATTGTTGCTCCACTGCCTCAGATACGGCTGAGCGAGCCATGTTCAAATTTTCCGAGCTAGATTATCGCTATGTATCATATGGGTGATTTAGTGCCAGACGTTTCCTGTGTAAATCTTGAAAGTGAAGAGAAATGTCTGGTGCACAGTTTGGATTTCGGTTTCTCTCGCATACCACTGACGAAAGCCTAAATATAACTCCTCATTATCACGATTTAGCAACATTTAGCTTTTGTAACTATACTTTCAGATGTTCCCCAATAAGGGGGATGAGAAAACTCCCAGTAACATTCCCGCTGCCTTCTATTGCCAGTCCTGCACAACAAATAACACATTGCTCTCTTTCTCCAGGTGATAGAGCGTTACCAGAACGAGAATGGTTCCGGAGGCCGCAGCAGCGGCATCCACTCAGCGAGCGCGAGCCCCACACCTTCGGAGCGCTCCTCGCCGCGCTCGCTGCACACACCACCACGCTCGCTTCACTCCCGACACAACAGGAACATCACTCCTCCCGTAAGTATATTAAGATCATTCTACTTAGTTACTAGTACTACAAAAAAAGTGGACCTTGACTTGATGAAACGGTGGACATGGACTGGCAACCTGGTGAAGATCGCAGGCATCCGCTTGCAGTAACAGGCACCGGACCTGTCGATGTAGCGATGCTTTGGGAAGGCCTGTTTCCAGCATTGGGCGCCTTTCAGATGAATGGATGACCATTACCAAGCAAGACATTCTACCATTAATCGATGAGTGTTAGGGTTCAAGAATCAACGAATTTACTAGACATTGTACAAGACTAAAACAAGGACTCTACTTTCTATGTTCTAACTCATTTTTATAAGACCTAGCCATTGTGTGGAAGATATTAAAAACTGACCATGATCAATAACAAGATTTTCTTAAGCGTCCTCTAACTTTCCAGCTCCATGAAGAAGACGACGTGTCTGATTGGGAGGAGGGGGATGCAACGGACGAAGCCCTAGAGATGCCGCGCCGCGTGCCCTTCCCGGAGTTCGGAGGAGATATAGTGCACAACACAGGTACAAACAATACTATCTATTATTTGCATAAGGAAGCGCAAAAATACCAAGAAGTACCAAAGTTTAAAGATTTTCATATTTGCAATGCAAATCTTAGCTTAGGTAGTCTGGCAAAAAATAACTAAATCAACAATCAGACTCAACAGATTAGTTATCAATCATGATCAACTGATAGAAAAACAACGAGGCAATGTTAACAACCTCATTTTCGATAACCTTCCTTATCAGCTCACACACTTTTATGCAAAAAATAATTTCAAAGTACGTGTACCTACAGCTTTTACACCTACGTTTCAGATAATGAGGATCGAGAATTCGACGAAGTTTCCAGTAGCGACTTGCAGGCAGTCGACGGTACTTGGGAAGAGAACTGGCTGTTCCAGAAAAAGAAAATCAAGACTATACAGTCTGTGCCAGTTCCCATGCTAGTTCCTAACTCCAACACTGAGTACAGAGCTCTAATCGGCGACAGAGACGCTGACGATACCACAGACCTATCAGACAATGCAAGCGATTCAGAAGAACAAGCTGAATACAAAAGTGACATGAAGAAAGTTCTAGACTCCAAACACGTCATTGGCGGCATACCCAAAGTAGAAGAAAATGACTTCGAACCAGACAGCCTCACCATTGTAGACGGAGGTGACGAATTTGACAAGCTTGTTGAGAAAATAGATAATGACGAAACAGTAGACGCAATCATTAACGAAATTAATGACAACAACGTTAATATTGTTGAAACTATCAATGTAAACGCGACAGAAGAAGTCGATGGAGGCAAGCTATTGGTCGGTATTGAAAGTGGACCTTTAACGAAAGCAGAATTCGCGGTGAAAGAGGAAATACACAGGACATTATTGAATGGAAAAACAGAAGAATTTATGGATGAATTGTGTGCAAAAACTAATGGGGACATATTATACAATGGACATGCAAATGATTTGCATAGTGGTGATAGCTTCACAAGTAACAAAGGTCAGTAAAAAATTACATAATATTGTTCAGTATCATATGATTAACGATTCTTAAAATAAATTATAACAATAGGAAGTAGGTAATATACCATTCGTGTAAAGTTTAATCGGATAGCTAAATATAGATTATTAACAACTAAACTTTGATTATAATTGATTACATCAAAGAAACTCAATAGGCAAATAAAGATAAATATGTAATAATTGATTCAGTTAATTTATGAAATGCAAATGTTTTCAGAGTCGACGAACACACTGAGTCACCATGAACGCATGGGTGAATATGAGGAAACGGTGACTTTGCCCGTGCAGAGGTACGCAGACAGTCTGCGCAGGAAACACTTCGATGACGGCCCTCATGAGTAAGTGCACCTTAGAATTTCATCAACTTAGGTCTGGATCAGGTTCACAGTATAAACAAAAACCTTAATTCTCACATATTAGTCTAAGTTAATGAATGTCTTACCGTTACACTGCACCCGATTACACTGAACTGCACAATATTTAGGACGAAAATAATTCGGTACAGGGTTAAGTTTTTTTTTTGTGTATTCTTTAATGCTGCTCATCCTCCCGATTAAAGTTGTTTCGCATAGCGACATAATCAATTATTTTTGACTTCCACTGGCAATAATGTGTACATACAAATAATAAGAACAATAGCAGTGTTCACACCTATCCTCTGAGCAAGTGACAAAAGACACTAATAAATCACATCATACTGCTTCTTCTTAGTGTGTCCATGGCAAATAAAAAATATATATCGTTTTTTTTCATTTGTTTGGCGCAATTCGCTGACGCAGTCATTAATTATGTCCTCACATGTGCAATTAACAGGATATGACACTAATTATTATGATCTTCACCCTTTTTCAGGATCCCAACTCGTGATACAGATCAAGATGGTGAATTGATACCAGGTGAGTGATACATTACAGTTACAGCCAGTAGCAGAAAGCATAGTTTTGTCAAACATAATACAAGTCTTATCGTAATTGATTATTTTTATGATGAAAGTGAATGCGGAACAATAACAACTATTGACGATAGTGAGATTGTATGCATATGGCAAATCGAGTGAGCTATTCAAATAAATAAATAATTTATCCATTCCTCCTACTATCCAAGGTTTCTTGAATTCACAATTTCATGAATTGCATATAAAAAACGCAAATGTAGACAGACGCCTTTGATACAACATTTTTGGAACGAAGTTTTTACAGTAGGAGAAAACTAACAGAAATCGCCACGTAACTTAAAAGCGTTATGCCAGATATAGTTAGTTTCAAGTGTAAAAACAAAAATAAAAACGTTTGACACTTGAAACTTGAGACCATATTAGATGGCTGTTTTAATACATGTTATACAATGAAAGGAACTTCGTTTCAATCTGGTGAACCATGACACCTACTTACCAAATTTTTTTTAACCACTGTTAAATCTTACAGGTTCGATAGCCTACAGAGAGCGTAAGAAATGGCTGAACTACGTAGAAATGCCAAACAACCCATACTCTCCAGAGGCCATTCAGAAACGGCTATCATCCAAGAGTTCTTCATCTCTCTTCGATATGTTCACAGCTAAGAAGGACTCAGAAGTTGACAAAATTGAAATAAACGAAGCAGATGATGATGAAAGCGAAACAAATGATCTTCCAGTTAAAGATATTCAACACAATAAATTAAGTTTAACTATGAGTAACGATAGTATAAATAGTATTGATAGAACAACTAAAAGTCCATCGCCTAGAATATTGAAAGATGTGATGGCTGAGGAAATTCCACAGTATAAGCGGTGAGTACTTGAGCAAACATACCTGAGAGCCCTTAACCAACAAAATAATTGTACCGATAAAGACCTTGAAGGTATTTGAAATGATTAATCACTTTAAACCTCTTAAAGTTCCTTTGCTTTTTTATATATCAAGCAAAAATGAAAAAAAGCTTTATGAGAATGTTAATATTGAAGAAGAACTGTCTGATTATATTTTCAGTTACGGACGTGACTATTATATAAGAGAGGCGAAGGCGTCGTGCGGCGGTCGTAAAAAGATGAGCATGGAGGAGGCGAGCTCGGTGTCATCCGTGTCGATGACGATGAACAAATCCACCAGTTTAGACAATTTTGACGCAGAGTTCGCGTCGCCTGTAAGTGCCAGCAGTTCGTTGAGCGACCTCGAGGCATCCGCCCTACATCACAACATCGTCCGCAACGTACTCAGCCCTAGGAACGCCAGCCCCAACTTCGCCATAAACCCCATTTTCGAAAACCCCGATAGACAAAATGATAACGCTGACGAAAATCATGCGACAGACGAAAGTTATGTCGGTCAAAATGCCAACGTAAGACAACAATGTAGACCTGTGTGCGACGGTGACGGTTTTGTGGAAAACGAGGATATAGTTAGACTTAAAATACCGAAAATACCCGAGATTACCGAAGACCTTTTCGAGACGTACACCCATGTTAGGCGAAGCAACACGCTGCGCAGCGAGGACTTGTGCGTCCGCGCTAAGCGACGACCGACCCTCAATTTTACGTTCGGTGGCAGTCTCAGGTTAAGCAAAGGCTTTCGTACCGATATCTGGTGACAGCACCTTCTAGTTCCGACATTCTCTCGTAGTCTAATACACTCCTCCGCTCTCAATGGCACTCCCACTGACCATCATCTCTCAACATGTGAATCTCTTACTGTGTACGATACATACATAGCTTCCGGACGATCCCGACTTAGAATACGATAGCATATAGGTTACTGACATCACGGTCACTTTCCATAAAATATGGTGAAAGAACTCTTTCTCATTACTAAATCGAATATAGATCTAAAATATCTTCGTTTGACACACAGTAATTGCCTGTTGTGTGTAAAGTTGGCATGTTTTTGTTGGATTTAAAGAGGCTGACTAACAGCACTGTGCACTATTAATACAAAAGTTACCTACTTAGTACTGCACTCATAGATTTTTGTTCTTCTTATTAAAATTTTCAGTACTACAGTAATCCTCAAAGACGTTAGTGGTGAGTGTGAGATTTTGGCAAACGAAATTTTGACTAACCGCATCCGCATGCTTGCCACTTGAACTAACGAATATAAATAATACTTCTACTTCCTCGACTACTAACTTATTCGCAATCACTTCACACACGTTCATTTCATATATTACAAATTTTATTTGATTGTTATCTTCAGTTTTATTACCAACACTCTAAACTTATTCTAAGTCAAACTTATTTCATTGCACATTTTAATGCTTAAAGGGCACCTATGGTATATAAAAATATTAACCCCAATAACTAAGATATTATTTACTAACAGTAACATCTATTGCACCTGTAGCAACTATTAGTTATCTCATAGTAATTGTACAAAATCAAGCAATGGGGTATTTTAGCTGTAAATATTCTGAAGTCACAAACAATCTTCAATTTAAATATAAAACTAATTACATAATGATAATGTTATCAAAATTTTCAGGGATTACTTATAAACACATTCAACCAGATAGCGACGAACCAACACTATACTAAATTCGCAAATAAAGAGGACATGGCATCACTAACAACGACTATAAACAATAAAGACGAAATTATGATTGAGTATGAGGATGAAGACGTTAGCGAACAAACCTTATTCATCGCAAAGCCAGCATACGTCGACGACGAAACAGATAAAAAGTTCGAAGAAATCCTAGAAACAGCTTACAAAAACGCACCAACAGTACCACCACCACCAATCCCAATAGTTGAAGAAGATAATGATGAAAGAATCGATGAGCCTCTCAAATCCCCCCTCAGCGTGGACACATCTTACATAAGCACGAGCAGTTTAGAAGACTCCATCAAAATCTACAACGTTCAAACAGGAGAGATTATTAAATGTAAACCTGATAACATATCACCAAGTTACGAGACTGACACGAACGACAACATCGATATTGTTGATAAGAGCGTCTCGGAAGCTGATAGTGTTAGTTACACCGATGACGTGCATGAAGACACTACTGAACAAGAAGCTAGTAACGTTCCCAAATTGGAGTTGATAGAATCTGATGATATTCTGCAGAACCTGCCCAAAGTGAAGGAGCTGGCGAAGATATTTGTTAGTATGGAGAATATAGAAGAATCAATTAAGGTACGTGGACTGATAACGTTATTTTTATATGAGTCATTATTTGCCGAAACTAGGCGAGGTGGTGATAACATTTGGTTAGTTTTCCGATGACGAGTATGTAATTAGTACGTTCAGTGAAAATGGTTTAAAGATACACACATCAGGGCTCCATTACAACATGGTAGGCAGAGTAATAGGTATACACTGACATTTGGCCAGTTATGATTAAATCCCATGTAATTGGGAGCGAGCCCATGACCATCAACCAAGCTAAACATCAAGCACAAATACAGACTCCGAGGTTCTACGTTCATAAAACATTTTTATCATCTTATTTTTTCGAAAACTTTGAGATATAAACAATCTGAATCATGTAATATCTAGAACACATGAATCAGAAAGTTTACTGTCAGACTAGCACCAAAATGTTTGCCTGCGGCGTAATTGCAACACATACGTAAAATGGCAATCGATCGTAATGCAGTGCAATTCATTTTGACAGTTCAGCCACGTTCATTGCATTATTTACATTGTTAAGCAGATGAATTTTTCTAAGCTATGAAGCAATGAATGTCAAAATGGCATTGCGATCGCTTGCCATGTTACCTATGAGTGTTACACAAGTACCCCACAGGCCACAATTTTAGCATAGGCATCAAGACGAAACCCAGTTCGACAAACTTGTCTCACTTTAAAATTATTTCCTTTCCAGCCAGTCCAACCTTACGTAGGTCGGCGGAAGAGCAAAGAGAACATCCTCTCAGAACCCAAAACAGAGAAGAACAAACACATCTACATGCACAGTCTCACAGCCAGAAGTATCTCCAAAGAGTTCAGGGAAGAGCTCAAACTCTCCATGTCCACGCCATTAACTGTTCCGGGAGGTTCCAAGGAAATTCCCGAGGGTATTGAGGAGGTGTCCAAAGAATCTAGCAGACCAGGTAGCCCTGTACCAGAACCTGGCACCATCAAAACAAAGCTAGCCTTCTTCGAAAGTCTCAAGTCCAAATTCAGTTATAATCATAAGTGAAGTATATGTTGAAAAGCGATGCCATAGACACAAATTTAATTAAGTTGGTGTAGATTTTTGTTCTGAACAAATGTATGTTAATTAGGGATATAATTATGTAGAGTAAAACAAATTGTAACTAATTAATGTTCATATAGGATCAAGATTCACTCTGCTATCGCTTTTCAGTGTAACTAAACTTCACTCATCATAGAAGTGGCTCATCAGCCGAAATTACGCGACGGAAACGGTGCTTACGTTTACAGTTGTTTCAGCCGCAGATGTAAGCACGCCGAACTTTCCGTGGCGTATTTTCCGTAGATGTGTCATCAGAGTACCTAAATCAGTCATCAAAGTCTCTTAGATACCCGTATTCTCACGTAGCAAAAGATATTAGCATGATTTTCAGTTCATTGCGTGCTGTCTATCGCAGTACTTTAACTACAACTTGTTTGTGTCATACTAAACAAGTAATGTAGTTAAAACACTAATCGAGGGCAGGATAAATTCCTTTTAGTTTATACTGTAGTGCATAATAATTAGTAACGGTCACATTATTTAAATAATTAAATTAAATGGTAGGTTACGGTGTAAATATTAAGTGCCATTTTGTAATCATTATTTCCCATTTATTTAAGTTGATCGAAATCGATGTTTTGTTGTGGAAGAAATGTGCTCATGTTTTAGGCTTCTATGTATCTCAGTTATTCGTTTTTTTGCGGACAGCAGCTGTGGGCATTGGCTTTTGGCATTTGTGGGCTGTGGTTATTTATTTGTATGTAATAATTTATTTATTTGGGAGAGAAAGACATATAAATTGGAATAGGAGCAAGAAAATGATGATGAATAATTTATTTATTTGACCTATAATACTACAGTTCAATGATAACAGTTATTTATATTTTAACATCTAAAACATGAGAGCATTTTTTGGAAAACCTAAATTCAACTGTGCCTCTACTTAATTAAGTAAATAAACTTAAAATATAATCACATTTCTTCACCAAAATAACATGGAAAAATTTAGCTAATGCCAAAGTTGTAAATAAATAATATAACTGGGTATATGTATAATGTATAGCGGTTGTGTATTATTGTATAATGTATAAATGTAGTCATGTCTTAAGATGTGTAATAAGTTATCGTAGGACCACTGTACTATTGTGATAGGCGTTTTGTGAAACTTATTCAAACGCCGAGATATTTAATACGATTCGATATTGGATAAGGGTGGCATAGAATAAAAACTTATCATAATATAAAAGGCTTTTTATTTATTTTTTGTAAAATATTTAGGTAAACAATACAAATATGAGTTTATACAGACACAAGTAAGATATCAGTAATATTATAATTATTTATTTATTTTATTTAGGGCGAATTTTTCAATCGACAGGAATTTTTTTTTCGTGGAATAAAATTGACGTCTGACAGATTTTGTATGGAAGAACTGTCAAAACTTCAAAATTATTATTATTATTTTTATTTCCTTTATTTCATTTAAATACTTACAAATTACATTTTTAAATATTTTTATAAACAAAAGGATAACAAAAACATTTAAAAATATAAAAAATAGTAGCCCATCGGTATCGGGAACAGGGTCCAAGCTACCGGCGGTCAGGGCTCCAGAGAGAGGAACTTCCTGACAATGCGAGGCGTCCAGAAGTACCGCTTTCTGAATCAAGCCCTTGATCCAGCTGCCCAACGAGAGCCTCCTCAGGTGTTGGTCGAGGCTCTTGGCTATTAAGCCATTGGCTGTCACGACTATCGGCACAATGATTGCTGAGTCCACATGCCACATGTCGACAACCTCGCCAGCCAAGTCAAGATACTTGATTTGTTTATCTTTCTCGGCTTTCACGAGGTTCTCATCATGCGGGACGTTTTATTTTTATTATTTATTTTTTAAATCAGCTCTTAAATAACCATTTATGGACACATAATTATAAACAGACAAGAAGGAAGGAACAGAAAAATACGTATGCTTACTTCTGAAGAAATCTCTTCTATGTATACAAATAAGAGTTTATACAGATACAAGTGTGTAGATGGATTAGTAATAATATAATTAATTATTCAATCAGTAAGGGGTCCAAGCAATCAATCAATCGATCAATCAACGTAGCCTTTTCCCCAACTAGGTCGGGGTTGGCTTCCAGTTTAACCGGATGCAGCTGAAGAGGTGTATAGTATTTTTTTTAAATGCCCTTTTCAACAAAAGGAAGGGTTTGTTTCTTTCTTTTTGGGGAATGAGGCGATTTTTTTTAACTTTTACTGGGCTGTTTATTTGCTCGTGCGTGCATCGTAAACACGTAGTAGCAAACAAACCAACAGTTAGTCTATTGCCAGCAAATAGCGTTGGATAATAAATTCTTAACTTCTATAAAAAGCAACTGTAAAATAAACCTAGCATACTAGCACCATCATTTTCATTAGGTATTTCATTGATAAGTTATTAATACTTTACTTACTATAAGTTAATAATAATTTTCAAGTATAATCACTCATAAAATTCTGCGGGGTAATGGCGTAACACCCTAACAGTGGCAATGGCTTTAATTTTGACAGATCAACAACATTCACTGCGTTATTTATGTGGTCGAGCAGACGAGTTTTTCGAGCATATGAAGTAATGGATTAGCAATATCCTTCAAAATGGTTCAGATTTTGATTGAAAACTTTTCTTATTCTAAAATCGTAAATATACAAAACTCAATAATAAATGCCCAGGGTCTTATGGAAGGGAATCTTTTCCATTTTGTCAGCATATTTCCTCCTGTAGCACCATAGATAATAATCTATCAGACTAGAGTTGGGTACCTCTACCTTCTGGCCTCTCAGTTTATCTACTATTCTCTTCTTAAGAAGCTCTACGGCGTGGATGGAGCAGCCTCGGATTTCTACTTCTTCTTCTGAACCGCTTGGGAGGAGAACATCTGAAATGGTAATAATAGGAACCTTTTTATAACATAACATCACGCCCGTAATCCCCGAAGGGTTAAGCAGAGTGTACCTATATAGTACACCCACATTTCGCTAGTTATGTTTAAGTCCCATGTAATAGGGAGCCAGGCTATTGCTGTCAACCGGGCACAATTCCAAGGTGGGGGGGCATGAGGGTGGGCTACTCCTGAGAAATTCTAGATTTAAAAACCCAATAACACTTTGCCCGACCCGGGCATAGAACCCAGGACCTCGTGCTCAGCAGTAGCGCTTGCGACAACGAGACCAACGAGACAACAACTTTATAATGAAAATAGACTGGGATTTACAAAATCTGTGTCATAACTCTATCACTGACAGGTAACATTTAGGTGATAGGGAAAACCTATTCTGAATGAAAATGAAGATAGTCGAAAAGTAGTTTAGTCATCAATTTAAGTAACACAACAAACTAATATTTCTCCTTCGAGAGATGGAAAACACAGCTGATAAAGACCAAGCAGTTGTGTGAGAGAAATTATGATAAGATACGAATATTTTGGTTATCAGGTCAATTACGAGTGACGATCCAAATAATCGAATCCGGAACGAGGATGTTCCGGCGAACCAAATTTGTCGACATAGCTCACGGAATAAGCAAGCAGAAGTGACAATGGGCCGGCTTCAATTAATATATTTATCGAAATGGGCCGGCCATATTAGCCGTAGAACCAATGACCGTTAGGGCAGACGTGTTCTTGAGTGGAGACCGCGAGTCAGCAAATGTAAGGTAGGACACCCTCAGGCTAGGTAGAGCGACGATCTTCGCAGGGTGGCTGGTAGCAGCTGGATGAGAGTTACCGAGAATCGAGCTGAATGGCGCAGTGATGGCCCAGTGGAAATGGCCTGGACTTACGAGTTGTAGGTCGTAGGTTCGAACCCAGGCAGACACTTTACTTTGTGTAAATTATTCATCACCACTGCTCTCAAAACTGTGAAGGAAAACATTGTGAGGAAGCTGGTATGTTCTAGAACCAAAAATTGGAAGACCCAACCCGCACTGGGTCCGCATGGTGAATTACGGCCCACTCCCTCTCACCAAGAGGAGGCCTGTGTCCCAGCAGTGGGAACATTATATGCTGTAATCAGCATATAATGTTCCCACTGCTGGGACACAGGCCATACATAATTGTATGTCCAGCTGTTGACTACACCAGACATAATTCCACACTTTATTAAGCTGGTTACTCCTTATCTATTTTTCTTTTGCATAGGTAGGTATTTTTAGTGTCATCCATGACCAAACAATGAAAATAATATAATAAATCAGTTTTTTTTTTTTCTTTTCTTTTTTTTTAATTTATTTTTAGTGTCGAAAATAATGGATGTCCTCTGTTTGAAGAAGGTGGAGGGCTCGTCGAACTTCATAGATACTGAGGTAAAGGATATTTATACTGTGCTAATCTGCTGCTGCGCTGATTAGCTATCATACTGAACGCTATTATGGAAATTAATGCTTGCATACAAAAGAATGGAAATTTAATCAAGTCGTAAAATGAGTGATAATGCTGACCTTTCCTCAATTTATCCATCAGTTCATCAGTGTAACTCATAGCTCCAAAATATACAAGCACTTGTGGTACTCTGTAATCTGCAAACATCGTCATTCTATCAATGTCCGTAAACTCTCCCCAGCTAGTACCACCGAAGAAGTTCCACAAATCTCCTACAAGGATCTGTGCCCTTTTGTATAGGGCTACCTTCTGCTCTTTAAACATAGCTTCATCACGGAAACACGGAAAATTATCAACGATGATCCCAAGTAACTTTACTACAGACTTATTCGCTTGTTTCACACATGTCACAAAGGTT
This sequence comes from Apamea epomidion, assembly GCA_947507525.1. NCBI lineage: Eukaryota > Metazoa > Arthropoda > Insecta > Lepidoptera > Noctuidae > Apamea > Apamea epomidion. The sequence continues at coordinate 21,371,760 of OX382225.1, read as the reverse complement.
CCATTGTACTTTTCTAATAAGATAGTACCAACTTCGTGCAGTACTGATATGCGTTGCTCAAACAGCGGTATTGTAGCTTCGTTGTCACTTTTCATTATTGAACGGAGTTGGTCTTCTGTTATCTTTGAGTAGTATTCTGGATTTGTTATTTCAATTCCATTCTGCAATAGAACGGTGAAAACTTAAGTAAGTTTAGAATCATTGCCATAGGGTTATTTCCAGAATGAGTAGAGTTTCTAAAAATCATTTGATACTCTTTCTAATAGTTTGGTTAACAAATAACATAACATATTTTTTTTATTTTGAAGAAGAATTTCTATGGCATTAAGTCTGCCTTTGTTCTCGTATGTTCTCCTATGTTCTTAGCCATAAAGTTTAAATTAATTAATTAAAGGAATCAATAGCATTGTGTTATAATTTTAATTTTTACCTTGATAGCTCTAGCGAGCGCCGCCTCCAACGCATAATACCCAGAATGTCCATCTACAGTCCACTTCAGGGCATCAGAGTATGACCAGAAGCAGAAGTTCAGGGCGTCGGCTACAAACACCCAGTCAGCTGCCTTCTCATGGTCTTTGTTAGGGTGTATGATGTCTGCACCAGTGTCAGGGATCTCTAGCTTGTCAGTTATGGATGGTAACATCTGGAAATATACATTTTTGTTATCATAGAAGGAATATTTGTCATAGAGATGGTAAAATGGTAAACAATGCATAATAGGAGAAGTCGTCATTAATTCAAAACTCTATTTATACCTATGTTGATATTTTCAGAAATACTAAGAAAATTACATCAGTTTCTTACAAAGATAAACTATTTAATGGTAGGACACTTGAGATGTTTGTAATCTTACCTCTTTGAGAAGATTGTCTAGACCCTGTTCGTGAATCTTAACATGACGCGCATTTTTTGCAATGAATTCACCGGATTCCGCTGGTGGAAGTACTCCTTGACGAACCATGTTGGTAAAGAAATAGCAATATTTTCACAAACGGGCTTTTTAGTAAAAAAATGGAATAACATCCAGTAAAACGTATCAAATAAACAAAAAGCCGATAAGCCGGCACTACTGCCTGACTTTCTTTGAACCGTTCAGTAACACTCCTCTAATCACAGAACATAATTATATACTCTAAAGAGGCCTTTAATCAAATCAAATGTTATCGAGATAACACTGGTTAAAATCATAAACGGTGATACATGTAAAATTCCGCCATGACAGGTAAATCATGATATTGAACATATTTAAAGCGATGAGATAGCTCGGACAGGACTCAGATTTGATGATTCAGATTGAGAGACATTGATCAATTTAATGCTGAATTAAAAGACATATTTCATGCTGTGCCTGCGCACGATATTTCTGAACGTAATAATAAACATTACCAACATTACCGTTCCATTTTACTCATATTCATAAGTCATCTTGAGTTGAGATGAAACTTTCAGATAACAATTTCTTTGTAATATCGATTGTATAGTTAATAGGTGATTTGTTAACCACTTGTCGATTACAAATGATTGAGAAGAAAATCTTAGTTTTTTTTATCAGATTACCTGCACCATTTTAACTTTTAAGATTAATAAAAAACTTGTAAAGGAACGAAAGTTTATAACCTCACATTTGTATTTCATCACAAAACAAGCTATATCGATATTTTTAATAAATTCTATTAGAAACCGTTTTTAAAATGCCACTTAAAGTGCAAGGAACATTCGTATCGCAGAAAATCAGCAAAATAAGGTGGATAGCGGAGGATTACGTGGAAACGAAGTGCTTTTTTACCGGCAGTTGGGACGACGATGTAAATTCTGTTAAAGTTTGGACTTTTGAAAGTCCTCATGAAGAAGATGAGGTAGATTACCCTCGCCAGTTGTCTGAGTATCCTGTGGATGGTGACGTCACGGAGATAAAGTTTACAGAGAAGAATAAGATAGCTGTTTCATTATCTAATGGAGATGTGAAGGTTCTTGAAGTGAGTGTGTATGAGAAAGAATCTCCTCTTAGAGAAGTATTCCACTGGAAGAAGTTACATAATTACGGGTAAGTTCTCCCTGCTCAAGTGTTCATTGTTTCATTGTTATATCAAACCTTGCATGATCTTGAGAGTTTTTCAAGAGATGTTTCAAGGTATAAATACTTACCAACTTTCTTCAAAATTCTTAATTTCCAGAGAGGAGCAATGTTCTTGTACATCACTAGACACATTAGAAGGAGACATTGCCACTATCGGAGAGGACGGCAATGTGAACATCCTGAGTGGAAGACGAGGGGAAGTGATGCATACTATCAAGGGAGCTGACAGCTGTTCCCTTCATTCCATCTGTTTTATAAAGCATAATGAGGTAAGATTTAATTTTTTATCTTATAGACTTTTTCTAAAATGTTTGTTCAATTAATTTTGCTAAACTATAACATTAATGTGCCACTTGCTGGGAAAAGATGTAACAGGCACTGAGACTAAAACAAATAAATACATTTGTGGGTCCAATACCTACATTTATTTACTTTACAAACTACACTTATATCTTTTCAATTAATTGTTTACCTTAAATCCGTACCTTAATGACACCTCTATAATTTTCAGGTTATAACTGGCAACATAAGAGGTCATATGAAAATATGGGACTTAAGATCAACAAACAACAAACCAGCTGCATCATTCCTCCTAGCAGGCGATGAGCTTGCCGCTACCTGCATCATCAGCCACCCGACACAGCCCCATATTATTCTCGCAGGCAGTGAATCAGGCTCCCTTGCAGTCTGGGACTTACGTATGAATCAATTCCCCACATCCTTAGTTAACGCTCACTCCGCTGGTGTATCGGAAATGCAATTCCATCCGGAAAACCCGCATAAGCTACTCACAAGTTCAGTATCCGGAGAACTATGGGATTGGAACATGGAGGCTATGACAAAGAGTTCAAAAGGACAAGACAACCAAGTGACATGGATGCCATTAGAGGATAAAAAGGCTATGATGGTGAACTCCTTGATACCAACCTTACATAAGCCGATAAACAGTCTCCATTGTGACAAAGGAAGGATACTTTGTGGTGCTGATAATGAAGCTGTGTATTTGATTCAGAATTTTAAATATTAATGTGGTGTTTGAATAATTGGCATTTGTTTTAATTCCTTTCCTTTTGAGGAAAGAATGTGATATGAAGGATTATATGCCCAAACAATGAAAAATGTGTGAGGTTAAGAAACTTAACTATTTAATGCTCCAGAAGAATTGTCAACCAAGTGATTATCGTTTATTTATATTGATAAGGTATCCTGTACACCATTCATGTAATACACACCAGTTTTAGAGATTCCAATGAAGTCTTGTTTCTGTTATAAGTTAGGTTATTAAAATAATAAAACATTTGGCTAAGTAATATGCATTTTATTAAATTCTGAAAAGTAGATACACTTACAAAATAATATTACATAATAATAATACACCAAGTCAGTCTTTGCATGCTTAGTATCGGTAAAATATATTACAAAAACCGAAGTATATAGTATTTACATGTTTTATAATTAATTGTGCAACTTAATATCAATGCAAGGCACCATTATTACAACCGTTAGATTATTTTATTGCCAAAAAGGTAACATACCGAATTTAATAACACCTTTTATTTACTCTGGCAACCCTTAGTTAGTATTTTGATTTTCGAAGATGCCCAAAAGTATTACCACTTACAAGTAAAATTAAATGGAATACCTATAGTTGGAGTCAATTTCTTTTCCATGATACAATATTCGCATAAATCAAGAATTTTAATTAAAATCGTACACAAATCCAAATCACTGATGGCACCAAGCTATTACAAGCTTTCCTTACGACTCCGAACATGAATTGCTTGATCTCAATACAATCAACATAGCATATGTTTTTACCGTTATTTTTAGGTACCTACTACCTTTATTTCTGACTTTATTGAGAGCAATCAAAATTTATCCGTTTCCCTAGATTTTATTGTCATTGTTTAAAAAACAGCACTGTTTCTAATTACATTTTTGAAGATATCAGGCTCAGCCTCTAAACTGGAATAACGTTTGATAATATCACTATAAATTAAGAAAAAAATGGTTGAATATTTGGCATCTTATTCACATTATTATACAAAATAACATAATGGAGTATAATAATTATTGTAGGTAAGCATATAATAATTATCACTCGTCTATAATATTGTTCAAGAATAAAATATAATAAACACAGCACAATTTGACTGAAAATAATATTGGATATATTTTTAATTATTGTTCTTATTCGATATAATACTTATTGTGAGCACCATTCAATGGATATCCTATAGTCCATTGAATCAGAAGCGACGCACTCTTGAATCCAATCTATATTGACCTTCGAGTTCTCAAGGGCACTCATTTAACTTAAATGTCCATTCATTCACTACCAGAACCGGCGATCAAATCAACTTTGACCTTGACCGTTTCAATGTCAAGATCAAAATTAATGATCACTTTACGTGAAAGCCAGTTCGACCCCTTCCCGGGAGCTTGTCTTGACTATACCTATACATTCACAGAGGGCGCGTGAGTCAGGTGTGGTGGTTCCTCCTGTGAGGTGGCGGTTTCCTCTGCGCGGCGGCGAGTAGTGAGGCAGGTAATAGCCACAGCTGGTCGCACCAGCGCATCAACGCTTCTGTGACGTGGCAACTGTTTGCGGCTGTTGCCAGCTGAGTTTCGAGACTGTCTGATTGCTTGATCAGAAGACTGAAAATAAAAACAATTAGTATGATGTTAATATAATAAACAAACCTGGTTGTTATAAGTTCTGATATGACATTAACTCGGAAATATAATATAGGGCATAGTATTTAGCCTTGAGGTACGCCTGATTTTGCAGTTTCTACTGAAATTTCAAAGCAAATTACTTTCTCAACATGTTGCAAACACTTCTCTTGGAAAACAAGAAGAATAATAAAAGTTTCTCCAGAAAATTGATTCCATTTTTCAAAGGTCCAAATAATGATCTACTTAATCAAATGCCTTGGAAAAAATCGCTGAAGAACGAGACTGGTTAAACCTACATTATGAACATTTATGTTGTTGAATTTAATGAACAATGAATTCTAGTTGTATTTATTTTTACCTGGGTGGGAAGAGCGTAGGCGCAATGATCATGGCCACATTGTGTTCCGTCATCTTGTTGGTGTCTTGTCTGGCGACGATCTCACGAACTAGTCTCATCAGTTCACGTAGCGTCGCCCGCTGTTCTGCCGGTAGCAGTAATACGAGCAAGTTCAGTGCGCGACCTTGTGTTGTGCCGCTTAGAGCTGGAATAAATAAAAAAGTTGATAAGCACAAAGGAACTTAAGAATGATTGTGAACGGAAGTTTACACTTAATTCGATTATTTCAAGGTAAAAAAGTATTTAAAAATTCGGCCAAAAATCTGACTTTTAAATTAGAATCGTCTTCGATCCAATCAACAGAGAAATGAATGTCTAAGAAAAGTTTCCGAATCGTTACTTACGATGCTTTCCAAGTGTTTGATGATTTTGCGTAATTTGTAGGTTGTTGCTGAGTTGGTAGGGAATATAATTCAATAGTGGTTGAATAAGTTTTAAAACTGGAAGGCCCATTTTACTTCATCAAGTTTTCCAAACTCACCATATGTATGATAGAACAGTCTCATAAGCTCCTGAGTGAGCGGCGGCTGGGGCAGTGCCCGCAGCAGGCGCTTGAACACAGCGCCGAGGTCGTGACTACTGGCGCGGGACAGTGCAGCCTCCACGGCCGAGCGGTCCGAGTACCATTGGCGCTCGATCAGCTGACAAAGAGCTTCGATCTAAAAGGGATAAAGAAGATGGTTTAAAAGTGCATTAACGTTTGTTACACGTGTCCTGCCCCGACTCTTGCTGTAGGCTTAAATTCATCTTAAAATAATTTTAATCCTATCAGCCTGCCCTTGCTGCCCTGAGCTAAATTAATAAGGTTTAGGCTTAGGAGGCCTTAATATATAAATAACAGGATAGCCGCAGTTGACAACATCCAAGTTTGACGTGCGAGATGCCTACATAATTAATTGTTTGAGCTTTTGCGTACGTTGATCTTTTTTGGGTTTAGGAAGTATTTGAAAAAATATTATCAACCGGACTATCAGAGGTCCATACGTAACTTCAGCATTTACTAAGGCCTCGCAAAAGCTTAAAGACCGCCAGGTTACGCCAACTGTCTGACTTTTTCACCTTGCACATAAACAGCCGATAGATAACTACGGCATAATTTAACCCAGCGAATGTCGTAATTACAGACACAATTAAAAAGTCATTGTGTCTGGCGTGGATCTACGTTCCGACATATGAAGGGTTAAAGACCATAAATCGAAGCAGCTTTTTGGGCTCTCTAGAAGCCATAAAAGAGCCCAATAAAATATGGTTCGAAAAGTTCAGAAATATTTAGTTACCTTCTGCTTATTCCCGGGCACTCTCAACAGTCCCTCGTCGGCAGTGCGCTGTGCAAGCGCTGTGGCCAGAGCTCGCACTATGCTGGGCGCACAGCTCCAGGTTTCCTCCCATAGTATCATGTCCTTGCGCACCAATGTCTCTAGAGATACGCCGAATACTGAGCCTTCTGAAAGATGAACAATTATAAGGTCAGTTTGAGAAGTAGTCACACTAGCAGAGGTGAAGAGATTTTTAGTATTCTTCGTCAATGTAGGGTGTTCCGAGTCAGATGCAGTCGAGGAATATTGCTAGTAATATATTTTTTCTCTCCTCGGCCTCTTGATCTCGATCACGTCTGATGAAAAGCGATGGATTTTTTTCGTGATTCTCATATTTCATCTTTATTACTCAGCATTATATAATTAAGACTTCGGATTCAGATACTTTATTTGCTCAAACGTGTGTACATACAATAATGCATGCAGGGTGTTAAAAGTACCTACATAGAGTTGTGCTAACTATGTTTACCATATTGTCATGGTGTGCAAATATTAATACAAGTTTAGAACTAAAAATAAATAATAACAACATGCATTAACAATGCTGACTTTAGTAAATAAAGGGATCCTGCCGTTTTGCCGAAAATATTTTGCCAAAATTTAACTACCTAAACAAATTTTAGCAACCTTTTTTTATACCAATGCAATTTTAGTACGCACATTTTCATGTGGTCAAATTTTTACTTGGCAGAATATTATCAAGGATAATGTCATTTAGGCATTTGATCTTTAATCAAATGATTTATTGAGGCAAACAATCTTTAGACAATAAACGTTTGGTCAAATGATTTGTTATGGCAAAAAATATAAAGGCAAAAATAAGATTTTTTGGGAATTATTGTATAATTAAAAAATGCATTTTATTTTAATGTAATCATTTATTTAATACAAATAAGGAAAAAAAGAGATTATTGTTAGTATATAGTTAGCATTGGCTATCAAGAACCAAACTAGTTAAACGAGGTTAATTTTAAAAAAAAGGCTAGGTTAGGTTAGGTTAAAACTGTGACCTCCTACGCACGAGCCGAGCAAGCGAAGCGAGCGGTGTCGCGGCAGCGGCCGGCGAGTGCCAGTCACGACTAGATTATATAGAAAAAAAACTGACGATACTAAATATTTGGCAAATTTTATTTTGCGTAAAATGAGTTATTCCAACTGAAATATTTGACTACATAAAAATTGGTCAAAGTACTAGTTGATAAACAAGTCATTGTTTAAACGTTCACTTGCCAAACATTAGGTTAGCATTACGATTATTTGTGAATAGATTTTTTGCTAAGTAATAATTTGGCAAATGAAATTATGCGGAATTTTTTTTGGGAAGTGATAATTTCGCAATTTCTTTTCGATGAAACAAGGGAGACCCGTAAATAAATTGAATTAATTGATTGATTACATTAATTCATATAGAAATAGATAGGAGTAACATACCTACAAACTTGTCGAATATTGAATTATCAAAATAAAATAAAACAAAACAAAAAATAAAAAAATAATGTCAATGTCTAAAAATATTCAATACAAACGCTTTATCAAAATCATTATTACATTACATACATTTCAGATTAAATTAATATATATAAAATAGTATGTCAAATTAAAAATGATTCCCATAAAAATTCATTCGCATCATAATATGCTTTACTAGCTAAAAAAGGTTTATCATTTCCTTTTAAATACTTCTAGGCTTAACTCTTTCCACCCATCGGGAAGCATATGGTAAATAATGAGAGCCATACAAAAGACATTCTTGCGCTTGCGCATCAGTGCAGTCCTAGACAATATTGACAAAGATGACTCTTATCACGTATATTTCTAGGAAACCGGTCCGCCATGCGGGGAAATAGCTTAGGATTTGATTTAACAAATATCGCGGTTTCCAAAATATAAATTGATGGTAAAGTCAAGATGTTGCGGCTTATGAAAAAAGGCTTGCAACTATCAGTAATTTTTTATTTAAATATGGGTCTAATGCATTTTTGTGGGCTTTAAATGTGATATCTCTATCCGTAGAGAGTCCCCAAAAAATAATGCCCTGTCTGATAATGAACTCTGCTATGCCATGATAGGCGGTTAACAGGGTATCAGTCTTTAGAATCCGCGATAGTTTATAGATAGTTAATGCGAAAGCACTGCTGCTGAGTTTTTTGCTAGTGACCTCTATGTGAGCCTTCCAATTTAGATTACGATCTATGGTTAATGCTAAAAACTTAGTCGAATTTACTGCGTCAATTACATTTTTATTATATTTAATTTAAGAAATCGGAAATTCTAACTGCCTTTGGCTAAAATGCATTATTACTGTTTTAGTTAAGTTGATATTGAGGTTATTATTTTCTAACCATAGAATCGCTTTGTTTAATGTGTTCTTTATATCTGTTTGGGACCTAATTAAGGACTTGAAGTGAAATGCAATGGAATGAAATGTTTCATACACATGCCTATTATCACAAAGAATGGTTATCGTGCTGTCATCTGCAAAAAGTGTCATACTGTGTTCTATACATCTAGGAAAATCGTTGATATAAAGAGTAACTAGCGGTGGTCCTAATACACTACCTTGCGGTACGTCATAGTTAACGTTACGCTCCCCAGATGTAAAAATTGCTTTACGTTTAGTGCTCGCATTAATCGTTGTTATTTCCTTCCTTTCTTGTAAATATGATTGTAGGAGCTTTTGGATATTTCCTCTTATACAATACGCTTGTAGCTTTTTAGTAAAATATTATGCAGAACATAATCAAATGCTTGCGTCATGTCGCAATAAATTGCACAGACGGGTGTATTTTTATCCATATTTAACTTGATTTTGTGTATTAAGTCGTAAATCGCCATATTTATTGTTTTACTTGTTCTAAGCCCGTTTTGCTCATTACAAAGTATATTATGTTTATCTATATATGTATGTGCATAATTCTTAAGAAATATATTTTTCAAATATTTTTGAGAAAATGGATATTAATGATATTGGTCTGTAATTTTGCATCAAGGCTTTTTCTTGCTTCTTCTTTACTATAGATTTTTCCAAAGCAGTAGGAAACATTCCCTCACAAATACACAAGTTCATTATATGACACAGTGGGCCACATACAATGTCAGCGACAGTTTTAATAATCTTTGTACTAACACCATCATAACCTACACTATTCGTGTTTTTGAGGGCTAAGATGATATTGAATATGCCTATAGGCAAGCTGGGAGTCATAAACATCGAATCCTTTCTGTTCAGGATATGGTTAGTGACATTTGCCCCTGCGGTAATTGGTTTTATTTTGTCAATGAAATAATCATTAAACATGTTTGTAAGTAATTTGTTTAGGGTCTGAGATAACTGTCTTGTGGATACGAATTTTATTTATATTGTTCTAATACTCCTAATTTAGTTTATTTTCATTAATAATTTGCCATGTCGTTATAGATTTATTATTTGACGTTTGTATTTTATAGGAATTCTGCGCTTTTTTAGTCAAATAGATGACCCTAGTTAACGTATTAAAATAATTTCTAAATAGAGTTTTGTTTCGTTGCGTGGGTTTTTATGGATACTGCCATAATAAATGGCGTTTCTTTGCACTACATTTTTTAGATTACTTACTTAGATGGGAGAATTTATCTCCCAACTCTTGAGTCTACCAACTCTTTTCAACACTCCCTCTAAAATTCATTCTCCACTAAAGCTAAACGTCACTCCTTACCTTCTTTCCTCTTCTTCTTGGGCGATTTCCTCTTCTGGAAAGGCAGTGAGTAGCGGTCGAAGAGCGCGGTGAGCTCCAGCCACAGGAGAGGCGGGAGGCGCTTCAGCTGCGGCTCGCCGATGCTCTCAATGTCGACTGTGCTGTCCTCTTCGGGCCAGTCCTTAGGAAATGGGGAGAGAGTTTGGTTATATTGTGTTGTGGAGCTTGGGGCTATACAGTACACGACATGCTGAAGGCGTTCTGGATTGGACATATCAGCCAGTATCTGTTCATACATTTTGTACAGAAAATGTCGTATTTTGGGGTATATTGTTTGGTGATTAGTGTAGATTGTTATTAGAAAGGCCTATAAATTAATCCCTTTATTGCCAATATTCTGCAGGCCTATTGCTCTGGTTAAAAGGACTTATAAGGATATTCTAGTGATCTTAAGATTACATACCTCCTCCTGGTCGAGCATCTGTCTGTCGAGATTGAACTTATGTTCAAAGCTGAGCGGCTGTTGAACTGACGCGGCACTCTTCGCGCGAGACACGACCGCGTGTTTGTTGTTACTGTAAAACAGAAATAAATGATTAAGTATTGCTATGATTTGAAAACTTGACCTGCCACAACATTGCATGTGAATGAATCATAATATGTCGACGAATTTCATAAAGCACACCGTGGGTGTTTCCAAAGGTCAAATTAATAACATTGAGATGAAGAGAGAAGCAACCAAAATTAATATAGCGATAATTCTTCAGAACTATTTATGTTCGTGAGTCGGTGGATGGGTTTACTTATTCAAAACAAGGTGTAAACTTACATGAATGGATCGTTGTCTTTGAGTATGGATCCATTGATTCGTTCTTTTCCTATCCTCGGTCCTTGGACTGTGCCGTATCTTTGGTAACCTAGGAGCTCGATACCTTCTGGAAATGCGAAAAAAACATACACAATTAGGCAAGTTGATACAATTGATCCTCTTAGCTAGGTTGATTGTTAGAATGGTGAGTCTGGTGATGGTGGTGCTAATAAAATATTAAAAATCAAAATTATTCTATGGGTAAAGTAAAATTCCTGCATCAACTAGATTTGAACCAAACCAGATTCTCTAACATAGATAGAATCGGTTCGGTTCGGTCTTGACTTGGTTGTGTTCTAAGTAGACGTGTCAGATATCAGAAATAAATTCATCCACAATAATTTGCCACAAAAGGAAACATTTGATTACTAACCGGTATTACTCGCAATGTCGGCCCAATGCAAGTCATTAGGCTTGAAGAGTTCGTGCATGGGCAGCGGCGGGGAGTGCGGCTCGCCCGGCGGCGTCAGGCGCGCGCGCCTGCCCGACGTCGGCGCCGAAGGCGTGCGCGCCAGCGGCGCGTGCGTGCCCACCACGGGGTAGCTGTCGCTGAGGAAAGAATCACCAATTAGTTGGATGGCTAGGCACAAGAAATCAAAGCCAGGGGATATGGGTAGTTTCCAGCGAAGGATATACTAAAATCTTCCTTCTGTCTCATGAGTCTCAAGGGACATTGCGATCAATCAGATTGATTGTAGTTATTTTTGGATGATTATCGAGATAACCACGAGGAACCCCCATGACAGGAATACATTGTACCTACTTTATATGACATGAGTTTCAAAATTATTGAATAGTTCGGAATTGACCCAAAGGGAGTTAATATGCTTCGAGAATTACATTTTCAGTAGTACGGTCTGGATACTCACACAAAGTCTGGCGGCGTGGCGGCGTCGGCCCATTCGGTTGGCGGGCTGCCGGACCCGCCGCTCGGCAGAGAATCCAATGAGTCGGGAGTCGCACTGCGCGACCGCGGTTCACTACCACTTGAGTTCTGAGGACAACGAACAAACAGATTACATCTAGTCATACCATCGGAAGGCCCTATGTCCGGGACGAAATAAATATCGAGGAAATTAGATATCGAAAAAGGTATTACTGCACGTAGTCTAGATCTGGCTGAAAAAATATCCTAAACAGAGCTATCTATCATATTGGTTAGAACAATATAATTGTTAAATGATGAGCGAGTATCACATGTAGAGAAAAACAATACTATACTTTCTAATAACGAATATCCCTAAGGCGTGCCTACTCCTACCCACTACTCTCGTCTTGTACAACAATCGATCACCGCCACTAATATAAAAATAACCTAGTGACAAAATAGAAAATAGACATCCGAGATACGTTTCCGTATCTAATTCTGTACTGTGATTAATATCTGTTTGAACACAAACAGAAGCACGTGTAAGAAAGGAAAAGATTATACAATGTGTGGACGACAATACGAAAATAAATTAAAACACTGGCACTATTTGTGCTACAGCATAGGCGTATTTTTTTTAAAAGCGATTTTTCAAACAAACTAATTAGTGTTGCGCTGACTATGAGTTTTTCAGACCTTTGACTAGTTATGGGTATAGTGACTAAACAATTGGATAACAATTGAATGTAAGCAGACTGGGAACGTTATAAGATATACGCAGTTTAATTTATTGTAGTATTGTCGTCTCCACCAAGTATCAGTCAAAGATCTAGACATAATTTCTTCCTTCAGAACCCTTTCAAACTTTACAATAGTTTGTGATAACCATGTCCATAATCAACAACTCTAAAGAACCAATTATCGTGCAAAAACAAGTTTCAAACGACAATTATGTCATTCATAAATACACATATGCACAACTTATATAATACAAGAAGCGGATCGGTCCTCTATTCATCGCTTGATTAAATGATCACGGAAACTGCGCTCATTGTCACTAACAGCCCCGGTTCTTGTGTGGTAGTAGAAACAGGTAGAAAGCACGTAGTGAGGTGGCGTGGGAACAGAGCTTGATGTGTCAATTGTTTTTTATGTCTCATTAAGTTATGCATAGAATCAAATCAAAAGTCATTTATTCAGATCAGCACTTTTTACAAAGTAAAAATTACATAAGACAGTCCTTCAAAACGCCCGCGTCACCACTTCCTAGTGCTGAGAAGATGTAGCGCAACAAACTCCTCAGCAGCAACTGGCACCTTGATAGTGTTTTGTTTTAAGAGTTAGTTTATAGATTACACGGCACGGTAAGGTGATACGGCTCTATTATGCACCGAAGCATTATTTAATTTACCTAGGTCATATTGGATGCCCGTGGATCCTAAATTGTGCAGGGCGAAAGAGGTGCATCCCAACTAGGCACTTCCATTAGTGTCAAAAATGGATGCGCTTATTCAGTCAGAAGATTTTCTCACGTCTAAATTAATGTTGCTATTCATTTAGACACAAATACAAATACGACTGTGGTTGTCATTAGTCATTAGTAAGTTATTTGGCAAGAGAGTAATGGGGTCTACCTAACAGAGCCGGTGCTCGGCAGCAATGAGTCAATGCTTTCGGTCACTGTATAGGCCAGTGTATATGGAGAGTCTATGAAACTAATTAGGCACCGACTCGTGTACCAAAACAAAACACAGGCGCTAATCTATGATTAGTTACGTTTTTGTTTATATTTAGTAATGGATGTTAGTTAAATTGATTAGCGTGAAGTCTGACAATTAATTATATAAATGAATGTATAAATAAGATCATTACGCGCCATGTGAAGGGTATATTCCCAGTCGCCCCCACATGGATCACCACCAGGCCACCAGTTAAAATCACTGTACACTGCGGCGTGGATCGCCTGGTCGATCGACGGGGAATATACCGTGTGAAGACATGATTTGGACAATAAACTAATCTACTAATCTCTCTTGTTACTTCTCCCTCTTATCTTCTTTCTTTAGAAGCGTACTTTTAGGTAAATATTCTGTTCTCCTTTTAACGACCCACGGAGTCATGTTACCTGCTTACCTTATAACTGTATGATTTATCTGTATATAAACGTCATATAAATGTACTGTTTGTGTGTGTTCATTATGAGAATAAATTCTTTAAGCCGATAGGTGGGTTCTACTTTTTTTTAGCCTATATTTGCGCCGATTCCCTTGTTCAAAACCTAAACTAAGTTTAAGTTCAGTGCATCTTTTTCTTTCTATTTCATTAAGAAAAGGACAGAAGATAAGTATTAGTTTAGTCCTGTCAAATTAAAATAGTCCATAGACAAATATTAGACATGATTAAAAATATGGTTACTAAAAATAAGTCAATTAACGTCGGGCGCTGACTAATTTGACAGGACTAAACTCACATTTATCTTCTGTCCTTTTCTTAATGAAATAGAAAGAAAAAGATGCACTGAACTTAAATTTATTTTAGTTTGTAAACAAGGGAATCGCCGCCATGGTGTCCCTCTGCGAGGCAAAGGCCTATCTACTTATTATTTTTTATAATGAGTCTGTGTCGTCCCACTGCAGGGCAAAGGGCACCCTTCCTGCCTTCCACCATTCCCGGTCTATTGCGATTGTGGGCCAATCCTTTAAGAAGGAGTCCAGCTCATCCCGCCATCTCTTTCCTATCTATTTATCAATTGAAATTTTGCTGGGCGTAGTCACCATTTTCGGAAAAACATTTCGGTCGAAAGATCATTCCCAAAAGAAAAACCAATGACTTCCCACAATTGATTGGCTGCACAGACCTACGAGTAGTTTCATAGTTTTTGCGCGTGTGCAGCTGTTTTGCACCGTTTTGTCTCGCGTCTCCTCTATGCGCGTGCACGGAGAGATGAACTGTGTGAACGACGTATTGTTCGACAATTACGCTGTTACCTGTTGTAACATACAATTGCTATTGATTGCTGACTTATTAGCTGACAGTTTTTGTGAGAGAATTTTCCTCGTAGTAAAGAAGTTTAATTTCCCAGATTTATGGTATTACTAGCTTCGTCCGCGTGACATTGCATCTTCCCCCGCCCCACTCCGTCGCATCGCATCGCCTGCCCGCGCTATTACTTCGTTTTCGCTTAGCATTCTTTGTAACTTTTTTTTTCGTTTTACTCGGCGGTCCTAGCGTTAATGTTAAATTGCCTATAGCCTTCCTCAAGAATTTGGCTATCAAATACAAAAATATTTTTTCAAATCCAACGGGTAGTTCGAGAGATTCATTATCATCATCATCAGCCTACAGCAGTCCACTGCTGGACAGAGGCCTCTCCTATTGCACGCCATTCAACTCGATTTTCGGCAACTCTCATCCAGCGGGAGAGATTAGCGCGTTCAAACAAATATACAAACAAACTCTAAGGTCTGCCAGGGCCGCGGGTTGTTCGAAAGAGATACCGTGGCCCCTGGCACAGGCAACTGAAGGAACACGGGTGGGTTTTAGTCAGTAAAAGTCTGACACGCCCTTCCGCTCAGCCCAGAGCGGGAGAGGTCATTTGAAGATTTCCCACCAAAAAAAAAGGTATTAGTATAGACAGATTTACCTATTTCCGGGTAGATAATGTTGAATTAAGATTAAGAGGAACCATGTTGTTCTGGTACGGAGAGTAAAGACAAAATATAGAACAACGACCGTAATACCCATCATAGCATAAAACTGCAGTTACTATGTAATAGTCATAACGCTACGATTTTCTCTTCCATATAAGGTTTAGAAATTGCAAAACCGTGCTACAAGTGACAACTAAGCACCGTTAGTTACTTAAGCGGCTACTAAATAAGCACATTTAAGTTCCCAGATTATTATATAAATTATTTTAAACTGTGCCACTTTTTAATGACACAACTTTTAAGAAATAAAGCTAGTAAAAGATAAACATTCCCATGCTTAAGTCACCATTGTCCCTTCTACTTAAATTTAAGAGTTTAGTTAAAAAGAGAAACTCAATATTACGTATTGTTTGACCACACATTACACAATCGTTGGTGAAAGCTCCTAAATTAATGACTGGCTACTTTTTAGAAGAATTTCATCGTAATTTCTACTTATTAATGATTATTGTATCATTATGTAATCGACTATTTGTATAACTTTGAAGTTCACTGACATTTTACTCAAATTCACAATTCTATTTCATGCTGAGGTCATATTTTCTTTTGAATTCTTCCAACATGACAATATTGAAATCGGATACTATCGCTTTAATCCTATTAGTATTAAGTTATGCTGATCTGATCGTTAGGTAATACCTATTGAAAAGGATGAATCAATATGTTAAAACAAAATATATCATTTTAACACTGCGAATGAATATGGTAATATCTATTTTTAGTCAGACTGTTAAATTATAAGTTTAGCTTGGTCTTAAGTGACTTTTTGATTCTACATACAAAACGTCATTTTATTTACTTTTCGAACCACTATTTCCACTATAAGGTTTTACTAGTTGTTTTGTAGTTCAACAGCATTTCGTTACAAGGGCACTCAACGTCGTCGCAACGTCTAGTGACAACACTGCCTTGAGCAAGCCTCAAGCAACCTTAATTAAACCCAACCAGTGATTAGATATCAATCAACCCGTCACAACGGATACACAAGTAGCGGATATTGCGGAAGCGACATCTATCGACATCCCCTTAGCATTAGACATGGGCATGTATGTCAGCGGTGCACCTGAAACCGGTCGGAATCAAGTCGGACCACCGCCCGTTACGGAGGCAAGCGATAAATATTGATAAGGCAATCTCTGCAAGAAACCTACGACTATATTAGGAAGTATCGAGAGATTGGTTCAAGCAAGTTTATTTAGATATTAGATAGTAATGTGAAAACTTTGGTAGATATTTCTTGGAAACTGAAGTGATATGTTAGGTTCCAGAGGCGTAAACGGTCAAAGTCAAAGTCAAAGTCAAAGTCAAATCATTTATTTCAAATAGGCACATAAAAGGCACTTTTGAACGTCAAAAATAAAATTAAAATAAAATTGATTCTAGTCGCCCCTTCCAAAAGGTAGTTTTCGTATGGAGAAGAATGGGCAAGAAACTCCACCGTTACTCTTTTAAAATGTTTTACAATATATTGCATACATTATTTATATAATGATATGTGAAGACGATGCACCCAAAAATAAACTTACTATACCACAATAGGTAAAAGAATTAAAATGGGTAAATGTAACCATGACATATAGATCAACTATGTGATAGATACATGGTGCTCACATATTCACAAACATTCCAAACGTAGACGATTTTCATAAATAAATAAGGAGTAATAAGTCCGGGTGTGACCCCAAGTAATTACAGAATGTAAATCAATGTCAAAGAAAAAAAACAAGAATAAATTATACAATTACATTAGCAACCAGTTTGATTTTGTCTAGACTCTAGAGATTGTCCTATGGAGCAAGACCAGCATGTTTCCAAGCATTCTTATCTTGGATATAATCCTCTAATTTGTAATATCCTTGCTTACAAAGTGTAATTTTAATATAAGTTTTAAATTTTCTTTCATTAATTGCAATATTTCACAAGGTATTTTGTTGTAACATTTAACACAGTACCCCATAAAAGATGTATGAACTTTAGATAATCTGAAAAAAGGTTGATCTAATTTATCTTTATTTCTAGTATTAAAATTATGTCTATCACTTATTTTATTAAAAAGATGTTGACGGTTTCTAATAACGTAATTTGTGTCGCTTCTAGACAGAGCTCCTCTAGTATTGCTGCAGGTCTATCAATGTATGTATATGGAATGCACCAAAAGTATTCGATATGGGAATTTGAAAATTGTTCAATATAAGGAAGCGCATGATAACGGAACGACTAACTGAGGAAGAGAAACCATAGTTACACCGACCTCAAGAAATATGGAACCAAGACACACAGGGACAGAGTGGTATTAAATGGATAAGACTTATGTCCTCCTATGAGACGAAGAAGGCGGAAAATGATTATAATGTTTCAATGTTTGCAAAGATTTATTTACCAACATTGAACTCTACTAACATTAACAACATACCAGCTAATACGATTGATGTCCCCAAGGTGAATGACATAATCCTTATAATCTAAACGGGTATGTACTTGGAACTAACAGTTGCAACAGACGACAAGCATGTTAGAATAACAATATAATATTATAGGCGACGGGAATGAGAATCAGTTTACTGTGAAACTATGTATATGCAATACAAGTGATAATATCAAAGGGCTCTTATTGTTATTAGGACCTTCCAGTTCGAGTAGTAACAAATATCCTTCAAGGAATACCAATCTTTGTCAATGGGATAGATGAAGCTATTGTAGCAATGTATTATAGTTTTCTAGTAGCTGTAGATTTTAATGATGATACTGTAGATGGCCTTGTTACTTGTTAGATTAAAGATTTCTAATCAGAACAAGAAGAGCAGCAATTGTACAGAATGCTACTTTGAAAAGCGGTCTTATCTACTGGTTTTCTATTAGAAACTCATCTTATCAACGCTTTTCTTTGTGAAGGTGCAACAAGCAAAAACGAATCACCAGGACAAAGGCTTGGAAGATGTACTTAACGCTAAAGGAAAAATGATGCAGAAGATAAATAACATCCCTTCCACATCAAACAAAGAGACTCTTAACACCTGTGAACACCAAAGCATCTGTAAGACCTTGGCACCCAAACCGGAAAACAGAACAGAATAAATTAAGCAACAAGAACAACTACATGATTCCACCGATATCAGACGCGTGCTTGAGCCAAGATCCGTGAAGCATTATGCACAGTAAACACACAATCTTTACAGCCCATTAGTACATTAGCTGCTAGTTTTACCTTGGACATAAAAACACTAGAAAACAATAAGCGATCGGCGTTTCCTGCACGCTCAACTTGATTGGGTCGAGCCAAATTCGGTGCTCAATGATATGCGTAATTGGATGTAATAAGCGTGGAATATTAGTTTTTTTGCAAGTGAAGTCTAATTTTGGAATTGAAAAAATATATTGAGTTATTTTAGTAGGAAATGGTTGGTAACTTCGTAAAAAAAGGCAATAAACAAAATGACACACAGGTAAGTGGAATAGTTCAATGGACCCTATAGAAGCTAGCTTAATAACAAGGGTATCAATATCTAATCAAGTAATCATGTAGATATGATATTATTAGAACTGAGCCAAAAAAAAAAACCAAGTCACAGTTTATCAATTCATAAAATTAGCATATGAAAAGTAGGTTTGATATATTCAAAGTAGGTATCTAGTTGATGAACCGTCTGCCTGCAATCGCATTTATTCGCCCCACTTTAATGCATTGTTGGTAAACAATGTGTAAAAGGAGATCAAATCAACTTATCATCATCGATTTATCGATAGTAAACTGACCTAGGTACCGATAACTGAATTAATCACAAAACTATAATTATCTAGATTGCGTACTAAAAATTTATATTCTAGAAATAATAGAAAAGATTTTGATATCAGAATTACGAACAATGCTTTAATTGGATACTTAAAAGGAGTTACGACATACAAAGTAAATAGATTATCATAGATAGATAAATTAAATTAAATCATATGGCCTACATCTAAAATTTCTACCTATTACTAAATGTGATTTCTAAACAGAAACGCATTAGTAAACTGATAATATCGATAAAGATATTTACTTAGATAACTATCCAAATATCGTGGGGGGCGATTGAGTGGTTATCACGATTAACAGTACATGAGCAGGAACAGTTACACATAAAACTAAAAATGGCCCAAATATGGGTGAAGAAAATATTCATAGATTGTAAGAAGTTTAAAGCGAAACATATCATTACAAACTTAATAAAAGTTAAGAAGAAGAAAACTAAGATAAACAAGAGGAGCATACAGACAAATCCAATCGTCTAATCTTATCGATAAGCTACCTACAAACATTTATTTTTATCTGTTGGGAATTTTAATCCACAATCACATGATATTAGTAATCTCTTGTATAGGTTCTGTATGACCAGGTACTCTAGTATTTTATCTTGCTCACGTATCTCTTGAGATGAGACTAACGATGAATAAGTTAAAAACAAAAACACGTGCAAATCTGCTTGAATCTACATAAACATATTATTGGATTGTTTAAATAAAACAAGTGTGTACTCAAACAATAAATATAATGAAAAATAAAGGCATTGTTTTGAGTCTGCCTTTTTAGGATACACGCGACCACTATGAAGTCATCCAAGATAACAATAAAACATCTCACCCTTTTCTGACCTGTCCCAACTTTCCAAAATGACGTCACTCACACTGAACAAATCACAAATATTTACCAGAGCCTCGATATAGGAGCGCACTAACGCCAGCCCCTTACAGTTCACCACTTTCTCGCACACCTTCACCCGCATCGTGTCACAGATCATGTTCGCTGCGCAAGTGTGGAGCCGCTGAGCACACTGCACCACACACTAACTCCACTACTGAAGCCTGCACGCATAGTTTGGAAACCAACGGACGCAACGCAACGCGTCCGCCACACCGCACTTAACACTGCTATCGCTTGTGTAATTAACATTACCGTATAACTAGACATTAATTTTGCGTATGTTTTATAAAGACAGTTGAGTGTCGACTAACTGTCGTATTTTGCGGCGTGTTTTGATTTTCACACGTTATTACGTATGCTCTCACTGTCTGACGGAGGAAATATAGTGACGGGAAATTACAGTAATAATAAAAATTGGTTTTTGTTGCAGCATTTTACATTCATTTAACTTTAATTTCGAAATGTTTTTCCTTGAACCCAAACGACGTGATGTGGGATACTCGTTAAGTATCCCACATCACGTCGTTTGGGTTCATGGACAAGCATTTCAAATTCACTTACAGAGTTCTCATTAAAACTGTTTTGAGCAAAGCATAGCATCCAAACACACTAATTGCTCTTAATTTATTTAAACGAAGTAAATATAATTTACAACAACACTTTAAAACCCATAATTATCTTTTAAACCAAATGGTTCACAAACACGAACGAAAACGCGTAAACAACTCAACGTTTTAAACTAAACAGTAACTATGCCCGAAAACCTTAATTGCATGCTTATCTAACGAGCCATTATCACCTGTCCCTAATAATGCAGTGTACAAAGTAGTTTTAAACATATTTCATTGTGCACGTCAGCCAGGTAATGGTTTCTTATTAACAGTTGCATGATCGAGAGCGCGTGATTCGATGGAGCGAATATCATCTGAGATTCCGAAATTCGCTTTTTTGCGTGCACAGTTTCACAAAGCATTTTTGGGATGTCGAGTGAGATTAATTGCGTTGTTATTAAATTTCGCCAAATTAGTGGTGCAATCATTTGTTGTTTTATTGCCTGTAGTATTAAGACAGCCGGATAATTTTTTATGAGGCCTAAGGCATTGTAATTTGAAAGGTTCCGGCGATTAGTTTTGAGAGAGCTGTGACTTGCGATTTACTTAATCCGAACAATTCATCAAAACTAGATAAAACACTTATTTGTCAACAGTGAAACACACGTGAGAACCCGAAATACTCGCTACACGATAATCAAAGAGATAAGTATTTCAAAGAAGACAAAAGATTCAAACAAGCTACCGAAATATTTGAATAACAAAACTGTTGCTTACCCAAGTCAAAAAGCATATAAACACAGAACAGGATACCCTATTAACCGACTGTTTGACAACACAAAAGTGCAGTCACAACCAGAAACAGCAGAGACGCATGACGAGATGACAAGAGACAATAACACCGCTTTTACTTTACCGATTAACCCACTGCTCGTGAAACTAAATATAATGACAGCCAATCATTTGCGGCTAACCGCAAGCGATCGGTAGTCAAGTGGATATAGGCTTAGAAAGTACCTGAAGAATTATAAAAACATTTCATATTGACAGTTTTCTTACATTCATTCGTTCAAATGCGAGTTTTCTCGAGATATTTTCATTGAGTTCAGTGGAGTGGAATGGTCATTAGAGAAGGCTATGATCGTTGTTGATCGGGGATTTGTGATAGATGCGGCATTGCAATGAAAAGAAGATAATGATACTGGCTATGATGATATTATAAATAATAATAGCAATGGAAATGCACAGGTACTAGTTTAATTAAAGGATATAAAGTCATTAACTTGTTAAAAATCACTGATTTCACCATTAATCGTTGAACCGAATTTAAATGAATTTCGATCGGCAATTTCGCAGAAAAGTGCAGTATTTACTCAATTTCATTCTATATTCGTAAGAGATTCTTTGTGGTAGTCAATAATCTTTCGGCCAGTGATTCATTGACATTCAAAGAAGTTGTTTGGTTTTTTCGATATGTAACAATATACTGGAACAGGTGATTCATAAGTGATGCTATCTTTGTTTGTAGTTTGTAATGCAGTTTACTTGTTTTAGGATTGCTCATCAATATGTAGGTAGTAGTTGTTGACTTGTCGAAAACAGAAAAAAATTGGCTATCTTGTGAACTTTTTTTGGCAGTCTGATATTTTATGCTAAGCTTAAAGCTTTCATTACCTTCTTGGCCATGCTCTCCTTCGTTACGATATTATTTTGATTCTATATTTTTAACGTTGATGTCAGTGATACACATTGACTGCCGGACAACAGACACAATATACAATCTATTGTTGGCGGTCACCGGTGACCGCGGTGGCGGTCAATGCCTTAATAAATAAATAAGCTTTATTTCATAAAAACAGTACTTAGATTACATTGCAGTTAAGCGTTATGATGAAACATAATAATATCTTTTACATTTTCATGGTAGACCAAGCCAACTACTGTTTTCCATATTGACAAATTCAAGAAATAGATACACCATTCTGACAATTGGTGTGCTATCAGTTTCATACATTTTCACCGCATATGTAACTATTGTAAGAAACAGCTGTTAATCGTCGCTTCCCTGTATTTCACAAGCTCAGCACAAGCAGTACTAAAATATCTTCACTTACTAAATGAATTGTAAACAAGTCCTGCCATCTATCAAGTTAGGCTTGCACTATCGATGCGTGTGCCGACTATTCGCAGCAGTTATTGTTAGACGATTAATGATCTTCATTTATCGCTCAGGTACTAGGAACATCATCGATCTTACTGATTCTGACAGCACAATGCAAACAGAGGTGTTGATTCTAAATCGAAGTTCTAAAGGATTGTAATAAATGTGGAAAATTCAATGAGAAAGTATGCCTACATAGATTTAAAAACGTGTTAATTAGATGAACACCGGGTTATAGATGATAACATACTTAACACAAAAGAATATGAAACTATTGCTACTCGAGGGTATTTGTTAATGAAGGAATGAGAGCGGCTGAAGATCAAGTCCAATCAGTTGCAATTAGATGCTTATTTCCAGCAGTACACTGTTATAAGCTGATTATAATGATGATGATATTATTTAAATTAATATATAACAAACTTACAAGAAATGTATATGGAATACACATGTTCAACAGTAACTTTCGAGCTTGAGGAGCTCTTCACGCAGTGAGCTTTCGAATTTAACTAAAGATAATAATAAGATAATAATGATTCCGGAAACAATTTAGGTAAAACACACGGGGAAATCCCGAATTCAGAGCAAGAATATCTGGAATGCGAGCAGTTTTCCTGAAAAACTGATGGAAATAATTCGTTATGGCGAATTTTTTGAAGACATTGTCGTCATGCCAATTACTAACCGAAGTATTTAAAAACGTGGTAAGAGTTTTTTCCGATGACTCTGTGAAAGATACAGTCACCTGCATTACACTCGACATTTTTCATCAACGAAAAATTGTGTACATGAAAATCACGAACTACCTACTCGGAAGATCCTAACTAATATTATAAATGCGAAAGTAAGTTTGTTGGTTCGTTACGCTTTCACGTTAAAACGGCTGAACGGATTTGCATGAAATTTAACATATAGGTAGGCTGGGACCTAGAAAAGGACATAGACTACTTTTCACCCTGCATTGCAAACAGAGTCACGGGCAACAGCTAGTAGAGTATAAAAATACCAAAGCCACTCACCTCCAAATCCCTAAAAACATCTCTAATGTCTGGCTTCCTCGCTCTGGAAGCGGCTCGTTTCCTCCTCACTGTCCTGTTAAGTCTTCTGACTCGTCTGCGCACTGCTGCAGCCTGTTCTCTGGGCAGAGGTCTGACGGCTTCACCCAGCTGGGCCTCGGTTACCTCCAGACCCGCTTGGAACGGAGCGGCCAGGGATCCGAGGCCTGCCGCTTGTAGCCATTCGGTTTCCAATTCGCCTTCTGTTAGGACAAAGAGATAGAGAGGGTTATTAAATGTGTAAGAGGTATTGAATTACTGATGTTTCATGAAATGTTTCTATTTTTCCTTGCCGTAAGTAAATGGCTATTGATGTAATTCTGTTTTCATTCCGAATTGAATGACACATTTCCCAGAAATATTCTCGGAGTCAAATCTTTCAAATAATTTTGTCTACCAAGTCTCATTTTCACAAGGTTTTTTGCTCGTCACATGTAAGTGTCCTAAAAAATCTCATAAAGACGTACTTATTGCTTAGTCAGTTTTCAGACAATATTTGCGATCGCCTCATAAGTTTTTGTTCAAACCAAAATCTTCCGCAGTTTTTTTGTTGCACTTAAATCATGAACCATTAACTCGATACCAATTATTACCTATGTTCACTTTGGTACATTCAGTTTCAGTCAGGTTGGGATGGTTGAGACTTGAGAAAATGAAATACTTTTTAGTCAGTTTTCCGAAAACATGTCATAGCTTTAAATTTTTTCTTTAAATACTGGGACAATTTGGGATATAATCAACATTACTACTTCAATTTCACAGCCTATTTTCAATGGATGTTAACAAAAATCAAAGATACTATGCGTTTCCTTTTTTTCCCATTGTTTTAAATGAAGAACTATTACCTTCTGTTCCACTCTTGTCGATGACTGTATACGATTCTTCAAAGACGAACCATAATACAAGGTTGCTAGTTTAAAAAACGCGAGGTCAAAGAACTTATTTGCACGCACATAAAGCGTTTCTACTTATAGGTTTATTCTAATGGTAACAACATGACCATTGATTATAGAGTATCAAAAGAGTATAAATAAAAGAGGAAGCGATGAATCTATTGTTCGTGCACGATTTGAAAAAAGAAGAATAGCTAATGAACTGGTATTATTGGGTATAGGAAAATTAATATCGCGATTCACGTGCATTAATTAAATACACGTGAATCGCAATGAAATAAGTTATTCAGATGAACTTTAACGAAGTTGCTAAACTTGAAAATTACAATAATAGAGACTGCATGTCGCCTTGCGTCGCCTAATCTTTACACAAAAAAGAAACAAACTTAATTAACCATAGTATACGTTTTAAAACATTTGTCGTCTCAAAAGCCTAATTGTAAGACCCTTTTAAATTCAAGCCGAATGCAACCCACCATTCTATGACACAACGTTCGAAAAGAACAGGAAATTTCTACGAATTCACTCCCTTACAGGAAAAGCACGAATTGTATCACAAATGAGGGACTTCCGAAGTGCAGTATTGTCAGTGTTAAAAGCTGTTAAATACATAACTATCATGTTAACCGATGCTTGCGACAGGATGCTTGTATTTGCGCTTGCGCCTAAATATAGTCCGTCCGTCTGTCTGTCTGAGTCAGCGCTTAGCGCCACTTCTAACAGCAACACAGAGAGCTTTTTGT
This sequence comes from Apamea epomidion, assembly GCA_947507525.1. Lineage (NCBI taxonomy): Eukaryota > Metazoa > Arthropoda > Insecta > Lepidoptera > Noctuidae > Apamea > Apamea epomidion. Next base: position 21,346,090 of record OX382225.1, on the reverse strand, counting down.
ACCTTTTGTTCTGGTTGAAATAGTGTGAGCTTAAGGTGAGTGCTTCGGTGTTTAACTTTGACTTTAATCATATATTTTGTCAAATTCTGATCTATGAGAAGTGAGGCGTTTAATTAATATTGTATGTGTGTGTGTTGATTGTGTTGTTGTGTATTTATATTTGTTTTATTAATATTTTATTGTTTAATTAATTTGCTTGCATGTTATTTTTGGCTATAAAATATGAGAAAAGGTTCGCATTAACTATCTCCAAAAATTACTTTTTATTTTATATATCGTTTCAATGATGTTTTAAACCAAAGATATATACAACATTTTTCTTTTGTGAAAATAATTAGTGCGTTTGTGCGATGTTCGCAGTCTTTGCAAAAATATTAACCAAGTCGAAATTTCCAGTTGAATGTTGAAACATCGAAACATTCACCTTAAGAGTAAAAGCAGATCTTGCCAAAGGGATGGAGTGCAGAACTTGTTTGAATTACGAAGTCGTTCTGAAGGATTTATTGAATGTTACTTGTTCCCTAAAATAGGTAGCAATGTGTTAAGTGTTTATGTGCATTAAGTAGGGATGCGGAGTTTGTTAGTCATCGGGGGTCAATGAATGTTTGCACTTTCTGCATTTAGAAGTCGGTACTTACCTAACTATATGTACCTACCTACGTAATTAAGTATGCTTTAATATAATAATACCAGCCTGTTACTGTCCGACTGCTGGACAACGGCCACTTCTCATACAGAGAAGGCAAGATCACCACGCATACACACAAGTTGAAGTTTATTTGAAAGCGCTAATGTCTAGAACTCCCAGTCGGATTTACAAAAATCTTTTTGTATTTGATAGCACTGTTCTTCAGGATTTAGGTTATTTCGGACCATTAGGAGCAGAACAGAAAAAAAGCGAAAACAAAGTAATAGCGCGGTCGGGCGATGTGATGCGACGGGATGGGTCGGAGGTGCAATTTTCACGTGGACGAATTCGCGGACAGAAGCTTGTATTAACTATAACAGGTTTCCTCATGTCTCGGTGTTTCACTTCTCCGATATCAGTGATGTCCAAGATAAACTAAGAAGGTACCTAGGTACATATGGATTGGTATGAATACATAAATATAGAACTGCATGTAAGCCGAACCAAAACACTATAGTTCAAGCTGCCTGCCTGGATATCTAATCAGCACATTAAACGTCCATTGTTGGTCTACCACCACCTACTTTAGTACAGTCGAGACAAAAAGGCAACCGACCTCGTATTTTGTGGAGCCCATGAAAAAATAACTGCCATCAAAGAAAACGTCAGTCTTTTGTTTTAGAATTAGTTTGCTTGTACATTTTGTTTCTACAATTTGAAGTATCAATGACCTGAAAGATACTTTGTACCGTACAGCACAAGGTTTTCCACCAATATACAGCGTGTGGTTTATTTCAGCTACCGAGCAGGAAATCACGGGATGTTATTTGTTTAGTTACTCTCTCAATTTGGCTATTTAAAGCTAAATGCATGCTAAATGTTTGTTTGCTTAATCTTTGCGGGTGTTTTTAGTCCGATTGTATGTATATTATTGTAAAAATTGTGATTAAGCGCTGAAATAACTGACACTTTTAAAGTCGGTGACATATTAAACAAAAAAAAAATGCAGTTAGATAAGGCGGAATTCGGTTAAAGCATACATTTTACTTTTAAAATTTTAAAGATTTGGAATCATCGATACGACGAAGAAGAAGCCTGAAGAATTAAACCATCATATGCAAATAATAATCTAATCATACCATGAAGAGCCCTCCTTGCTAAGCACGTTAAGCCGTTGGTCCCGGCTGTCATTCGTGGATCTTTTCACAGTCGTTGCGGGTCGTTAGAAGCCCGAAAGCCTGACAACCAGTCTCACCAAGGGGGGGTACCTAGTAACTGGGTTGTGGAGGTCTGATAGGCAGTCTCACTCCATGTAAAATACTGCTCCTCAGCTGCATCTGGTTAGACTGGAAGCCAACCGCAATATAGTTGGGAAAAGGCTAGGCAGAATGATTTGATGCAAATAATAATCTAAACTGTCTTCCTCTGCCCGAGCAACAAACAGAGCTATTCATTCGTCATTAACAATTTAATTACAAACTGAAGTAAACGGAACACACGTAGTTTTGTTTTGAGACGTCAACGTTTAATTATAAACATGTCCATTTAATTGCTAGACTGAACGGACCACACACTACGAGCTGTTTTAGATCTAAATAAGCTTTCTTTTTCTTGTTTAAAAAAGAAGAAAACTCACACACTCGCATTTTAATGTTGTTTAGTTGGCTATGACAATTGATTGCATTTTTAGAATAAAAATATTTAATACGAAAAAACTCACCTATCACATATTTGGCTTGGAACCGACATAATGCACCCATAACACACATGGATCACAACGCGAATGACAAAACTAAAATAAAACTAAACACAATTTCACCGGAAAATCGACAATTAAACAAATTGCTCTTCATTAAACGAATCGGGGGCAACACTGAATCAACTGCAGTTCATGTACATTCCACCACACAATAACACTTGCCAAACGAAGATAACGCAAGATTTTTTCGTGACGCCTTGTGTGGGTGGGTGTACCGACGTCACGGGTGACTCGTCTTACGTAGAACAAGGTATCGATAGCCAGTCAGTCTGGACCGGTGAATGATTGAATGACTCATTCTGTACCGCATTATGATTTCATGAATGAATATCATGAAAATAATCAATGGCTTGCGTAATATCTATTTTATTTTTTTGTTACGTTTATGAGTCATGACTTATCTGTTGGTTCAAGTGTTTTTCTTGAAGGGATAAAGGAAAGTGTCGTCGCGATGTGACCAATTTTTTTGTCCGCGTTGAGAAATGAAATAATAAATATTATAAATTAAACATTACATGGAAAATAAATACTCGGCTACTTTAAAAAGATAATGTAGTGAATCACATAATTACATATATAACATTCGATGTTATCTATTTTATTTAAATTATCTATGAATTAAATACTTGAACCAAAAGATTAAACGTTAAAAAAGAATAAATATTTTATATCCATTCGGAGGTTTGAAAAAGACAGTCGGAGATAGTATTTAACTCGGCCATGCCAAATGCATGCGTTTGTCATAGATTTATTGGTAGGTATCGCACAATCGTACCGAATCTGTCCAAAAACAAAATTCCAACTAGGTTTGTAATGTTGTAAAAGTCGGCACTTTCAGAGGAAAACATCCCATTCGAAAAAATCTATCTACAGTATTTATTTAATAAATTATGTGAAGATCGAACCCTAATCAATCAGATCTTTAACACTCTCCAACGCAACATCAGTGTTTACCAACGAATCTCACACTCGCGCACGTAATTTGACACATGTCATAACTGTCAAAAATGACGTGACGTCGAAAAAATTGCACACGTTGCACGAGTGACGTCGACGTCGGCGTCGAGCGTCGCGTCGCGGCAAACTGCGCGTGCGCCCACGATCCCGGATTATTATGGTCATGTATTTATAGATCGGATCGAAACACGGGATAGAGTTCAATTATTTCCGTTCAGTGAATGGACCGAAACTGTGAAGTTTAGGGAGTTATTTGGAGTGAAGATGAGGATTAAATCGTCGAAGATTTTTAAAACAAATAAGAATTCATCCAACTAATATTATAAACGCGAAAGTTTATATGGATTGATGGATGGATGTTTGTTACTCTTTCACGCAAAAACTACTGGACGGATTTAGATGAAATTTAGTACACAGATAGCTTATAACTAGAATTAGCACATAGGATACTTTTTATCCCGATATTCCCACGGGATTGAAACTTATGCAGGTGAAACCGCAGGGCGCAGCTAGTAGTTGACAATGCAATGAGTGTCACAAGCACTAATATTGTGTATGTATGTATTGTGTACACGTAGCACAATCCAAAAAAACAAAACAATAAAATAAAAACGATTTTCTCGTGGAATTACGATTGCAACTTTGACATAAGACCCATTTTATAATAGTATGGTTTCCAAAATACTTTGTATATAACAACATCAAATTATAATACACTCCGTAGCAGAAAATCACTTTTAAAAGTTGCTCAATGAACAGATTATTGATCGTCTGTCTGTACCTATGAGTTAAACACTTTCATTTTCTCCATGTTCTCCCGGAAGTTCACAAAGCAATGTTTTCGTATGACTCAGAAGCTTTTCTTCTATACGTAAATACTTATGCAGTAACTACAAAAACAAAGTAACTCTTTCGAACAACATAATTATGAATGGCAGAAATACGGAATCCTCTACCTGTTGATTGAAACTATCATAATGTAATCAGCAATCTGAATGATGAGCTTGAGTGCTTAATGATCAATCATTTATCAATTGATTGAGTGATCAATTAAATAGGTATCAATGGATGACTGACGGTTCTGTGCATCTTCAAAGAATACCTTGGATCTATTTCGATGACTTCACTATGTTAGGGAATCTTCTTGAAGAACTTTAGCGCCGGGGTAGTCCGCGAAATTCAAATTTTCTTACATGTTTTGCAATTTGCAGGTAGGTTAGGTAGGTTGTTTGTTGAACAAAATATGATTCGCGACCGTAACAAGTACGTATATACAGAATTATAATGATTGAAATCATCAATACAACCATCAAAGTTTAAACCTATTGTATGGCTATTTCATGAAATAGCAATCAGACATAACAAATACTTTTTAAGGGCCAAGACATGCCAATAAAGATCTCTGAATCTATTTTATTTATAACACATATTTTTCACCTATGTTTAACAATTATAGAACTTTGACTTTGACCATTTCACTTATTTCATTCCATCATTATCGAATGAAGATGAATACCATCTATCCCGAATGCACTTCTCCGACCTCCAGATAGTCACGGACGGGCACCAAACTATTTGTGTCAACGCACTAGCAGTGTCTAGACGAGTTATATTTACACTCGGATTCACTCGCACGTCACACGCCATTTACCAAGGTGTCATAACGTCAGTCTTGATATTTGGTAAGAGTGGCCATTGTAGGAGTTGTGACACTGAATTTTTATGGAAAAAAACGAGATGTTTTGTAAAAATACAAGCCGTTTTCTTATTGGAAATCATTCATCATCAAAAAATGGGAATCATTGCAATGGCAGTTCCTTCTGAAGTTGACAAATTATAATCAACTAACTTCCGCCCGCGACTTCGTCCGCGTGAAATGTCTTGTTCCTCCGACCCACCCTGTCGCATCGCATCGCCTGCCCGCGCTATCACTTCGTCTTCACATAGCGTTCTTTCTTACTTTTTTCTTTTTGCTTGGCTTCTAAGGGTCCTAGAGATATTAGCCTATAGCCTTCCTCAAGAATTAGGTTATCAAATACTAAAAGATTATTTCAAATGCGATCGACAGTTCTAGTGATTAGCGCGTTCAAACAACCAAAAAAAAACAAACAAACTCTTCAGCGTTATTATTAGTAGTAGAGATGAATATTGTTTGGTTTGTAGTCTCCTCACCGTAAAATTAATCCAATTGAAAGAACAATAAAGAAGACCCACTCACCACCACTCTCAGATTCATAGAAGTTACGCCGATATCTTAACAGCACTACCATTTTCGTAAAAATCCAAAAGAATTCAAACTCCAGGATTAGACACGACACTGCACTTTGATGCACTCTTGACTAAAGCAACAACTAAACTAAACAGAGGAAGACAACATTTAAAATAAGAAGTCATGGTGACCATAGATAAGAAACGAAAGGGCTCTCAATCCCTAATGAGGTTAAAGTATTTAGAGATTGTATGCGCGCAAACAACAGATTAAGAAGCATTAGTATTTCTCTATGTAAACAACTGTAACAATTTGGAATTATTGGTTTTCGAAGAAATAACGGTATTTTGGCGCCGGTGATTAGTTAATCTCATTGTTTTTGATACTTATTAAATTAAAAACAATGCATTTGTGTCGCTCTAATCAGCCTGAGAAGATTCCGATTTCATAAAATTACTACTAATTTAATCAGTATTTGATCAAATATTATTTAGCTCGTTGCTACGTGATAGGCAACCTGTTTAAATAAAATAACTCAATGTCCATACAAATACCTATTGGTCATTGGCTAACTTTAGGATAACCAAGTTTTGTTAAAGTGTCTATGATGTGGATGACGAAAATTATTCCAAATGAAGTAAAATATAATCATAACAAATTCTTAATGACTGACAAATTCTAAGGAAGTACTTAGGTATTCAAATTCAATATTTTTTTATCGATTTACATAACTAAACTCGCACTCCCATCTTAAGATAAATAAGATATGTTATGACTAATCTCATGGTGGAAAACTACTGAATACAATTTGTAAAAATAAATGTTCAGAAAAATTATTTATTAAAAAATCATTTTTAATTTGGTATGTAATAAATAAATAAATAAATGATGTGATAATATGTAGGTATATGTAATAAATGATGATAATAATATTATGATTATGACTCACTTAATAGGAGAAGATACGCGTCGTACAACTGCATTTTGGGTGTCCATTAATTTCATTAATAAAATTGATAAATTCAATCACTGGTCCACGACTGTTAGTCAAAAAGTATTTTTTCGAACTGTTATAATATCATTTTTCTGCGCAGAATAGCAGATAAAGGATGAAAGATAAGTACTACAGTGATGTCGGATTTAAATATAGAAATAATGTATGTAGTAACGTCTAGAGTCTGTATCGATGGCACTGTATCGATGGCAGATGACATTTTTATCTTTTTGCGCATTTACGTAGACCCTTGGTGCGGTTATTGACTAATTCTAATTAGAAATTACTCTTTTTTATCATATTGGATCATCTCAGAATCATTTCATTTATAAATACATTATAAATGAAATGATTCTGAGATGATCCAATCAAAAATATCAGTAGGTTTTAACGTTAAATAACGTTAAGAATCCTTATCCTTTGTCTTGTAAAAGTGGTTAATATAGAAGAAGTCCGTTCTTTATTTGTAGGTGAAGGAGAGTTTAAAGAACTCTCAGTGTTTTTCAATGAGCAATTTGTAATACTTATCAAGATTGTAGTCGATAAAAATGTGTTTACAAATCAAATAGAACCCACACCTAGGTTTATTTGTTTTTATTAGATTATAAAAAAATGATTTTATCACAAGACAAGACAGCTTCCAATAGACAAGATAAAGATATTTCCATCATGGCTGACTGACATTATTAAATCTATAATCTATGCGTAAATACTAATGATGTAGGAAGCAAAACAATAGTTCACAGATAGATGCCTTCGAGACACATGCCTGTTAACTAAGAGGATTTATTACCATTTAAAAAACGAGGAAGCACATTCCGCTATACACTGCGGAATATTAAATAAATACGTATGTACTTGTAGACCGCATTATGTCATTCAGACATGTTCAGAATGTCAGTAAAAAGAATACAGTTATACCTACATGAATATAATTGAGTTGGTAATTGGCTACTGCAGATGTAGGATATAAATTGAAGTTAATTTAGAAACAAAAAAGAAGTAACTAAAAGACTCAAGTGTGGGCGCCTTTAATGAAGTCCGCATTAGGTATAGAGAGGTTTAAATGTCATATTAAAATACAGTACACTGTCCATCAAAATAAGTATACCACGATCACGATAGAGCACAATACCTTTCAAAATAACGAAACAAACAAAAAACGACCCAATAAAATAAGGATGTACCGTTACAAATGCGGCCAAATAAATTCGCCCACACGACGATCGGGGATAGTATGTTAAGTACATGAACACTACCTGACGAGAATCAATTACGATTACGGATCGCGGACTCGATTTCGCTTACCGATTCAAATGATCCACTTTTTATTGAGATGACGTTCGGATTAAGGTTGTCACAGTATACCTACTAATCCACGACATTTCACCAAAGAAAAGATTCTTTTAATGAGAAAAGCATGTTAATTGGAGTAAAAACTTAAGTGGTACTGTGATACGCGCGAATTTGTGTAATTAAATAAATAATAGGGCTGCATACTGTACTTAAATATATCACGTATCTAAGTAGTAGGTAGGTACTCAGCATTGCGGCTCGTCCGACTTTTCATACAGAGGTAGTTTTGATTAGCATCGCTCTTGATTTCTTGTTGCGGCCTACTTTTGCTGTCTTTTAGCTTATCATTCTTAGACATGCACTTAGTATTCCACGCATACAGTGATATTCTTGAATAGTCACTGCATATTATTATAAAAAGTATGATGCACGACGACATTTAGTTGCGTGCCGCGGCGCGGGCGCATGCGAGCATACCAACGCGTCGGTTGCTAGGCAACGGATGTGACAGTCTGGAATATGATTTTCATGTGATTATATAATATTATAGACGAATGCTACTTTCTAGGCGGCAGTATTCCGCCATTGGTTAGTTGGTTTTCTTATGTTTTTTTAAATTTAAATAGGCGCGGAAACAGTTTTCCTAAATTTCATTCATATAACAAAGAAAAAAGACTGAACCTATAATATCATGTAGCGTAGCGATAAACTGCATATCCTTTTTCTGCGACGAATAACTAACTACATCCATAATCATTAATTCAACAACTATCAAGCCAGTATAAGTAGTATCAATTCCACATTGAAATCACTTCGCTATCAACCCGTATTAGCGAAAGATAATGACAATCACTAGAAATAAAAACGAAGCCATATTTAACGCTACCGATCGGTGATAAAAACTATAAAAAACTCTTGTTGATAAACTAAACCTGTCATTAATCGATTAAACGATACGTCGCGCGACGTTATATCTTTATTTTATAATACGAGATGATGATGATGATGTATGACTTAACGATATCTGATGGGTCTAGACATTTTTCAACATTCATAATTTTTTTAATACACGTAAACATTATATGGTTTGCACACCACACAGGTCCTTCAGCACTAAATTTAGTACTAAATTCTTTAATTTCTTTGGTCCCTTTATCTACAATAAACTTAACAAAAATCTTAATATTTATCCGCTCAACACAGGTCATTGCAAGAAAAAAGTTTCGGCTTACCTACAAGGTCTCTCTTATGATGAGACTGAGCAACTTCTAATTGTACCAGGATAGTCAGTGATATTGTTTAATGTTGGCAAAAATTCATTATCTATAGACAAATATATATACATATATATTATATTGATCCTGTGTTGGTTGTTTCATGTGTTCACTCATAAAAATCACAAGCACCCTCAAAATTCCACACACCCTCTCACACTCACTCATTCACCATATAACATAACACAAAGAGAGGTTCAGCCCATAAATACAACCTTAGACCATAATTTTAATTTTATTTTATTTTTTCCTTTGTTTTGTAAAATGCTAGCATTTAAGAACTCTAATTTAATGTAACTCGAGGGGATTGGCGCTGTTAGCCGAGATACAGGTTCCTCCTAGTTCGGCTCCAGATACTAAAACTTTTGTGTACTTTATTTGTTTTATCATAGCACTTAAACTGTAATGAAATCTAAGTACTGTTTTTATGAAATAAAGCTTATTATTTTCATTTAAATACTTAAAAATTACATTATTAAATATTTTTATGAACAAAAGGATAAAAAAACATTTAAAAATATAAAATATAGTAGCCCACCGGTATCGGGAACAGGGTCCAAGCTACCGGCGGTCAGGGCTCCAGAGAGAGGAACTTCCTGACAATGCGAGCCGTGTCTAGAAGTACCGCTTTCTGAATCAAGCCCTTGATCCAGCTGCCCAACGAGAGCCTCCTCAGGTGTTGGTCGAGGCTCTTGGCTATTAAGCCATTGGCTGTCACGACTATCGGCACAATGATTGCTGAGTCCACATGCCACATGTCGACAACCTCGCGAGCCAAGTCAAGATATTATTATTATTATTTTATATAAGCCTGGCGAATGTTTTATTTTTTCTTTCGTCGTCTGTAGCATAAAACATTCACAAGCTCCATATCTGCGCATTAAAACTATGAAAATATGATTGAGCACAATCAACATTACCTACAGATACTATTTATTCCGAGACCGTAAGACTCAGACTTAATTTGCTGTCCCAGTTCTTACTTTATTATAACAGTCGTATTAACTGAAGAATCCAATTATACATTTTAGTATAGTACTAAAAACTGCACTTTACAAATCTTATTACACGAAACGGAATATATATCGTAAAACGAAACACAGAAGTGCTAAGTGAAAATATCTAGTAACTTTCTAGCGTGACTAACTGAACATTCCTACAACGCTTCGACTTTGGAATTAACAAAACAGAGCATCTTAATTTCTTTCCACCAGGATACAACTAAATTCAAATGCCAGAGAGAGAAACGGAAGCAAAGCAATGCAATAATTAATTATTGTTTCCCACAGCAGTCACAGTTCGTGTCCCAAGAGGACTCTAGGCAACCAACTGCAGCTCGAACCCACCAATTAAACGACCACAAATATGTAAACAGCGCCAAGCAGGTAGCGATAGCTCCTTTTACTATAGCAATCACTTCCCACGCCCATGTGAATACTCGCTCGGCGTGACGACTCTTACCTTTACTTCCTGAAGGAGATGACAGGCTACAAAAACTGTATGCTAACAGTCGTGGGAATAAATTGTTTATTATAGATTCACTGCCTTCAAATGAAATTGGAAATGCTGTGACATTTGTGGCGAAGTTCTTTGACTTGAGTGAGAGATAGAATGGTTCCTTCTTTTCACTTTAAGTTAGGGATAAATACGATGATATATGCAAGGCATTTATTGTGGCAGTCATTTATTTCGTTCTATTGTGGAGCAGTATGAACTTATTTATTCCCTGGTAATTTCTCCTCTTGCTCCACATTTCTAATGATCTCTCTGAGATAAATGATGCGAGCATTTCTTTTCATACCGTGCTGCAAAAAGCGGTAAAATCTATCAACTTCATCCGTTTCAAAACTGTCGAGCCGTCATTCTATCATCTGTTTATACAGCAAATCTTTAGCTGATAACACTTTCGAACAGATTTTTTGCTGTCAAATGCTCATCTCGCGAGTTTCCCAAGCAAAACCAAAGAAAGTAATGCGTTGTTTTCATTATCGTGTATCGGAACAATGGCAGCGGAGACAATGCGCATGCAGCCCCGCTCCCATGTGAAAGTGCTTGTCTGTTTGTATGTCACGTCGTCCGTTTCCAAGACCGCTGAGAAACTGTCCGCTATCTATAAACAGCGGACTATAAATCATCCATGTTTTGACGGAAGACTTGACCAATTTATTATGCACTTATCGATATTGATTCAGGCAAAGATTTGCCCCTGCGCAAATATTTTACAGCATAATTTCGCTGATTGAATCTTGACGGATGGAGTTGTTACATCGATTAATAATTTCTTAGAAACTATAAAGCAATCAAGTTGGCATTACTTTGCAAAATTAAACTGCTTATTATAGACAGACTAGTAAGTACGGAACAGGTTTTATATTTCTTTTTTTTTTTTAATAAATGTGTTCTCATAATTTTGTCCTCGAGTGTATGTAGATACTGTCAACAGTAATTACCTGTCATTTGTGGTATCCTGTGAAGGGCGGTGGTTATATGCCTCGATGCTTCTGAGAAGCTATTTGCCCATAGTAAATACATAGTTCGATTCGCTAATAAATTAAGTTACCAGGGAGCGACGGTATGATTTGATAACTTCTCTTGTTAATATTTGTGATCGATACATGTAGTGCTCAATTATTTGTTTGTTTGTAGGTTTGCTATTATTTTGTTTATGCGATGTGTGTTGTTTTGTCATAAAAGCTATTTAACATTGGCTATGTGCATTGTGTTTGAAATGACGTAAGAAGAGTTAGGTTTACAAATACATTCACATTTATAAATAGAATAATCGGCAAATATAATAATGGAATGGTTCAAGTTGTTTTCATTGATCTAATTCAACATTGCCGTAAGCGACAAAGAACCAATTATTAGTGCATAAATTAAAATGAACAAAAACTGCCGTCGAACAATAACAATCTAACACCGAATCGGTCGATGACGTTATCCTGCAAAAACTCTACTATGGCTTATTAAAAGCGTTCCACAAAAAGAATTCATAAGAAAACCCTAATCACAAACTTATCGAATACAATTTAACAAAAGAAAAATTAGACGAAGTTGCTTGGAGAAAAAAGTTTTAGAGCTACAAATAAAAGTCGGTTGCAGACTAAAATGAACTCCTACGCTGATACGAACGAAGGCTGGCCATGTAGGCGGCGACCATTTGCAGTCAAATTTAGACAATTACTATAATTTGCATGAACTGGGTCAGCTTGAAGCACCCAGGATATGAGTAATGACAATTGTCAAAATAATGAGCAATGATAAAAACGAATTAGGAAAGTAGGTTAAATACCCACGATACGTTTATCTAATTATAACAAATGAATTTCAGTTGAAATATGAATCAAATCAAAGAATCAAGATTTATATTGATGGCACAGTTGAACTTCATGTCAATAAGAATGAGAAACATGGGCCACACACAGTCCTAATAAAACAAACTAAAACTAGGAAATTCAAAGAATGGCAGTAAAGGCAAAGCCCAATAAAATGGACACACTGAATTATAGGCATTATTAGACATAACAATAAACACAACGACCATACGAAACAAGAAGTAATGAATTGAGACGGTCTTGAACTAAAAACAATTGCTTTATACTTAAAATTGGCATTGGTATGTTCCGGCGTCAGTGTCTTAAGTATTTCGTAGATTAGCAACGGGTTCCGAATTTTAAGAATGTGGTAACCCGTAACTGTCAACTACAAAGTACTTATCTAGCCAATTGTTGTGTTATTTCCTCTCCATTATCAACGCCATTGTCACGTACTTATTCATAATTAGTTAGGGTCGCATGTGATTTTAATTAACAATAGCTGTGGCTGCGGCATTGACCGGGGATCGAGAGGTCGTGGCTTTGTAAGCTTAGACTTTAGCTGTTGAAATATTGATGAACTATCTACTGAAATTTCATTCTGTTTAGAAAAATACCATCATTATTTATCTCAGCTAATGTCTCACTCCCTCGCAGGAATTTGTCTCGCTTTCTTTTTGACATTGCTTCTACTTTTTACTTACAATTGATTTTTAGAGTTTCCCTATCATGTGTTCCATATTAGTGTATTAAGACCTTAAGCAATTTAATCTAGAACCAACCAGAGCGATATAAACCGATAAATATTCAGAGCAGAGTGATAAAAACACTGATGATCTAATTTATGTGAATGACATTATACAAAATTGGGACAATGACACGAATGACACGGGTAGATTGCATCTGATTCGTACGGGTCGTACTATTGATAATGGTTGGGGCGGCCTCAGCACCTCGGTCGTCAGTGATGTCATGTTTTAATATGTGACAATGAGTGGTGTGACGCTTTGCGGTATCGCAGATGCGCAAGGTTGAATTTTGTAGGAAATAATGTAGAAAACGGCTTCACTGCTGTTGTCACTAATGATCGAACTATTGTGCTATGTGGTTTAGAAATAAATAGAGTTTTGGCTGTACAATTTGCTGAGAAACATATTGTTCTTATTATAGAACTAAGTAATGCTGATTTTGGTTCACAACATACTACCAAACCAATAGAATACGTGATTGTTTAGTAGGTAAAGCTCCGATCAAACAAATTGTCATGCTGGTATGCAAAATTTTAACCACAATTGAAATCAAACCAATAAACAACCTCGAACGTTCGTTCATCCTTCATAGCATAGTCTTGATTCGTATCTACGCGAGCTCATTTAACTTGCAGATGACGGCCCGTCAAACAATACGAATAACATCGACAAAAAAATAAGTATAATTGACGATGAACTTGTTCAGAGATTAAAGATAGTAATGTAATGTAGATGACTGGCGATCGCTATGCAGAATTGCGTAGTCGAAACAAGATACTTTATGTTAATCAGTTGGAACAGGATCTGAGGTCAGAAAGTTTGTTGTTGGCCCAAATTTTGGTGACAAACCAATGAATGTTGGAGTAGACAACGGAGAAACTAAGCAACAGAATTGTTGAACGTTTCTTTAGAAACTTTATTCCCATTTAAGAAACTCCAATGGACTCCAAAGCAGTGCAAGATCTCACAGAATACAAATCTCTAGTTTAGAGCCAGTGTCTGGCCAATGTTGGCACAAAGTTTCGTCTAAACGTTGCTGGCCAAACATTTTAGAAGTGTAGGTATCATGAAACATTACGTCACCATCGCATGTACAAATTCGCGCCTTGTCGCCACACCCGAGGGCGATGGTGAACAAACTTTATTTGCTTAGATTGCGAAGGAATTTAAGTTCCAAAGCGTTAAACTCGACAATCTTATATAAACCTGTCTTTTATTATGAATTTCTATCTTTGTTTAACACATGTGGTAGCAAACAGTGATTTATTTACTTTATAAAATACACCTTATATAGCGGAATGTTTTTAAGTACTTAAATAATTTTATGATCATGAAGATTACTTTTAAACCTCCATCAAGCAAGAGTTTCAATAATTCAAGCTTAAATGTTAAATGAAAAGCTGTCACCAAACCTTCTGTTGATATTGGGGAATACCTTTTTAAGTTTAAACTGTTGCTAATCCTACTAATATTATAAACGCTAACGTTTGTGAGAATACATGGATGGGTGTTTGTTACTCTTTCACGCGAAAACTACTGAACGGATTTGGATGAAATTTGGCACACATACTGTTTATCCAGGATTAACACATAGGATACTTTTTATCCCGATATTCCCACGGGATCGAGATCACTGTTAGTGATTTTATAAATAAAATAGCAATTTTGATTTTGAGTCATTCAGAAAATATGCCAATTAAGAAAACCCTATTCATTTAAAAGTTTGTAAAAATATTGGCCTTTCAAAGGCAGACAAACTAATGGCGAACATAACAAGAACTGGCTATCTAACTACATGAGTTAACCATAAAAGATATGTTGCCAATCACAATAATTAGATTTTGATTGATATTAGAACCCATAAGCAATCAGCAGAAGGGAGATACCGACATCATATTGTAAAGACTTGCACCGTTACTGCTGACCACAACCGTTGCTCGCAAAAAATACACCAAGACAGAGCAAAAACTAGTTTCTTTTGACAATCAAACCGAAAAAATAAAAATGGACGGAAGAATATTAAATTAGGAATTGATTTTTATGTGTGGCAATCATTCTATTGTCAATAATAAAAACAATATTTATGAAGGTGAACGACCTGCAAAATTGTTTTTCAAGGAAATTCTAGGAAGTATTGTGAAACGGAATGTGTCAGGAAAACAATAAAGTATAAGTTACAAGAAAATTAATAACAAGAAATAAATAAAGGCATCGCATGTGATGCGAAGACCTCGCTAGTAAATTGTTTATAATAATTGCCGTAAATAGCTCAACCACATCAAACGAACCAATAAATAATACAAAATTAACTGATTTTGTTTACCTACAGTTCAAAACAAACATAGTTTTTCTTTCTGCCCGCCTTGACGACAGTAGCGCTACGCCAGTTGGCACTTCGAAAGTTTTTTTTTTAATGAATGAGCTCTTTTGACGAAGTATGTGTAAAAATAAAATACGACGTAAATAAAAAGACAAAAATAACGTTAGTGTGACGTAAATAAACTCTAGCCAACGAACGATATGCTTACGATTTCGAATTTCAAATGTGGAAGCATATTGTTTTTTTTTTTCTTTTTATCACGTGTAATGTTTTTTTTACAACACCTAGTTTTTTTTTTAAATTGTGTTAACACTTTAGTAAATGGGCTCCAAAAAAATAATAGGGATAAAAGAAATAGAGCTAATAATAGATAATTCACCTTCATACTAAATAGAACGATATTATTTATCTGAGATTTTTTGTATCAAGGTCGTGGATACCAAACGTGCTATGTTTAGAAACGACACAGTTTAGCCAGCGGAAAATATTCAAACGATCCCAAAAAAAGTAGTTTTGTTTTTCTACCAACACTTATTTGCACACCGTCCTACGCTCAACTGCCTAATTACGAATATTGGGTCATACCAATAGCCTATAGCGATCTTGCATATAATTAAAAATACCGTCGAAGATATTTCAAGATCAAGTTAACTATTTTCATAAGTAATTGGATTTTGTAAGTGGTCCAAGACCAATTAGATATTTTGATTGTATGAAAAAATACAAGTCATTAGGTTGAATGTTGCAACAAGGCCGTGATTCGTAAAATAGATCAAGTTAATCAAATCATTTATTATAATGTGTTCTAATAACTTTAAAAAAAATTATTGATTTGTTTTCGCAAACATAGGTAAGTACTGTGAAGCTCTCTACGAGCTTCAGGGTACCGGGAGGTATTAAACTACGATTTGTAACGTATGTGCAATAATTATTCCTAGAAATCATTCTAAGTATTTTACACCTTTTTCATCTGGCTTGTCAGCCAAATCTGATGCATAACCTCTTCTAATCTTAAACTAACTTCGTTTTTGTCTCGTATTTTGTGCCAATAACTTTTAACTGACTCGCGAAGGTTGTAAGCACCAAATAGGCTCTACAGTACCTATAGAGAATCCAATCTATTAGAACCGTTTAGATAGAGAGATTTCGCCATCAAAGTTTAGATCCGACATTGTCCTCACAACGACCATGTTTCATACTTCGTGCCAAAACCAAAATAGTGAATGTACAACATTTCCAATAAAACAAAAGAGTTATAAAAGCAAACAGTAATTTAAAGTGTTGCGTAACGCCGCGCGCCATGACTAGTTATTAAGTTTTTTTAACTTCTCTTTTACCATAAGCCGTGAAGTAATCATGTTAACACGTGTGTACTCATATGTGTACATACATTAATTATAATGAGACGTTCGTTGTGTGACTAAAGGAAGGAAATACTTTACGTAATCTGCGACGATATGATTTTGACGAGGATTGGTAATTCGTCGCGTATTGTTTTAGCATAATTGAACAGCTTGGTGGGGCGTTTGAAGGCCGATGCGTTTTTATTTTAGAGGTATCTTTTGAAAAAAAAAAACGTAAAAGCTATTGATTAAATTGGTTGGTGGCTCCCTGTAACTTTCCCTTAACAAGAACTTATCACTATTCACAATCTTATGAATAGTATATCGATCGTATCCGCATTAAAGCCTACTTCGTAACAAATAAAAGGCTTAAAATTGTAACTATTACGCAATTTCATTCATAGTTTTCCATTAATATCTCTATATAAATGGCCTTCGCAATTATGGCAATGTAGACTCTATTTAATTGTGATTACTGAACTTATTTCTATGCAAAATATTGAAGTGTACCGATATGTATTTATTACATGAATCAAATCATATGAGATCCAACCTGTAATTTTCCTTTCACTGTTGGCAAGTGATTTTACTATTTCTACTACACTTTCTATTTAATACTCTACGTGCCCCTCTATTACGTACTCTAATAAAAAAAATATAATGAAAGCTCTAAAAAGGACGCTAACAACTGCATATACTTATCAATAAAATATGTTGATACCGCGATTATTCTTAGAATTTCCTCACGTGTGGAAAATTCAAAGAAAAATCGTTTTGAGATGTAAGTTTATCATTATAATTCCAATAATTATAATGATTAATAATAATAATATAATAATAATTAATAATTTATTTTTCACCATACAGTGTTGTCACAAATGTTTCGACGGTGTCGCACAGAAAACATTAATAAAATAGTAGGTATGTAAATTTATCAGCCTACAACACGAGACTTTATTAAAACATACCTACTTACACACCTAATAAATAAATAAACAACTTACTATAACACTAGACTGGAGTATCTAAATAAAGTTATTTAATAGACTGTAAATTCCAAACCCTACTACAATAAAAAGAAAAAATACACCCAATAAACAAGCAAACTATATCGAATCAAATCATCAGACAAAACAACATAGATCTAACAGACAGTAACTCAGAAGCGATCTCACAAACTGACAATTGATAGCAATAGCATCGGACAACACGTAATAACGGCCATTACTTAGCGCATAGTGAGGCGACCGTCAAACTCACTTACTAGTGCTGTAACTTAGTTGCGCAAGATACCGAATGCCCGGTACCGGTACCGAGCAGGTGGACAAAGTGTGCGTACTTTTTTTATGGCACGAACTTAATGTCATGCAGGTGATACAGTTTATTTTAGTTTTAAAATGAGATGAACAGGTGAAAACTATCTCGATAAAGTGATATTTATAGACAATATGAAGTGGAAAACTTTTTGCTATCCAACATAGAGGGAGATGATCATTTTAATGAATGCTCAGTAAAGTATACATTTTAATTACGTAACGTATCTACTTAATAATATTATAGTTTAGGAAAGAATATATATTTTTTTTTTTAAATATATCTACATAATATAAAATAAATCATTCAATTAAGTTGGAAGCAATACACGATAAGCAATAACTTGTTTTGATTATTATTTTAATCATTCTATAAAAACAATACCTACTTATCTATTCTATTTTATTTACGTATCAGCAGGCTATTAATAATATCCTCCAGAGTACGGGAAGTTACAATTTCGATAGTGTTCAGAGGTAACACTTATGAATTATTAAAAATCGATTCATTGTTCCTATATAAGGCTTAATGGCGGAAAGATCCTCGACCTTTACCAAGGCATTACTTGTCACGTTCAGTGAGGAAATTACAGTTCATTGTAGTTTTTTTAATAACAGATTTTTAATCGGTATTAATTTAATTGATTAGAAATAACTGTGATCAGGGTTTTTACTATTACTTCCGTTCCTGAGGAAGGCTTTTAGTTAGCGGTATAGATTGAATGGATTGAGAAAGAAGCTTTTCAAATTCAAGATAAATATGACACACCTCTACTATCTACTGTATGCCTATTGTATTTTGCGTTTGTCCAGCGTTACACCGGCGATCTAGCTGCGGTGACGTAACGGCAGCGTAGCAGTATCTACGTAGCGTCTACGAGGTCTTTCCTCGCCATAATAGGTCCATGGTTCCGACACACTAGGAAAATGGACGAACACAAAAATACAACTATTAGACATCAACATATATCAACATTAACCATAGACTAACAAACATTGCACAAAATCTATGCAAATCCATGGACACATTACCATTAGCAACGCAACATAAACTACCACAAAACAGTAAAACATTATAGACAATTGTTTAAATTGAAGCGACAGTAACTTCAACTGTCCGAATCAAATTATGGAGCATGAAACTCAAGGTGGAACTCTGTACATCAGAATTAAACTCGTAAATATAAAAGCTGAAACCAAGGCCTTCAAACAACTAATATTGCTTAGAAGCTATTTAATATAACCACCAATTACTATGGCAAATTTATTTTCACGTTACTCATGAAATGGCCAACTAAATTTGGTCAAAAAACAGGCTGGTTGTGCTTGTGACCCAGTAATAAGCAAACGGAGGTTTTATTTCCTAGTAACTGGAGCATGCAGTAATAAAGCACAAGATAAGCATAAAGATTGAATTCACACAATTTTGCTGATAGAATCTCTCATCACAAAGTCCATTTCTCTAAACATAGGTAGGTAATTATTGTTATTGAAAAATGCACCACACATTACATAGTAATAACGCTCTGATTGATAAGTTATTCCTTTCTTCCTTTTAACCTTTCCTAACTTTCACCATCTGCAGTATTTTGAATAGAATCGTTTGGTGAGTTAGAGCCCTAAGAAAATTCGTCACACTTTTAACCCAAGAAAAAGGCCTCATCAAAAAAACCCCTAGCTAATTACTGCCTAATCTCACCTTGTACAAATCTCGTTAATCCTTTCACTAAGGAATGCTTGATACTAAGATATAAGAATTGTAAATACACAGTCCTTGATACTGTTTGTAATTAGACCAGATAATACAGTGAATGAGATTACATAATATCAGCCATTAGTCAAATACTTCAGATTAGATATGGTTCGGTTATAAACTAATCGAATTAAAGTTATACAGTTCTGTCATCAATTGCAATAATCTTAAATATAGCTAAGTGAAGGGGCAACCCCGGAGGGGGCGAGGGTGCAAATAAACGATAATGGAAGGACTGTGTGGAGGATGATAATTATAGCTAGAAAGAGAGTGAATACAGAGATGACGACTAAGTGCTCATTTACGGAGACGCGAGGCGTCGCGCGTCGCGTTGTGCGGCGCGGCCCGCACTAAATTCAAACATATGACGTTGTATGAGTGCGTTTACGGAGAAGCGATTTTAGACGCATTTGTTTGAAATGGAGCGTTTTTTGCGGCCGTACCGCGGCTGGTACCGCCGCGTCTCACACGGCGTTTATCGCGGCGGCGCACGCAGCGGAAATTCTCGATGAAGCGATGCCCGCGGCGGAATCTTCTGCCAGTCATATTTGGAAATTGCAGAACGCAATTAATTAATAATTAATTAATGAATTATTAGTAATTACTAAATAATTTAATATGCGCTCCCATCTTCCGCTAACCTAAAACTGGTCGGTTTGATTGAGTATCCCGCGTGCGCCGCAGCGTTGCCCGCCGCGTCCTTTGCTACACGCTTGAGGATTCGCCGCGGGCGCAGCGGCGGGCACCGCCACGCTTCCCGCCCCGCGTCTCTATGAACAACGTCTTATATTGCCATACGTTTGTGTTTACGCGTGCGATGATGAGTGCCGCTTGACGCGCCGCCGCTCCGTAAACAGAAAATCGTACAACGCGCCGCGATACGCCACACCGCACGCGACGCGCGACGCCCCGCGTCTCCGTAAATGAGGCCTCAGGGACTAACCACACTTATTCAGCTCTGTTCAGCTTTTGTCCATAGAAAACAACGATTTTGAATGGAATGCATACGCGGCCGTAAACCTGAACAGATGCGTACGCATTCCATACAGAATCGATGTTTTCCATGGACAAAAGCTGAACGGAGCTGAATAAGTATGGTTAGTCCCTAATAGGGAAGGAAGAAAATCCCATGTTTCGCCGACCCCAAATAAACTGGGATAAGGACCGGAGAATGTTGATGATAATGATAGATAAAAGAAAGTACAGACTGCTTGCCGAATTTGACATCGGAACTATTATGTTCCTTCCTTACCTTGTCGTGATTTAGCGTTGCACTAAGACATAGCTGTCTTAGTGCCACGCTAAATCACGACAATAAATACAAATATCAGCAGTATGAACGTCCATTACAAATAAGACTTCTTTATAGGTTATCACGATGATTAGCTAGCGGTTCAAAACCATTTACAGTGCAAGCCCACGTCAGTCGGAAGACCACACAAATTAACCACAGTACAAACACTAATGATATTCAAACAAATCGCGGTCTCGACCTTGTGAGACAAACCCGTCAGGCAGCGTATCATCGGATCGGCGCAAATGCAGTCCCGTTACCAACAATCTCATTCGGTATAACGGGTGCCGCCGCCCGATTGGCTGCCAGCACTGGACATGCGCATTGCACGCTAGAGTAAACATTTCGTTGCTGACTGCAATTGAAGAAGGTTGTCACGGATGTATGGCTTGTATGGGTGGATCGAATAAACCGTGAATGGACTGTAATTCTGAATGTGATTGAAAACAGCATTGTTATAATTGTACAGCATTCGATAAATGGCTATGATCATTACACGCTCGATCCGGAAAATCGGCTTAGAGCTAACAAAGAGTCTGACCATTATTATGAAAACAAAACGATAAAACCTTGGGACGCCCAAGAAGTTACTCGATTATCAAAGGAACGAATTCATTATGCACATCATTCTTATATGATAGAAAGCAAACCCTGTTCATGCTAATCTTGCAAAAATAGTAAATAATATGGCAATAAAGCTCAGTAATAACATCACCGCTATACTTTTTTCATAAGTAATCGAAGCCTTTCTAGCATACATAGCGCACCATCATACGTCGCGAATTGCATATGCAGACAGTCACTTCAGATCCTCTGTTATTTGTTGTCAGGTACCAATAATTCGAGTGGTCTTGTGTGAGCACACTTGTAAATGAAGTCGCTCACGCTTCTAATATTCAAACCAATGAATATAAAGAGAGCATAGAAAAGTGAACAAACTCCAATGGAGAACACAGAGACAGAAAAGGTTGGAATGGGCATTAAAAACAAGCTTATGGATAGCAGTGATAGAATGCAAGCAGTAGCAGATGATGAAGAAAACTCAAACGCAAAACTTGAAGCAAATGCAAGCGTACCTTCTGCCCTTATCTATTCTGTGCCCATAACTGTAAGCCTAGAAGCCTGTATTATCAACATAGGCCGAAGTACTAAATACTATCGTTTATGTATGCTATGCAGCTATCCCATACTAGTTTTCTTGCCTAGTTGGTCGTACTGACCTATTTGCCTTTGATTTTTTCTTCGTGCATTTTGATTAGCTGGTTTCCAATGACTTCACTTTTACTTACCACACCCCCGGTGAAGTTCTCATAACAAGAACATGTTTTAGTGAAAAAGTAACGCTACTTTTACGCCGAGCGAGCGAGTAGCTAAATGCAAAAAATGAGCGAAACCAATTTTCTCAGCAGGTTTCTTGGAACTGCAGCTAAAGAGATTCTTTGTGTTTTATAAAGTATATGCTCTCAAAGAACTCGTGTTAACATCTTTAGACTTGACTGTCAAAGGCTTTTGAAGTGTCTAGTCATCTAATGTTCGTAATAATCCGTCGTTAGCTTTGGCAGGTTTCTCTAAGTAATCCTAAGTGCAATGTCCTCTTGATTCGACATTATCTGCCGCATCATCCTTTGTGGGGCTCGTAATAGTTAATTCAGCTTTATCTTTTGATGCACTTGTATTCATTATATCAATTTAGACGCTGAAGAGGATTACATCATTGTTAATTTTATAAGAATCATTATCTTCGTTAAGAAACAGTTTAATGTTTCTCTAAGTAAAGAAGAACGTCTAATTGAAAATGAGATTACGATGTTACTTAAAATGGATCTAGTTTTATGCATAATAATAAATAAAAAAAGCAAGTTTTGAGAGTAAAAGGCAATTTCGCGAGTTGTCCATCAAATTATTTAGGAGATCTTGTCGGTCGGCTATCAAGTGCGTTTGTAGATTAATAACCTTCAAACTGATTTGCAATTCCAGAGGTGCGGCAGCGGCTTCAGAACTTAAACTTGAGAAAGGAAGGTTACGTGGAGCTTTAGCAAGTTGAGAAATTGCGATGGCAGCATTGGTTTCGAAGCGTCCGGTTTTCACAACAAAACCTGTTGTTAATATGGAATGCGGGCCCAACGCTGACGTACGAAAGTTCCGATACAAAACACCGGCGTGTGTAATGTCGATTGCTTTCTTACAACCAATTAATCGATTCTATCTAAGTGCGCCGAGATTGTAGATTTCACAACAGATTTATTGGGTAATCTCGATTTACGACGAGCGTGTCGAGGAACGGAAGATGTTTACGAGGATATAAATATATTGTCTGAGGTAGAATATGATGATGAGAAAAGTGTCGGAGGTGTAAATGATGGTGAGTAGCCTATAATTGTCAACGGTTAGATGTGTAACTTTTTACGATGCGTTATAATATCTCCGTTAGGTTCGCGTCCGTGTGCGTTTCATATTTGATGTATTGCTGTGTATATCAAGCTGACTGTTTGCAGTAGAAAGCATTGTTTGTTCAGTACTCGGAGTGCTAGTTAGCTTAGTGATTTTGTACGGTATTAATACTAAGATGACTAAAAATTATATGCTTAGAAGCGAGATCAAACAATTTGATCTAACGAAAAGCTCACAGAGAATCCACAACAAGTTCAGTAAGTAGACGCTTCTATGAATACAAATTGATATGAAGCAATGAATGAAACGAAATCGTTTCTCCAATTCAATTCTATTGAAGCAAATACAAACTTCAGAAGCGGTGGTTACAATCGGTCACTTGAACGTTGGCACTTGATTGCCATTACCTCACAGAAGTTTTGGCGCTCACGACTTTATTGGTTCATTGGCCCCAAGATCGCTTCGACTGGGCTTTGAGTAACCTATTCCAACATAGACATATAATAATTTTAACATTAGTGTTGAAATTGAAGCTTCTTATGGTCTCTTAGGCAATAAAGATCTGTGGTCAAATTCAAGAGATGGTATTTTTCAACACCTTAATTCAAGAAGTGAAGAAAACTATGGAACTAAATCAAATAGATTCAATTTCATCAATGAATCTGTCTTCAACGAAATATTTCATTCAACGCATCTATTTATTGCTTCACTTGTTACGGTTTGACCCTATTTCGTTGAGTATCCGTAGTGTTATATTCGTAGCTATCATGGTTTTAATAGCCATGTCGTGTAGTGCTTATCTCAGAGTAGGCCATCACTAAAACGAAGTGTAAATACGACTATTATAAAACTGCCTGAATGATAGATGGAGATTAGATAGAAGATCAAAGTAAAGAGGAATGGACTGAGTACTGAATTAAATGAAGTAAGGGGAGTGAATGTTAAGGAGACGGCTAGTGGAAGAACGGAAGAGATGAACGTGGGGCCAGAGCAGGCAGACAAAGAATAAAACTACCTGAACAAAGACAGTAGATATGAACACCAGTGATTACCTGAAATTGCCATGCAACAAAACTCAGCCCAACGAGGAAATATCCTCTATATTATACAGAAGAAGAAACTGACCATGCTGACAAGAAAGCAGTAAAATAAAGAAGCATAAAATTTAATTGGTGTACCTGATCCTCATCTAAAAATATAATAATAAAGAGTTTAACCTTGAGTTTAAGTTTGTGCGTAGCGATTGCATGTGAAAACGGAGAAACGGGCTCAGAAAAAGTGAACGAAATGGATTCGTTACGGTTTAGACGGTTATTGATACCGATACCGGTGTTTTGGATGAAATATTATATGTTATGCCCTTTAGATCTACTTCCATTGTTATTAACATGGTTTAACTCACTTACAATGGAAAACCTATTAGTCATACCGAATTTTCCTTTTTAAAAAGAAAAAATAAATACTACAGAAATTATGGCTTTTTTTTTTATCTTGACAAAATATTTTGTAGAAAGCATAAAATACAGATTAGAGCCAGCCAACTTCATAATTCTATATCATTAAATTGGCACGGAGTTGACAAACGATTTGAGTTAGCTAGTTGAAAACCTGTAGCCGCCTTGTTAGGAAGCCGGACCTAGCACTTGGCATATTTAGATTATTTGCAGATATTAAGTGACAGGACCGTGATAATATGCACTTAGTTGATTGGAACAAATTCTCGTGTCACACTGAATAATAAATAACAGGGAATTCAGACTTATCTCTAACGATGCATTAATTTAAAGATTAAATAGTTTGATAAAGGATGATGGCCAACATTTTTAGCTTTGGAATTTAAACCACATACTTGACGATTTAAATTAATCTTAAGTTAGGGGAAAATATCGTGAGAAATGTAGCATGTACTAGAACCAAAAATTCTAAGACATGTGACACCTACCAACCCGCACTGGGCCCGCTTGGTAGATTACAGCCCACTCCCTCTCGAAGAGAGGAGGCCTGTGTCCCAGCAGTGGGAACATTATAGGCTGATTATACTTATGCTAAGGGTACAATTAAAGTGCAAGTCCAGTGAAATTAAGTTTGACACAGGGTAACACTGCAGATGAAACCAAAGAAGTGAAGGAGTGCTTCAGTAAAAATGTGCATAAACATGATACTAATGCAAAAAACAAAAGCAACGTGTCAATCCCTGGGACAGTAGATAATCACTATGTACTTTCCGATGATGATGCGTGAATCGTGATGGACAATTACGATTTATGGACGATTCAATGCAAATTATATTCACATGCACTCGATAGTGTTACAATAAAAACAACACGAGTATGAATAAATTGGCCTCACATCATGCACTTACAGTGAAGGAGAACAAGGTGAAGAAAAGTTGGAATTACTGGTCTGAAAAATCCTCTACGGGTGGCAATATATACTTAAATATCAGCCTCCCTATCGCTACCACCGTGCTGACTTGATCAAGTTCACTGTTTATGAGCAATCCATACTTAATATATATGTATAATAGGTGTAGGTGTATATATAACATTATAAACGTGAAAGTTTGTGTGGATGGATGGATGGATGTTTGTTACTCTTTCACGCAAAAACTACTGAATTGATTTAGATGAAATTTGGCACACAGATAGTTTATAACCAGCATTAACATATAGGATACTTTTTATCTAGATATTCCTACGGGATCGAAACTGATGCGGGTGAAACCGCGGGGCGCAGCGAGTGTTATAAATGCGAAAGTTTGTGAGGATGGATGGATGGATGTTTGTTACTCTTTCACGCGAAAACTCCTGAATGAATTTGGCAATAAGATAGTTTATAACCAGGATTAACACATGGGCTACTTTTTATCTCGATATTCCCACGGGATCGAAACTTATGCGGTAAAAAAAAGCGGGCGCTGCTAGTAATACTATAAATGCGAAAGTAGCTCTGTCTGTCTCTCTGTTACCTTTACACGCTTTAACGGCTGAACGGATTTCGATGAGGCACACGGTTAGACTATGACCTGGGTTAGGACATAGTATACTTTTAATCCCGATAGCATGTTACCGTGTGATAATTTCCGACCTCCACGCAGGCGAAGCCGTAAAAGTACTCATATATGTATGTAGTTCGCACTAATAAGTGAGGAAACGAAGAACCAACACGCAATAAGAATAAATACCTACGTCATAGGAGGCATTTGCCCTGCAGTAGGACAATTGCAGGCCAAGGCTGATAGTTGGTAAGAACAACAACTTATTTGCACTTAACAGGAACAAACAACAGCCGAGGAGGTAAACATTAAAGGAATTGCGTTGTTCGTATTCCGCGAATTGGTTTAGCAACGCGTCGATATTTTAGTTTAGCCATCAATTCTGCTAGACTGGCATAATGACGCAGTTATATTAACATAATGGGTCGTTTTGTTTATACTTTGTCACGAACTTGTGTTTTAAGGTGCGCTGAATATGGCAATATTAGTGATATTCGCTCTTATTTGACACGTCTTGGAAACGAAGACAACATCGCAGAGAAGAAATATAATCAATATTAAAGTTGCATGCCAAGACGTGAGACTTCTAATATCTTCGAATGTATGTATATTAGTAGACAAGTTAAGTAACTGAGATTAATTGATATTGTCTATGATACAAAAGGTGGGATCACTGATCGGTGAACCATTTGACAATGACAAAGGGTTCACGTCATATATTTATTTTTAAACATTATTGATCGAATTTACATAAATAAAAAATATGTTTATCTACAATCTTTTTCAACACGGTGATCACTGACCACAACTTACGAAGCTTATAGCTGGAAGAGATTTATTGCGACGAAAAATAACTGGATTTCAAGTTAGGAAGCGTTGAACATCGATAAAAGGATCCATTGACATCGCAGCTGAACGAATGACATTTAAGCGACCTTGAGCTTCGGTAATAATTTCGTATCATAAGACAAACCCGTTCTGTTAACTTTGGGCTGCTTACCTTATGTGAAGTGTCGCAAACTACAGCTCTTACTGCACCACGGCTGTTTGACTTAATCAAGGAAATTACGAAAAAGACTTTCACATAAACCTTCTAGGGTTTATTTTGAAATCAGTCGAGATAAAATAATTTGCAGCTGTAAGTACATATATATACCGGAAGAAACGACTAAAGATTAATAAAAGATTTTGATACTATCAGCTTTTCTTCCCATGGTAATCATAAAAAGAACCTGTTGCCAATATAAACGATGAACAGGTAATCTATTACGTTGAAAACGTGAACGAACACCACTTTTTATTCTTAGCAAAAACTAAATCCCAAACAAATTAAAATTATATCTCAAAATTAGAATATACAACGGATCATAGACTTACAAAAATGTTTATAGTGAGACTGGCAACACAATGCCGAATTTCTATTTCTTTTTCTCTAATGTCAAAATACAAGTGGCTCGCTTTTCATTTGAAATAAGAATTGGGACAACAGAACTCTATTTTTACCAGTTGTAATTGCCAACCGAACAATACTTCCATTGTGGTGCTGAATGGGAAAATTAAAATTCCTCATACACAACTTTGTGACGAAGGCCATTTATATGAACTAGAACATGTCATGGTTTGTACAGACACCAAGATTGGTACTTATATGGTGTTTTTTAAAACCGTAAAAACCACCAAGAGTGGTTTTTCAGGCTTTAATTAAAATGCGATGCAGATGCGTTGATTGACAGGACCCATTTGGCGGTCATGGACTGGGTAAAAAATAACAGTAAAAAACTTGCACAGCGTACCCAATTTGAAAAATATAAGGATATTAATCCTTATATTTTTATAATAATTCTTGGACAGATTTTAAATGAGGAGAATCGCAGTAAGAAACTTTAAAGTGAACAAGAAAACATTTTTCTCTCATTTAAAAAATAAGTATTATTAAAACGAGCAGTGACCTCATCGGCGACCATCTTGAAATCCCGTGTTTAATTGCAAATATAATTAACGCTCACATGAATGCTATTAAGGCTGATCGTAGTAGCCCGACCTTGGGGTCTATTTAATATTACTCGTTAATTGCGCAAACAACGCCTAGAGCAAATATCCAAATTGAGAGACTGTCAAACCGGCAATGCTATCTTAAACTTGTATTTGACCACGACATTCTTAACATTATGCCTCTGTAGGATTTGCATTAATTTGATTAATGTTTGATTCGTCTTTATAAATTGCGCGGGTAGGTGGTCCTATTTATTTTTAAGTAAGTACTAAAATATTTATAATTATTACTCCTTTTAACATACCGCGAAGCAGAGGCTTTATTTTAGAAAAAAAAAGTTAAAGATCAACGCAGATTTGAGATTTTAAAATTCAAGAAATATAAACTGATTATAAAAAGGCGGGGATTCATATTATTTTAAAAAACTACAATCAAATGATAAGTGACGAAATACATACATATAAAGGTTTGCCAAGCGAACGTTTGGCGTTTCTTGGTTAAGAAAATGGCACTGGATATAAATGTAGGTAAATATGAGTAACCGATTATATTATTAATGTGCAATGTAGGTAGGTATTCATTGCAAAAGTATTGTAAATATCACTCACTCATCCATAACTTACGAAGTAGTTAGAGATGTGAAATTATTGCTTCAGCAGCCAGGCAATCTTGTAAGAAGAATCCCTGTCAGATTTAGACATCAAGAAATACCTATTTGAAATACAACGAATACAATATAGATATATTATTCTCGTTTTTATTTAGAGGTTTCTTTTCACTTAGGGCTGATTTTTCAATTGACGATAATTTTCATTCGTGAAATAAAATAGACGTCTGACAGTTTTTGTATGGAAGAACTGACAAAAGTTCAAAATTATTCCTCCGATAAAGTTATCCGTTGGAAAACTCAGCCCTAAGAGATAGAGCCCAATAATTCCAACTGGACAAGTCGTCCCCTAAGAAGAGCTATCCTATTGGCATATGTTAGAATATCTTATTGCAACTGGGCGCTGCAGCAGATTTTCAAATTCTCCTTTATTTCGACAATTAAAAAAAAAACTAAATAAACAACAGGGGGGCAATTCTCGTAATTTTCAGAACGTTCACAGTCTGATCTCAGTCTCAATCTGTCAAAAATACTCTAATTTGCTTACATTTTGACAAGTTTTTGACAGTTGTTTCTCGCCGAGATGCGACTGCGACTAGATTTTGAACGTTTTAAATTACGAGAATGGCCTTCTGAACTGATTTAAATTATGTCACAGTATTTCTTATCGAACTTCGTTCTGTCGTCCGTTGCAAACGAATTTTCATGCTTTGGTAATGAAAGAAAAACTTCAATATCAGCTGCTTATCTTCTGTACAAATTCAAATAACCGATACTAGGAGTTTAAGGCAATCGGTTACGACGGCGACTACGTGAAGCAAGTGGGCGATAAACATGGCAGTTTTCAGAATAATGTGGTTACCAGATATTTGTGTCTGAGTTTCTTCAAAAGGAATTGATAAATTGTAGTTATGATTTAATGCTAGTCACAGCGTATATTATTTATTGTTGGCTGACTTCAACGGCTTAAGTACAGTCAGCAAAATAGGTTGATATGCATATATAGCCCAAAATTAATAATACGCGCATTACGTGGAATTTCGGAGACCAGCCAGCAAAAATTGCATGAGGCAGATAGGCTTAAGTTTTTATAGATCCACATAGATGATATAAAAAACGAAATAAATATATACTTATCATGAATATACGCAAAATGAAACGGAATCATAGTCAGCTGCACAATATCTCCTAACGTAACTTCAAAACCCAACAACTTCTCTTTCAATTCACAAATTGTACGTAACATTAATTTTATGCCTCGCTTGCTGCTGCACCAACCGCAATTTGGTTTCAAAATTAATCCCTTTTTTACTGCGGAAGGGAAAGGGCGGAATTGCTAACGTCCACAATAGCTATAGCCGGAACAAACGCCGCCATTATATGACACAACGCACCCTGACAACGTCATTCAAGTGCCAAAAGATGCTAGTAGCAGTGTAGATAATCTTACCTTCATAATTGTTGTCATCTTCGTCATGTGCAGCACAGATCTGTCGGCAGAGGTCCTCGTACTCTGCCCAATAAGCAGCCAGTGCGGAGGTGTCCGGAGCACGCGCCGGCAGAGGCAGCGCCATGCGGACCTCTGGAGACTCCTGGGAAAGAGAAATAGGTATGTTAAATTAAGTGTTCATTTAAAAGGCGTTTGGGTATAAGCAATTTAAGAGCCGCTTAAGATGAGGTGATTGATAAGTTATGTCTTTGTTACGGGCATCCTCTTAAGCTCACAGAAGTCCAGTATCTGCTGGATCTTCATTTGGTTAGATAGTAACTAAAATTACTGTTTATAAAAATATTAACGTCAAGCAGTTACGTAAAGTTTTAATAAATTAAATTAAGTTTCTGTCCGAATTACTAATAGGTCCTTGTACTCCTCACAAAGACAAAACGTTTCTGTTCTGGCTCATAAAATATAACAACCTCTTGTTTTTGGCTCATTGTACATTAATCTACGAAGTCTACTGTTTAATCTACTGTATCTAACAGTCATTACATCATCGTAGTAGAAGGCGTACCAAAAGATCACCATATCTTAGAACCAGTCCGCCCAAAATTAACATAATCCCAAGACAAACAATGATTTATTCAAAATTAATGAGAACTTATAAAGGACAATGATATTCGTCGCAAGCTAACAATGTAATATGAATTATTATAAGCAATCCGAACACTGCGAGCACTTTGCGTAACGATTGACCAACTCCTTTCAGAGCGAGGGGTAGACAATGTTGTTACAACATCGCATTGTACGCATCTAAATAATATAGTGATTTGTAATCGAGCAAACTGGAATTAAAGCTTAATTATGAATCGAGATGTGGTGATAAAATGTTGCTGTAGAGGCCAGCATCAAATTTTATAAGTTCATTTGATAATTTTAAAACTAAGTGAGGCGAAAATAGAATTTGCTTGTTATCTAGCTACAATTGGCGTGCAATTGGAGAGGTCTATGTCCAGCTGATGATGATGATCTAAGTCCAGTAAAAAGTTAGAGCTACCTACAAGTTGCAGAGGGATACTAAAATACACTATGACGTAGATACACTTTGTAATAGATGACGGGATGACCAAAAGGCTATAATTAAGAGCTTAACTGTCACTAATGAGATACAGTTACTTTTTCTATTGTTACTGAACTTAATAAGTTTACCTAACAGACAAGGGGATAACCTCTACTGATCATTGGAAATTATAAAAACATACTGACAGATAAGTTAGCAGCGATAAAATGAATTTAAAAAATTAACCGTCAACATCAACCTTACTTCTGATAATAGTTTCTAGTCTTGTTTCTTTTATACAGGAAAACGTGACTGTCGCATACCGACTTGAAGGCTCGATAGTAAATATAGCTGTAGGTACTTTATTGGACAATGATCCGACAAATATGCGCCTTCCTCTTCTTTTTCCTGGACTTGCAGACATAATAAGGAAAATAATGCATATTTTTCAACACAGCAAAATGAATTCAACAAACTTTAATGCAATACGTCAAATATTGTTATAATAAAATGACAGTGTCGTTTTTTAACGTGTTATTTTGATTAGGGATAACCCCAACTTTCAAGTTGAACATGATGAGGAAAGTCATTGTCAGTCAGTCATAGAGATTTTCACGAATAATTACCATGCCCATGTCCATTAAAGAGAAGTTAAGGTCAAAAACGATCTAATAGATAAAATGAGGTTGTCCCAAGGTGATAATATTAAACATGTTTGTAATTAAACACATAGACTAGAAAAGAATGATCCTAAGACCAACGCAACAAAAAAAAAGCACCATTGAGCATAGTTCTCATCTCAAAATAGGTTGGCTACTAGGTGTAACTTCCACAAACAATTAAGGTTCCAACGCCCAAAATACAATGAGCCGTTTTTTATTTGTTTAATTAATGAAACTCGTTCAAAGGGCTAGGTTAATAAGCAACACCAAGTAGACAACGACGCTCATGAGAACAATTAAAAGTTATAACGGTTATCAAATGAACTCAGAGATGACAAGTGACGTCACTTAATTTGGACAGATATAAAGGGGATCTGAAGTAATCCTACCGCATTGCGATGAAGTGAGTGTTCCAGATGATAAGACAAACATGGTTGAAGTAGACTGGAGGAATTTCGAGGAAGATATTCTTTGTTGAAAAATATTGATGGAACGGTTGAACTTAAGATCTTTATGTTGGGTAAAGTTTTACGTCATAAGGATTTCCAATGTGTAAGAAAGGGGAAGGAAAACAAACAACGAAATTGTGAAGCTTGTATCATTAATTCTCTGCATTTACGTGGCCTTGATTCAATTTCACTTGTTAATTCAGTTGTAATTAGATTGTCTACTAGTGTGTAAGCTATGTTTGGGTTATGAAGGTTGGCTGCAAATGGTTTATAACTGTTTTAGAAATGTTTTTTCCAGCCTTGCTTGCTTTCAAAAACGCGTTGTCTTTGATTTGTACCTTGTTTTCTACCTCTTAAACATGCCATTTATCTTCTAAGATATAACGGTCCCAGTTCCAACCGCGTCACTATAAAATAATTATAGTGACTGCCTTCCCAAATAGTTGTCACTTGTCGGAACTGTCACCACATAAATCGTGGCGCCACTTCCGTCCCTCTTATCTTCTTCTAAGCTACAAAGGCCCCCAGACAACTATGTATACTACTCCATTGAACACCTCACATAAATTCATTATCAGGTGACGCAGACAATTAGCAAATACACGATAAAGCAAGGTCGAGTAAGTACTCAGAGGTGCATTTGAATATTTGTCGGATGATTAGGCTTCGAATTAGCTTCCTTTATGTTCACCTGTGCGTTTGCGATCGTCCTGCATTCATGTAACTGTAATATAGGTACATGGTACAACGATGTTCCGCTATAAGGTAGCACGTGATTGTCTAGACTCACTTACCATTGACCATTACGAACTAGTTACCGAAATATCAAACGTCTCCTTAACACTGGTTTCCATAACCTACTTATTTTGTAAAACTGTATTTTTAACGTGTACTATAATCCTTTGCTTTGAGTAAATAAATAAATAAACATCAATATCAATTAACCATCACTCACCCAATGTTAATCGTTTAAGATCTGTGTTTTGGTAGGTTTTCATAGAGACAATGCCACTCAATTATTAGATAACACCTATTTTATATTATTATCGAACATCTTCATAATGTTTATATAATATCTATATCTACATAAAGTTACGTAATTGAAGCCTACCTATAGGTATGTTTATAATCATGGGCTAGTCGTGGACGTGAAATGCTTGCCACCCACTGTACAGTGCGATTCTGAAGCTGATTTTCAAAGTATACATTCTACATTGAAAACGAAGGAATTCATCATGAAATGTGTTGGAATGTTCGTTATCAAATTGGTTTAAATGAAAAACAATAAGCAAGCCACCTGTCTTGAATCAATTCAATTAAATTAAATTGTATAATTTTTTGCTTCTATGATACAATAAAACCATTGGGTAATGGGAGCCTGTAATTTGCTTTATTTCTCAAGCAATTAAGTCGCCCAAACTAGTTAGAGGTCGGTATCATACAAAGCAGTACTTACATAACGCATACTTAATGGAATACTGACTTAACTCAAAAAACACGATTTTTGGGAAATGGCAAAAGATCTTGCTATCAGGACGTATCCTACTTGTTGATGCATAAAAATAAAACTGATTTACCTATATTAATCATGAATGCTTGTATTTTGAACGTCTATGATTAACTATTGATGAGATCTGAGTAAAAAAAAAACTGAAATCACATCTGACCTATCTACTAATGGGTCAGAGTTCCATTAAGCATGCGATAAGTTCAATTCAGTCCACTAACAGCGATAACCTAAGAGAACAAGTTAATGGAGTCGTACAGACGCCAGCGCATGAAGTTACTACAATCTGTCCAATTTCTTTAATAGATTTTCAACTTTATCGCTAAAGCATTAAGTTCAAGGTTGACTGGGAAAATTTTACAATTTCGGGTAGCTTGACCTGCTGGCGCGACCCGCGCTCAGAAACGTTGATAAGGGCTTATTACATTAAGTATGTCTAACTCTAAGATCGCCATTGTAGGGTGCTACAGCATGTATCTAAATTCAAATCTGATCGTCTGATTTCATATTAATCTGGGATTTATTTATAAACGATGATTAAAGTTAAGTGACGTTCAAACGTCAAAAATGTATGGTTAAACAGTCGCTAATCACTACTTACCTTTGTTTATAAATAAAGGGGTTTATGCTCAAGTTAACTTTTAAGTCGAGGTACAATAATTAAAATAAATACTATAATTGAACATCGTTCATACGTACGTTCTCTTAATACGTAATCTAGTGCATGTAAGTTGACATAAAACAGCTGATCCCTCACCCCTACACTCTCAATTTACTTTTTCATTTACCACAGACTAACTGCCTCTAAGTCAGATCATGCTGTCTCCGCTCCGTGTAATGCGGCCTCTTACGAAAGCTCGCATGGTTATGAATGTTTCCTCTACGGCCCACATACGTAGAGACAAAGACAGAAGCCACTGGCATCCTGCGCCCGCGTCGTTTCCGGAGCACCCACTGCGGTCATTTGTATGTATATTATTGTCACAGGGACGTATTTAAAACGAGCGCCTGTTTGTCGGACAACATTAACTTATTTAATGTATTTGTTAACACAAATTAATGTTTTTCCTCGTAGGTTTAAGGAAAAAATTATTAGGTAGGTACCTAATTTACATTCTGCGCCAAACCAATTACGGTGGTTTAAGGACATCAAAAAAAAGGTTTGTAGTCAATGACAAGCCTGTTATAAATACCTAGATATGTTTTTCCTTGAATGTCCACACGTGTCGAACAAATTGTTGAATAACATTACATAGTAGTTACAGACTAGGATCCAGACGTGTTGACCTATATTTTATTGTTAACTATTGTTAATTTAGAATAACAAAAATAATTTGAAGAAACTTTGACGACAAACTATATTCATTGCGTTGATCAAGATACTGTTATTGCCGTTGAAAAAACAGTAAATGAAAAGGTAAAAGCCATAAAGGAAATCCTCTCATCCCATTTCCTATAACACAAAAACCCACAAAATAACATACTATGGTTATTTCAACAAAGTTATTAGAGGCCTAGAAAATATTAATAAGATGACGAACCTCGGAAGTTACGAAGAAGAAGATTTAGCAGTAATTGAAAATGCGTAACAAAACTATTATGTTTCAACAAGATCTGTGAACAGAACAAATATGATTCCTCATCATTAACAGACGATGATAATGACAGCAAAGCAACGTTGAACAGCTTTGAATAAATCATAATATCAAACGCATGTCGCAAGCTTAAGTGTTAATAATAGATAAATATAATAATTCATAAAGTAATGAAGATCATCTGTACGTGGCAATTTCGGATCATACACAACATTCAAACAATTAGTAAAATCATTACCAGAGTCGAATTGAGGTCGATATGCGCGAGATAAAACACCGAACGCAGTTAAATAATCCATTAAAATCACATTTAGAGTCACATTAATTTGGTTACGCAGACACAAAGCCAAGCATCTCAGGTACGTCCGATTTCCGGAACATGCAAAAATATACAACGAACTTGCATTCGGAGAACTGTCAGATGAATCAGGTGATTACAAAAGGACAAAAACTTTGAATCTCATTAATATGCCAGCTTTAATGGACCATGCAAATCAATAAAAAGATCAACAAACGGAACAGGAAATTCTATTACATTACATAATCGACATTTGTAAGAAAGTCAAAGAAATGAATGAAACACCACATAGTGTATTTTTGATAATAAATCATTAAAGATTTTTTAAGAGAGAGTCTATGATTATTGAAGCTGACCATAAACTTGATTATCTCACTACACTCTTTGACCATGAATCTCACAGACAAAAATTACTGTGTCTAAAAGGGTGATCCATCACGCACCCATATCACACAGACACAGTCATCAGAATCGTGTGCACAATTACGAACCTGTGCGTGTCTGAGGACCATTAAAAGTTGACTTTGAAACACCTGAATAATTCAACGAGTAACATTCAACTTGATATATTTGAACTTTAATACTGTTAGATAGCTACTACTGATTTGGCAGGTAACCTCTACCTATCAAGGAATTTATGTGTCGCAAATTCTAGAGAACTTCTATATTTACATAATTTAGCATATTTGAATGGAATTTCTGCTTAATCGTAAACTTTATAGTATCACCAGCTTAAGGATAAGGATATAGATAGATAGAGTGAATATGAATATGAATCAATGAATGTAATGGATTTTAAAATAAAACTAACGTATTCTTGAGAACACTCGCTGGGCGACTGATTGTTGTCACGAGATCCATCTGATCGGTTCATGTTTTGTGCATTATGATGTCATCAATGCAGTCTCAGTCTCGTGCGTCAGAACTCAGTTGCTTAACATTGATCTTGGATCTTTGTTCTTAGGACTTACATTTACCAGCTCATTTCTAAGATTTTGTAGGTGTTTCTCTTTCAGATTTTGTATCATAGACTAAAAATCCAATAAGTTCTAACTTTCGAGATCTTCGGATCCATTTTTTCTAATAGATTTTCTCCTAATTCGCAATTCATCCTCGTCCAAAAATTGACTATCTACCATTTGTTATAAAACCATCTCACAAAACCTTACGTACTTTCTATTCTGCAACGTTTCTACGAATCTGTTCTTTACTATTTACTTTTCCTCTGTTTGATCACCGATACTAAGAATAAGACGCAATGTCGACGGTAAAGGCAATAGAAACGTTTTGAAACTTCTTTATCCTCATGGGCAGCCTTGTTCCACCCACTGTTGAGTATAAGCCTCCTCCCTTTTCTGCCACACTTCCCTGTCTGCGTGAGTCTTCCAGGTAAACTTAACTATATCCTTCCTGTACCTCGAAAGTCAGAGTTATCTTTCAATTTGCACATATTTTTAAGGGAAAATTCTATATGTTCGAAGACAACTGATCGACTAATAACGGATGTGTAGGAATTTAAATTTTTATATTCTTGATACAAGACTCGGAATGTGACTGATGATGTCACCTCTGTGAGTAAGTGACGATGGAGCAAAGACATTAAATTATTTACTATCTTAAATCTCTTTGCGATGGAGAAACGTTGCGTTTTGTTTTGAGTGCATTTTTTAAAACATGATTATTTTTAATGGCCAACGAATTCCTAACTTTACGTGAGCTAGCCGACATCAAGCGAAACAGAATTAGTGAAATTGCTTCATAGTCATCAAGATCTAGTATCCATAAAGCTCCACATTAGAGGCCACAAAAAAGATGATAGCCGCAATCAGAGCGAGGACTTTAAAATTGACAAATATCTGACACAACAGACTGCACTTGTGACATTTGTCAGTAAAAGGAATATAGATACGTAGGGCTAACGTTTCGAAACCAAAACTTCAATGTTTAAAGTAGGTACTCATAGATGATGAAAATAAAAAAACCAGATGACACCGAAACTTATAAAATTCATGAAGACTGGCATGTGAACAGATACACAGTTAAACAAGTTCTGCTCTATATATCCGCACGTACTTGCGACAGTTGTGTTTAAAATGTCGTCGATTAATCGCAGCGACTACCTACATAATTGTTGATTGTTGCACAATACCGGTTGTTGTCTGGCACTGATAAATGATTATTTTAAAGGATGTGCTGTCGTGTATCAGTTAGTATTGTGCTTATTTTCAATTGTAGTTGCAATTGTTAAAATTTCCCCATATTTTACTTCGTTTGTTTTATACACAAAATAAAGTTCAGTTTTGTTTAAAACCTTGTTCTCTTCTCTTTCTTTTTGCTTTGCCAGTCTAATGCCAGGGTCAACGATCTAGCTCACGACCAGACCCTTGAACAAATGAAAACTTGAATTATTTGGAAGCTTTATGAAAAGTAGGTTATATTATATTTATATTAGCTGCGCCCCGTTTTTTTCACCCGCATAAGTTTCGATCCCGTGGGAATATCGGGATAAGGAGTATCCTATGTGTTAATCCTGGTTATAAACCATCTGTGTGCCAAATTTCATCCTAAGCCGTTCAATAGTTTTCGCGTGAAAGAGTAACAAACATCCATCCATCCATCCATACAAACTTTCGCGTTTATAATATTATTAGGATTCCGACACGTGTATAGGATTATTCAGTCAATAACACAACACAAACTAAAGCTTCTCTTGAATATAGATACCAAGAATCAGCAATGAATAGCAATAGGTAAATATGTGTGAATGACACATTACATAACCGACACATTTACTTGTCACGTCATTTTTCCAAGCAGATTGCATAATAGCAGTAACTCAGTAACTACCTAATTAGCGGCAATGAAAGCTGAATGCGATCCTATTAATTATGAATAACCTGAAAACATTCACTTGCTGCCAAATTATATATTTCAACATAGGAAATAATTAATGTGGTTAGAACAAAAATACACCTATTCGTGGGATTTATGAAAAAAATGCTCAATCGTAAATCATATCAAATTATTGTGAGGTAGAGGACGCTACTGCACTTCTGCTGTATATCAAGTAATTTTAAACTTCAAATACTCAAAAGAATAATTATTCAATCAAAAGCTGTTGATTGAAATCGATCAGCAAGCTTAACCATTAAACTAGTTATGATGAAATATTAATATCAATGAATATACGAAATTAATAGAAAAGAATATAGAAATATTTATTGGAGTAAATTTAACTTTTTTCCCCACAATATTTTTTAGTATTAGCGGGAATACCTCCACGATACTCAGACATATAATTTGATTCAACAATAAAAAAACAAATTAACAAAAAACACCAGCTGTAACTAAAGTAGTACGATAGAAACGACAACTCAAAAGGTAGTGAAGACAAATCTAAAGTAAATCTTACAAGTTTAATTAAATTAGTACGAAAGCCTAGTCAATTTGTGAGATAAGATATACATCAAGAATTACACTAAGCTTGTGTAATTAAAATTGGGATTAATCAAAATTAACTACGAGATTATGTTAATTAATTTAAGTAAGAGACGGATTTTGTTGCGTCACACTGTCAGATCGAAACAGTCTGATACTGTTATATTTAAAAGCATTCTTGAAAACAATTAAAATGATTCATGGTTCGGCGTTTACGAAATCTAGTCTAGTCTTAAGAAAAAATACTTAGCTGCGAACATTTTTGAAAGTGTTTTAATTACTATGGTAAAGTCGATTTCCGTTTTATCTCAAATGAACAGTTCGATGTTATATCATATTTTAGTGCCATATGCTTTTTAAGGTGTAAAAATATAACGCTGAGAGGATGAAAAAAGATTACTTGTGAATTCTGAAGATAACATTGCAGACATATCAAAAACCGATAAATGAAAAGATATAACCAAAACAGAGGCTGATAAACCTTATTTGTTTACTTGAATCCTCGGGCATCCCTTCAATGTCGACGAGTAATGGTCAAGTAATCTTGATTCAAGACATTTCAGATTAGCATCGTCCTTGCTGCCTCAATATGTCAGTCAATTTCACTACCATATCTAAAGATTTTATGAATACGACACATAATGCTGGGATTGAACACGAAAACAAGAGTCCCTATAAAACTGTCTGTGACTACATAGATAAAGTAAACTGTAATTTCTGAATTGTTTAGTAAAGTTGGCAGGCATTGTAGCTAAGATCTGGTTTGGTATAAGCGGCTGGAGTTTCTGTACTAAAAGATGATAAACAGCAATTATAATCTTTAGAAAGTTTGGTGCAAACTTTACTTGAAGGTTCGGTTTCGAAATCATACGCATCCTTTTTTGAACGTTCAAAGGATGGAAGGTTCCTTCCAAGTTCTTTAAGCCTCATGTGTCAGTCAATGTCACTACTATATCTAAATATTCTATTAATACGACAGATAATCTCTATAAAACTGTCTATGACTATATCATAGATAAAGCAAACTCTGTGGTTCTTTTGTTTACTAAAGTTAGTATTGAAGTTATTGCTCTGAAAGTTGATGCAGCTGAAGTAGTTATTTTGTATATGATTAGGATGATGAGCAGTATTATAATATGAGCAATATTATATGTCTGTATGTTCAACTTAGCTTTTGAAAGTCAAGTGTTAAGAATTTCATAATGTTGCAAGGTTCGGTTTCGAAATCATTCACATCCTTTTCTAAACGTACAGAGGAAAAAAAAACGCCGCAAAAATACCGTTACTCAAACGATACGATATACACATCATCGTAACTAAATAGTCATTCTTGTGTAACTTTACGAGCCTTTAAAATGTTATCTGAGAAGATTACATTCAGACTAAATTAATTAAGCAAGCTACACGTATATATGTATGTATTAAGTCAATGAAGCAAATGAAACAGTCTGAATGGGGCTCAATCAGACAGCCTCTTTCAATGGGAACAGGTATTTGCCCCATTTCTTCAGACCACACGTAGAGCTGAATAACTTACTAAATATCACATTCGAATAACACAAGTATTGTTCTTGCAATAATCGATTGGATTAACCTTTTTATTATATGGCAGAATATGACCTTTGCGTATCTCAACGAGTTGCTCAAACGTTTCACACTAGTGTATGTGGCTGTCAGTGCCAATTGTGACAGCCGCATAAGAACGACTCGTTAGCGACATTTGCTAATATATGTACGTGACGTCATTATTAGGTGAACATAGCACAGATTTGTATGATCGTAGGCCAGATCATATGAGGAGGAAATTTAATAATGGATAATAATAATCTTCGTTTATCAGTACATTTATTGTAAGTACTCCTCGTTTGCTAATTTTGACAAATCTTATATACCTAATACAAAAAGCCCTGATTACAATATACAAGCTAACACTAAAATATCATGTAAAAGTGCATACAAAAAATGGAAGAGGTCATTGGGCATAAAAAAAATCGTCTCTGGGAAAACTGCCCAAAAGCCTGGCAGCATTGCCACGTTGGATGGCAATGCTGACTCTATGGCCAAAAATTAGGCCTGACCTCTGGTCACGTGAAGAGTCGATCAACCATTTGGCGATGTCCGGAAATATTCGATAAGCTTCTAGACCCTAGTGTTCCAACCCCAAACGGCTCAAACCTAATAGTTCCCAATAAGGTTGTTATGTTGTTGTTTTATAATTTGCTAATTGTATATGTTTAAGTGACATCATTATAAGATAATAATAGCATACATTTCTATGATCATAAGCAAATCATGTGCGGACCAAATGGAGTAGTGGTTAGCTAATAATTTAAAATTATTTGCAATTTCTACTTTATGAAGAGGAAAGAAATACTTCATCACTCAATCTACAAAACCAACAAACAATACAAATAAACGTAAACGCATTGTTTTACGCTAGATATAAGTATCTAAATCGAATTCAATCATAATGCCCGATGATTGAGATTCGATTTGAGCAATCGAGATGGTAGCATTGATTGTATCGTAATAGACGAGAGATATTGCAATCGATTACGGACATTTGAACATGGTTTTGAATATTATTTATTTATTTAACCGTTTAACTGGAGATTTATTTACTTAATAAAGATAATATTTACATTAAGTATATATGCTAACATTTAAAATAATGATATGCACATGTGAAAAAATAAGCAAAAGAATCATAGGAATTTAACCGTTTATGTACACCAGGTAGGTAGGTTATGTGTAGGTATTATATTATTTAATACATATTTCTATGAGAATATGTAAAGGTAGACAAAACAATTATTGAGCAAAGTGACTACAAACTTAGTGTCCCTATATTCTAATCACAACAGTCATTCTTTGACAGTTGTATGACATGACTATAACACTGCAAATTAACGCAGGGTAAAAACCTATTTTTTCGTATTTATTTTTCTATGCATATGTGAAACTAAAAGACTAGTTGTGGTGCTCTATAACGGTCAGGAATCAGGATCGAGTAGGAGGTAAGCGCAAGCGCAAGCGCGGCCATTATCCTTTCCATAGCATCGTCACACATTCCTCGACTTACTTTCAAAAGGGTTCTTCGCATGCCAACTGCATTACATTGCGTCCTCCTTCTTTTATCGGTTTCCATTTTTTTTCTTAAATATCAACATGATGCAGATACACAGTAACCTTCTTACCCTAGTGTCAAAATTATTGAATGCTTGCTTAGCCATTCCTTGTTTTTTTATGGTGGTTTCACAGCTGCTATATTAGAGCGGTTGTCATAGATTTATAAAATATTACTTATACCGTGGGCATCTAAATAACTACGTGTAAATGGGTTTTGCTCTACTCTGGTTCTAAATCCGGAGCGCGCGCCACGTGACTTTAATTCTCATTGGCATACTGTTCAAAAAACAATGATTGACACTAGATCTTAAGATACAATTAAGTACGAACAAAAACATCCACTTGGCAAATAAAGTTAAGCAGTAATTAACAGGGCACGACCGATAAAGGGCACAGTCTCAATCGACAGTTGCGACTTGCGACACTTCGCAGTCTATTTGTCGGAGAACAATCAGTCAGTGACGCAAGCTGCGCAAGCGCGTGCTCAATCGCCATGCTGCTATCACTGAGATAAGGGGATCACACCTAAGAGAGTTCAGTCTTAAAGATGTGTATGTCTACAGTGTGTAAAGTGTTGTGTTGACAAAACAGAGCCTCTACTGCTTTGCTAACTATTTAATACGGAAGCGGGAATTTTTCTGTAAAATTTTCTACTTCTCCTTTTGTAAAGATTTCAAGAAAGCTCAATTTTTCACCAAACACTGCTTACCCCTGTTGATGTCATAATATGTATATTTGGGTTTCTCGACACGAAATTTGCCAAATAAAATGATCAAAACAATGAAAAATTATATGGCTAAAAACGGATTACGGATACTGAGTGGACGACTAATGGTCATATAGGTATGGAAGGAGACATAACAGACACGAATGAAGGCAGAACGAATAATGATGGCAATCCAAATAATTATACTGTAATGATAGCAAACAAGGCCCATGCCAAAAAATATTCAAAATCAAGCAAAACTCTCCCTTGTACCGACAACCGTTACTCCGCT
The DNA here is from genome assembly GCA_947507525.1 of Apamea epomidion. Taxonomy (NCBI): domain Eukaryota; kingdom Metazoa; phylum Arthropoda; class Insecta; order Lepidoptera; family Noctuidae; genus Apamea; species Apamea epomidion. The sequence goes on along the minus strand of OX382225.1, from coordinate 21,302,327 downwards.
ACAGAATTTGCGTCACTCTAATCACATGGTACGTTACAATGATTGCGTCAAAAATATCTGTTACCATATATTGCTATCTAATTTCGCGCGTAATACCTATAATGGCCGGCAAAACTAAGATATTACATTATTTACAAGCAATTTAAGCGATGGAGCGGATCGGAGCGCGTATCATTTGCGGTGGGTATGCAATATCTAATGCTTGGACCAAATTGCTATGTGCCTGTATCGGACCTCCTTTGGCGAAGTTTAGACACGTACCGTAGACTACATGTTGTAGGTTATGTGATATTGCTGTAACTGAATGGGAGCAGAGTATTGAGCAAACTATAGAATGACTTTTCAGTCAGATTTCAATTTGAAAAGCGAACTATTCTACCTCTAGGTTTAAGGTTTTGATGGCGGTTTGACAACAAGAATCTTAGGTAAGAGTTAGTTAAGAGTGCCCATGGAGTTTCATGCGCGTTCTTCTCTATAGGAACCTACTACGCTTTGGTACGAGCAAAGGCCAACTAACTTTATCTTCCTGATTGATCGACCCCTTGATAATTCAGAACTGCCTGTAAATGGTTTCATTGAATAAAATTCTTTGAGTTGGCGATACTTGAGAAAATTAGTCAAAACATATCGCACTGGTAAATAATAAAATAACAATCATTACAATGTAAAAGTTGGACCACCCACACTTATAATCAAAGATTTAAGGCTTTATAAAGGTTCAGCAGTGATGAAAACTCGTATAGTAAGCAAAATCACCAAGATCATGCCAGCTAAATAATAATAATATTGCAACCTTTTCAACTTTCATCAATGACTGAACGTGATGTCTGAGAAGGTCAACACTGGGTGGGTGTTTTGAAACTTATTTATTAAGCACTATGGACAAAAGACAATATTTTTCCTAAGACTTCGACGAAATTGTTAAAGAATTTATAAACCCATTTAGTTAATCTATTTCTAATATTATCAGTAAGATTGGCATAATTATCATCATTTACAAATCTATCGTATCAGACCACCTGATGTACTGCTTACTAATGTTAACAAAAACAATTTTTATCAATTAACAGATAATAACAAGATACATAATAATTGTGTTTTACATTATTATTTTTCAATTAAGTCTTTATTTCAGTTTAGATATAATGATATTATGTTGCTGGACGTCTATTGTGATTCCGATAGAAAAGTTTGAGGAATACCACAGGGAGAGAACGTACCTAGTCATAATAATGATAAAATCAAGACCAAATAAAAAACCGTCCGTAAATCCTCCATCTTGGCAAAAAGGAACGAATTCAAAATCTAATCAGCAGACTAAGACAGCTACCGGTAAATCTGCAAGGAATCTGCAAATTGTACCAATTCAATCTCAACACGTAATCGGCGACAGAGTCCAACATCTCAGAGACCTCCCAACTTTCTACAGACCCCACCAGTTTTAATTAAGTAAACTGATAGCATCTGTTGTAGCTACTTGCTATAAATATGCTGGAATGCTTTAATCATATTAAATACATAGTTTATGTTTTACAAGAAGATACATTACTATAATTGATTTGATCGTCTGGATTTCAAATGGTACAAAATGTTTAAATCCGTCTGTGTTTATGCAATAGCTAGGATATGGAAAACAAAGAAAGAAATATGGCTATATCATAACAGAGTCTGCTACTAACGATACTGCTCTAAAATCAAGAGCTTAGCATGCGGCTTAGCCCTTTATTCGTGTTGACAACTCGTGTCATCCAAAGATTATGGCAGCTATTGTAGGGCACGAACATGATATATCCCCAATAGTTGCTAAAATACGAAAACGATAAAGTGGTTACAAATCTTGGGCAAGGTATGGGCTTCAATGAAAACAACTACAATTTTCTGAAATAATTTATAATCGAAGAAACTGGAACTGATCTATAAGAAGGCATGAAATGCATAAAAAGCGTCCGTTAAATCGCACTAAGCATCAGCACCAGCTAATTTGCAGTCACGACAAAAACATAACAAGAGCACTGTAAGCTTAAAATAGAAATCTATACTTTTCCTGTACACCTACAATGTTTAACGAGAAAAGAAAAGAAAATCAATGGTCGTTTAGTGACGCCATTTCTTTTTAATTATTAGCTTATCTGGTGCATATGTACATATACTCGTGAGTGTGTTGAAGCGTCAACATCTTGGCTAAAGGCTGAAGTAAACAAGACGAACTGTTAACTAGAATAACTATTCTTATTGAGTTTGTTGCGCCGCTATTTTCCCTTAGAGTAAACTCTATTGGACTGCTAAGGGTGGAGGATGGACTTCGACCATTTGACCTCATCGTCTAAGAGGGTGGGCAATTTTAGGGACTATTTATTGTACCTTTTGACGTCTAAAGAGATCCTGGCCCTTAGCCTATTCTAAACAAATGAGTTTTTAACTTGAAATGTTCTGTACGTCCATCCTTAACAGACGTCACGTAAGGCCGCAAAGTAGTCAAGGGTGTGACGGTACATGAAAATATATGATAAGTTAAAGGAACCTACAGAGACCTACCAGCCTAACAGTCCCTACGACCCTAAGCCCTATAAGCCCTACAGCCCTAACCTATCATATACCTAGTACGTGATAAATAAATATATAAATAAGTTCAGGATGTCTGCACCATGCGACCTAAGGTTACAGACGGATTGTAGACAGGATTTCCAGGTTCGGAAAAGGGTAGACTCACTGCCAGTCCCGCAGACTCACGAGACTGATCAGAGATGGCTAAAGGTGTATTGGCCACAGTGAGGGGTAATGAGACAAGCATATAAAATTCAAATCTGATTTATTTACAATATCTTACTGCTTATATACTACTTTTTCTTAACACACACTATTATACAAAATCTTTGTGTCCTATGCGTGTAAGATGCAACCAAATCATTATTTTAACTGGGCCGCGCGTAAGTCAGGCGGAATGCTAAGTCAATGTCCAAAGGTAACATTGAACATCTTCTATTTCTTCATCAACAAAATCTACACCGTTTCTCGGGTCTTGTAATTAATGTTATGGTTTCGTTTAGTTCAACAAATTTTTGTCACGTGTACCATATGTTGATCAGAACGATTCTCATTAGTCTGCCATTTATTGCCCATTTGTTAATTACCTAAATTACTAGTTGTTCCTTAGTTTTAGTGTGGCTTGGTTATAAGTCTCCTGTTACTACATTCGGCATAGTCTTTTTCTGTAATAGGCAGCTTAACTCAGACATGAAGGCGACAATCAATACATCAACAAATAGGTACTTTTAATACAATTCTCGTGATGTTTACTACAGCTTTTGATTGATCGAGTGACGTACTATCATTGAGGACCGCACCGTCTCCAAAGGTTCCAATTTTGACAACACCATCAATAATCATGTCTATGTCAAGACTATTGATACTGTTATCTTCCTCTGCTCCCAACAATACTTGGCTTTGTCATAAACAATACCTGATGGTCCTTGTGATTTTCATTAATTATTTATTACTTTTTCTTTATATCTACTGTACACACGACGATATATGAAGCTATTGCATTTCCAGTATAAGCTGACTTGTCATTGTACGAAAAGCCTATACAATGCGTGGTTAGCTTAAACTGGAAATGTATAGGACGAATACATTATTCTGGTTAGACTATTAAGTATATATTTTATGCCTCTTTGGTCTAGTGGTCGCTAGCGCTACTGCTGAGCATAAGGTCATGGGTGTCGATTCTCAGGTCGGGCAGTAATAGAAACATGCTTTTCCTTCAGGAATTTGTCCGTAGCAACTCGCAGTCTTGCTTTGTGCCTGATTGATGGCTTGTCTTGTTGTGTATATGGGACTTAAAGGTAACTGGCGAAATGTACGAACGGTACGTTTATACATAGATAGGCACTCCTCTGCGTACCCCTCCAGGATTACACACATGATGTTATGTTATGTTATTTAACTTTAAACTTGTAACTACTTTATCTGTGCCTACTGAGCAAAGTTTTTATTTCTTACATTGGTAATGAAGTAAATATGTATTCAAATATTAATCATTTGTTGGCTACAAAGGATTAATATTTGAATACATATTTACTTTTTTTTACAAGCCATTAATAACATTTTGCATAATTGGGTGTTAGTTACAGCTAATTAACAGTTTACTTGAATAAAAATACTTGTGTTTTCCTAAATATACCAAGAATAAAATGAATGACGTAATTAGATATATATAACACATGATTTATAATTTGTATTTATTAGCTCTGCTACTAATCCTACTAATATTATAAACGTGAAAGTTTGTATGGATGGATGGATAGATGGATGGATGTTTGTTACTCTTTCACGCAAAAACTACTGAATGGATTTGGATGAAATTTGCACACAGATGGTTTATAATCAGGATTAACATATAGGATACTTTTTATCCCAATATTCCCACGGGATCGAAACTTATGCGGGTGAAACCGCAGGGCGCAGCTAGTATAATATAATGTTTCCACTGCTGGGACACAGGCCTCCTCTCTGTGAGAGGAAGTAGGCCGTAATCCACCACGCGGGCCCAGTGCGGTTTGGTAGATATCACATGTCCTCGAATTTTTGGTTCTAGGACATGTGATGTTTTCCTTCACCGTTTTGAAAGCAATCCAATAATCAATCCAATCTTTTGGTCACAATTTCACAAACCTCTAAGAATGGGACTGTCATACATTATTTATATATTATGAAGAACTAAGTCTTAGCAAACTTTACGACTTCGAACACTAACTCGGCGACCATTAAATGTTTAACGAGCTGACACAAAGTCCCTACGTACGTGTTTCCAATTCAAATAAATTGAACCGATTGAATTGTTGCCTTTCGAATAGTAAGAAGCCTTTGATCGACCTTACTGGGCGAGATACGAACTAAATTGGCATTTAGAAATTTTACCTATATAGAATTGTATACGTTAGTGGGAACAGTAACTGCAAATTAGTGGCCATTTTAAAAATACGTGAGTGGTTTACGTTTGATTTACGATAGCTATTTGTTGATCCTCTTCGAACCACGACTGGCGTCAATCATAACATTATATGTGAAGATAATAAAGAAAAAACCATAATAACCGTAACGTTTTGGTACTACAATAAATAATAATTGTTTCAACAGGACACAGTAACAAACAACAGTCCAATTGATAAGCATTCTAGTGATTACACAATCACATATGCAACTACAATGTAATGAGATGAAAATATTTAATAATCATAAATTGTGTTACTGTATGTACACCATTTTAAACTGTGTAATGAACATGCAACAAGGTCTTTATCAAAATCTAAACGAACATGAGCAATCAGCACGACGCACTCATAACTTATTCAAAACCATTAAAATAAAATAATCAATTAAGAAGAGCTTGCAGTCCTAATTAACTCCATAGACTCATCAGTTAAATAAACAAACAAACAAGAGTAGTCAAGGATGCGAATCTTGTAATTTACAAGTATTTAATAAAAACCGCCATGCGTAAGACAGACGAGAAAGCGAAGAACAAAGCAAACCATTCGGATGAGGAGAATCCATCATGTTCAATAGATGTAATTGACGCACTGGTAATGAAATATCACTCGTAAGAGAGAAAACCAAACGACGTTAGGAACACGATAATTAATGTGGCGATACGTTCTCCCATTAGTAAACTAGTGACAGTTGGCACGCAACGCTAAAAATACACGAAGAAATAGGTGAGTGGAACAAATGTCCAGCAGGAGAGAACAGCAAAAACTGAACCAATGAAAAACTCAAGTAAATGTTCAAGATTAAAACAAATTGGCGTAATTTTATGCAGGAAAGCATCAGTTTTTCTTCTCACAGTTGAAAAAGAAATTATATTTAGAAACTGTTTTGACTTGGATCGAATTTGATTTTAGATATGGCTATGTTTGTATATAGGCATAATGGCATGATTATTTCAGATTTTTAGAGAGTGTGTCTTTTATAATATAGAAAAATCTTATAGAATAAGGTTTCTAAAAACTAATCAGCTTGCAATAATGTAAAGAGTAAGTAGTCAAATATTTATAAGAGAAAACAATGCGTTTGGTAAACCAGCTGTTTAGAGCAAATATGAAAATAATGGCCACATTTCTATGACTAATGACCAAAATTATACCGATCAATTATTTTATTGTTTGACATGAATTCCAAGAAACAGTAAAATATATAATCGACAATTAAAGACAGCAATCAGGAAGGCGATGGTAGTATAATATTACTAAAAGTTCAAGTTTACGAGTTAACTTTAATGAGTAGTGTAAAAAGTGCCTCATGAATAGGTCAACAGATGCCCTTTACATGGACCGATATAAAAACATTACACACTGTCTGTAAATAAATAACATGTCCTGATAAGTACTCATAGTATTTAATAATTATGTACTCGATATAAAAACACAAAGAAAATAATTCTACTTAATTGACTTTCAGCACGATCTAGACAGCTGATTCGATAAAATTGGAGCTGTGTATAAAATTGTGGTTAACTTACAATACATAGAACAGAACCGTAACGAATTGGTTGAAGTTTATGCTTATGCCAAACTGAATGCTATCGATGGAATTTTTAAAGAGCCAGACGATACTGAAGACCATGCATTAACTATTCAAGAACTATCAATTCAAAATCATTTTGCTTGATGAAACGTAACGAGGATAGATATATGTATAATCTTAAGTAGAGTTACAAGATTTCGGAACCAATACAGGAAACTGTTATAATATACATATTTTACGAGTATATTTAAAGAGTATATATTTGAAGCACGCTCACGCATGTAAACGAGTAATCGTGTGAAACTACATAACAGATACTGAAGCAATTAGGTGTTACTATCGTCACCGTCATAAGATAACTTTTACGATAAAACCAGATTATATGGAGTTGCAAATTAATTGATAAACACAACGTGAGCTACATTAATTACGTTTATTTGTAACCAATTTGTTCAAATTAAACATTTATAACCTAGTATTATACGAGTTTGATCATAATCACTTTACTTAAATGAACATTTCGATACAGATAATAACAGTGACAATTAGCAGTTTGTTGTAATTAGCGAATGAATCATGCAAAAAGGCACTAACCAACTTCAACATGTGTAATCCGTAGAAAAAGCCGATTAAGCGAAATGGTTGTACATACGAAAGCTTAATAAAACAGTTCTAATTGAACCATCAAGCGTCCACAGCACACACACTCACTTTTACCAAACTAATTATTGCCGGGGACCATTCGAAACGCGAGACGAGTTTGTTTTTATGTTCCGCCACGCGTCGGTCAGGTAGCTGTTTACAACAATCGATACACTTGTTCACAACACCATTCAATTCGTTATTCGAAAATAATAAAACAATTCGTTTACTTTTATTGTTACCGACTTTTCAAATCACACCTCGAAAAGAATTAAAAAAACTTTTGTACAATGAGAACGAAACGCGACGGGCGATATCGTCGGCGGTTCGCGCGGCACTGGTGAGAAATCGAGAATGAATCGAGTAGGCTCGAGTCGTACCTCTCGCTCCGACGTACAGCCTCAGCATACGCTGCCCCCCAGAATGTTTTCTGTTGCGACCTCACGCGTACCCAACCTTTTTTTTATTGCTCCAGGTGGATTTTGAATAGTTCTAATCCCACAAGTTCAAAAACAACCAACAAACAAGTGTCCGGGTTGAAATACTTTTTCCTACAGGTATCAAAAACGATGACAGAAGTGATTAGCAAGATGAATGGGCAAATACTAGGTTAGCAATAACAATGGAAATGTCTGAGCTGAAACAAAAGCATAATGAAATGATAACAACTATCGTAGAGTGAGCGAGAACGATTGACATAAAACATGTGAAGGAGATGGATATAATAACACTTGAATTGACAATGAATCACGATTTTATTGGAAACGTATAATATAGACAAACGGTGATTATGTTATATGATTTGTTATTAAAATCGTGGCTGAAGTTTAAGACTAACTTTGAAGTCAGACAAGGCTGTGTTTGTCATGTGAAAACGAGCATTGTTCACGACTGAAGAAAGACAATACGTCATCACCTAGCTCAAGACCTTTTCAGTAACGTCTATTTTGTAGCTAGACAAATCTCAGCTACCTAAATGGTATTACTAATATATTATAATTTCTTTTTTTTTACTTATTAGTATACAGCATGGCATGACCGGTGCTTGAATTTTGATCCTTTAGTGATATCTGATTCTTCCTGCTCTTGTGGCTTGACTAGCTGACATACGGCAAATAATTTAATTTAAAGTTCTGTGTCTTTTAATGTTAATTACTTTACATATTGTATACAATCAAATATTTTCTTACTGAACAGACAGCTGTGCTGCTGAGGAGTTTGTCGCGCCACTTCTCTTTCCCAGCGAAAGCACTAGGAAGTGATGAAGGGCGGGCATTTTGGAGGACTGTCTTTTGTAATTTTGACGTTCGAAAAGTGCTGATTTTCAGCCCAATTTGAATAAATGACTTTTGATTTTGTCTTTTTTTTTTTGGTTGGTAGGCAACTTGTCTTTTCTTTAAATATCTATGATCTGTCATCTCAGTATTTAGCCTAAATATCAGTCTGTAAGGTGATCTCATCTTACTCACAATCCATTCATTGTTTCTATTGTCTTCTTCTAGTATTAATCATAGTCATCCACATTTATTCATGCCCAATAATATAACAACCGATTTCCATAATAAAAAAGTCCACCGAGATCACTTTCAGACTTTCTTTTAAGGTTCATATTCATCTTATTCTATCTATTGGCTTTGATCACACATCCAAAATAAAAAGGACGAAAATAAGTTTATTTGCGGTAAACATGACGCAGAGAAAGAACACAAACACAAAAAAGAATAAGTTGGGGGAAAATATGCGTCACATCCACGCATAACGGCCATCGCTCAGCATAATGCTATGACACTATGCAAGACGGAGCCCCAGCGTACATCTCTCTTTAATAATCTTATTCCAGTTATCCCAATAATCTTATATCATTCCGTCTGATCCATAAAATACAGAAGGTGTTAGTGTGTTTTTTTGTCTTCCCCTCAATTGTAAAGGGAATTGCATCGTATTGTATAAGTGACTAAATAAAAGTGTTCAAGACTCTATCAAAACCACACACGATCGTTAAACATTCAGTACATATACGTTGAACATTCTGTTCATATACGTTGAACATGCAGTACATATACGTTGAACATGCAGTACATATGCGTTGAACATGCAGTTCATATACGTTGAACATTCAGTACATATACGTTGAACATGCAGTTCATATACGTTGAACATTCTGTTCATATACGTTGAACATTCAGTACATATACGTTGAACATTCAGTACATATACGTTGAACATTCAGTACATATACGTTGAACATGCAGTTCATATACGTTGAACATTCAGTACATATACGTTGAACATGCAGTTCATATAGTTGAACATTCTGTTCATATACGTTGAACATTCAGTACATATACGTTGAACATGCAGTACATATACGTTGAACATGCAGTTCATATACGTTGAACATTCAGTTCATATACGTTGAACGGTAAATATAAGAATAAGGTTAGAAGTTAATGACGCAACTCTGCTTTGGATTTCCACAAAGATAATAAACAAAATGCAACTTTCATGAACATTATAATATTATTATTAAAAATGTACTGAAAATATGAATACATAATCCTTCTATGCGGTATTTAAATTACTACAGTATACCCATATTTGAATGTTTATGTCCATGAAATTGTTTAGATTTCCAAATTTTTTTAAGTCCTTTAAATTGTATATGACTTTAGGAACAGTTCCGTTTTCTCCAGCTATATGCAGATCCTCTAAGAATCCCAAATCAAGTATCTTCAATCATGGATCTTCCCAAAAGTCTTTTAAAATGTCAATTAGTGAATCAACCAAATAAATTCGCCTAACATCCAGCGGAGTCATAAGAAAAATCAAAACTGTTCAAATTTTCCACTGCTGTCAATCCTGTTTGAGATAACCGATAGCTAAAGACATGTGACACAATCAAAGCATATTTTAGGCCCAAGCCGGAATATTTTTTTGTTTATTCCATTCTTATATATGGAAATGTTCCCGACGATAACAAATGATCGAGATCAAATCAGAAGTTGTAGAAATGACATACATTGTTATCATCACAGAACAGATAATTTAACTGTTCTGTGGTTATTACCATATATGAATGAAGTTCAGGGCTGATTACCATTATAAATTGAACCCTGGAAATAAACCTAGTCTATTTACACTAGAGAGAATACTTTCATTAAAATGATGAAGATGAAATCTTCAGCAACATAAATGAACGAAGGTTACCCAAATGTCGACGCGGCTGTGGTGAGGTATGGAGTGAAAGGTCTTGGTAAAAGCATACAGCAGATCAACAGTCTCGTTAAAAATACGTTACTCACTCACAACACAACCGTATTAGTTAGTTTTGATTTTGACGGTTTAACAATACCTATATATTCGATCTCGCCACAAAGACGGTTCTATGAGGTGGCTGGTGTTGGAACTGTTGGACTGTGTGAAATACATAGCTAGACGATCATAGCTTGGATATGTCACGCATTAGTAATAATACTGGACCGCCTCGCTGATCTATTGGACGGAAACAATACTGCCGAGCATGAGGTCCTAGGTTCGATTCCCGGGGCAGGCAAAAAGTTATTGGGTTTCTCCATCTGGAATTGTATTCGTGCCCGGGCGAAGGCAATAGGCTCGGCCCCTATTACATGGGACTTAAACATATAACTGGCGCAATGTGGGTGTACTATAGTTACATGTCTGCCTAAACGTTCAAACTCAAACTCAAATCATTTATTTAAGTTTTGAATTGTCAAAATTAAATAGTCGGTCAGTTAGTCAGAAAGTTGAAGCTAGTTGCCCATTCCAAAACGTAGATCTCTATGGAGAAGAACGGGCAAGAAACTCCACGGACACTCTTTTAAATCAAAATATTATTACAAAATCCTAGGTACATTATTGTTATTGCTTCTATATGTGAGAACAACGTAAAAAAGAAACACTTTAAAATATAAAATTAAAATAAGCCCTGGCAGTTAAGAGATGACCAGTCTCAACCGACGGCGCCGACGGCGACGGCTTCGGGAAATACAGGCGTGATGTTATGTTATGGTAATATTACTTCCTAGATTCCTAATTCACCCATAATTTGTGTTGCAGACACTATCCTAGGCTAACTTCTGGAGGGGAAGGTGGTGTTTATCAACGATTTATCTAGCTAAACAAATAGGTATGTAGTTAAAGTTAGATAAGAAAAGAGATTGTGTATCGTCGCAATATTTAAATCCCACATTTTACTGTTGTAATTTCCGCATTACCAACAATGAGTAATAAAATGATAACCTGCGTTATTTGTTAGATATTAGGATTATACCATGTACTGGGAAAGATGCAGGAAAGGCAAATGTTGCAGTGTAAAAACCAATGTGTTCTTCCAGACCCTTTCTCGTGAAGACATCTGACGGTGACCACTTCGTTTTCCTTCCTCCTTAAAAGTGGAGCTTATAACAGGCCTCACAATAAAGATTATGTGTTGACGGCATGATTCACTTACATGGTACACCTTTATTTGGCGATCGGCTGCAGTTTGACAGCAGCAAATGACTGTACCTCACCTAACAGTAATTCCAGAAGCCATACCAAGGGCCAGTTTCTCGAACGAAAATTCTCGCAAAATTAATGTGATGTGATGCTGATTATGACAGACTAAAAATTTAACGCGAATAAAAATGACTCGAGTCTATGCTTTCGAGAAAGTGGCTCTATGGCCCACTTGTACCAAGAAATATTAAATACATTTAGCATTAACGAATTCAAAACATCGTTCTATTTCTTTCAATCGTTTGAATTTGACAGAGACAGAGAGCGTTTGAAATTTATATTTAGCGCTACATGTAAGTAGGTATTTAGTTTGGTGCAAGGGGGCCCAAGTAAATAACAAATCTTGCTATTTTTATGCTACAAATGTCACGCACGGAAATGAACCAAACCAAAACCAACGCGTCGATAGCAAACAATTTAAATCGATTTTTAATTATATGCTCGATTTGGCGAGTGGTTCCAGTGTCGATGCGCCAGGGTCATCGACCGCAGTTCAGCCAGCTTTTTGTTCATCGAGTCATTAAACCTCGGTGTTGTACTGTAATTGATTCTGGGAACAAACAAGATGAATTGATCTGGGGCTATTAGAGCGGCGGTGGCTCATGCCTGTGGGGACTTTGATAATTTCCTCATACTTTGTTTGTGTATCAAGTTTGACAACTTTTGATTCTCTTATGAGCTTGATCAAACTCAAACTTAAAAACATTTATTTCAATTAAACCATTTACAGGCATTTTTGAACTGTCAAAGAATCGTTCAGTTAGTCAGAAGCTAGAAGAAGCTAGTTGTCAATTCCAAAACGTACATCTCTATGGAGAAAAACAAGCAAGAAACTCTAAGGACACTGTTTAAAATCAAGATATTACCAAATCCTGAGTACATTATTGTTGTTGCTTCTAGATGGGAAAACAATGTAAAAAAAATTAAGAAACCATTCAAAATGTAAGATTAAAAACAAGCTCGTTCACGAACATGACGCGTGGATCAGCACCATCCAACTCAACTATTTTGTAAGGAACCGAATGATCCAACACACTGACACTCATCAGTGAGACGTTCAAGTGAGTATGCTTTGTAACCATATATTGATTTAAAAGAGTGTCCATGGAGTTTCTTGCCCGTTCTTCTCCATAGGTACCTACGCTTTGGAATGGGCAACTAGCTTCATTTTTCTGACTGACCGACCCCTTGACAATTCAAAAGTGCCTGTAATTGGTTTAATTGAAATAAATACTTTGAGTTTGAGTTTTGAGTTTATGACATCGGAGAACCAAAACGAATTCAGTTAGTGCCTGGCTAGAAGGAGGACTCATGTCAGTCGTAACGGGCAGTCAAATTTATTTTGTTGATTAACATTACTGAGTGAATGTTAAATGCAACGTATTTTTGAAAATTATAGTGATGAAACTTCATACCTTCAAACGCTCGCACGCTACTTCAATGGCCTCAAATAAAATGATGAAGTCTAAAAATCAACCTCTGTTGAACTCGGTGTTCCTGTAAGCGGAGCATTGTGATCGCGTCCGGGAAACAAAAACTAGCCTGGTGCATCCGTCGATTGAAGCCAATGTTTGGGCGACACTTGCCATAAAAGTTTACACATTTCCACTTCACAGCTTGTAATGACGTCTCACATTTCATTTGTAGTTTCCACTTTTGTGTAACTTTAACAATGTTTAAAAAAACTATCCGTAACATGATCAATATTGAATGTTGAAGAAATTTCGCAACATAATGTTGATAGTGTTATGGTTTCTTTGCTGGAACACGGCCGTTTATTATTTCCACAGAAGATTCCAACAATAGATCCTAGAATAAAACCGCAGTACAATGTGTTTTAGTAGGAACTGCTCTATATTTCACGACGAACAATACTATTACCTACTTATTACTTGTAACAATGCTAACAAGAACATAATATTCATCAAACTGTTTTTCTTCATCCTGAAAAATAATGTCTGTTTTCTGTAACGAACCTAACATGGTTCCTTGCGGCACTCTGACTCGATTTGTACAAAAACCCAAAATTTTCTACGTCGGAATCATAAGGAAATATGGGTTTTAGTCTAACTATGTAATCTATAACTTAGAATTGAAATCGAAGAAACTCTCAAAGGCCAAGCTGTCGAATTCTCAAACACTCCCTAATTATATTTCCTCAACATATTAGTAAAAGCATGTTCTTATTCGCTTACATATTAACTTCCATCATTTCCAGCAGTACCAGCCCGGAGTCTGGATTTGTGTCCGGCTGTTGGCAATAGGCTCGCCTCCAAATACATGGGACTTAAACATAACTGGGGAAATGTGGATATACTGAACACCTCTGCGACCACCTTCGGGGATTACAGGCGTGATGTTATGCTATGTTATTACCTAACTAACATACTGTCCACAAACAAATGAAATAACGTAACCAACCAAACCATTAACGTATTAAGTGCCCTATAGTTACAAAATTACATTATGCATGTGAAAGACACGCTGGATACTGGATAGTACGAGTATATAAAACAAGAAATCTTATATAAACTTACGATGAAATTACCATATAATACAAAAATATCGTATATACTTCAATGATGACAGTAACAAACACTGTTTTTACTTCTCATTTTTATAATATTACTTTTGTCAAAAGACATTGGAGAACTTTGCTTAAAAACATCTTGCTTAAATATTACTTTTACGACTTTCACAATATTTTTGATGGGATCATCTCGCGTCCCATGTTTGGTAGGTATTTGATTATTTCCATTCTCGAAAACGTCTCAAGACAATTGTGGTCTTATTTTTCTTAACATTTTAACCCCGTTGAATCAGTCTTACTCATTAGTATTTTCTGCTATGTTAACCTTATGTATGAATTGGGCTGTTCCAACCTTCCAACTCAGGTCGGTCGTAACGTTCAATTTCATCATCACAGCTGTTATGCTTAATGAAGTTCTTATCACCGTCAGTTTCGTTGCAATCGGCTTAAAGCGCAATATCTAAACAATAAATCACCTTTAACACAAGACGTAAACACTCAATGCTCATTGTGAAAACGATCACAAAATAATACCATTGACGTCTATAATTTCCTCTAATTGACTCAATTGTCTGCCTTCACACTGTGGGTTAGCCAGCACAAATATCAAAAACAAACCTACCATCTATCCCACCATCTCTATACCAATATTAATAAGAACTATATTACCTTGTCAAAGGGTTCAGAAGGAGCAAAGAAAACATTGTCAATTTTGAATAGATGGGTGATAAAAACGTTAAAGAAACTGCAAATTCTTGGTCAAAATAAAGGAAATTTGAATAACGGCATTTCATTTTCACTATCCATCATGCCGTCATTAGGGTTTGATCTAGATTATGATGGCCATAATGATGAGCTTGATTTCACTTCTATTAGTGTCTGGGGAATGTACCGAATTAATAGTCATCGCACTGCCAAATTCAAGAACATTAACTTGTGATGAGAATTATAATTGACTAGCAGCGCCCCGCGGCTTCACCCGCATAAGTTTCGACCCCGTGGGAATATCGGGATAAAAAGTATCCTATGTGTTAATTGAGGTTATAAACTATGCGCTAAATTTCATTCAAATCCGTTCAGTAGTTTTTGCGTGGAAGAGTAACAAACATCCATCGCCTTCGCGTTTATAATATTAGTAAAATTTGCTTGTCATTACATATATTGTTATTGTTTGTCTTTGTTTATTCAATTTATGGTTGTAATGGAGTGTTAGTATGAGAATGCTTGTTAGTTGGTACAATGCAAATTGCTGCGATAATATGTCACTCACCATAGTACAATGTAATTCTTACTACAATGGATTTTTGACAGCGTCGCGCCTCAACATCCTTTTTTTATCAAGACTAAAGAAGTCATTCTGCTAAATATAGTATTTATTTTATTTTCTTTATTTTCGAAAAGCTTACAGACTAATAACATTATAATAACAGTAATATATAACTAAATTGCTAATTACAAGCCTCCACAGATAAATACAAAAAAAATTTTTTTTTTACGCCTTCATCGTCTAAGGGCAGATTCCTCCAACCACAGATAATTCTATCGGAGGAATAATTTTGAATTTTTGATAGTTCTTCCATACATAAATTGCAAACGTCAATTTCAATCCCCAAACAAAAGTTATCCGGCGATTGAAAAATCAGCCCTAAGTCACATTAATTTATTACCAACAAACAAGCATTCTCATAATAACACTTCATTATTCATCATTCTCTAGCCCTTATCCCAATTTATTTGAGTTCAGTGCATTAAGTCCTCCTCTTCTATACTATTACTTCTATATTATTTGTCAACATGTCAGTAGTTAGGGGGGAAAATACTGACATGACGAATAGCCTTATCTTTCTGATTTCTACGGGAATAACTACTAGCCATATCTTCATGTTCAGCCATATCATCCTTCACACAGACCAGGTTTATTTGATCTTCCCCTACTCTTATACCCATCAAAATTCATACTCAAAATCAGGTTGGCAGAAACATCGATGTGCAAACTGTTACCATGGAATTAGTACATACATGATTCGGAACACTGCTTTGAAATATTTCATCGGTTATTGAAAAAAAAATCAACCATCATGTGCTGAATTCATGGTTACAGCTTGCGCGTCGATGTACCTGCCACCTTCTATTGTTAATAAATGTCAGAAGACTCGACCAGAGGTCAGTATGTTTAGATTTCACTTGATCCATTTTATGTAAGTTATTTAAAATCATTAAATTCTCGAAGAAAAGTGCAGAAGAGTGAAATTGAATGCCAATACAATTCACCAATTTGCATGTTGCATGTTTTGTGCGGATTCTTTGTAAGATGATCGCATGGAACCAGTCCCAATGCACATGAGCTGGCTTACCTTGTAACAATGTGTGAATAACAGGATATGCGGATTCGGTTACTTGCTAAGAAGCTACGATTGTTTTACGGATATTATTGTATCTTTCTCCTGTCTTATGTTTACCTACAGATCAGCAAGGTATTGTCCGATTCCTGTTCCGTATCGAATCAACCATTTCTAACAATAAGTGAGCGTCTTCATGACTCTTCATCCTGGAAAAGTGAAGTGGGCGAAATTTCCTTCTTCCGTTCCAAAAGACCAGTCATTAATATTGTTTATACAGTTGCATGACATAAGGAAGCATAACATTAAAATATTACACGTAGAAGTAATAAATCGCTATCCTACACAAGATCTCTTTCAGACACTACATTACAGTAATTTCCACCTTCGTGAGCCGACGGCTGCTGATTGATTGTCACGCCACTCCTTTCGTTGCTTGGTATCACTATCATCGCAGACATTTCATAGCATGTTGTCTCGGACATATAATATTTTATTGTACGTAAAAAAAACAAATACTCCAGTATGAAAACTACATTCTTCGTCATTATCGCGTTTGACAGTGCCGTAAAACATATTTCTCATTTAATAAATCCAGCCGCTGCAACGCTTTCTGACCAGATGCTTTATATAAATCAAGGTTACGCTTCTAGCGATAGTGCTGTCAAGACAAACTTTTGCTCGTTATAGCTAAACATTTTTCTTTTAATTAACAATTTCTCCTGTGTGTGTCATTGCGCTACGTTTCGTGGTATGTCTGCTATGAAGATAGCGACAAAGTTGTAAAACTATATTGCGTTTGTGCAAGATATGACTGTATATAGGAGGAAAAGAAATTTATAATTGAACGCTGCGATCGGTTGAAAACGTAAATTGAGGGCTAACAAAAATATAAAATATAGAAAATATAATATCCTAGTCAGAGAATAAAATTGAAACCTGTCATCGTTTTCAATCTGTAAACTAACAGTCTATTTGTAGATTGTCGACACTTACCAAAATGATTAAGCACCTCATAATTTTTATCATAATTATATCTACAGTTTTGCGACAGAAACTATGCAATAGCATTTAAAATGCCGTAAATATATAACTAACTTTACTTAACCAATATTCTTACGTATGTCAAAACTAAATTATAAACTAAAGAAACTGTAAAAGTCTTTAAAGATGATAAATGTCTATCGTATACCGAAGCAGTTACTGCCATAACTATTGCGTGGTCTGACATAACCGACCTACAGAGCATAGCACTCAATCTTCAAGTTCTAAAACTAGTAGAACTAGTACGAAATATTCATGATTCGCTAATTTACATGTTATTTCGTGATATAATGTTATTGTGGGGAGCTAATATAACGTAGGCACTCCTAAACAAATATTGTAGTGACATTTTTAGTTTAACATTAGAATCTAAATGGTTGGAAGTCAAGTTAGATTCTATAGTATTTAATTTACTGTTCGAATTGACTGGCATTGCACCTCCAAACATTCGCAGGACCATAGCCAGCCGCACCAAGAGGGAAAAGCTACAAGCTGACTCACGTCACCTAATGCACAACTGCGTCTCAGTGCAATTGTTTGAACTTTTTGCCATCGATACACTAAGAAAAAGAATTTACTCAATTTTACTGTAACGTGTCTAGAATGATTTTTGGTAGATCAAGAACATAGATATATTGATTCTAAAGATGATTAGTAAGAAGTTCAGATAGACCATGTCTTCAACACCTGTGCCAAGCTTTGTGCCAAAAATGGATCATCATTAAAAATAAAAATACAACCATCCTGATCTGACACCCTGATTTCTCATCACTAACGTATTTTGAATAGAAAAGAATTTTCATCAAAACTTTGTGTGCGAATTTAAAGTCGTTGCAATTATTTCACACTGTAAAAGACTTCATCCTTAGGACCAACAGACCAAAGAACTGAATGATAACAACTGACAGCAGCTGTCAACAAGTACCTATTTGCGTGATTTAATGATGTCACACATCACTTACTTAATTACTAAGAGCAGTCTACCGGTCCTATCGCCACATTCCATTATTAATGACCGAAGACCAGAGGGTATGACTTTATGTAATTGTATTACGCATGAGGCCATAGCCATTGCAATAGAGTCCGCGTATCACTAGTCAGTTTGCCTCACTCGTCAATTTATTTATTTCGCCAGTTTCGTTAATTAGTCAGTTTCGCTAATTTGTCTGTTTTGCGGGTTAGACAGTTTTCATTTTTTACAATTTTTCTTGTTTCCTTGTAATAGGTAAATTTTTCATAACTTAGGCCCATAATTGTTCAAATAATTACTTTAACTGGCAATACCAAAATCATGTTGGGAGTTTTTTCCATCATTCATTCCATATGGTGGCTACCTGAGAAACGATAATCTTGGGTTTGGGTTTGAGTTTGAGTTTGTAAGAAAGAGATCCCATAAATCCAACATCAATACTTAACATAACACCACGCCTGTGATCCCCGAAGGGTTAGGCAGCTGTGTACCTATAGTACACCGTTCGCCTGTTATGTTTAAGTCTCATGTATCAGGAGCGACCCTATTGCCATCAAGCAGGCACAAATCCAGACTACCGAGAAATTCCTTATGAAAAACCCAATAGCTTTACCCGAAGTAGCGCTTGCCATAGTTTTTTTTAAATTTTTTATTAACAATGGGCTCACTCTTGACCTCAATCCAGCCCAGAGGCAGGGATGAGATCTACGGTAGAACGAGCTTGCCCAGAAGAAGCCTATTCACTCTCGCCCTGAAGAGATTCGGGTTGTATGAACTCGGGAATGCAGACGCAGGCAGACAATTCCACTCCTTAGCTGTGCGCATCAGAAAAGATGATGAGAAGATGATAATCCGTATAACACCATGCAAATAACTGCGTTCCACCATGAAACCACCACAGCAACGGCGCAGAAGTGGAACACGATAATAATGTTAAGTAAACATCTGTAATGGCTCGCCTTGACCTCGGGCCGGCACTGCGGCGCTTGCGCAAAGTTCACGACCGCGAACAATGCAGTTTCGATTTACGAGTATTGCCAACTTGCGAGTGCGCCAGTTTTTCTCACGTCCGAAGGTAGGTTTAAACAGATTTTTTTTAATTTAACGGTTGATGGATTATGGGGAATTGTTTTGACTGCTGTTTTGAACAAAGTGAAATTTGAATAATAAATCCCTATAAAGTATTGTTATTTTCAATACCTACTTATGTTTCATTGTACGAGGATCAGACCGTCCGCCGCAAAACAATAGAAGTAAACCTTTTTTTTTTTTTCATTAAGACGCCATTTCCGCCATTCTACCGCATTCGATCGCAGATCTGTAATGGTAGTTGTAGGTAAGATTTGCGTAAATAAATAAATTTCTGGGAAAGCCAAAAGTCGTGAGTTCGAACTCAGGCAGGCACTTTACTTTGTGTATTTTAAATTCATCACCACTGCTCTCAAAACGGTGAAGCATAACGTCGTGAGGAAACCGGCATGTCCTAGAACCAAAAAGACATATGACATCCACCAACCCGTAGATACTGCGCCCGCACGGTGGAATATGGCCCACTCCCTCTGACAGGGAGGAGGCCTGTGTCCCAGCACTGCGAACATTATAGGCTGATATGCAGTAATTCACGTCTAAACCCTGACAATGATGATTGATGCTAGTGGAGGTTTCATCTCCAACATAGTTTGCCCGGCAGCGTATGATGTGTTAGGATTAGGACACGACACGAGGTAAAACTTTTATATCGACTCACCGGTTCAGTTTTGAGACTTCGCCAGGACGTGAGGCTGCTGCTGCGGCGAAGGTGTGCCTTGCTCACGCGCATTGTGTAGTTGTCCTGAAACAATGAAAAACATTCCGTTAGCCTATATTTATTAGTTATTATAAAGCCGTACTACTGCTTCCACTTCGATGTCACATTCTTAAGATCCCTATGTCTGTTTCCTTTGGCTCATAGCACAACGCATAAATCTTCTGCCTCTCGTCATCAGGAGCTGTGGTGGCCGCGATTTACGAGTTGTAGGTTGCAGGTTCGAACCCAGACAGGTGGTTTAGTTTGTGAAAATTATTTCTTCACCACTGCTCTCAAAACGGTGAAAGAAAACATCGTGAGGAAACCGGTATGTCCTAGAACTAAAAATTCGACGACATGTGACATCTACCAACCTGCACTGGGCCCACGTGGTGTATTACGGCCCACTTCTTCTCACTGAGAGGAGGCCTGTGTCCCAGCAGTGGGAACATTATAATATGGCTTTGCTCTCGTCATCAGCCTTCAGGTTTCTGTCTAACGTGATGAGATCGCACCTGACTAGTTCTCTATTGTTGTGTCGTATATTGTTACTTGTTTGTATTGCTGTCTGTTTTTTTAATGCCTGCCTCTAGTCACGAAGAGTTAGTGTGTTATAAAACACAAAACAATCATCTAAACTAATATTTTTAAGAAAAAAAATTGTATGTTTGTGTGTTACGCTTTCACGCTAAAACGGCTGAACGGATTTGGATTAAAATTTGACTAATGGGTAGACCATGACCAGGATTAGGACATAGGAAACTTTTTATTTTGATGTTCCCACGGGGTCGAGACTTATGCGGGTGAAACCGCGGGGTGCAGCTAGTTAAGTAAATAAGAAAGTAAATCAAGATTATGAGATTTCCCGCTGTCGTTCAATATGTATCATCTCTGAGCCACACAAGATGGTGAGAACATTAGATGATACGGAAGCGGTAGTCAAGTTGACGTCGTGTTTTGGAACACGAACTGCATATTATAAAGCGTTACGCTTGTAATTTACAATGGAAGAAGAATACGATAGCGAAGGTAATATGGGTTTTTGATGGTGTTTGGGCTACATCTACGGATTTCTCAAAATAATTACTCGTGTACCTACATAATAAAGCATAATCAGCCTATAATGTTCCCATGGCCGTAATCCACCACGCGGGCCCATTTCAAGTTGGTAGATGTCACATGTCTTCTAATTGTTTGGTTCTAGGGCATGCAGTTTTCCTCACGATGTTTTCCATCACCATTTTGAGAGCAATGTTGATGAAACACTTTATACAAAGTAAAGCGCCGGTCTGGGTTCAAACCTACGACCTACAATTTGTAAGTCTCGGCTGTTACCACTGGGTCACCACTAATAAAGAGTATTACAGCTATCCTATTCTATTTATACCAACTATTTATTTAATCCTTCAACTGAACCACATGCATTCAGGTTCAGAAAACGACTCTGTTAACAATATATATGTTAAAACCAAGGGAAATAATGATCCTACTGCTACCGGTCTTCTTTACGATTATGAAAATAAACTCGTAGAATTAGGTTACGGACGAAAGCGGTAGTACACTTGACATGTTTGGAGATCATCACGAACTCACGCCAAGGTTACACTTGTAGCCGTATCTACAACGCCACATGCGAACAGCGTCAAACTGACGTCAAGCAAATCCTGCATCTCGCAAGCAGAGTTTACCGCGCAATTAGTATATATACAAACTTCCCGAGATCAGTCGTTGGGCAATTTCCCGCCGGACACAACACCCGTCTGGTCGGAGGATCCTCCCTTTTCTATGGATGTTGAGTAAACTTTAAACCTGTTCCTCATACCTCCAAACAGTTATCATGTGCCTCGTTAAGGTTTGTGCATATAGAAGATGTGTACTATTCTTTAAATAATGTCATAAAGATGCACAGGTAACAACATCCAGTTATACCAAAATGGCTACAAACAATATTTTTGGTTTTAAAGCAGTGAGTGCTGCAAATCAATTTCAACGGTTTTTTTATATTAGATGTTGCTATCTACAAACTTCTTAAGTCTATTCTATTTTTAATTATGGCAAGTAAACCAGATGTTGACTATTCTGCCAATGTCAAAAGTGAATTGAAAAAGCAAGTGTGCATTATTATAAATTAAAAGATAAAACGATAAAAATCTTCGATGCTACAGCTGAACTTAGTGTGGATCTTGTGGGGTTAGTACTGGACTGAAACCAACAACTTATTAAGTCAAACAATGAAGCTGCACCCTAATTGCGTAACACACGATAAATCGGAATCTGAATAATTTTGAAGCAAATTGCTAATCCATTGCTTCATAAGTTCGAAAAGGTTACCTTCATTTTGTCTGCTCAATACGTAAATAACACAATGAATGTTGTTGAACTGTCAAAATGAAACCGATTCTGATTGATCGTGTGTTACGCAATTAGGGTGCTGATTTGACCTTGAAAAATAGGATGTTACTGCCTTTGCACCTACATGACTTATTAGTTAACTAGCTGTGCCCGCGACTTCGTCTGCGATCCAGGTTGAAAAGCCTATGTCCATCTCCGGGTCATGATCTCCCATGTGCCAAATTTCATCCAAATTCGTTCCGCCGATTTAGCATGAAAGCGTAACAAACAAACTTACTTTCGCACTTATAATATTAGTTAGAATTGGGATATCTACTAATGAGAGAGGGGACTTGTCAGAGACCGAGAAAGAGTTCTGTGTCACGTGTGTGATGTAAAGGATCACGATCTCCGTGTATGATAAGGACTTCTATCAAACTCTACCAATAGCGCAGCGCCACAATTCCATCAAAATGAAACTATGACGCTAATGTATTTAGCCACCCGAAAATGACAGTAGTTTCTCATCATCTGCCTGCCCTTTTATTTTGGAGTCTGCTTCCAGTCTAACCGGATGCAGCTGCATACCAGTATTTTATATGGAGCGGCTGCCTATCTGTAACACCGTAGTTTCTATCCAGCACCAATTATTGTGGGGTAGCTAACACGTCCTAATGCTCGTTACACAAAATCAAAATATGTATGTGACACCGTGACACGGCCACACGACCGCCAACGTTAAGTAATACGTTGGACCTCTGCGCCGAATGCTAAATTCGTGAAAGTGTCGTGAAAGCGCGCGGCTGATGCGCGTGAGCACGGCGCCTGCGCAGCGGCGGCCGCGGACCGTGCTAGGGCTGCCGAAGAGCTGTACGAGGAAATGAATAATAGTAATAATACAGTCACATTAAAACATAAGACGCAGTCATATGTTACCGGAGAGCGTGTGAAATCTACCGACCGGAATTGGCTCCTTGTGTTGATTACGACCAACTCTATGAGGAGAACCTCATAGAGAAGAGGTCTGAGTTCCAGCAATGTGAACTTTATGGGCTGGCAATATAGATGTGTGTTTACGAATGGTAGTGGGTACAAAGACTGAAGGGTTGGACTGTCTTTTGTAGACATACTGCTTAAAAATTTACTTATTTTATGTAATCTTTTATTGTTATAAAATGTTCAAATTATCTATTTATCTAAGTTCCGTTGCGATTATTTGATATAAAACAAACACTTTATTGTTTTTTGGAGTAGAAACAATAAATTAGATTTCAAATTGATATGATTTGTTTAGATCGTCGAGATTTCAACGGCTTACGTGTCCGAACTCAAGTATTTACGCATGTGCCTTTATCAAAGCGATGTGTTAGTTCAGCAACTGATCCATCAAAGTCAATTGTGACGCACAAATATTCAGCAAGCTTAACACATTCGTAACTATGCAAAAGATGTACCAAATTTCATACTATTTCACCATTGTTAACCAAAAATATATAAACTAGGTATACATTTTTATTCTAATTGAACAAAAACGAATGATTAGCACATTTGGAACATGAAAAAACATGTGAATAAACCACCACTTTTTCAGTGAAGAAAAAAACAGAGCAACAGTCAACTTCCCAGCACTCGTGAATATCTAGAGTCACAAAATATAGTAATAAAATCAACCAATAAAGTTGTATTGTTATTGTTCCTAATTTGTTCATGTTTGTGTCTTAGTTAATTATAAGTGAGACTAAAATTATGCCTGAATCAAAGATGAATAAAAAAATGTTTGGCAACCCTACCACAATGTCGAGCGGCGCGCAACCGTCTCGAGACTCTCAAACGAAAGACTGTGATAATTATATCGTTTATTAGCACAGCTATTAGACTACTGAATGTGCTGCTAATGACAATTACATGCTGGGGACACTGAAATTCGAGTACAGATCAAATCAGCGAAATAGGTAGGTACTGTATTTATAGCGCATTTAATTGCATATAAATTAACCCCAAGTGGTATTGACCCCGACTGACGAGTTGTAGGTCGTCTGTTCGACAGGCAGGCACTTTACTTTGTGTATTTAATTTCATCACCACTGCTCTCAAAACGCTGAAGGAAAACATCGTGAGGAAACCAATTCTAAAACATGTGACACACTGAGCCTACTTGTTGGATAATGGCCCAGTCCCTCTCATATAGTGGGGGCCTGGGTCCCCACGGTGGGAACATTATAGACTGATTATGAATTAACCGTAATTTATCGAAGTTGTGATTCTTTACTTATTGGCCCTACAAACCTATTCAGAAACTTGCTCACGGATCGTAAAAATAACGAATACATCAGCACAATACAGTGACCTCAAAAACTTATTTGACGTCTTTCCACTCCAGCTGTGACACACCACATTATGATTTAAAATTCTAGTGATCGAAATGTTCGAACTGCTATAACGTTTTTATTGACTAATTCAACCTTCGACTTAAAAAAGTAGTCAAGGAATCCCGTAGGAATACCTGTTTTTTTTTTTTTTTTAAGTCATAATGTGGCATCACATCAGCTGAAATGGGAAACTGTCCGCTTACTTTAGGAGGCTACTCTATAACAAAAGCATGAATCCAACTAAAATATAATCACGACTCACCATGACAGATGAGTGTGAGAACAGACCGTTAATTAATTAGGAAAATTGTTTATGATTAGACATTATTCATTAGCACAGCACTACCTACTGTTCTCACACGCTGGTATTGGGTACAGTGGGTGTAAACCCTGCTGCAAGCAGAGAGACTGTTGATAGTTATATTGTTTAATAGCACAGTCATTAGTGCGCTGAAAGTGCTTGTAAATAGTATAATAACTGCAATCAGTCCCGAGCAATAAACGATTTACTTTCATTTCAGCGTCAATGTAAGTTTCAATTGGTGTAATTTACCTGAAAGTTTTCCGCGCATAGTTTTAGCCACACTACAGCTTAGAATATTAACGTACTGTCAGGTATATTACATACTCAGGCTATAACGTTCCCACTGCTGGGACACAGACCTCTTCTCTGTGAGAGGGAGTGGGCCGTAATCCACCACGCGCGCCCTGTGCTAAATTCGATCCAGCCTGTCCCATCTTGCTGTCCTCTCCCCAGCGACGCCCTAAGCCGAGGTTCGTAGCCCACAGGGGGTGCCCTTAGCGTGAAGTCGCTTGGTGTAATGTATGGAGTGACAGGATTTTGCGACCGAATTCGGTCGTAAAGCGATCTTATGAATGTCCAGACTGCTGGGGCTGGCTGGAGACTTTAAGTTTACTTAAGGCAACCACAGGATAGCCCGGTTAAGTAGTCACGACCTCTCTAGTCAACTACGAGATGCCATTTATAAAAACAAAATAAAACAGCACGCCCAGTGCGGGTTGGTAGATGTCACATGTCTTCGAATTTTTGGGTTCTAGGACATGCCGGTTTCCTCACGATGTTTTCCTTCACCGTTACTAAGGATATTAATTGTTACCTAAATAAATTAATTGATCTCGTCGTGACTACAGTCCGGCTGTCGAGAGATTGCGTTCGTGACACCTGTCAGTTTCATACAAACGAATACGTGTTTGCGAATTTGATCTTTATTAGCTACTAGAATTGTCACACTGACAGGTGTCAGGAATGCATACTCTAGACGGCCGGGCAAAGTTTTAAGATAATGCAATACTAATAAGATATGGACAAAAATAGTCTGTTTTTTTTTTTAATTGACAGCCTACGTCAATTTGCCGTGTTTTAGCCATTCCATACATCAGTCAAATAATTAGAGTTCTGTTGTGATTTGAATATACGGACAATTCAAGTTAGTAATCAATTTGCTTAACAATTAACTTCCCAGACTTAATCTACCTACCTAACAATGTTATTATATCTATGCCATGCTTAGTTAACTTTAAGGTTAGCACCGTACTTAGACAGATTTCCTATAAAACAAAGTGGACATTTATTTATTTATTATTCATCTTTTATTCAGGCATATTACCCATAATTTTGTTATATTACTTAAACTATATAAGTACCAAGTACCTATAATTGGTTAATGTTTAGAAACGTGACGCCTCGCTAAAAGGAATGTGAGTAGTTCTAGAGTTCTAGAGGATCTTCTGAACCCTCCACAACAATCACAAATATAAACAAATTAGAAACAACAATAATAATACAACTTATATATAGGAATTATATACCTATTATCTTCTGGAGACAACAATACTAAATTACGATGCTGTAATTCAGTGAGACATTAGATATGGCCTGCTGGCCTGGAGGACGAAGTGTTTAAAGATATTTTTAGTTAGTGCGGTTTCAAAATGAGTTTATTCACCTATTGGGTATTTTCAAAATTTGACTTGACATCATCATCATCTCATTCGTTTGAGATTATAGTATCTTTCAATTGTTTTCTTAAAGTTACGCTATTTACGTAAGTAGTACCGACAACTTTATCATCCTAACAACACGTGTCTGACTGCAAGATGACTTCATTTCCATTGTTATGATTCGTGGTAGCCTATTGAACTTTATCAGATCGTAGATGCTGTCAATCTCTCAAGTACCTGAAGATGATTTATCAATACTGATTCATAGAAGAAAGAAAATTCAAGAAATCCCCCAAAAACGTATTATATACGAGTAGGTAGGTACCTACGCCTTTTGAGTCATGAAAGTGATGAGATAACATACGTAATCCACTAACAGGTCGCGGTACTTAAAATGAGTGAGGAAAGCCTTGATATAAGGAAGATTACCATGATGATTCATTCATCATTTTGGGAATCATAAAATCCGTTAATAATCTGATCATAAAAACTCATTTCGATGTAATGAAGTGAGAAATACAAGATAACATGTAATAAGCATAGCATCGTAAACACAGCGGCTGATTCACATTGATCTAGTTTTTCTGAATCGATATTGGACCAATGTTAACTCTTTTCAATCCAGCCTAGCATCCAGTATCTTAGATACAGCACTGGATTCGGCAGGCAAATTGCGTAACACACTAAACAATGGCTTTCATTTTGACAGTTTAACAACATTCATTGCGTTATTTACGTTGTTGAGCAGACAATTATTTCAAACATATGAAGCAATGGATTAGCAATATCCTTCAAAATGATTCAGATTGAGATTGATAGTGTGTTATGCAATTAGGATGCAGGGGTAGAATTCACATTGATCCAGTTTTTTCTGGATTGATATTGGACCAATGTTAACACTTTTCAGTCCAGTCCAGCATTCAGTATAAGTACAGCCATAGAAATGTAAAAAAATATATATCTATGGGTAAAGCGCTGGATTGAAATGAAGCAGCCGTTAATTGGCCTATAGCCTATCCAGTGGAGATTCAAATCCTGCATCAAGGTAAATCAGACTTTATGTACGTCGGCCACTTATCGGCGTTAACCTTCAACTAGTCACTCATTATCATCGGTTGTGCACTTATACAGGGTGGCACTGACATCGATACACAACATGTTAAGTACCATTGATTCAGTACATGATTCTGAACACCCCTGCACTGAAATTATAGGTCAGTTATAAAAAAAAAAATCTGTTCCATACATTTGAACGCACTGCACTCACACACCGTATTGCACTAAGCGTATTGTATTAAGAAACAGCTGTTTTGTTTAACGAACAATTTCAACCATGTACTGAATCCATGGTAACAGGTTGTACGTCGACGTCCCTGCCACCCTGTATTTTAATAACGTTAACCCAAAATCTACTTACACATTTAACAGAGCGTCCGCCTGCACAGGACACGACACTATTTTGTGGACCACATCAGAAACAGTGATTCAATGTCGTTCCCTTCAAAGGAACTTCAGAAAGGATCTTGTTTTTATTTCGAGACACAGTCACTGTTTGTTGTTTAGAAATAGCAACAAGTTCAAACACCCATTGTTTGAACATAGTATGTAAATTGTATTGATTCAGAACAGTGACTAAGGATTGACGAAACGTGGTTTGTTTTGGGGTCCTTTTAACATCATGCAAATTCTTATGATTTTTTTGCACGAAGCCGTCACCCAAGCATTCTGCCCATCAAACTAAGTAAATTTTTGCAAAAATATTTTCTGGTAAACGACTTTTATTTTCGATTTTGCGGTAGTGCGCAATGTAACGCACGCACGGTACAGAATTCGTGGAAGTATTTAAAGTAAATTTTTAACATTTAAAAATGGTTTTATTAAAAAAAACTTCGGACAATGTTGGAACTTTGACCTTTAATATCTACGTAACCAGAAGGTTCCCAGCACCCTTGTTGCGTAACACACTTTCAATCATAATCTGAAGCATTTTGGAGGTTATTGCAAATCCAATGCTTCATATGTTCGAAAAATTTGTCTGCTCAACAACGTAAATAACGCAATGAATGTTGTTGAACTGTCAAAATGTATAAGTAACACAATAATTACCCCACTGGTATGGGTGGACACAAAAAAAATAAAAATACCGGGAAGAACAATTGTCTCTCGGCTTCGTTAAGGGTATTTTTACAACCGTTATAATTAGCATAAGCGGTGTGACGAAACCCTTTACAAAAATTACATCTTTCGCTACCGATATCTACATAAAGCATGAATTCGTCAAATAGGTAACGGCAAAGATATTGCAATTGCAGGAAGTTTCCCTCTTCTAGAAAGGAGGCCTGTGTCCCAGTAGTCGAAACGTTCAAGGTTGATTGTGCAGGAAGTTCCAAACATCATTTATCAAGTCCAGCTGTCAAAATATCATCCAAAGGTGTTGTCAATATTCTGAAAGGAATAAAATAACTAGGTAAGTAAATGTATCTAAGTCAAGTAGAAACCAAGACCTGAGACCGAGACCTACTGACATGCTCCTCAAGATTCAAGAGCATGGACAACAAGCTATACTTATCGACCTGAACTAATAACGAACCTCCTTATACGGTAACTTATGAAAACATTATTAACTGCACGCAAAAAATGACTTAGATACATTATTGATGAAATTGCGTAGGTGACCCGTGACACATACAAATGGAATATGAAGGTAATTTTCATGGATTTAAAATGGTGTACCTGGACTACCTTAACTGTATTGCCCGGATGAACAAAATTTGGTACATCCATGACGATGAACCATAGCCTCAAAACTATTTCAATCGTCGTGGTGAGATACCAAATGTACTGCATGGCACAATAGCCCTTAAGATCTGACTGAAGAAGTCTGTTGGGAAGATTGTTATTGTTTCGAAGGAGTTTAGATATAGTACCTACTTACTAATTCCAAACCTTGAACTCTATTGCCTGGAAGTACAAAAATAGATCCAGAGGATGAACCACAGCAGCATAACTGTTTCCATTATCGTAGTGCGATTACAAATCCATTTGTTAAGTGTTCCTACTAGTCCTACTACATGTCACAATAGCCCTCAAGAGCTGATTGAAGCAGTCTTTTGGAATTGGGACTGTCAGGATGGAAGGCTCATGCATGTTAAGGTGAGCCCAGACGTTACGAGGCGTGTGCCTCATGGTAAGCCTCAAACAGCTGCCTCAGGCTGAGGCATCTAACATATTAAAAAAATAATTTGCGGCACATGCCTGGCTCTGTCTGGGTGCACCTTTAAGTACCTGCATATTGAATAAAATTGACACAAAGTTAGCTAGATTTTAAGAAATTCACGGCGACGCGACGGTACACCTATCTTGAAAACGTAGATACAGTTATTAGTCCTCATCAAGCGTCTAAAATACTGTTTGCGACACATTTGTGAAGACGACAGTTACGCAGATAAAATCTTTATTTTTCTGCAATTTAGATAAGTGGCACACAACTTAAATTCTTGATCTACTGAGCGCAGTGAACCAACAAAAAAACTCAATGAATTTCTCATAATGACCTCACCTTGCTAACGACCTAGGTAAGCAGTCTTATGTGCCAAGTTTAATAACCTACATATACTCCTTCATTTGTAATGCTATGTCACTGGACTGTCACTTTTTACAGTTTTCCGCATTTTAAACTCTTTTTAATGACAAACAGTTGGTTTTTACCCAAATAGTAAAGTAAAGTGGACAATAATAAAAACATCTAACGGAGTTCGAAAGTTAAAAACTTTCCTGGGAAAATTTTAAGTAGAAGTGGACCAGTTTTCAAATATTTTGTTGTTTTAAGTGACTATGATGATTTTATAGCGTTGTAGTTACTTTGGATCTAGAATAATCTTGTAGAAAACGTGAGAGGCAACAACAATAAATTGCTGATCATTTATAACGCAAGCAATATTTTTTCTATACTAAGAATTGCCGCCGCTATCGCTGGGAAAAACCTCCTGCTTAGAAGGAAATCTAGGAAATAAACTTTATTTACCAGCGGGCCATCACCTTCGTAAAGAAAAACCCTTTCTTTAGACAGAAATAAACTTTACAGAAGCAGCGGTGGCCCAGTGGTAACGGCCGGAACTTTACTTTGTTCATCACCACTGCTCTCAAAACAATGAAGGAAAACTAGAACCAAAAGTTCGAAAACCTGTGACATCTACCAACCCGCACTGGGCCCGCGCGGATGATTACAACCCGGAGTGGGTTGTATTAATGTTCCCACTACTGGGCCTGTGTCCCAGCAGTGGGAACATTATAATAATTGATGGGTCGAGTTCAGTATAATAATGGATTTAGGATTTTGCTGGGGCTTCTACGCTTCGCAGAGATTCGGGGAAGTCCGTGTTTATGATATTTTCATGCCATAATGAGGAAAAGGGCGGCGTCAATAATGGGTAGATTGCGCGGAAGCTCCAACAGCATCCTAAATACATTCTTTGACAAGATGGACAGCTCCTTTATGAGGCACGTGCCAACATGTGTTGAGCCACGTAATTATTAGTTGTCGATAGGTTAGTTTGTAAGTTTTACTAACATAGTTTTTAAGTCGTTGTTACTAATACTATATATGGATTGTGTGTATTTTTATAAACGATATATTATTTAAGTATTTTATTTTATTATAGGCTGCATCACCTTGGTAAAGAAAAATCCTTTCTTTAGACGGAAATAAACTTTACAGTTAGCGGGCCTTTGACCTGAATCACAATCCCGTATTATGTGCTGCACCACGTAACAGGTGCCTATTGTGCCTAACGAGAAGTTTCATTACGTTACGTCACACTGTCACACATAATTAGTCAGCAGTATTCAGGAGACGTTTATTCGGTTAGGTAATATTTGGTAGATCGCATTTCGGAAATGCGCTGGCGATGCTTCGACAATCATCGGCTATTATCGGCAGTAAGGAAGTGTTTATAGATGCACACTCCGTATCAAACAGACGAGTGGAGGGACACTTTCTCTGACAGGGTTGACACTTGATCTAAGGGTGTTTGACGATATTTTTGTGTTTAATGATGTTATTTGTAAACTCGAGACTATTAAGCAAAGCTTGATAATTATGGATCGTAAGCAAGAAACAGAGCATTGGGAATTTAGCTCTGGAATAATTTAAGCTTGCTCTTAACTGCTGCATTTATGAAGCCAAGGCCGTATGTGACAAAGAAAAAGATATGGTAGGGTGGTAGCCATGAAATAGTCTTTTTAACAATTGTATTGAA
The DNA here is from genome assembly GCA_947507525.1 of Apamea epomidion. Lineage (NCBI taxonomy): Eukaryota > Metazoa > Arthropoda > Insecta > Lepidoptera > Noctuidae > Apamea > Apamea epomidion. The sequence continues at coordinate 21,270,056 of OX382225.1, read as the reverse complement.
TGGGTTTTCAAATCGGTAAAGGTATTTATTTGATTTGTAAATTCCAGATTGCTTAGATCATGTTAGAAAGAGCCTCAAAAGCCCACAATTTTAAGAAACAATAAACTAAAACATCCTAATGCAACAACTTCGCCACGCCACTCACTTCCCTCACTTTGACCAGACCAGACAGGATAGGGAGTGGAGCTTAATTTGCGGCATAACTCCACATCCACACACTGCTGCCGTACCTTTATGGTAACCCCACTTTACCAGGCTTTTTAACTCTTCCACTATACCAATAAAACCTTGCCATAATTACTCAGGGCAACCCACACCAGCTTGCCAACCCTACCAAAATGTCACCCGCACTTAACAGTTCGGCGATGTTTGCCAAAACAATTATGAACGTGTCAGTATCGTTTGCCTCAATTTCAGAATACTTCGGTCGTTTCCGTGGCACTTCGTATTCTGGTGCAGTTCCTGAACTTCTGTTACGTAGCTACTTGACATTTGTGTCGAAGCCAATCACTCCATGTTCCGATTTTAGATGTACTCAAGTAACGGGTTTAAGGCAATAACTGTTATTACGTCTCACTGAGGTATTTTTTTGACTTATGTGAAAGTATGAGGAAAATATGGAATTATTTTAACATTTTTAACTTCTTGTGTTTAAAGGAAGTGGTGCAGCGGTAGTCCAGTGACTTACGAGTTGTAGGTCGTGGGTTTGAACCCAGTCAGGCGCTTTAGTTTGTGTAAATAATTTCATCAACACTGCTCTCAAAACGGTGAAGGAGAACAACGTGAGGAAACTGGCGTGTCCTTGAACAAAAATTCGAAGACGTGTGACATCTACCAACCCGCACTGGGCCCGCGTTGTGGATTATAGCCCACTCCCTTTCACCGGCAGGACGCCTGTGTCCCAGCAGTGGGAACATTATAGGCTGATTATGCTATAAGATTGAAGTGTCGACCACCTGTGACATCCTCAGGCTGGCTGCACTTACTCTTGACGTCAACGTCCCATCCTACTGAACGTTATTGGTTAAAAACTAAATCGGGCGTAAGTCTTCAACAAACTAATTCCATCAAACAATGACCAAAGCATTGAATACCCCTTGTTTTTTTTTTGTGTGTTTATGTCCTTTTTTCATGCGTCATGTTTGCCGCAAATAAATCCATTTTCTTTCTTTCTTCTTTCTTTAAATTGATATTTGAATTCATTTGTGTTTATTTATAGGGACTTATCCACGTGTTTTACAATAACCGTAAAGCTAAAGGTCAATACGTCGACTTTAGACCACAGTTACTAAGATGACATAACAACTGAATCACAACAAGTAACAATTCTATATCAACGAACACGTGCTGACAAAAACAACTTTAATCCATCGAAACTTTTCTCACAGCTCCACAAAACCATGACTTCTTATTGTTCACCCGCTAATTCAATTGGCTACCACTTAGGGTTGCCGCAGTCGATTCTTTACTACCTGAGACATTTTTACTTTCTAAGCTGAACGCAAAATGTCACGCCTTTAGTAATGTCACGTGTATTCAAAATAATTTCAGATGGGTACAATGTGAAATTAAATTCAAAATTATGAATGCCATGATTCTCAAATTCAAACTTAAAGAGTTCATTTCAAATATAAACAATTACAGGCACTTTTAAATTGTCAACGTTCGGTCAGTCAGAAAAATGAAGCTTGTTGTCTATTTCAAATAAGAACCATCTACGCTTTGGAATGCGTGTGCGGTATTATCCATAGAAGAACGAGCAGGAAACTTCACGGACACTCTTTTTAATCAGATATTGTTTATTGTTACATTATGTTTTTTCTCAATCATAGGGGAACTCAGCTCAGTTCAAAATACAGGAGAGCTGAGTTGTTGTTCTGTAATCTGGCGGATGGGGCTTAATGGTCCTTTTCCCATGAGAAAGCCTTCTGATCATCACATTCATCTTCTTAAAGCTATAGGTTCAGAGGATTTCATATTATCTACTTTCACAGCAAAATATTCTGCTTATTTAAATTATTGTTACTGTTAGCATCAACCCTACTTCTGCTGCTACTGAATAATAGTGATTTTGTTCCGTCGATTTAGTCCGTAAATTGCCGTAATCTTACTGAGGCTGGCTATAAATGGAGAAACAATGTGCTTTGGAGAACAAAATTGCGAATATGAGAGGTTTTGTGAAAGGAAATGTATGGAGAAGTTTTCAGTTGCTTAATTATTTCTAAGTCACTTTACATATACTATGCTTGGTCGAGGCCTACTTATCAGATATCAGTAGACGTCTTTCGGCTAAAATGATCATGATGATGATCAAACATGATAATAATGCGGTAATCAGTACCCTGCACACGTAAGATTTATCAACAGAGGCTCTTGGATAAATAATAACGGCCGCACGGGTCGGTTGAAGGTTAAGTTACGCTTGCCGCGATCGCTTCGTGGATGGGTGACCATTCATTACATATCGAGACCCCTTCGTGCCTCCGAAAGAAAGAAAGAAAGAAAAAGTATTTATTGCGACTCGTACAGGATCATAAACTAAACTAACACAGTTAAAAATAAAATAAACTAAGTATACAGGCTGATTATTTAAAGACCAGCCAAATTTAAGGATGTGGTACAGACCATCAAACTGAACAACTTTCTCCATGGGACCAACATCGTAATTGCGAATAAAAATTCAGCCATCCCATACATTTAGGTCGAGTAGGTATTGAAGTTTTCTATGGGACAGTTGATAACATTTTCGCGATTACGCTATTTGTCCCATGGAGAAAGTTGTTCAGTTTGATGGTCTGTACCACATCCTTAAATTTGGCTGGTCTTTAAAAAATCAGCCTGTATAAAAAAAAGTAAGAAAAGATCTTATCATGATGCTTCGATATTTAAAAATTAAATGTTAAATAAAGCACGTTATGCCCATGGTATAATAATATACTTCGCCAAAGTATATTATTATACCATGGTTATGCCATTGATCCCGGCTGCATTCATAGATTTTTGACAGTCGTTACGAGTAGACAGAAGCCCAAAAAGTCGGACGACCAGTCTTATCAAGGAGCATCGTGTTATCCAGTTACTGGGTTGTGAAGTGACCTACACAACCCAGTAACTGGGTAACACGATACCCCGATACCTATCTGACGATAGGCAGTTGATCCATGTAAAATACTGATATTCAGCTGCATGCAACATAGTTCGGTAAAGGTTAGCCAGAATTGACACGTAAGATTTAACAACAAATAATGATCTCACCCAACATGGTGATGGTAGACTAGATACGAAACACCAAGAACAGATCTTCCATGGGCGTTTAATATTTACATTTTGATATAGCAAAAAACTCATTGTTTTACAAACTTGCCGTAAAAAAGTGCTAACTTAATTAATTGGTATTCCTCGTCTCGCTCCATATTATCAAGATGGATTCTACCAGCAGACCTACTCCCGATTCGCTACCTTCCGACCTTGAAACCCACATCCTCGCATAATGGAATTAATTCCATTGTAGCCTGCACTCGATGCTGATCGTAATCAATATCATTTGACATTCGGACGCAAAGCGCGCAATGCGCGTTGTCGATAAAGAATCGAACAATTAAAATGTACGTGGAAGCTGAAATTTAATGGTTATATACTTAAGATAAGTATGAATGATTTATATTATATTATTTATTATTATATTTATATTTTATTTTTTATGTATATTCCCAATTTAATAGGGTAGTTGCCTAAGTAAAAAAATAATTATTATATTTAGTCCGTCAGTTAGATTATTGAAAAATAATAGACACGTATTTTTTCTTTTGTCAATCAAACAAAAAATGACAAAGATAAAGCGCGTCAAAATTTGAGAGTGGCGGGTCGTGACGTCACTTGCTTGCAAAAGTGTCGCAAGCAAGTGATGTCACGCGGAACTTTAACGGTCGATATCTTCATCATTTTTTATGCTTGAAAAAGTTCAGAAAACCTTCCTGAGATTTTTGTATCAAAGGCTATACCATTACTTTCCATTCATGTACCCAACGAACTATCTTCTAGGGGTATTGGGCTTCAATTCGTTGGAGGTAAGAAGGGGCTTTGATCAGCTCATGATTGCCTGTAAAACCCTAAGCGGTCGTATTGACTGCCCTGAGCTCCACGGACTTTTCTGTTGCCTGTTTGTGCCGGACAAATACCTTGGGCACCGTCAAAGCCGCCGTCATAACCTGTTCGCACTACCGCTATCTAGATCGGTTGCTAGAGCTGAATCCCCGGTATGTCGAACCCTAAGGATGCTAAACGCCCTCCTGACTGCCGAACCTGAATGTGATGTGTTTGCTGATGAATGGAAGAAAATAATACGTGCCTGTCTGGTGTTTTGTGAGAGACAATATGCGAGGGTGTCCACTGTTACATGATAATTTAAATTAGTTTATATCATTCTATGTTCATTAATGTAATTGGACCTGTGCCGTTTTAATTAACTATAAATAACTAAAAAAATAAATAAATATAATTGACAAAAGAAAAAATACGGGTTCAATATTTTTTAATAATCTAACTGACGGACTAATTAGATTTTTTAGGAAAATAGCCTATTCTTGATAAGATTGATTCATCTTATCAAGAATAGAATAATATGCGTAATAAAGAGCAATACAAACTATACAAAGTGACAGCAGTAGCCTTTGTAACTATACAGTACAAGATACTATAAAAATATAGGATGTAAATAACTCAACTAACTATTAGTAACAAGCGTTTGTCGCGGCTTCGCCCTCGTGATTGTCGGAAAATATTCCATTTAAGCTTATATTGTTTTCAAATAACTCTATTGGTTTACACGGCGCAAAGTAAAGCGGCATGATTGTTTCTAATATCTTCAACAATCATCGTCATATTATCGCCAGCTTACACAAAACCCTATGAATCGCTCCGTCCATTGGTGAAAACTGTATGAAAATCCGTTTAAAATTTATCACGTTCAGACAGACAGACAGACGCGGCGGGGGGACTTTGTACTTATTACAATATAAATGTAGTGATAGTGATGTTTCAAGAGATCTACTAATATTGGTGTATTGTATAGGTCAATCAAATCATTAATATTTTTATCAAGAATGGAACTCGCTGGACAAAGCAGTTCAAACGTGTTATGTTTTGAAAACTCATATATCAGCGCTGGCTAAAATATTAGTACCTATTTGCTATTAATGAACAGCTGTGTACACAAACTTCAGTCTTAATCTACGTCCGTATGAGTAACTCATGGTTACTCACTACTTCACAATGAATGGCCACTCACGTCTGTTACCATTAACTTACATTAAAAAATACATAAGCAATAGACAATGAAACAATAGTTCATATTGTTTATGGACACTGCATTTCGTCATTATTCGTTCTTGTAGTTAACTGATGTAAGATTCTGATACTGCAGCTAAACTTAAGAAGTAATAAAAAGTAATGGATTTGTTCTTAAAATGGACCACGCAAACAATACGTAATTCAGTCTGCTGGTCATAAGGCTCTCTATTATTAATCTGCTTCTCTTCACACCAATTTCAAAGGTTTAGGTAGGGATGCCTGCTATGAATAAACCCCTCACCGTAAATGTGACCATAGAGCCGACTGCCAACGTGAGCAGTGTTTATGATCAAACAAATGTAAAGTATGACACCTGACGTTTGACAGTTCCGCATAGTCTGCACTGCACACAAAATAGTGATGTTCTATCTAGTAGCACAAAATTCGAAGATACAAACAGATTAACAATCACGTTTAAAATTCATCATCGTAAAGAATCATCCCAAACCACCCACTTCTGTCGCTGAAAGTGCTTGGGATGATCTTAAGCCTGAGATTTTGCCAACAATCATTAGGTATGAGTAACTACTGATCACTGTTTGATCAGTAACAGTAACCTTTACAACAATATTTCCGTAAAAAATATTGATGTAAATCTGGTAAATTGATATAAATCTTGTAAATTCATGTAAATCTTGTAAATTGATGTAACCTTGATGTAAATCTACATATCATACATATTGAATATTTATTAGATTCTATAATAATAATAATAATAAGCTGGCAACACCAACGTCAACAAGTCAACGTCCCGATATTTTTATATTTTTGTCAAATACATTTTTAGAAGCAGTTTTTATAATAGTTATTTTGAATTACCATCCATAAACCGAAACTCCAACCAATTTTCCTTCTAAAAAAAATAGAGTGAACATTATTACAATGAACTTTCACCAAAAACTGCCGAACCGGAGGTGACATCTGTCATGCTACCTCCGGTAAAACACAAGAACTAACAAAATATCGGAATGAAAAATGTTGACAAGATCAGCCGCAAGACGTGCACGCCCACCACCACCGGACTCTTCGCTCAGCTCCGCCTCGCCGCCGCCGGTACCCAGCCCCACTGTGAGAGCTGTGACGACACCGGCCGCGGTAGTTGCGTCGAGCTCGAGCGACGAGTATTTCTCTCCACCCACGACGCCACCACCTGCTCGTCGACGGGGAGGACGCCGGCCGCCGGACGGCTTAGGACCTCGAGGCCCACTGGCCTCTGATAGGGTCCCAGCTCCCGGCGGAAGTGTGCAGCGCATGAGATGGACACGATCCATCAATGAAAATGTCATGCGCTCATACTATGGGGCTACAGAGGGAGGAAACAATCTGACCGCGTATCGTGTTCGGATGCTCTCTCTTTTTCAGGTGCTTGAGCCAGCTGTCAACGTTTCGGCACAACGACTATCGGATCAGCGGGTTATTCAACGTAATCATATGTTAGATAACACTGTACTTGATCGCCTGCGAAGTGAAACGCAGAGTAGCCATGTCATCGCCCACCAGTCGCAGACTACTGCAGTACTTCCGCAGTGTAACACTAGCCATGCTGACGAGGGGAGTAATGACAGGGCTACAAATGTAAGTATCCAGTGCAATGAGGAATTGAGGAATGCTTTGGAGGGTGCGATTCGGGAATATCGGTTCATGTCGCCCGAACTTAGACCACGTTTACCTCGTTTGCCCATGCATAACAAAAATAGGGCGCTGGTGGCGGTTCTGGATGCGCTGTTGTCAAGTCATTTTGATGACTGCGAAGACCTCACCGATGCTCATTCAATTCTGTACTGCGCGGCTGTAGCGGCATGTCGTGTAGCTCACGTCAAATTTTCCAGTGACTCTAGAGCTATCCGACCGAAACCAGCCATACCAGCTTGGCAGTGCAGAATTGAACGCCGCATTGGTGGGGCCAGAGCGCTCATCGGCAAACTAATCTGCTTCAGGGAGGGCAATACTCGCCCTAGAGTGATGCGCTTTGTGAAGCGGGCGTTCTCGGGGACTGATATCAGTTTTCGAGATTATTTGTCCCGCGTCACAGAGCGTATCGACTTCCTGAAGCAGAAGATCTGTGCATGGGCAAACCGTATTCGTCGGTACAGGCGGAGAGTGGACCGGTACACTCAGAATCGCACATTCCAGAGCGATGAAAGGTGGGTTTATAGGGCTTGGGAGCGACCGGACCAATGTGTGACTGACACGCACATACCGGATGATGACGCCATGTGTTCGTTCTGGCGAAACATCTGGTCGGTGCCTGTCAGTCACACCGAAGGTGATTGGACTGGGAAGATCGAGCGAGCGTGCGAGCTAATACCGGAAATGGGGGCACTTATCATCAGCCCCCAAGATGTTGCTCGTGCAGTCCGTCCGTTGCCTAACTGGAAATCTCCAGGGCCGGACGGGCTACACAACTTTTGGATAAAGTGTTTCCAAAGGTCGCACGCTCCCTTGGCATCCCAGTTCCAGTCAGCCTTAGAGTCAGGGTTGCTGCCCCAGTTTCTAACGACAGGAATAACCCACCTGCTCCATAAATCAGGTAGTACCGCGGACCCCAAAAATTATAGACCGATCACTTGTCTTCCAACGGTCTATAAAGTTCTTACATCCATTTTGAGAGCTAAAAGTAATAAACACATAGACAGCAACTCCATCATGTCTGTCTCTCAAAATGGATGTAAGAACGGATCCCGCGGTACTAAAGAGCTACTCCTCATTGATATGGCCATAAGCCAACAGGTTCGTCGTTCTTGAAAGGATCTGTCGACATGTTGGATAGATTATAAGAAGGCCTATGACTCGGTGCCACATACATGGCTCATGAGGGTGCTGGAGTTGTATAAAGTAGATACAACTCTGCGCACCTTCCTGATGACATGTATGGGGCAATGGAGGACGGTCCTTCGCTATCCAGGATGTCGAAATATCCAGAGGATTAGCGAGCCAATAAGGATCGAGCGAGGTATATTCCAGGGCGACAGTTTGAGTCCGCTTTGGTTCTGTTTAGCCTTGAATCCTCTAAGCACGCTGCTAGAAGATTCAGGTCAAGGCTATCAGCTGCGGAGAGGTGGTCAGGTTATATCTCACCTCCTCTACATGGATGACCTAAAACTCTTTGCCCCCAACAATTTGCAACTGATGAAGCTACTGAAAATTACTGAAACTTTCAGTAGCGCCATCAGGATGGAATTTGGTGTGGACAAATGTGCGGTCATGCATGTAAAGCGAGGGGAGATTGTGGAATCCGTGGGAACCCAACTCTCGGATTCCACAAACCTTAGAACCCTCTCCGCAGACGAAACCTATAAATATTTGGGTATGACATGAAGCAATCGTTGAAGGAGCGCTTCTTTGGCCGCCTGAAAAAAGTATTTAATAGTCTTTTATCAGGCGGAAACAAGGTGCGCGCCTTCAACGGTTGGGTCATGCCGGTTTTGATGTACTCTTTTGGCATACTCAAATGGACTCAAACCGAACTCGACGCCCTAGTTAGGAGGGTCCGTACGCTGCTAACTGCAAATCGAATGCATCACCCACGGTCATCGGTAATGAGGCTGTATATCCCGCGAAAATGTGGAGGTCGAGGCTTTTTAAACGCTAAGACCCTCCACAATCGCGAGATATGCAGTCTCAGGGAATATTTCCTAGAAACCGACGTGGGGATGCATCGAGATGTGGTCGCGGTGGACAAGGGCCTCACCCCGCTCTCTTTGGCTAAAGAGAACTGGCGCAAGCCAGTAGTGCTTGATACTAATGATCGCATGGAAGTATGGCAGAGTAAGGAGCTTCACGGACGCTTTTACCGGGCCCTACATGGACCCGATGTAGATCTATTAGCGTCCGTAGCCTGGCTGCGTTTCGGTGACCTCTTTGGAGAAACCGAAGGTTTTGTCTGTGCAATTATGGACGAAGTTATGATGACGAACAATTACCGGAGATTTATTGTGAAAGACGGCACGGTTGACATCTGTCGGGCATGCCACCGGCCGGGAGAATCAATCAGGCATATTATCTCCGGGTGTTCTCGTCTAGCTAACGGAGAGTACTTGCATAGACACAACCTGGTAGCCAGGATAATCCATCAGCAACTTGCTCTGAAATACAGCCTTGTGGAATCTGAGGTCCCGTACTACAGGTATGAGCCCGACCCAGTTCTCGAAAATGGAAATATCACATTGTACTGGGATCGATCCATCATCACTGACAGGACTATTGTTGCCAATAAGCCTGATATAGTGGTGGTGGATCGATCAGAGCGACGCGCAATGATTGTTGACATAACCGTCCCGCATGATGAGAACCTCGTGAAAGCCGAGAAAGATAAACAAATCAAGTATCTTGACTTGGCTCGCGAGGTTGTCGACATGTGGGATGTGGACTCAGCGATCATTGTGCCGATAGTCGTGACAACCAATGGCTTAATAGCCAAGAGCCTCGACCAACACATGAGGAAGCTCTCGTTGGGCAGCTGGATCAAGGGCTTGATTCAGAAAGCGGTACTTCTGGACACGGCTCGCATTGTCAGGAGGTTCCTCTCTCTGGAGCCCTGACCACCGGTAGCTTGGACCCTGTTCCCGATACCGGTGGGCTACTATTTTTTATATTTTTAAATGTTTTTTTAATCTTTTTGTAAAAATATTTAAAAATGTAATTTGTACGTTTTAAAATGAAATAAAGGATATAATAATAATAAATTTATTTCATAAAAAGGAGATTGTAGTACATGAGGCATACATACAGTTATTCTTATAAGTTTCTACCATGTCAAACACAATCTGGTGGGTGAAGTTCAGCTTTCCTAGCTAGGTTATAGAATAACCTGTATTAAGGAATAGCAGTCCCCGTCCCTTACAAAAACTTACAATAAACTAGTACAATTATATGTATATATATTTTTTTTTTTTTTGAATACTACAACAATGATTATAATTGAATACGTGCGCGTGTATGTGAGTGTGAGTGATTATAAAAATGTAAATGGCGTGTGTGTGTGTGTAAGGGTGTGTCTCTCTCTGTGTGTGTCTCTGTGTGAGGGTGTGTCTCTCTCTCTGTGTGTGTGTGATAGAATGAAAGAGAGTGTTTGTTTGTTTTGATTGAAGTCGTGTGAAGTAATATTTTTCTGTCACTGTCACTTACTAAGATTCTTCTTATAATCCTCAAATATGACCACAAAATTCTGATACATGCTGTATAGGATAAGATGAGAATATATATAATAACATGAAACACAAAACTACACTCTTTTTCTTAATGTAAATTTCTCAAAAGTACCTACGGAGGATACTTATTTGTTTAATAATTTACTAAAGTGGAACTGGAAAGATAGTGTTCTTTTACTCCTCTTTTAAAAACTGTAATAGTTTGGCAGTCCCTAATATCAAAACCCCTCCTAATCCCCACTAATAAGTCCTAACATATTAAGTTCAAAATCTCGGTCGAAAGTTAAGCAGAAGCTGAATAGACGACAATTCCTATCGTTATCACATCTCTACTACCTAAGTATAGAGTGACACAAACATTGAGCATGCGCTGTTCGTCGAAACATTAGCTTTTCAAATGTCAAGCTCTGCCATTTATAGGGTTTTGTAATTCGGCTCACGAACTAGGAAGCATGCCGAGATCGTTGCATAATCTTATTAAATATAATGTAGGGACAACAAGGTACCTTGCACTTTAGATATTGAAGCATCTGTATAAAAGACTTGAATCAAGATAGGTATGTAAAGTCAGAGTAATTAGTTGTTAGGCAAATTGGCTACCAACGCCCGATATTGTATGAAATAGCTATAACACGCCAAATGGACGTAGGGTGTCCATTTTACTAACAATTAATTAACCCGGACACCCGCACATATACACATACAGATACATTTCGAATACAGCATGAAATCCTGCTATCCTCGTATTGTTAAGTGATACTCAAGCTACATTTGGACTCAAAAACAGAATATCAGCAGCAGATTTCATACCAATCAATACTCAAATGAAGCCAGACGTTGCGTTGGAACGCCTCCCACAAGATGGACCGATGAACAGGCCGCAGGACTCATAGACTAATATATATAAATAAGAGCAGGACTCCGCTTGATGCGAGCACAAAACCGATGGAAGTGGCGATGCTTGGCTCAGGCCTATGTCCAGCAGTGGACGTCTTTCGGCTAAAATGATGATGATGATGAATACTTACGTTCTCGTAATTCTTATGTTCTTAAACCACGCATCACGCATGAGCATTATTCTAGACAAGAAAGTCTATTAGCAATTTAGCACTAATTCAAAATCAGAACGCATCAGTGCTGCCAATACACGGAAACAAAAATAACCCCCGGAAGCGCGTAGAAAATAATTAGCGGTCGACCGAAATTGGATGCGTTCCGTTTTACGTTGCGTAACTAACCTGATTGTTATCTCTTACATCATAAGATGAACAGTGTGTGAACCTGGATTGAGGAATTACGTTCGGATCTGCACAGAAATCTACCATTATTATGTGTATGTATCTATTGTACTTTCAGTGGTTTGAGAAAGATTATAATAATGAATGAGTTCACGCTTGTCACCACAAAAGTAGAGAAATATTAATGTTCATTATTCTGTTCACATAAGTTTTAATGTACCTTTGGTGTTGGTTTCCGTTTTGCTGGCCTAGATATTAGAGGAAAACAATGCAAGCCACTTCTGACTTCTTGTCACGAAGTGATGTTCTAAGTATACTAATAATAAAGCTAACAAGTATGTTTGAACGCGCTAAGCTCTGGAACTACCCATATAATTTGAAAAATTCTGTTTGCATTCGGTAACCCAACTCTTGAGAAAGGCTATAGGCTATTTAACATCATGCTATGACCCTCTGAAGCCGAGCAAAACGAAAAGAAAAGATGGGAAAATGATGCGATGCGACGAGATGGGTCGGGGGACTATTCGAAAAACTAAATCAAAGTTCGGTTACAAACACTCCCAAACAAAAGAATACGGCTCTATTAACTGTTCCGTAGTACGTAAGTTGGTATTCTAATTTTGAATCCACGTAACCAGCGTTCCGGACGGCAGATCTTTGCGAGGCTCTTGTCCTTTGCGTAAAGCATGTGAATTTGAAAGTGGGTATTTGTAGGTATCATGAGAAATTCAATGTTTAAATAAATAATGAAACTCCCCACCCCGATATGTAAAAAAAAAGAATTGTAATAGCCCGCTTTGGAAAGGTTAGGTGTTCATTTGACCATTCATATAAAACTAGAAGTTTGAGAAACAATAGATTGAAGTTAGCGAGCTCCCTAGGTTTAATTGTTTGCATAATTAGGGGGCCTCCAACTACAAACTGCTTTTCACTACATGAACATGTTTAAGGCTTGTTTAGTATTTCATTAAAATGTACTTGTCGAGATTTGGGGGCGGCTTTTAACTAATACCTAAGGATAAATAAAGTTCTAAATATCTTCATTTTTCTACTCGGGTTGTTGTGCTAGGCCCCTGCAAGAGCGAGGCAATGGGAGGTTGCCTTGCTCGCCACCCCCTAAGGCCGCCACTGTTCGCAACGTAACCGTCAAGTCCAAAGAGTTGTCGCCTAATTAGGAAAAACTTAGGTAAGTATGACATAAGTTCAATTCCTTACTTGACTTGAAATCGAAACTAAATACTACCTTAGTTTAGTGAAAGCGAACATCTTACTTCCTTATCTTTTCTTATTTACTTATAAATAAAATAATCATAAAAACGATTAGCTAATCTTTATCAATATTGGCCTTCCCAATGACCTACGTTACGTCACATCCGATTACCATAACGGATGCGTTCAATTCTATGCTAATTCATGTTCATTTTAAATGTTTTTACAATTTTTTTTATTATTGAATACAAATATGGGCATGTTATAATAATTTAAATATAAAACAGTGAATGCTCAATTAATTTATATCAACAGATTTGCAAACGATTATTATATTTGTGTGATAACTTGAAATTCTTGCTAATAACAGCTAATGTTTTACGCACCGTCGATAGAAAGAAACTAAAAAAGATAAAAAAATTAAAGGTGCCAAACAGCCAGAGTCTGACAAATAGGACAAAGGGGTTTATTTATAAACAATGATTAAAGTTAAGTGACGTTCAAATGTCAATAATCACTGATTAACTATAATCAACTTTTATGAATAAAGGGGAAAATCTTTTTTTTCCGGCAAGATACGCTTCAACCTAACTCAGCTCGGAATCACAGATTCCAGTTAGAATTTCAGGGTCAACCGTTCAAATAATCAAATCATAGCACGCAGTTTGGCACAATAAATTGCTATCTGTCCATGGAGTTTCTTGCCCGTTCTTCTCCATAGGTACCTACGCTTTGGAACGGGCAACTAGCTTCATCTTTTTTTTGACTGACCGACCCCTTGTCAATTCAAAAGTGCCTGTAATTGGTTTAATTGAAATAAATACTTTGAGTTTGAGTATATCCACCCAAAGGTAAGTTTTCTGATCAATCTCATTACATTTTCATTAGGTACTCTTGGAACAGACCTACTTGAAGAAAACTGAGATCAACACGGAAGTAGGAATTAATCTGAGAGTCATTTAAAAAATATATATACATATATTCATGACGTCATAAATCATAAAACAATAAATAAACAAATGAACTTCACTGTTAAGGTCAAGTAGTAAAAAAGCGCCTAGTGAACTGTGTCAATGTCTGCCTGTAATAATGACGCGATAATGGCGGATGCGTGCGCGCATCATTTGCGGCGAATGCACGCCAATTTGTTATCTAATGTGCTTTATCATTATAGTCTTCTTTGAAAGGTGCACGAATTCCTAAAGAGGTGGTAACACAACATTTGGATACAAAAATCTCAGCCACACACTTCTGAACCCACACTATTAGATGTGTCATTGGCAGTGTGCTTTCACTGAGTACCATACGTATTGTGACCAACAGAATTCATCTTTACCTTACGAAACAAGCAACAGTGAGGTCACGAAGCTTCTAACGTCATCATTATACTTAAATTAAAGGTATTATACGTACCTATGTATGAAAAGCGTAATGTAATCAAGTATGGTGTATGCAGGGTGGTACCATCGAACGAAGATATTTTTTTAATATTAGCTGTTCCATACATTTTGACCGCGTAGGTATTTTCTATGAAACATCTTTTTTTTTTAAACCGATTAAAAATTTCAGAAAAGTTCAGAATCATCTACTGAATCCAGGGTTATTCTACAAATCACCATTGAGAAACCCCATTATGTACCATATGAGACCTCAATGGGGATTCTCAATGGGGATTTGTGGAATAACCTCTGAATCCATACTAACAGGTTGCGCGTCGATGCCCGGGCCACTGTAGGAAACTGTAGGAAACCTCCTAACACTGTAGGAAAGCATATTCTTACTATTTGTAAGTATATAGGTATATAATATCTCTAACTATGGTCATTGCAACTTCATCCTGGCTAATCTTATCACAGTAAAGGTTGCAATTTGCAATACGTAACGAGTAAGAGGTTGTCGGTTTATCAGCAACCAGCGAAGCAACCACTCAATTAACTCGCAGGACTTATGCGGTGAGATAAGCTACGTCTCGGAATCTAAGATAGCAATGGTTATTCCTACTGATGCAATTGCTATCAATAAATTAACCGATTTATTGAGATATGGCAAAATCACATTAACACTGTCTACTACTTATCTCGAAAAAAGCTGCATCCTATAAAGAGATAAAAAGTTCCCGAGAAAAAAATCCAATAGTTTGGATTTTTGGTCTTTTTTCTCATCGGAGCAAGAGACTTTATTCTTTGCATTTCCTAGAGCTTTAAATATGCGGTCAGACCATTAGACCATAAGAGCAAGAATCTTAACGTTTAACGTCATTACTGTACAGTCACCGACACTCGGTATCGACAGTAAAAATTGCATCCGCGCGCCGTTTCCTAAGTCATCGCCTTATATGGTTTTTATTTGCACCTGCTGGTGTCGATTCTTGAGATGACAGCGCGCACGTGTGATACTTTCATGGTTTTTTTTTCTATGCTGTGCGAGAAACTGTGATGTCTTCGTTTTGTACCTTTCCTTCATTATCTTTTCGTCATGCCTAAATCATCATAGTCCCTAACCTTTTCCCAACTATGTTGGGGTCGGCTTCCAGTCTAACCTGATGCAGCTGGATACCGGTATTTTCTATGCGACTGCTTATCTGACCTCCCCAAGCCAGTTATTATACGATACTCCAGTCAGACGGGATGGTCAGGCCTGAATATTAGAGCAGAAGAACCTTAGATTAAATATTCATCTTGCACACTGGCGAGAGCATACACTGCAAATGCCAACAAAGATAGCCCTACATTTATAAAGAGAAACCTCTCCAACGACTAACTCATTCCTTAAGAACATCCTAGAAGCAAACCCGGAAAGCGTTACACTAAGGAAGAAGATCATTTATGTTCTCAAAACAGTCCTGACATCTCATGGATGTCAAACATCAAAACAAACAGACACGCTTCAATCATTTCTGAAGGTCCCTCTATAAGGGAGAACAACGTGCTCCCCATACTTAGCTATGCAACGCAAATAACAAAGATCTTTATGAGTCAGACGTGCACAACGTTGTGGCACGTCGCAAACACTTGCAGCCAAAGATAATAAACATATGCGCGTCAATACTAATATGTCGACGAATATGCAGGTTCTGATTGGAAGGCACAATGTCAGGAAAATTCCAGTAACGAGAATTTGTGGCGGAAAATCTTAATGCAAACAAACCGAACTTTTTGAATGAAAACAAAGGAAAAGCGTTTTAGTGTTTTATGGTTTACTCGGTGTTCTGACTAAATGGCATCTCCTTTCATGGAAGGGTTTCCTGGTCTAGATAAAACAATGCCACCTCTTTGATTGTGAATCAAAATTGGCAACCAATGGTAGGTCATAGCTACTTCTTTTACTATCCAAAGATCCTGGGCTCTAGAAACATCTATGGCGAACGAGCTTATACAGATAGCATAGCTGCTAGCTTTGTCCGAACATAAAGAAACTTTCCAAGCACTTAAGACAGGAAAACATCGGCTCAAACAAAGGATCTAGCTTAACACTTCACATTTGAAGCATTCAAACAAGCCAAGCTGCCAGTACTTAACGCAGAGCCACAGATGCCCCTTGTTACCCGCCGCACGATCTGTTATTTATACATGCGCCCGGGCATTTACATAACAATTTAGCGCATTACCGACGTCACTTGCACGACTTAAGACTTGAGGAGCATTCTGACACGTGATGAGGAAAATCCTTTAAACGATATCTTTGTTAAGATTTGTACGTACTAGTTAGCAGCGACTGGGTAGAATGGTGCGCTGTATCTCGCTGTGTTGACTGAAAGCTTCAGTGTGCAGCCACGTAAAGCTGACATCGCAAGCAAAGTTTTGGAAGTTGAGAACCGGTTGTCTATTTAGTTACAAGAAAATTAAACAAAGAAAGAACATAGAAGACGGTAGTGGTCATACCGAGCAGCGCATTGTTTAACTATACTTTTGGATCTAATCTAGCCTGGACAACCAAGCGCTATACTATTTACTAGGCATCGGAAGACGGGATAACCACCAACGTTTTAGCTTAAAATCTTTTAAGCTGAAATAGGTAGTAATGAGTAGGTCACATGCTCACAGATATTGCCATATTCCATATTGCCCTTTTAGAAAACATGTCTAAATGTGCTAGTCGAAAAACATATCTAAGACATATGTTTCGACTAGCGCAAGTAGAAATAAGACTAGATGTCGATATCAAACATGATCTCAACCGTTTAAAAAGTCACTTCCTCTCATCCTACCCGCTACCGGTGCAGGCGGCCGCAATGTTACCAGCAAAAGATTTATCATTGTAATCAGAGCATCACAACGCGATCCCACTAAAATTGCGCGTAATGTCAGTTTAGTTGCGTAAAATGTTTTGCTACTTTATAAACACACCACTTTAATCTATTCTAAACCCTATTAACACAGAGATAAAGGTTCTATGTGCACATAGAACTGCATGATAAGCGCCATTCATATGTATTACGTGATCTACTGCTCGTGACATTTCGTACGGTATCGCCCCCGTTCGGATCTAAACCACATACATAAAACTTGTAATAGTTTTCACGAAAGTTATTTATTTATTTAAACTCCTCGGTCACAAAAAAGGTACAAAGGCGGACTTGCCTTAGGCATTCTCTACCAGTCAATCAAGGGTGGTGAAGAGATTATGTATAGATGGCAGATGGTTTAATTAAGAGGTACTACTATGATAAAAAAAAACTATTAAAACTATTGAATTATAAATAAAATAGGTTATAAACTAAAGTTGTATAACATTTTTAATTGTATGTAACTTTCTATGTAGACATTTCAAACATTTTTATTAGGTGGAGACTTATCTTAATTAGTGATTTTTTTCTTAAGACATGTGTAATTAGGAACTCTAGAATAATGTCCTTTCTAAAAGCATTGCACAAGAAGTCATATTTTAAAAGAGCTCATTGCACGGCTGCACTGCTTCCGATCCTAATCAGAGAAAGTCGGACAGTTATCTCATGAAACATGTTTCATAAACATTAACACAACCATCCATATTTACATGATTTTTCCCGTTTTTTTTTTTCCGAAATATAGGAATGGTTGTAAATTGGACGGAGTACCTATAGGTACTACCTAAGCAACGGTCTGATACGCCGACGATGCGGTGTAAGAAACGCCAGCCTATAATGTTCTCACAACTGTGACACCGGCCTCCTCTCTTCGAGAGGTGCAGTGGGCTGTTATCTACCATGCCGTCCCAGTGCGGGTTGGTCACATGTCGTCAAATTTTAAGTTCTAGGACATGCCGGTTTCCTCACGATGTTTTCCGTCACCGTTTTGAGAGCAGTGGTGATGAAATTAAACACACAAAGTAAAGTGCCTGCCTGGGCAAATGATACCTTGCAATGTTATATTAACACATATTACAAAGTAACACGCTTGCCTGGGTTCGAACCCTCGACTAAAACTCGGTAAGTCGAAGCCGTTAGGCATCACTAGGCCACCACTGCTCACACTTAGTAAATTCGAAGGCAATGTAAATTCGACATCCACCAAGTGCAAATTTTCAACCTATTTAAAAAAAAAAACTATGATTTGATAGCCCTAAAGACCCGTCATGGAAAGTAGTCACTCATCGTAAACCTTCACATAAAACAGCAGCCACGCACAATGCATTACGCAACCGAGATGTCTCCGAGTTAGCCTCCTCAAACGAACATGGGAATGACATCATACTGATGCCATCTATGTGCCACATACGGCACACACAGGCCGTAGCTTTAATATTAATACAAGATCATAATCGATCGGAATAATTAGTATTATGATGAGCATCGATTAACATATTAGAGTGGCTTCGATAGCTGTCCTCCCACTGTCATTGTTGACCATAATATGTGGCGAGGCTAATTAACTTAATGCTGCTCGCATGAGTTATGATCACGCCAATATGGTACCAAACTGAAGCAAACTTATCACGAGTCACGCACGATTCCCCAAAGGTATTAGCAGATGTGTTAATGGTACACTCTTTCACCAGATATGCTTAAACATGAGGGGGTAAAATATTGTTATCTACCGGACGAAAATAACATTCATTAATTCATTTCATTGATTATTCGCTAGAAAATGATGCATTGAAGGATTTGGGGGAAGCCTTTGCTCAGCAGTGGGACAGTGTAGGCTAATAAAATTAAATCGTTGTTAGTCACTACGACACAGGAGTTGTAGACCCTTAACCTAAAAAGGCCCATGTCCATCTATAGGAAGATTTACTGGAACAAAACCATTATCGTAATTTTAGTCAATATTTTAACAAATATTTCTGCCAATTGCCATGCTCTGAAAAACCTTCGACGAACATAAAACAACCTGTAAATGACGCCATGTTATTGGATAGAGGAACATGTTTCTAGTTCATTGGCCTACAGCTAGCTATTGTCTCAATGTTTTGATAACTCTGAGGCCGATTTTACCGAGTAACAGAGGGGCCTCACTATAACAAGCATGATTGATTTGATTACAAGCATCTAAATGATTAATCTCTCTGACTCTTAAGATGTCATTGACATTGACAAAATAACATGGGCAAAACTTTTCTAAAACAGAACCCGGCCTAAGAAAGACACTTATAAGGAAGGAGGAGTGGAAGACTTTGAAAATAATACTGGTTAGTACCTAAAGATAATCTGTTCCTAAGTGCAAAGCCACACGATGTGTTCGCGGCGCGTTGCGATGTCTGAGCGGTGACGCTACGTTATCCTCAATCATTCTCATCAACCACAGTGACATGCCACACGGAGCGTTGCGACGACGCAACGCACGGTCAACAGAGCGACTGGAGAGACGAAGCGAGGAGCGATGTTGCGGTGCGAGCGCAGTGTTGTTTGTACTATAAAAACCTGACACACGAAACTTCGAGACGCTACGACGTCGTATGCGGCGTTGCGTTACGACACCGCGTGGCCCGTGTGGCACTCAGTGCGTTGTAATCATAGCGATATCATAGCGACAACGCACCGGCAACTCCCATGTGGCCTCACTCTAAAATTTTATACATTGTCCGAATCGCATTCAGAAATTGTTTTTTTTATTGATAAAACAGACAAACAATCTAGAATGACAGGTAAAGTAAAGTTAACTAAACACGGTCTACTTCATAACATAGAGAACAATGTAATTCTATAAACGGTCAGCTCTTGCATATGCAAATCAAATACAATAATGAATAGCTCTAGCATACCTGACAATCTACATAGATCTAAGATCATTCTAATCATACAAGAACTTGATGCAAATACATAATATTTAGATAATCAAAACGCGTGTGGAATTAACGAGAACATTGGTTAAGGCCGATCGTCCACGATGGTACTCAAATGTAACGTGTTATACAAACTGTCAATCACCAACGAGTAGCCAAGCCAGAATGTCACACTCACAAGACTAATATTTCAATAGCGGGTTTTACAGTGGATCAAAATCAGAAGGCGAAATTTCGTTTAAATTACGTTCTTAAAATTACGACAATTGCCCCTCAGAGATAGAACAGTGCCTACAAGGATATTTTGGCGTAACGACGCCATCTTGTTTTTTCAATATAACTTCGGAAGGTTTCCAGGGGCGCCACCCTATCAATGTCATTCAAGCGCCAAAAGGTCCTTGTAGCTTTATAAAATAGGTAACTGTGGATGGACTGTAACTAGTTTGGGTCTGCGGGTAATTGCGTACCACACTAACAGTAGCAATGGCTTTCATTTTGACAGTTCAACAACATTCATTGCGTTATTCACGTTGTTGAGTAAACAATTTTTCCGAACATATGAAGCAATGGACTAGCAACATCCTTCAAAATGATTCAGATTGTGATTAAAAATGTGTTATGCACTTAGAGTGCTGGTGGTGTACGGAACTCCACTGAAATATTAGCGCTGTGCCGACATTCTGGCTACTCGTCGGTGATTTGAGTTTATACCACGTTACTTTTGAGTAGTGTCGTGGACGTTGGGCCTAAGATATGCAAGGACGCATAAGTAGTGGTACACCTAGTGCACATGCGTGGCAGACATGTTTGTTTAGCTGCGTCACGAGCGAACCTTGGAATATGTAAAGGGCTAAAGGATAACTCCATAATTGTTCGCGAGATGCACCGGACGAGTTTATTGTCTATTAACTTGTTATGTTACGTTTGCCTGTGTAATGGAGTTATGTAACTGCTATTTATAATGCATTCTTCTCCCTTAAAAGTATATAAATTCTCGCTCTTTATAAATCGAGCATATATGGTAAAGGAATGTGTGACGACCGCCACTAAATAATTTGCCTACGGGCAATCATTCCATTGGCAATGTTGAGCTCCAATACATGTGCTGAAAGCAGCTTTCTTCCCCAGACATAGGAGAACAGCTTAAGGTTTCAATCAATCTGCAAAGCTTTTTTGCCAACTATATTAGGGTCCGCTTTCTGTCATACGGGATGCAGATGCATACCAGTTTTTACATGAAATGAATGCGTATATGACCTCCACAACTCCAGTGTCTGGGTAACAGGATACCCCGCTGTAAGACTGGTTGTCAGACTTTTAGGCTTCTGACTACCCATAACGACCGTCAAAGATCTATGTACGAATGACAGCCAGAACTAACGGCGTACCGTGCTTTCCGAGGCATGGAGGGATCTCGATCTGTAATGGGTGGTCACCCATCCACGAACCCACCGCGGCAAGCGTAACCGACCCGTCCGGCTGTTATTATTTAGCTACCCTCTAAAATAAAATATGACCGCTGGAGACAATGCCAAAGCCTTGTTCACTTGAGAGAATCCTTGATTAACCACCGCCTTACATAACAAAAACAAAAGAAGCATGTGATGCATAAACAACCGGTTTGATAAGATTCTAGTAGAAATCTCTGGTTTACTCAAATAATGCGTAACTTTCTAGCTAACGTTGTCGCAATTTTTAAGTGTCTATTATGACTTGAGTGGAATCGTTTCACAATCCTATAATGGGAGGTGCTCTCGTTCTTCCGCTCCACCCAGAGCGGGAGGGGTCATTTGATGATTTCCCATCCCCGCGAGGAACTGAGAGTTGCTTTTATTATACCGAAAGTTAACGGCTCACGCCGTGGGTTTCAGTATAATAAAAAAAACTCTGTGGTCATGGCTGAAAAATAAGGAGTTTTCTCGATATGTGCAGATTTGATTCTTGCTTTTTATTGTTATGTCGCAGTGAGTTTTATTGTAGACATCAGAAAGAATTTCAGATTTGTCTTCCATGTTTATCGAGACTACGCACAGAGCCGGTTTTGTAAGTAAATTTTGGATTGCCATCGTGGTGAATAGTAAATAAATAAATAATATTGAGGTATGTACCTAATCTGGAGCAAAACAAATAGTATTGACTATCGGTCGATAGAGCTTTTATTCTAAAAATAATGTATGCGTATGTTGAAAGCAGGTGCTACGAATCACATTATCACCGGTGAGGTAAGCCGCTTTCGATGTTGGTGCCATTAAGGGCCGGCGTGGTACGTCACACGTGGGCGAAAAGCTCTGGTCTAATGAGGAGGTGTGAGCGATAAGATAAGGGGCGAGTAGTCCATCGCAATAGTCATTATCTGCTATTATCGTAAAGTCAATAACCGTGTAAGCAAGTGTTCTAATCTGTGTTTATGATATTATTAGTTTAGTATGGGTTAGTATCACGTTGATTCAGTGCTTCGAGATAATGAGGTCCTGCTTTTGGTTTGCTTACCTGTCCTATCAGTCTTCTGAATAAACCTTTACCTAAAAACATTTTAATGTAGATTAGTTGTAGGTCGTGGGTTCGTACCCAGGCAGGCACTTTACTTTGTGTAAATAATTTTATCACCACTGCTCTCAAAACGGTGTAGGAAAACATCGTGAGGAAACCGGCATGTCCTAGAACCAAAAATTCGAAGACATGTGACATCTACCAACCCACACTGGGCTCGCGTGGTGGTGTGTCCCAGCAGTGGGAACATTAAAGGCGGATTATGTTAAATGTAGATCTTAACCGCAACATGCAAGTATATTAGACCAGAGCATTTAGTCACGGCACTTTCCCTTTCAGGGCCATCCATCCACCTTCGAACGAGCACGACAGTAAACTGTGCCAACAGCGGGATGTGTTGACACTCCGAGTGGCTGCCGTCGAGCATGCAGCAATTACATTTATACCGGCAAAGGATAGGGAAATGTACTAGATTAAAAGATAGATATTATTGGTTCCTTGGCCAAGAATTAATAACGTAGTGGAACATAAACACTTGGGAACCTCGAAATTCTACGTAACATTTGTAATCTACAGCTACTAAGTAAGTAACCAAACACACAAAACCGGTCGAAGTGGCGGTGCTTGGGGGAGGCCTGTGTCCAGCAGTGGACGTTTTCCGGCTGAAACGATGATGAAGTAAACAAAAAGGAATATCATGCAGTATTATAAACTTATAGAGCTATTAGGAACAGGGTCCCTGTAAAGTCCATTTTAAATGAGGGTAAGTACCCCCCATTGAAATAGGAGGATCGTCTGACCAGACTGGATGTTGTGTCTGATAGTCTATTGCCCACGGTTGATATCGTTGACACTACTCGCGCAGGTAATTTTGCTTGCGCGGTACAGGATTTGTGTGACGTCAGGTTTTTGGTGTGTAGTTCGCATCTAGCGTTGTAGATGCCACCAGACCCACTCACTACAATTTTTTTTTAAGCGTTGCCCCACACTCGGAATTACTCCTGTATCGTGGGTGCGTTTACAAACATTTAAACTCACATACACTAACAGCCAGACCCGGAACAACTACCTGTAGGCAATACAAATATTTGTTCCGTGCGGGAATCGAACCCGTGACACGCAGCGCAGCAGTCGATCGCTCAGCCACTTCACCAACCGTGTCACACATTACTAGGCATGCTGCTCCTACCCTTACGACGTAGAGGGAACGCTACGTAGCACGTAGAGTTGACGTGCTACGCAACGTAGCCTTTAAAGCCGCACTAACTGCACGAGCAATTCTCGTCATTTTTACCCATATGGAGTAACATTGTTCCATCAAGATAGCAGTAGTGTAGCAGTTTATAATGCCGAAAAAATTGCTTACACTGTCGCAATTCGTTTGACTGAATTGAAGGCGTAGAATACTCCAAGGGAAGACCGAGGACACAAGTTACCAGTTAAGGCGCAATTTTTTCTGATCTTGGAATCGTTTCTCCCTGTCACCGAGAGGAGGCCTGTGTCCCAACAGTGGGAATATTATAGCCGGATTATGCTTATGCTAAGGAATCGTTTTGACCTACACGAAAATACCGAGTTGATGAGAGTTGACAGTACCAACTAACAAGAACAAGACGACGGTGACGCCCCGCCCTATATCTGACACACTAATTGCTATTGTTCTAAAATACAATAAACATATTTACTTATTAAAAAAAATATAAACATCATTAAATACCAGAAAGATATGGCGAGATGTCTTGGACGCGCACCGCGAGGGCTGGTTGGAGGTGGCGCGGGAAAAGAGTTCCAGGAAGGATTTGGGGAAGGCCTTTGCCCAGCAGGGAGACAGTATTGGCTAACAAAAAAAAAACTCAATACGTACTTTCTTCAGCTGTCCTTTACGGGACGCTAAACACAGACACAGACCCAGTCGAAACACTTTTAAGTCCTTATCACACACAGTTATCAAAGGAAAACTAAGATATGACCTGTCCTTAGACAATCGGTCGCACCACTGACATGACACACGACATACAATCTACGTGATCTATTCAATATAACGCAATTGTACGCTAATCTTATACATATTACATTATTTACATTCTTGCGTGGGTCTGTACCGCTGTGCTGCGTTGTATAGGGTTCCGTTTAGGAAAACGAAGGTAGAGTCTACATAATTTATCATTATTATTATAAGCCTCTGTTGTCCCACGGCAGGGCAAATGCCTCCTTTCCCCCCTTTAGGAAGGAGTCCAGCTCATCCCGCCATCTATTTCTGGGTCTGCCGCGAAGTCGTCTCCTGAAATTAGAGATCTACCTAGCGGTGGCTTTTGCGTATTGCTGCTCGGACATGCGACATAATATGTGGCCAGCGTCCGCTATTTGTGTTTTGGAACGAAGTATAGAGTTCCTAGCGTTCTGTTTGTTCCATAGTCCGTTGGCAGACTCCAAGTGCGGACTTTTGACGTTTTTAAAGACCATGTTTGCGCTCCGTAGGTGAGGGTTCACAAGGATAAGCTTTCGATGTAAACAGTACACATATTGTGAATTACACCAGCGGGGTCAAGCAATGGCTTTCATTTTGACAGTTCAACAACATTATTGCGTTATTTACATTGTTGAGCAGACAAATTTAGCGGACATATATGAAGCAATGGATTAGAAAGATCTTGTAAATTGATTCAGATTTTGATTGATAATGTATTACGGCGTTACACACTATCAATCAAAATCGGAATCAATTTTTCGCAATTAGGGTGAAGGAGTGATAGCGAGCCTACCTCATCCTGAGATTCTTATGTCCTTGTTTAAACCAATCAAGCATTTCAACATAAACTACTCAAGAACTTCAAATACTTAGGCAAGACGTTTTTTATCGATGTCCGTGTTATGGACCAAAGGAATTCGATTTCTAGCGCGAATTTTTCTATAATTAAAATCAACACCAATCAAAATACTATGTCACATTTAATTGAACGTATCAAATCTATAAAGATGTAACACAATCACACTTGACCGCCTTTTATT
This sequence comes from Apamea epomidion, assembly GCA_947507525.1. Classification (NCBI taxonomy): domain Eukaryota; kingdom Metazoa; phylum Arthropoda; class Insecta; order Lepidoptera; family Noctuidae; genus Apamea; species Apamea epomidion. The sequence goes on along the minus strand of OX382225.1, from coordinate 21,244,411 downwards.
CAGCGTAGGAGGATTTTGAATTACTATGATTCAAGACTGAGTCTCTATCCCATTGTTTATGCTATGTGTCATAGATAATACCTAGATAGATAATAATAGTAATTTAATAAACAGTAAAACAAGTTATGTGTGTATTGTCTCTAGGCCAGACGGGGTCAATCGCAGCAGGGCACGGTTGTAACAATTGTCATATGGAATGTGTCCTTTGTATACACAATATTAATCATTTACATAACAGCATAATCAACCTATAATGTTCCCACTGCTGGGACACACGCCTTCTCTCGGTGAGAAGGAATGGGCCGTGGCACCAAGCGGGCCCAGTGCGGGTTGGTAGATGTGATGATATTTGATTTCCTGTTAAGTACACCTAAGTATCAGTTATTAACTTTAAGGATAACATTGTTTTTTATTTTTTTGGCATATGAATACATACAACATTCTCACAAAGACACACATAGGCCTATAGAGATCTAACATATTGGCACGTCATCATCTTCATCATCACCTGCCTATGCCTGCCTCCACCTGCTCAGGAGATGGAGAAGAGATGGACCTATCTTTTTCCCAACTATGTTAGGGTCGGCTTCCAGTCTAACCGGATGCAGCAGCTGCATAACAGTATTTTACAAGAAGTGACTGCCTATATGACCTCCACAACCCAGTTAATGGGTAATACGATAACCCTGAGTAAGATTGGTTGTTAGACTTTCGGGCCTTTGACTAAATACCTGTAACGACTGTTAAAGATCTACAAATGACAGCCGGGACCAACGGTTTAAGTGGTTTTCCGAGGCACAGAGTGGTCTCGATATGTAATGGATGGTCATCCATGGACTGACTTTCGATCGACCTATCTCATATACGTGCTAAACAAAATTAGCTCCCACCGTTGATACCACTATCGGACAATCAATCAAACACCTTCCAATCTGGTACTGAAAATGGCGTCTAGGTACTCGTTATACCTGCCAAGGCGCCAGATGTTGTGTCATAGCTCAGTATTCCGCCTTCATTCACTTGTGAGATGAGTCATCGATAGCAAGGTACCTAACATACGTAACTGTTATCTATGGTAGGGAACTAGATATCTATCGTGAACTTTTTCTTGTTTGTCCTTTTTGATAAACAAACACGGTTTGAAAATTACGTTTTTCGCATGAGTGACACACTCCAGCCTGTCTATTCTGTAAAAATTACGCCGTTAAAACGTAGGTGAAGTGAGCTTGAAGTGAGCTGTTATTTCATCATGCTTGAGATTGAGACCATTTATAGCTCACTTCAAGCTCACTTCACCTAAGTTTTCGCCGTGAGATTTTTACTGGTTGGTGAGGTTTTTCGCCTTGATTCTAGTCAGATAAACAATACCGTATTCATTACATCAAAACAAGGCTTCGAAATAAACATTTTCAAAAATCTTGGTAGCCATTGTGGTAGCCAAATGATATAAGTAGTGAAGAAGAATACACTTATCTTTTTTTTTTTAAATACTCGATATGCATACATTTAAAAACAGGTAAACAAGAATTAACTTACTTTCAAAGAGTCCTCCTCACAATGCAACATTTTACACAATTTTTGATAAAAAAAACTGCACGAAAATTAACTATTTCATATAACGCACAATAACCAACTAAAAGATAAACAACATGAAATGTTTTCTGATAACATTCAGATAATATTATCATGTTTCAGAAAAACATCTTGAGAACTGTATCCCAATGTCATTGTGAAAGATAAAATAAGATAATGTCTTAATATAAACTGGTAAGTCCTGGGTTTTTTCTTCTGTTATGCAGATTATGAAAATATTATAAATAGCATTTAAGAAAATACAGAAATGATAATATCTAAGTTGCTCCCATATTTAAACACAGAGCGGGTAATAACGATCCATTCCAATATTTTAAACTCAAATCAGTCTTCACTTGTAATAAATAAATAAATAAGCCCACATGTATAAATAATCCAAAACCTAATTATAATAGGTACCAACAAATGTTATCCGCAACGAAAATGCATCACAAGATTACACAATAAACAACAATTTTTCTTTTCTTTTCGAAAAAAGAAAAATTGTTTATTCTGTACAAATAAAACGCACATTATAAAATTAAATTCGCTTATCTACTCCTGCAAATGACATACAAGGAACAACGTTTACGTCGAAACTAACATAAAACACGTATTTACTTAAGCTGACATCACGTAAAGGCTTAGACGTCAGTACACAGACAAGTGAAACTTCCTGCTATTAGTCTTTAAGTCCACCATCACATCTATCTTCCGTTTACGGCCTCCGTAACCAGTGGTAACGTTACCATTCCGAACGGAAACGCCTCTTAAGTGTAGTGAGAGTCAGCAGTAAAAGCAGGAACTGGTTATAATTACCTGTGACTGGGAACTTGTCCTATTTGTGCCGGAAGATGTCAACTGTGCCAGTTGATGAGTGGGTTTCTGAACGACGTGTGATTTTGTAAGACGAGACGGTGTGAACGAAGTGTGATTTTCCGGGCGGCAAATTATGTGTACATTCGATTTTACCGCCCGGCCTGTGCCGAATCACCCAAACATATGTGTAACCCTTAAATGACTGTCTATAGGGAATATTAGGATTGCCTACGTCCAATATCTTTGTAGAATGCATTTGATTAAAGAAACCAGATGAAGTATAGAATTTTATTGAAAAAGTAATCCGTAGAAAATCAAAGTTAAGCTGAAAGCCGAATAGTTTGATAAAAAAAGAAACGAAGGAAACAATAAACTAATACCTATCATAATTAAACAGTACTCAGGCTGAACATAGGTATTCCCCCCTTATATAAAAACGTAGCGACGCTGAAACGTCAAAAAATGCATGGTCAGGCAGATTGTAATAATTACTTAACTATAATCAACGTTAATAAATAAGGGGGTGAATCTCGTAACAGTATACATATTTCTACAGACTACCATTTTAGGACAAGAATGACGTTGGATGCACAATCCGTTGCCAAAGAGGTATCCTACCTACACCTCCCGAGTCCCGATGTTAATCAGCGGCAAATAGGGAATACGAAATGTTATCAATCGAATAGCTAACAGTGTCCACCTGAATACCAGCCAGATAATATCTACGGCTATCAACAATCCCCCAGCTAAGTATGGATCTGTGTTCTCAAGATCAATCTGTTTAGAACCTTTTGGAAGATCCGTGTTAAGGAGTAGGTAAACAATGATAGAGTTATAAGCGTGGACACGTTGCACGATGATGATGAAAAGCTACATGGAAGAAAGGAGCTCGTTGGTCTGAAGGAGCGGTTCGATCCCGAGTCAAAGGTGGCTTATTAACCAGGTCTTTCCGATTAGCAGGTCGAAGGCTTTGTGCCCAGGTAATGGCAATAGAATCGTCCCCTGTTAAACCGGTATTATAACATGTTAAAATGTGCTGCCAACCAAGGTAGCAAAAATATCCCGAAGAATTGCTAAACTTAAGTGGGTGTGGACACATTGCTCACAGAATAGATGGTCGATAGGACCGAAAGGTCTAGAGTGGTTGTGACGAGGTGGAATCCGCTGGATGCGAGAAACACAGAACCGGTCGCAGTAGCAGTGCTTGGGGGAAGCCTATGTCCAGCTGGGACGTCTTTCGGCTGAAATGATGATGATAATAATGAAAATGTCCTGCTTGCCAGTGGAAACAAAACATCCTGTAACATAACATAACCTACATAGCACAACATCGAGTCTATATTTCTCGAAGGGGGCTGAGGTATACACCATCATCAAACATCTACTGTTGTTAACATAGCTACAAATAACAGGTACACATTACTCTATTTAACTGCATATTACTCCATTTTACCTGTCGTAACCAACTGGACAGCCTGACATAACAAATTATCTGGACATCTAAGGCAGCGCCATATCTTACTCATCTTACTGGCTCGTAAATGCGGAGACTTGCAGATGTAATCTGTTGGTAGGAGGCTCTTGATGAAGCGGTACACTTGTCCCATGAGGAAGAGAATTTGTAGTTAAATTAACATTATTTGCTTTACGGAGATAAAGCTGTCCAAGTGAATGTGTTATGCAGCATTAAGATGCTGCATTACCTGCATAACAGTTATAAATATACAGTAATGAATATAAATAAAGAAAATGATAAAATATTTTCGTAACCATAAAGGTCCTTTCAGACACTTTTACCCCAGCATCTAGACTCTTGCGACTTTTCAATAACCTGTTAAATTGGCATTGCTGTTAAAACTTGTAGTAACCTATATTATGAGTTAATATTTTTATGAGATCCTACTAATATTATAAACGCGAGAGTTTGTATGGATGGATGTTTGTTACTCTTTCACGCAAAGACTACTGAACGGATTTGGATGAAATTTGCCACCTAGATAGTTTATAACCAGGATTAACACATAGGGTACTTTTTATCCCGATATTCCTACGGGATCGCAACATATGCGGGTGAAACCGTGGGGCGCTGCTAGTAAATTCTAAACTTACAGCAGAACATAAGGTAGACTGATGGTACAGACGCCAGCAGGTCACGCTACCCGAAACTGTCAAATTTTCGGAATCAACCTTGAACCTTAATCCTTTAGCGATAGGGTTGAAGATCTATTAAAGAAATTTGACAGATTGTAGTAGCTTGATGTTCTGGCGTATGTACAACAACAAATAACAACTATTAACAAACATAACCAGCCACTAACACCGCTAAAGCAACACCTTCTACCAGTCGCACGGCATAAAGCGACACCTATATTACCAGCCACACGGCCTATAGAACGTAACAGCGCTTCCTAAAGGGGTACTATCAGTTACAATGGAACCTGCTGCCCGACACACTTCGCGTCCAGTTCTCATGCAAATCCCAGAGACACCGCCTGCATTCCAACTACTGCAGTGTAACGGCACATGCACAATTATCGAAGGACCAGTTTCGAAATATTGATGGGAAGGCCCTGCGGAGTGGACACAGCAATGCTGATGTTACACATAGAGTCGCTGACTTCATAAACTTTTACAATGTGGTCTGTAGAAGATTTCGTAAAACCTGACACTGCCAAATCCTGGACGACATCATTCCTTCTTTTGCAATATACCTAATCAAGGTAGATTAAGTATTTAAATGTAATTAGGTAGGTACTGTGAAGACCTGATAAGCTCTTCTAGATTTCTTTTCGTTTGAGTGAACGTCTTTACATTGCCCCGATTAAAATATCACTGTTTTATCCTAAACAAAAAAACCTAATACAAAATATTTGACACCTCGTTCTAAGCTTGCTTGACTATTCGAATGCGGCCAGAGCTAATTTATTGCCAGCCTGCACTACATAAGGTCGACTTTAGCGGACCACCTTTACAGTACCTACCTCTAATCACGTCCTCAACTGAAACTATAGAACAGTCAAAAACGTTCATATCCATATGACAATATTTATTTATTTATTATTTATTTTTATATACTTTATTGTACGCCACAAAAATACATAGCTTAAAAAATACATGACACACTACAAAATATACAATGGGCGGCCTTATCGCTTCTATCCTTATCTTCTTCTCCTTATATTATGTGTTTCAGCTGTTTGATTAGCTTTAGAAGGTCTTAACTTAACCCATGAACACCACCAAGCGCACTTGGAGCACTAGCCCCACACACGATAAAACATTTGTTAGATAGAAACCAACGCACCAAAGACGATCAACCAACGCACAGTTGACCCAGCAACAATATGCAATACCGGCAGTGCCCTAACATTACCAACTCTCTACGGAATGAGCCCATAATAGTGCATGCAGCAATATTTTGAAACTGGTCCTTATATTGTGTCGCTAATTGTAACATATATTATGTGCATACAACACGTGTGTCGAATATGTTTAGTAGGAACTAGCTGTGCCCGCGACTTCGTTCGCGTGCATGTCGGGAAGTAAATTGGATTTCCTGGGTTTTTTTTGCGCGGGAAACTAAATCTTTTTCTAAAATTAAAATAGCCTAAGTTACTCCTTATAACATCAGCTATCTGCCAGTGAAAGTCCCGTCAAAATCGGTCCAGCTGTTTCGGAGATAAGCCGCAACAAACAGACAGACCGACAGACAGACAACATTTTTAAAAATTTGTTTTTTTTTATAAGTACCGTATACATGTACCATGTACTTTAATATGCAGTTAGTAAAAGTTGTTATTTTGACATTACAAACATACACTTAAATTGAATTTATTTGTATATGTATAGAGATAATGTGTGTCAGATATTTAAATAGCCATGTCACAAGTCGACCCTGTATATATGTTAGGGCTAGGCTAGGTCCGGTATATTTGAACACCTGGTTCAATGATATATTGAGTTTACCTATTGTAGTTTAATTTGGTGAGAACTGGACCAATATGTTTCCAAAACTTTGAAATTCAGTATTAACCTAGTTACCGTATATTCAATGGAATCCACATATGTATATTGTATAGCTATCCTAAATTAGCCGAACACTAACGGGCTGTTGAACATTTGGCACACGAAAACAATCGCCGGGAAAATGTGTAAAAATCCATTACAGAACAACCACAAATGTAACCGTAAAACCATGACAACTGTACAAATAAAATACGCCAAAAAAAAACAAGTTTCTTGTACATACATGGAAACCCCCTTTGAGTTTTAACTTTATTTTATTTTTATTATTCTTAGTTATAGCGGCAATAGAAATACACAATCTGTGAAAATTTTAACAATCAGACGGACGGACAGACTTATTAATAGGGTTCCGTTTGCACCCGTTGGGTACGGAACCCTAAAAAGTAGGTACTCCCCTGTTATAGTTTGTTACTTTGAACAGTATCGATTGTCACCGGACATAAAGTTACTATCACTCCATCCAAGTAGGTACTACAACCATACAAGGAAAACAAGATAAGTAGGTAGGAAGTCTATTTATTTTCAAACCATTCACCAACACCTAAGTATCTTTTATTAACCTCTAAGTTAATTACATTGCAAGCAACGTCTATTGATAAATACCCCGTAATCGACATCAATTAAGTAACGTCAGTACTTAACGCGCAGATCCTAACATAAAGTGCTTTCTAATTAGCTTTGGTGAAAGGCACTATTAACCATTTACTCGTAGTCCTTCGCTGGACAAAAGACCTTCCAAGTTTATGTACACAATACTTAAGTACTTCGTTGTTCTTCAGTTTCCTCCAGTTACCTTCGTCAGCATTGCTATTCTCTCATCCATTCTAAAACTAACTAAACTACTATTCTAAGCTCTATCTTCGAAGCGCAACTAGATCGAAAATTTGATATTATTTTTATATCTGGGAGAAAAATCCGACAAGGAAAAACTGACAATCGCTGCATAATTCATCTCTACGTAATATCAATCTGAAAATTAACTCGCTGATAGACAACGCACAATCTAAGACAGGTCTAGAAGCATATTTGTACAAGAGTTCCTTAAATAACGAAGGTAAGCACTAAAGGATTAAGGAAAAAAATAGAGGATGAAAGTTTCTATGAAATTTTGCTATTTTTGCCGATTGTAAATCTCATTGTCCGGGTGTACTTACGGCTTGTACCAAACTACTTAGATAATCTTAGTTCTAGTCTGTTCAAGTACAAGCTACCTTTTAAGTTAGTTAGTTGGACAGCAAAGAGGTTTTGCTTTTAATTGGGTTCCTAAGGAAGGATTGGCTATGAACCCAGTAGCCAGCCTGTCTCGCATCGCAGTGGAGCGATGTGCAGCGATGCAAATATGCGCGATTAGTGAACAGGTAACTGTAACCGAACCGGCGACCTTGTCGGCAACGTGTAGGAAGAATGGATGTGACAAGGTGTTTTAATGGGGACATATTACTTATAACGTATTGCCGTTCAGTCTTATGTTTAGCAGCTAGGAAACAGAGCCTGGCACGTTCAATCAATCTGGCGCGGGCGTTGGACTATGGAATTTGAAACATCGTATCAAACAGTGATATTTGGAAACTAGTAACAATGGTCGACACAAGCTACTGATGTTTCATATAGATCACAGACATTTGTCTACATAACTACCTATTGCTATGCTTTTGCTGTGACTCCATAAGCATTTCCATAAAATATTAAAGGCACTTACTGAAGAGACCTTGACTATTTACCTATGTACTTAACGAACTCAAAACAACAAACAAAATAGGAAAGTTGCCTCTACAAAAAGGCCTCTAACAGACACATACCTAAGGTACATCTAACGGCTGCCACATCCAATGTCTAGCGCATGAATGGACGGAAAGGCGCACGTCCCGGCGCGCGCGCAGGCTTCCGCGTCGACGCACGCGCCACTTCCCATAAAGAGGAGCACGGAAGTCGTTCCACTGATGGATGGCGAGTACTTGCTCCCCTTACTGGCAAGGCAAGTACTTAGTGTTAGCTGTAGAAAGGGACCCGAGCCTTTTAGGCAAGTTTGTTGGTGGCTTTTATGGATACGGTGAAAGGAACGGGGTCCTTTGATGCGAAGTCTCTATGGAAGGTTCGGTTAAGCTGGTGTTGGTAACGTTAGTGCTAAAACTCACTGAGCGTATCTATTGCCGCGTACTGCTCGCTGCCGAGGATTTCTAGGCTCGGCGTATCGCTAAGGCCGAGGACACGCAGGAGAATTTGTATGTAATGTAAAAACTTAAGCGCCTAAGATAGTGCAGTCGTTTTGAAGTTACTTATTGCCACTGGCAATGTGAAAGTCATCCTCATCGGCCAACTTTATCGTTTATGGGATAATCGTTTTGTAACTTGTTCCCGACTCCCGACTTCTTAATGTATTTACAAGAAGATCAACAATAAAACGACTTCACTTCAGAGTAGAATAAAAAGCAGTCACGATAGCATCCTAAAGGCTGAAGCGGCAGATACTTCCTCGGCTATAATAAGACAAATTGTTTGCCATTGCTGGTTTGTGTTATAGTTGACAAGTGGCCTTTAATTAATTCGTCTTCGTTTTAAGTTACTAACAATAGTATTTTTATTTTAAGTATGTATGGTGTATACTAATATTTTAAGTGCAAACCTTTTACTATTTTATTGTTCTTTTACTCACAATATTTTTTTTATCTCTATGGGTGATTATCTGAATTAGGGTTGATTTTTCAATCGATAGATAATTTTTATACATGGAATAAAATTGACGGCTCACAGATTTTGTATGGAAGAACTGTCAAAAATTCAAATTATTCCTCGGATAAAATTATCTGGCGTTGGAAAAATCAGCGCTTATATGAATATTATTAATATGGATATGTTAGTGGTCCGAAATAAAATATTTTATTTAGTACGTTAAGACCAAAGAAACGATGGATTGACTGTGTGAATCGCGATATGGTTAGAAAGGGCGTGACTACCGAGCGATTAGTACCTACATATATCGTAATTTGCCCTAAGAGAAATGGAACATTACATCCGAGATAATCAAGATAAATGACGTCCCGTCTATCATACACTCGTTACAAAGCAGCCTGTCACATATGTGTCGGTACTTTCCATTTCATTTCGTGGCCGTCCAGTGAAAGCGGACAGGTGCTGTTGACCTTGACCGTGAAAATATCACGGTGGGAATTTATCGCGCATTGGATTTTCAAAGCTCGGTGTTGATCCGAACGTTTAGAATCCAATAGAGCGCATCCCAGCCCGTCAAAAAGGGATCCTGTTGGTTTTTAAACTCTCGGCGTTAAGCAGTACGTTGATAATACAGTGCGCGAAAATAAATCGGCTCAGTAAAAACTCGACCGTGCTACCTGGACTTACTCTTGAACAAAGAAGTCCAGCCCCATTTAGATACACGATGCAAGAACCTTGCCTATACAGTACTATTAGTTATTATGTGCCTATACATAAATACTGGTATTGAGCTGCATCCAGTTAGACTTGAAGCCCACCCCAACATAGTTGGCAAGGCTGGGCAGATGATGATGCAAGTATCTTGCCTGTGGCGCACTTACAACAAAATTGAAGTAACAGTAGGCTATTTTCCTAAAAAAATCTAATTAGTCCGTCAGTTAGATTATCAAAAAATATTGAACCCGTATTTTTTCTTTTGTCAATTATATAAAAAATGATGAAGATATCGCCCGTTAAAATTCCGCGTGACGTCACTTGCTTGCGACATTTTTGCAAGCAAGTGACGTCACGACCTGCCACTTTCGAATTTTGACGCGCCTTATCTTTGCCTTTTTTTGTTTGATTGACAAAAGAAAAAATACGTGTCCATTATTTTTCGATAATCTAACTGACGGACTAAATATAATAATTATTTTTTTACCCAGGCAACTACCCTATTAATGGCGCCGATTCCCTTGTTCACAAACTAAACGAAATTAAAGTTCAGTGCATCTTTTTCTTTATATTACATTAAGAAAAGGACAAAAGATAAATATTTGTTTAGTCCTGTCAAATTAAGATAGGTACTCCATAGACATTTGTAGACGTGGTTAAAAACATGGCGACTAAAAATACGTCACTTTACGTCAGGCGCTGACTAATTTGACAGGACTAAACTAATATTAATCTTCTGTCCTTTTCTTAATGAAATAGAAAGAAAAAGATGCACTGTACTTAAATTTAGTTTAGTTTGCAACAACGGAATCGGCGCCATTGACTTGCATCCTCTAAAGCTAAACATTTACACTGTTCAGACAGTGCAACATTATTATTGTTCACAGACAATTAAATGTCACCGTGTCATTCGGGCAATCGGGCTTGATGATGGGAACAAGAAGCTGATACGATTCGACAGAATGGACACTGAAAACGATACATTTTTATGTTTCTCCAAAGTACCAACACTGCCAACATTTATTCCATCCCTTATTTATCTACAAAAACGAGATTACTTACAAGTTTGCATACATACCTAAGCGCGATGGCGCATTTTCAATACTTGATCCTGTTCCTTCTCTTTATCAGAAGAGGTGATATTTTGTAATGGTTTGCATTTGCAGTAATCTGACACTTAAAAATTAATAGCAATACTTGAGTATTTTATGTAACCAGTCTGTTTCATAAAATATCGTTCAAAGTGGGTTTTCTTTATGTTTTTGTGCCGTGACACCGTACTGAGATGCAATAAGCGCACGTGTATGGAAGATGTGAAGTAATGATACGTTTGATTGAATCATAATTACAGGGTTGTCTGTACCTACACCCATTAGCTGTGAGCTGCTGCCTTTAGTGTGTCGCTTACATAATTCTGCAAAAAAATTATCAGACTCTGTCAAACTCTTGTAATCGAGGCCCTAGCTCGATCAATCAGCCTATAATGTTTCCACTGCTGGGACACAGGCCTCCTCTCACTGAGAGGGAGTGGGCGTAATCCACCACGCGATGCCAGTGCTGGTTGTCAGATGTGACATGTCTTCGAACTTTTTGGTTCTAAGACATGCCAGTTTCCTTACGATGTTTTCCTTCACCGCTTTGGGAGCAGTGGTGATGAAATTATTTACAAAAAGTAAAGCGCTTGACTGCAACTACAACTCGTAAGTCGCACCACTGGGCCACCACTGCTCTACTCGAAGTCAACGTAACGCAAATCCGAACGATTTTTTAATCGTATGTCACAACGTGAATTTTATTCCACAGATAAAAGATATCCGAGTTTGGTAAAATCAGCCCGGGCTGTATTTTGAATCGACAGATATTTTTTATTCGTAGAATAAAATTAACGTCTGACAAATTTTGTATGAACGATCTGTCAAAAATTTTAATATAGAAAAATCAGCCCTTAGTAAAATAAAACGCTACAATAATTATGTAAATTTAATTTATTAGAATACGACATGATAATAATAGTTAACGTTATCATACTGGTTAGTTTTTTACATAAACATCGTGCACTGCATCGAATTGTTAACATATTTAGATAGTATTGCATGTAATTTTTCATAAACTCGAGTACAAACACATCAGTATGAAGTACAAAATATACAAAATCTTAGAAATATTCATTTCTTTTGAATACGAACCAATATACAGCACAGTCGAATTAGCGTACCTATATAGCGATAAAAATGAACTAAAAGTGGAGTCTGATATCTGCTTAACATAGTATTGAGCAACATATCTACATATTATTATCACTACCGTACAGAGTCAAAAGTTATACTGTATAATTGTATTACAGTGCAACCTCGATATAACAAATCGGAAGGGAACAAGTAAATATTCGTTATATCAAGTAATTCGTTAAACTGAGGTTTGTTATATTGAGGTTAGGTTGGTCTAAAATGTGTTATAAATAGGTAAAAACGTGTCGAAACCTGTCGCGACTGAATCACAAACTATTGGGAACGTTATATAAAGGTTTTGGGTTGACAAAATTCGTTAATTAGAGGTTTACACTTTTTTTTGATAGTTGAAAATTCGTTATAAAGAGGTTGTTCGCAAGAAATCTTGGCAATGTAAAGGTATATTTTACATTGACTCTTAGGGACAATTCAAGGGGATTACGAAGAATTCGTTAAATCGAGGAATTCGTTATATTGAGGTACGTTATATTAAGGTTGCATTATATAAATTGTTGTATTTCTCTACAAAAGATGATGTTATAAACTTCTACGCTGATCGTAAAACTATTGCACCAGTTCTATGTTATCCCTTCTGCGTTACTATTTAACACTAGTTTCAGCCCGCGACTTAGTCCGCGTGAAATTCTTGTCAACACCGCGTCGCATCGCATCGCTCGCTCGCACTATCACTTCGTTTTCGCTTAGTTCTCTTTCTGACTGTATTCATTTAGACCTAGCGTGATGTTGAACCGACCCGAACGTTATCATACCTATTTTGTTGCAGAGTTATTTAAAAATTATGATACCTATCTCCTAAGATGTTGATTGAAATCAAGTGATGTCAAGGGCAATTTTGTTCACAGTCAAATACTTGTGATGAATATTTATTTGGATAAGGATATCATGTTGATAAAACACCTTCGCAAATAATGCATTAATTTCTAACAAATTTGATTACCATAAAAAAGGTTTAAATAGTGAGTCAATCTTAAAAGATAAACATATGCTGTCGCGGACTTTTGTTTAGAACTTTTAAAGAGGTACAATTCCATCATACATAATTGTTGCGTAACTTAAACCGTTTACGCAGCTCACGCAACGGAAGCTCTCAAAAGGAATCATTTTTCCCGTTTTATATATAGCCTATAACCTTCCTCATGAATTGGGCTATCAAATGCTAAAAGAATTATTCAAATCCGACCGGTAGTTTCAGAGATTACCCCCTACATACATACAAAAAACAAACTAATTTTACCTCTTTATAATATCAGTATAGATAGCATCAGTGTCTTTCACAGAGTAATGTATCTGCTCCATACAATAACGGTCGCAATGCTGTGATATAGATTGAAATTATCTCAAAAGTAAGATAAATAACATAATAATATTAGGTCGAGAACAAAATTTATGCGTTTATTGAAATAGAACATCTTTATTTATGCGTTTATTGAAATAGAACATCTTTATTTTCCCAAACAGTACCTTGTTTGGAACTAAATAAGATCGCACCCGCCTGAATATCATATCCCGAGTTACAGTACCGCCGCTCGGGACGAGAACCGCACAGATACTGAAACCGTATATGGCTAATCTAATCACATTGGCTATATGTATGGAGTAGATACCTACATCACACACATTGGCCGTTCCCTACGTCATCAGCGGACCATGCACCCTACACTGCAGGCCAGCCTGGTGGACAGTGGTAGTGTGGAGTGAGCCGCCTAGCTCCTGTTGTGTCGGTTGCCCCAGCCGCGTCGGTGGTCGTCTTTGTAGTCATCCATGTTGTTCTGTCTCGCTCTTTCTTCAGGGTCGTCATCTTCCACTAGACGCTCCTGCAAGGAAAGGTAAAGTTTTTTAGAAAAAAAGAAAAAAGAAAAAAAACTCTATCTCGTTCCTGGCCCCTTATTCTTTAAGTTACTTATTTATGTTTAGAGCCAAGGGCTCCATTCGAATCCTAAACCTTTTAAATCGCGTTCTCTACAATAGGATTGTGGTGTCCACAGCCCAGAGTTTGGAAGTTTAGTTTTATACCCCGGGCCTCGGTGCTCACGATTAGGCGTTAGTCCTGCGCCTGATCTCTCTCCGCGAGTGTTGCCGTGCCATTGGACTATGAGAGTGAGGGAAGGAGTTTCACCTGCGCCTGCGCATACACTTGTGCACAATAATATCTCCCGCGCCGAAGGTCTCTGTTGAGATTGGCCGCCATGGGCGAAATTCGGTTTGGAGGACTATTATTAGAATGTGTGATTAGCAGTGATCGGAATCGGGCGCTTATATACCTAAACTTCTTCCCACGAAAGAATAATATGGACATTCCTTTCTGACTAAATAAGTAATCTCGGGTTCCCAGGATTGAACAATTGTGTAAAAACAAAACAAAATAATAAAAAAATTAACTTAATAAAATTATAGAAGTGGGTATTTTGATTTAATATCTTTATTTTATTCAAAACAAATGGAATATCAATAAAAAATGATAATATGCACAATGTTGACCACATACATAGTAGTTTTTGTATGCAGGTAACATTTTTAGCAATCTCAGGAATTTCAAACGATTCCGGGATCCGGGATTCTGAAAGGCATGTCAGTATTATTATTTCGTGGGAATAAAAGTGAAGTTTAGGTCGATTATCCGATCACTGGTGATTAAAGATGTATTAATAAAAGTTTACCTTTCGTATGCTCTCTTCTTCATCTGCGTCTTTCTCCGTACTCTGTATGGTCGTGTGAGGTATGTTTGTAGTGCCGGGGAAGCTGCAGACAAAAAATTATATGTAATACTAAGGTATAGATAGGTCAGCTTTCTAGACACAATCCTAAACATCGAGCCACACCGTCGACGTCACGGCACACACTAACCCCCCATGGGTTACTCTGTGGCGTGACGTTCGTACTAATTCGGAAACACGATGATAATCGAAGCGCATATCTTCTCTGGTTTACCAGCATGTACTACACACTATCTACTCGATATGATGAGATACTCACATGCCGTCTCGGACTCGTTGGTCGTAGAACTCTTCTACAGTGAGAGCGGGTATGGCGGGGTAGCCCAGCCCGAACACCGCTTTCTGCACGGCGTCGCGGGCTATTATCACTGGCTTGAGAGGCACGTGCGGACGCTTTGGTTTCGGCGCTGGAACAGATATAAAAATCATTGGAAGTAATAGGAGTATAGCCCAGCGGGGCAATTTCGTAACACACTATCAATAGCAATGGCTTTCATTTTGACAGTTCAAGAACATTCATTGTGTTATTTACGTTGTTGAGCAGATTTTTTTTCGAACATAATGAAGCAATGGATTAGCAATATCCTTCAAAATTATTCAGATTGAGATTGGTAGTATGTTAAGCAGTTAGGGTGCAGTATCAAAATATTCAAGATACTTGGGTAACACAAAAAATAAATACCTTCTATTTCTTGCCTTTTTGAATTACAAAAAGTATATAAATATGTACTGTATGATCATAACATAACATTTCAATGTTTCAAGCAATCTAACGAGATTGAGTGAAACTTGACTGTAAAAACGAAAATTACTATCTAATTATTATCAAAAATGTTCCTTATACCTTTCCATTACTTTATATTAATACAAAATAATTAAAGGTTTCTTATCCTAATAGATAGAGATTATCCTAACATAAATAAAGTTTATTTTGTATTAATGAAATAACGTGAATATTCGTGCAAATATAAATTAATATAATTCGTGTAAATAGTACCTAAGCCAAATAAAATGGGAGAGGGCGCTGACTCCTGACATACAGGTACACCTAGTTCAGGAGTCGGCTTCAAACAAGTTTTTGTAACCTATTATGTCAATAAAAAATTATTATTATTATTATAATACGCCAATCGTAGTGCCGCGCGCCAATGAGTGAGGAAAGTCCACGAAACAAGTAAGAAAGACAAGTCGGACGATTATGCATTTTTTTCATATCTGTGATAAACACACGTAAACCGATGAGATGCGTATATTTTTTCACGCCCTTATCGTAGATATGCCCAAAGATTTACAATTTTACTTACATCTTCAATGTATCTTTTAAGAATTCGATGCAGGTCCAGGAGAATTTAAAAGAGATGATTTCGAGAGACGGTTCGTCATTGTTTGGTATCTTGATTGGAGCCAGATGGTCCTGGTTGACCAGAATTACTGTAGGTATGTGTGGCAGACTAAACCAAAGAGCAGAGACCTCCTGAATTTTAATCTAAGCAGTATTATTAGCTAAGACGGTTTTTAGTCTGAAACTGGCTGCTGCGCGCGACTTCGTTCGTGTGACTTTAATACCTTTTGATTTTCATTCTTTTTTAAAATAAAAACATCAGCTTTTTCAAAATCGGTCCAGGATGGAAGAGTTTTATATGGAGCCTTGGCATACCTACAGTGCTCGCCACAAGCATTAAAAAAAATGGATGTCACGTGATCAACTTTGAACGTTAACATCTTGGAAACGTTTCGCTTTACGGGATTTGGACTTATTATACATATCTTCTGTTTGAATTGATGTCAGCTATCGATGTAAATAGGGCTGATGCGTGGACGCCATTTTGAAAAAATAATCAAAATGGCGGACAGTGTGTCATGCCACGGACGTTCAAAGCTCTTTGTTATTTCTATCCAACAAGCAAAGTATTTGGATAAAGTAGCTCTAATGCTGACCACATCAACTCACATCTAAAAAACTAATAGCCTAATCCTTACCTCCAGCATTTTTAGTCATATACTCCAGTATGGATTTCTCCTGCTCAATACTGCTGAGTTCCTCAAACGATTGGTTCACATAGCTCTGCAGCAGCTTCAGGAAGTATGCCCTCTTCGTTTCGTCGTCTGCTGAGGATTCCATTGCCTTTGACAGTTTACTGAGCTCTTCCTTTAGTTCTTGCGTCTCCTTGAACCTTCGGATCTTGGCTTCTCTTGTTAATACCTAGAATTGTTTGAAAACTTGTTACAGACAAAAACAATTTTGCGGTTTTTTATAAACGTAGGACCACTTTAAATAATTCTTAAATCTATCTATTTATTAAATTTTATGCTCAAATAAAAAAATACTGTACAAAGGCGGACTTAATGACTGAGGCATTTTCTACCAGTTAACCTTACAGTGATGCAAAGACAATACATGGCAGGTGCAACATACAGGATAGATAGCTCGAAAATAAGAATGTAAAATAAAAGAATAAATACTAATACCCAGATACATACTTTTTTTTTATCTTTCCTAATCTTTATTTATTTATTTTTATTCATAGTTTCTCTGATACAGGCATGCCAGTAAATATTTTGCCACTAGTCTGAAGATTGATGCCAGTTAGAAGGAGAAAAGAGAATGTTTAAAACATGTCACAAACACATACCTAACACAAATCCCAATGGATATCTGGAAGACATATAGTCTGTTCCAAAACTATCTGATGAAAGTGTAAACAAACCAATGTGTTACAAACAGGTTAAATTCTAATGCAATCCCTCACAAAAGGGAATTAGTAACACATTCAACTCTATATAGAAAGTTTCAACTTTATATCTCACCAATTTTTCCAACAAATATTGTTTAAATAACATTTAAGTAAATTATGATTGAAAAATCATCAAAGAAAATATATATAGTTAACCTCAATTGTCAAATGAAAAACATCTTTAAGGTAGTTTAACATTTGAATTTCCGGTCTCGAAATTCTAAAACGAATTGAATAAGAGTTTCAAAATTCTGGTTTTGTTTAATAATTAATCAAATTAAACCATCCAATTTGTAAATGGCACTACAAATTGGCATCCTATAGATACGATTTCTGATCAATTTGTTTGCATTTTTATCAGATACATTTGGAACAGACAATAGATCTTCTAACTAATAGACCAGTAATTTTGTTACAACTGAGCACACTTACCAACGAAGCAATCTTGGCCTGTTCAGTCTGTACTTTCTCAATTGTGTTTGAGTCAGTACTTGTCTGGGGCACATCAAGATCTGTCACACCATAGTCTTTACACCTCTGCAGGAAGTCTCTGCAAAGTTTATAATAAATATATTTAACACCAGTGTTAAATAAAATTATTGTTTTAGGAATCAGCAAGGATTTTTTGGGCCATGTCTACATTACAGGTTTGTGGAGACTATAATTCAGATTAATTAGTTACAAAGCAACGGTAACTTTTGAATTGGACATCATTTTTTTTGTTTTATAAGAATTTGTGTTTGTTTACTATAAATTTTATTTGTGGACGCTTATTATTAGCATTATTAGACAATTCATGTGGATAATAGTCTAAGTTTTCCTAAGAATATAATTATAAACTAATCTCCTAAAGATCCTTTCATGAAAGTATTTTAACATAATAAACAGAAGAATAAACCTTACTTGAAATAAATCTCAGACACATTGACAAGTTCCAACCGTGGTTGGTTGCACAGCTTCAGGGTGAGGGAACCAAGCAGGGCTGGTAAGAGCAGGTACTGTAGTGTCTCTGTCGGCAACTCGTCTAAGCTCTCGTTCTTACTGAACATACCCGTCATGGAGACGAGGTTTGTGGCCTTCTCAAACTTTCCAATCGCTAATTTGACACTCAACTGTAATGTTGGGACGTATTATTTATTGTTATGTTTATAAATAACAATACTTGTTAAACAAATACTTGTTAAAATGGTTAGTGTGAAAGAAGGCTTATAGCCTTAGGTATGAAGGTATATAGGCATAGGTATGAAGCATGAAATAAGGTCTTATTTCATGCTCATACCATGCTCTTACCTAGGGCTGCCATCCGTCCGGGATTCCCCAGATTTATCCTAGTTTGATGGACGTCCGGGGACCGTCCGGGGACCGTCCGGCAGGGATTTTAAAAAAGTAAACTTTACTTCACTTTTTAGTAAAGACACTTTTGTTGTCAGAGGAATCCCAATTTTTTTAAAGATAAGCAATAATTTGAAATATATCATAGTTAAAAATTCATTCATAATAACCCGCATTCAAGAAGGCACGGCAAAATAGTCGACGATTGAACGCCCCCACCTGTGCCCCCGCGCCGCGTGAGTGTTTTCGCTAGTCACGCAGCAATGGACAAAAGAAAAAAACTCGCTAAACATACACATGGTTTCTTCTCTGATCAAAATCAAGTATAATTTCAAGGCCCTGAGTTGTTCTGACTTTTACAAATTCTTGTTGGTAAAGAAAGATATTTTAGCGAACATTGGGAAGACTGAAAAATACCAAAAAAAGTTTAAAAAAAAATTGATCTCGTTAAAATTAAAAGTTTTATCAGTTACTTAAGTACTTTTAATTTACAATCCACAAATAGTTTAGGGATTTGGCTACCGAACTAGATGACTGAAAATATCATTGGTGTAGTTTATTCTAAAATTATTAAGTATTATAGTTCGCTCATTAATAGTAGTATTACATAATAATTTGATTGATGCCAAAAAGAAGTGTTTCTAATTACTTTTACTCTTTCTGAGGTAATATGGTAACATATTACCTCAGAAAGAGTGTTTAATTTTATAAAATGTCTATTATTGGTTGTGGTTACATACTTACCTAGTTCGATTTTAATAACAAGCTGTATAAATGAATCATAATTTAAAAATTATAACGATGTTTTTAGTTTTGTTGCAAAAAATATTTTTTCCAGGTTTTTTTTTTGTTGCCAAATATAAGGTGTCCGGGAAAAAACCATATTTCGCCCAAATGTCCGAGATTTTGGCCGTGTTTATCCGGCCTCGGCACTTTAGGTGATGGCAGCCCTACTCATACCTATGTTGACTTGGATGATTATATTATAATGGTGATAAGTAATACAAGAAAGAATTTGAAACAGATAAGAAAGCTTTCTTCAACTCTTCATTTAAGGCCTTTGTGAAGGAGACACCACAATGTTTTCATTATCACATAGGTCCTACTATCGAATATCAAATACTGTAGATTGATCAGTGAATCTTTTTTTAGTTACGTTTGGTCAACTGGCTAACAGTTTGACAACAATACCAGACGGCTACAATAGATTGAATGAGTAACATGGAACTTTCTAGATAGTTTCAATATTTCCAATACTATACATTTGCACTTCTTCATATCACAATTATATGAGAAAGTTGAGGAGTTCTAACCGTAAACTGGTTTAAATAAAACGAAAAAAGCTCACCTGTACTGCGTTGCTGTTTGTAGCCTCGCTGCCTTTATCTATATTGTCAAATATCTTCAACGCGTCCTCAAATATCTTACTCAAAGGTTCCTCATCTGTGGACTGGCCAGCATCGGTTTGGGTTTTACTAGTACTAGTCATTTTAGCACAAATTATTTACTAATTGTATTGTAAATCGTTGTTTCGCTGTTCGCCGCAAACGCAAAACTTGTTTTTCTAAATGACACTTCTACAAATCTACAGCCTACACTTGACATTTGGGGACACAGATTGACACTGACGTTTCTCTTGGTGTTGCTTGTTTTAAGAATTACATTACTAAAACAACACCAACTCGAAGCACCAAACGCATGAAGGGAAAATCATAAAACCGAGTTTGAAGAAAAATAAAAACAATCTTAGCGGAGGCCCGCCTTCAGCGCGGGGCATATTATAGTGTGTTTGCAGACCCCGGTGCACTCTCTCTTCCTACACGCTCATAGTCCGATGATTAGTTAAGTTTTCCTTTCAGCTTTGGCCTTATGGTCCCTATGGCCGTTGAACATTGCTCCTTTGAATGGGTTCCCAAGTTCCCATTCTTAATGATAGTGATTGTTAAAATAAATGTCTATCTTTAGATAAATCAAAGAGTGGCATTCTGTTACTAATCTTGAATCGAGAGAAAGAAAACAAAGACCGTAATTGCTGCTTTACAAGACTTTTAGATTAATAACCGACGGCTGGTTTTAGGTAGCTAACTGCTTCTAGATAACGATTGCTAATATTAAAACCATTAACTAGTTATGCAGATAAATCAGTACCTATTACGTAGACGGCGCAACTCAACGAGCCTACGTAATGTCTTGCGGTTAAAGCAATGTTTTTCACAAAATGCATCTAAATGAAACCCGGCGCTAGTTGTTAACTCACGTTTATTCAACAACTTGTTGACGTAACACCTGTTACTGTTGGTCTGTAAGATTAGATAGTAGGAAAATATAAAATAGTAGTGTAATATCTACAGGAAGTTTTACCTCCACTCCACGCTTGTCTCATTAATAACAACACAATTATATAATGTAGGTACTGTACTACTTTTTCTACCATAGTAATAACAAATATTTGCTTAAAATACGTCATAAGGAAAGGAAGGTCAAGGTCAGTGGGTGACAAATTAACTAGTGGTGTGCCGTGTCGGCAATTCATAGCAGTATAGTATAATTTACGACGCCTAACATAATAATTATAGCAATACACAGAATAAACACATTAAGCCGACAACAGGCTCGGACTACGGACTGTTGAGGTCAGGTAACTTACCTACAGGGCTGCTGATTAATTGCGAAGGATCGTAACTATTTGTTACTGTTGTGTTGCAAATTTGTACACCAGAGATTTGAACGCCTGCAATTTAATAAGTAGGTACCTAAGTAGTTCCATGTGAAACATTAACGTCTCTGTCTGTTCCAATTACCGTCTGTGTTCGAATTAACAGACAAACTCACAAAAGTTAACGAGAGACTCCTAGATTTTCAAAGTTCAGGATAACCGCATAATTTATTCACTCTTTATTTTATAGGATTATTAATGTGCACCTATCAGATTTCGATACCCATATTTGGAATTATTGCATTGTCGATGCCGAACCATGCTCAAACCACGCGATACCAGCGTACATGGCCCTTTAATGTATTAATGTTCTGTGGTACATATATCAAGTGATACGCCAAATGGACAACACTGGGCGGTCAAGTATAGCCAGTTTAGCCTCATCATCAGTACCTATGTTCAGTTGAGAGCCGTTGGTCGACAAGTGAGCACGTTGCACAGCAGCACACATGTAAGTTATTGTTCGTATGCACCGGTACGGAAACACAGTGTGACCTCGGCACATGACAATCGTGCACTCAGGGACGTGTAGCTTGTTGTTTCCATTTTTAAAACAGAATTATGGTGTGACCAGTCCTAATTTTGAGTTGAACGTGGTATTAACTTTATTGTTATCGCAACGCACCCATTATTCATATTGTCATACTCATTACATACGCAAGTATAGCCGTAAGTTATTACATGTCTGAAGTGAATGGTGAATGTGTTCTAGAAGCTGCTTCAGTAGTAAGTACACAAAGTACCACAGAAGCCCTTATTCATACGTCACACTGTGTTTTTATTGTGTAATGCGTGTGCTTAGGTACCTCGTCATCAATTGTTTTGTTTACTTCATATGCCTTCCTATGACGAAATTGCATTCTAATAATTTTGTATGACCGTGTGCACTTAATTAAGTAACTGTTGCAAGCAAATTCATATTATTAGTATTCCATTAGTCTGTTTTGTCGGTTTATATTTAGGTTAAGGGCCAATTTAGAAGATGCTTAAAATTAAGGTTATCCATGGTCTGCTTAAACAAGCTAGGTTCCAGCTGCCTACTAATTCAGACTGACTGACTGACTGATACATCAACGCACAGCCTAAACCGCTGGTCCATGACACATGAAATTTGGAGGGTGTATTCTTAGTGAAGAGTAGGTATCCACTAAGAAAGGGATTTTCGAAATTCCACCCTTAAGAGGGTGAAATAGGGGGATTTTGTTTGTATGGAAAATCTTATTTCTTGGGTTAATAAACTTGAAACTTGGCACCAATACTAATCTAAGTAAATTATGAAGTTTGCCATTTTACGTTTTTCTAAACTACCCCCTAAAAGGGGATTGGGGGGTTTCAAAGTTTGTATGGAAGAATTTTAGCGTGTGGTCCGATTATCTCGAAACTCACTACTTATACCTAGGATAGAAAGTAAAGAATAATGTGTATCAGGATTTTTCGAAAATCTACCCCGAACGGGTTGAAAAGGGGTAGTAAATATTACAGGGGAGGATTTTACTGCATGGCTTGATTAACTCGAAAATTAGTATAAATAATCTTTGAGTCAAGTTATGAATACATCCCAAACGATTTTTTTAACTCCACCCCTGGGGGGATGAAAAGCGGGGATACAGTTTATATGAAAAATCTTAATCATTTAGTTAATAAACTTGAAACCTGGCAAGAATACTCGCCTAAGTAAGTAATAAAGTTTATTATTATAAGTTTTTCAAAACTACCCTTCAAAGGGGGTGGGGGGTGGGGGGGGCGGGGGGGGGGTGTTGAAGTTTGTGTGGAAGTAATTAAATGCGCGGTCCAATTAGCTCAAAACTCAGTATTAATACTTTTGACAGAAAATAATTAATAATAAGTATGTAATGTTGTCGAAAATTGACCCCTGACGGGGCAAAGAGGAGTAATTCGATTTTTATGGGGAGGATTTGAACTTGAAACTGTATGTTACATTTTCACACCTAAACCACTGAATTTCTGATTTAGCAAAGAGATAGATAGCATCCTAGGGAAGGAAATACTTTTTATCTTGGTAGCATGTTCCCGTGGGATAATTTTCGCAATCCACGCGGGCGAAGCCGCGGGCAGAAGCTTGTACTTTATATTTATACTTAAGTATATGTGTCATATAAATCTTACTTAGGTACGTAAATCGTGCTGTTCCAATATGATACCGGGACAAAGCAATATTTTAAACTGGATAATTGGCATTTTCAGCATTCTGTGCGTCACCATTTTTTCGCTAGCACCAACCTTATCCTCCTTTCGCTACCCCAATTAATTTGAAAAAACTACTCTAACATTCAATGTGGGTGCTTCAAGGTAGCCCGCGAAATTAAAATTTTCTTAAGTTTTTTGCAATTTGCTGGTCAGTACCTAATAAGTTGTACGTTGATTAATATATGATTCGCGGCCGTAACAAATATATGTTTCAGAATTATAATCATTAGAATCGGTAATACAACTTGTTAAGTTAGCATAATCCTAAAATGTCAAGATTTCATGAAATAGTCATTCAGTAGGATTACTTGATCTTAGAGAGTTCTGTTGATGACTTTAATGATTATAATTCTGTAAATACATATTTGTTACGGCCGCGAATCATATTTTCATCAACGAACCACATAGTTACTGACCAGCAAATTGCAAACAACGTAAGAAAATGTTAATTTTGCGGGCTACCTTGGAGCATCCACCTTAAAGCGCAGGCCACACCGCCGGCTGGCGGGCGGGCGGGCGAGCCGAGCGAGGCATCGTTTCACCTTTTTTCATACTTCGGTAGCTTATCTCTGTAGTTCGCGGTGTGAACCCAAGTATGAAAAGATGCCTCGCTGGGCTCGCCCGCCCGCCCGCCAGCTGGCGGTGTGGCCTGCGCTTAAATCATCAAATACAACACAGTCTTCCTACCCAGCCCTGCAAACAAAAAAAAAAACTGAAAATTACAATAATCCTCTTGTTTTGAAAGGATTCTGGACATGCTAAACAGTACTTGCAATTCAGCATAATGAATGATGAGTAAAAATTACGACTTCGCACTATTTTAAAATATGCCAATATGCCAATATGCATTTTCTTCTTAATCTATTTTATCCCAAGTACCCACTGGCCTACGTTTTATTACGCCTTAGGGACAGTTTAGTAAATTATCAGTGGTAGGTAGGGAAGTATGTACCTAGGCCTACTAAGTCATTTCATTCTTCAGTAAGTACACTTTGTTATGACATGAGTCATTTAATTAAGTCGTGACTGGCGTGTGCTCGTCGCTATATTACAAAAGTAATAAGTATTACTTAGTTTAGCTAACTTAGCTGAACTGTGTCACAAAGTCACAGGTTACGAAGATGTTGTGTGGCGTTCAATCAAGAAGTTATTGAACCAAACATCACAGCAGCTAGATATTTTTGAAACTTAAGAATTGATAATATAGTTGAAACTCGTTTTCTGAGGCACTTACACGAACCTTCGCCGATCGGTCGAAACTCCGAAAGATTATAATGAGCTTGGATTGAAGTTACTATCATCTATTTTGTTCCATGGCGGATGATGGTGGTTCTTCCAATTCTTACACAAATTCAAAGTCCATAGTGGTTCCGATATATCCTATAATTTTTTTTATTTTCAGTTTAGCCCTTTGTATGATGTCACGAATTTTATTGATAGTCTTTTTTACGATCCATAATCTGCTTTTATGGTGCATCGCTGAATTCAACGTCGTTACAATGTCCTCTTAGCACAAAAGATTATTTTATATTTTCTTTCCAAACTATTTTCCTTTTTTTTTTCAAACTACTAGGTACCTAATACAGAGAATGGTTCATTCATGATTGTCTTATTATTAGTTATTATGTTGTTACTGCAGACTATTGCTACGATTTAGGGACAGTAGCTCCCACTTCTTCAATTGAATTAAATAATTTAATTGTTTAATTAATTGATAATTACTCAGATCTGCTTCAACTAACTACACAGGTCAATTGTTGCCAAGATTAGTGAATCATTTCAATCAACATCAATTGACTTCACGTACCAAACGTGATGCAGATAAGGTACAGTTCGATCATATCTAGCTACCTACTCATGGGCTGATGAGCTCATGTCCGATGAAAGCAATTGAACTTTTTTGTCAACATCATTATGTGGCAATAAAAGTAATATATCAGGGCCATCGATCAATTTAAAAGAAGAGTAACTATGACTAAACTCGTGACCTAACATCATTGTGTCGTTTCTGGAAAATTCTGGCGGGAAACGCGTCGTGCCGGCTCGGGCAGGATGCCGACCATTACAGTTATTGTCCCGACAGTCCTATGCTATGGCTTACACAATCGTTCTTTTAATTCCAATAAAGTCTTGAAGACTCTCGGTTACGTACAGCAATAAATTTATTACAAAATTAGAAAATAAACGCCCAAAATCGATTAGTCTTTTTCCTCCTAAATAAAACGCTTTATCTCAATCAATCGAGTGATATCTGACAGAATAGCAATAACTCATTTCAGCTTGACTACATGCATGCTTATCGTTAATCCGTATTTGTTTACTGAACGATAGCAATAACAATTCATTTCATGAGGCAAAAATCCATCAGTCACAGATGGTGCACACCGTGGACACTGATTCACATGTGTGTGCGACGTGCGATGCTTGTTATCATTAATCAGCTTGCTAACTTGAAAATAACTCATCCGTTAATTTCTAACAAAGATGTTTCTGTTCCAGATATGATGGCTACCCAAGTTATACTTTGAAGATATTCGTCATCATCACATAAAATGGCTCGCAGGACGGTACTTGCTTTCTACCTGATCGCAACTGGTTTGACTTACGGCTTTAATGGGGACAGTTTTGAGCTGGAATGTCCGGATGAATGCGATTGCCACTACTTCAGGATCAACTGGGTGACGGACTGCTCTGAGAGCAACCTCACAGAAGTTCCCTACGATGAGCTGAGCCTGAGCGTGTACATCCTCGACCTGAACGGCAATAATATCACAAGTCTAAAGCCCTTTCCGGGAGATATCAAGATGAGAAGACTGCAGATAGCCAACAATCGTCTGACGAGAGTGGATAAAGAGGCTTTCAAGGGATTAGAATATCTGATAGACATTGATATATCAGGAAACAACATCAGCTACGTAGACCCCGAAGCCTTTCTGTAAGTACCTACCTACCTTGTCTAAAGCGCATTCAGCCGTGTTGTTTTCTTTTGTAAATTAATTCTGTGGAACAACGCCGCCATTGTAATTAGTAATCAAATTACAGAATTCACAATTGCGACACAAATCCTCCAAAACAAAACACAAACGCGTTACCGTTTTGTTTACTGGCGGCCATTGCCACTTCAAGTATTATGAAGTAACATCGTCTTTCAACGCAAAAAGGACAAAAGTTATCCGAATTGATTGCTTATTTTTGTAAACTGTAATATAATTTGCAAACTTTCTTTCGCAAACACAAGAATGATAATTTACAGTCGTTTTTATATCTTCACGCTCAGTTTCCTCTGTGATTTAAGTTTAAGAAACATTATCTAATCAGCGACGACTAGCGCTAATACCAAGTACTTTATCCATTAAACTGTATCAGTAAAAAACCTATCCGGTCCAAAAGTTGACAGTGATTTGTTGAGTTGATTGATGAATGAACCGACGTGACGTGATTACTTTTTCTTTAACACTTGCATCGGTACCTACGTTAACGCCAACACTACAAGCCATCAAATGAGTAATCATGACATAGCACACCTACATTTGTTTACTTCACTCGCACAGTTTTATTCTCACGGGCCGCCATTGTTTGCGGAGCGACTCTGACATTCATACGGGAACACAATACGTGCTGATGACAAAATTGTTCAAATTGCTCTTAAACTCGTTATGGTACCAGAAGCGAGACCAATTGCCGCCAGCTCTGATGCCAATATTGGATAATAGTCACACAATGAATGCAAATTGGATTGGCTAGATCGCCGTTTACAAGCTTACGCTCATTACGAGTGGCGGGACTGGACAAAAGACCCAGTTACCTTCAGGCTCCAGTAGATTGGTCCCACACGTGTACAATGTTTTGTTGACTTATTGTCGTGGTGCCATACCCACTCATGATTCATTGAAGACTTGTTTATTAGCTTGTCGCGCTGCATGCAAAATGTTGAGCGTTTACATGACGCATCGGTAACTGGCACTTTTAAGATTGTTTTATTTTATCAGAGCCCTTTTCAGATTGTTCTTGGTTCAAGGGTGAATCCTTCATTAAACTTGCCATTGCCATTACGTTGCTAAAAGACCCATAACTACGTTTAAGTTTTTCTAAACATATTGAAATCAATTTCATCTCGTGTTTCAGGGACTCTCGTGGACTGCTGAACGTAGAGCTGCAAGACAACCCATTGACTACCGTTGAAGGACCATTTTTGGCCTCCTCTACACTGCAATACTTGGATATCAGTTATTGCAACCTATCATCAATCAATTCACAGTTCTTCGATAACATCACAACGCTGACAACAGTAGATCTTTCAGGAAATCCTCTTAAATCACTGGAAGCAGGCATGTTCGACGTCCTGACTAGCCTGGAAACGCTAAAACTCAACGATTGCAAGCTCACTTCTGTATCTGAAAACACATTCTCATCTGCAATAAACATCAAGTACTTAGAGCTATCCGGTAATCAATTGACCAACACGGACTGGCCAGAGGTCCTCGGGAAGTTGCTCAGACTAGAGTACTTGAACTTGAGGAAATCTGGTCTCACTTCCCTCTCAGAGGATACGTTCTCAAATTGCACTAATTTAGTCTCACTCAATTTAGCTGACAACGAGTTACGTGACTTAGATGTCGCAGCCACGTTGGGCAACAGCGTCACTCACCTGGAGTTATTGGATTTGTCCAACTGTAACATACAGGGCCCAATATCTGGCGAAACCTTTACAAATGCGACTAGATTGAAAACTTTATACCTATCCGGAAATCCGTTGGTTGCAGCTGACTTGCAAGCTGCGTTAGACCCCCTTCCTAAACTTGAGAGACTATTCTTGAGTGACTGTGGTCTTAGCGATCTGCCAGACAACTTTAACGTTTTCGATCATCTTCTAGAGCTAGATATATCTCGTAACCCACTTGAAAATGTTTTCACTAAACTATTGGCACCACTGGAAAAGCTAGAATACCTAAACATGGGATACAGTAATCTTTCCTACATTGGACCAGACACCTTTGCCAGGATGACTTCAATGAAGAGATTAGTACTATCTGGTAATGATCTCTTATCCCTAGAAGCAGGACTTTTTGGAAACTTGACGCAACTAACTACGATAGAACTGGAATTCTGTGGACTGAAAAGACCTCTGAACGGATTGGCTTTCTTTAAAAACTTAACATACATGGACTTGCGAGAGATTCGCCTTGGTGGTAATCCTTTGGTGATCCCAGCGTCGGGACCTATATTCCCGAAACAATTATCTCAGGTATCAATCCTTGACCTAAGTAACTGCAATATATCATCATTAAACGTAGATGCATTCAAGAACACCGAAAATATAACTGACCTCAATCTTGGCGGAAATCGTATAAGATCTGCGATGGGAAGTTTGTCATTCTTAGAGAGATTACATCATTTGGAGAAGATTAATCTCGGCAGCAATAATCTGACAACTATCGACCCTGAGGTGTTCACCAACAATCCTAAGTTACATTCACTGAATCTGCTCGACAATCCGTTCGTGTGCGACTGCAAGATCGCGGAGATGTGGGATTGGGCGAACATGATCAAAGGAGACTTGGATGTCCTGGTGGGGGCCAAGAGTGCTGAGAAAGATATCGTGGTTAAAGGAAACAAGAAGAAGAAGAATCTGTACTGTCACTACAATGAAACGCAACTCCGTAATATGACCACAATGGTTAATAAGACAGTCCCGGGTAGAAGGCCTTTCGCAAAGCCTAGAGAATTAACGTTTGCTAATAGAACATGGGCGAAATACGTGAGAGAGTCTGGTTGCGAGCCGGTCGTCAAAATTCTACGACCAGTGGCTTTAGTCGGCGAACAATTTGATCATCAAAGCAATCAAATTTCAACAGGTGTGACGATTGTAGCTGTTATGGCTTTGGCCCTAGGAGTCGGGACGGTCCTCATGACGATCAAACTGTTCAGGAGAAAGAACATGATTGAAGCGGACACAGAGACGAACAGGAAAGTCAGATAGCAGCTGGATATGAGTACTAAGTGCCGGTGGAAGACCACCGACCATTTAGTCTTTTAGAATTATATTATAATTTATTTTTGTACTCTCAACTGTAATTTTATAATAGTCTCTCTAGAAGTAACAAAGTTGTAGTAATGTTTCGAATTTATATGATCACTTATTTATGTTATGTTACTAGTCACATAGCTTCGATTGAGGTCATGATTCTCATGCGGTTTGTGAAGTTATAGCTTATATTAAGTACCTTTCAGTATTGAATAAATAAAAAGCAAATGCCGACCCACCAACTTTTAATTTTACTTGTCCTTTTTTCTTTATCCAGAGCAAGAACACGGTATCGCAAGCAAACATTATTGTCGACTTGTCGTAGTTAGAAATGCCGCAAAGTTATTATACAGGAAAAAAAATTAACCAATGCGCAAATTGTACCGGTAACACGATATAAAAATTTGCTATTCCATACATTTTGACCGCGTAGGTATTGCACTTTTCTATGAAACAGCAGATTTTTTTTGTTTGATAACTGACGAGGAATTTCTACGGGGTTCTAGAATCATAATACACTGAATTCATGGTTACTGTTTGCGCACGGATTATTTTTTTTCCTGTAGGCTCGCACACAACGTTTACAATAGCCAGAAGAGTAGGTACTGAACGGCTTCGTATGAAAGACAAGATCAAGTCATCACTGGTAGTCTTGAAAGTAGGCCATGCCCAGCCATAGAAACCCTAGAATACCTACTTACATTGTTTATAAGGTGTTGGGTAGATATCCAAGTTCATTACCTATTATTAGGAAACGTTATAACTAATTGATTCGAAAATGGATTTATTGAAAAACTGATTGGTTTCAGTAGTAAACCTATCAAGCAATCTTTTTGCCTATTTCTTCACATCCAAGCGTCTGCAACCTGACAGCGTTTAATCGAATGTTGCTCAAGAGATAACTCAAGGTACTTGAATCTCTTTTTTTGTTCGATGTTTTCGAAATATTTTGTGTTTTCAATGTAAATATTTTGATGAAACGACGACGTCTATATTGCCGTCATTGTGATCTCTAATACCAATTATACCGAAAAAATATTACTGAGTTACTGAAAGAACATTTCGCAAAAGTAAGTAAGTAGGTACTTTTTGTCACAAAATAATAGTTTGCAATAGCTTAATAAATTATGATTATTATTAAAATGATTGTGAGCTATTTAATCTGAAATATTTATAATGGAAATTGACGCATTAAACTTCAAAAATAGAACGCAGCTAATTTTAGCACAGATGATGTCAGCATACATTATTCGCACAAGCGCATGCGCAGTGCGCTCCTCGGCACCTTGCACTTGCACTTGCGCTCTGCTCTTGGCGGTAAAAAAGTGTTCTCGCGTGCCTATCCTATCATCAGGTATCGCGTGATCATTGTAATGTTGGTTCCGAACAAGGAAATCAAATCAGGACCGATAGTCCGATACACACCGTAACAACCGGACACGGAAGGAACTAGGATTCAGGAATGCTTGTTATCGTCATCAATTATAATGATTATGATTATGACCGACTGATCTATGTTAACTATGGCAGTTGTTTCAACAATTTCAATACAAGTGAAACAATGCATTTCCTCAGCGTTGCAGTCGATAGTCTCCGAGTCCGGTAAGCATGCAAAATTGAACTTAGAACTTTTTGCTTCTTCCACGGTTACTGATTTTATAGTCTATAGCAAAGCAGTTTTTTTATTTACCGATGGACAACAACTGTCGCAAAAAATAGCTAGCGTCACGTAATGTATTGGCTGATAGCGAAAGTTTAATTACGTAATAATAAAGAAATAGTTCAAGTTGCTACAGAACTTTTTATATGGTTCAACTCTCCTTATTCTCAGTTAAAAAACAGAGTTCAAATATTTTAACAATTTATTAATTTACTATTACTTTTAACAACTTAACATTAACAACACAATAAATACATAAGTCTTATCAACTCGCTGGCACCCCAGCCGCTGTTCTAGTTTTCTTAATGTACCAGTTTTCTTTATAAACTTTCTTCCTCATGCCCGGCTTTTCACTTTCGGGCCTATGGTTACTTGCCATCGCGGCTAGTTCACTATCGAGTAGCTTCGGTATGGATATCGGCTCAAAACCGTACTGGAACTGTGGCTCTACGAAGTTTGTCTTGCTCTTGTATCTCTGATAGGGTCGTGATGCGAAAGCTGAGCTATCGCGCGGCACCCCTTTGGAGTAATCATACTCGTACAACTGTTGTTTAGGTTTGTGGTGACCGTAATAAGACTTTGCCTTCTCCTTCTTTGTTGAAGGATAATCAAACGAAGGCGCCACCGAGTATTTGGCGAATTTCGGTTTCTGTTTCTTGTCGTCTTCGTCTCTGTCAGCCACATAATAATCAGGCTTTTGTTCTTTGTATAACTTGTAATATCCTAGCTTATTCTGATAGCGATCGAGTAAACCTTCTGGCTTGCTAATTGAATAATCCGTGTAGTAGTTTTCCTTCATTTTGTCTCTCGAGTCCTTATAGCTCGAGCGTGCTTCTTTAGGGTATTCGTCACCATCTTCCTGATATTGCTGAAAAGGGGTCTGTTCGATGTTATACTCGACGTGATCGGGAGCGACCCCGTAACTTTGAGGATCAAAGATGTCTTTCTCAGCAGCTTCTAAAGCCTTTGCGCTGTATGCAGGAAAACCTTCTGCGGCATTTTTATACGCCTTTTCAAAATCTTCTTCATTGTTTTCTTCCCGATCAACCACTTCTTCTTTCATTTGCTCGTGGTGCATGTGCATTTCGTCCGGAGCTTCCTCGTGAATTATGATGCGTTTTGATTTCTCATGAACATGAGTTGGTGGTGCATTGTGCACTTCAGAATGAGGAGGCGAATAGTGGTGATGATCTTGTTGAGGTTGTGACTGATGTGAATGTTTCTGCGGAGAGGAGTGATGATGGTGGTGTTGTGCGTGGGACTGCTCCTCCCGCTGGGGAGGTGGCGCATCTTCCTGAGACTTTTCATGTGCCTGAGACTTCTCGTGATTTACGTGCTGACTAGGGTCAACCTTTATTTGAGCATTGGCGAGCAGACGTATATCTTCTTCGTATTCCTTCGTTATGGGCTCAAAATCGTAATGAGTTTGATGTTCAGTTGGATGTTGAGTCGGGGCGGAATAATGTTTCGATGGATCAGCATGCGATGACTCATCGTGATGTCCGTGACTCGGCCCGTGATGGTGACCTTGTTCTTTATGGGCTGGTTCATGATGTTCCTCCGAAGAATTAGGATGCTCCTTAAAATTGTGATGATATCCTGGATCGCCGTCTTCCGAATCATGAGAAGAATCTTTATGCCTTTCGGAATCACTGTGTGGCGCGCTGTTGTGCACATGTTCTTCCCTGTGTTGTTCTTCTGGTTTGAAATTATATATGAGGTGTGATGGACCTTGACCATTTCCATGGTAATGAACATCCTTTATTTGGACCGGTTTCTTTGACGTGTGCGAAAAACTGTAAGTAACAGGGTCCTTCTCGGATTTAGATCCATAGCTATAGTGCATTGGTTCCGACTGAGTCTCCTTGTTGTAGCTTATTGCTTTTTCTTTGTATGTTTCCTTATGTCCAGGCATATTAATTTCGTATACAATTTCTGGTACTTCATCAAGAGTCTCGTGGTGCGGTCCAGACGTTTTCTTAGGAGCATCATTATTTTTTGCATGTTTATTAGAATGTGTTGGTTTCTTTTCCTTCTTTTTATGTGTATGCTTCTGTGGCTTTTCACTGATTTCTCCGCTATCATATGTCATTGTCTTTTGAACGACAAACTCCTTTTGGTAATTTTTGGCACCGTTTATATCACCTTGTGGCAATTTTTGGTATGTGGCCTGGGCGATTCTAGGCAGGAAATGTTGCACTTGAGGTACGAGAGGGTTGGCAAATGTCAGAGGTTCAAGAAGAGTTAAGTCTAGCAGAGGAAGAGGTTCACTTTTCACTTTCACTACAGATGTCTTACCATTGATATCGTTCACGTATGTATAAGTTGTCTGTTTGGCAGGAGCTGATTGCAGTTGAGCTGCTCCTGAGTGTTCTGGGGCCTCTTCTACACGTTCATAACCATGTTCTACAAGAACGATTTGAGGCGTTTCTTGTAACCTTTGGTAATTCGCCCCTGAGTGAGTCTCGTGAGGTTTCTCTTGGCTACGGTGTGAATTCGGTCCGTCATGAGACGTGTGGGGATTTTCTTGCACTCGCTGGAACTTGGATTCACTATGATCAGAGTTAGGTTTTTCTTGAAGACTTTGGAACTTCACTTCACCATGAGCTCCGTGTGGTACTTCTTGGATGCGTTGGAATTTTGCTTCACCGTGAGGAACAGGAGATGATTCCTGACCATTATGGAACTTGGGTTTACCAACAATTATTTGAGGTAACTCTTGCTGTCGTTGGAATTTAGGCTGATTTTTATTGTTGCTGTATTGCTCATGCGACTGAGCATTGAAGAACACCGCCTTATTGTTCGTTGACTGTTGCTGGGCTTGCGGAGCTCTAAAACCGTAATTTTGAGCATTTGACGAGGGCGCCAAGCTTTGAACATTCTGCGCATACACTAAGTGTCCGAAACTGGGAAAGTGATTGAGAGGAGTCGGAGTTGGGCTCTGCAGAGCTGGGACTCTGAAGGGCGCACCGAAAAACACCTGTGGGCCAGACTGCTTGAACTGGAAGTTAGGCGAGGCGGCGACTAGTGGCTGAGCCAAATGTTCTGGTAGTTTCGTTTGAAGCGACACATACTGCTGCGGAAATGCGGCTTTGTAGGAAGCATGCTGAGGGGCGTCAAAGTATCTATTCCCGTACGAATCCATCAAGTATGTATTCACATTTTGATTCGCTGGCTTCTGCTTCACCGGGGCGACTTGCGAGGCCGCAGCTTTGGGCGCAGCAATGAACTGCGGTAGCTGGAACGAGTAGGACGCGTAGGGCGCCGCACTAGCATACACTCCCTGAGGAACGTTGCGGTACAGGCGCGGAGCACTCTCTGCACTTTCATTATCTTGGACGATTGCACTCTGTGTGACAGATCCTTTGTCACCAAGGGCTTGGCTTATCGTCAGCCAGCACACGACCGCTAATACTGACTGCGAACAAATAGAAACACATTAAAAAATTATAAAATTGCTAGTAGTAAACTAATAATAGAACTTAGTTGATTAGATTGTTATCTATAGTACAATTAATTATTTGAATCAATTTACCTTTCTCCCCATGTTGGTCGACGTCGTATCGAGACGGCGGGAGAGTCACTGCAGCGGCGCGGCTCCCTCCGCAAGCTTATATCGTAACGTGCGCAAGCGCAACCGCCGACCGACGGTCGTCTTTTTGCTAAAGCCACTCTATTTTACTCCGTTTTAGGTTGGTACAGACGCCCGTTATATTATATCATTAAACACTCAACAGTGCCAAATAAAATAAGCCAAATTGATATTTTTCGTTTACACTTAATTGGAAATGGAAAATAAATAAAGTACTTCCTGTATCCGGAGACGTAATATAATTATAAACTAATGTTACACGACCGTCAACAATAGATTTGGGAGTCGCCTGGTTACGTGAGCGGCGAGTGGGTGTTAGATTGGTTCTTGTAATAACACTAGTTCAGTTGCTGAGTAACAGTTTCGGACATGAAGTCGCCATAACGCAGCATTTGCAATAGATTAAGGGCGTCGGTAAAGACACGTCGTAATTGTCACGCTCGAAACAGGGTGTTAACTTGGTGCAACAACAGCGCAACGGAATGTCACAACGGATCAAGGATAGATATCAACGAAGTAATCTAAATGGGAAAATTGTTTTAGGCAATTAATCGGATCGATTGTCTGTTGAAATTTATTATTTTCCGGTTTATTTGTTAGAAGAAGGTGTCACACGGTATTTACTTTCCTAACCCACTAGCTTTCTTCGGCGCAGGGTCACGGTCAGTGCGTAGGGAGCCAAGGCACTGGAAACCCAGTGAAAGTCCACGTATCAGCGGAGCCGCTGGTCAGCGGTCAAGCGTGAACTTATATCGAATTCACGGTCAACCGATATGGGTATCGAGCGGTAAAGTCACACAAAGTTCATTTGAAATGTGTAAATGTGAAGATACTATTTTTTACATTTTATCTGTAGATAATAGAATTCACTGCCTCGTAGGTCTTACGGTCGTAAGCTTAACTCGCAAGCGCTCGCTACTACTGAAGTGGTGAGCATGAGGTCCCAGGTCAGGCAAAGTGATAACTGGAATTTCGCAGTTGCAGCTCGGAGTCTGGATTTGTGCCCAGTTGGTGGCAATAGGCTCACCCCCATTACACGGGACTAAAACATAACTGAGGAAACGTGGGTGTACTCTAGGAACTCCGCTGCCTAACCCTTCGAGCATTACAGGATTAATCCGAAGTTTTTTCGGCATTATGCTGCTTTCTGGCTAGGTGATTGCCATTTAGTCATTAAGGTAAGCTAAGTAAATTATTCGTGGTAGAAAGGACTACCCACAATCCCCCGCGATACGTGAAGATATTTCATTAGCTAACATTACAGCATCGACAAAAGCAAATGCAATGGTTACGTTAGTGAAACCACAAATTGTACAAGCCGCAACCTTGTCATATTCTTGTTTGTGTACGTTCCTGGATTTGTTCATTCAGTGGTTAATCAATTTTATGCCAGTCTGCACTAAACTTTTAAGTTGAAAGCCTAACTCTAGTATGTGGGACGCATTTAAAAAAAAACAGCCAAGAGCGTGCGTGCGCCCACGCCGGCCACGCACAGTAAAGGGTTCCGTAGATGGGATGAGCATTGAGGTACGCATGGACAGTATTTTTTTTATAAACGCCGAAAAATTTTTTTTTGATAGTATTTTTCGAATAAGCTATTAAAACCTAGGTAGGTAAATTATTTCTTTTTTAATAAATCTACATATAATCAGAAACTAATTACTTTTACAGCAGTCACTTAAAAACATCATAATCTTTGTATTGTAATTATGGGATCTAACAATAACACGAAGTCCCGTTCGATCTTCTCTGCCTACCCCGCAAAGGAAAGTGTAAAGTTACAAAAGTAGTAGGTAGGAGGTACTTACAAATTATACCTACTTTTCATCATAAAATGGTATAAGGTCTATGTGAGATACCAATTTTCACCTTGTCTGTGGTTTTTAAGTTGACAAGTTGACAACAGCAGGCGTTTTGGTTTTGACGTTTGATACTTTGATCACATCAAAGACTACAATATGTATAGGGATGGATCAAATTTCGCCACCACTTTCACCATATCAGTCGTGCAGTTGGGGTGAACGATACCACTCGGTGAGGAGGAAGTATTGACATTTTTTCTCGATACCGTAACGGTCGTTAAATATCGATGGCTACTCGTTATCGAACAAAAAGTATCGATACTTACTCGTATTGGTCATTTTTTTCTTAGAATTAAAGACAAATAAAAACAGCAGTAAATATTGATATTAAGTTTATTGATTGTAACGAGAAACTAACGCAAAAAAAATGTTCTTCTGCTTTATTATTAATATAGATATAGATAAAAGACAGAAAGACAGAATGAAAAAACGTTTATTTGGATACAGTTTGTGAAACACAAAATTCAAAATTAATAAAATTTACAAAAATTGTTACAGACAACAATATTGTGTGCCTCACGGCTGCGCCAAAAAGGTTCATTTCAGCATTAATGCCAAACAGATGCTGTCTGACGCTGGTTTTCTAATGAACCTTTAGGGAAAAGTGACGGGGAGTACCTACACAGTTTCAACATACCTAATACATACTTATAAATAAATAAATAAACTAGTAATCACGTACATATACCATTAACTGTTTTTAACCCCCGACGCAAAAACTCTCTGTGTGTAAGGGGGGGGGGGGGGGGTGTATGTCTGTCTGTGGCATCGTAGCTCCCGAACGGATGCACCGATTATAATTTTGTTTTTTTTGTTTGAAAGGTGAATTTGTCGGGAGTGTTCTTAGCTATGTTTGATGAAAATCGATCCAAGATGGCCGCCGCCACAAAATGGCGGATTACATATTTTTTCACAACTCCCTCAATATGGGTATCAAATGAAAGGGCTTGACTAGTAGAATACTATACACTATGACAAATTTCAAATCCAAGATGTCCACTAGCACAAAATGGCGAATTACAATAAACCTGATTAAATACCAAATTACCTGAATCTTAAAACGCAAGAAAATAAAAGAAATGAAATAACAAGGAGTCCCTACAAAAAGCATGAAATAAAAAATTAAATTAAAAATTTAAAAAACCCCCGACAACGTGAAACCGTATAAAAAGAAAAAAAAACTTGAAATTATGACCCCCACGTACAAGTGCGTATGAAATTTTTTGATTAAATGTTGTTCAAAAAATTTCATATGTACTTACGTAGGGTCATAATTTCAAGTTTTTTTTTCTTTTTATACGGTTTCACATTGTCGGGGGTTTTTTAAATTTTAAATTTTTCTCGATGAATCTAGATGAGATTGATTTGTGCACGGTGTACTCAAAGTCAAAAAAGTCAAAGTCAAATCATTTATTTCAAATAGGCACATAAAAGACGTCAAAAATAAAATTAAGATAAAATTGATTCTAGTCGCCCCTTCCAAAAGGTAGTTTTCGTATGGAGAAGAATGGGCAAGAAACTCCACCGTTACTCTTTTAAACTGTTTTACAATATTTTGCATACATTATTTATATAATTATATGTGAAGACGATGCACCTAAAAATAAATAAATTACTATACCACAATAGGTAAAAGAATTAAAATGGATAAATGAAACCATGACATATAGATTAATTATGTGATAGATACATGGTGCTCACACATTTACAAACATTCCAAAATCCAAAATAAATAAATAAGGAGTAATAAGTCCGGGTGTGACCCCAAGTAATTACAGAATGTAAATCAATGTCAAAGAAAAAAAAAAGAATAAATTATATACAATTACATTAGCAACCAGTTTGATTTTTTCTAGACTCTAGAGATTGTCCTATGGAGCAGGACCAGCATGTTTCCAAGCATTCTTATCTTGGATATAATCCTCTAATTTTTAATATCCTTGCTTACAAAGTGTAATTTTAATATAAGTTTTAAATTTTCTTTCATTTAATTGCAATATTTCACAAGGTATTTTGTTGTAACATTTAACACAGTACCCCATAAAAGATGTAGGTATGTAGGTACTTTAGATAATCTGAAAAAAGGTTGATCTAATTTATCTTTATTTCTAGTATTAAAATTATGTCTATCACTTATTTTATTAAAAAGATGTTGATTTTTTCTTACATACATAATATTTTCATAAATGAATTGGCAAGGTACCGTCATAATATTAATACTTTTAAATAGTTCCCTAAGAGATTCGCGGCGACGTAGATTGTAAATGGCTCTGACAGCTCTCTTTTGCAAAATAAAAATGCCTAGATAGGTATTCATTTATGCTAGATGACTAAATAAGAGCAATCGTATGTATTTTATTCTATGAACGCATCTTTTACTAGTTTTAGTGTCGTTCCCTAAGTAAGAAGAATGGGAGGATGTAATGTAAGGGAGATGCGCTAAGGTAGCTCGCGAAATTCAAACTTTCTTGCGTTTTTTGCAATTTGCAGGTCAATGTCAGGTTGATAAACAAAATATGACTCGCGAGCGTAACAAATATACGTATGTGTAGAGCGTGTGTAGTTACGTTCGCATTCCATATTTTAATCAACATGCACGAACAAGAAAACAACAAAACACAAAACAACAACACGGGGGAACAAGAAAATTCACGCGGAAAAAGTCGCGGGCAGAAGCTAATAAAATATTAAATTTTATTCCGGACATATCAATTGCTTATAGAGTTCCAATATGAGTATTTTTTAATCGATACCTAATTGGTACTCGATGCCAAAAGTATCGAGTAAATATTTGTATTATTACATCTCTATTTCCTTGTGGTTGTCAGTCAGTATTGTTGTTGTGAATATTGTGATTTTGAGTTTTGGTGGCAATTTCATCTTCGATTATTTCTAATTTCTCTATTATTCTGTTAATCACATCGTTCACATCTGATCGTAACACTCTTTGGTAACATCCCAAAATGACAGCTGAGAAACGCAAGCGCTCAGTAAACTTTAGTACAGAAGAAAAAATGAAATTTCTTCGCATTTTGAAAAAAAAAGGCCAAGTGATAATAACTAAAGTTACCTCGCACGACCTACAAACAAATCGTTTGAAGGAAGACGCTTGGACAGAAGTAACAGAGGAACTAAATGCATCCGGTAGCATCCTAAGGTTCGTTGTATTATTTATAATGTCCATAAATCAACAAATTAAAAAAAAAACTTGCATACGCATAGTACCTATCTACATAATTAGATACCTATGGTAAACTCGTCTATTCGTGTATTTTCCCGCACTATACTCTTTTTTCAGAACTAAAGATAATCTTAAAAAGTTGTGGCAAAAAATGAAAACAGAAGCCAAAACCTACACCCAAACAAATGGAACTAGCGGAGAGCCAGCAAGAGTGGATGATCCTGTCCTGGAAGTGGTAGCAGACCTAACTGGTTATGGAAGTTCAGTTGGAGGGTCCACTTATTCGGAAGTAGAGTCAGTTTATGACTGTGAACCTGAAATAGTATGTAAGTAAATCATCATTGAGAGCAGTGGTGGTCCAGCGGTATCAGCAGACACGTACTTTATTTTGTGTATTATATTCATCACCACTGCTCTCAAAACGGTGTAGGAAAACATTGTGAGGAAACCGGCATGCCCTAGTGCCAAAAATTCAAAGATGTGTGATATCCATCAACACGCACCGGCCCCGCATGGTATATTACAGTCCACTCCCTCTCACAGAGTAGTAGGCCTGTGTCACAGCAGTGGGAATGTTATAGGCTGATTATGTAAATCATCATTATTGCAAAGCAATGTTGTATGTTCGCCAACAACGCCAACTGTGCTATAAATACAAACACACTTGCAAGTATCCCTCAAGCCCTCAACCCAATATCCAAAGCACTGTAACCTAAAGTACAACATTAGATAATATTATTGAAAAGCCCAATCCCCCTCCGTCTACCCCACCAAGCATTAGTGTACTACACAGTTGCAGCCCTCCAGCAAGTTTATTATTATTTATTTATTATATGTATTTTAAAGAAGGCTTACAGACTAACAAACCAATGACATAAAGAATGTAATATTAAAAAATTGCTAGTAACTAGCCTCCACTCATACTTAAGGAAAAAAGTCGAAGTTGAACCCCTTTTAGGGGGATCATCAACTAAAATCATAACCTTGTAAGGTAAAAACATTCCAACACTTAGCATAAAGGAGACTGGGCAATTTTGTATGGGATGGTGGTCTAGGGACCAATGACGATATGGTTTTGATACCTGCGCCTGGTGACGGGGATCATCACGGGACACTGCTCACTAAACAAACACTTTCAGACTATAGACATAACGGACAGCCCCCTGTGCAGAGCTTGCATGGAGGCTGATGAAACCGTCGCGCATGTCCTCTTTCGAGTGCACAGGCGTCACCCAGCTTAGGTCGGAAACCCTCGGGACACCCAGATCTTACACAGATGTTCTCAACAAGCCAGGAGACTTAATAAGCTTCTGGAGGGAGGTGGGCTGGTTGGAATAACCACCGACAGCCGCCGATGGCCCACGCACAATGGTCCACCTGAAAGACTAAGTGCGGAAACCAAACCCGTAACATAGAACATGGTTTTGATATTTGTTTATTGACCTAAAGAAGGTGGCTGGGACAGACTGGATGCGGAAGGCAGAGCACAGAATGTTGTGGCACAGCCTGGGAGAGGCCTATGTCCAGCAGTGGACTGCGATAGGCTGAATTGATTGTTAATTGATTTGTGTATGGATACCTTATCTATACTCTTGTGCAAAGGGACATCAAAATCGGTCATTGAGAAGAATATCACTTACTTTTTATCATAAAATTTCAGGTATTAAACAAGAAAAAAGCAATCCAAAAAGACGTTGGCCTACATTGCGTGATGATGAGCAGTCAAATAAATCTGCGAAAGTATCACCACCATCAAACAACAACTTTGCAAGTGAAAGACTTAAATGTGAAAAAGAAAAAAGCGCCCTTATAGAATTACAAAAGCAGCATATGACTGAAGAACATGCTTTAAAAATAAAGCATGGGGACTTAAAAACAAAAATATTAGAGGCTGTTTTGAAGAAAATACAAGGTAAGTAATGATATATTAAAAAGCCAATCACAGACGTAGTTTTAATAACAAGCATATTACCATATATTTTCAATAATATCTTTGAGTGATAATCTATATCTCTAGAACCAGTTGGATTTGAAAAATTATTTTTGTATTTGATAGCTCAATTCTTGAGGAAGGTTTTTTTTAATATCATGCTCCCTTTCGGTTTTAGTTTTAGCGCTATTGCTTTGTTTTCGCTCCTGAGGGATCTAAAATTCTAAGCGATGCGATGCGAAGGGGTGGGTCGGGGGAACAATAAATTTCACGCGGACGAAGTCGCGGGCATAAGCTAGTATTATAAATTTTCTATGACATCACCAACCTTCTTCTTGTCTAGATTTGACTATGATTATGTTGCTCTTGGGGTAAATACCTCTGCTAACAAAGAATCAAACGTTGTTACAGATGAGAAACCAGTGGACTCTGAACTACTGAAGATAGTATCAAACATGTAATTGCCTTGTTGGTCTAGTTGTCCCAAGCACTACTGCTGAGCATGAGGTTCTGGGTTAATTCCCGGGTCAGCCAGTGTCATTAGTTTTTCCATCAGGAATTTCTCAGTTGCAGCCTGGATTTGTGGCCAATTGATGTTAATAGGCTCACCCCCTATTAAATCGGACTTAAACATAACTGGCGAAAAGTGTGTTGTACTATAGGTAAAGCTCTGCCTAACCCTTCGAGGAATACAGGCGTGATGTTATATTATTACAATGTTCTTTTTTAGATTTTAATTTTTGTCTGAAATCTAAATTAGTTCACTTCAAAAATTAAAACAATGTATACTTGTCAACTCCGGCCCCCGTGGCGGGTTTTAATACTGCTAAAGGGGACTGAAGATTTTAATATGAAGCCTGGCAAACCTACTGTCGCACCATTTTGTTTTATTTTTTTTTTAAATTGCAGCCACACTTGGAACATCAATATAAACGGAAAATATTATAGGACCTAACACCGTAAAGTCACGTTATCGAGATACAGGGTGGGCAACTTGGTATACAATTTTGCCGCCATTTTGTTTTGGCGGCAAATATGACAGTTGTTTCATGAAAATTATTTTGTATAGATACGGCAAATTTGTTATGGAGCATTTTACGAGTATTTTAATTATTAAAACATTCTACTCAACCCAATCATGTATTGCGGAAACTCAAGAAAATTGCGGCCAATTTTTGGTAGGAATCACTTACCTTCGCGACTAGCAATAACTCGTTTAGTGATTAAATTAGAGCAGCATGGTCAGTTGGGCTTAGCAAACATGTGGTTCCACAAGACGGTGCCACATGTCATACGGCACGAGCCATAATCGAGACATTGAAAAGAACGTTTCCGGGTCGATTAATTTCGAGAAACGGTGACATTATTGGCCCCCAAGATCCTCGGATTTAACAGCTCCTTTTTTGTGGAGCTATCTAAAGGACGTGTCTATGCTAACATGCCAATGAATTAAAACAAAATATCTGGGACACAGCCACTGAAATAACACAGGAAATGTGTGAAAATGTCATGAAAAACGCAGTGAAAAGGGTTCACATCTGCCATGCTGCTAGAGGTGGACATTTGTCGGAGA
The DNA here is from genome assembly GCA_947507525.1 of Apamea epomidion. NCBI lineage: Eukaryota > Metazoa > Arthropoda > Insecta > Lepidoptera > Noctuidae > Apamea > Apamea epomidion. The sequence goes on along the minus strand of OX382225.1, from coordinate 21,200,833 downwards.
TTATTTTCCATACTGAATTGCCGGCCCTAAATACTATATTTAAATAAAGATACTTAATATTTTTTTTATATTTGATAGAATAAAATTTTAAAAATAATGTGTATACCTCTTATTTGCCCACCCTGTATTAACGTTCAAAGTTGATCATGTGACATTCATATTTTTAACTTGTTTAGATCTTTTTGCATATATGTTTGATTACTTTAAAACTTAACAGAGTGATTGTTTCATACATATGGCGGACAGGTTCAAACCCTAAAACATGTCTAAATGGGTAAGTTACAGTGTTCTTCAGTGTTGAGCGAGGTACTTTACTCTTCTCTTTACTTTCGGCATTACATCGAGGTCTTCTAGTCTTATGATAATGTAAAAAAAAAACTTTTTCTTGCCTCCCCGTCGAGATATTCGTCAGTGTTGGAACACGTCGAACATTTGTTGATATAATTTCTGACCTAGTATATTACTGTCTTTTAAATATCATAGGCTTCTTTTCAATCTTCCTCATTGTGTCCTTGCAGTGGATTACCTACTCACAGTTGCCAGATTTATGCTCTACAAGCATTACCTTATTTCTAGTCTTCTTCATCTACAGTTTTCTGAGACATTCATAGCAAGTTTGTTTAAAATTATATCGTACATACCTAGTATTAAGGGTCTATCCACAGTGAAATAATTCTTTTATTTTTTGTAATAAAAAGATATTAAATGTTTAAAAGTTTGTTTATTTTCTTATCATACATAGAAAAGACACTTAGAAAGTTAAATGATTAATTAGACTTAGTAGATTAATCTTTATCTTAGGTATAAAAGTAAAATTCTTACTCTTACACAAAGTGATGAATCAGGGATCAGTATTCCGTACAATCATGTAAACTCAAAATGGGCGTGGTGTCCAACGAAAGGACATTAGAAGTGTCCTTTTGTAAAAAAAAAAAAAAAAACTAAACTGGTGAAATTTGAGTTTAGGTAAACCTCTGCCTAACCCATAGGGAGAACAAGCTCAATGTTGTGATGCTACGTTGTAAAAAATTGCTCGTCCTACCACAGCAAACGTTTCTCTATAAGCTGCGGTGTTTGAAGATCGATTTTGCCAGGGTAACGTTTCAAACGTTACTCCAGCAATATGTGTTTTTCTCAAATAACAGTAAAACTAAAATTCACACAAATTTTGCTATTAGTAAACAAATTGCTCCTCATGATACACTAATTATTTGTTATGGTCTCACCTCTCAAATGCACAACATTTTGCGAGGATAACGCACACTGTTTGAAGAGCTCATGAGTAAGGGCTTTCTTTGATTATCAGAAAACCCATAAAAAAAATACCATAGACAGCAGCAAAAAGCTGGAAGCATGTTTGCTTTCAAGTTCATGCGTGCACGCCTCTATACGTTCTCGGTATCGGCATGCAATAAAAAAATTAAACCGAAAAAAAAGTATACCTAAATAATTTTGAGTCGGCGCCGTTTAAATTTAAGGCAATCTTTGTTTTCATGATTGTTTGGCGCCACCTCAAAATTATTTAGGTATACTTACATTAGTTTAAGAACTTGGTTATTAAGGTTAAATAAAAAAGGTTTATTATTTTTTGCTTTTCACTTTTTTCGGCGGTTTAATTTTTTTTGTTAAAGTTTTTATTTTATATTTTTTTGTGGCTATAATCTACTAATTGTTTGCCAAAGAGCAGGCATTATGTGGCACTGAGTAGAGTAATAATACACAACTCAGCATTCAAATCTGTGAGTGAACAATAAATTACCCCTATTTTCCCACCCTTAGGGTTGGAATTTTTTTCCCTAATTTATATGGGACCAACTTTGGGGTACACCCTTTCCAATAAAAAAAAAGAATTGTCAAAATCGGACTACTCTGTAAAAAGTTATATGTAAAAGTTATGCGTGGTCATACATAAAAAAAAAAATATTTTTCGTCGGTTAAAATTACGTAAATTCAATTATAATAATTTTATTTTTCAATGTAATCCCCTATTACCCCCAATGCATTTATTACATGAAATGTATTACATCTCGAAATTAACTTTTCAATACCCTGTAAAAAATAACTTTTCTTTCTCTGAAAAATGCTCATTTATTGCTGCCTTGAGCTCTTCATCGTTGGAAAATCGTTTCCCACGAAGGACATTTTTGAAATTAGGGAACAAATAATAATCAATCGGGTCTAGGTCCGGGCTATAGGGTGGTGGGTGGTCTTTACCCCATCTTTTTTCTTTTAATTACTTCCCGTAAAATCCGTAAAGTGGATGCGTAGGATGCTGCATTTATGGTTTCACCTTTTTTTGTGTACTCAATCAGCAGAATTCCCCGAGTCCCTAAACACTGTGGCCATGATTTTCTCCGGCAGGCGGAACGACTTTGAATTTCTTAGGGGGCGCAGTACCCTTCTTGTGCCACTGCATGGAGACTTGCTTACTTTCAGGGTCATAATGATGAACCCACGTTTCATCTCCAGTAAAAATTAGATCGAAAATACTTGATGGAACTTCACCACAGAGCTTTAAAAACTCTACAGCACTCGATTCGCACTTGCTTTTAAGGCGCCGCCGCGGCATTGCGCGCCGTGAGCATTCGTGGCACCCACCTTGCACTAACTTTTGAAACGTATAAAATATGAAGATCATGAAGAATAGTGTGCACGGAACCAACAGAGAGGTGGGTCATCTCTGCTATCATTTTGATCTTCGTTCGGACATCCTCCAGTATAAGCTTCTCAACTTTTTTCACGTTTTCTTCTGTAGAGGTAGTAACCGGGCCGCCCGCGCCCGACTCCCGAGCGAGTGTCGCAGGGGCGTGAAACTTAGAACTGTTGTGATTTTCGACCTTAATGACAGACTAGTGCTGCTGTCTTTGAAAGTTTTGCAGAACTAAATGTCGATAAAACCGTTTCCAAGTGATTTTAGTCTCGCTAGATGGCGCCTTTTTTGCCTGAACAACTGTTTTATTGACAGAACTGTCAGTGCTGGCGAAATCATTCAAGACTTTGAAACTTTGAATTCAAACTTGAAAACTTCTATTCCATGCTTCTCGTGTTAAAACTTTCGTTTTTCCGCGTTATCGTAGTGTTATTTGTTATTCATTGTGTTGTTATTTTTACTGTTTGCTTCTTTGCTGATAAGTTTTTGTTAATAATAGGTTTAAGTGTTCGTTTACGAGTTTTTCATTGCAATTCTCGCAAAGTCGCAATGAGTTCTCGAAAAACTCGTTGCATTTTTGGTTCCGACACTTTTGGTAAGTATTGCACTTAATAATGAAGTTAAATGTACTTAAGGCTATTCTGTAATGTTAAAACACATTGTTTAACTTCTTCGACATAGACATAGTGTTTTCACAATCAACGCTAATTCCGTGACTACAAAGCTCGAAATTCTAAAGATTTTAGCTATCTTAGGCGTTAAATCTATTACGCATAAGATAGCATATTATAAAATAGTAAAAAATTAGCATCAACATTACAACTCTGAAAACATACACCTGTGGAAAGTATTTCTTTTTGTACATATCCTAAGTAAACACTATTATTTCCAGGAGTGTCAATGCATGGTTTTCCGAATAAAACTAAACACCCTGCCCTCTTTGAAGCATGGGTATCAGTCATACCCGAAAATATAGATCATGAAAATTCTGAGGTTCTGAAATCATTAAAACTGTGTGACTACCATTTTAAACCAGAACACAGGACACGAGGCCATGGCATTACTAAAACAGCTATAACCCTGTCTGTATTTAGAAGGTAAAATGAATATCGATTATTTGTTATATCTTGCACCACTTTCTTTTACATAAAGGTATGCATATGAATGATTTTTCATTATAATTATTTGATAATCAGTTGCTGCATGTGCTTCCACCTGCAACCTAGGGGAGCTGTGGGATAAAAAAACCCTATGCGTTAGTCCAAGACATGGTCTACCTGTGTGTCAGATTTCATTGAAATCTGTTTGGCTGTCTGGGCATGATTGAGTAACATGCATCCAAACAACGTTAACTTGTCACTTGAAGTGTCAGCCGGACACTGGTGTCCTGTCACTTTTTTAATTCAATACTATTTATTTTACTACGGGGTTTTTACAAAGTGTGTTCCACATTATATTGCTAGGAAGTAGGACAATAAAAATGACCCAATTCTTCAGTATACACCTGACTAGACAAATGTGTGCTTAAAGTGGTAGGTGAGTAGCTTTTAGGTAGATGGATCTTACCTGTATCGCAAAATGTCCCTTGTCATTATAAATAAATGCATATGCAGGAGTACAGTTAAAATTTAAAAAGTTGCCCCTTAATGCTTACTCTCATACTGCCAACCAGAAATTACCTAACACTTTTCATTACGCTTACACTTTTTATTTTCAGGTGTGCCAAAAGTAATAACCGATCTGGATACAGAACATAATTATTGCTAGCTGTTTCCTCAGCAAACGTTGAAATGGCTACACCATCATCATCTGGTGCAACACAGAATACCGGTAAATAATTATTGTCACACATAATATTTATCATGTTTGCAGGGCTAGGATGTAGTGTCAAAACTATTTATCACTATTTTAACTCCGTGGCAGAAAATAAATACAAGCCCTTTCTTATTAGGACTAAAAATTATTGTTGACTTGAACCACTCTAAACTTCTCTCTTTCCCCTTTTTTGCCATACTACCCCTGCTGAGATTGTATACTTACCCATCAATCTCAATATCAAGCAACTTAGAATGTTGCTATGCATCTTGGGGCGATGGTCCTTCAATTATTTTTAAATTCTATCAATTAATCTTGGATTTATACATATCATCACGCCTTGTTTTTCCGAAGGGTTAGACAGAGGTGTACCTATAGCTTAGTACACCCACATTTCGCCAGTTATATTGAAGTCCCATGTAATTTACATGGCAATGTCTTAGGTTTATATGTAACAATATATAATATATTATAATTGCTTTAAATATCATAATACTGGATAAAATTGTACCTTCTTATGAGTATTTACTTTTTTCTTTATAGACATTGCACTGACGAGCCATGTGCATATGCAAACATCAGTAGATGCTTGTATGCTGTATAGTGAGGAAGAATCTTCTAAATCGCAAACATCATTATGCAAAAGTAAGTTAGTATTTTGTCTACGTAGATAATTGATTTAATGCCGGTACAATAAATAAATAAATGGTAGCTCAACTGAACTTACTTTATAAATATTGCGAAGATTCCAAATAGAAGAAGCATGCTCTTAAATGTGTGTGTGGTGTCCCCTCTACATTCAATTTAACAAATAATCTGGCATGATTTATAGGCCTTTGCTGGCAACTTTCAGATTACTAGGAAAGAAAGTATCCTGTGTTAATCCAGGATGTCCGATTATCTGGGTGCAAAATTTCATCCACATCCATTCAGCCAATCCTGCGTGATTGAATGACAATGATAAAAACACAAACATCTTCCAAAACTTACCCATTTTCTATTATAACAATAGGGCGAAAGTTTTTATTGAATCTTATAATATAACAGTCAATCTTAATTTTTCAGGAAATACAGATATTACCCGAAGTAGGACGGAACAGATCAAAGATTATCACAGGCAAATGACAAACCTGAAGAAAATGGTTACTCGGATGAAAAATAAAGAAGAGTCGTTCAAAACCTGACTGGCAAGGGCAGAAAGAATTGCACGATCGTCTGTTAAAGTAACAAGTAGTATGTCCATGGCGGCCAGAATTTTTACTGGTTTACAATGCAGGGAGTCAGGAAAAAGATCGAGGTCGACGATTTACTGAGGAAGAGAAAGTACTTTCGCTTTCTTTACTGAAAAGGAGTCCGAAAAGTCATAGCCTTCTCAGGAAGTATTTTTGTTTGCCATCTAAGAAGACTCTGTTAAATGTTTTAAAATCCGTAAAATTAGTCCTTTATTTAATTAGTCTTTGAAAAGTTAAAAGACAAGAAGAAGACAAGACAAGAATTTTGTCAGGTAAATACAATTACGATGGTGAAGACCAAATTAAATTAGCAGCCCTTTCATACTTCATGAAACATAAAACGAAACCAAAAAGTAAATGGCATCTTATTATTGATTTTATATTATTATAACAGTAATAGAGTGCACTGGGGTAATCACGACAGTCGGGTATATTCCGAATTTTATTAATTACAACCAAAAGCAGCGATATATTTTAAATATCGGGGCATTGTTAATAAATAATTATAATTCATCTCTTATAATGTATATAATAAATAAATTGTTATAATTATTTGGTTTTATTATTTTAATTGTTTACTATAGGTGGTGGTACACCAGCAGCCCTATTTGCATTTAATTGTTCTTGTTATGGTATTTATTTTCTTTGTTAATTGCAAATCTGACTGCGGCTGCGGTGTAAAGGTCGCCTTCCCAGTACACTAACTTTCAATTTTCAAATACGGCGCGGCGCCGGTAGTACCTACGTATAAATATAGTATACCTACCTACCTATACGTAAACGGGTACCTATAACCCACGGCCTTGGCATTTAGTTCTGATAAAGTTTCATAGACGGCAGCACTTTCTTCGTGGCCGTTCTTTATGGTCGACTTGCCTCTCTATTCCTTTTTAGTTACTATACTCTATGGAGTATCGTCTTCAATACTCTCTCTGCCCCTTTTAAATGAACTTGACCACTTTTGAACCATAGATAACGAAGGTGCAGAATCTTGATAAACAGCCACCATCTCTTCGTGAATAGTTTTTTGACTTTTTCCTTGTATTTTTTTTTTAAGTTTAATAACAGCGCGGTGCTCGATTAGTTAGTCCTGTCAAATAACGATAGGTACTCCATTGACAATTTAGACTTAATTAAAAATATGGCTACTAAAAATACGTCAATTTACGTCAGGTGCTGACTGATTTGACAAGACTAAACTAATATTTATCTTCTGTCCTTTTCTTAATAAAATAGAAAGAAAAAGATGCACTGAACTTAAATTTAGTTAGTTTGTGAACAAGGGAATTGGCGCCATTGTCACGTTAGCCATTCCAGTTATCGTTGAATAAGAATAACTAACAAACTAATGATCACAACTATATGAAATTTTACCTTTGTGCCTTTAGATAATGTCATTAATTAATTAATTAGTCAAATTACCCACATCATTAGAAAATCACCCTGCTACCGAGAATACATTAAACGTCGCTCGTATATCTTCTGCACGCTGTTTTGATCCCTATAATAGGCTATTTTTTCTAAAAAAAATCTAATTAGTCCGTCAGTTAGATTATCAAAAAATATTGAACCCGTATTTTTTTTTGTCAATTATTAAGAAAATGATGAAGATATCGCCCGTTAAAGTTCCGCGTAACATACTTGCTTGCGACACTTTTGCAAGCGAGTGACGTCACGACCCCCAACTCCCAAATTTTGACGCGCTTTATCTTTGTCATTTTTTGTTTGATTGACAAAAGAAAAAATACGTGTCCATTATTTTCGATAATCTAACTGACGGACTAAATATAATTATTATTTTTTTACCCAGGCAACTACCCTATTATGATTTATTTCATTATCAATGAAAAATTGCTCAAGCATTTTGCTCTGCGCTGACCCAACATTTTCAACAGCAAACATTCAAAAAGAAGAGTCTCTAGAAAACCATGTCTGACGCGCACGCACACATCAAAACATTTATGAAGTCACTGCAAAGTATTTTTTTATAATAAACTATGTCATGAAAAAGCTATATTAGCACTTTTATATTATCATTTTGTAAAGTCAAAAATTATAGATAATATTAAAAATTGGCAAGGTGATACCAAACTAATTAATAATAGTCGAGTGATAAGCATCGATAGAGATTCTTTATATTTAATTTTTTTTGTATAACACCTTTACTATGTTCAAGTGATTGCAGCTGCTTAATTACTAAGTACATTAAGAGCTTAATTCTTTTTTAAATTAATTTGCCGTTTAATTGAAATAAATGTCACTCACTATTTGTTATCTACATAATAAAATAAAAAATAATTTATACAAACCTTCCAATTCCTTTACATAATCAAAGTCCTTAGGTGACACGACAGTCCTATCCTACATAAAATTTCGTCATAATTACCCCCACAGGCCGTGAAAAAGATTGGAAAAAGACTTTACTAGTGAGACACAAAAGCAGTTAAATAATAAAATTAACTTGAATTACTAAACATTATTGGCTTTATTAGAAGGCTAAGAGGAGAACCAAGGTAATAGGCATAGCCCGAAGAATTGCCAAATTTCAGTGGCGGTGGGCAGGGCACATTGCTCGCAGAACAGATGGCCGATGAGGCCGAAAGGTTCTGGAGTGGCGACCGCATACCGGAAGACGTAGTGTTGGAAGGCCTCCCACAAGGTGGACCGACGACCTTGTGAAGGCCGTAGGAACCCGTTGGATGCGAGAAAACCGGTCGAAGTGGAGGTGCTTGGGGGAGGCCTATATCCAGCAGTGGACGTCTTTCGGCTGAAATGATGATGATGACTAAACATTGCCCTTCTTCGCAGACGGGTAAAAATAAGCCGACACTAATCAGTAAAACCGGCCAAGTGCATGTTCGACCACGAACAGTGAAGGGTCCGTAGTTGAGATGAACATTGGCATTGCACCGTAATGTTTTTATTTTTATCGACCGCAAAAATATTTGTATGAAAAACAAAGTTACGGTCGGCACGGTTGGCGCAGCGGTTAAGCGATTCACTGCTGCGCTGCGTGTCGCGGGTTCGATTTCCGCACGGAACAAATATTTGTATGACCTACAAGTAGTTGTTCCTGGTCTGGCTGTTTGTGTATGTGAGTTTAAATGTTTATAAACGCACCCACGATACAGGAGAAATTCCTAGTGGGGCAACGTATTTAAAAAAAAAAAAAAAAGTTCTGCGATTGTAACCGTAAATAGCTCATCTTTTAAAATTAATTTTCTATGGAATTTTCACGTTAACAATTTTTTTTTCTGTAGGCCTGTTTCCTATGTAATACAGGTTTTTAGTGCCAAAGGTCTAAAAGTTAAACCGCGGACCAACAGACTGACTGGCTTTGCGAAACTATAAGGGCTCCTTGTTTTACTTCGGAACCCTAAAAAGTATTTGTAACACGAATAAAAGCTTATTATCTTTTAAATAATGACGAAGTAAGGTAAAGTGAGACAACTAGCACAACATGAAATAAATGCCCAAAATAACGAAGATACAATAAATTAGATTAGTAATGTGCGGGCGAATGCTCCGTCTGTAATACTAATGATGTTCTTAGATGGATAACTCAATTGTGCAGTTCTTGACACCGGGCAATTAACGACAATTCCAAGATTGTATAAAAATGACCAAAAATGGCGCATGTGCACACAGCATAAGATGCGAAAACGCATCAACATTTCGACACTTTATGCGCGGGAGACGACGAAATACGCTACGCGCACTGTACTTCGGTTTCCTTACATAACTATTCCATGTCAAAATAATAAGCAACACCGGCTCATTTCACAAAAATACACACAAGAACAAAATTCACACGTAAAACTAAAACTACTAAATGGTCTGTACCTACAATATTCCTTCAACAATCACTATATTAAAAACTTTTAACCATCATGCATACTGAGTAAACTCTTCGCTGGGGATACGAATAATTCGCAGGGAATATTCCAAGAAACACAGCTTATACTCGGTATATGACCACACTGGATTGGCTTTTGCTGAAAATTTTCCCCAGCAGCAAATTTGATCGCCTTGATGATGTTAAGATTTTGTAATGCTGGTAGCGGTCACAAAATATTACGTAATCAGTACATACCATAGAAATTCAAACTCCTAATCTGTTGAAAACCGTCCTAGTCAAGTTGTTGGTATTCTTGTTTCCTAACCTAGCTTTAACTCCATTGGTAACAGTCTCTGGCATAGATAACCTCCTTTCAGGTTTATTGAACACCGATGTGAACTTCTGAACGGTATTCTGAGGTGGTTTTATCAAGGTCTTCGGAACCGCTACCTTCTGATTGGTGGTTTGAACAGCCTCTATTTCTTTATATTGAACTTGATTCGAGAACTTAACTGATTTGGACAATTTTGTTTTGACGCTGACAGGGGACTCGTCTGCTCTCATAGTTCCCATAGCTATTTTCCTGCCACTATTCTTAGACGTGGTTACAGTGAAAACCTTTTTGGAGATGTCAGGCATGCTCTTGAGGATTCCTGCGTATTTCAGAGCATCTTTGTCCATAGGAATTGACTGGTCGTCTTCTTGGTGGTCCGCCTTTAAACCGAGGCGAGCGTAAATTGGTTTCACAGACGTCTTGGTTGTGACTGCCGAGATATTCATAGGTTCAGTGTGGCCGAGCCTGGCAAATACCGGTTTGGTTGAAGCTGGAATGGAAAGAAAATAATTTTTGGTAATAAAAAAAACAGCTCCTCTTATTTTCTTGGTGATCAAATCCAGAGAAAAGCATAATGATGCTAAACAAGATGAACTAAGAAGAACTTCTTTAGACTTATAAATGGATATTTTACCTGCTTCTTTGATATGCTTCTGCAGGCCCGCGAAACGTAAGAGACGCGCCTTCTTCAAGCTGGCGTCATCATCCCTGATGCAAAAATAAACACATAAATTAGTTTTTTTTTGTGCGGTACCTAGTACGTAAATAAATTAGCTCTAGCTTACGTGAATTGTTATACTTAATATTATAAAGATGTAAAATTTGCTAGTTTGTATGTAGGGGGTAATCTCCGGAACTACCAGTCGGATTTGAAAAATTATTTTTGCATTTGACAGTCCAATTCTTGAGAAAGGTTATGGACTATTAACATCACGCTACGACCCTTAGGAGACGAGCAAAAGGAAAAAAGTCGCAAAAACGAAGTAGTAGCATGGGCGAGTGAGGGGAAGTCGAGGACTAGTGCTAGTTTTTCACAAAGTCGCTGGGTAGTTCGCGACAACATCTTAATATATATAATTCTTCTGTACGTGTGTTTGTCACTTAACTCCTTCTAAACGGCTGGACCGATTTTGATTAAATTTTGTGTGTACATATCAATGGGTTCCTGGATGGTTTGGAAACACAATTGGACCCAGTACGGCAGGACGACGTCTGCCGAGTCCGCAAGTACGATTATATAAATGTTCCATACTGCTCAGTCAATTAAACTTACGCAATTTCCAGAGACTTCCTCTTAAGCTGAGATGTTGGACTGGTAGTCTCTGGCATTTGGGGATTGCGCGTGTAGTGCTCTAATATACGACTGGCGGCTGTGGACACAAATAACATGTGTAAGATATAAATTTTTTGAACCTTATTTTTATGAGATTACAATTCAAATTACATTTATCAACTTGTGAGAAAATTGTTCGACTGGTAATAAAATAAACAATTTCCTCACAAGTTGATGATTAACATAATCAGCAAATAACGTTCCCACTGCTGGGATCAAGCTGACGATTGCTGATGACTAAATGCATCTATAAACTAAAACATCTATAAAAACAAGCCTAGCCTTTACTCAATTATGTTGAGGTCGGCTTCCAGTCTAACCGGATGCAACTGAATACCAGAATTTTACATGGAGTAACTGGCTATCTGACGCACGGTACAGAATATGCCTTGTTATGACTGGTCAGACTTTCGGGCTTCAGAAACTACTGACAAATATGTACAAACAGCCAGGACTAATGGCCTTAACATGCTTTCTCGAGCCACGGGACAGTTTCGATATATAATGGATGGTCACCCATCCACAGACCGACCTTAACAAGCGTAGCTTAACCTTCGATCGACCCATGCGGCTGTTATTGTTTACCCACGAGCCCCTATAAAAACAAACACGACTTACGAAAAAAAACTTCTTTTTCCAGCTTACCAACTGGAGAACCAGCAGATTTCACCACTTCAAGAGCACTGTAGTACTTCTAAAATATGCAGGGTATGAATACTGTGTACTAACGTGATGATGGTTGCGACACGGTGGCTCGACCAGTGACGGCAGCGACAGGTACTTTGGCTGGCACAGCTGTACCGAGCACCCGGTCACGAGCTGTACTCTCATGCACCTGCTTTGCATGCCTGTAAATATTGCATAGACTATTAGTTTGATGTTTCCTAATAATTATTAAAACTATTATTATTAGGGACTAAATCACCAGGCTGAATTCAAATAATCCTAAATAATATTTGAAATACAATTTTGCAATATTTCTTTATGCAATCAAAATCACAATACGTAGTTTATTTCACATAAACAGGGCACTGATGAAACGTTAGAATCTAGGTGCACAGTTCCAATTGGTTGTTTCCTATGGAGAAGAGCCGGCAAGAAACACCATGGTTACTCTTTTAAAAATAATTGGCTTTTACAATGTTTTCAAATTACAGTATTTCTAGGTATGGGAGAACAGCATAGCCCTGTCAACAAGTACCAGGAAATAGAAAATGGTCTACAGATCTACAGTCTACAAGGCCTACAACATCCTCACATTTACGAAATATAAAAAAATCTATTAAAAAGATAAATAAAACATACAAATGCTACGTATAACCCGCAAGAGTTAACTTGAGACATGCGCAGCCTCTCCCCACTCCCGCGCTGTTACCGCTCTCGCTATCGACGCGTGAGTACCGCGCGCTTCCGTCACCCAAGCAAAAGTCTCGAGTAAACTCTATATGGCAACACTGAAGCAATGGACATCAAACATGCATCAATAAAGATGTTGCAACTGATTTGTTACTGCCATATGGTTGCTGCCTTTTTCATAAAGAACCTGTTGACACTATATATACCAATAGAGAAACAGCTACTGAGCAAATAGTTTGCTTGTGTGCTTTTCTTGACTAAACACCTAGCAGCAGGGTGGCCGGGACATTGACGCACAACCTGTTACCATGGATTCAATAGCCAGATGCGGTCAAAATGTATGGAACAACTTTTTTTTATTTTAAATATCCAACAAATAGTTTACAGGTTACAGTTTGCACGTCGATGTCCCTGCCACCCTGTATAATTGAGATAGAGACAGTATTATACCTAAATTTATCAAAAAGTAATCCTATTCTCACCTCAATATAGCGATAACATCTCCCATCCTGGAGATTCCCATATCCCTCAAATATTCTTTGTTGAGATCCAGAAGCATGTCATTTTGTATGCGGTTCTCCGTGAAAGTGAGTGCATATGTTGCAGCCACGTCCGACGGTATGCCCGCAGCAGTGAAGAAACTCACCCACATACCTGGAATGTAGAAACGAGCCTAGTTTTTACCCGACAAAAAAAAAACGGAGGAGGTTCTCAAGTCGACTTGTATATATATACATATATATTTTTTTATGTATGACCGCATAACTTTTTACAAAATAGTCCGATTTTGATAATTCTTTTTTTATTGGAAAGGGTATAAGGGCTCCAAAGTTAGTCCCATATAATATGGAAAACAAAATTCCAACCCTAAGGGTGGGAAAATAGGGGTGATTTATTGTTCACTCACAGATTTGAATACCGAGTTGAGTATTATTACTCTACTCAGTGCCACATATGCCTGCCCTTTGGCAAACAATTAGTAGATTATAGGAGGATAAGGCACACCTTAACCTTAACTTTTAACAGTACACATACTGTGACAGATAAAAAGTTTTCCAGAACGTATTTCGTAATCTCAACAGAAACAAGCTTTCGGCGCGGGAGATTTTATAGTGCACTAGTGTGTGTGTAGTGCAGACACAGGTGCACTCCCTCTTCCCTAAGTGTCAAGTGTTATTGAGTTTTTTTGTGACAGATAGAATGTATTCAAAGTAAGTTTTGTTTTGTAAACATTCTCAATTTCTTATACTTATGTTTGCATTTGCTTCTATCCCTTTTTTTTTGTGGGGCGGGAAGTCACTTCTTGGTTCATGCTTCTATTTCTTAGATTGTTTTGAAAGAATCGGTCAGGGAGAGTGTTTCCATAATAAAAATAAAAACACTGACGCAAACACCAACGCGAGTGGCCGCCTGACATGATTATGATATGATAAGAAGTTCCTGAGTGATTGGAATGTTAATAAGAATATCTAATAATGACTAGTAATACATAGTTAGTTATTCTTATGCCGCTGCTGATTTAATTAATTTGGTACAAATAAGAAAATTGAAAGAAATAATTATAACTATTATATTTTTTGCTCCGTTGGTGTAATTGCCGTATGGCGTTCCAGTGTGAAGATAAATCATCATCATCTTCCTGCCCTTATCCCATGTTACTTGGGGTCGGCGCAACACGTGCAGATAAATAAATAACATTAATTTTGTATTTCGCAACAGTAGGACTAATAAGGATGGCGCTGCACTACAAATAACAGTGATATCTTTAACAAGGTTTTTATTAATGAACCTCTCCCTAATATATCCCCTAAAGGTTTGTAAAAACAGCAATAGCTTTTGCATTTCTCCTTGCAACTTCTTGGGTTAGTTTGTATGATATTCATTTTTATTTCAAATAAATCTCATTTATTCGAATTAGGCTATCAAAATCACATAAGATAGTCACAAGACGCCGATTCTTCACCACTTTTAGTGCTTTCGCTGGGAAGTGGCGCAACAAATTTATATTGCTACCCTCTAACTGCATGTCTCCATGGTCAAGTGCAATGTTATGAAGTACTGCTAGAGCCAATTTGGTTGTTTTCTCATTTTGTCGTTGGCAGGTCATGCCTTGTAAAAGGCATTGAAAGCGTTGTTTCCACACTCCAAAGCAGTTTTCCATAGTATTTCTTGTTGCTATATGTGCTTCATTATATTAGTTATATGAGTGCAATCAATAGTTTGGAAAATTTCGTATTTCTTATGGCAGTTTAAGCTTGGATTTCTGGTGCGGTACCAGAACCTGTATAATCTAACAAAAGATCCTCACAAACACGGTTAATATTTAACCATTTATGTACACACATAATATATAAACAGACAATAAAAAAAGAATTAATTATGAATTATTTATTAATGTGGATCCAAAAGTCTTTGTGGTCTAATAACAATGGATCACATCTATTTAAGTAAACCTTTCTTAGAAGTGGATGATTTGCAAGATGTAGGCACAATTGTTTCAATAGTATCCAGGCTTTGTAAAGCTTGCATTGTATATATATACATAATAATAAACTAAATTGGTTAAACAGAAGTGCAAAATAAATTAAATACAACTGGAGCTCCTCGAAGTAATAATGTTTACGAAACTGACAAGGGTTCTGGGTTTTATAACTTTAGAGAACACTTCAGTGCTAAAATGCATATATGAATAACAATTTTTGGTAACCAGATATTAGCAAGCTTATAGATGTTCTATAACTGTGTATGAATAAGACCGTAAGAGTTCAAACCTTCAAAGATGCACTGGGGTATGGCACACCCCATGCAATCACTTAGTGGTTAATAAAATTGTATGAGAAAATTTATTTGTAATTACATTTGTTGTTTCTTAATCCTGTAAGTATTTGAAGTTTCACCGAGACAACTTACTTCGTAGAAGTGATTCAAATTAATTGTTGCAACCCAACTCAAATGAAGCAGGTAAATACGGACATTATAATATTATATACTGCATGGTACCGTTTTTAGTATCTACTAGATTGATAGCAAATTTAAAATAGCACTGCTTTATAATATAAAACAACTATCTTTTTTTACAAATACTAGTTCGCGCCCCAAAACACCATGATTTTTCATGGAGGCATAACCTTGGGTCATATTTTTGGAGTTTAGCGACTACGGCTGAATTTATTAGCTACTTATGTTTTTACACAATTTAAGAGTAAATAGGACTTACCAGTTAAATTTGAGTCCATTTTTAAGGACACTGCACTCATTACATCAAAATTATATATCAAATTACTAAATTTCGTGACACACAATCAAGCAGCACTAGCTAGTAAGTAGGCAAACAAAAAAACTATAGACTATTAATTTGACATTTATAAACCAACCACAGAGTCACAGAGACACAGACTTACTTACTAACAGGGTTGCCAACTTGTGGGATATTCCCCAAGCTGCGTAAAATGTCAAGTGTATTGGGGATTGGCATTATATGGGGAAAATGCGGGGATTTTGACGTAGCTTATTTATGATTAAACATTTATATGAAAACCTAAGCATACAAATTGTGCAGTAAAATTGTGTAGTAGTAGTAAATAGGCTGATATTGTTACCGTTGTTTGAAAGAATCGAACGAGCGAAATTTTTTTCCTTAAAAATTTCAAAACAGAAAACCGCAATCGATAAATACAGATGATAACAGATGCTGTAGTAACTTTAATGGCAACAAGAAAAGGGATTTAAAAAACTAGGCGGGGAGTGTCAAGTTTAACCCATTGTGAAAATGCTTGCAAAAAAAATATGAAAGATAAAAATACGTATTAATTAAAAAATTGAAACTGGTTTTATTTCTTACAATAATTTTGATGAGAATTTGTATGGAATCTGCAGGTTTTTGCTCCCCAATTTGTCTTAGATTATTGGGGAATTTAATAAGTTGGCATTGGCAACTCTGCCTACTAGAGATGCTATGCATCTTAGAGTATAGATACCTATGAACCAACTAAACTAATCATCAACAAAACTGCCCTGCGACTTCTATTTAGCCATTTCAGTTTTGGTATAGCTATTGGCTATCAAATTGATCATAAATCAAACAAATTCTAAAAAATATATATTACAATACTTTTCTCGAAGGGAGTTTACTTTTCATAGAAGGAATTGAAGCCGAAGTGATCAAAATTTTCCTCAAATTATTCACACACATAAATATGTAAATTACTTACTAATGAAAAGAAAAATCCATCTATTATAAATCGTGTCTATCGTAGAACGAAACAAAATAATTAGTTTTGACAGTGACACAAACAAACTTTGTCAAAAAAAAAAACCAAAAAAAATTGTCGGCTTTTTCTGCTTTTCTTCTATTTTATATGAATTTGAAGACTTCATGTTCACAGTTAGATATTTCTCTAGTGCTTTATTTTCAGCAGCTAGCTTAAAACTTATTCATAGAGGTACTTACTCTGTGTACTTACTACTCGAAATTCGATCCATAACAATACGCGTATTTCTTACATAAAAATAATAACCTCTTGTGAAGTAAAATGAATTTGCTTGTATTCGTCTTTTTAGTTCCAAAAATCATCGTGTGTGAATGCAGTACTAAGATGTCGACAGCATTAGACACTGTAGCCAAGGTGGACATAGACCCATCTGGAGTATTCAAGTACATATTGATGAATGTGTATGACAAAACAAAAGATAATGTCGAACCAATCGTCATCGTTCGTGGCTATAAGCACTGCAACTACCATTCAGATATCTATGATGAGGTAAGAGTTGAATGATAGGACCTAGCATTAATCTGAATCATAATTTCATAATAATAGTTTTGTTCTTTCAGGTGCAGGAAAGACTTCAACCTCTAGACTGTGAACCTCTTGGAGGAGGTAGAATGTCTCATGATGCTGAAAATAAAAAGATACACATCTATGGCTATTCTCAGGGTTATGGCAAGGCAGACCATGAGATAACTGCCAAATTGATCAAGAAAGCCTATCCTGAGTACTGCATCACTGTTAGTGACGAGGGATATTAAAGTGTACTGTGATTTTTCTATTCTAAATCACTATTTATTACACAACAGCTGTGAAATAAATGAGTTGAAATAAAAAATAGGTTTTAATGCTTGTATAAAACTATCTTATGCCGAATATTGATAAGCCTCAGATGAATAATGACTTTTATGTCTGGGGAAGTTGGGGTAGATAAACCATCTTGTCACCGAAACTAGCAATATCACACTGTAAGAGAAAACTCAGGGCTGTGAAGTATCTACATGATTTGAAGAGGCAAGTGGACGTAGTTTACAAGTGTCTATGGTAATAGCCATCAGTTGTACCTACATGTTCTAAGTTCAGTAATTCAGTTGTGGATTGGATCTGATTGGACTCCACCTGTTGCATCATTGCCGTCAACCCCCTACTTTCCTAAGAGTATACAATACTATTCAGATTTTACTAAAGATAGGTCACATGCAGTGCCTGGCTATTTTAAAATTTCAAGCTGACATTGCTAGCAATGGCTGTCAAGATCACACAACATACAGCCTTGGCCAAAAGTATTGAGCACCCATGACATCTTTCCGTTTTATGCGGAGTATCAAATAGAAATAAAACAAAACTTTTTATATAGGTTTATTTTACTATTTATTAATTGAAAATTAATATTTTGTGAGTCCACCCTTTGCCTTAATTACGGCAGAAATTCTTTTTGGTAAAGAGCTGACAAGATTTTTACAGTCTTCAGCAGTAATCGCGTTCCATTCTAGGCGCAGGTAGCGTTTCAAATCTTCTCTGTTGTTAATTGTGTGGCGCCTAACTCTACGCTTTAATAAACCCCATAAATATCAATTTATCCATATGATCAATTAATCCTACTGAATGACTATTTCATGAATTCTTGACATTTTAGGATTATGCTAACTTAACAAGTTGTATTACTGATTCTAATGATTATAATTCTGTAATTACATATTTGTTATGGCCGCGAATCATATTTTAATCAACGTACAACTTAGTACTGACCAGTAAATTGCAAAAAACGTAAGAAAATTTGAATTTCGCGGGCTACTTTGGAGCATCCACCATAAGTGATGTTCGACCATAATTATACGAGACGTTACATCCGACGAGATTTAATAATAACTATGTAGTTTAACTTCTCAATGTACTAGGTGTCTCACATAATTTTTAGAGCTGTGGAATCAAAAATCTAATCTAAACTATAATATTATAAAGGTTTGTTTGGTTGATCGCGCTAATCTCAGAAACTACTGGTTCGAATTGAAAAATATTTTTGTTGGATAGTCCATTTATCGATGAAGGATATAAGGCTATTTAATAATTTATTAAATTCATTTATTTCAGGTAAATAACACCCATTAGTAGAACACGTATTAAAATCAGATAAAATTCAAATAAAATAAAATCAACACAAATTAAATTAGACGGAAAGAATAAATCAAACTGAAATTATAAATAAAATTAAATTAGCATCATAAAATAAAAATTATTAATAATACGCCTGCCTCTGAGTCATTTGTTTGTTTGTCATTACATTAATCATGCCATTCTGTAACCATCTCACTGTGAAAACTCAAGTGAAGTGAGCTTGTTGTGAGTTGTCAGTATTGTCAATCCCTTTTTTTTTTTTTTTTTCAGGATGTGAAATCATCAAATGACCCCTCCCGCTCTGGGTGGAGCAGAAGGGAGTGTCAGACTCTTACTGACTAAAATCCACCCGTGTTCCTTCCTTAGCCCTTTATGTACCAGGGCAGCGGTAACTCTTTCGGACGATCCCGCTACCCCAGTTGACGGCTCTGCTGGCATCTATGCTGGCATCTCTTTGAGGCGCGCGTGGAACACATACGCGTCGTCCGGCACGGGCCTGGTCCTGATCGGACGGAGAGCTACCCATTGCCTTGCCATCCCTAGTTCTGAGATCCTAGCATTATTTGGAATGATAGCTCACTCCACGCTCACTTCACCTAAGTTTTCACGGTGAGATCGTTACAGAATGGCACTGCTGTTCGCAAATACGCTCAGGATGGTGTTGGAGGTGACCCGGAGCCTGAGCCCCAGAGATGTGCACCGCTTTCGCATAGTCGTGTAGAAACAGTCGACACGGGCGTCGGCGAACATCCCAGACGCGCTGCAGTGCCGGGGCAGCCCCATCAACACCCTGAACGCATTATTATACTGAACAATATGACCCCCCACTCACAGGCTGGCTGTGTACAGGGACGTACAAAACGCTCTGAAAAGACTTATTTTGACGGCCCCCGAGCAACGAACAAACCTGCGGGCGATCATATTGGTCCTCACAGACAACGCCCTCCGCTCCCTATCGATGTCCGCATCGTCCCTCAGGTCAGAGGTCACGATATGCCCGAGATATTTAAACTGTTGAACTCGAGTTGACACCGTCCAACGTAATAGATGGAACAGAATCCGGGCAGCGGCCTGAAAAACCATGCATTCACATTTCTTTGCGTTAAAGAGCAAACCGTGATCCAGCGCGTAACGCTCGCAGATCCAGCAACCTTGAACCACACACCGAGGTGCTCAGCAGCACCATGTCGTCCGCGTAACTAATATTGTTGACACAAACATCGTCAATATGGCAGCTGACACGCTGCTGAGCTCCTCTATCAGAGCGTTCACGTACAGGTTGTAAACAATTAATAAAGCAGGGACAAACATTTAAGCACCTAGGAATCGATTTACGTCTAGACTATTTTCCACATGGACAACTATATGTGGCGTTATCAAGATCAGTTTGCGGAGAAAACTAGTATGTTCTTCTACCGCAAGAAAATAAAACTAAAAATTTTGTTTACGCAGAAATACCTACTTTAAAATGCTTTCTACAAAAATACTATTAATTACCCACCCAATAACCTACATATATTATTATTACATACCCACATTTTATAAGACCCCAGTACTTTTACCCAGCGTTCCTTTATTCCTGTTCCCGTGACATTTTTAACCGACTTCAAAAAAAGGAGGAGGTTGTCTATTCGGATGTTTATATTTTTTTTTTTATGTATCTTCGGGCATAACTCCGTCATAGGTACTATATAGATGGATTTTCAAAATTATTTTCTGTTCGAAAGAAGTTTACTTCGAAATGGTGCCATTTAAACGTAAAGATCTGATGATGAGTTTCGGAGACAGACAACGGAATTCTTCAATACATGGCAACAAATCAACCGCGATTGCTGCTATCGCATATGTATGCATTGTTTACGCAATCACACAACATAACATTACGCCTTTACCCTCTAAAGAAATACGCAAATGTGTTAAGTTTATCACGGTACATCCTCATTTCTGTCAAAGTGGTTATTGGGGTACCTCTAATCTTGCATGTATACATTTATATGAATTTCTGTGGGGTAGGTTTGTTTGTTTTTTTAAAACATGCAAACTATGTTTTTGCAAAACGCACGATGTTACGACGCCCACACATAAAAAAGGAATGAAGTTACTTAGAGATGGCACTGCAGTCGGCGGATGTAGTGAGTAGGACCAATTTGAATTTTATAATTTGATTTATGATTACACGTCTCTAAAATTATGTGCGACGCCTACATTGAGAAGTGTAATAACATAGTAATTATTAAACCTTGGGGATGTAACGTCGTAATAAAATTAAAATATCAACATCATTGATGTAACTAAAATTTTATAATAAAATAATTTAAAAGAGTGCCCATTGGGTTGCTTGCCTGTTATTCGCCATAGGACTAGCTTTTGAATGGGCGACTAGCTTCATATTGCTGACTCAGGCGCGGTCCGAGAGGGGGGGGGGGGGTCGTGGGGGGTTGTAACCCCCCAAAATCATTCAAGCTGTCGAGAGTCTGGATGATATAATTGCCTTGCTAACATAAGTTACTAACTTAATAGTTGGTGATCCCCCCGAAATCTTGGGCTGCGATGCGAAGGCCGCACCTGTGCCGACTATGCCTCTATATGGTTTAATTGAAATAAATACTTTGAATTTGCCTTGTATAGTTAATTGGATACAAAAGTATTAATAAAAGTATAGTTATGGATACAAGTATATTAATAAATAAGATATTCTATTTACCGGTTGCTTAACGGTAGTTAGCTGCATATTTCGCTTCGTTACTTTACAACTACCCGGGTCTCGTCGCTTTAAGTATTTCATACTTGTTACTATTACTAACATTAGTAAAAGTAGTGTGTGTGTAGTAGTATGATGTAATATACTTTATGTATATATTTATTGTATATTGTAAATGGTACATCACCTACAGTATTTGTCTCTCCTTAATTTTAATCCATCCAAAGGTTGTCTTTAAAAGATTGCTCTTAGCGATAAGACCGCCCATTGTGTCACCCTTTGTAAAAACATATTTATGTTCTGTAATTTCTATGGTGTACATAATAAAGAGTATTCTATGAGATATAAATATCTAGTAAATCAAAAATAATTATCTATTTCTGTTACAAACAGCAAAAAAAAATCTCGTTCAACAATTTTGTATAATAATCAGATTTGATTTTCTACAAAATTTGAGGACCAGCGGTATAATTTAAGTTGGCTCCACTGGCAGCCCTGTTGTCATGTCAACTTCCTTTATATAGGTAGTGTATAATCTATGATGTCAACGTCAAACAGGCAAAATGTCAATTTGCTCAGAAGTTTTGTGATGGTGCGTTTTTGTGATAAAATATAACTTAAAAAATGGCAAATTTTACAACAGACGGCAAGTTATGCATTGAGCGTGAACTAGGAATCAATAGTAGCGAAAAACAGTTCGATGATTTGATAACACGGTTTGGTATTAGTGAAACATGTCAATGGATAACCGACAATAACTTCCCAAAGGTAAACATTATTGTCGTACCTTTGCCAATTGCATATTTGTTTATTATTTTAACATGCGCGTCTTCAAACAGGTTTGCCTTCAATTTCCTGATGAACTACTTGGTGTGAGTGCAAAAATCTACGAGGAAATCAAGAAGAGAGTGGAAGTTGATCTGTACATACTGGGAGACACCTCGTATGCCAGGTAAGCGTGTTCATTTTGGGATTTTATTATTATGATAGTAGTTTTAATTCTTGCCATAAACGTTTTAGCTTGAGATTATACCATAAAATGTAAGCATATGGAAAAAGTATGATATAGTTTGTTTGTGATTGTTATTTATGAGTAATTCATTAAGTTGTCAATTATCCAAAAAGTTCTCTTTATAACATTCTTTGTACCTCCTATCTATTACAGTTGTTGTGTGGACTCAGTTGCTGCAATGCATGTGCAAGGAAATGCTATAGTACACTATGGTCACACCTGCTTCTCCAAGACAAACATACCAGTGTACACTGTGCTGCCCAAAGGTCACTTGGAGGTGGAGGAAACTATGAGGCTGTTATATGACAACTTCAATTCTGATGATAATGTGACACTGTGCTTGTTTTATGATGCAGAGTTTCAACATTGTAAAGGTAAGACAAACAAAAGTTAAAATACTGATAATGGAAAGTAACTGATGACCATGACAGAAGAAAATATTTCAGCCTGAAGTTAGAGCTGTAGTTGCATTCCAACATAATAATAATAAAAAAGCCACAACACACAATATGCTTAATTATTGTTAAAAAAGTTGCTCTTTCTTCTTTTTACTAGCCTTCGCTGTCCAACTCCTTTCAGTTTTGACGTACCATATATGCTAAAGTTACTTACCAATTTTTTTTTTCCAGATATCATTTCACAACACTGGTTTCAACACTACCCACAAAGCTACATTTCCCATGTGGAAATTGAAGAAAAACCGAACAGGTTCCTCGGCAGGGTGGTGAGGAACAAACAAGGTGAAGACTTTCCTGTGGAAGTACTCAAGGATTGCATCTGTATCCATGTTGGGTCTCGGGGGCAGACTCTGTTCAATTACACTATTTCTGTTGCAGGTAATAAGACATTTATATGGCCTTTCCTGAATTTCATAGTGCCCCCAAATATTTTGATTGCTGTTGGTTGCTTAGGTTCAGTTGGGTTACTTATTTTAATTTTCTTATCTACAGCATCAGAATGGTACACAGTGGACCCAAACAAAAGCAAAGTGGAGCGTTTAGAAGAAACTATCTGGTTCAAACGCCGAAGGTTCTTGGTAGAGAAGTGCAAGGATGCCAATGTTGTGGGCATTCTTATTTGCAAGCTGGCTGGAGACCAGACCAAGGACATCATCAGCAGGATGAAGCAGCTGTGCAAAGTGAACGGAAAGAAGAGCTACATTGTGTCTGTGGGCAAGCCCAATGTTCCGAAATTGGCGAACTTTCCTGAAGTAAGTCTATCATACATTATTTTTATGGTTGGCTGTAGGTTGCATCTTACTTTGTCATATAATTGAATTGACAACACAAATTTCTTTACAGATTGACATCTACGTAATGATAGCATGCCCAGAAAATGACCTGTACAATGCCAGAGACTTCTACAGACCTATTGTATACCCATATGAACTGGAAGTAGCTCTGAATTCAAACAGAGAGCCATACTTCACCACACACATCACTGATTACGACCAACTACTGCCAGGGAGGCGACACCACTGTGATATTGACCACGTCAAGGCGACCACAGATGTTAGCCTTATCACAGGAAAGATAAGGGAGACCAAAGTTGAGACCCATGAGGGAAGCAGCACTGACTTGGTAGAAAAACAAAACTGGGCCCTAGAAAGTATCGGACAAAACCTCCAAGACAGGTCCTGGAAAGGTCTAGAACAGAAACTAGGTGAAACAGAAGTAAAGATGGCTGAGGAGGGTCGCAAGGGAATAGCCATACAGTACAGTGATGAGCCAGAATGAATTTAGAATTTTATATTTCGTATTTACAATGTCTTTGTTATTCACTAAGTACAAATCACTTGTCCTACTAAGTAAGACTGCATTTTTTACAAATACATTAATAAATAAACAAAAACTATTGTTTCCTTTTAAAAAAAACATGCAAGATTGAATCATTAATTTATTCAAAACATGGTTCTAAATACAAGATTAACTAATGCAAAGAGTAAATCATAAAACACAGATTTTGTTTCATATCTGTAGCATTAACCCTGGTTAATTCAACAGCTTATTGTCAAGGCTTTTTTCTGAAATCACATTTGTTACTCGTACAATAAAATCTATTTGTTTTCATTTTTTAAAATATTTCACAAAGCCTTTACATAAGTACACAACTTAGATATATCACACAACAACAGAGTGAAACAAAATCATCTAAGCATTCCTAAACAGTTGATCCTAGCAGTTAGTTAAGTATGACAATACACAATCAGACTTTTCACACTTTCATGTTGAGTGGGTTCTGTGGCGACTTGAGCCATTCTTTCCTGAGCATCTGTTTCAGCTGTGACAGCCTCAGGGATGGGTTCTCAGCCTTAAGTATTGGTAGATTTGTCTCTTCGAATGCCGTGTATGCTGCTTTGAGGCGTTTCTCTGGATGCCTGTCCATATCCGATTTTTCACTAAAAACATTAATTAAAAGTTAAGATTTTGTTTAGGGAGTTTAAAAATAAAAATTGTTTTTAGTGGGCTAAGACCTTCACACATACATGTTGAACTGTTATGTATCTATTCTGTATTGAGTTCATTAAATATTTCAAGCAATTACCCAAGTATAGAGATGGCTTCATCCACAGTCTGTGCCACCTCTCCATCCAGTTGGATCCTGTTGAGATTCTCTACCAGTGCAGGCTCCTCCACAACCACTTTTGCAGGCTGGAATATAAAATAATATTATGGATAATGTTTGATGGCCTAGTGATCCAGAATATCTAAGGCGCCATCTCCACGAGCGAGAGAATCGCGGCGATAGTCTCGCCGTGCCATCAAATTCTCGCTGCAATGATATCGCCATGTGGAGACACGTTCCAAAAGAGTGTATAGAAATACGTGGCGCGACGATAATACCACCGTGATTCCCTCGCTCGTGGAGACGGCCCCTTAAAAACTACTGTTTACAACTATAACACAAACAAGGTAATAATAGTATCAGAGTAACATTTTAGAATATGCATATCATTCTTGCCAGGGCTGCATAAAACCAGATGTCAAGTATTCAGCCTGATATTATAAGCCCCTTAGAAGAGAGGCTGACTATTGCCAGTTACCAGGCACTACTTTATACATACTAGTGTATGTATAAATTTAGAAATTGCGGGTAGAGGCTAGTACCTCTACCCACAATTTCGCCCACATGGATGTTAGAAAATATCCCATGGGAATGTATTAATGGAATTAAAACTACTCTGTGTTAAACCAGGTTATAAACTACAATTTCATTCAAATCCATTCTGCTGTTTTTGTGTCAATCTGGAACTTCCAGATAAACAGACCAAAATTCTAAAAACTATATTTTGATCACCAGAATCGTTCCCATACCTCATAGCAATTGCTTTTTTCAAAAATATTCAATTAAGTACAGTTTTGACTTTCGTTACTATTTTATGATGATTTGAAACATTCATATACAATTAACAAGTCTGGTTATCTTACCGCAGGTTTAACAGGTTCAGGCTTGATAGTCTTCTCCTTCATCTTCTCAATTTGTGCTCTAGTGATCTTTGGAGGTGGCGGTGCTGCCTTTGGAACAGTCTTCAGTGACTCCATTTCTTTTTCTAGTAAAGCCTTCGCCTCAGCCTTTTTCTGAAGCTGTTCTAGGCGCTTCTTCTCCTGGTCTTCCTGTAAAGCAAAAAGGATTTATTTTATGAAGTCTTCAGGTAATTAGAGGTAGGCTGAATAAGTGGTGTTGTTGATTCTAGATAGATAGACAGCATGTTGCCATAACATTATAAATACGGACACCACTCCGCTGTACCTATTACCTATTAAAATTATAAATAATCGAAATGAATAGTATACCAATGCTATGAAACTTATATCTAGTGTAGTCAGGTTTGTGCTGGTATCCTTATTCTAGAAAAAACATGTTCCACATCTAACCTTTTTTTGTTGTTTCTTCTTGAGTTTGTCGTCGTTGTCCTCCCACTCCGCATCTTCCATTATTTTCTTTACCTTCTGGTCTTTTTCTTGTTTCTCATTCTCTTTTCGCTGTCGAGCAGCGACAGCCTTGCTGTTTTCGCCAGCGAATTTCTTCGGCATTTTTATCTCGGTACAGAGTTAATATATCCAAAAGAAGCAGCTTAATCAAATAATTTTGATAGGAACAATCACTTAAAGCTGTCGATAGTTATTACTTTAAAGTGTACACTTTTTAATGAATTTCTGTAAAAATTACTAGTTTTTAAGAAATTTTCGTGGTATTTGGCTAGGTAAGGCGCCTGTGGAAAATTTTAACAGCTGTCAAAAGGACAAATGGCAAATGTCAGACCAATCGAAACACTCATTTCAATTTAGGGATTGGCTTGTTTGTTTAAGCGATAACCATTTCACATTCACCAAACAACTATTTTCGCCTAAATAATACGCGCACCTCTACTACTAGGTGTCAATCGTCTGTCAAACATGTGTCGAAATATATTAGTGTCAATGTCAATTTGCGTATTTTATCGAAGAATATCCCTGATATTTTTAATCTAAATTCAGTTTTTTCATTTCTATAATTTTATTACATTATATTTATAACACTTCACATAAGTTTAAGAACTATGGCTTTAGTCGCTTATGGAAACAGTGACTCGAGTGATTATGAGGACGAGGTCGAAGAAGACGCCCCCGTTGTACAGTTGAACAACAAATCAGAAGAAAGTAAACATGGTAAGATTTTTTTTATTTATCTATATGATAATGAATGATCAATAATTAGTTGTGATGAGCAATAAAGCAGTGATGTATTCTTCGTACACAATAATCGATCGTTTTCACTAACATCTTATCATCATATTTCACTTCCAGAGCCAACAGTTCAAAAGCCAACAACAACAAAGTCAGAAGAACAAGAAGAGCCACAGGAGAATGGTGCTAGTTTGTTCAATTTCCTACCACAGCCCTCTAAGAAGAAACCAGCTGTTTTTGAAGAAGACGATGAGTTTCTACATAAGAAGGAGACAAGTGCAGTGAAACCAAAAGCCAGGATCACAGTACCCTCACTTAGTGATGTAAGAACTTGCAAATAAATATTTACAAATTATTTGACAATGTGAATGACTATTTTATTTTACTATTTTTTTGCAGTTCAAAGATGTGAATAACATTACACCTACTGCTAAACCAAGAGCACCAGCTGATGTAAGTAAACACAACCATGAATATTGTATTGTTGTATTTCATCAAATATTTTGTGGTTATTTACTAACATTTCTATATATAATTGAATGAATTAAGATAATATTATTATTTACATTATATAAGCTAACATTTAAAATAATGATATGTTATTATTATTACATTTCTATTACATTTACAGAAAAAATCAAGCTTACTAAGCATGCTACCGCAACCAAGAAATGGAGTGAGATCCACAACAAAGTCATTAATACCACATGTACTCACAAAGAAACCGGCCGCTTCGTTGAAGAAGACCCCTTTACCAACACCTGTAAAGAAACCTAAGGTGGAAACCACAGCTTTGGTCAACGATTCGGACGAAAGTGACAATGATGAAGTTGAAAATGATTTCTTCTCAATACACAAACCTGTGGACATACCAATTGATGTGGATCTACCATTAGATACAGCAGAAAATGCTAAGACACAAGTCAAAGACACACGTAAAGGTATTGAGTTATTCTTCAAGAAGGAAGATGTGCAGTTGGAACCTGAATGTGATGCTCAATGTATGGAGGAGCAGGCAGAGGCCAGCACTGGTTATATTGGGTTTGGAGCCGAAAGTTCTCACAGTAATGATAATGAGCTAGATGAAGAAGCTGTAAGTATCAGTTAAATAATTGTTTCTATCCTTGAAAAGGCTTCACACTTTCTTCTCTCTCACACTCACTTTCAATCAAAATGAATCAGCACCCTAATTGCATAACACACAATCAATCGAAACCTGAATCATTTTGAATGATATTGCTAATCCATTGCTTCATATGTTCGAGAAACTTGTCTGTTCAACAACATAAATAACACAATGAAGGTTGTTGAACTGTCAAAATGATAGCCATTCCTACTGATAATGTGTTACACAATTACCCCACAGTTTTGAGTACTGGTACACTTATTTAGTATATCTATGGAGTATATTCACTGAACTTATGACTTTCCCAGTCAGTGATGATTTACTTGTCCGATTACCTTTTTTATATTTTGCAGCCCTCTCATAAACAGCAAATTATTCATACTCCCGTTTCCCCTCAGATTATGAAGCTATGCGGTGCGCGCGGCAAACGAAAACGCGAGGAGATTCAGATAGTAAACATAAACCAAGCAGAGGTTCTGGCAGATGCACGGGATATGTTAATGAAGGGTCTCATGGACGACACCACACAGCGTGTGTCTGCCAGCAAGAAGAAAGGCAATGAGCCCACTACGCAGCAGAGGAGGAAGCACCAGATCACATACTTGGCTTACCAGGTTTGTCATAATATTGTTTTTGTTATTGAAATTCACGACCTAAAAAGCCTTGGCTCCTTAATTTTCATTTCATCCAGGAAAAAGCAACTGCACATGCCACATTTATAACAACAGTTCAAGATCAACATGGCACATGCTATTGGATACTTAAATACAACCTGACCTATGGGGCCACTAACTGGATACTAATATCCAGACATCAATTAGCAGCCTGTATTCTGTACATTGCATGCATTTGTAGATTGCATGCACATGCTTATGTTTATCTTAAACCATGTTATTTTATTTACAGGCCAAAGCCAATGAAGCGGAACTTCAGAACCAATGGGCCAACAACAGAATGTCAAAGAGACAAACTCAAGCCAAATATGGTTTCTAGCACAAGACTCGAAAGCCTAAAATGACCAGATTTTAGGTTTCCTTGTAAATAATAATTGTATTTGTATTAAAATAATAAATATTTGTAAGTTACGTAACAGTATTTTATTTGTACACACTATTGAACTAATTAAGACTAAGTAGGTTTGTTATTTACAATCTTCTGGCTTTCCTTGCTCTTGGAGGGTTCCATGACACATGGGTGTTGTCTGTGATGGAAACTACTTGTAGGCCACCCATTTGTAAACCTTTCACTGCAGCCTAGAAAAGAAAGTTATTTATTACAAACAGATAGATGACAATGCAAAAGGAAGATCCAGAAATAATTTTATGAATAGAAATAAAATAAAATTACATATAAAAGCAATATCACATAAAATAATAAGTTACGACTTAAATTGCTTATTTATATTAGGCTAGATTGTAATAAATTATTAAGAGCTTTTATTATTAAGGAAAATAATGTAACATCATTACCAGTCTTCCAGGACCCAAGCCTTGCACCCTTACTCGGACAGTTTTAAATCCTCTGTCAAGAGCTTTCTGTAATAAATATTAATGAGCTTTATATTACATATAAAGTAGACAAGACATCTTTAAATTATTTATATAAATGCTGTATTTATAGTAATCAAACAACTTTCTATCACATCAACTTACAGTAGCAATACCAATGGCAGTAGTCTGGGCTGCTATATTAGTTCCTTTCTTGGTATTCTTGAAGCCATCCATGCCGCAAGACCTGATGATCTTCACCGTGCCACTGGCATCAGTCATGGTGAATATTGTATTGTTGTGAGTGACTCGAATGTTGCATATAGGCAGGTCTTTGTACACAGTGCCATCAAAGATTAAGTTGTCTGACTCTAAGGTTGGGAATAAGTTTTGTTTTCTGAAACAGAATTCAAATAAGATTTTATGTTGGGATCTTTGATTAGCATAAGCATAATCAGCCTATTCCCACTGCTGGGACACAGGCCTCTTCTGTGTGAGAGGGAATGGGCCATATCCACCCTGCTGGCCCAGCGTGGGTTGGTAGATGACACATGTCTCCGGATTTTTGGTTCGCAAACATTCCAGTTTCCTCACGATGTGTTCTTTCACCGTTTTAGAAAGCAATGGTGTTGAAATAATTTATACAAAGATCGCTATCGCAATAGATCTTTTATGCAAAGATCGCTATCGCAATAGATCTTTTATACAAAGATCGCTATCGCAATAGATCTTTTATACAAAGATCGCTATCGCAATAGATCTTTTATACAAAGATCGCTATCGCAATAGATCTTTTATACAAAGATCGATATCGCAACAGATCTTTTATACAAAGATCGCTATCGCAATAGATCTTTTATACAAAGATCGCTATCGCAATAGATCTTTTATACAAAGTTCGCTATCGCAATAGATCTTTTATTGGGTTTTACTGATATACATAGTCTTTTTAGTATTGTGTCGCAAAATTGTGGATGTTAACAACATTCTTATTCTTTGTGTCGGTGGCACGACAGTTTATACAATTTTGTTGACCCAAAACTTCGCTACTTCCGCAGCGCAGAGGTCAGTTACATTCAATATTGACATGAAAGGTTATAAACCATACAGGGATGTTAAATATTACATTTATATGACCCACGATAATATAAACTCACGCTTTTAGTACAGAATCTAGGTCTATGACCTTTTCTCCCTGAACACCTTCATCTTCTTGTGGTATCCTCTTGTGATCAAACTTGTCTGATGCCTGCGGCGCTGATGTCTGGAACAACCGCGCCACACTCGTCACAGGAACCCGCAGAGTATTCCTTATTGCACTCAGCATGTTTTTGTGCAATTCTATCGAATTTTTGGTTTATGAATTATTGTGTTTTGGAAAATTGCGACTATTCGCGACCTAACCTAAAATATATGATAGCTCAGTTTGACACTGACAGCTACGTACACAGAGTACGCAGACAGTTACTGTGTAAAGCGCAGGCCACACCGCCAGCTGGCGGGCAGGTGGAGCAGCCGAGCAAGCATCGTTTCACCTTTTTTCATACTTCGGTAGCTTATCTCTGTAGTTCGCGGTGTGAACCCAAGTATGAAAAGATGTGAAACGATGCTTCGCTCGGCTCGCCCGCCCGCCAGCTGGCTGTGTGGCCTGCGCTTTAAAAGACATAGTTCCTTTATTTTAGCGTAATATCTAAACGTATAGAAGAATGGGACTTAGCATTATGTAAATCTGTTTACCAGTTGCATGCTCAGAAAAGTCATCTTCTGGTGCTTGATGACCCGACATCTGACATGACAATATTGTGGTTGCTTTGTATAATAAGGCTCCGCAGCAGAGTAATGAAACTAACACAGGCCTTTAACCATAATTTATTGAATAGAGATAATATAGACACTGATTGAATTAAAATACAACATTTAATTGGATAACATATTCTTGCTAAACGCAACGGTTTGCGAGAATCCTCGCAGAGCGGTGGGGACCCCGCCGATCGAGAGTTGTAGATGTCCTGCCTCTGCGAAATGTCCTGCCTTCATGAGTTCGCTAATGACCCATTCCAAAGTGTACTCGTTGGCTACGGCCTTTTCACCCTCAACCGTCTTAGAGTATACGTAGTTAATGAAGAAGGCGTAGAATGGGGTGGCGACTAGTTTCAAAAACATGTTGTTTTCTAGCAGCTCTTTGATCAACTCCTCGTCCACTTCTTGCTTCTTCAGGTTTTCCTGGAATGAAGGTACAGTGAGTAAAAGGTTAATAAGATTATATTTTTAAGTTTGTCGCAATCTGAAGATTCAGCATTTGAGATGGTAAGTCTATTTCGTACCTCATGCTGAAGAACTAAGTTCAGTATATCATCTTTGGAATGTTCACATTTGCTTAAAAGCAGTACCCAAATGGCGTTCATCACTGATTCAGCTGCCACATTATCAGCCAGCCATTTCACTTCCTGAAACCAGAAAACCGTAAGTGATAGTAATTTTTCACATGTTGGTAAGTATTTTTGGGTTACAGCTTAGTAATATAACAGCCGCACGAGTCGATCTTCAAGGTTAAGCAGCGCTTGCCGAGATTGGTCCGCAGATAGGTGACCATCCATAACATACCTAGGCCTCTGCGTGCCTCGGTAAGCACGTTAAACCGTTGGTCTCGGCTGTCTTTTTGACAGACCTTTCACTATCGTAACGGGTCGTCAGAAGCCCGAAAGTCTGACAACCAGTCTTACCAAGGGGTATCGTATTACATAGTAACTGGGTTGTGGAGGTCAGATAGGCAGTCGCTCCGATGCTCCATGTAACATATTAATATTCAGCTGCATCCGGTTAGACTGGTATACAACCCCGACATAGTTGTAAAAGGCGAGGCAGATTATGATGAAGATAGTAAGTATTTTTTAGACTTTTCAATGTATTAGACATTACCTCTTCAGCAAGCACTGGTCGCCTAAGCAGTAACTTGATAAGAATCAAGCTTTCTTTCTGATCAGCTGGGTTGTTGAGCAGGCAACTCAGATATTCACAGTGCAGACTCTTTGAATCGCTGCAACAAATAAAATACGCTTCAATGAAGTTGTTAGAGAACCTTAATTTTATGCTTAGATATTCAAGTTATTTATACTAAATCACCCTATCGGAAATCACAAAAAAAATTAATAAATAACTAGCTTTTCCCTGCGACTTCGTGTGCGATCCTGGATGGAAAGTAGTCAATGTCCATCTCCAGGTCATGGTCTACCCATGTGCCAAATTTCATCGAAATCCGTTCAGCCGTTTTACCGTGAAACCGTAACAAAAAAATTATGTGTCGGTCGAATAGAAGATCTTGTTAGTGTGTCTGAAGTATTGTTTCGAGTAGTTGTATCCTTTTTGTTATTGTATTTGTCTTTAACTAATTGTATTGACCTTAACCATGTTTTGTTACATAAATAGAAAGATAGCTGCAGTCTACGTCACCTGTTCCTGGTAGGAGGCCAGCAGTTGAGTACATCGACGAGCGCCTTCTTTTGCTGCCACGTGTCAGATAACTCCATGAACTTGGCGAACGCATCTCTCCTGCCTTCCTCACTTAGTAGCTTCTCATCTAGAAAGACATTATAAAACTTTAGATTTGAGAGCAGAGCAGAGGATTTTAGACTTTATTTTAAGTGCAATAAAGTGCAAAAATGCACGAATATTGACGCAGAAGCAATTGTCAGAGTGAATATAATTTGCACTATGGTGCTGATTAATAAATAAATAAAATAAGCGAATATTAAAATAATAAAGTGGAGCTATCATTGAAAAGCGTGTGCTCCAAAGCTTAGTCCAGGTCGAACGTCGCGTTCGTCAACACGACAGTAGGTTGCGTTCATATTTCTTCAAATATCTGCCATCAAACTCACCAGAAAGCTCCTTAGCATAGTCACAGTCAGGCCACTCGGTACGGAACAGCTCTACAGTGAACTGCGCAATCTTCATCATATCGTCGCTGTCATGGACC
This sequence comes from Apamea epomidion, assembly GCA_947507525.1. Lineage (NCBI taxonomy): Eukaryota > Metazoa > Arthropoda > Insecta > Lepidoptera > Noctuidae > Apamea > Apamea epomidion. The sequence continues at coordinate 21,166,926 of OX382225.1, read as the reverse complement.
CTGGCCTTTTGGCTCAAAGACAACAGGCCTATTTGCTTGTGTGGCGGCAAAGCGAACTCTGTAGCCTTCAGCATCACCTTCTCTAGGAGATCTTCGGGAAACTTGATGCCTTCCTTGTTGTAGGAGGTTAGGCGTGTGACTAGAGTTTCCATGTCACTAGAAAGTAGAAAATATTGATTTACTAACTACGAGATAGACTTTTTCCTAAGACATAACCTCAGGCGGTAATCAAAGGGAAGGAGGGAAGGAGGACCTTTGCCCAGTAGTGGTCAAAAGAGAAGGATTCTTGGACAAAATTCGGTTAGATGCACAACCACGCAGTTAAGGGTTCCACTTGAGTTTGAAACTGGTCGTGGACGCTATTTAATTCACTTGTGAGTAAAATATTCGGGTGCTACTACTCACCTAGCAGTATGCAGGTAATGTTCCAAGATATGCTGCAACACTAGCGGCACCTCGGCATCCACGTGCAGGCACTGCAGCAGCGTGCTCAGTGTTGCCAGCTTTATGTCAGCCGACATCACCAGCCGACTGATACAGGACACCAGTGTGGCCGTGTCGCCGTGGCTTTTCTCTATTTCTCTGAAAGTGGACGATACAAATTAGGAAAATATAGTCGCTTGTCGTCATTTATACTGATGGGAAATATCATCGGGTATACGGCTTGTAATGATGTAACTCACGGCCAGATCTCATCCCGGGGCACGCTGGAGTTGTCGACGAGGCTCTGTATGGTGGTGGAGTGGAAGTTCTCCAGGAAGCGAGCCCAGCGCGTCAGCTCCTGCCCCACCTGCGCCCACGTCTGTTCACTGGAATAAGAGGCCATTGAATATTGGGTAGAGGGCACAATGAAAATCAGCGTCAGGTTGTACACTTGTGTTGTCATCTGACATTATGCTGAGCTAAGGCATTTTTCTTTCTTTCATAGTGTCAGGTCGATGATATATATGCTTGTAAGGTGCACTAAGTGAAATATTACAGTAATTTAGAAACATTAATAACTTTTATTTTGATCAATCAATTTTTATTTTTTATGATAGGTACACCTGGGAAATTTCGCTAACTAATACAATTTATTTATTTGCTATGGTTGTGCACAATGTACACAAGCATAGTTACACGCTAGGCTTAAACTAGTGAGTACATGACCCTGTTAGGGCGCAGCAAGATAATTTAACACTAATAATATTATAGTGAATATCCATTATCTAATATCACGCAGATTTAACGTTGTATGTGACAAAAACTATCGCACAGATTCAGTAAAAGATCCTAACTCAATGGAAATAAAGTTTCTGATTCTATGGCATCTTTTTACTATGTTTAAAGGTAGATTAATAGATCTTACTTCTTGTTGAACTTGAAGTCATTCTCTTGTTCTTGCTGGCAGTAGTCCACAGCTTGCATTATCATCAGGTTGCGAGTCCCGGCTGGCACTCTGCACACAGAATATTTATACGTGACAAATTAAACACGCCGAGTACCAACAACATTGATCCATACTAATATTAATAAAATAAAATAACAAAGCATTTCTTACAATTTTTTTTTACAAAACAACAAAAAAAAAATTAAAATAACGAACTTTCTAAATTGACTACAATTTCTTAAATTCTACTATATTAAATTTACTTTAAACTTTTGCGTAAGTAAGAACCCCTCATTTAATTGAAGCTGAAGGCCTCCTCTACAGATTTCTATTCTTCCCTGTCATTCGCTGTGTTCAGACTATAATAATATAAATTTGAAAGTAACACTGTATGTATGTTTAGGGTGTTGTGGCGCAGCCTGGGAGAGGCCTATGTCCAGCAGTGGACTGCGATAGGCTGAGTTGATTAACTGTCTGTATGTTACATTTTCACTCTTAAGCCATTTAACGGATTTTGATAAAAAAAATTGACCAGGAGATAGATGACATCCTGTGGAAGGATATGTGCTACTTTTTGTCCCGGTAACCCGGGACGATTTCCGTGGGATAATTTCCGACATCTACGCGGGCGAAGCCACGAGCAGAAGCTAGTACATAATATATCCACCAATATTTCAGGTACATGAAGTACTAAGACAAACGGGGAGTCTAAGACAATAAACGGGCCGGAAAGCTCATAATTCACCGCATTTATCAAGATGTACCTTTACCAGTTAAAAAACTTTTACTACTAGATGGCTGTAATGAAATGGACCAATTGTTTAACGTGCTTTTTTCCAAGGAGCAGAGAGGTCTCGATATGTTACGGATGGTCCATCCACAGACCGACTTCGGCAAGCGTTGCTTCGCCTTGAAGAACGACCCCATTTTTTTTTTTTTTTTTGAGGATGGGAAATCATCAACTGACCCCTCCCGCTCTGGGTGGAGCGGAAGGGAGTGTCAGACTCTGACTAAAACCCACCCGTGTTCCTTCCTTAGCCCTTTATGTTCCAGGGCAGCAGTAACCCTTTCGGACGATCCCGCTACCCCGGCATGCTTCGGCCCTGTCGGGCCCCGTCATCTATGCTGACATCTCTTTGAGGCGCGCGTGGAACACATACGCGCCGTCCGGCACGGGCCTGGTCCTGATCGGACGGAGAGGTACCCATTGCTCTCCGCCCGCAGGCCCGCGCCTACGGTGGCCGGGAGTCGTCACGCGGCTCCCGACGCCCGGAGCGTCTTCCTCGGCGGCTGAGGCGCGAGGATCTCTCCCTCACCCATTCCGCCACCTCCTTCGCTAGCATGACTGCTTCGCAGAAGGAGGTGACCGCCTCCCACTCCCTCTCGCCCCGGACCATGGCTTGCACCAGGGCCGGACGCGAGAGGTCGCCGCCGCTGCCGATCGCCTCTACGAGGACACGGCGGTGCTCCGCCCAAGCGGGACAGACCTCCACCGAATGCTCCACAATGTCCTCTGGGCGATCCTCGCAGTGGTGACACCCGGGCGTCTCCTCCCGCCTGATGATGTGCAGGAACCTCCCGAAACATCCGTGTCCGGAGAGGACCTGCGTCAGGCGGTAGGTGAGAAAGCCGTGATGCCTCTCTAGCCACTCCTCAAAGAGGGGTCTTACCGCCGCTAGCGTGGCGTGCCCTGCGCTGGGTTGCGATAGTCGCGCCTTCCATTCCGCCATGAGATCGCGCCGGAGGTCCGTCCGCTCCGCCGCGATTTGCCGCGGGTGCAGAGTTTCCCCCCGACGTAGTGCCTCCGCGCGCCAGTCATACAGGCGCGCGAGGACTATCGCCTCCAGATCCCATGGCGGCAGTCCGGCAAGGAGGCTTGCCGCCTCGCCCGAGATCGTGCGGTACCCCCGGATGAGCCTTACGGTTACCACCTTCCTTACGGCTACCATCTTAAGAACGACCTACGGTTGTTATTATTTAGCTACGAGCACCTCAAACAGTGCAGCTTTACAATAAGTAAAAACAATCTTCGAACACTTCTTAGTTTCCTTTCTTCATACTATGTTATGACAAATATGATAAGGGCCGATAAAAATAACAATGTGATTATTACCGGTCTATAGCCATGTCGGTAAAGCAGGTGTCGGCGACGAACTGCACTAGCTCGTGCTTGGACAGCTTGTTGAAGTAGCTCGCGCACTGCCGGTACTGCTGCATCCACTTCTTATTGGTCGCGTTGGTAGGCACCTGGACAATAATCTCAAACGATCATAAAATGAGAAAAGTCCACTGTCGTACAGTCTGACCGTCGGTTTCCGAACGTGACAAAATGTAAGAAAAAAACCTCAATTTCTCTAAAGTTTTAAATCAGTAAATCGTTACAGGATATACATAGTTTTTTACCAGACTATGGCAAAGCCCAAATGATTTTAGCAGTCATGTATAATTCAGTCATTAATATAATTGACACAGTAAAGAGTAATCGTTAACCATAGGAGCTATGGGAAAACTTCAGTAAAACTTGGCATATCTATTTTAGCACATTAAAGTAAAATGTTAACGAATTGTGAGTATTCTAGAATAACAATTAAGCAGCAGTAGTAAGTCAAACTAATAAAAATATCACAAATTATATAATTATCGTTTTGTAAATGAGTTTTGTTAATTTTTTTGTGTGATTATCTATCTATCGAAGATCTTAAAGTCTACTCACGCTAAAGAAATACTTGGTGAGCCACTTCGTATAGATGGCGTTAGCGGAGATGGGTATCTTGACGGCGGGCGGCAGACTGCGCAGGAACTTAGTCACCATGCCTACGTTCTCCGGCTTGATGATGCTCAGGATATGGGCCGTGAACTGTTCCGCTGATGGCTGTTCCAGGAGCAACTTGTAGTCCAGTTCTGGTGGGAATGATTTGTTTGTTAAAAAACGAAAAATATTAGGATATTTAGTTGGTACTTAGATTGCTCAAACGTGTTTCAACATCCGGACAAACCTATTGAGGTTATTGTGATATATCTGTTAACGTTTTTTTGTTTGAAATTAATAAATAAAACAAAAACCATTGACTAATTATGTTCGATTGTATTTCTTTCTCGCCAATTTTTTTAATTAATTACTGAACACGCAACAATAAATCTGTTGGATAAGAGTTAAGAACACAAACAACCTTGTAGAATGTTACATACAAAAGCACACACGTGTCTACTATGAATATCACTATTAAATAAATAAAATATCTTTAATTCAGACCTAAGTAAGTCCATAAGTTGTTAGTTTAGTAACAGTTCGTGCTTCTATACTTTATTACTCTTTATTATTTATCACTCTGTATTATTAATAAAATAAATAGTTTCGTTTCGTTAGACTTCAACAAGATCTAGAACTTTATCATTGAGTTGATTTCTGCACAATATTTCCAAGTTACATTTGTGGATTTGCCTTCCTTAGCACAAACAAATTTTCCAGTATGCCCGATCTTATTTGTTAAGGAAATTTTGGAGATTGGGAACCCTGCCACGCTTGCATTATTGCCGCGTTTACTGCCGGGATTTCAGAGGCATATCCATGTTAACATCAATGTTTGCGGTGATTCACCCCAAACAGCTCTACCTACTCCGACCACTGGTTATTACCTAATAATATTTTGTACTTATATTTTTAAGCTACGTCATTTTATGGCAATATAATATTAATTACACAATATTACTCATATTATCCATGAAACTTACCTGAAGAAGCGGCCTTAGCCTTCTTGAGCAGTTTGATATGTTCAGCAGTGGTGAGGGCTCCGAAGGGCGCTTTCTCATCCACGGTTTTGAGCATCGCGAAGAAGTTGATCAGCGCGTTGTGTTCCGTGCCGCTCAGTTGTGGCCATAGAGCCTCCCTTATGCTGGTGGGGGAGACATGATACTGTTTACTTGGAAAGGTACTAATTGTACTGGACAGTCTTATGAAAAAAGGTGAGAGATGATTCTGAAAAGGTTTTGTCTCTGATATTGCTGTTTTGTGCGACTTGCGGTGTTTATGGGTATTTGTTTCAGGCGTGTGCACAATTTTATCTAGTACAATGCTATTTCCTGAATGCAAAAACAGCAAGGAAAAAAAAAATGAAATGAATTGGAGATAAGAGTCCGACCGAAAACAGTTTTTTTTTTCGACCGAAAAAGGTCCGAAAATTTACATTTCTGTCGAAAACAAAAAATGACAGTGAATTTCAATATTATTTAGTTGGGGGTGCGTAATTACTGTGTGTCATGCAGATGTGTCTTTGAGTTTGTAGCCACACGTCCAGCGCGCACATGTCGTACTGTGCGAGCGAGCACGCTGTACTGTTACACAATACTCACCGCGCGTGCGCCGTGTGTGTGAGCTCGGGCGGCGGCGCGGGGTGCGCAGGCGGCGCGGCCTGCAGCGCGGCGGCGGCGTGCTGTAGCCACACGTCCAGCGCGCACATGTCGTACTGTGCGAGCGAGCACGCTGTACTGTTACACAATACTCACCGCGCGTGCGCCGTGTGTGTGAGCTCGGGCGGCGGCGCGGGGTGCGCAGGCGGCGCGGCCTGCAGCGCGGCGGCGGCGTGCTGTAGCCACACGTCCAGCGCGCACATGTCGTACTGTGCGAGCGAGCACGCTGTACTGTTACACAATACTCACCGCGCGTGCGCCGTGTGTGTGAGCTCGGGCGGCGGCGCGGGGTGCGCAGGCGGCGCGGCCTGCAGCGCGGCGGCGGCGTGCTGTAGCCACACGTCCAGCGCGCACATGTCGTACTGTGCGAGCGAGCACGCTGTACTGTTACACAATACTCACCGCGCGTGCGCCGTGTGTGTGAGCTCGGGCGGCGGCGCGGGGTGCGCAGGCGGCGCGGCCTGCAGCGCGGCGGCGGCGTGCTGTAGCCACACGTCCAGCGCGCACATGTCGTACTGTGCGAGCGAGCACGCTGTACTGTTACACAATACTCACCGCGCGTGCGCCGTGTGTGTGAGCTCGGGCGGCGGCGCGGGGTGCGCAGGCGGCGCGGCCTGCAGCGCGGCGGCGGCGTGCTGTAGCCACACGTCCAGCGCGCACATGTCGTACTGTGCGAGCGAGCACGCTGTACTGTTACACAATACTCACCGCGCGTGCGCCGTGTGTGTGAGCTCGGGCGGCGGCGCGGGGTGCGCAGGCGGCGCGGCCTGCAGCGCGGCGGCGGCGTGCTGTAGCCACACGTCCAGCGCGCACATGTCGTACTGTGCGAGCGAGCACGCTGTACTGTTACACAATACTCACCGCGCGTGCGCCGTGTGTGTGAGCTCGGGCGGCGGCGCGGGGTGCGCAGGCGGCGCGGCCTGCAGCGCGGCGGCGGCGTGCTGTAGCCACACGTCCAGCGCGCACATGTCGTACTGTGCGAGCGAGCACGCTGTACTGTTACACAATACTCACCGCGCGTGCGCCGTGTGTGTGAGCTCGGGCGGCGGCGCGGGGTGCGCAGGCGGCGCGGCCTGCAGCGCGGCGGCGGCGTGCTGTAGCCACACGTCCAGCGCGCACATGTCGTACTGTGCGAGCGAGCACGCTGTACTGTTACACAATACTCACCGCGCGTGCGCCGTGTGTGTGAGCTCGGGCGGCGGCGCGGGGTGCGCAGGCGGCGCGGCCTGCAGCGCGGCGGCGGCGTGCTGTAGCCACACGTCCAGCGCGCACATGTCGTACTGTGCGAGCGAGCACGCTGTACTGTTACACAATACTCACCGCGCGTGCGCCGTGTGTGTGAGCTCGGGCGGCGGCGCGGGGTGCGCAGGCGGCGCGGCCTGCAGCGCGGCGGCGGCGTGCTGTAGCCACACGTCCAGCGCGCACATGTCGTATTTCTGCGCGAGAGAGCAAGCACGCTCTACGTGTTGCTTCTCACTTGACCTAGGACATGAGCATCATTTATGAGCGTTGAGCATAGATTAGTGTTGGCGCCTGCACTCTTTATATTCGTATCATGCACTTCGTGCGCTTTTATAACTGACGGGGCTTCACACCTCAAAATTATGTTAAGGAAAAAAAATGTGAGGTAGAAGACCTCACATTTTTGAAGTCATACATAAGTTTCTAAAAGGACGAACAGCGATCCGCAATATGTATACAGGGTGGAGAGTTTTGGTTGACGGGGCAGCAAGGGCAGGTTCCTTTACCGTTGTAGCTACAGTAAAACGATCTTACGAGACTGTCCTTAACATTTTGAAAAATTTTAATCTGCATTCAAAATTTTAGTAAAAAAAAAAAAAAAACACTTAGCAACTTTGATGCCAATCGATTCTGTTTCTTATTCTGTTTATAAGGTCCAATAAAAAAAAAACATTTTTCCATAGATTTTGTAGGAAAGAAACTCCAACTTACTTTTTATGATGGCCGAAAATAAACATAAAATTTAAACTTCGAACGAATACATGTTATAATTTTGTTTGCTTTAAGAACAAAATAGTTTGTTGCTTGTGAGTTCCGACATTCGGAGAAAATAATGACTACAAATAATTTAGAATTTTCAGACTTGTATGGGAAACGATAAAAAGAGACTGTTTGCTACAAAAGTCAGAAATCGCAAAAACCTTATGTATGGGAAACTTTTTTCAATAGCAACAAACTATCAAAATTTTGTATTTTGTTCTTAAAGAAAATAAAACTAACGCGTCTTCGTTCTTAAATTGAAATCCATTTTTTTTTTGTTTATCCTGCCACATTAACCATCGTTAGAATGGTCGTCTGTGATATCGATACCCATTACCTATATCTGCAGAGTTTGGCTAGCTAATTTAATTTAACTCTGTATGTTTAACAACACATAAAACAAAAAATAATTTAATTTGATGATTATTTTTTGTAGGGTCATCGACCGCTGTTAGTGTATTTACTTGAAATATTAGTTTAAAAAATCAGGTTTTTTTTTGTGTAAACTTCACAGATGTGAATGGTATCGATATCTAAAAACGATAAAACACATTTTCCCAACTCATACTTCAAGTCAAAACACTACAATGGGTCGTTGTTTTTTTTTCTAACATTTAATCTTGTCTTATTTTTTATTTTGTCTAATTTTTTATCTTGTCTTTTTTTTATTTTATTGTCTTGAGATATCGATACCCATCACGTCTTCAGAGTTTCGCTAGCTAATTTAATTTGACCCTGTCTATTATGTCCTATCAATTTCATAATGATATGCTATAAAGATAAGCATACATCATTACCTCTATGTTATTATATATAACGCTGGTTAATTTCAACACTCACATCACAGCCGAAATAGCTCAGTTGGGAGAGCGTTAGACTGAAGATCTAAAGGTCCCTGGTTCAATCCCTGGTTTCGGCAGAGCACTTTTTGCGTTTTTACATTTTCTTTATAAATACTTTAATCTACCAGCCCTGTAATTTTATTTTTGTGTTTACTGTATATTAAATAGGCAAATTAATTTCCTTTTTCGGTATTGTTTTCACACTGGTGAGTGGTAGAGAAAACGTTCTACGAAACCAAACTGTTTCGTAAATTCGATTTGATATTAACGGCCGGATACCGTACAGTCAACTATGTATATACCAGTAAGCTCTTACTGCTTTGAAATAAAGACGCTGTCAATGTCAAATTGTACTACCATGGACGTGCGGTTGACTGTACTTCGAGATAATAACGCGCCAAATACACTACGTTCACAGGGCGCTGTTGGTAAACATTTATGCAATTGTTTTGTTAAATGTCACTTGAAATAATGTATTAAAAAATAAAGATGGCGGCTTTAGTTCCGACTTTGGCCGCGCGCCAAAATAACCTTGTAGCGCTATATTTACGAGTACGTATATACGTCGAGCTACATACCTGGCAACCCTATAAATGATCTCCCTTCTATACTCCTCATCAGCATTAAACAGCAGTCCATTGACGTTGTAACCCATGGCTCTTAGAGCGTCCACCTCGCCCATGCCGGTGAGACGTTCGATGCACTGACGTATCATCTCCATTTGATCCTCTGAGGCATTTCCTTGTGCGAGAGTGTCGCGCGCCATCTGGTGGTTAAAAACAAAATTGACGACTTTTGGACCTGGAACTAAGGATGGAAAGAGATGTTATGGACAATATTTTTTTAATGAGGAACTGCCAAAAAAATGCGCTTTTAGAAGTCTGTGTTGCAATTTTATTGCTTAACGGAAAAGGTGTAAATTCCACAGCTACTATGCTAAAAGTGTCTTGATAACCTAACTTTCTAGCTTATTTTGTATAACCCGACGACAGAAACTCCTACCCAAGTTATCAGATTAGATAAGAGAGAGCTCATCTATTGCTCTTGGGTTACTGGTAGGAGTTAATGTGTGATGTCATTAACTATTATATTGAGTATACAGTTGTAAAAAGACCCATCACAAAGCCTACACATTCTGTACAGCAAATTAAGTAACATTTTACAAAAATAATTTCTGGAAAACGACTTTTATTTTCGGTATGAAAAATTGCGCGCAATATAACGCAAGCAAAGCATTGTGCTTATGGGTGCATGCAACGGTAAAGGACTCGTGGAGGTATTTAAAGTTAAGTTATAACTTTTAAGAATTGTTTCGTAAAAAGCAAAAATTTCGCAAAAGAAATTGGAACTTCAAAATCTCCGTTACTAGAAACTGCTCATGTTCAGAGTACCAATACAGTCACAACCACTAATATGTCAACACTTGGAAACTTTTAGTAGTGATTTTTGCGTTAAATAACAAAAACAACAATGAAGTACGACACATTGCAAAAACCTATGGGTTCGAACCTACTATGTTCGTAGCCACATAAAATTTCATTGAAAAATAAAGAAGTAAATCGCTTTTGAATAAAGCCAAGTGTATACACACTTATGCTCATGACTGTATAAGAAATTCGTCACTATGAAAGGAAGATCACGTGACTTTATGTTTCGTTAAGGTGGATGCTCCAAGCTAGCCCGCGAAATTCAAATTTTCTTACGTTTTTTCCGATTTGCTGGTCAGTAGTAAGTTGTACGTTGATGAAAATATGATTCGCGGCCGTAACAAATATGTATTTACAGAATTATAATCATTAAAGTCATCAACACAACTCTCTAAGATCAAGTAATCCTACTGAATGACTATTTCATGAAATCTTGACATTTTAGGATTATGCTAACTTAACAAGTTGTATTACTGATTCTAATGATTATAATTCTGTAAATACATATTTGTTACGACCGCGAATCATATTTTAATCAACGCACAACTTAGTGCTGACCAGCAAATTGCAAAAAACGTAAGAAAATTTGAATTTCGCGAGCTACCTTGGAGCATCCACCTTAAGCATCTTATTTAACACTTGTAAGACATGTTGCGCAGATCCCAAATAAATTGGAAGAAGACCAAGAGAATGATGATAGCGACGATTTAAATATTGTACAGGTGACCTCTGCAGGTTTAGCGAAGTACGCGTTGTCCCGCAGCTCGGCCGCGTTGCACTTGATGAGCGCGGCGTACAGCGCGCAGCTCACGGCCGTGTCCGTGTGCGCGGCCACGCGCGCGGCGTGCGCGGCCGGCTGGCTCGTGCGCAGCTGGCACGACACGCTGAGTGGCGTGTCTTTGTAGAGAATCTCTTCGGCGCATTTTTGGACAACTGAAGTGAGGATAAAGATGGAGCCCATAAGTTTAATTGTAAAACTGAAAGAAAACGTGCAGAAAGATGATTTTGGTCGCTATTTTATAATACATTCAGTACTAATAGTTGTTCATATTTTTATCTCGTGTAAAAATATCAAACACTTCTGAAACAACCTGTACAAGTATTATTTTTTGGAAACGCAGAAGTCATCCCTGCATGTAATATATATTATTTATTTATTAAAAGTAATATTTTCAATATTTTCTAAGTTTTAGCTTATAAGCTGGATATTGGTTTCTATGTTTGTATGGGCCCTAGTGGATAAAAATTAAAAAAATAAAAACAATCCTACCTTCAGTCTCCAGCTCGCAGGTGACTCCGTCCTCCAAACAGTTCTGTATGTAGAACCACTTGAGCACGTTCTGTCCGACCGTCATGGGGCCGTCGATGGCGTCCGGCAGAGAGAACCGGTCGTAGCGGTAGTAGTTGTTTGAGACTGTGTACTCTGGGTATAACGAGTGGTAGAACTCTTGGCAGTGTGCTGTGCGGTCTGATAGTGCGGTTGTAGCGGATTTGTTGTCGCTGTGTTGAGAAAAATATTGCTTTTTAGTGGGCAGTTTGTTTTTCATCATCTGCCTTGCCTTTTTCTTAATATGTTGGGGTCGGCCTCCAGTCTAGTTAGTTAGTTTAGTCTGGAACCCGACCCCGAACATAGTTGGGAAAAGCTAGGAAGATAATGATGATGGTAACTCATAGTTTTTGCTAGACTACAGTCTTATACATAAAACAAATGCCGAACCATATAAATAATTGACTTTTAACTTTGAGTAAAGATAACTTTATATCCACTTAAAATTATGTAACGAAATTCCATTGTTTTTTGAAGTGAAAATTTCTTTAGCGGCGTTGTGCACTTTTGTTGTGATGAGCAAAAAATGTTAAACTCACGTCAGGACACGTGACGTGATCGAAAATTCGTAAGACGGAGCTCGCGTCAGGAAACGTGACCTGATCGAAAATTCGTAAGACGGAGGGAGAGTAGACCGCAATCCAAAATATCAAAAATGCACAACGTTCATATTCAAGTTTTCACTTCTGCCGGCACTCCCGGAGTGCAACCCGTTTTTTTTTTGTTCTATCATACATTCAGACATACTCACGTCGTCTTCCCATGAGGGTAGGCAGAAACTACAGAACGAACCTGCCACGATCCTTACATACTCGATTTGCCTCGATTACGTTCATACATACTAACATACTTTATAGTAATTATTATTTTACAAATGTTATAGTTAAAATAAACGGTTGACGTACCTGAGAGCGAATTTATTCTGGAACGTGTCGAGTAGATAGTTGAACAGCGGTATTTTCATCTCAGGCTGAGCGGGAACCAAGTCTTTCTTCTCGACCATAGGCTAAGAAACAAAGAGTTAGGAACCATTTTATACAACGGAAATCAAAGTTAAAACATTATATTTTAAAGCTATACATGTGGTGGAGTGACATCGTGACATAAAGTACAAGATCCTAGACACAATAAAATTTTTCGTCGGTCATAAAAAAATATATACAGACACTTTTTAGCCCATTTTTGTTCCACTGTACGGCCAGCCCGGGGACAAAAATAGGCTGGTATTCTTATTATTTGATTTAAAGCACAAATAAATTACATTTTTTTTAATATTTTTTGTAAAGAAAAATATAATTCATATTTAAAAAAATAGTAGCCCACCGGTATTGGGAACAGGTTCCAAAAAATATTATTAAAAAAAACAGCCCCATTCATTTTGACCATGTAGGTTTTACACTTTTGTATGAAACAGCTGATTTAAGAAAAATTGACACGGTGGGCCTAGAATCATGTACAGAATCCATGATAAAAGTCTGTGTTACGATACCGACACCGTTTATAAGTTTTCTACGTACCGTTGTCACCGCATCAGCAAATTCATCGTCAGTGGAGGGCCATCGCTCACAGAGGCCACTGTTCTCTTTGAGAGTTACACCCATCTGCTGTAGGCTCTCCAATTCTAAGCCCATTCTGTAAAGGAATTAATTAATATTGTAGGTAGAGATTAAAATCGTGTAACGAGGCGATAATTTTTGATACAGAAGGCATTAATTTTTTAAAATAACTGTAAGAGGTAGTAGTAAAAAAGATTTTGTCTTTTGTATAGTAACATTATTGAATGTTACAGACAATTCAAAATTGAAGAAGTTGTTTTAGTTATAGTTTTACAGTAGTATAAAGTTATAAGGAACGGGTGTAAAGTTCAATAATTTTCCATAGAAAAGGGATGATCCTCCGACCAGATGAGTGTTGTGTCTGGTGGGTAACTGTCTGATGATTCATGTCGGGTCTTTGTATATATGCTAGTTGCGAGGTAAGTTCTGCTTGCGAGATGCAGGATTTTGCGTGCCGTTATTGTGATGCGTCGTTCGCAAGTGGCGCTGTAGATGCCGCCACAGAAGTATTATTATGTAGATGTCGCGACTTTCAGGGGAGGCATACGTCTAGTAGTGGACGACTTTCGATCGAAACGATGACTATGAAGAAAACGTAGACCACCGACCTGGCCCGCAGTATTTCCTCGATGTTGTCGGGCGCGGTGTAGGTGACGGCGGCGGCGTACAGCAGGCGGCGCGTGTGCGTGTCGGCGTGCGCGTGCGCGGCGCGCGCCACCCGCGCCAGCAGCGGCGCGGCGCGCGCGTGGCGCAGCGCGGCCAGGCGGCGCGCCAGCTGCACGGCCGCGCCGCCGCCCGCCGCGCCCGCGCCCGCCGCGTACGAGCCGGCCAGCTGCAGCACTTGGCCTTCCCTGCCACGCGACGACATGTTGGATTGGGAAAAAGAACATTGTTTCTAACGCAAACGGATAACGCACACGACTCTATGTGATTTCAGAATCGAGTCGATTGTCAAAGGGGATCGAAGATTTTTATATGAAGCGATGGCATGCCTACAGTGCCCGCAATTTTGTTTTGTTTTTTTTTTCAAAATATCGTCCACGCATGAAACCTATATAAATTGATAGCTGACATCGATGCAAACAGAAAACGTAATGAATCAAACCTCCTAAAACATGTTTCCGAGATATTAAAGTTAGGTAAGTAAAGATATACCACGGACCTTCAAAAAACAAATTCAATCTCATATTTCACAAAGTTCAAATTCTATTGCAACCAAATTATTAATAACCTTTTGAATACAAATTTTTGGTTACTCAAGATTCAACTTACACTAAATAACACTAAAGTAGACAAATAATTAAGTAGCAACTGGCAATTACATGTAAATTAACTGAGATTCTGAATTCAAGCATAAATAACACACCATAAGGCCCATTGTACACACACGTTTTGCCTGCCGGTAAAAACTATTCACCGTGTGTAGGCACGGTCGTCAGTGTTGTATGAATCACTATGAAAGTTTCGTGCCGACACGACAGTACTACGGCACGACGCCGTCGACGTATACCATAAAACCGTGTCATATACAAGGACACGCGATTTTTCTACGACGTGGTTAACACGCCGTACCGTAAAGAAACCGTGCTTTATACAAAGGGCCAGTAATAATTCCTGAAACATTATTATTACCTAGTTATTTCATCGTCGCCGGCGATTCGCAGCAAGGCTGCCAACTTCAGCAGTTTATGACTAGACAGGTACGCGTTAGGTTCCAACATCAAACACGCCTCTATAAGCGACATCCTATCTTCGCATATACGGACTGAAAAGTGAAACAGATTATTTTATACACCCAATTTTATTTCAGCAAAATAAGTAAGGTGTCAGGGACATCGAAGCACAAACTGAAACCATGTAATCAGCACATGATTCTAGACTCCCTTGCGTAGAAATTTTACGAAGGTTTTAAAAAAAAAACAGCTGTTTCATAGAAAGTGCAATACCTCAGTCAAAATGTATGGAACAGTAATTCCTTTTTTAACCGACGAAAAATTTTCGCGCGGTTTCAGTTCTTGCGTCGATGTCCCTAACACACTGCATACAGAGTGTTGATTTAGGTAACTTACAATCGTTAAGAGGATGATTCTACGCGTCATACCGAACCACTTTTCTTGTGAAACCTAAATCCGAATCGTGGAAACTAAAACAACTTTTGAATTTTGCACAGTCAAGAGTTTTTTTTTTGTAATTTGGTCAAAAGTCAAATCATTTATTTCAACTAGGCACATAAAATGCACTTTTGAACGTCAAACATTACATTAAAATAGTGTTGCGCGCCACAATGAATGCCTGGTACATGGTGACATTAGTTACCTCGATACTCGATACTAGCGCCATCTAGTATCGAGTAGCAGAACTAATTTACCACTAGCGCCATCTAGTATCGAGGAGCAGAACTAATAGATCCTTCCATAAATTTCTATGCTAGAACTATCGACATTGGTCAGTCGGGGCCGATATGTTCTCGAAGCTTCTAGATGTTTCTACAATATAAGATTCTGGAACTATCTGCGGCACTATATAAGGCCGGGACTAGCCACGACCAGTGAGACTTGGATCAGCGATACATGCGAATACATCGAAAGCGATCTTCAAGTGCGACTTAAGAGCAATAATCGCTCTTAAGTCGCACTTGAAGATCGCTCAAACACACTGACTGTTCGAGTTGTTATTAGTGTTGTTTAATTAAAGTGTAATTTTTGGTAATTTATATCGGCAGTTTTTATTGTCACGAACCCGAAGCTCGTAACAATAGAATTCGTATGGAGAATAATGGGCAAGAAACTCCCTTTTAAAATGTTTTAGAAGGTTTTTTATACATTCATAATTATATGTGAATACGATGCATCTAGAATAAAATTACTATACCACAAAAGGTTAAAAGAATTAAAAATAAAGCAATAACAGGTACTTAAATCAATTATGTGATAGCTACATGGTGCTCACATATTTAGAAATATTGTAAAAGTAGATTAGATTTTCCTGGAATTTTAACAAGTGTGTGAGTTACAGTAGTCACAGAATTTAAAAATAAAAACTTTTTTTTTTTTAATATAGGTACAATTAAATTAGCAACCAAGACTCTTAGATTATCCTATGGAGCAAGACCAGCTTGTTACCAAGCTAGTCAGTATGAATGACGGATAGAATTACCCTCATAACGTTTGCAGGTGACTAAGATCCTTACCCTATAATTACGTTTCTTTTTTTACCTTGTACGGGAACAACACCAACGTTGAAGGCGTGCAATATTGGCAAAGCATTTATTAAATCCAATTCCTGTTGGATTTCTGCGTTATCGTCCTTTATGAGTAGTAAACAGCACCTGGAACACGACGCGGTATTTAAGAATTCAGCATTTCCTAACAGTTGTTTTTAAGAATCCTCAGTGTAATTTTCTTTTTACATTACGCCAGTATAAATGCTACGCTAATGCTGTGCTACTAATGAAAACGTATCATCATAAACTCTCGCCATTTTCCCATGGGAATAAGCAGAAGTTATAGAAAGCCACCTGCTACGATTCTTACCTACTCCAACTTCTACCAACTCTACATTTATTATCTAACCTCTTCATTTATACATCTGCTCGCCGGTTCCTAGTACTACGCACTTGAATTTTTTGAGAGAATATCACTAAAAAGTCAATATATATGTCCTTTTGGGGCGTTTCCAGTGACAACCTTCGTCTTGTAAAGGAAGGTATCCTTACATCCAATAATCCTCCAAAAATGACATCTCAAACTATTCAAGTAAAATACCACAATTTCAAATGCTATGTTTTTAATAATCCCTTACTTAGCCAACTCCAACCTGGGGTCGACGAGACTGCTAGCCGAGTTAAAGTACTCCATTGCGGACGCCATTACAAACCCCACACTTTTGTTGTAGTTGCCTAAGTCAGTCATCACTTCGCTGGCGAGCTTGATACTAATATTGCTGATGCCTTTCGCTATCTCTTAATATAATTATTCTACGATTACGACTTACTTGGCCAATTCCAACCCCGGATCGACGAGAGAACTTGCCGAGTTGAAGTACTCCATAGCGGCCGTCATTACAAGCCCCACACTTTTTTTATAACTGACTTGAGTCGCGCCGCGACGTACGTCGGTGCACGTTAAAACTTCGCTGGCGAGCTTGATGCTGGGCGCGTCGCCTGAGGTGAGGAGCGCTAGTGCGTATATCTGAAAACATGGTTTAGTTATCAATTAACTTAATTAGCGAAACTTCAAAGACGTGATAGGTGTCAATATCTAATGATTAGAGACCGGATTTGAAGTCAAAGCATATGCATTTTTATTTTGGTTATTTTTTCAGGTTCATATTTTGAGTATTTATGATGCATAATATTCCGACCATTTTAAGTTGCATAAAAGTTCATAATAAAACAAACAAAAAAAGTTTTCTAAGTTTTTAGTATTTTCATGTAATTCATATTAGATCACGTCTGCGAAGCCTGTATATTTATGCTCATCAATACGAGTACCTAGTTACCTCATAACAATTATCTTTCGCGATACATCCAAACAACAGGGACTGCAGCTCGAGTATATCTTTCAGTAACTTCTCCCAATCCTGTGGCGTGGGTTTCTCTACCCTAAAACAAAGTTTTTTCCAAAATCAATTACCAATGTTACAAGAGCAATATTATGTGCAACGGAACCCACTGTCTACAGTTTTAAAACAAAGCCGAATATGTAATGCGGTTCGTTGTGCTAGCATCTAGCATTTTAGCAGTACATCGATCGACCGCTTAGCCTTTTTCAACCTATGGTCCGCTTCCAGTCCAACCGAATGCAGCTAAATACCTGTATTTAACATGGAGCGACTACATGTGACCTCTACAACCCAGTTACTGAGTAGCGCGATACTCCTGGGGAAGACTGGTTGTCAAGACTTTCGGGCTTCTGACGACCCCTAACAAATGTTGAACAAAATATAATTGCTAGTTTATTAAAAGTCTTGATTTTTAATCGTTTACAATAATAATAATAATAATAATAATAATAATAATAATAATAATAATGGATCAAGGGCCTGATTTAGAAGGCAGTACTCCTCGATACGGCTCGCATTGTGAGGAGGTTTCTATCTCTGGAGCCCTAACCACCGGTAGCTTGGACCCTGCTCCCGACACCGGTGGATCACTATTTTTTTATATTTTTAAATGTTTTTTTTTTTTTTTTTATTTAATCATACTAATATTTAAAAATGTAACAAAATAAGACGACTAAATAAATAAACGACATAATAATAAAATAACAATGACCACTTTCTCCTTCATTTTATTTTGTATCCAAACTTGCAGATCAGAGGACAATGGGTTTCTCGATGCGAGTTCATTACAAGCAACATAACTATTGCCAAAAGTCGACATGTCTACCTTCAAGCCGTATCTCATAATTGAAATATTGCGCAACACGGTCCCGAGTACATAGGTCCAGCGAAGGACACACGCCATGCAATAATGTCAACCATAGGCAGAACATTATAAAACAAAGAAATTAATATAACAATTATTTCTTACAGTATAGAGTAAGCGTTATCATAACATTTTTTTTTTGTATTAAGTTAAGGGGCAGATAGACCAGCAGCAAGTGCACAATTATTCCACATGCTGATGTTACTATTGCCCAATAACATGTTTGCATCAGCAACGAATTGCAATACTTGCTTCCATCGAGGAACTAGTATTGCAATTCGTTTTGACCAATAATTAAAATCGTATATTATTTTTCAAATGTCTTTGACATATCTTGGCACCCTGGGGTCCCGGACCTTTGGAAGACGTACGAGGGGCCAAAGCCAACTCGCAGAGGCCGCTTAGACAATTTTAAGTGTTATTATTATTAAGAACAACAGAAGGGATCTGTTTTTCAACTTTACTTATCGTAAACTTATTTTTGATACAGAAAATTGAAGGCTAACAGAAATTTTATAGTGGTCTGCTGCATGATATTAACAATACGGCGTACATACGGTCACCAAAGGAGGTGAGTAACCAGGGTCGTCGGATATAGTTGATGTTTTGTAAGAAACCGATGGATGTTTTCGAATAAAATTTAATTTAATTAATAGAAAACTAACAGTTAATTTATCAAATTAAATTCCATTCGAAAACATCCATCGGTTTCTTACCAAACTTCAACTATATCCGACGGCCCTAGTTAGTTATCTCCTTTGGTGACATGATATTTTTTACAATACCTTGCAACGGTTACTTTCCGCTGCGGTGGCCGACGTTTGATAAACTGAACGACGTTGTAAGGGTCTCCCGACCTCATACTAGAACAGATTAGTTTATCGATGTCATCGAACGACTGCAGTAAAATTATACTAAAATCTAAATGAAATAACATGTAAACATACATTTTACATCGAATAATGAGAATGAGCTACATTTTACTTATAATAACAGTCTATAGGTGTGAAAATTAAAGCATACAGAACATTTACTAAACATGGAATAATAAAAAAATTGCGCGTGTACCGTACAGTCACGAGCACCAATATGTCAACACTTGGCCACTTTCAATTACGATTTTTTCGAGAAATAACGAATGCAACGTTGAAATACGACACATTACATAAACCTATGGGTTTGTAAATGCTATGTTCGTAACAACATAAAATTTCTTTAATAAATAACGGAGTAAATCGCTTTTGAATAAAGCCGAGTGTATACATACTTTTGCTCGTGACTGTACACGTGATAGAAGTGAAACTTCTTAAAAAATAAAGAATAAAAGAGATTAAGTGTGAGAGACAGAAAGAGATATCTTTCATCTCTCGCATGTAACGAAATGTGCCAAAACGTGACGGTCCTCGAACTTCGTCATTCACTATCAACTGTAGTCCAATGATCGAATCGCCGCCTAAGCAGTTTCACTTCAATAAACGTTTCACAATAATTTAAAAAAATAAAACATAATTTGACACACAAACAAGGATGTTACTACACACCTTGACCAACATCGATAAATAGAAAATTTTAGCCGACGTCGATGGACTGTAATACTGGAATATCCAGATGGATAACGTTGATTGACCTTGGACAAGTCGGTTTGGTAACACCCTACACGCTGGGGTCGTTGACAGCATTGTTTGAAAAAAAAAGTAAAAGTTTGGCGAGTTTAGAATTAAGTAACCACTGTACTAAAATATCGTAAAATATCAATATAAATAATAAAAAAAAAAGAAAGCAATTCTGGAATTTTTGTTGAAAAGAAATCATATCTTTTTCAACAGTGGTGACCCCGGCGTGGTAAATGCAACTGCACACATATCTTATAATACAGAACTTATAATAAATAACACTTAGAGCTACAACAATAAGGTCCAAAATCAAATAAGACATCACATCATGCTTTAGCTTTACATTATACATACATTTATATGTACGGTCACCAAAGGAGATAAGTAACCAGGGTCATCGGATATAGTTGAAGTTTAGTAAGAAACCGATGAATGTTTTCGAATGAAATTTAATTTAATAAATAGAAAACAAACAGTAAAATAATAAAAAAAAATGATTGAATTTAAATAAAACTTTAAATATTCGTATGTAAGATGTGGAATATAAGAATAATTATTAATAAAAGTCGTTATATTAGTTAAGTAATGTAGTAATATGCTTTTTTATTTTCTTCTAATAGAAACAAAATAAAAATCATGTTATTTTACTTTTTTTACTTGCAATTATTCTACAATTATGAATAGTGTACATCGCGTTTTTAAGACATGGTATTAAATTTAAAATAAAAAGTTTGCATTTAAGTACATTATTTAAGTTCATTCTTGCACCACCTCACTACCTATTTTTTGTCAAAACATGGTAACCCTTCAACTGTCAAGTTACTGTATACGATTAAAAGTCGAGGTATAGGTATCTCTTTTGGTAACTGTACATGTTTGTTTACTTGGATCTTGAAAACCCAAGGTCGAAAGGAAAACAATATACAGGGACAAATTAAATTAGCTAGCGAAACTCCGCAGACGTGATAGGTATTCTTCTCTCCTGTCAGTACAAAATGTTATAAATTGCTGGATAAGGACATAAGGACGATTATGAATAAGCTGTTCTTTATAATAAAGTATTCGAATTCAGCAACGAATCTATAATATTAAGAACATTTTTATAACTAGCGGTTCATACATAAACATATTTTACATACATACATAAACTCATGCCTTTCCCCATGGGGGTAGGCGGAAACTACGGAACAGATTTTATTTGGATGTTTAAATTTTATACAAATTGTGATATATATATATATATGTAGGCGTCCAAGCAAAAAACGGGTTGCACTCCGGGAGTGCCGGCAGAAGTGAAAACTTGAATATTAACGCTGTGCATTTTTGATATTTTGGAATGCGGTCTAATCTCCCTCCGTCTTACGAATTTTCGATCAGGTCACGTGTCCTGACGCGAGTTTAACATTTTTTACCCATGACAAAAAAAGTGCATAACGCCGCTAAAGAAGTTTTCACTTCAAAAAGGGTCCAGTAGTAGGGTATTGAGTTACGACTAGTTTCGGTATCTAGAATAGTCAATTGATAGTAAGGATTGAAAAAAAAAAAATCAAAAACTGGTACATATTTTTTTTATCAGACATTTGAAGTTGAAATTCTGAAAAATAAAATAAAATTACTATATGAAATTGTACATAATAGAGCATACAGGGTTACAGGTTAAGTCGACCTAGATCGTTTAAGAGGTTTTAGTTTTCATCATTCCTAGCTGATTTGACTATGAAACACCCCACCCCAAACCTAACCCATATTGAGATACTGGATTTTGATTATTTTTTAAATAAAATAAAGATTTTTTGTATAATTGTCCTTTTTTTCGGATCTTGTGCCTCTAATTTATAATGATTTTGCTATTTTTGTGTAGTAGATTAGTTTGTTTATTACTCACAACACAAAAAAAAAAGGTAACTGAACCAACTGGGTTGTAGTCGACGATTGAAAGTTTAAAAAATAAACAAATTTGTATAAACATTTTTTTTCTTTTAAGAATATTTCAAAAAAAAACTATGACAGTTTTTGAACCTTTTTGTTTGGACGCCCACATATTATTGAAATACATACATAACTATACAGGCTGGATTTTTTAGGCGGGCAGTAAGGGTTACCTTAATAGTTGTAGTTACACAAAAACGGTCTTAGGGGACTGTCTTTATTTTTTTGAGAAATTTTGAATACCAATCACAGATTTTGAAAAAAACAATAAGCCAATAAGAAAATGGACAATTTTCACACAAACTTTTTTTCATGCCAAGCGATCCTGTTTCTTATATTCATAATAAAAAATAAGCTGGGAATCATCAATCATTTCCTACGAAATGTATGGGGTTTTTTTTTTTGCGATTTCTGACTTTTCTAGTACTCAAACCTCCGTTCGTTCAGTAGAGTATTTTGAGTATTAAGTATAAGAAACAAGATGGATTGGCATAAAAAATAGTTGCTGACTGTGATTTTTTTTTTAATCTTTGTATGCAGATAAAAATGATTTAAAAAAAAAGTTGCAAGACTGTCTCCTAAGACCGTTTTGCTGTAACTTTTATTAAGATACTTTATTGTCCCATTTTAAAAATCCATCCTGTATACAAATTTTACATAATATTTATTTGCACTATCTTACTACATGTAGAGACGGTAGCGAAAATAATAAATCTAATCTACATCTATTGTGACCCATTTCATGCCAAACAAATTAATCGAACTGTTCTTAGATCGCGTAGTGTTTTATGAACCCCATTTTTCGAACATCACATTTTTATTTAAAAAATCTGACAGAAAAAAGTATTTTAATGCAAGATTTTGTATTCCCATTTAGGCAGCGTGTCTAGTTTATAGGTTTTTTTTTTTGCGAAACATGTCGAATTTCATCCGGAAGTGTAGAAAAATGTGTGTCGAAAAGTGTGTATGTGAAAATGTATCAGGTACTCTGAATGATACGTAAAAATGATGTAAGAAGCATCGATGGCGTCTCTTAAGTTGCATATTTAGAGCACAAATTAACCTCGTATCTTTGGTAGATTCAGATATAAACGAGTTTTTCGGTTTTTCATAATCATAATCATTTATTCATTTGCGAATATGGGTACATAAGAAAAGGTCTCATACAAAAAATAGTGTCCATTAGCCATATCCTACCATAAGGCATGCAAATTTACTAATACACAGGAATCTACGAAGCAAGAATTTAACAATAAAAGACATTATTTAAAATGTCGTATGGAGTAACATTATATAAATTTATCCTGTAAATATTCAGTGACAGAGTAATATGCTTTTTTTAGTAACAGTGTTTTTATATTGTTTTTAAATATATTTATATCACCTATCTCCAGAAGTGAAATTGGTAAATGGTTATATATGCGTGGAGCCATACATAATATGCTTTTATTTAATAACGCTGTTTTATTGCTTGGTAAACATATATTGAATTTGTATCTTTTACTATTTAACTTATTAAAGTAGTTAGTATATTTCCTAACGAACATTATAACCTCTAATATATATAATGTAAGAAGATTATAAGACGTAAGAATATTTAATTTAAAAAATAATGGTCTGCAGCTGTCAGTTACTTTTATACTAGTTATGGCTCTTATACATTTCTTTTGGGCTTTAAATACCGCTTCCTTATCAGTAGAATTACCCCAAAAAATAACACAATACTTTACAATAGGTGCAACATAGCCATTGTAGGCTGCTAGGAATGTAGAAGTACTGACCGTCTGTTTAAGTTTAAACAATGCATAAGAGAAGGTATTCAATTTAGTGCATAATGTATGGATATGTTCTTAAAAATTCAAATTATTATCTATCTTCATACCCAGAAATCTCGTAACGTCAACTTCTTGGATCTTATTATTTCGGTAGTTTATGTTCATGTTTGCTATTTTACTTACTCTACTTCTGTATGTCATGAAGTTTGTTTTGTCGAGATTAATCTGTAAATTGTTTGATGCCAACCAGTTTATAATGCTATCCAAAGTCATATTTATCTCAGGTTCCATGTGTGATTTATCCTGTGAAAACTACTGTACTATCATCAGCAAATAGGATTATGTTGGATTTTGTCGCTTTTGGAAGGTCATTGATGTATATTATAAAAAGAAGCGGACCCAATACACTTCCTTGTGGAACGCCAGATGCAACTTGTCTACATGAGGATGAATAAGTTATCATTTTCTTCACATAGGGACAAATCCTTGTTATTTGTGTTATTTGCGTTCTATTACTTAAGTAAGATTTAATCAGCCCATAAATGTTTCCTCTGACACCATAGGCGTATAATTTATTTAAAAATATTTTGGGGTCTACATAATCGAAAGCCTTTTTGAGGTCCATAAATAGTGCACACGTTTGTTTACCTCTATCCATGTGGGTTAATATGTCGTGGAGAAAATTATATACTGCTATGTTAATTGATTTATTTTTACGAAAGCCAATCTGTTCTTTACAAAGCAAATTTTTCCTTTCAAAGTAACTGTAAATACCACCATGGATCACTTTCTCGAATATCTTCGATATTACTGGTACAAGCGCTATTGGACGATAGCAGCTCATGTCATTTTTTTTTTTTTTTTAATAAAGGTAATTACAGTTCATTTTAACTTTTCTGGGTTTACTCCATTTGCTATACTTAAATTTACTATATGACCAAGTATAGACGATAACTTAACGGATACGTGTTTTAAAACTTTTGTTGATATATTGTCATATCCGGTACTATTTGTGTTCTTTAGGGCTTTAATTATTTTGTATATATCTTCTGGTATAGTGGGATGCATAAATATTGAGTTATAGTGGTTCGAACGGGATTCGGCATTTTGAATGGTTTGGTAAGGAAGTTTTAGTTTTATCGATGAAGAAATTATTAAAATAGTTTGCAATCTATTTAGGGTCAGTTATTATATTATCATCTACAGTAATCTGTTGTATTTGATCCTTTGGTATATTTAGTTTATTGGAATTTATAATCTTCCAAGTGGCTTGCGATTTATTTCGGTCAGTTTTTATGTAATTATCATTGCGAGACTTTTGCGTTAACTTAATGATCTGATTTAATCGTGAGGATAAAGTTAAGAATTTAGTATTATTATTTTCTGTAGGTTTTTTCCTATAGTCCCATAGAAGTTGTCGCTTACGTTAACAGCACATTCTAAGACCTTTTGGTATCCACCGTGGGCGAGATCTTGTTGATATTTTTATCTGTATAGTGGGGAAGTAAAGATTATAGAATAGATGGAATGATTCATAAAACTCATCAAATGCTTGGTTTGGATCTGTTTTGTCAAAAACGTTATTGAAGTGAAGAGAATTTATGCATTCTTTGAATTCACGAATGTTCTCTTTAGAGTAGTGTCTTTTTTCTATGTTCCATGATTTAAGGAGAAAACTAGATTTGACTAGACATGTGAGCAACTGAGTAGTGTGATCAGAAAGTGCAGATTCAATAACCTTTACGGAACATCCCTTAATATTAAATATAATATTATCAATGCATGTTTTGCTTGATAACCATGTTGGTTCGTTGATGCCTTATTTTAAGTTGTAACTGTGTAGAATTTGCATAAATTCAGTTGCATCGTAAGTTTTTTTTAGCAAATTTATATTAAAGTCACCGCAAATTACAACTTTTTTCTTACCGTAACAAAATCGACGAAGAAGGGAGTCTAGGTTTCTAAAGAATATATTTATATCATCTGTATTTGGCCTCGGAGGTCTGTAGATGAATATAACGTATATTTTATGGTCAAGTAACTCAATACCAGAACATTCGATAATATTTTCAATTGAGTAATTACTGAAATCATTTATTGGTGCATATTGTAGCGGGTTTTCTATTAAGATACAAGACCCACCACGCCGGCCCTTCCTACAAAAACAAGAAGCTAGCTTATAGTTACTAATATTTAGTATGCTTTTGTCCATTTCTATCATGTTATGCTCAGTAACACATAGCACATTGATAGGGTTTTGTTGATTCCCAAGAGCTAACGTTAAAAGGTCTGACTTAGATATAAGGCCATTTATGTTTTGGTGAAAAATGTTAATATGTTTAGACACGAAAAAGCTCTTTTGATGCTTGTGGGGTAGATGTATTATCCATATTTTGATTTTGTAATGCAAGTGTTAGAGAGCAAGTAGGTATCACTAGAAGACGAGTATTGATGGATCTGTGTTTCAGATTTATTGCAATGTCTCAATCTGTGTTTCAATTTATTGAATTAGCATCTGTTAGTTTTTTTTAAATAATAAGGTATGGTACCTGGTTTCCATTGACTGATCTTATTGCTATTGAATTTAGATTTTCTTTTCTCGAAAAATCAGACGTACTCTATTGGGGAAATGTTATTTATAGTGAAATTGTTTTCTTTACGTCCCCAACACACCACTGAAATTAATACACACACAACAAAAAGTAATATTATTTTTTTTATGAAAATTGGACGAACATTGTTTTTCCACGAAAACTAAACATGCTAGCTAAATGCTGTTACGAAATCTGGCATTTAAATGATAATATCTATAATTTTTTTTTAATGAAAATGTGATGTCCGAAAAATGGGCTTCTTAAAATACTGTGAACCTGCAACAGACTTGTAACACGTCATACCACGCAGAGCGATTGCAGCCTGCTCATTGGTCACATTTCAGCTCGTGGGCCCGTACTCCGTTAATCGGCCAAAGCTTGCGTCATCGTGGTACAAGTGTGCTGAGTACCTTTTCGATACTTACCAGCATGGTGTCACATCGACATAATGTACTAAGTCCTGTAGCATAACTTTGCCTCCGCGTACGTAACTACGGATGTGAAAAGGATATCTGTCAAATGCGTGATTTTTTATACAGGCCTACATAAGGGTTCTTGATACTAATAAAAAGTTGTAAAGATGAGTGACGACAGTAGCTGTGTGGTGACTGGAACCAAATAACAGGTTTGTAGACTTACGGCAAATTTGTTTGGTTTGTAACACATAGCGTGAAATTAATCGTAAATGCGGTTGATTTGTGTTATTTACAACAATTAATTGTACTCATTTATTTACATAATCATATGATGTGATGGTTACATAACGAAGGTCATCGCAACCCTTCCAGTTAGTGCGACAATGTGTAACACATAAATAAATCCTGGTACATACAGTTCATTATTATGTCAAATAAGAATCGCGTAACACGCTTTCAATCACAATCTAAGGATTTTGAAGGATATTCCTAATCCATTGCTTCCTATGTTTGAAAAATTAATCTGCTCAACAATGTAAATAACGCAATGAATGAGGCTGAACCGTCAAAATGAAAGCTATTGCGATCAATTGACATTTTATGTGTGTTACCCAATTACCCCGCTGGTTAACTTATTGATGCGCATTGGACCCCCGGGGGTCGCAGAACAATAGATAATTAATTTGTCTAATTAGTCAAGAGTTAAATTAAAAACCAACTTACCCGAGAGCGAGTGTCCTAGACAGTTTAGTGAGTAAGTAAAGGACACTCTGCGGGTGATCCTTCAGTTCTTTCAGTTCCTTCGGCGGTACCTTGACGCCGCGCCACGCGAGCCGGCTGCTGGCCGAGACCAGGCGCTCGACTTCCTTCACGCGCCGAACTAACTCGCTGCTACTGATGCTGCCGTCACTATTGGAGGCAAAGGGTACTTATTATATATGCTTGTCGAAGTCATTCGTTTAACGGCACGGTTGGCGCAGTGGTTAAGCGATTGACTGCTGCGCTGCATGTCGCGGGTTCGATTCCCGCACGAAACAAATATTTGTATGACCTACAAGTAGTTGTTCCGGGTCTGGCTGTTTGGGTATGTGAGTTTTAATGTTTGTAAACGCACCCACGATATAGGAGTAATTCTTAGTGTGGGGCAACGTTTTAAAAAAAAAAAGAAAAGAAAGACTATTCGGGACGCCAGCGCCACCAGGTGGCCCTCAACAGAGTTTAGCCTGAGTTTGTGGGAGTCGACGACAGCGCTACAGCGATGTGGAGCAGTCTTGGAAATTGGACATCGTACGGACAACAGTGTGCTCAGAAACCCTCCACGTTCCGTACCTAGTTGTGTCGTTGTGTGTAATCACACACAACGACACAACTAGGTAATTTGTTCGTAAAATTATAATTTGATTTGAACTGTAAACGGTTTTTCTATTGCGCAATAACTTACACTACCCATAGTACGCCCACAGCAGTTAAAATATGGCTGATGATAATGAGACAGACGTACCTTCTCTGTCATGCTTGATAGTTTATTACTGGTTTATGTTGACGACATTATCATTGTTTGCAGAAATCTGGCTATCATCCTATGTAAGGTCAAATAACAGGACCGAACGTCCTTTTTCTAAGGGAATAATTACCTCTCTTTCAGCAATGTGTCCAGCAAGTCACACGCCATGTCGAGCTGCTCCGTTCCGGTGTGCGCGAACAGACAACGTTCTACCAACTCCAGATGCGTTCGAACGTCCAGCTCGAACTCGTTTTGCGATTGTAGGACCTTGATTTAAGAAAAATAAGGAATATATTAGAAATAGTTAAAGGAAAGTTGAGGTAAGCCGATAATGATGTATGGCATGGCGATACCAATTGGATAGATTTTTTAAGATTTTGGACAGATGAAGACGAACATAAAACGTATCATCACGCCTAGATTTCTGTAGGGTTTGGCAGAAGTGTATAGTAAACCCGCATTGCGGCAGTTCTGTTTATGTCTCTTTCTGTTGTTATGGGAAGCGTAGTATTGCCATCAACCATGCACAAATCCCGACACAGGGTTGCTTTCACACAAATCCTGAGTCGGCCACTTTAGCCGACCTGGGGGATAAAACCCAGGACACCAGGCTTGGCAGTCGCGTTTGGAACTACTAGACCAACAAGGTCAATAGTCAAGGTAAATTATTTGATTTCGGTAGTACCTAGCAGTCCAAAAATAACGAATTAGGTAAAGAAAAAACTAGAACTTACGAGTAATATCATGGACAGGTCGTGGATACTGATACTCTCAAGGTACCCGATGAGGCCGTCGACGCAGGAGTCGGTGCACTTCGACAAGTTCTCGCACCGCTTGAGGAACGGTATCACGAACTGCTTCAAGTCTGACACGAAGGTTACCGGTGTTGACTGCGGGTAAAACGGGGTTTTATCACTTACCTACTACTGAATTTAATATAATATCGAGAAAAAACATCCAGGAACGGTAGTGTTTTTACTAGAATTTCCATGAAAACTTTCACCCATATTTATCCCCGTAAGGGCTAATTTTTCCAACCACAGATAATTTTATCGGAGGAATAATTTTGAATTTTTGACAGTTCTTCCATACAAAAACTGTCAGACGTCAATTTTATTCCACGAATAAGAATTATCTGTCGATTGAAAAATCAGCCCTTAGGGAACTAATTTTCAAAGAACATTGCTTAATGCTCACTTTTGCTATATAGGGAACTTCCAGACCCAGCTGCTGTTTAGGCTGTGCGTTGTCTGTTAGTAAACTTAAGATTTTTATTTGTTTTATCATCATTAGTTATCGATATCAGGCCTGTGAAGTTTCGCCAACTAATTAATTTGAACTAGTCAAGTAAACACCAAAAAAACACAATTGACGACACGGGGCGGAAAATCGTTTTTGTTTTTAACTCTCACTACAAAAGCGTTTTTTTTTGCAAAACTTAATTAACATCTTCGAACATTCCATTTACCTTCAATTAAATAACCAGAAATAAAGAGAACTTACCGTAAACATAAGAATAGTGCAGACTTCCAAAATGGACATTTTCTGAACGTGTTCCAAGGTCACACCTTCTATATTTAAATCGTAAGTCAGCACGTCTAAGGTCAGTAGATGGAACAGGATGACATCTAGTCCCTCAACCCCGCCCCCAATCGTCGCGAGGGTTATAAGTGTGAGTGCGTGCGAGACAAGGCCACTGCGTTCTTCTATCTCTCTCGCTCTCTTGTCGTACCACTTGACGATGTCGTCGGTGGCGGAAGGTATGGTGCCAGCTGTTTCGAGCTCAGGAGTCGAGTCTTCTGACCAGTTAGAGCTCCAAATTGACCTGGTATGATGGAATGGTTTTTGTAGGTAGGAAAGATTAAAAGTTTAAGGTTTTTTAACCGACGAAAAAAAACGGAGGAGGTTCTCAGGTCGACGCGTATATATATATTTTTTTTATGTATGACCACGCATAACTTTTTACAGAACAGTCCGATTTTGATAATTCTTTTTTTATTTGAAAGGGTATACCCCAAAGTTGGTCCCATATAAATTTTGAAGAAAAAAAATTCTAACCCTTGGGAAAATAGGGGCGATTTATTGTTCACTCACAGATTTGAATGCTGAGTTGTGTATTATTACTCTACTCAGTACCACATATGCCAGGCGCCCTTTGGCAAACAATTAGTAGATTATAGCCACAAAAAATGATAAAATAAAAACTTTTTAACAAAAAAATAAACCGCCGAAAAAACAGAAAAGAAAAAAATAATAAACCTTTTTTATTTAATCTTAATAACTAAGATCTTAAACTAATGTAAGTATACCTAAAGACGAGTCTATGTAGCGTTACCAAGGACTTTATTTTGGACAATCTCCCTTAATATATCAATAGCAGCGTAAAACAAAAAACGAATTCCACATATTTAAAATGCTTTTACATAACACATGCTTTTCTTGCTTTAGAGCAGTGGTGTGCAGTGTGTGGTGTGTGTGTAGCGGGACATAAAGGGCTAGGGAAGGAACACGGGTGGGTTTTAGTCAGTAAGAGTCTGACACTCCCTTCTGCTCCACCCAGAGCGGGAGGGGTCATTTGATGATTTCCTATCCTCAAAAAAAAAAGAGCAGTGGTGTCCCAGTGGTAATGGACCCGACTTACGAGTTGTAGGTCGTGAGTTTGAACCCAGTCAGGCACTTTGTGTAAATTATTTCATCACCACTGCTCTCAAAACGGTGAAGGAAAGCATCGTGAGGAAAGAACCTAGAACCACAAATTCGAAGACATGTGACATCCACCAACCCGCACTGGGCCCGCGTGGTTGATTACGGCCCATTTCCTCTCACAGAGAGAAGGCTTATGTCCCAGCAGTGGGAACATTATACGCTGATTGTGTATGCTTTTCTTGACTTACATCTCCAGTCTAAGCTGAAACTAGTTAGGTAGAACCCAAATAAAAAAATAAATACGCAAAAAGAAACTATTATGGTCAACAGCTATGGCTCTACATACCTGAAAACCTCTTTCCTGCACCAGTCATCCTCGGGTAAGCACGGTGGAACCTTGACAGGGGACCGCTTATCAAACCACTCGAACTTATGCCTGGTCGGCAACAAATGCTGATACTCCAACGGGTTGATAGTCTCTGGTAACTTCTCCAGTACTGCCAGCTGCATTACAATAGTCTTGATGTGCGGCCAGAGACAAGTGAGCGCCTCTATACGGCCTTCTTTGGCGATCTCTATGGCACTGTGCACTATACTGTTGCTCCGGAGGCGGTCGTACTCGTCTTTTATGTAGGTGGATTTTTCGCATTTGAGGATCGACTGCAAAAGTATTTTAACGTAAATGGCGGAAATATATTGTTTTTTTTTTTTTAAACGGTGTCGTTGTGCGAACAAAGCTTAAGTAAACCGAAATAACTTTACCAATCAAATGTTTCTGTATTTGAGAAGAGACCGTTATCTTGCAGTGGGAAATTCACTTACGAGTATTCTTGGCAACTTTTCAGGGCAAGATGAATAAATTATCCTTTCGCTGTCACACAACTGTAAAACTACAAGTGCAAGATAGACGGGAACATATCTGTGCACATGTCAAAGCACGTGCTAAGTAACGGATATAAATTTCGGCCTTATACATAGTTTCGGATTTACCCATCCACGAAGACTTGGAAAATTCACCTTGTATGTACGCATTACACGAAACTTATTCCCTAAGGGTTCATTAGAAAACCAGCGTCAGACTGCATCTGTCTGGAATTAGCGCTGAAATTATCCTTTTTGGCGCAGCCGTGAGGCACACACTATCGTTGTTAAAACATTATTTCCACTTTTTAATTTATTTGTATTTTGTGTCCGAACTTTCTTTCATTACCTCATAAAGTTTCAGTCTCTCCTTGTAGAACAGCATGACGTGCCGACACCGCAGCAGTTCGCTGGTGTACGCGTTCAGGTGCTCCAGCATTATGTCGTCCGCGTCAACCAGCGGGTCGATCTGTTCCTTGTTTATTTCTAAATAACAAATAGGCAGGCATTACAAGAAGGAAAATTTTGCTATGAAAACATAAGTATAACTTTAGCAGTCTAAGTTAAAAGATGATATTGCACGGCCTGCTTCATTGTCTGAAGGCTTTGGATTGCTAATCCATTGCTTTATATGTTCAAAAAAAATCGTCTGCTTAACAACGTAAGTAACGCAATGAATGTTATTGAACTCTCAAAATTATAGCCATTACTACTGATACTGTTCAACCGTGAACATACTATAGTTGCACGCGCCAACAATAGCATCACAGCGTCAGCGACACACATACGGTCCACGCGCCGGCAACACCAGCACACCGTCAGCACTAAGATGTGGCCTACTGAGATCTTCGCTTCATCGGCTCGATACACACACGACACACATGTAAATAGCCATCAATGTGTATTTACCACAAAAATTGTATATAATTAAGTTCATTATTGTAATAAAGTTAGTCATCAAGCTGGAGTCGAGTGTGATTTATCTCCTTACTTCCTCTTACTGTGGCCAAGACACCTTTAGCCATCATCGGTCCTATGAGTCTGTGGGATCGGCAGTAAGAAAACCATTTCCTGTGTACATTGCACGACGTACACAAAACCCTCTTCCTACCCAAATTCCGTCTGTCACCGTAGGTCTCCTTGTGACAGACTTCCCTCTCGTACAACCAACGTAACCTACGTTTGGTGTGGTTTGTATATGGTAGGCTAGGGCTAGGATAACTGGGGTGCTAGTTAGTTACTGTAGGGCTGGGTTTGGCGTCAGTTGGGCTTTAAGTATTGATCCAGGTTCAATTATCTCAAACGTAGTCACATCGTACACACTTGGAATACCGGCCGTACTAAGCTGTAAGTCCCGGTGTGTACATTTGGTCCTTCGAGCAATTTTAGGAAACCAGGGAGTTTGTGTTATCGGTATTTTAATATAGTAACGTTTATATACATAAAATTAAATAAATATAAAACGTTCTTCTTTCTGTCCCTCACCAATATTGGCTGAATAACGTATAGACGTACTTAGAACTAGCGTACTCAACAGGCGCGAGTAAAGGGACTTATACGATTAATACTAATACGCCATTAGAACAATAGCGGATCGGAATTCGGTTCCAACAAACGGGTTCACCGATATTTTGAGAAGTAACGCATAGTATCAAGGGCAGTAAAGATGGACATACAAGGGATAAACGAAATTATAAGAAGCCAAGAAGCAGATTACAACGAACTAAGACAAATATTCACCAACATCAAGAAAGACTCAGCATCAAGGAAGACTCTAAAATATATAACGGAGAGGAAAACTCGACTCACAGAAGTATTTACTAGAACATCCAAGAACCATTCACTACTACAAGACCAAGATGTGTTGTGTGATCACAAATACGTCACTACCAACTACTTTGGGTCTATCAACGCACTGTATACGCAGGCAATTGAATACCTGTTAAAGTGTGAGAAAAGACTACAGGTAGTAAACCAACTATATGAGCCAGAAGATTTACAACCCGAGGAGGAAGAAGGGAGTAGCTCACCCAAACTATTTATTCAACTATTTCGGATTAATCAGATGCAGAAAAAGTTACAGTCGGCAACTCAATTAATTACTGAAGGGAAAGCAAGTTGGTACTTAGAATCTGTAATGACTACTTTGCAAAAACAATGGCAAGAAATTGAAGAAACACATGTACTCATTCTAATGGAAGATAGTACGTTAGAACACAGCTATTTTCACGAGAATATGTTTGAGAGAACGCAAACGGAATTCGACCTTGTGATGGGAAGATTATTTGAGATGATAGGTCAAAAATCAACATACAACCATAAAACCTCGGTTAAGTTACCACAAATAATAATTCCAACATTCAGTGGAAGTTATGAGTCATGGAATTCCTTTTATGATTTATTCTTGAAAATAGTCCACGAAGATAAATCGTTGAGTGACACAGAAAAGATGCAGTATTTAAAAACGCATGTACGAGGTGACGCCGCTAAGCTGATCAAGCATTTAACAGTATGTGACGCAAATTACATAACTGCATGGAATTTGTTGACAAGACGATACAAAAATGAAAGACTAATCATTACTAAGCATATTGATAATATTCTAAGTATGTCGAAAATAAAGAAAAGTAATGCCGCGAACTTAAAAAATCTCCATGACACATTAAACGAAAACCTAGAAGCACTAAAAAATCAAAACATCGACATTTCAACTTGGGACCCTATTTTGACAAGAATACTAAGTAGAATATGGGACTCAGAAACTGATGAAAAATACGAACATCAACTATTAGAGCCTAACAAAGTACAAGAGTTTTCGGCAATGATGCAATTCTTAGAAAAAAGGTTTAAGTGTCTGGAAACTTCAAGCACTCTGAGAGAAGAAGCGTTTGCTCACAAATCGCGCCATGAGTCTTCAAATTCAACTACCAAACAAGTAGATCAACGTGTATGCTGGTTTTGCCAAAGTCGCGAACACAGCATTTACCAATGTACTGGTTTTAAAACGCTATCAGTACAAGAACGCAATAACATCGTAAACGAAAAACAGAAGTGCAAAAACTGTTTGACTCATGAAACGTCGGTAAAGTGTCACAGTGATAAAAGTTGTGGATACTGTGGAAAAAGAGGTCATCATTCCTGTGTGTTACACAATGATCCCGCAGTTCGCATGGGTCTTTCGAGCTCGTCAAGAAATTTTAAATACATTTTCGCATAACATTGATTATGAGCAAACAATAAATCATTAAAACACGACTACAACTAAAAAAATTAAAACAAGCTCACTTTTCAAGTCGTCTGATGCAGTTCGTGCCAGTTATTTTAGTTCAATCTCGGATTAAATGCCAGCAACTGCATCAGACTGTTTGAAAAGTGAGCTTGTTTAAATCAACTTTTTAGCTGAAGTCGTATTTTTGTTTTTTTTTTTAAATTTGATCAGCGTTTTAGTGTGTTATGTTATAATTTTTGAAATTGTCACCATAAGCCTTTTATTTTGATATCCACATGGTAATAGTACAATTTTTTTTAAGTCTTGACATAAATTGTCGAGTAAAATCCGCCATTTTGATTTTATAAAAACAAAGCTATAGGCTTTGTTTTTACCATCACGCAACCCAGACGAGTCAATATGTATTCAAATCTATTTCGCCGTTAGGATGCATTCATTCATTCATTTATTTATGCTTTGAGGGTATAAAGAATCCCACATACAAACATAACCCTGGCTTTGCTGTCGGGTAAAAAAACCAGCTAACAGCAACCGTCCGTTTCTCTGACATTGTCAGTAAACGTTAAAGGCAAAACAAACTTTCATCATGTCTTTTAAACTTTCATAACAGTTATTATTCCTCTTTATTGTGGTCATAACATAATGTATGCTAAACTATTCTGTTTGTATATCTCACCATCCATGATAGTTTCGTCGGTGAGCTCCAGCCCAAACTGCAGCAGTTCTCGGGCGGCGGGCAGGGTCTCCGGCAGTCTGTCCACGCACTGGTGAACTGCCCAAATCTTCTTCGATACTTTGCTCTACAATAATAAGTTTCACGAATAATCGAAAATGAATCGATACCGGTAATTTATTGCTTGGTGCTTTCGAAGCGATTCACGAGTATTATTGATACCAGAATATCAGAACTTATACCTATAACGTTTTTACTTTGATTTTGACCACCTAAATGTCTATTTAAATGACTGCGCAAGAGTGTTTTGACTATGAGTTGACTATTCTGTCACAACTTACCAAGTACTTCTGTATGGCGTCGGTGGATACGGGGTTCTTGCGCCACTGCTGCTGGTACACCAGGTCGCTGTCCAGACCGAACGTGTCGGCCAGGGCTAGCGCCTCGTTGTAGTTTCCGCTCTCGATCTAGGTAAACCAGAACACAAGGTAGTTCATTTAGTTTCGGACAGACAAACGTTGTAGGGGAACGAGAAACGGCAATTTCCGATTTTTAAGAACGTTCATATTCTAATTTCAGTCTCAATCTGACAAAAATATGTCCAATTTCCCTACATTTTTGTTAGATCTTCGACATTGACTGTCGCTGACATGTTCGAAGACATGTGACATCCACCAACCCGCACTGGGCCCGCAAGGTGGATTATGGCCCACTCCCTCTTACAGAGAGGAGGCTTGTGTCCTAGCAGTAGGAACAGTATAGACTGATTATTGTCGCTGAGGCCTTAGAGAGGCCTTATGATGATTTATGGCGTTCCTCAGACGAAAAACATGATCCACTAGTCAGACGGGTGATATTAGCGCTTCCAATGCTGGTAAATCTATGACGCCACAGAGACAGTGGCTCCATCTACAATTTTTAGTTCGCTGGCCGACCACTACTTAGTACTTTTACGTTTGGCGTTTCACGCTCTTAAATGTTCTTTAAAATTAAGTTTCATAATATCGCAGCGTTTGAACATGTGATGTGAGACATATCAACATACATGTGACAAGTGTCGTGTTATCTCACCTTCCTAGAGAACAGCTCGGTGGGCGTGGTACTCTTAAGGCCAAGCAATCGGTAGACTCTTGACACTACAGTGATGCGACGCGGCTTCGGCTGGAACGTCTCGATGTCCGTGATAGCGTACAACACTGTCTTTATTAGTTCTTTGGCTAGTTCCAACATTGTGTCGTCCGTGTCGGATTCTACTCTTACTACCTCCATCTGGAAGAAAAATGTAACCTTTAAATATTTTGATGGTGCAATAATACAAGATTTTGTTTTCATTTTTTGAAAAAATGTTCGGAAAAGTACCAACTACTTTTAGTAAAAACTTCAAGTCGTTGATAATAGCACGATCTTTGCTCTACTTATAATAATTTCTGTTTTCCTCTAAAATCATCCTGTATATTATTTAAATACTCACGCTCTCATCGCTGCGTGACTTCTTAGCGGGCAGCACATTGCTCTCACATTCTAACACCATGAAAGTTCCACCATGAGCGCATGTTATCTGTAAACAAAATTAATACATTGATATATTTTTGCATCACAATGTCAAAGTGCTCGTACAATCTAGGTATACACACCTGTGGAGAACCCTGGAAGAACTCGGGCTTCTTCCCAAGAATATTAGCCATGGTTTCTATATCGCAAATGGTGACAGCGCCGCTGAATCGCGATACTATGATCTCCTGAAAATAACATCATAATAATGTATCCTTCACAATACAAAAACTGATAAATAATACAAAGACTGCTAGCAGATATGGACCACAACGCCACAAGAAACAGCAGTTAAAAATCTTTAAAACTGACAAAAGGAAAATCAACCATAAACTATTCAAATGCACCAACCTCATTGCTCCACCAATTAATATCAGCCGGGTAGAACACAGTCAAGTCCTTCTTCCCTGGTTTGTCATCTCCAGCGAGGGGGTTCCTCAGGTCATGGTGCGGCTGGGTGTTGAGCGGCCATCGGTACACTAGCTTGAGGAGTGGGAGGCGCCAGACTGATACGTCGCCGTTGCAGTGAAGGCAGACGAGTTTACTGCCGTCGGGAGAGAGCTCCATTTGGACTATGAAGGCCTGGTCGATACAGTAAGTTAAGGATTACTAAATAAATAACATGGATTGTATGAAGGGATATATAAGAAAAAAAAAACCTTTTGAGGTACGGAACCCTAAAAAGAGTGAATGACAGAGTGACGGCTAACAGGGGAGGATGGAAAAAAAACGATGTGTTGCTCCAACCAAGTAACTTTATTACTAAGATTGGTCTGAAATAGCAAAGTATGGTGTAAAGAACAAGTAATGATTTTCGAACGTGGCTTGAATTTCGAATAATCTTCAGAGCGCAGTTTAATATGGCTGGACTATTTTTACTTCAGAATTTTATTAAAAATTTAAATCATTTGATTTTCAAAGCAGAGTAACGACTAAGGAGACTCCGTATTCGTTATTCTGCTTTGAGATATAACTCTGAAAGCATAGAAATTTTTCTAATTTTTTCTTTTCTTTATTTCTTTAATTATATTGTTACGAGCTTCGGGTTCGTGACAATAAAAACTGCCGATAAAAATTACCAAAAGTTACACTTTAATTAAACAACACTAATAACAATTCAAACACACTAATTATAAAACAGAGTCGCTCTTAAGTCGCACTCAAAGATCGCATTCGATGTATTCGCTTCTATCGCAGGACCAAGTCTGATTAGTCGCGGCTAGTCCCGGCCTTATATAGTGCCGCAGATAATTCCAGAATCTTCTATTGTAGAAACATCTAGAATGTTCGAGTACATACCGGCCCCGACTGACCAGATGTCGATAGTTCTAGTAAGTTCAGCCAATCGATAATAGATGGCGCTAGTGAAGAACTAATAAGTTCTTCTACTAGAAACTAGATGGCGCTAGTGGTAACTAATGTCACCATCATCAGGCATTAATTGTGGCGCGCAACACTGCCCCCTCCTAAGACATGCTCGTCCCGAGCATTATCGGCTCCATAATAACGCGCCAATCGATCCACATGAACGACCTTAGGAGTACCTCTTGCACCTTTCTGTATCCGGTAGGTTACGTCATTGATCTTTGTCACAATCCGGTACGGTCCATCCCATTTCGCTTGAAGCTTAGGAGATTTCCCCTTGCTGCGGACTGGATTGTGCAACCACACTAGTGAACCTTCGTCGAACCCTTTACTGTTCATTTTGCGGTCATAACGGGTTTTCATCTTTTCAGACATTTGCTGGCCCGATTGTCTGACGTGCTCATAAATGTCATTCATTTTGTTCCGCAAGTTATTCGCATAATCGGTTATACTGCGTGGGGCATCAGGTGGTATTCCGGTGATCAGGTCTGCAGGCAGCCGTAATTCTCTTCCAAAGTTTGCGAAAGCTGGTGTCACCGATGTACTTTCGTGAACAGCGCTTCGATATGACAACAAAAACGGTTGTATGTGCTTGTCCCAATCTCGTTGCCGATTTTCCACAACTTTTGCTAGGTACCTCTCCAATGTCTGATTGAATCGTTCCACCATTCCATCCGATTGTGGGTGGTAAGAAGTTGTTCTTGTTTTATGAGTACCCATAACTCGACAAGTTTCCTGGAATATTTGGGACTCAAAATTCCTTCCTTGATCACTGTGAATCTCTAAAGGTACTCCAAACCGACAGAAGACTTCATAAACTAATTTATCTGCAACTGTCGAAGCTTCTTGATTTGGGATGGCGAAGACTTCCGGCCACTTAGTAAAGTAATCCATCACAACCATGAAATACTTGTTACCACTTTCACTTTCCGGAAACGGCCCCGCTACGTCAAGGGCTATCCTCTCCCATGGTGCGCCAACATTGTACAATTTCAGTGCACCTCTACTACGAGTCTGAGGTCCCTTTACAGCTGCACAACTTGTACACTTGCGACACCAGTCCTCGACATCGTCTCGGCAGTGGACCCAGTAAAACCGTTCTCGTATCTTCAGTAGAGTCCGTTTTACTCCCAGATGACCTCCTGAACAACCATTATGGTACAGCTGTAGAATATCCGGTACTTGAGCTTTAGTGACAACCATTTGCAAATGACAGCTGTCTCCCCGAGCATTTTTCCATTTACGGCACAGGACTCCATCCTGAATCACCAAGCTGTCCCATTGGGCCCAATAGCTTTTCGTGATCGAACTCATTGCTGAGACGTCGCTCCACCTGGGCTTAGGAGCTCTGGCCTTCATCCACTCGAGAATCGGCTTGATGTCCGAATCTTCCTGCTGTGCACGTTGTAGGCTTTCCTTCCACTCGTTGCTGAGGTCTGTCTTGAGCATCCTCACAGGTACGACTTCTTTACTTTCTTGCCTAGTACCAACTAGTGTGCCTTTTTCCATAAAATGTTCCTGATCACAAAGGTTCGGCACACGTACCCCTGACATGTCGGTGGCTCTGACCAAAGTTCGTCCCACTTTCCATGGACGGTCATTGTCTACCCTTCCTGTAGTTCGCTTGGGGCAACTGGATCGAAGGTGGCCCCTTTCCCCACAGCCGTAGCACCTAGGGCTGTATCTTTTATTGCAGTCGCGAACTCTAGCCGCTGCAACCTCCCTGACGCGATGGGAACGATGATCCTGTCGCGCGGCTTCCACCTCCAGTGCATGGGCCAAGGCGTCCTTCAGCGTCCCGTGGTGCCCGAGCCTCACAGCAGCTCTTACTTCAAGGTCGTGGATGCCGTCGATGAATGCCTGCACCAGGTTCCCATCAATTAGCGCAGGTACGGACTGGTAAGCTTTACGCACCAGCTTTTCCACTTCAAGGGCCCACTGCTGCAGGTTTTCATTACTGCGTTGCACGCGATTCTTGAGCTGTGCACGAAACACGTGTTCCAGGTGAGCGTCGCCATACCGAGCCTCCAATGCCTCAAGGAGCTGCTCGTAAGTCACTTCCTTACCGAGAGCTTCCAGAACAGTTAAGGCCTGGT
The DNA here is from genome assembly GCA_947507525.1 of Apamea epomidion. Classification (NCBI taxonomy): domain Eukaryota; kingdom Metazoa; phylum Arthropoda; class Insecta; order Lepidoptera; family Noctuidae; genus Apamea; species Apamea epomidion. The sequence goes on along the minus strand of OX382225.1, from coordinate 21,126,317 downwards.
CACGCAGGCCTAGGGTGAGGGCAGTCATGGCCTGACTTTTACTACAAGCGTTCGCCTTTATGACGGCCTCAAACTGGATTTTGTAGGCCGACCAGGAAGAAGTTCCGTCGAACGGTGGCACTTTGAATCCACGTAGCGAAGGTGTTGTAGCTACGGGAGCTGCGATTCCATCCCCAAGTTTAAGGTAATCCAGCGTTTTCTTTACATCAGCCATCACGGTTTTCTATACGTCAGCCACCACGTTGTCAACCCGATTATACACTTGGTCGATCCGGATTTCAGCTTCCGACAGGCGGTTGTCATGTTGATCAACCTTATCCTTCACCTCTTTCAAGTCTTTCCCGAAGGTAGCGTGAAGGTCCTTCATAAGGAGCATCTGCTCTTCCTGGCGGCGCGTTTGCTCCTCCTTATCACGTTGGAGCTGTTCTTCCAACCGACGAGCCTGTTCCTCCTGTCGGCGAGCCTGTTCCTCCTGTCGGCGGGCCTGTTCCTCCTTGTCCCGCTGGAGCTGTTCTTCCAACCGACGAGCCTGTTCCTCCTGTCGGCGGGCCTGTTCCTCCTGTCGGCGGGACTGCTCCTGCAGCATCATCATCAGGGCAGCAAAGTCTGGTGCTGCTGATGCTGGAGCTGCTGCGGACGGTTCGGCCTCCGAGGTTGGTAGCTGGCCCTCCGACCTCTGCGGCATAGTTCCACCAAAACGTCTCTGGTCCGTCTCCTGTTGGCGTTGACTCCGGGTACGGATACCCTCCGTGTCGTCTTTAGGTAAAATCGGCATGATTTTAATCCTTGCTTCTGACACCAATTGTTACGAGCTTCGGGTTCGTGACAATAAAAACTGCCGATAAAAATTACCAAAAGTTACACTTTAATTAAACAACACTAATAACAATTCAAACACACTAATTATAAAACAGAGTCGCTCTTAAGTCGCACTCAAAGATCGCATTCGATGTATTCGCTTCTATCGCAGAACCAAGTCTGATTAGTCGCGGCTAGTCCCGGCCTTATATAGTGCCGCAGATAATTCCAGAATCTTCTATTGTAGAAACATCTAGAATGTTCGAGTACATACCGGCCCCGACTGACCAGATGTCGATAGTTCTAGTAAGTTCAGCCAATCGATAATAGATGGCGCTAGTGAAGAACTAATAAGTTCTTCTACTAGAAACTAGATGGCGCTAGTGGTAACTAATGTCACCATCATCAGGCATTAATTGTGGCGCGCAACAATATGATTGCGTGAACCATGACACGCTTTTGCGTAAGTTACGTCATTACGGTGCCCAAAACGAAGCTCTCAACATGATAATTTCTTATTTACGTAAAAGGGTCCAATGTGTAGATGTTAATGGTGTGAAATCTTCCGAGCTACCAGTTCAGTTAGGTGTTCCGCAAGGCTCAATACTGGGTCCATTCTTGTTCTTAATATATATCAATGATTTACCATTCCATTTGAAGGGCATCTATGACGTTGTACTGTTTGCAGATGATACCTCTCTTATTTTTAAAATAGACAGGAATAGACAAGATTTTGATGACGTAAACAGTGCACTCTCAATAGTTACAGATTGGTTTACGTCAAATAACCTAGTTCTCAATGCCAAGAAAACGAAATGTGTAAAGTTCGCCTTACCGAATGTTAGAAATCTAGGACCCAACATCATCTCAGCTAAAGAGGTGCATGAAACTGTAGGCTCGGCAATTTTTCTAGGACTAACATTAGATGCCAAACTTCAGTGGGGACCTCATATATCAAGTCTAGCAGGAAGGCTTAGTTCAGCTGCATACGCCGTTAGGAAACGAAGACAATACACTGACGTTGATACAGCTCGTTTGACTAAACGAGCTGTCTATTTTAGTTATTTTCAAAGCGTTATGTCCTACGGTATTCTGCTGTGGGGCAAAGCCGCTGATATACAAAATATATTTGACCTTCAAAAACGAGCTGTTCGAGCAATTTACCAGCTAGATGCTAGAGTTTCTTTAAGAGATTTTTTTAAAGATATTAATATTCTCATGGTTGCATCACAATTCATCTTCGCCAAAAACTTATACATATATTAGGCAAAATTTACACTTGTACACTAAAAACAGTGATATTCACAGCGTTAACACTAGAAATAAGGACAAAATACGTGCCCCCTTTCACCGGCTTCATAAGGTTCATAACTCATTTGTTAGGCTTGGTATAACCTTTTATAACAAGATACCCTCTTCTTTGCTAGACTTGCATTTTAATGCGTTTAAAGCTCAAGTAAAATCCAACCTTTGTTCAAAGGCATACTATTCCATCAACGACTACTTACACGATAAGAATAGTTGGTCGCCCTAATTGACTCAAGATAATGTTTATGTTCTTTCTCCAGAATTAGCTTACTGACAGGTTATTGTTATTAGTATTAACTTATTTATTTAATTTACTTCGATGGTCCTAGTTTATCATTTGTGACTTCAAGTGACAGCTATGTGAACAGAACCCAGCAATATGTAAGCTGTCACGCCCTTAATACCTAGAGGCTTTTATTTAGGTAGTTTTTATTTACATTTTAATTTTAATTAATGATTTTTTAGCTTGAGTACGTATAGTTTTTATCCCCCGACGCAAAAACGACGGGGTGTTATAAGTTTGACGTGTCTGTGTGTGTGTGTGTGTGTGTGTGGGGAGGTGTGTGTGTGTGTGTGTGTGTGTGTGTGTGTGTGTGTGTGTGTGTGTGTGTGTGTGTGTGTGTGTGTGTATCTGTCTGTGGCATCGTAGCTCCCGAACGGATAAACCAATTTTGATTTTGTTTTGTTTGTTTGAAAGGTGTATTTGTCGGGAGTGTTCTTAGCTATGTTTGATGAACATCGGTCCAAGATGGCCGCCGCCACAAAATGGCGGATTACATATTTTTTCACAACTCCCATAATATGGGTATCAAATGAGAGGGCTTGACTAGTAGAATACTATACACTATAATAAATTTCAAATCCAAGATGGCCGCCACCACAAAATGGCGAATAACATTTTTTTTTTCACAACTCCCTCAATATGGGTATCAAATGAAAGGGCTTGACTAGTAGAATACTATACACTATGATAAATTTCAAATCCAAGATGGCCGCCACCACAAAATAGCGAATAACATTTTTTTTTTTTCACAACTCCCTCAGTATGGTTATCAAATGGAAGGGCTTGACTAGTAGAATACTATACACTATGACAAATTTCAAATTCAAGATGGCCGCCACCACAAAATGGCGAATTACAAAAAACCTGATTAAACACCAAATTACCTGAATCCTAAGACACAAGAAAATAAAAGAAATTAAATAATAAGGAGTCCCTACAAAAAGCATGAAATAAAAAATTTAATTAAAAATTTAAAACCCCCGACACAAAATAATAATAATAACAATAGTACGTATGAATGTAAAAATTTTTTGATTAAATGTTGTACCGTCGGGGGACCGCTACTATTTTAAACTTCAACAGAACGTTAGGCTAATAATTAGAGCGGTTCCCCGACGGGACAGCATTTAATCAAAAAATTTCATACGTACTTACGTAGGGTCATAATTTCAAGATTATTTTTTTCTTTTTATAGGGTTTCACGTTTTACATTTTTTGTTCTATTTGTCGCTATTTTTTCAATAGTTTTTTTAATTGTTTTAGGCTTTTTACATTCATAGGTGGTTTTATGTTCTGTGTCTTGTAATGTTAATAACTTAACATAGCTGTAGCTACTTACCTAGTATTGTATACAATCAAGTATTTTCTAACAGTCAAGTAAAGTATTAAGTATCAAGTATTTTTGAACAGACAGCTGTGCTGCTGGGGAGTTTGTTGCGCCACCTCTTGTTCCCAGCGATAGCACTAGGAAGTGGTGAAGGGCGGGCGTTTTTGGGGGACTGTCTTTAGTAATTTTGACGTTCGAAAAGTGCTGATTCTCAGCCCAATTTGAATAAATGACATTTGATTTGATTAGATTAGTAAACTCACCGCATTGTTTGAGTATCCGAAGGGCACGTACAGCTTGAACCGCTCGGCGGCGTGCGCCTCCGCATCGTCTGATACCACGGACAGCTTGTAGTACGGCTCCTCGTTCAGAATGCGCCAGGCTGTGATGCCGGCACTTAGAGATGATGTTGGTTCCTGGTTGGAAAAACGTATCATCTTGATGGGACAGCAGTTTGTTTCTAACCACTTGATTTACAGTCAGAAAAGGGCAAGACTGATCTACACCAGAAAATAAGAAAAGGGTATCTGTAGAGTTTTCTGAAAAGTGAAAATAATAGGGATTAAAGTATGAAATTGCCGTTTTATTGTAATAGGTACTTCGAATTGACATAGAACCTTCATGGTTTGAGATTTTTGAGTGAAACTTTTTTCACATGGTACATATGAAGTTTTTCTTTTAAAAAATGTGCAACATTCGATTATCGACTTTCAGTTGTTTTTTTATTCAGCTTAGACAAGATGGATACTTCGAAAATTCGAGTTATTTTTGAATACGAGTTCCGACGCGGAACTAACGCGGCAGAAACAGCTCGCAATATCAATGTTGCGATTGAGAGGGGACTGCTAATGAACGCACCGTGCGATTTTGGTTTAAACGCTTTGGTGATGGAAACTTTGATTTGAAGAACGAACCACGTGGAAGACCGCCCACACAGGTGAATAACAATTAATTGAAAGAGATGGTGGAAGCCGATCCGAGCCAAACTACTCAGGAATTAGCGGCATGGTTTAACGTTACCTTACCAACAATATTGACTCATTTGCGTCAAATCAAAAAAAAAAAAGAAAAGAGAAATGGGTGCCTCATGATTTGACTGATCTGCAGAAAGAAACGCGTGTTGAAACTTGTGTTGCCTTGTTGAATCGATACAGAAATGAAGGAATATTGGATCGAATTGTGACATGTGATGAAAAGTGGATTCTTTACGATAACCGTAAGCGAAAAATGCAATGGCTGACCCCAGGTCAAACGCCGCAACAGTGTCCTAAAGCAAAGCTTACCAATAATAAGGTAATAGTAACTGTTTGGTGGTCTCAGCATGGTGTTATTCACTATAGCTTTCTCCGATCTGGTCAAGAAATAACGGCAGATGTCTACTGTGCAGAACTCCGAACAATGATAGCAAAACTAGCAGTGAAACAGCCCCGACTCGTGAATCGATCTTCACCATTATTGCTCCATGATAACGCGAGACCTCATACAGCACGAGAAACCGTTTTAACTCTACAGGAACTGCAATTAGAAACCATTCGTCACCCTCCGTATTCGCCAAACCTTGCTCTAACGGACTACTATTTTTTTCGTGATTTGGACAATTTTCTACGGGATAAAAAGTTTTCTTCTCAGGAGGCAGTACAAAATGCTTTCACACAGTTTGTCGAAACTAGATCACGAGAGTTCTATCGCAAAAGCATAAATGACCTTCCAATTAGATGGCAGCAATGTATAGATAATAATGGTAATTATTTTGATTAAATAAATATGTTAAATTTAAAAAAAAACGAATTTAAATTTTTCAGTACAAATCGGCAATTTCATACTTTAACCCCTAATATTTCCGTCGAACAAACAATGGTTGCAGACATATCTCACAAAATAGAACACGACATTCTTTCTACGACGCAAAAAAGAACATTAAACACAAAAATGAATAAGAAAGGATTGGGGAAAACATGCATCACATCCACCCACGCCTATCGCTCAGCATTATGCTGCGACCCTATTCAAAACAGAGGTCCAGCGCTGGTTTTCAGCGACCGCCGGCAAATTGGGAAAATATATGCGTCACATTCACGTCAAACGGCAAATACATACACTAGCCTTCTCCTTCTTGTTTGCGTTTCAATAGTCCTACAAGCTCATAGGATTGCAAATACAGGGTAAATTAGCTAGACACGATACCCATTACCTCTGCGGAGTTTCGCTAGTTAATTTAATTTGACCCTAAATTAGAAAAAGAGAAAATCATCTTCATTATACTTTGAGGAAATATAAGAAGCAAGTCTAAAAAGTAATAAATGTCCTCGCAACTTACTTTAGCAGATCCTCGGGTCACTCCAGCGACGTACATGGTGCCATGTGGCTCGCAGTACTTGAGCGCGGCCACTCCGCCCGCGAATCGGAACGAGTGGTGCAACTTGCAGCCGTCCATCTGTGACACCAGGTACCCGCGGAGCTTGCCGTCGTATGTCACTACCAGGACCTCCCAGTTCCTGTACATGCGAGTTTGGTATAGTGCTGACGCTTTTGAGGGTTATGTAGCAGGTTACTTTGATGGATTGGTCTCTTAAATCTAGATGTTTAAATGTGTACTCATTTTTTTTTAATCATCATATTCTTGAAATTCTGGAACTAATGAGTTTAGAGGATTAGACAGCGATACATGAAAAATAATTTTAAAGACAAAAGGAATCTTACCATTTTGTGTCTTTGACTCTCAAAGGCATAAATATGATGTCAGCAACAGCATGAGTATTGTCTGTGCACTCTAAGCCACCTGGCCTTGAGCAATCCTGTACAAAATATAAGATATAATGTCATACCGTCCATGATACTAAAAATAAAATCTGAAATTAATTTAATTAATTTGAAAAGTGCAAACAAATTATTTTCTAACAAGGTCATCATGAATAACAATCCTTTAACATTCATTTAAGAACATTTTTTTTCACTAATTACTACTTACAATAGGAATGTTGAAAAGGTTGGATGCAGTCAGGTCGAAGAAGCTGACCACACCATTTCCATAGGCCAGCACCACAAATGAGCAGTCTGGACTCCACACCAGCTTGCGCCATTGAGGATAGGCATCACGGCTCACTAAAATGTGTTTTGAAAAATTTTGAACAAGCAGGAATAAAAATATTTTTCTCCAAAAAAACATCAATATTGTGTTTTTGTTTTAAATGAAGTTTTTTTTTTTAAAAAAACAAACACTTCATTCATAAAAACCGTTTACGTAACCGTTTAGTAATTGATAATGACATGAAAATAAAAAAAAAATAACCAAAACATGATGATGAAATTACAATATCAATAAAATAGTTTTAATTTAGTACCTGTTGTTCTAGCAGCTATAGTGGCATACTCTGATCGTTTTGTCCTGATCTCTAGTATATTGTCAGTCAAAACAGCAATCACTTTACCCTCGTCCCCAAGGGCGATGTGCCATTTTTGTTGCTTTTCCAAATGCCTAAACATAATGAAAACATTGAATTATTTGTGTGCGGACTAATGATATTTTTGAAGCAATTAGTTTCGAGTTTCGCATGTTCGTAGCACTTACGTTGTTACACCGTCGATGAGACTTTTTTTAGGCCCCAGGAAGTTCACCCATCTCCAAATAGCTGATATATTCTCTGGTAGTATACTATCTGACTTTTGCTGAAAAAAGTGGGCTGTATGTTAGTCCAATGTTTTAAATATGAAATACTTGTAAGGAAGACTTGTTACTTCATTTATTAATCGTTGGTAAGTATATAATGGGGTCTCAATGCTCCTAATAATTGGGAGTCTGCCGTAAACAAAAATATGTTCGCACTTACTATGTATTCTGGCTCTGGTTTCCATTCCGAAAATACATATAATTCATGTAATATTGATTTCCTTTCCTCCATTTTTTAAAGATACACTTTAACAACTTTTTCACATTGATAAATGCACTTTTGCACTTGCACAGAAGAAGCAAATCGATCGATCAATACAAAATTTTAAACGTCAAAGTTGTATCATATCGACCGTATGTTTTTGACAGTAGGCGGACAACCAAGCACTTTCAGCGTGAACTGAAACTGTGATATCGAAGTATGTTATTATAACATTTGTGTGATATTGATTTCAACAATAATTTTAATCAAATACCGTAGGTAGGCAAAAGCAAAGTAACTAAAATAATGTTCTCAGAAAATTCAGTACGAGTTTTTTTTTATCTTTTTACATGTTGAAATATACCTTTGTATTATTTCTGCACGAAACATTACTACGTCAAACAAATTGCTCTGTCAAATAAAAAATATTTGTATTGCGCGTTGATGTAGAAGTAGGTCATAAAGTTTTAAGTTCAAAACACTGGTAAACAGCTTAAAATTATGGATATCCTCAGTGAAGTGTATTATAAGGTAAATCTAATTCCACGATATAAAATTGAAATATTTACATGCACGACGTATTAATCTCTTAATTATATTAATAACATTTCAGAGTGCAGCTGAAAATGAAAAGAATTTTCGATTCTGGGAGATTTATTTACAAAGTCTGAAGAGTTTAGATTTCAGTATATATAGTGATAAGTTAAAAGTTCCCACATTAGTCCCCATCGGAAGCAGGATCTCTTTCAGGGGAGAGCTCAAACACACGAACGAAGTAACTGTTGCTCTCGGCGCTGATTACTTCGTCAAATGTTCGCTAAAACAAGCTGAGGTTCTACGACAGCACAGAATCAAAGGTAAAATGTAGTGATTGATCATTCCATTACAAGGTATTCTAATTGCCATTGGACTATCCTATAGCTCACAAAGGGATAGTAATAAAAGAATATTTCTATTACTTGCTCCAATCTAGAGCAACCTGTTAAACTATAATGTTTAACTTTTTCAGATGCGCAATGTACAGTTGACATGTTCAACAAAGAGAAGGAATATTTAGAAAACCAGATGTCATTTACACAGAAAGCTATTTATGATAATCAGTGCAAGGAAATTATTGAGTATTATAGTGAAGAAGATGACAAAGCATGGAGGCAAGCACATAAAGAGAAAGTCAGAAAGTACAAACAAAATAAATGTAAAGAAGAGAAAGATCAAACAGAAGATGTTACAGATGAAGAATTGTGGAACAGGCTCGAAGAATTAGAACTTCAAGAGGAGTTGGAAAATGAATTATCCAATGATCCGGATCAGGATCACATTGACAACCAACATTTAACTAAGAGAAAGGCAAGCATACAGGAGTATTTAATTGATGAATTGGAAGACTACATCAAATTGAAAAATGATGAAGTTGAAAATGAAAAAACAAATCAAAAAAAGTTTGACAATCAAAAAGAAATAAAAGCCAAAACAGTTACTTTCAAAGATCTCCCAGAGCAAACTACAAAGTTAGACAAACTACAGCAAGTGATTGATAAACAGAATGAATTGGAAGAAAAATTATTTGAATTGAAAAATAGAGAAAGGAGTCAATCTAAAAATGAAACAGATATAATGTCAAGGCTGGATGAACTGGAACAGCTTGATGAGCTTGAAGATGAAATGGACAGGTAAGAAAAAAGTGCCATTCTGGCTTATTAAATTGCTTGGTCTGACTCTCTGTACCTATTATAATTTTTTTTTGTTGCATATAACCTTGCCGGTACAAAAACAAATGTTAAAACAGACCATATTCTTTTCAGGCTAGATGACATAATTGAAAATGAAGATGTTGACGAAGGAGAAGAAGAAGAGGACACATATGAAACACGTGCACCCAATCTAGAAAGGAGGGTGTCATTTGTTGATGAGGATGACAGCAAAACTTTAGAGATTACCTTCAAGCACAGTACTACAGAATCTAACAACGAACCTTTCAATACAGACGAAGGTATACAGAAACCAAGCGATATTTATGTTGTACATTCCAAACTTTTTGGAAATGGAACCACATCCATTCTAAAAAAGTCAAAATATGAAGGAGTTGATGAAAAATCTTATACAAAAGCTTCTCAAGAAAGAGTTGTACAATTTGATACCCCGGATACTAGGGAACCTGAAACTATTGTTATAAAAGATGTTGTGGAGAAAGTAACTCGAGCAGATCCCAAGTTATTAAGCCAAGCAAGACCTACAAGTTTATTTAAGAAAAAACGAATGCAAAATAAATCATAGGTATCAAAGACAATGAAAATCTTAAACCATAATAAAGAATAGTTACTGGTTACTTTTGTTTAATTTGTCCTTGTATCACTAGTAACCGGCAGCAGATGGGTTCGACCCACTGAGCTACACAGAGCTGAGGCATACCAAAATTATTTTGTTTCATTACCAAACGGCAAAAAACTGTTTTTGAACGAAACGTCTAATGTCGAGTTTGACTCTTGACGGAACCTTATTATTTTTGAGGTTATGTTGTGATTGCTTGTATTGTAGGTCGTTTTATAATCGTCGAAGTCTAAAATAAATTCTATTTATTAATTTTTAAGACTTGTTAAAAATGCTGTCACGTAGCTGGAGGCATCTGTGTCGGCGTTATTCCCAAGCTGTTACTTTTAGAACCAATGAGATCTCACCCGTAAGTTCAACTGAAACATTAAAAAAAAAAACACTATTTTGTGATCAGTTATTCACATTATACAGACACTTTTATCGTTTCGTTACAGGCACAACATAATGAAAAGCAAGAAGGTTTATTCTATACTATGAGCCCAGACTTATGCAAACAGCTCTTTAGTCACGGCGGCTTTCCTAAAAGTTTCATGCAACAGACCAAGACCTTCACAGAAACAGCCATAATGGTGCGCCAGCCTGCATTAGACCTCATAAATTGTATAGGAGCTAGTGATATGGACAAGCCAGTCATTAGATATCTTCTTTGTATCCTTTTCAACTTATCTGCTATAGTGTTAAGTATGTAACATTATCAGCCTGTAATGAACCTACCACTGGGACCCAGGCGTCTTCTCCGTGAGAAAGAGGTGAATGGTGTAATACTTTTCTTATTAAGAACTGTTAAAATCAGTGCTCTGAGTGGAATACCTCAAGTATTAATTTAATTTTGTTCAAATTTAATTTACAACTAGAACTACCTATAAAAAATACTGTGTCCAGCAAAAGCTCTTCTAGATAAGAAGTCAAACTCAAAGCTGTTATTTTATCGATTATTTTTTTTCGTAGTTCCTATTATTCTTAGTGTTAGTTATAAGTTTTCATTTATTACACTTTAATAGTTTCCTTAGCATTATGTCAGATGGTGAGAAAGGCACAGGCAAATCAATAACAATGGCACATCTCCTGCACTATGCTCATGAAGAGGGTTACCTTATTGTACATGTACCTTGGGGTGAGTTGCTTCAATATTTATACTTTTCTAGCAGGAGAAATTTCTATAGATTAATCCAAAGAATCCATCCAGGTATTTGCTTATTACTTATGGTAATGATGCTATTTTCAGCAAGTTTAATATTTCAGTACAAGCACATTGCATGATGTTTCATTTGTTGTTTTTAATAATACTTGTTTACAGTGGAATTGCACAAACTCAATGCAATCACTATTAATTAGCACCCACAGCATTCAAAGTTTTATGAATTTGTTTAAACATATGCATATTTATTTCTATTTTATCTCTTAGTGTCAGAATGGCTGAGGCGTGTTCCACGTCACAAGGAGATGGCGAACTCCCAGACCCGCGAAGGCTGCGTCGACTTGCCGCTCGACGCCGCCTCCTGGCTCATACACTTCAAGAGCCAGAACCAGACACTGCTTAAATCTGGTGATGTAAGTAACACAGTATTGCAATCAATAAAACAGGGGTTTTGTGCCAGACCATTATAATAGAGATCATAAAAACCAAAGTAGCATGTGTAAACAGAAAAAGAACACCAAAATGGGAAACTGTCATGATGGGATAAGATTACAACTTATCATCCAACCTAAGCAACATCAACATCTACCAAAGAGTATGTAATTAAATATTACTGAATCTACGTAGCGCAATTATGCTATAATCTCGTACGTTACTTGCCCCAGTCTAAAATCTTACATTATTATCCACAGTTGAAAATCTCCAAAGAGTATGTGTGGAGTAAACGTGAGAAGACAGAGGCGGGCGCTCCACTGTCGGCGCTCGTGGAACACGGCATCAGTCGCGTCAAGTACGCCTGTGACGTCATCAACGCGCTTGTAGACGAGATCAAGATACTGTCCAGTAACAAACAGTATGTTATGTTGTAGTTACCATAAGCATAGAATAATCAGCCTATAATGTTCCCACTGCTGGGACACTGCTAGACAGGCCTTCTCTATTTGTTCGCATCTATGCAGCTGAAAGATCTGCACTGTCTACGTCCCAGCATTACCACTTCATTCCATGATTTGTGCTGGTTCATGAGATGAGTACTTTGTGTAAAACTAGCATAATTATGAAATATGCAGTAATAATAGACCATCTCATCTGCACAGGAAGATGGCAATATAAAAAAAAACATTGTTTCTGTATTTTGTGCTAAAATTCTTTTTAATATCAGATGCAAAACATTTGTGGCGATCGACGGTTTCAACAGCTTCTTCTACCCCTTGACGCGACTCAACACCCCTACAAAAAAGAAAGTGAAGCCTGAAGAAGTTACACTGACGATTTCCTTCTTAAAACTCACAAACAATGACTGGGTAAGAATATGAAGATAAAAATGCACATGTAATTTTTAAATGCTTTTGTCATGATAGTTAAAAAAAAATATTTCAACAGACAAATGGTGCCATAGTAGTATCTGCAGATCAATTAGCAGTGCCAGATGATCATCAAGAAAGTTACCTTCCAAGATATTTGCTGTACAAAAAGGTAAAATATCAATATTTATTGCTTCAATAAAATCAAAGTCCACAATGGTTAAACACATTAGGCAAGTGAAAGTGATGATGATTGTAAGGAAAAAAACCGCAAAAGAATGCTACCTTCTTGGTTAATTGGGTCCTAAAGAGAAAAATACTGGCAGGTAAAAATATTGAAAGCCATTAGTTTTCTTTTTTGTTTTACTTTTTCTAGATGAAATGCTCTAATGATTATTTTTTCATCTTAAACAGCCTGTCCGTTTAATAATTTTATTGGTGGTAATAAAATCATCCAGAGATTTTAGGGTAGTGCTCATCTATTTCCGGAAATTATGTACCTGACAAAAATTTGAAGCCTTCAAATATATTTTTTTTCTCTTTTGCAGGGCTTTGAGCATTTAGACCCATTTGTGCCAATAGAGGTAGGCAGATACAATGAAAAGGAGTTCCTATGCTGTGTAGAGTACTACAGGGACCGGCTATGGTTGAGAGGGCCTCCAGAGATTGAGACAGAGCTGAAGTATACCAGTGCATGCAATCCCTTCAAGTTCATGGAGCAGTGTGCACCTTTGTAAAATAGTTTCATTTGTATTGTAATATAATGTAGTTGGTATATAATTTTGGTTTTATTTTATTACTTAATTTAATTTAACAATAAAGTCAGTATAAAACCATGAACACCTTTATATAGTGTACTCCAAAAACTAACATTAATTTTATTTAGAAGTGAATGCATTCTAATATAAATATCCCATCCTCTATCCTCTCTATAATATAAACATCTTATCTCCTTTTTAATCCATTCAAAGATTGTCATTAAAAGGACACTCTTAGCAACAAGACCGCCCATTGTCATCCTTTGTAAAATTTATATTTGTAATTTATATGGTGTATTCTATTCAGCTATAAAAGTATCAACAATTTTTCTGAGATGAATGAAACCACACTCTGATTTAATAATTTATTTCGCTGAACATAATATCTACAGAATTATTGATTGCTTACAACAAGAACTTAAACATCATAACCGACAATGTGGCGTTTGCCAATGCACTCTCCAACGTAGAACCAGAATATGACCTCGGCCCCAACGAGAGCGTTTAGGGAGGCCTGCTTGACAGTCTGGTTCCTCCATGCACCATTCTTAGCACTTGCCAGCAGTTTGCCGATGCCAGCCTTGATCTGTGGGATCTCGCTCAGTTTAGGGGGCGCCATCTCCACTCGCGCATACTTCATGAAGATATTGAATTTGGGGCGAGCTGCAGTGATTGCCGCTGAAAATTAACAATAACGATTAATCGAGTTGAAATTAATGACAGTTTCTTGGGTTGGTTAAGTGTACAAATACAATGTATGATGAGTGTGAAACAATGTACGGAAAATATATTTTATTTTGGTTAATATCGACCTAACCTTCAATCGGATATTTAAACGAGAATTACATAATAACCGAGTTAAGCAAAACATACCATATAAATGATTAAAGGTGGGAAGTTAACATAACAATACTTACAGCTAATCAGAGTCGGTATCTTGGCGACTGCACTTGCCATTTTGCTAATTTAATCAAAACAATTGCAGTACAATCTAAAAATTTAACTTCGGAATGGGAAATGGAAGGATGAATCCGTGCTGTCAAGTCAAGCTGCCATTTGATTTGACGTTTAGTTAGAGACGTTCTACCATTACTGTAATTAAAACCGTAATTGATGAATCGTTTATTGAATAGGATTAAATTATTAATGATAATGATAACGCCTGCTTTGCTGTACTTGAAAATTGTAAATTATCATAAAAAAAACCTACATTACATCTTACAAGTAATATTTTGTGCATTGTGTTGAGTGTGGCGTGAAGCATAATCTTCTATTTTCATCTCTATACGTTTCTTTCTTCAACACAATTAAATAGGGCTATCTCTGTCTGATAACATATATATTTTTGTTGTAGCCACACTGATAGTGTGCTATGCTATATGCTACGTCGATGATTTTATGTCAAACGTGTTTGTCAAGTGGAGCCGGCGATCGTAGCATTTGTTAGAAAATTAACCAAATACTATTAGGAACTAAGATTGTGGATATAAAATCAGGGTGATCTCTGATTTATTAGGCTATAGAAATGTATTTTCATGGTATGTCTTTATTCTTTCATACAATAAAACTAACATTAGCGTGGCACCCAACATTGCTATTTTTCTAGTATTCTGTCCGTATTTCTAATGATTTAGAAGTTTAAACAGCATTTTCGGTTTATTAGTAAGGTCTCAGTTATGTTAGGTAGGTTTAAAATAACTTTATTTACGTTAAAATCATAAGGACACGTCATTGTTACTCAGGCGTCGCCGGCCGTACAATTCGTTGTACAGGTTAATCTTACCAAAATATACACTATATATTCCAAAAAGTAGCAATCAGAATTAAATAGACTACAGGCTTCATACAATGAAGCGTGACGTTTTGTTGACAAATAATGTTTCTGATTAGAGGGTCATAAGAAAATGCAATCAAGGTTTAACATCTACCTAACATAAAAATGTAATAACACTGTAACGACACTGTTAAATGATTAATTATGTTTTCAGCCCTATTCTTCTTATTACTAAGTGCACTATCACTGAGCAATGGTAACACTCTGCAAGGCACGATAGACCTGAAGCGGCTACAGACTATCCTGCAGGAGAATTTGAAGAGTAAAGACATCACATCATTGTACTACTCTGTCAAGGGGCTGGCAGAGTTAAATGCTGACATTCCTAATATTTGTGAGGTAAGTTAGACAGTATTTAGGTTCTATTGAGGTCAGATTACTCTGAATTTTAATCAAACAACTGACTCGATAATTTTTGTTTGAAAACTTTTGAAACAGGAGCTAAAAGTATTCTGTATCATACTGTACTACATCTCTCAGATCAAAAACATTGAAATATTATAATAAGGAATATAAATTATAAGCAACATAAAAAACTCCATTGTATTTATTGCAGCACATCAAAAGCATCAAGTATGATACTAAGAACATTGAGCAAGTGTTCCAACTAGCAAATGCTGCAGCCATATCCAGCTGCCTGAACTCCTTGAAACCGGAAGTCCTGTCACCAGCCACACAAGTGCTGGATAAAAAGGACGCCACAATCTCTGACATTTACCATGCTGTATACACATTGAAGGCATTTGGCAAGGGTTCAGTTTATGACAAGGAAGATGCTTTGAAGAATCTTATACAGTTGCTGAAGAAAGATGACTCTCCTGCTAAGTGAGTATTTTTATCTAAAATTTAGCTTGTAGCATATCATTTTTATCCTGAAGAGATTTTTATCTTGAAGAGATTTTTTAACCTGAAGCACAGGTTCAACCTAGGATAGAATACTCTTTATTATTTATTATGCACACCATATAAATTACAGAACATAAGTATGTACATTTTACAAAGGGTGAATGGTAGTTCAGGCAAATTAGCCACTGTGCGCTATTTTAATTGATAAGGTCATCATTCTCTTGCCCTTATGGCAGGAGAATGATGACCTTAGCAATTAATTATAGACCTAATTTATTTGGGGTTGGCGCAACATATTATTTTCTTCCATATTCCTCTATTAGCCACCATCTCGACAGTCACCCCTTTTCTAAACCATATCATCATTCACATGGCCCATCCATAGTTTCTTTGGCCTGCCCCTACTCTTATAGCCATCGACATTTATACCTAAAACTAAGGCTAAGCTAGGTTAGGCTGAATTGCTAAGGTATTTATTGTAAATGAAAAAATTATATGACTTTTATAAATAAACAATTAAATTATTTTATTAATTATATTCTTGAAAAAAATCGAAAGCACAAGCAATGTCTGTTCTTTCGATTTTTTTAGTCCCATGTGTGCCGAATTATTATTGATAGCTTTAGATAGATTCATTAGAGACATTCACGAACCCGCACTGGCCCGCGTGGTGGATTATGGCCCACTCCCTCTCACAGAGACGAGGCCTGTGTCTCAACAGTGGGAATATTATAGGCAGATTATGTTTAGCTAAGTCACCTAAAATATTGTAAGACTGATTTTATGCGAGCAAATTGAATGGAATGCCATAGTAAGTTGTCTGCTTGCCTGATAAAGAATATTTCATTGTAGAAGCCATAAAGCATTCAACAACAATAATAAACATGAAATGTATCACACAAAAATCGTACCTACTATCTTTTATCAGCGTATTAGTGTCAAAAATAAACAGAAAACGTTTCTTCCAGCTATGGATACGTGTTCGCCCTCTGCGAGCACATGGGCTGCGGCGCGTGGACAGCCTCGCATGCGGAGGGCGTGTTACTGGCCGCTGACGAGAGTGACTCCAAGGCTCTGCACTTTGAAGGAGGCCTGCCCGTGACCGCCAACCTGCTTGGTAGCATACAGAGGCAAGTATTCAAGGCGAAAGCGCCAGGATAGCCCGCGAAATTCGAATTTTCTTACGTTTTCTTGCAAATCGCGGGCCAGCATCAGGTTGTATGTTGATCAAAATATGACTCACAATTGTGAAAAATATGTATTTACAGAATTATAATCCTTAACATTGTCAATACAACTCTCTTCAGATTATACTGTGTATTAAATATCTCCGAGCTATTTGATACACACGCATCTGCTAATTAGCTACTGGTGTGTCTAAACAAAAAAAAAAACCTTATTGAATGCAACTGTTTTTACTTTACTGCAACACCTTTTGTGCAATAAAGTTTTTATTTATTTATTTTATTTATGAACGACTTTTTCATGCTTCGAGAACAGGTCTAACTTAGGGAGTACTATTCTGTTATTGATTCTAATAATTATAACAGACATCCCATTTTTAGCATTTTTGGGTAAAGTTTGTTTAACTTTCATCCCGAGTGAACGCGACTACAATGTTATTCGGTTTTTCCTTGAGGATCTCGCTAAGTAACAACCAGAATCCCGATTTGTGCCATAGCAATGACATGGGACACAAACTGGCGAAATATTGGTGTACCGCCTTTGCATATCCCTCCTTCTGGAATACTGCCATGATGTTATAATAAATAAATAATAACACCCTATTATTTTCCTACTCTGCTCATACAGAGCATTGAGCACTATGCTAGCTCAAGTCGTATTAATGATTTTACACTTATATTATTCTAATAATAAAGCTGAAGAGTTTGTTTGAATTCGCTAATCTCTGGAACTACTAGTCGGATTTTAATCATTCTTCTGTTCGTTATGGCCTATGTAACATGACGCGATGACCCTTAGGAGCTGAGCAAAAAGAAAAAGTCTGAAACAACACTAAGCGACAACGAATTATTAGCAGGGGTGGGATATATGGCTGTTATTTTAGTATATTGTGGTGACTTACGACTTAACTAACGAAGTCGCAGGAGTGCAGAAGCTAGATTACTAAAGTCCAGCAGGGTAATAGCGTAACACACTATCAGTACCAATGGGTTTCAATTTGACAGTTCAACAACATTCATTGCGTTGTTTACGTTGTTGAGCAGACACATTTTTCGAACATATGAGGCAATGGATTAGCAATATCCTTCAAAATGATTCAGATTGAGATTGTTAGTGTGCTACGCAATTAGGGTGCAGGCTGAGCCATAGTTGTGTTAAGCTTAATAATTTTCTCCATACAGGACCTACAAGAACTTGAAGAAGCCATCTCCCCTGAGTGACGAACAAAGGTACAAGTTCGCAGAGTACTTGCTGTCACGTCGCTCTGTCAACACGCCCAAGGGAGCTTGCTTGTTGATCGAAGCCGCCACCGCACTCTCTGATGATGTGGTAAGGGAAATACAACGTCTTTAGTAGGCATGAGCAGAGAATCTACAAGTGTATATTTTTTTAAATCAGTCGGAAATACATATCTATTGAATTTCAAATTAAATTAGGTGAGAAACGAAATAATGATTATCGTCTAAATTAGCTAAGAATTTGCCATGTTCTAAACTACCACTCAATATCAAAGTAAGCAATATTCGTTATAGTTTTTTAATGTCTTAAAAGTTAAAAGCCTTCTTGATTCAAGGAACACAATGCTCTTCTTTCTCCACAGCCATCCCCCATCAGCATCACTATCAAAGGCAAGAAGTACATCACCTCCGAGTCGGACACCATTGAGTTCTCCATCACAGACCTCGTAGGGCGCCCGGTAAAATTCCTGAAGCCCGAGGAAGTAGTCGCACAATCCGGCACACGCCTCGCTGACGACGTCGTCGTTCTATCAAAACAGCCTCTCACACAAAAACCTAACGAACCCACGACTTTCGTCCTTAATTTGAGCAAGATTAAGGCCCAATATGGCCTGTACAAGATTGCCTTAAGCGCTGGTACTAAGACAGCTAATATCAATGTGGCGGTTTTGGGTGAGATTCAAGTGAGCAGTGTGGAGGTCGGTATTGGTGATGTGGATGGCACTACCAGTCCGAAGGTGACGACTGTCGCGTATCCGAACAAACTGACTGAGAAACTCCAGGCCGATCATTTGCAGAAGTAAGTATACAAAATGTCGTATTCTGTCTCCTCTGAAATTCGGAATTCCTTCCCTGAAAACTTGCAAATGAGTGAACATTAAATATATTGAAATGATAAATGATTTTATTTTTGTAAGTACGTTTGTACAAACACTTTTACACGTCAATCATATTTTAAAACTAGATGAGGTCGGCGTTTCCTATCTGACTAGTCTGAGAAGAAAGGCCGAAACAAACTCAGAGGTCACAGTCTCTTTTAAAGTCCAGACATAATCTTGGTCAGATCATATGAAGACCATGTAGGTCGATGTCTGAGATGGTCTTTTGAGGAAAGAACCACACAGATTGAGAGGACCTGTCCAGTCAGTGCACGAATTTGTCAGAAATCGTGCAGCTCAACTCAAAACTTAAGGAGCTCAACGATTCGACGAACAATACCAAAGAAAGGACATTTGGGTAGGTCACATTAATTACTCAAACTGCCAGACCATGACAAAAACTAAGAGAACAGAGAGAAAAATAATATAAATAAAATGACCCACATAGTCTTCACATTTACAATAATTAAAATAATAAAATACTTTACAAAGTAAGAAAATGTCATAGTATATATCAAATTCATTAATGTCAAAGTGTATATAAAAAAAAATCAACAACAAAACAAAAAAAAAAAAAAAACATTAAATATGTAAAAATTGGAAACAGCTTAATCCCAAGCCTTTTTGTCCTCGATATAAGCCTTAACGGTATAAAAGGCTTTCTGGCACAACTTACGTTTAATGAATGATTTGAATTTATTAAGGCTTAGATCTTGAACGGGGCTTGGAACTTTATTGTAGGAGCGTATACATTGGCATCTGAACGAGCCACCTATTTTCTTGAGCCTTGTTGTAGGTACAACAAATTTGTGTTTGTTCCTAGTATTTATATCATGGGTATCACTGTATTTTTTAAACAATTTTATATTTTTATGGGCATATAAAAGATTTTCATAAATATACTGAGAAGGCACAGTCAAAACATTAATTTCGTTAAATTTGTCTCTGAGCGAGTGTCTCGGACTTAATTTATAAATTGATCGAACAGCTCGCTTCTGCAAAACAAAGATAGTCTGAATATCAGCGGCATTCGCGCATCGGCATCAGCGGAATCTAAGCTTTATATCATAACAAAACACATAACACAACATTTCCTTCATAAAACCCATTTTACAACTACAACCTGGTTTACTTTCCAGATTTTAACACAAAATATTTATCCCTCAGGGTGACCTTAAAGTTCAGCGTCCGCGACAAGTACAATAAGCCGGTGTTGGTGCAGCAAGCGTTCGTGCGCGTGGGCAGCGCCAACAGCGACGACGAGACCATCTTCGTTGCTGAGCCCGACAACACCAAGGCGTACAAAGTTGAACTTGTGAGTATTATTTACTTAGAATATGTTGTGTTGAAGTGTGTTAAGTGTAATTCGACATACTTACGAATAAAACTTGTAAGGCCTGAAAAATTTTAGATCATTCATTCAGTATACCAATTAAAATTGTATATCACAACAGTAGGCTTAGAACAAAAAAAAAGTGTACGATCGGGGGACTCCCGTCAGGAACCAAGTTCCTTACGCGATACTTACGCCCACACACACTCATGTATAATACGCTATTTCCTTACGTGACTATTGCTACCAGTCAACTCCGCGTCAAGGAACTTTGTTACAAAAAACTTAAAGCAAGTGAACATGCAACTTCGGGGCCGCCCTCAGCCATTGCTTTCCATCAGTCAAGGTTGATGTCAAGAGCTGAACCATGACGAGGGAAGTAGTAAAACGCTTCGTCTCGAAGTTTGAACCAGCTCATAGGTTTTCAATTCAGCCTCCAGTAAAATAATTATAAGCGTTAAAGCAATCTACTTTAACAAATACATCATCTGCAGAACGTAGGCGGCATCGCCAAGCACCTGAACTTTGCGTCAGGCGCGTATTCGCTGACGATGTACCTCGGAGACAGCGCCGTGTCCAACCCCATCGCCTGGCCCGTGGGAGAGGTGCTCTTCAACTTCGGCAAGGACGCTAACGCTGTTGGTGAGTAGAGTAGTACTAGAACTATTCGATTTTACAGGCTAATAAAAAAAATCCTAAAATAAACAAAGGCACTGCTGAAAGAAATTTATAATGAAATAAGTAATACCTTTGTGCTCTTATATCTTTATTTTTTTAATTTAGGAATCATCTAATTAAAACTGCACGCCTCTCCACTAAATTTTCTATACAGACATTTGAAATGAGTGTGCAACGAGCAGTGGAGAAGCGTGCAGTTTTAATTAGACGATACGAGACTTATGTAGAGTAAGCAAATAAAGGAAGTTTCGTAGAAAAGCACATGTTATAATGAAAAATAAAACCTTAAAGTTTTACTTTTGTCAATCAAACACATCTCAATCAGATTCTAATCAGATTGAGATGTGTTTGAACATAAAAAAATATATTTTACAAACGGTGCTCGATGGGATTTACCATCGGCAAAAATTACAAACTTTCATCCCCTATTTAACCCCCATAGCGCATGAATTTTCTAAAATCTTTAGTGCTCACTTTAGCTGTAAAAGGAACTCTTGTGTGCAAAATTTCATGGTGCTACACCCAGCGATTTAGGCAGTTCTGTCAGTGAATGAGTGAATGATTTTTTTTTATTAAGTTTAAGCTGCTAAAACCTGATGTATTCCCCTCAGGCGCTCCAGCGAGCACGACGTCGAAGCCGCTCCGCGGGCCGCGGCCCGACATCGCGCACGAGTTCCGCCTGCCCGAGGCGCGGCCGGCGCGCGCCGTGTCGGACGTGTTCGCGGCCGCCTGCGCCGCGCCGCTGCTGCTGCTGCTGCTGCTGTGGGCTAAGCTCGGACTCAACTTCGGCAACTTCCCCTTCACGCCCAGTGCTTTGGTGTTCCATCTGGCTTTGGGAGGTTGGTATACGATAGAAAAATGAAATAAATATATTATTTATATTAGAATTACTTGCTGCACTTACAGTTTACACCACAGCGTGCGGCGAGCCAACAACATAACATAAATTCTAATTTCTGAAGTGAAAACTTCTTTAGCGGCTTTGTACACTTTTTTTGTGATGGGTAAAAAATGTTAAACTCGCGTCAGGACACGTGACCTGATCGAAAATTCGTAAGACGGAGGGAGAGTAGACCGCATTCCAAAATATAAAAAATGCACAACGTTAATATTTAAGTTTTCACTTCTGCCGGCACTCCCGGAGAGCAACAATCTTCTTTTTTTCGTTTTAGCATTGAAAAAATATTTGAAAAACTTTTGAAAGAAAGTACTTACTTATCCCTGTGCCGTCGAACAACAACAAGTGACACATATCCTTACCCGCAGGTTCCCTGGGCCTGTACGGCGTGCTGTGGCTGCAGCTGTCGATGTTCGACACGATGCGCTACCTGCTGCCGCTGGGCGCGCTCACGTTCCTGTCGGGCCAGCGCCTGCTGCGCCGCCTCGTCAGCGACAAGCACGCGCGCTAGGGAACACAACACGCGCGCTAGAACACACAACACGCGCGCTAGAACACACAACACGCGCGCTAGAACACACAACACGCGCGCTAGAACACACAACACTAGCGTATATGAGGCACCGCCGTGACGCATCGCATTGCAAAAAAAAACGTCCAAGTGCTTGAGGATGAATATTTACGCATGCACAGTATCGATTTTTGTTTGTATTTCATAGTATTTCCTGAAAAAACATTGAAAAACAAACAAGCACACAAGCTATTTTAACCGAAAAGATCACATTTCTCAAAACTGAGACTTAGAAACATCATAATCTTTTTTATTATGGGATCCAACGATACACCACATGCTTATGTGCATTGTATTTTTTTTTTCGCCCTGTGCCCTTCCATGGTACGAAAGAAAGTAAAAAGGATTTTTCCAACGCGTTGCGGTGCGGCCCGCCTAAATGTGCGTTAGCCTTTACACTATTTAAACTAAGATAATACAAGTTCTGTTTGCTGTGAATGATTGAAAAAATGTTTTAAGTTCCTGCATGGGAGTATATTCTACAAAATAACACCACTTTCGTAGACTTTTCATTTTTACCGTATACCACACGTCTCGTTAGTTCGAGAATTAAAAAAAATATATATGGAAATGGATTCTCTCAACTTTTAAATCTGTATGTTATAGTAGGATTAGAAAATTATAACTTGCACACTTGTTTTATTTTAGAGTATAATTTATAGACTTGTTGTTATTGCATTTTATTTCCACTAAGGTGTAACATATTGTGAAGAAACAATGGGTGTCGAGCCACGTTTACATCTTAATGAGCATTGTCAATGTAAATATACGATCTCCACATTTCAATAAATAGTAAATAAAAGTCTCATTGTATGCTCAGGTTTCTGTGCTTGTTCTATATTCTATTCCGTCACCACATACTTAGCGGATGGGAAAACAATGTAACTTACTTCATCTTCGCTGGCGTCATATAGGAGCCCTACGGAATTCGTAACAACTTGCAATTATTTTATAAATTCTTATTCAGTAGGGCTCCTACATAACCCAGTAAAATCCATGTAATTATAATTTTACATAATAAAAGTAATGTGATTCGTTATTGTTCTTTTTTCTGCATGTAAATCATAAAGGTTAGAAATGTGTACTTCCCAGAAGAAAAAAAACAACGGGTTGCACTCCGGGAGTGCTGGCAGAAGTGAAAACTTGAATATTAACGTTGTGCATTTTTGATATTTTGGAATGCGGTCTACTCTCCCTCCGTCTTACGAATTTTCGATCAGGTCACGTGTCATGACGCGAGTTTAACATTTTTTACCCGTCACAACAAAAGTGCACAACGCCGCTAAAGATGTACCAGAATGTGATGTATCAGAACGTTCGGTCAGTCGAGATAGGGAGCTGGCTGCTACTCCAGTTTTAGTGACGATTATGTGACGCATAAAGATGCCAGCCAAAGAATTTGTGACAGAACAGTTCGAAAGTTAGAAGCATTTATTTATGGCCGAACGACCTGAAATCAGAACGTTCGGCCAACCTGAATCTCCATAACTGAGGACCTTAGTTAAACTGTTACTGAATAAATATTTAGTGACGATTTAGTGACAAACAACCAATGCTTATTTTTACTCGTAATGCCACCGGTTAAAAGTAAAAAAATGATTTTTGGTTCCTGGAACATCAGGGCGAATTTTTATTGCTTTTTTTTTGTGACGGCCCCTTTAAATAGTAAAATGAAAATTTAAGATATAACCTCAAAACATTGGGATTATCGATTCCTCCACAACGAAGAAGCCTAGAAGACTCGTAAAAACCCCTGACGTGTATAGGTTTTCAGTGCAATGGTGTCAGTATTTTTGTTAATTCAAAATTAATCTATAAAAATGCACTATGGCGGATGGCGACTGAAATAGGGTGACCATGCATTCAAACGAAACAAGTATTTATCGAGTACTTAATTACCTAAACAATTAAGCAAAACACGTCGTAATTTTTAATTATATAGGTACAGACGCCAGCACATCAAGCTACTACAATCTGTCAAATTTCTTTAAAAGATTGTCAACTTTATCGCAAAAGCATTTTCAGACACAGACACAGATTTAATCGGGTCTTAGTTTACCAGTATATTATATATATATATTATAATGAGTTCAATTAGTAAGGTATAGTCCAAGAGCTAGATCGAACCATCTTGTACCACTGTATGGGGAAATTGAATTCTTTAATATCTTTTTAATTACTCACCGACTGAATCTGTAACTTGGTGACAAATTGCGACTAATTAGCGACAAAATATGGGAGAAAACAGATCTTCGCTAGGTGCCCTAGTTTTTGAGATATAAATGTGGCCCTGCTGGGAAGACTCTCTCCAGATCGGCCACCTATAAACCCTTATATCTTTTGAACCAGTGACCGACAAATTCTGATATTTGGCGACAAATTTAGACTAATTTTTTCTGTTATTTCGTAAGACGGAGGGAGAGTAGACCGCATTCCCAAATGCACAACGTTAATATTCAAGTTTTCACGTCTGCCGGCACTCCCGGAGTGCAACCCGTTTTTTTCTTGTGATTTAAAATAGCGGCCTTACAATTTGTGTGTTCGTTGCAGTGTCACTGTCACCAAGACAGTGAAAATCGCGCTGTTGTCCTTGCCTATCGCCATCGATTAGTATCACTTGTCGCTAATAGATGGCGCTGTGGTCGTCAACACTCATTGTATACTTTTCGTACAATAACAAGTCAGCTTATACTGGAAATATATAGCTTGATCATACATTTCCAGTATAAGCCGACTTCGTATTGTAAATAATTCTAAATATAATTATCTAATTAATTATTCTAATTATGATTATATTTGTTGAAAAGAGTCGATTAACAATTAAAGACATTTATTTTTCATTAAGAATTTTTATTAGCAAATACATATATTTAACACTCTTTAACATACATAAAGCAGAAAGCATTCGACTTACATTTCCAAGTAAATGCGCTCATTATTATTATCTATCACAGAATAAATCATCTTGAAATGATTCCATTTTACTATAAAATATATTATTGTGTAAGAAATTATTCTAGTTCATTAGAAGCTAAGTCATTAAAACTATTTGCATTAAGGTACACACGTTGCAAACAAGGGCGCTTGCCTACTTAATTATAAGGAACCCCTGATCATGCACAATTTATCGTCAAAAACAATTCAAATTAATCAAGTCATACATAATTATGACAATAATGAATGTACTGTGTCCTAGTAATTTTATTACCGGCTCCACCGGTAATAACCTACACTCGCACGGGCTCGTTTTTGTGGAGTTGAAAATCCAATAGCGCATTCGATTTTTTCATCGCGTGCTATTGTAGAGATAAGATTTAGGTGCAAGTTAAAAAAAGAGCGCCCGTACGACCAACCTCATAGGTACCATACCCCAAACATTCACCGCTTTGTTACTTTTCATTGGAATTAATAATACTGTCAGCCACTGAGACTATCGCATGGTTTATGGTCGGTTTCTTGTAGTTAATCTAGAATTCTGCGTCAAGTGTGAATACATTGTCCATCTGGTTGGCCATGACTCCCCACTTCTGGTACTCGCTGACTTTCTTCTCAAAGAAGTTGGTCTTGCCTTCCAATGAGATTAGGTTCATGAAGTCAAATGGGTTCTTCGTGTTGTAGTGCTATAGACAAAACAATACTATTTAGTACCATCTTTTGAAAATTCACAAGAATAATATATTTGTAAGTACCTATTATTTTCTAATAACTTAGTAATGATTGCATGATTAATTTTGACAGGCAAAAGAAAAATGAGGTTAGCTGGAATAAGAATTGGTTTTCATTTAGCTTGTTTAGCTAAATTGGTGTGTGTTATCAGTTTAAGAATGGTTAAAAAACATACTGATATTGGATGACCTAAATTTTCTTATTAGGCTACAAATAAATAAACATTTATCGATGTCTATCAAACTAGACCCTTTCTCACTAGACACATTCTCTGCTTTTCGCATTTAGATCACAACATTTATTTGAAATAGTTACCTTTTCTCCAATAAGTTCCGTAAGCAGTCTATCGGCGACGAACTCGATATAGTCGGACATCAGTTCGCAGTTCATGCCGAGTAGCCTGACGGGCAGCGCATCCGTGAGGAACTCCTGCTCGATGACCACGGCATCCTTGATGATGTTCAGCACGGTCTCCTTACTCGGCTTCTGAACTACGTGCCGGTACATGAGGCACGCGAAGTCCGTGTGTAGACCCTGCAGAAAAATACTTATTAGATAATGTTGACATCAAATAAGGTCGCAAATGTCTGCTAGGTCTGGAAATCCATTAAATTACCTATGATGAAAAACATACCATTATAATTGACTAGTAAAAACAGGCTATCAACTTTTCATACTAATATTTTGTAAAAAAAAATTATAATTTTATTCCAATAAAGTTATAAAAAAGTTTTAGGAAAATATTAGTATGTAAGTACATTAAAATGTTTAATTAATTAAAACATTAATTATTAAAATTGTCTAAACATTTTAATAATTAAAGTTAAGCCAGTGCTTATCAAAAAGGTCACTGAGCCCTTCCGTAGTATTTTATAGGTTATCAACTCAATACATACATAATTTCTACCAAAATAAAGTTTAATTGTCTCGATTTCACCATAAAAAAAGGTGCATATAGTAGTGAATAGCACTTACGTGCGGTTGTTATCATACATGCATATACCCACGCCTTTATTGCACATGATTGTGATCAATGAGCTTATTATGTTTCAGATAACGGTCTGCATGAAGAGATTCACTAAAGATAAAGAGATGTATCAAAAGTTCCCTCCTGATATTGATATATATATAAAGATATAGACTGGACTTGTCAGGAATGGTAAGTTAAGCAATATATATTTTTTGCAATTATGTACCTAGTTACTTGAATGTTCCCCTGAAATTGAAAAAATACATGACATTAAAACAACTAATATACAAACCTCATCCCTAGAAATCAGCTCATTGCTGAATGTCAAACCAGGCATCAGGCCGCGCTTCTTCATCCAGAAAATAGAGGCGAAACTGCCAGAGAAGAAGATCCCTTCGACAGCAGCAAAGGCAATGATGCGCTCAGCAAATGTAGCAGACTTGCTTGCAATCCACTGTAGGGCCCAGTCAGCCTTCTTCTTCACACAAGGCAGGGTTTCAATAGCATTGAACAGGAAGTCTCTAAACAAGGAAAAAGATTGTCATGACTACAATGGACAACTTTGTGTATGAGTCATGGTGGTTTAGTACCTACCTATTTGTTTTATGATGTTGTATGCATGCCCGTAAACATGTATAATGAATAAAGAAGGGTGATAAAAAGTTGCTTGGTAGGTTTACAGATACAGTGAATTTCATTATGAGTAACATAAATAAGATATTTATCATTTAGATACATTTTCAATGACCATAATATTATTCCTGTCGTGGGTTAGAAAGAGTAGGTAGTACAAATCAAATCCAGGTCAACTTACCTCTCCTTAGGGTCCCTAATGTATGTGTCAATGAGTAGAGAGTACATCTCAGAGTGTACATTCTCCATAGCTATCTGGAAGCCATAGAAGCACCTTGCTTCAGTTACTTGCACCTCCTGGGAGAAGCGTTCCACCAGGTTCTCATTGACAATCCCATCAGAGGCAGCAAAGAAAGCCAGCACATGACTGATGAAGTGCCTCTCACCGTCCTTGAGATTCTCCCAGTCTGACAAGTCCTAACAACAATTTAATGCAAGTTGAGTCACTTGAATGTCTATGCGTACAAAACATTGCTGCTGTTTTGAGTAAGAAGCAATAACAAGGTTTAATGGTGTAGCAGTTCATGAGTTGCAAGAAGTAGGTAACAAGTACAGTATAAGCAGAAGGTAAATTAT
Source organism: Apamea epomidion (assembly GCA_947507525.1). Lineage (NCBI taxonomy): Eukaryota > Metazoa > Arthropoda > Insecta > Lepidoptera > Noctuidae > Apamea > Apamea epomidion. Next base: position 21,097,895 of record OX382225.1, on the reverse strand, counting down.
TGAAGGCTAGATATAAATACTATGTATAAATTTATGAAAGATAACAGAAAGGAAACAACCGATATTGCGCCATAACTTGGTACACTTGCTATTGTTGGTGGGGGGTGGTGGTCATGCGTGACTATTTGTAACGACAAAAAGGGGACCGTTAGCCTGAAGCCTTCTAAGCTTAGATTTAAACTGATTACACCAATAGTACAGCTTATGATAGTAAAAAAAAATACATTGAACTTTATTCTAGATTAAAACAACCTATGTTAGGTAGGTTATGTATGACGAAAATAAACACGAGATGTAAACAAATATCTACCTTTGATAGATCCACTTCCTCAACGGTCCAGAAGGAAGCCTCGGCTTTCTTGTACATGTCCCAGATGTCGGGGTACTGTATCGGGAATATGACGAAACGACGAGGGTTGTCTCGCAAAAGGGGCTCCTTTTGTGGGTCAAATTCTGCCACCTCCATATTCTTTCCCTCAACCTCCATATTTTCTCCACTCATATTGTCATTTCTTTCGGCCAAAACATTGTTTTTAACCGGAGACTGCAAGGCAAACAATGGTCAGGTACAAGTTCTGTCATGTCGCAACTATCATATGTATGTATAGACTATGAATAACTAACCTTCAAATGCACGTTACTGAATTCATTGTGCAGGTTTTCCTTGTCAATGACTGGGGCCATTGTGTTTTGATTAAATTAAAGTCAACTTTCAGATAATGAACAACTTGTGCAAGTTCACAGCTGCGAATGCGCGTTTGATACCGATCTCGCGACCGCCCGCTTTTTTGAGTCTACTCAATTTCCCTCCAATGTTGTGACTTGTCAATGATTGGTTTTGTTCCGAAGTCCACTATATGACTTCAACAAATACGTTTGAAAATATTTTTACGTGTAAATTTCGTCAAAAATATTCATAAAGTATAATAGTAATAAGGTAAATCATTGAAATGTTGAAAAAAGGAATACTGGGAATTTATTCTCTGCACCGAAAATTACGAATACGGCCGCAGAAGATCAGAAGATGTATACTCGCAATGACTCACAAAGAGAGATACGGAACGACCATATGTTTACCAGTTCATTGACCACTCACAGATCAGCAAATGAAAAAGAGCGGTATTTACTTTAGTTTGGTTACTTTTATTTTATTTTATAGAAAAACTGCATTATAATCGCTCAAAATATGGGTACAACTTTTACGTCTGTTGAAGTTTGTGTTGAAATAAACATTTCATTGCTTAGATAGAAATAAATCACATAAACACAAGTAAACAGGTTTCGCGCCTAAACTAACATTTTATTAAATTTTTTCAATTGGTTAACAAGTTCACCAATCAAGAACCTAGTCAAAAGTTGCGTTCAATTTAAAAATTTGCTTTGATTTCATTCGAATATACGTTTCTCCATTCACCGATTTACATTAGACCATTATCAGCTTTAGCTGCTAATCTGAGGACGGATGGTCTAATCAGAAATTCTCTAAAATTGTGCAGGAAAAGGTGTTGCTGTTCGGCAAATTAATGTTATGTCTACAATGTCATGTCTACTCTTTCATGTATTGTGCACTTTTATAATTTCTAATACGACGATATCATCGCGGACTTCCACGGTCGCGGCATAATGATATCACTTAAGTAAATTGTTTGGAAATGTATGACGCTTTTAAATTTCCATCCTTAATAATATCGTCGCTTTAGAAATTATATGAGCGCACACTAGGAAAACAATGCATTTAGGGAGTAGTCATAACAGACGTCCAAGGCGCGCGCTCAGAACGCTGCGTTTCAGACGCTCTATAAAATTGTATGACTTTTTAATGCAACGAATTACAACTAGCGCTGCCGTCTCGGCGTGCACCCGAAACGCGGCGTTCTGAGCGCGCGCCTCGGACGTCTGTTATGACTACTCCTTTACTTACTGGTGTTTACTATGCGACTCCCTGTGAGATAAATAAATAATAAATAAATTTATTGAACCAATGTTACAATTATTAGGCTTAAAATTAACTTAACATCGGTCTGTAACTGTTAGCAATTATCATTTGAATCTTTACAGCGATCACCAAACTACACGGCGCCCGTATCTTGGGGACCAGATGAGTGCATTTTCATTTAACCTGCATATCAAAATACGCCCGACCCAAAAGACTCGAAGCATCCCGTAGTTCTTAGCATGAGTCTATGTGTTGGATTAGCCACGTAGCAGGTGAAGAAAATGCTACAAGCCCCGCGCTGTAGGGGGCCCGCGCTTGGATGTACAAAAAACAAGTCATGGTACCCTATACCACCATTAGGTCCATTAAAATATTAGGTAAGAATGGTCAAAAGAAACCTAAGCTCTCCGAGGCAGGATACAAAAAAAATTCGAGCTTGCTTTGCTCGCTCTTGCAATCACTTTTATATCACGCGATAATATGCGAAAAATTAATCATGTAGGTTTTTACAAAAGTACCTACTATACTGAGCATTGTTTGACGAAAGTAATTTGGTTCAAGCAAGGGTTCAAGTACTTCAACCACAGAACACACTAATACCCTACCGTTATGGAACGGAAAATAATGTATTTGTTATGAGAAACATTGATTTGACTAGTGAAAATCAATACACAACTAAAACTATTATGATCAAGTTCTGTTTTATCTTGTAAACTTTAGAACCTTAAACACGCTAAATTCTACCTTATGGTAAAGTTTGCTACAAACCCCGCGCTGGCTTAGTCCGGCACTGAGTGTATAGTCACGTACTTCGGTAGTGGCGTAGCAATAGTGCGGCAGGAGGGGCAAAATGCCTCGGGCCCCCAACCGGAGAGAGACCCCATCCCGAGAAGGCCATGAGCACAGGAGGATCCTCACACTTTTTGTACCCAAAAATTAAAGTCGATAATTTAATTGAAGTAGCCATTTCCGTTGACGATAAGGTTGCGATCTTCTATGATGTTGTGGTCACCTTTTATGAAATCCATGCTCCCGTCAGAAGAGTGAAGGTACAAAAACGCCCATTTACACCATGTATTACTGATTCTAATGATTATAATTCTGTAAATACATATTTGTTACAGCCGCGAATCATATTTTATTCAACGTACAACTTAGTACTGCAAATTGCAAAAAACGTAAGAAATTTTGAATTTCGCGGGCTACCTTGGAGCAACCACCTTAAGTCTACCTCTCTGTGGAATGTACTCCTCCTGGATCCTTTAAAGTAAATTTCGCGAGCACATTAGTAAGAAGCTGGCAGTATATCACAGCGTTAATGTTTTCCCATTGTTTGTCGAATTTGTTGAACAGGACCTCATGCTCAGCAGCAGCGCTTGCGACCATTAGGCCAACGAAGCAGTCAGCTATTAAATTTTTTTAGGAGAAAATACGAAATCTACGTGGACGAAGTCGCGGGCGAAATAATGGTAAAAGAAAAACTTTATCGTCAACCAACGTTATAGATTTTTTTACGTTGAGGGAGTGCCCTATTCCATGAATTTGCCACGGGCCTCAAACGGTATAGTTACGCCACTGTGCTTCGGACTTCGGTCAATTTCGACCAGTACACAAAGTACTGGTCGAAATTGACCGAAGTCCGAAGTATGAAGCAGCTTCGGGAATAGTGTAGTGCAGGTTATATGAAAATGCACTCATCTCGCAGGGGGTTGCATAGCAAACACCAGTTTAGTAAATGCATTGCTTACGTAGTTACTTCTAGATTACAAAATTCAAAATATAGAAATTTAAAAAAGATAAAATTAAAGAAAAGCTTGACATTTACGTGAAATTCAAACAATTATACACTGAGAATGAGCATAACAAAAAAATGGAAATGGGGAAATGAAGAAATTTTATAAGTGTAAGTATGGTATGAGTGGTGGTATGGGTGTTCACACACTAGTTTTAATACATTTTCAGTGGCAATGTAGTCAAGAATTAATAGCCAAATGCGTAATTTTCTTTTATAAATAACTTTTCTATGCGTGTAGATAGATTTTGTTGTTAATTAAGTTATAAAGAAAAGTGCCTAGAAAACTGAACTTAGAATCTTTCTTTCCTTGTGGGCACTTCAGACTACAGGTACTAGGTATCTATAACTATTATGATATCAAACTATTAAAACGCTGCGCCCGTCACGTCACTATAGACTAATATATCCACTCACCGCCTCTGCCTGAACCTTTCTGACCAATGAAGCTACGACACAGACAAATCAAATAAAATAAAAAGTTGTTTCTGGTATGTACAATAACCGGTGTGTCATTCATGTTATGTCAGTGTTATGTCAGTTCGGGAAAATAATAGCCTCTAAAAAATACGCTTTTGTAATTTTTGTGAAATTGTAAAATAAATAAATAGGAAAGTTTAGCAAATATGTCGGATAACGATGATGATTATATGTGCGAGGAGGAGGAAGATTATGGCTTGGTTTGTAATTTAATTTCACTTAATTTATTTGGTAATGTTATTGTGTGTGACGTTTTAGCGAGTATCCCCGAAATTCCTAGCTTTTAACCTTGCTTTTTTGTTGCTTTTGCAAAAGACTATATGATTTAATCTTCATTTTATGCCTGTTTTACATTTAGGTTCCACGAGGTTCGCAAAATTCTGTTACCTAGCTCATATGAGTACAGGAGATGACTTTTTTGCTTGCTAGCTACCTTCAACTTATCAGCAGTTTAATCAATTGAATATTTCGCCCGGATAAGGTTTTGAATAATTTAAATTGTGTATTATTTCTAGGAATACTCAGAAGACAGTAACTCAGAACCAGATGTTGACTTGGAGAATCAGTACTATAATAGCAAAGCATTGAAGGAGGATGAGCCACAGGCAGCTCTCACTAGTTTCCAAAAAGTCCTCGAGCTTGAGGGAGGAGACAAGGGAGAATGGGGCTTCAAAGCACTCAAGCAAATGATCAAGATAAATTTTAAATTGGTGAGATTCTAATACAATAATTTTTGTGCACCATAATAACAATTCCAACAGCTATTAGCTAGCTTCATTATTATTCTGTTTGTAAAAATGGACAAGTGCATTGCATGAACATGCAGCAAAAAAGCTCATACATGAAATAACCTTAAAATTCATATTCTGTCACTTACACCTTTGTTGCATCTTAAGCTCATCCATCAGCCAGTTTCATAATGACACTATATAATGGACAGTAAAATAAATAAATGTTTTACAAACTGAATTACTTTGCCTATTAAACACATTCTCATTAGGAGCATACATTTATTTCAGAGATCATTTCTCCATTATCTTTTATGTTGTTGTTAGAGCTTGATAATAAGATCATTTCATGTACTTGCAGGGTAACTTCACAGAAATGATGTCAAGGTACAAACAGCTGCTGACATACATCAAGAGTGCGGTCACTAGAAACCACTCGGAGAAGTCCATCAACTCGATCCTCGATTACATCTCTACTTCTAGAAATGTAAGTGTCAGAATAGTTTAGAATATTAGTCAATACAATTAATAGTTATTAATTAATTAGCTGGAAGTAGAATAGCAGAAAAGAAAACTGAATTATTCCCAGCAGTGATCAATTTCAGGGCTGAAATGATACTGGTTACACCCATACTCTTGAGATCTTTAGAGTTTGTTCATTCTCCCATCAAATATTTCTTTAAACTCTTTTTCTACCTGTAATTTCTGAAATTGTAACATATGTAACATATTAATTTGATTGACTGATTTCAATATGATTGATTTGTTTGTTCAAATATATTATGTATTTAAAAGTGTTCCTTGCAGATGGAATTGTTGCAAGACTTCTATGAAACTACGCTTGAGGCCCTGAAAGATGCCAAGAACGACAGGCTATGGTTCAAGACTAACACAAAGCTGGGCAAACTGTACTACGATAGAGGAGACTTCAATAAACTTGCGAAGATTCTGAAGCAACTGCATCAGAGCTGTCAGGTGAGAATGAATTTGTACATGAAAACCAGCATCCCTGGATTTTATTTTTAAATACCAATTTCTAAAGATTCTTCATGCCTTTGCTTTTTTATGTTGATTTTATTATTTTAAATGTAATCTTCTCAAAAGCCCATGAGTTATAATCAGAACTTGATATAAGTAACAAATAAAAACTTCGGACTTGTTGATGGAGTGAGCAGGATGCCTCATTAGGCATCCTGCTCACTCGTCGGGAGACAAAAGGCTAAAGTGGGCAATATGTTGAAAAATCTGTTCATCCTGTTAACTATCTGTTGCCTATAATATAGATATTTCCACTTCAGACTGATGAAGGCGAGGATGACCTGAAGAAGGGCACACAGCTGCTTGAGATATACGCGCTGGAGATTCAGATGTATACCGCACAGAAGAACAACAAGAAACTGAAGGCGCTGTACGAACAGTCCCTCCACATCAAGTCTGCTATTCCACATCCACTTATTATGGGTGTTATTAGAGGTAAATACCATAATTATATTTTATAAATAGGTTGTGCTATGAAATGTTTTTTTGATTTGATGACCAATGAATTGCTCTATTGATCTTTCCCTGGCAACTTCCTTATTATTCACACTTGTTATCACATACAGAGTGGCAGGGACATCGACGCGTATACTGTCTTATATGTTTGGTCACCTACATATTCTTTTCATTTAATTTTTATTTGGAAAACAAAATTTACTTACTTTTAGAAAATAGAATAGTTACCGACTTTCCTTTTCGAAACTTAATTGAGGTTCTTCTGTTGACACAAAAGGGTTCGGTTTGCAAACTGTAATTATATATTTTCGAACTGACTGCAATTAGTACAGCAGCTGATATTCCCAAACAGATTTACGTATCATTTTAAAATAATGACTTCCTTCAGAATGCGGTGGCAAAATGCACCTACGCGAGGGTGAGTTCGAGAAGGCTCATACCGACTTCTTCGAGGCATTCAAGAATTACGACGAGTCCGGCAGTCCGAGACGGACAACATGCTTGAAATATCTCGTTTTAGCCAATATGTGAGTATATTTGTTTGGCTGGTAGCAGCTGGTGGAGAGTTGCCGAAAATCGAGTTGAATGGTGTGCAATAGGAGAGGCCTATGTCCAGCAGTGGACTGCTTTAGGCTGATGATGATGCGTATATTGGTCATGCCTTTCACATAATATCAAGTTGTCAACATTTACACTTATAATCACATACATAACAATATATCTTTATTCTTCACAGGCTTATGAAATCAGGCATCAATCCTTTCGACTCTCAAGAAGCGAAGCCGTACAAGAACGACCCGGAGATCCTGGCCATGACGAACCTCGTGATGGCGTACCAAAATAACGACATTAACGAATTCGAGTCCATTCTCAAACACAACCGGAACAATATCATGGACGACCCCTTCATTAGAGAACACATAGAGGACCTGCTCAGAAACATCAGGACTCAAGTACTGATCAAACTGATCGGCCCCTACACTAGGATCCATATACCGTTTATATCTAAGGAACTCAATATTGATGAGAAAGAAGTGGAGAATCTATTGGTCACGTGTATTTTAGATAAGTAAGTAGATGCTGTTGGTTTATTTTATCAATGAAGGTCTAATAGTTCATGTGTGAACTAATAAGGCCAGATATTTCTTAACCGTAAGCGACTCGCACGAGTACGTGGTCGTCGCACTAGTTTCTATGAATATGACGGTATGATAAAAAATGTTGTGCTGTACGTCATAATTCATATAAACAATCGCGTAATCGCGTGTTCGCGCGACAGTTGCTTTCGGTTAGGACCCAGGATTACAGTCGACTTAATATTTTTTCGAAAAGCTTCATGAACATTTGTCTCTTTCCAGCACCATCAGCGGCCGCATCGACCAGGTGAACTCCGTGCTGGAGCTGCAGAGCAGCGCGCGCGGCGCGGCGCGGTACGGCGCGCTGGACAAGTGGACGGCGCAGCTGGCCTGCCTGCACCTGGCGCTGGCCAACAAGATGGCGTAGTGCCGGCCCGGCCGCCCCGCCGCGCGCGACTGCGACACCCGGTGACGTATGCCGCTTGTGGAATCTTCGTAGCTTTACTTGCACCGTGTACGAGCGCTCTCAGGTCAGGCGGAGGAGTTTTATATAGTGATTAGTGGGGCAGTGTTTATGGAACAAGGGCGCGGCCGGCGTGACGGGGGGCGCGCTCGACTATCATGTGTTTATAGGTTGTTACCGACATTGCAGCGCAAACTCCGGACCGTGGATTGGTACTGTGGCGGACACATTCTCCTCAGAGAATTGCTATGGCCTCTGCTCAGCTGATCTATGCGGAATTTGGCATGCTGTATGCCCTCTCTGCACGACGAAAAACACTGCTGCAAGCGCCATTGTTCGATAAATGCGGCTTAAGTCAGCCAACCGACAAACATTTGCCAATTACCATTCAGTAAAAATGTGGTGTGACAAGATTCCGCGCGCGAGCAGGAGGCGAATAGCTGAATACCAACCACACCTATGTACAGTCCTTAAAACGGGACAAAAAACGACACATTCAACGTCTCCCTGTTTGTGTGACGTGTCGTGCACGAAGTGTGAAGTTGATCACGTCCTCAGCAATATAATTATTGTACTATTTATAGAACCATAATAAAATTTTAATTCAAAACTATATAGTACTTTGGTGTCTATAACCAAGGATATTAAGTTGTAAAATAGCTTTTCATGGACTATGGTAGATGGCTCAATGGAATCGCTCTCATGGAGCAGTTGAATGCAATTACTTATAGATAGATTAGGGGTCTAATATCTTTGTCAGTTTTACAATAATTCGTTTTAGTACATAGATGTGGTTAATATTTTACAATAAACTTTTTTGTTCATACGACCGATGTATTAATACCGATACGGGCGTAGTCAAGAAATCGAATAGAAGCCGGATTGCATTGAAGTGATTGTACGTGGAAAACTTTTATGACAATGAATTAGGGATGTATGTGCCCGCTTTAACTTCCCAACCCGGCTTCGCCTGTAGTTCCCGATATTGAAACTTCACTCTGGTTTAACTGTGTACTATTTTGTAAGTCTCGAAGCACTGATGTAATGGTGAAACTTGTATTGTAGAGAACAGATTATTTTTCAAATTGAAACGATCAACAGGAGTTGGAATCGGATGTGATATTGTATATGTATGCGTGTAGTGATAGTTTATATATTTGTGAATAATGTAATATTTCTCCACAAGTTATTAAAGACATCGTACGGAGGCTCGACATGACCTTGCTTGTAATTATTGGGAACAATTTCGGCAGAACAACTACTGATGAACACGCCTCAATTCAGTGCAGTGTGTTATGCTAATACACAGTTTCAAGTAATTACACGTTTTTTATTTCATCATAAACCATTACTACAGTGAAAGTATGTTATTTACCTTAGAGACCACACTTAAGTGGCGCTGGCGCCTATTGCTTGACACATAACATTTTCCCGAAACTACTGTAGTTATGTTTGCTATTTGTTTGACCTGTGGCTGTTATTTTTACATTACACCTAGGGCTGATTTTTCCAACGCCAGATAATTTTATCGGAGGAATAATTTTGAATTTTTGACATTTCTTCCATACAAAATCTGTCAGACGACAGACGACATATAATTTTTATTCTACGAATAAAAATTATATGTCTATTGAAAAATGAACCCTTACGACGGTATTTAATATTCGGCTGGCAACAGAAAATAAAACAATGAATATAGTAATAGGTAAATATTAATAATAATAAAATTGGTATATAACTACATTAAATGGACGGATCGGTATATCACAGGGTTAGTTATATACATTTCCATTAGTACGTATACATTCGTTACAAACATCTAAACAATAGGAATTAATACTTCACAACAGATTCGTCATCAATTACAATGATTATTTTGAAGTTAAACACATTAAATGGCACAAAAGATTAATATACTACAGTCAAACTGGCTTCTGAGCAAAATTGTTCGAAGTGATGTTGTCTAGATAAACTTATAAAACATATTTGTGTTCTCACAAATATACTTGATTGAAAAAAGATTGTTGTATCAATATCAGACTGTTAAATAGATTATTATTAATCTTACAATTACGGCAGTGTATAATTTTGTGTAAGTACTTTTTTTGTCAATATAATTAGTTTTAATTTAGTTCTATGCCACAACATTTGATTTCATTTTTGAAGACAGTACTGTCTTTAATTTGTATAGTCGTATTCGCTACGCGTACGGCTTATTCGTTAACGAAGGAGCCATTGCAATTGACTTTTTTTGCCAATATTTATTGCTTTATAATAATAGGTTTTTCATAACACGTAGAATCCTATCTAACAATTGATGTATAAATCCAGCTTTAAACTAACTCTTCTTAACAATAAGGAATGCATGATATAAAATTATAAACTTTTTGATCGGTTTTCTTGAGGGCTGGGCCCTCAAGAAAACAGATCAAAACGTTTCTATTTTTAACTGTCCAAAGGCCCCAGCCTTACCACGAGCTCTTATACCAGGACAGAAGTTGAACTGCACTGTTTTTTTGTACTATGACGTCTTACAATACCTGCTAATAAGACGTCATAATACAAGAGCTCGTGGTAAGGCCTGGTCAGTGAAGCTTATGCACCATGTGCACCTATCTATCTATTGGAAGTTATAGAGGGATCGTCCTGTATAACTCTTCGCATTGGACCTCGAACACAAGCCTAATGTTCTTTGAGTGTCCAGTTGTGCAATGTTATATAGTTAGGGTTACCATGCCCCCGAATTTGTCCAGATATACCTGGGGTTTTTGACCCGGGGAGGGATCCGGACTTTTCAAAATAGAAAAAGTTATAAGAGTGATAAAAAAAGATAAATTAAAATCTCTGAACTTCTTGCAAATTTCTGGCTTTTAGTCAGGACTTATGACATTTCGAAATGATAACCCTACATACAGTAGACATGGAAAAAAATACGTATTCCCGCTACGTCGTTCGTTGTATGAGTGTCAGTTCGTCAATGTGTTTATGTGCGTGTGTGTGTCAGTGAGCGGGCTTGTCGTGCAACCAGGCGCGGAAGATAGGTAGCGTGCTCGGGTAGTGCGTCGGCGGCTGCGGCTCGTCCGTCTCTTCACGGAACGGATATGTACCGATCAGGATAGGTAGCTGCAACTTTACTTCCTTCTCTAAACTCTTCGGCTCGATTATGAACTGAAAAAAATGTGTAGAATATAAGGGTTGGGCTTTATAATCGGAATAATGAAAAAAAAAATTCTTTTGTCAACAAGATATACAACAGTAAAATTCTGAGATTTTGTCATTTTGTTTATAGGCTATACTGTCCCACTGCTAGACAAAGGCAAGTCAAGTCCAAGTCTTTCCATGTACTCCTCTCCAGCGCAACCTAGAATCAGCTGCCAGTCCATACTATTTCGTATGTTTGTTTAGAAGGTCGTATTAGATTAGTTAGACTAACATCTCTAACAACCCCGTATAGTGGGTATTTCTCCCACAACTTGTCTTAAGAGCTATCATGTTACAAACATCTTTTGGCGCTTGAATGGCATTGACAAGAGGCGTTGTAGGTGAACATTTGTGATTTCGGTTTGTGAAATTGTTTTGAAAAATCAAGATAGCGGTATTATAGTTTCAATTCTGGCCACGCGCCATAAATTCCTTGTACGAGTATACTATCCTCGCAGTTTCTACGCACGGCTACACATTACCAGTATAAGCTGACTTCTAATTGTACGAAAAACCTAAATAATGCGACGTCAGCTAAAACTGGAAATATATAGCTTGATGTGAAACCTTGTGTTCCTAGTGCCACAGAGTAGTACTCACAAACACGTCGTACTGCACGGAGATGAGGTGGCAGCCGCGCAGGTTGGTGGGCGGCAGCGGCGGCACGTAGAGCAGCTCGTGGCGCCACACGTCGCTCTCGCCGGCGCGCGTCTTGCCGTGCGACAGCGACGCCAGCTCGCGGACTTCCTTCGCAGCCACCTTGCCGTGGGCCGAGTATTGGATCGTCTGGAAAGGATATGGAGTTAGAGCTGTGGTTACAGGTTTAAAGAACAGAACATGAATTATTCAATGTTTTATCTGTAAGTATTATATTATCTGTGACAAGGATCTTTTGGTGCGTTGCCAAAATTGGAAGTAACGCCGCCTTCTTGTTTTTTCAATACTATTCACAAATTTTCACCAGTAGCACCCAATTAGTACATTTAGAGTAATAAAAAAAAAAAAAAATAGTTCTGTTACCCAATTTTGTTATGTTTGTCAAGAAAACCCTCACAACTCCCACGTTTTGCCAGTTTCTTGGTGTGGCAGGTGTTCGGAAGAAGTGTGGCAGATTCTCAAGCAGCATTTTTCCATCGGAAGGCCAATTCTCGTAATTTAAGACGTTTTAAATCTAGTCGCAGTCTCATCTCGGCGACAAACAAATGTCAAACGCTTGTCAAAATGTAGGGAAATTAGAGGTATTTTTGACAGATTGAGACAGATCAGACTGTGAACGTTCTTAAAATTACGAGAATTGCCCCCCTGTTCTGTTTAAGAACTTTTGTATAACGTTTTTCCGTACACAGGCCAAGAAGACAAGTGCAACAAATATTCATAAATCCAAGTAGGTACATCTTCCATCCTTGTTCAATAGGCGTGGACTAACCATTATAGTTTGTGCAGGACATCAGCTTTTGGTATGCAATTTTATTAGTTGTAATAAAGTTTAAATTGCAATTATTGACGCTCGCTTACATAATACAATAACTATACCGGCTACTAAATAAACGATAAAAGGATGAGCAGACACAAAAAGTTTACAGCAATCTCTTTTCCGCATGTAAAAAAATACAGTCACATTGAGAACCTCCTCCTTTATTAAGTCGGTTTAAAAAAAGCCGGCTAGGTTTACAAAGAGGCCTCTGACGGATAGGTCGTGACTTGAAATTTGAACTCGTTCGATGTTACGCGAGCCAGTTTCAGTGCAAAAACATTCAGGCGTAAAAAGTGAACAAAAGAAATATCGATGCATCGTGATTTGCTTCGTCGAAAAAACGTAAAAGTCCGGTCGCCTCACAAACTGTTGTGCATCTGCTTTTTTTTTTGTATTATTCCATCAAACATTTATACCTGCTGGTAGTAAGTGTTGTGTGTACAGTGTATTATTTTTATGACCGAGTAGTTTGGTAACACGTTTAATAAAATTAGACTTAATTCGCTTCAAAGATGCTCAAATTCTAAGGTTTGGTAGGTATACACAATTTTTGCCTGAGTCAGTACTGAACCATTCATTGCGTTCCACAATGTGTACTTGGCGGTAGCTTAAAATTTAAAACATGAACCCTATCGGGCACAGCAAAATAGTAGGAGGCAGAAAATTTAATTTATCTATATATACCTGTAATTCATATTATGATTTGTGTGGCCTATATAGAAAGCTCTAAATCGTTTGCGTACTCAAGTAGGCCGCATCAGACACAATTTGTCGAAGTAGGAGATTACTGATCCACTGACCCGTCTAACATTCAGTGCGAGTAACCTCAATTGCACCTTTGATGACCTAAATAATGTCACTCATGCCGCAATCAACGTGGCCATCTCCTGGGCACAAACAATATAAAAACAAAGAAGAACAATACCATCGACACGGAAAGAAGAAGATAAGATGTACATAATAAGGTGCATTATATTGTATATGTACGTAGTATATACCTCAGTGAGCGCGGCCCTGGTCGCCTTGACAGTGGTCCGCGAGTTGTTGACGAGCGTGGCCGTCAGCATGATGCTCTCGCCGGGCACGTACGCGCCGCGGTCCAGCGACACGCCGCACGTCACTGTGCCGCCGCCCACGCAGCCCACGCCTAGGCGGTGGTCCACGCTGCATTCGAACTGTTGCTGCATCATACAAAAAATAATCTTAGACAGTACCTACTTCATAAAAGGGTGGTTCTTGGGTTTTTCCATCAGGAATTCATCAGTAGCAGTCCGAAGACTGGATTTCTGCCGGGTTGGAAGCAATATTTTCGCCCCCCTATAACATGGGACTTAAACATAGCACGTTAGCCCTAAGGAAGCATTTTCGTTAATTCATCTCATAGAGGGATTAAATAGTGGATGAAAGTTTGTATGGAAGTTTCTCATTTTTGTCGTTGGGAATACCCATCGGGCGTGTGGCATATATATTTATTAAAAATCTCATATTCTTTCTATCATTTACTGACGGACAACGCATAGCCAAAAAATTTGTACGAGAGTTCCATATCGCAATAAATACTTTTTCTTTCTTTCATATTTTATACTACATTCTGCTCGCGACTTCGTCCGCGCGAATTTCGGCCTCCGACCCATGGCGTCGCATCCCATCGCTCCCCCGTGCAGCTGCTTCGTTTTCGCTTAGTGTTATTTCTGACTTTTGTTTCATTTTACTTGGTTCCTATGGGTCGTAGCGTTGTTAGTTTTTTTTTAAATCTGACCATTAGTTCCGGAGATCACCCCCTACATACATACAAACAAACAAAGAAATTTTACCTCTTTATAATATTAGTATAGATCGCAAGTAGGATTTTTGAAAATTCATCGGTAATAAATAGGGGATGAAAGTTTGTTCGAAAGTTCGTCACACTGCTAAGTAATTTTAATAAATTGGAATAGGCTCAACAAAAGGCGCCGAAAAGTTCACGTAGCTACCTCAAGGCGCATCCAGCCTTCTCAAAAGGTGGGTAGATAACCCTCAGTAAATCGTGAGAATCGGATGGACGCAGGATATACAGGGGCTTACCACCACCTCTTATAACAGTATTATTTTAATCTTACTTCCTACACACTTACAGTGAAGTAAAATTAAAATAATACTTGTACAGGTCCTATCGTTGTGGAGGTGTTTAGGGGAGGCTCGTGCCCAGCAGTCGACGGCATCCTGCAACTCCCTAGAACTCGGTGCGTTAACCTTGACAACCGGCGACTTACTGCCCGTGACGATATCAATCAATCTACGTAATAGTGCATGCAGCACGATGCAAAACTTATATGGACGTTTTCTTATTGCGCTTCACTGCACGATCTACCTACCCACTGTGACTGACAGTACCGATGTATACAGTATTATGTTGTTATTATTAGTTCCGCTCTTTAGATACCAAGTATGTAATGAACGTCATCAAGACCATTTCCACGTTATTGTTTTTAAATTAATTGCAGCACTAATTAAAGAATATAATTATATTACACACAACAGTATTTTGCAGAGGCAGGTTGCATCTGAGGATTTCTTAACAGATTCGTTACAAAATCGGGTATCAAACCGAGAACTCCACGCACCGAACTCGCAAGCTATGTAGTTTCGGTGCTAAAAATTCCCAAGTTATCACTTTACAAAACCACACATCCGTACCAATGTGAAGGTAACTCTGTCTGTCTGTTTTATTTCACACCTAAACAGCTGATGGGATCTCGATAAAATTTGGCACACAGCCGGAGTTAGGACATTCATTCCCGTGGGATAATTTCTGACTTCAACGCAGGCGAAGCCGCGGACAAAACCTAGTAAGCAAAGGTAAATGAAAACACTTACAGACAAAACGGGCGGCTCCAAATTGAGGTCGATCGGGTTCATCACAATGAAGACCTGTTGGTTCTTGTGAGTCAGTCCGTTGGGTTCCCTCAGTGCTGCCTTGCAGTAGTACTGAACCCAGCCGTGCGTGCCCAGGAATGTGGACGGCAGACCCATGGGCAGTCCCAGCTTGAATGGGAAGCTGTGTATGCCCGGAGACAGGATTGATTGGCTATGACCTGGCAAGATAATGATATTGACATTGATAATGGTACAGTAGCGTTTTGAAAGCGACTTATATGCTGGATGTAGTCTGTTGATGTCCGATAATGGTTTTTATTGCGAAGAAGAATACTCTGCACGGGAAAATAAATGTAGGCTTAGGTGGAGATTTATGTGCAGTGTTTTAATTAGATCTGGTGAGTGCACGCGCCTGGAAAAACCCTAGTGTGATGTCTTCGGATTATAGGGTCAAACTACAGTTCGAATATAACACACCTGTAGACCGTTGTACAGTTTGACGGATTCTCATTTTTGGGGCGTGTTCCTTACGACATCGAGAATAATGTGAATCTGCCATACGCATCTGATGACGTCATTACGAATTACGACTGTGTAGTCGGTGGTTGGTCCATGTGATGTATCATGTGGTACACATCACATCGACCAACCAGCGACTACACAAAAATATAGCTTTACAACATGTTGTTTTAACCTTTATATCTATATGAATAAAGTCAATATTTAAACTGTAGAAGGTTTTAAGTCCATCACCATTCACATTATTTTAAATGGTTTGTTATACCAAGGCAAAGATTTGTTTATTGAATGATTCATACCCATGGCATTTTTCTTCTTTGCTCAGGGCACAGTATCATATTAGCCAATCAGTAAGGATTGACAAGCAGGGTGTTGCCATTTTTTAATTGGAAGCTAAGTTTGGTTTACATATTTGAGCAATTTAATATCAATAAAATTATTTAGCATAATGGCCAGTGCCTAGGAAAGGCATGTTTACTGTAAGGCAATGTAACACCAATAACGGCCGAATCCAATAACCTATTTTCAGTTAAAGACAGATCGCTACTGATGGTAGCCAGTATAATGTAATCATACAGATCGCTACTGATATAGATTATTGGGACGTTAAAACCAGAGATGGATAGGTTGTTCTATCTCCAGTATGCCAAAACGGTGTGGTGTTAGATAGGCAATGCGGTTTGGCTGTAAGACCATTGTGTAATGTGGGGCTAGTGCCCTTTCCCATGTCCATAAAGGATAGGCTTTAAAAATTAATTACTAGGGTATTTCAGGATTCCCAAACAACTTTGTAAGCACGTAGTACACCAAGTATATCAGCACAATATATTATTACAGTACCTGGTTCACCCAGTAATCTCATCCTGAAGTCTATGTAATTCTCTTTATCAAAGAGTCTCTCATGTCTGCCAGATCCTACTCGCACCACACCCTCGCCAATAACATGGAAGTGTAGTCCTGAAACAGGGAAAACATTAAGAACTTCGTTTTTTAAAAAGTTGATACAGATACAGACTTGAAAACAAAGTTGTCAATAGTTATACCTGTAAAAATTCCTACCAATATTAATCAATTGTGAATTGAATGTATGTACCAAACAGAGCAGGCAGTTGCTCCATGTAAAATACTTCTATTCAGCTGCATCCGTTTAAACCGGAAGCCGACCCCAACATAGTTGGGAAAAGGACCAGCAGATTGATTGATTAATGTAAACACAAAAAGATTAAAAAAATACTTTGTTAAGATTTTAATTCTAAAATAGGAATACAATATAAATAACTTATTTTTATAATTATGTCAATCTTTAATTAAAATGGACAGGGACAAATAGACTTACGTAGTTTAGTTTACACTTCTGTGCTAGCTATTACAAAATGCTTAACAATAGTCACATAATATTTGTTCTAATTACAATGAACTTACCTAACACAGGTGTGTCATCTTGCAGC
Source organism: Apamea epomidion (assembly GCA_947507525.1). Taxonomy (NCBI): domain Eukaryota; kingdom Metazoa; phylum Arthropoda; class Insecta; order Lepidoptera; family Noctuidae; genus Apamea; species Apamea epomidion. The sequence continues at coordinate 21,080,428 of OX382225.1, read as the reverse complement.
TCCATCAGAACTTTCCCAGACAAGAATTGCCCAGGAAAATATAACAATGATGTGTTATCAAACACTATGAGGAACTTGAGTAGTTTGCGCGGCATTTCGACTGCTCGCACGACAGGTCGGCGCTCAATTCACTTTTAGATTACCTAATACCTGTGTTTAGACATAAACACTAAATTAAGTAATAATAAAAAGGTTTATTTAATGAACTTGCACAACAATGCTTTGATGTGGTTTTTATTATGTATTTATGGCAGTTAACGTAGCTATTATATAAGTTATACTGCGGAAGTATATTATATGAGGTATTCCCTATGTTATTAACACATTACACTGCCATCACTTAGTTTTAGTATCAGATGGGACGATTTGAGAACCTTGTGCTATGGCTATGAAAGTCACGCCTACGACGAGTCGACAATATCTCATTAAACTTCTGACATCGTAGGCTGTGTACAACAAAGTTGAGAAATATGTTAATCGAAGGCCATCAACTATGACCACAGCTCATACCTTGAACGATTTTAAAGAAAGATTATGAATGAAATCCACATTGAAATACGTCATACAGCACTGTTTTCTTAAATTAACAACTTTCTATGATTTTTAAAACCCTTTTAATGGACAAAGAAATTGAATCACGAATTTTATTTTACAAAACTTTTTACGGAAACCACGAAAACTTACAACTTTGACATTTCGTTGCGAATAGATCACAGAACATATTAGATTTCTGAAGTTTAAGTTAGGTTGCGTTCATTGATCTACATTATTACTATTAAAATCTTAGTTTTCACGCTATTTCGTAAATTCACCAAAGAAGTCATTCTTTTTTAATTTCAGCGTTCGAGAAGCTTAATTTATTAATTGCTTTATTTGTTCATTCTAATTATTTTTAAAAGTTAACGTTTTCACATTTTTTAATTTACAAACATAAAAAATCATGAACGCACTCAATTAAAAGGTCAGTCTGTTTTCACTGAAACATTAAAAACAGCTAATTGTGATTGGGGCCTAGTTTACGTTTTCGGCCTTTTGTCCAATGAGAACTATTTTGATTTGATCGCACTACTGTCAATAATGTCAATATTTTATGTGAAATAAAAAACGAACTTTCTTGGTAATGGGCGACAGCGGCTCATGGATTTGTTTGTTGTTTTGAAAATTAAACGATATCTTTAGGGTTACTTTGAGCGTTTATAGTTGTGCAGAAAATAATCCAAAATGCCGAGTGAAATGATAACATTACAGCTCGGCCAATGTGGCAATCAAAGTGAGTACATAATATTTCTACGGAAATGTTCGGTTATTTTAAATTTGTTTCCGTAATCGCAATTAATTTTAATCAATAACAGTTGGTTTCGAGTTCTGGAAGCAGTTGTGCATAGAACATGGGATATCTCCTGAGGGGATACTCGAGGAGTACGCGTCGGCAGGGTCGGATCGGAAGGATGTATTCTTTTACCAAGCTGATGATGACCACTACATTCCTCGAGCGGTGTTGCTGGATTTGGAGCCTCGTGTCATACACACTATCATGAACTCACCGTATGCAAAGGTATGGGACCCTTTTACGTGATGTTTACAAATCAAGCATGACATCATGTCATTATTTACATGAGTAATTCATAAATAGTTTGCTTGCGTTTGATTAGCGATTGAAGAACATGTTTTAGTACACAGAGACCATTATACAGGAATAAAATATGACATAATCATTCAAGAAGCACATAGAATAAGTACTTTTATACTTTTGCCTGTCTGTCCCTCTCATTTTAACCACATAAACCTTTTCAGTTGTACAATCCTGAGAATGTGTACCTGTCCAAACACGGTGGCGGTGCTGGTAACAACTGGGCCTCAGGGTATGCTCAGGGAGAGAAACTAAATGAAGAAGTGTTTGATATTATAAACAGAGAGGCAGATGGCAGTGATAACTTAGAGGTAACTATGTTCTTCACAAGTTGTAAAAGAGTCAACATCATCACCATTTCAGTTGAAAGGTATCCACTGCTGGACATAGGCCTCCCCCAGGCACTGTCACACAAATGCAGGAAGTATAGAAATGCAGTGCGATTCTGTAACCATCTCACCGTGAAAACTTAGGTGAAGTGAGTGTGGAGTGATGACACTATTGACAGCTCAGTCAAAGCTCACTTTACCTAAGTTGTCACGGTGAGATTTTTACAGAATCGATTGGCTAGTCCAAGTGTAAAAGTATTCTATTCTAGTATACAGAATGTAAAACTTTGTGAAGATATTTGCTTTAACATTCATTATTTAAAAATATTATAAAAGCTGAACAGATAGGGCTAAAATTTTATTCACAGATAAATATATAGACATAACACAAGGGGTATAAACACACATAACACATAGGATATGTTTATCATAGTATGGTCACCAAAGGAGATTTATGTAACCAGGGTTGGCGGATTTAGTTGAAGTTTAGTAAGAAACCAATGGATGTTTTAGAATAAAATTTAATTTATTTAATAGAAACCAAACAGTTCATTTATCAAATTAAATTATATTCAAAAACATCCATAGGTTTCTTACTAAACTTCAGCTATATCCGACAAACCTGGTTACTTATCTCTTTTGGTGACTGTACATGAACTATTTCCCTTAGGATGCAAGTAAAAGGTGATCCTGGCTAAAAGGCTTGTATATTGTCTTTCCATGGAGTGCTTTAGTGTAGAGGCGCACCCAATCTATGTATTAAAGAGTAATTTGGCAAAGTTAAATATAATTTAATTCCCTAAAACCAATCTAGTTTTTATCATAAGATTAAAATGATAATTGAGAGGACTAAGTCTTGGCATCTACCACTGCAGTACTGGTATAGCACCTACTGCATTTGGTAAAAAAATATGATGTACTTATAGAGTTTCATTTTGGAATTTACACAATTTTTATATTTGTAAACTGGGTGTACTCTATTTTATAAGAAGCTAATCAGTCCTTATCAGTATCATGTTCCTTGCCACAGGGGTTTGTGCTGTGTCACTCAATAGCTGGAGGAACAGGGTCAGGCATGGGCTCCTACATCCTTGAACATCTATCAGACAGGTTTCCCAAGAAGCTGGTGCAGACCTACAGTGTCTTCCCTAACCTGGATGAAATCAGGTAAGCTCTTTGGGTGTACTTTAAGCTTAAGGCTTTAAGTTCTAGGCTTGGTTATTTTTTATTTGTTGATTGTGTTATTTTTAGTTAGACTTCAAAGTCAACCGAAACAATAGTGTAAGAGCGGTTCTGCACTTTACGAGTATCCGATCCAAATCTGAATTCAAATCCGACTTCATTCCGAACTGGAAATGTTCTAAATTCGGACGGACAGAGTTCAGAACTAGTGCGCAACCCCTCATAAAATTAGACCTATGGTTACTTCGGACCGACATTTCTCGGATTCGGATCGGATACAATGCAGAACCGCTCTTATTGTTAAAATATATGAAGATAAGTAGTATAAAAAAGACATTTAACACAATGTAGTCACGCGATGCGCGGTCAACGACTATCCAATTACAGCCATTACAATGTCACGGTCTTCGGCTATTGTTACATCTTAAATGGGCCATTAAATACAATTTAAGTGTAACAATACCTACTGCTCTTTTGAAGATACGAGGAGAGTATTCAATGGAATTCTTCTCTTATACCTAATACCTTTTTTCATCAATCAGACATCTAATAAAAAACGTTCTTATTTGACGATGCGATGCTTATAAGAACTCCTTTAAATATCGAATCGTTAAACCTACGCAATCAGATCGACTAATCTTAAGATGAACCTAAGTTACGTACCTAGGCGTCGTGGCGAAACCTGGTTAGGCTTTTATCCAACTTTAGTTAGTAATCAAGTGGTACAACCACAGTAACGTAACGACACAACTGGATCTTCAAACTGTGACGGTACTTTCAATAGACAAGATCCATTTCTGCGTCAGCAAAGCGTCATGCACGCCGCACAAACATTGTACCGCCACTGGTCAAAAGCATACCAGCGCTGAGCAGACGTTCAAAAAATTTGTCCGCGTCGATTGAACGTATGGAAAGCTATGCAATAACGCACATGAAGAACAACTGCCGGACATTCCTGACGTTTTATTCGGGTCATTTCTGTCCGGCGATGATGACAAATAGTCCATCGTTTATTCAGCTCCTATATGCAACTCGTGTTGTTCCATGCCAGTGACGTAGTGGTCCAGCCATACAACTCGCTGCTGACGCTAAAGCGCTTAACGGAAAGCGCTGACTGCGTCATGGTGCTCGACAACACAGCGCTGAACCGCATTGCCAGCGACCGCCTGCATATACAGAACCCGTCGTTTGCGCAGATCAACACGCTCGTCTCTACTATCATGAGTGCCAGTACCGCTACATTAAGGTAAAGTAGATTCTATAAACAAAATATTCAAAAAAATATTTCTCTTTTTTCAGTAACATGAATGAGGTATCAGCTTCCTATTAGTTCCAGCCGTTCCAGCGTCTAACCATTAGCTTAGACATCTTCACTTCCCCCTTTTTTTAAATATGGATACCTTCCGTCTGGGGAGAACGAAGTGTTACAAAATGTCCTACCGACTAAAACCCGACTGTTTTTTCTACTACCATAAGTCGGGACCCGGGAGATATTTGTACATTCGCCGCACCCCCGACTGGACCCCTTCCCCTAGCTTTTAACATATTTAGTAACCAATACTGGGCTTCAGATAACAAATTTTTGTAGGTATTTTCTTTTGATGAACAATAAATTGCAAAATACTATATTTGTGTGAAACTTTTGTCTAGCCATAATATATTTTAGTGATGTTCGGTAATTGAGCAACTCTGTGGTATCTTAGGTATCCGTCGTACATGAACAACGATCTGATCAGCTTGGTGGCGCCGCTGATACCGACCCCAAGGCTGCACTTCCTCATGACAGGATACACGCCACTGTCCGCCGACCACGAATTAAATACCGTAAGTTATACTTACGTCAGCCAAGATTATTCGATCGAAAACTCAATTGAAGTCTTAATATTCATTATATTTTTAATGTGTTTTTCCGTAGGCGCCAAAAATTCGAAAAACCACAGTACTTGACGTGATGCAAAGGCTACTCCAACCAAAGAATATGATGGTCTCACTTAGTCCAGACAGAACAAATCAACACTGCTACATATCAATATTGAATATCATACAGGTAAATATCAAGCTTATTCATACTTATATCAGCCAGTCTAGTCCCCCAATTAATCACCCAATCTTCGAGATCAAACAAGACATCAGCTGATCCCAGATTTTAGTAGGTAGCTTTCTGTCCATTGTTACGAATGATAAATATTTATTCAGAACTAAAATATTTACAGGTGTTGCAATGTTAGATACCTGAATAGCTAGATAGCACACCAGTTTGATAGATTGAATTCCTTACATAAATACTCTTGATATTTCAGGGAGAAGTAGACCCATCACAAGTGCACAAGTCTCTGCAACGAATCCGCGAGCGAAAGCTGGCGTCCTTCATCCCGTGGGGCCCCGCGTCCATACAAGTGGCCCTGTCGCGCCGCTCGCCCTACGTGCACGCCTCACACAAAGTATCGGGGCTGCTGCTTGCCAATCACACCAACATATCATCAGTAAGTAGCAATGTATTCTCAATACATTTGGGGAAAGTGAGTGTCTCCAGTTACATCGCGCTAAGTCATCACGACCTTTCTTCGTCGTTTTCGATATTGCCAGACATGTCGTCCGATGTCGCGCGAGTTTTCTGGACACATTTGTCGCATCGTAATTACACGGCTATCTGTTTCTGGTACTTTTCTCTTTTATACGATATTTTTTATATATTTATGTTTAGACTTTAAAAGAGACTGCCCTGATTTCGTTTCGACATTTCTTCTTAGGGGTATAGGAAATTTCCACTCCATCTAGTTAATTATACAAAACACTAGCTTCTGCCTGCGTGAAATTTCATGTTTTAAGTGTTTTAACATAAAATATATCCCATGACACTGCAATACTGTTGCTTCACATTAGTGAAAGACTTTTCAGTCTTTATAATAATATTACTAGTAACGTGTGAAAATGATCCTGTCTTTCAAGCTGGAACAAACTAATAGATTCACAAAGTATCATTGAAATCAGTTGGGGTGGTTTCGGAGATTAGCTTGTACGAACTTAGTGACACGTGATTTTTATATAATAATTAATTTATTTTAGTGTAGATGAAGTGTAAAAGTAATTCCGATTTTTAACCCCCGACGCAGAAACGACGGGGTGTTATAAGTTTGACGTGTAATGTTGTCCCGTCGGGGGACCGCTCTAATTATTAGCCTAACGTTCTGTTACAAGTTTAAAATAGCAGCGGTCCCCCGACGGGACATTTAATCAAAAAATGTCATACGTACTTACGTAGGGTCATAATTTCAAGGTTATTTTTTCTTTTTATAGGGTTTCACGTTTATACCTTTTTTTGTTCTTTTTGTGACTATTTTTTCAAGTTTTTTTTTTTAAATTGTTTTATGCTTTTTACATACAATTTTTATTATTATTTTGTTTCGGGGATTTTTTAAATTTTTAATTTAATTTTTTATATACAGAATAAATAATTTAATTTCAGCCTTGTCTGTTCAACATTTGGTTGGTCTTGCTTGTACCTGTTTATAACTTAATTTCTCTGTGCAGTTGTTCGACAGATGTCTGCAGCAGTTTGACAAGCTGCGTAAGCGCGAGGCTTTCTTGGAGGTGTTCCGCAAGGAGCCGATGTTCAAGGAGTCGCTAGAGGAGTTCGACGAATCTCGCGGCGTAGTTGACGACCTCGTGCAGGAGTATCAGGCAGCCGCTACCCCCGACTATGTGCATTGGAATCCAGGTATGAACAATTTTCTAAAATATTTGCCTAGTTTTTAGTTCACTTTGTATTTACGTATTATTAATTTATTATACAAATTGCTATATTATCAAGTCGCAAAAATCAATTATGGAAAGGTTCACCTTCACTAGTCTTGAGTTCTTCGATTGGTCTAATCTATTAAACTTTTTGTTTTTCAGAGAGCAGTCAAATATAACACCCATGACTACATGAAAATGGGAAATAAATACATGTTAACAGGACAGGATCGGACGAATTGTGAAAGGGATTCCAAAGGAGATGTCTGACGAAGTTATGATGATGTACCTACCCTCAGCTGTTAGTTTAAGTTTTTTTTTTAACAAGTGCCATTTATTATTGTATTCTTTAATCTCATTTTGTTAACATTGTTTACTCGAATATGTTATGATTATGACGTTATAGCCCCTACCTAAAACACGCACAGTCTGAATAAAATAAATAATACGCTTTTTTTTTTACCAAGAATTTATTTTATATTTAATAGTAGCTATCTTTTCAACATTCCCTTCATCTTTACCATCCAAATATCACTTTCGTGCGAACGTTATCCATGTGGTTTGTACGTCCTGGCTATTGACACGCAATACAGAATGCTTAACTATCTATTTTATAGACGAACATCGATATTACGCGAGTTAAAGTTGAAATAGCGAATGTCGGAGACATTCACGTCATGTATGAGTTTAGGCGCATTCTAGGAGCTTAGCAGTGAAAGCATTTACTTTAGATTGAGTAACTATTTAATTTCTAGGCTCCCACAATGTACTAAACATATTATATAATATAAAAATTGCACAAATGAGCTACATTTATAAAAATAAAACCCTTGCACAAATGGCTTCTATGCTCATATCTCGTGTTTAGCGCACTAGAGAGCAGATCTCAAGTCCATTGCCTTATTTTAATTCTTATTCATGTACTTTTATTTACCCTCTTAATTACTCAGTACTATGGCATATATACAGATTTTCTACTGCCATCACATTGAAAGATTATGGGATAAACAATTATGTGAATACATTGACACACCATGAGTAACGTTTATTTCTAAACTATCACATGATTATTTTCCTTTTTCCTCGTATTATTTGAAACCTACTACATTACTGATGTACGGATAGTGACGAAAATAGTTTGCTATAATGATTGCCAAATCGCGGTATCAACTGGTTTCGATGAACCTAACATTCAACAACTACAAATAGGAATAATGATTACCAGTTGCGCAGCGACTCACAGGGGCTGTTTCCGTTGTAATGATCACTGGAAGGTCATAAATGATAACAGCTGCTGTTTATAATGCCGGCTGGCGTTAAGTCGCTTTGTGTGAAGGGCGTGACTACAATAGGCAATTTGCTTGCTTTTCGGACTGCCCTATTCGTCGCCGAGCTGACATTTAACCTTAACTAAAGATACCAAAAACTAATGTGCATGATCACTTTTACTACTAAACTAACAAAATGTGACTTTATTTTGGACACCGGCGCGTGCTAGCAATGGTTTCTATAAATGCTCGAGAACAAACATTGCAAAGAATTTGTGGCGAGATCCTTCGCTGTACATTCTCGGGATGAAAACACATGAAAAATCACGACATGCTGAAGTGAGTGTGGTGAAGTAAGGCATTCAGGTAACGTGTCTCGATATAACCCCGTGATTCCCTTGTAAACTAACCCAAGCTGATAGAGTCTACAATCTATGGCTAATGATGCAACATAGAAACATATAGGACAGTATAATGAGAACTTATGTCACACGGATCCATGACACACCACGCTATTACCTAATTTTTATACATCAATTTAACAGTTGTTCTTATAAAAGTTTTGATTAAATTTCAACACAGACTAATTACGAATCACAATGTCGATATTAAACCATCAAGGTGCTAAGAAAAATGTTACGTGATCAGAAATGATATAATGCAACAATCTTGTAAGTGAACATCCATAAAATTAAAAGCGATGCGTAAGAGCCACGCGTTACTAGCAAAATAAAAATGTGCCCAAAAAGACAATGAGACTTCCTACAACCGATTATACAGAAAAGAGAATAAAATTTATGAGATTGAAAAGCTATGTGATGAAATGATGTCTTTCTCATACATTTTAATTCTCTGTTACAGGGATTTAGGCCTCACTAGGTAAACAGCATATTATTATGTTATGTTAGCGCCCATATTTTAGAAAGAAAGAAAATACATTAAATGGAGGTTTGACTGGGAACATGCATATAGTAAGTAGCTACATTGTAATAGTTACGAAATCAGTAGACAAATAACTAATGGATACTATTTGCATAGTGAAGCCATGTCCTAATGATTGTAGAAGAGGTCATTGTACAGGCCTTGTGGAATATTAGTTAGTGACACGGCCTAATGTCAACAACGGGCACTGTGGGCTAGGAAGTCTGACTGGGCGCCGAGAACTTGGGCTGGATGATGGACGTCTTGCGCAGCGGGACGGTCTCGGGCGTGGGGATGGCGTCGCCCGTGGGCAGCTTAGCCGGAGCAGCCGGCGCCTTGAAAGGCTGGGACAGGTTACCAGGCCGCTGCTTCGCCATTTGATAGTCGCCAGAATCGAAGAACTTTTGCTGAAATTGAAATCATCAATATGTTATATATATTGAAATCATAATTATTTAATTAAAAATTCTAATAATAAAGTAAAAACCACTTGGATAATTATTAACAATGAAACGGGTAAATCGGTTAAACAAGAAAAACAACTTGAGAGTATGGTCGACAACAAATTAGTTATAAAATAAATAAATAAATATTCCACAACTATCACACAAAATTTGTTAATAATGCAGCTGACGTAGCTGAGGCATTTAATGAGTTTTTTTGCCAACATACCGATAACTACGACACGCTCCTTAAATTAGTCCCCGTCTAAAGCAGAAAACCTTTTGCATAGTAGTGTACCTAAATGTAGTCCTTTATTTAGTTTCGAACATGTAACCCCGCGTGATGTAGTTAATATTTTTAATACACTTAAGTCTAAAAACACCGGTAATAATTGGGGCATCTCCATTAAACTTTAAAGTAATATAATAGACATCGTTGCCCCCTATCTAGCTGTTACTTTTAATAAATGTGTTGATTTAGGAACTTTTCCTGACCTCATGAAGAGTAGTAAAGTCATACCATTATTTAAATCAGGTAATAAGAATGACGTTAGCAATCTCAGGCCTATTTCTATTTTACCTGCATTTAGAAAAATATTTGAAAAGTTAATACTCAAGCAGTTGCTGGGAAATTTAAATAGCCTCCTCCATAATGAGCAATTTGGCTTTACAAAAGGTCGTTCAACTACAGATGCGGGTGTTGCTCTGCTGAAACACATATTTGACGCATGGGAGAAATCGCAAAATGCTATTGGAGTTTTCTGTGATCTCTCCAAAGCCTTTGATTGCGTGCACCATGACACGCTTGCGTAAGTTACCGTCATTACGGTGTCCAAAACGAAGCTCTCAACGTGATAACTTCTTATTTACGTAATAGGGTCCAATGTGTAGATGTTAATGGTGTGAAATCTTCCGGGCTACCAGTTCAGTTAGGTGTTCCGCAAGGCTCAATACTGGGTCCATTCTTGTTCTTGGTATATATCAATGACTTACCATTCCATTTGAAGGGCATCTGTGACGTTGTACTGTTTGCAGATGATACCTCTCTTATTTTTAAAGTAGACAGGAATAGACAAGATTTTGACGAGGTAAACAGTGCACTCTCAATAGTTACAGACAGTTGGTTTACGTCAAATAACCTAGTTCTTAATGTCAAGAAAACGAAATGTGTAAAGTTGGCCTTACCGAATGTTAGAAATCTAGGACCCAACATCGTCTTAGATAAAGAGGTGCTTGAAACTGTAGGCTCGGCAATTTTTCTAGAACTAACAGTAGATGCCAAACTTCAGTGGGGACCTCATATATCAAGTCTAGCAGGAAGGCTCAGTTCGGCTGCCTACGCCGTCAGTAAAGTAAGACAATACAGTGACGTTGATACAGCTCATTTAGTCTATTTTAGTTATTTTCACAGCGTTATGCCCTACGGTATTCTGCTGTAGGGCAAAGCCGCTGATATACAAAATATATTTGTCCTTCAAAAACGAGCTGTTCGAGCAATTTACCAGCTAGGTGCCAGAGTTTCTCTAAGAGATTTTTTAAAGATATTGGTGTTCTCATGGTTGCATCACAATTCATCTTCGCCAAAAACTTATATATTAGGCAAAATTTACACTTGTACACTAAAAACAGTGATATTCACAGTGTTAACACTTGAAATAAGGACAAACTACGTGCCCCCCTTTCACCGGCTTCATAAGGTTCATAACTCATTTGTTGGGCTTGGTATAACCTTTTATAACAAGATACCCTCTTCTTTGCTAGACTTGCCTTTTAATGCGTTTAAAGCTCGAGTAAAATCCCACCTTTGTTCAAAGGCATACTATTCCATCAACGACTACTTACACGATTAGAATAGTTGGTCGCCCTAATTAACTCAAGACAATGTTCATGTTCTTTCTCCAGAATTAGCTTACTGACAGGTTATTGTTATTAGTATTAACTTATTTATTTATTTTACTTCGATGGTACTAGTTGTATCATTTGTGACTTCAAGTGACATCTATGTGAACCGAACCCAGCAATGCATAAATATTGTTGCGCGCCACAATTAATGCCTGATACATGGTGACATTAGTTACCACTAGCGCCATCTAGTATCGAGTACCAGAACTAATGGAGTCACTAGCGCCATCTATTATCGAGTAGAAATTTCGATGTTAGAACTTTCTAGAACTATCGACATCTGGTCAGTCGGTGCCGGTATGTACTCGAACATTCTAGATGTTTCTAGAATAGAAGGTTCTAGAACTATCTGCGGCACTATTTAAGGCCGGGATCAGCCACGACCGACTCAGCTTACAAGCGCTTCTCGCGCGACCTCGTCGCAGACGTCGCACAAAACACCGGACTGGATGCCTAAGTAGGTCGCACTCACCTACACGCGGCCTACTTAACTAATAGACTCCACACTAACCACACGACACCAGCCGCGCACAAAGCGGGCTAAGTTAATATAGGGGCTGCGCGCGCGGCGCACACACACTCACTACTCCACACTCGCTGAAACACCAAGAAAACCGCACGAGCGACGCACACACACTTTTACAAGTCGTTCGCTACACAACACCACCACCCGCGCCCCGCGACGCCGCCGGCTAGACCTGGCTGCGCCGTAGGGGGGCGGGGACAGCACCCACTGTAGTGGAGCGCCAACCAAAACCGGCGCCCTTGTTGCTAGATCGGCTCTTGCCGGGCCTTCCCTAGGGAACTAGGGATCTCACCCAGCAGGAGCCTGGTCGCACGGGCGTCGTGAAACACTTAGGCTCCTACAGCCACTAAACAGATACACACCAACGACCACCAGGGGGAGGCATACCCCCCGGGGGTGATAGGTGTGCGATGAGCTCCCACCCCTCCACGGGAGGGGGGAGAAACCCAACGACGGGTCCCCAATTCTGGGGACCGAGAGACACAGACCTCGATCAAGGGGCCAAAAGGAGCCCCAACACCGACCCCTAAACGATCACGAACGTCGACCGACTCAGACTTGGATCAACGATACGAGCGAATACATCGAAAGCAATCTTCAAGTGCGACTGAGCAATTGTGTTTTATAATTAGTGTGTTTGAGTTGTTATGCGATTAATTAAAGTGTAATTTTTGGTAATTCATATCGGCAGTTTTTATTGTCACGAACCCGAAGCTCGTAACAATATGTAAGCTGTCACGCCCTTTATGCCTGGAGGCTTTTATTTAGGTAATAAGTTTTTATTTACATTTTAATTTGACTTAATTATTTTTTAGCTTGAGTATGTAGTGTATATTGGCGTGGCTAGCTGACATATGGCAAATAATTTAATTTTATGTTCTGTGTCTTGTAATGTTAATTACAATAATTACTTAACACCTAGTATTGTATACAATCAAGTATCAAATATTTTCTAACTGAACAGACAGCTGTGCTGCTGGGGAGTTTGTTGCGCCACTTCTTCTGCCCAGCGATAGCACTAGGACTAGGAAGTGGTGAAGGACGGGCGTTTTTGGGGGACTGTCTTTTGTAATTTTGACGTTCGATAACTGCTGATTCTCAGCCTAATTTGAATAAATGACTTTTGATTTTGATTTTGTCTATCAACCAGTGGTCGTTAGAGTGTACCTTTATAGAGAGACGATCATGGCTAGAGCATCACCTCATCTTCACCAAACAAGTCGGATTTGCAGACGACACATCATTGATCTTTAAAATAGACCGACAGTCACAAAATATAAGTATGTAAGTATTTAGTACTTAATGAAAAAAAAACCAAATGCATTAGATTTAAATTACCTAATGTTAGAAGTAGCGAATGTGACATCATATTGAATGGCCAAAAATTAGAATTTGTTAATCAGACAGTTTTCCTAGGAATCACGCTAGCAAGGATATTACAAATTAGAGGATTATATCCAAGATAAGAATCCTTGGAAACATGCTGGTCCTGCTCCATAGGACAATCTCTAGAGTCTAGACAAAATCAAACTGGTTGCTAATGTAATTGTATAATGTATTATTTTTTCTTTAACATTGATTTACATTCTGTAATTACTTGGGGTCACACCCGGACTTATTACTCCTTATTTATTTATGAAAATCGTCTACTTTTAGAATGTTTGTGAATATGTGAGCACCATGTATCTATCACAAAGTTAATTTATATGTCATGGTGTAATTCATCCATTTTAATTCTTTTACCTATTGTGGTATAGTAATTTTATTTTTAGGTGCATCGTCTTCACATATAATTATATAATTAATGTATGCAAAATATTGTAAAACATTTTAAAAGAGTAACGGTGGAGTTTCTTGCCCATTCTTCTCCATACGAAAACTACCTTTTGGAAGGGGCGACTAGAATCAATTTTATTTTTGACGTTCAAAAGTGCCTTTTATGTTCCTATTTGAAATAAATTATTTGACTTTGAGTCTATTGCCACTGAAAGGAATGAGCCAAAAAGGTCATGCGGAAGTGGTCCAAAATGGATACCTGTTTAGAATTAATCAATATAAAACAATTATACTGACCCCCTTAGCTAGTCTCTTCTGCAGGAAAGCCGAGTGACCTCCAGGTCCTCTCCCCATCATTGCATTTGGGAACTTCGCCTTCAGTTTTGCTTCCTCTAACTTCTCCAACTCTTTTGGCTGTAACAATATCACATGGCAAGTTAAGGAGTGCAGGGCGCTGTCAGTTAGGAGCAATATGTTGATCTGTAGGTTTGCAAAGTGTTTGAGGGTTGTAAAAACTACTGCATTTAGGGCACACTGCCAAGCTTTAACACCTGCATCCGACCTGCTGTCGACTATACGCAAAGGGCTTTCAGCATCTTACGTGTCCAATACAACAACGCGTACAGGGCGCTGTTGGGGTGGCCACAACAATGTAACGAATCAGAGTGCTCGTCACATCCCTGATGCGGCGTGTGCGAGGCAGCACCAACAGCATTTGGACACTGGTGTGTGGCCGCTAGGATGGCAGGTCAAAAATACTTAAGACACTGGGCCAGGATGCAAGTACCACAGTTTTATTCTATTAATGTCTTGTATAAAATTGATAATTTTTGATTTTTACATTCTCATATATTAATATCAATATTGGTGTTAAAGTTTTTATATAAATGTAGCATTCTGAAGTGGATTTACTTAGATGTTTGTTCTGTCAATCCTGGACTTCGTTACCATCACACTGACTACTAAAAACTGTGTAAGAGAACATTTTTAACACCCCATGTGTTGTTGATTTATTTTGCTCCCCTATAAGAGAGGAATGTATAAAATAGTAATGAAGTAAAAAAAAAAAGTAATTGCTACGAGCTGTGGAAACGAGTCTGATGCTAAAATATAGTTTTTTGAATTCATGTCCGTTTGTCTGGATAAATGTTACGGATTGGCGTAAAAACGGCTGAACGGATTAGCATGAAAGGCACTCAAAGCCGCAGCCAAAAGCTAGTCATCATAATGATCATGTGGATTATGTTTTAAACTATAAAAAGACTGGCTAATGATAGTAAAAGCGAGATTACTTATTCCATGAGTCAGGTAAGATGTTTGCACAACAAAGCATGTTCCCAGCATGTTAGTGATGAGAATCAATTGCCTAACCTTTTTCAAACTATGATGGGGTCAGATTCCAGTCGTAACCGGATGCAACTGAATACCAGTATTTTACATGGAGTGACTGCCTATCTGACCTCCACGACCCGGTTACTGGGTACTACGATACCCGAAAATCTCATAATGAGTCAGATAGGCAGGACCAAGGTAAGACTGGTTGTCAGATTTTCGGGCTTCAGACGACCCGTAAAGACTCAAAGATCCACGAATGACAGCCTGGACCAATGGCTTAAAGTGCTTTCCGAGACATGGAAGGATCTTGGTATGTAAAGATGGTTACCCATCCACGGACTGACCGTGGCAAGCGTAGCTTAACCTGATCAATCGACCCGTGCGGCTGTTATTACTTAGCCACAAGCTTGAAAATATAGTATGTTTCGATATTGTAAAATAAAACTCACTTAATTTAATCTTCCATTGAATTTAACTTCCGAACATGTCAATTTAGAAGATGTTTAACCAGTTGTAACAAGAACATAAAACCACATGAGAAACTATAGAAATGTTATTGTGGCATATGAGAATTAAAAAAAAGCTTCTAAAAATAGCCTCTGCTGAAGGTAGATTAGTAATCATAAACAAGTAAAAGTTAAACAAAACCTTTTTTAAGAATAGTCTGGAATGAGTGCCAATTCAGACAGAATTTTATTTCATTTCACATTTTCACAAGGGAAAACAAACAGTAGTATATTAAAAATAAGCAGAAAAAACTTACCAAAGTTCCTACCTTCTAGGATTGTTGTTGATACTATAGTTGTTTGCCTTATGAATAGAATTAAACAATGATGATGCAAAATTTATCTTATCAGCGACTACTTGTTATAGTGATAGTTTGTTATGTATTTTCGTCTAAATAATATTGCTACACTAAGTAGATCACTTAGGTTATCGTAAAAAAGTAAACTCTAATACTTACATCCTTGGGAGGCTCAGGCTGATCCGGTGAATCACTCATTTTGGCAACTGCAAAAGGGAGGTTTAGAGATAATTATGATTGCTGCATCTAGAACATACACTGGTTCGTTTAATTAACGGGTTATCAGTGCAAGTAACCTATTATAGGTAACTAGATGATTATTATAACGAATTGTTTTGTTTACCCTACAATAAAAACAAAACCAGATAGCAACTTGCTCAAATGAAGACGGATCGGGTGAAGTTTGGAACCCTGGAAAAACCTAAGCAAACGGTTTTTCCTATTTACTTATTACAATACAAACTACATGTAAAACACATGGTTCGCCGCAAAAACATTAAATTTGTAAGGTAATTCAATAACGTTCGGTCAAAGGAAAGTTGTTTACCTTGATATTGATTTTCGAATCAACAGCAATGCAGTGATTACACGATTCTATTTCAAATACAGTAATTAGTATGTGATTACACTAGCACAATCGATTTTTAGATCAAAATTATCAACAAATCACAAATTCTCGTGATTTTCGTAACGTTAAAAATGGCGTTTTCAAAAAATGTTGCCACTGGTATATTTTAAAAATTCTACTATACATGATAAGTAAAAAAATAAAGTTTGAAGTTTTCGTACTTGATCATTCATTCCTTTGCATTGAATCTGCTTGACAACACAATACTTGCACAAGTAATAGAAATACGAACGAAGAAAGATTAATTTCTCTGGTTCTGGTTTGTTGGGTGTGGATTTCGAATATTACAATATTTAAATCAATATTCAACCAACTGACTGGACTGCTTAGACTTTTATAAGGTACGACCCATAGTGGAGTCCGATCATAGGGTCTAAAACTCCTAAAAAAATAAAATACTTATTGGCGTATGACATACACTCCGACAGGCTATTCCCCTACGCCTAGAGCGGACTCTGCTACCCTATATAAAAATGTACTCTGTGCACGACTGGGCTGCGTTCAATTACACACTCTAAACGACGCGTTTAGCAGCTATTTGGCCTGTCAACAATATAAAAAAAAAAAAAACTTTAAACAATATACTTTTTCTAGTACATATTTGCGTTCCATTCGCTGTTGAGAGAAACAGCGAAACGCATTTTAGAACGCACGCACCCTTGACTGGCACTGACACTGACAATTCAAAATCCAATTATTTTAGAATATTTTGTTTGCGGCTTGTTTGACGCTTGGCGCAATTAAAATTAAAATATAATTCAATTTAATTCAAAATGGAACAAGATACTGATATGATCGAAAATGATCAAGAAGATAAGGACGGTGCCATCGTCAACATACATGTTCGCAACTTTTTTTGTCATGACAATTTGGAAGTAAATTTAAACAGAAACGTAAATTTTATTGTTGGTCGCAACGGAAGTGGGAAAAGTGCAATTCTGACTGCTTTAGTAGTCGGCTTAGGTGGAAGAGCGTCTGCTACAAACCGCGGAAGTAATCTACGCTGTAAGTTACAAGTTTGATCTTCTTCATCCTCCCCTTGCCCCATGTTACTTGGAGATCGGCGCAAAAGTACCTCCGTAATGTATTATAACTCCGCCCCTGAGACGACCCTGTGATCTGTTTTTCACTTTTAGTCACTCAGTCCTGTCACCATCAGTTTATCACTTTAAAATTGTTCAATCTAAACACTTTATACATTTGCCACACTTTAACTTTCTGTAACTTTGTATCCAAAATTAAATGTAAAATCTGGGTTTTCATCATTTTAAATTTCCAACTAAATACTCTACTCTTCTATTGTTGCCATGCTGTTATTGTATACAAATTGTATGTCAAGCCATTTCTTTCAAGTTTGTAACTTGAGTTTGTTGTTCCAGCATTTATAAAGAAGGGTGCCAACTCTGCGACAATTGAGATAAAAATAAAGAACAGTGGTCCTATGGCATACAAACACCATATTTATGGCGACTACATAACTGTTGTAAGGCATATCAATGCTTCAGGAGGCTCCAATTACAAAATTAAAACTGTATCTGGTATGTACTTACATTTTTTTCATATTTATCTGGTTGAAAGATGTTTATTCTTAGTTCCTCCCTTGTTATGATGAGGCTTTATCTCCAGCAATTTCTAGGAATGGCACAGGCACATGTTATTTCTAAAAGATAATATATGTAATGCTGACATTACATGTTATCTTTTAGAAATAACATGTGAGGTCACCAGAATAATTAAATGTATCAAATAAGGGAAGTCCTAAAACTTTTATTGAAAACAGAAGATGTTGATATGTATGAAACAATAGTATCATTACTACATATAAGCCAAATCAAAGATCTACAAAAGACAACAGTAATTTTATTATGCCTTTGATTAAGGCCCATAAATGGTTAAAACATAAACTAGTGCAATGGAATTTACAAGTATAAACATAGGAGATAACATCATCATTTAATGGGCCCTTAATCACATTTTTCTTTGTATTCCAGTCTACCTATAATGACACAGTTTTCATTAACAATTCAGCAATTGGTTTTATTACATTGATTTACTTTAGTTTATACTGTCCTTTGAATACGAGAGCAGTCTACTACTCCATTTAGGCATCTAGATAAATGTAGGTGTGTTTATTGCTTTTAATAAACACTTAGCAAATTTACGAAAGAATCCATTCATTTGGTCTTCGTACAAAACTTAAAGCAGTCCAACCATTTATCATTATCACCTTCCATTTACTAGCAAACATATTGAGTTCACAACTGGATTCTAAAAGGATGTTACAGGTGTTCAATTCACCCGGTATGTGGAAATGTTGACTCCAGCCAGGTCGTAACAATGTTGATGTAGATTAGAAACTGAGTTTTTGTTATATTTTGCAATATAATTTTGCAGTAGTTATCTGAATTCTTAAGATATCCTCTAGATTTGAAAAACTTAGTAGGATAGAATATGGGGAATACGAATAGTATTCCCCATATTCTATCCTACTAAGTTAGCAAGGTAAGGTAAGGTAAGGTAGCAACATAAAATACAAAGTTATCAAATCCTCAATTCGCGAATACCAAACCCGCATATCGCATTTTGTCGCTATTTTATTACCACCACATTTGATGTATAATCGATAAATCAGATAATGCTAGCCTATGTAGACTATTGCATAAGTCATCTTAATAAATGTTTATTGCAAACGAGTTGTGGAATTTAAAGATAAGAAAATGCACACTAACACAAATTCTGGTTTTCTATTTATCTATGGGGCGGACCAGAGTGTAGGCGGGTTCGGATGCGTGCGCGGGCGCGGCTAGTTTTAAAGTACGTAGACACTAGACACCGCTTATGTCCATGGTGCACGCGGCGAGTCTACGTATCTGATGCCGCGAACACGTCACTCTTGTTTTTCGCTATTTGTATGCGGCACCCTTAAGGACACTCGCCCTTAAGGTTAACGCCTGCGGAAACCACCGACAACACTTCCTAATTAGATATTATTAGGGTTATGTCTAGTTTTGAGTTTAAGACCCTGTTTGGTCGATGACCAGGGAGACCATGTGTTTCCACGCACTCAATCCGCGTCGCTATCGCGCCGTATGTCCATTCGCTAGCATGTCGCCTCTCATTCGCTGTGCTGTAAACCTTAGTTAAGTGTGCAGAGATACATAATGTTGTATAGTTTACATAGTTTCAAGGATACGACTATGTCGATAATGTGACGCGGCACTCACCGGAAATGTTTTGTATGTAATTCTAATGAATATAATTATGTATTTACCGCATATGTTACAATAATATTAAAATGAAATGATGTTTATTTCTGTAAGTAAATCTTTTGAGACACTTTGACACGTCTATTTTTTGGTCGATGTTTTAAAACTAACTAGATGGCGGCGACATTTCCTAGCTTACTGATCTCTCACAAGAATTGCCGAAACAAACTCAGAGGTCATGGTCTCTTTTAAGATCAAACATTATATTATTAAAATACAAATCACCGTACCCTGGGGTCCCGGACCTTTGGGCGTACGAGGGGCTGAAGCAATTGGCTTCAAAAATCAAAGTCATTTATTAAAATTAGGCTGAGAATCGGCACTTTTCGAACGTCAATATTACAAAAGACAGTCCCCCAAAAACGCCCGCCCTTCACCACTTCCTAGTGCTATCGCTGGGAAGAAGAAGTGGCGCAACAAACTCGCTAGCAGCACAGCTGTCTGTTCAGTTAGAAAATACTTGATTGTATACAATACTAGGTACCTATGTTAAGTAATTAACATTACAAGACACAGAACATAAAATTAAATTATTTACCATATGTCGGCTAGCCTCGCGAATATACCAACAAATATAATAAAAACTATACATACTCAAGCTAAAAAATAATTAATTGAAATAAAAATATAAATAAAAACGGTAAGTTTTTATTTATATCTAACCTAAATAAAAGCCACCAGGAATAAAGGGCGTGACAGCTTACATATTTATGCATTTCTGGGTTCTGTTCACAGCTGCTGCTGCTAGCTGTCACTTGAAGTCACAAATGATAAACTAGGACCATCGAAGTAAAATAAATAAATAAGTTAATACTAATAATAACAATAACCCGTCAGTAAGCTAATTCTGGAGAAAGAACATAAACATTGTCTTGAGTTAAATAGGGCGACCAACTATTCTTATCATGTGAGTAGTTGTTGATGGAATAGTATGCCTTTGAACAAAGGTTGGATTTTATTTGAGCTTTAAACGCATTAAAAGGCAAGTCTAGCAAAGAAGAGGGTATCTATCTATATTATATGTATATAAAATTCAAAGTCCTGACTGACTGACTTATCAGTCAGTCAGTCATCAACGCACAGCCTAAACCGCTGGTCCTAGAGACATGAAATTTGGAGGGTGTGTTCTTCGTGAAGAGAAGGCATCCACTAAGAAAGGATTTTTCGAAATTCCATCCCAAGGGCTCATTCACACGAAGACGATTCGTTTTTATTGACGAATCGTCTTTTTTCACGATCCGTTTTTTTTTTTTTTGACGGTGGCTATGCTTTTTAAATGCCCGTGTTCACACGCATCATGAATCGTGAAAAATGTCGGACACGTCTTAAATCACGTATTGTCTTTTAAAAAACACATTCGTTAAAAAACACGAGTTGTGATTTTTTTGTGACGGATTTGCTGATGCGCTCGCCCGCCCGCCTGCGCCCGCACACTACAGTTCAGTACATACGTTTGACTTGTAAACACGTGTTGCGGTGCCCTTCAATTATGTCAAAAAAGGAGAACCAATATAAGATTAATGTATTCACATCCATCGTGTTCGATAGTTCATCCAAGACTAAAACTCTGAATCACGAAACGAAAGTGAGCATCAATTCGGATATTTGGCCGAATCGTGATAAAACATGATTCCGTACGCAATGTGAAAGTCCATCCGTCATGACGTATCGTGTTTTATGACAAATCTTCAATGACGGGACCCGTGTGAATGAACCCTAAGAGGGTGAAATCGGGGGATTTCGTTTGTATGAAAAATCTTATTCCTTAAGTTAATAAACTTGAAACTTGGCACGAATACATCTAAATAAATTATGAAGATTGCCAGTTTTTTTTTTCTAAACTACACCCTGACAAGGGATTGGGGGGTTTCAAAATTTGTATGTGTTAAAGTTTGTGTGGAAGAATTTGAACGCACGGTCCGATTAACTCGAAACTCAGTGTTTATACTTAAGACCAAAAATAAAGATAACATGTATCAGGGTTTTTCGAAAATTACCCCTAGCGGGGTGAAAAGGGGTGGTTAATTTTACAGGAGAGGATTTTAATGCGTGGCTTGATTAACTCGAAAACTGGTATAACTAATCTTTGAGTCAAGTTATGAATACATCCCAAACGAGTTTTCAAAATTACTTAGGCAATATTTGCCTAAGTAATTAATACAGGTGGTCACTTTTAGTTTAAAAAAACTCCTCACAGAGGATTTAGGGGGTGAGAAAGTTAATAGGTAAGAAAATAATTTAAACCGCTCGGACGGATTAACTCGACACTCGGTACTAATACTTAAAACAAAAAATTAAAATATGTGTTTTAAGGGTTTTTCAAAAATTGTCTCTTACCGGGTAATAAACTTTAAGGGGTGGATTTTACTGCTTGCTTACATTAACTCGAAAATGGGTATAAACAATCTTTAAGTCATACAATGGAAACGTATCAAACGCTTTTTTAAAAACAAAGCCTGTCGTGGTAAAAGGGGACGACAAGGTTTGTTTCAACAATCTTTTTTTTTTTTTCTAAACTTCCCAGTAAAAGGCGATTGGGGGGTTTCAAAGTTTGTATGGAAGAATTTTAGCGCGCGGTCCGATTTACTCGAAACTCAGTACTTATACCTAGGATCGAAAGTAAACAATAATGTTCTCGTGGGATCATATCCGACATCCACGTGGGCGAAGCCGCGGGCAGAAGCTAGTCTTGTTATAAAAGGTTATACCAAGCCCAACAAATATGTTATGAACCTTATGAAGCCGGTGAAATGGGGCACGTAGTTTATCCTTATTTCTAGTGTGAACACTGTGAATATCACTGTTTTTAGTGTATAAGTGTAAATTTAGCCTTATATATAAGATGTTGGCGAAGATGAATTGTGATGCAATCGTGAGAATACCAATATCTTTAAAAAATCTCTTAGAGAAACTCTGGCACCTAGCTGGTAAATTGCTCGAACAGCTCGTTTTTGAAGGACAAATCTATTTTGTATATCAGCAGCTTTGCCCCACAGCAGAATACCGTAGGACAAAACGCTGTGAAAATAACTAAAATAGACTAAACGAGCTGTATCAATGTCAGTGTATAGTCTTACTTTCCTGACGGCGTAGGCAGCCGAACTGAGCTAGACTTGATATATGAGGTCCCCACTGAAGTTTGGCATCTACTGTTAGTTCTAGAAAAATTGCCGAGCCTACAGTTTCAAGCACCTTTTTATCTAAGAAGATGTTGGATCCTAGATTTCTAACATTCGGTCAGGCGAACTTTACACATTTCGTTTTCTTGGCATTAAGAACTAGGTTATTTGATGTAAACCAATCTGTAACTATTGAGAGTGCACTGTTTACGTCGTCAAATTCTCGTCTATTCCTGTCTACTATAAAAATAAGAGAGGTATCATCTGCAAACAGTACAACGTCATAGATGCCCTTCAAATGGAATGATTAATCATTGTTATATACTAAGAACAAGAATGGACCCAGTATTGAGCCTTGCGGAACACCTAACTGAACTGGTAGCCCAGAAGATTTCACACCATTAACATCTACACATTGGACCTTATTATGCAAATAAGAAATCATTACGTTGAGAGCTTCGTTTTGGACACCGTAATGACGTAACTTACGCAAAAGCATGTCATGGTGCATGCAATCAAAGGCTTTGGAGAGACCACAGAAAACTCCAATAGCATTTTGCGATTTCTCCCATGCGTCAAATATGTGTCTCAGCAGAGCAGAGCAACACCAGCCCCTCGTACGCCCGCAGAGGCACGTCAGACGTTTTAATGAAATGAGGCACCAACCGACACTAAAATTATCACTGTTCGCACTATGCAAGTGAACCCAAGGACAGCCTCCTGTTGGTTACTATTGCAGGATATCGAAACAAAGATATTGGATTATGGGTTTGGGTGGCTAAAGTGAACTGGTTATCTAAGACTATGGAAAACCTATGGCCTCTGCCTGCCCAAAGATACAGTTTATTATTATAAGCTTAAGTTGTCCCCCTGCAGAGCAAAGACCGCCCTTTCGTCAATAGTGGTTAATATAGAAAATTATTTATTTTTCAGGTGAAATTGCGTCGACGAAATTCGAGGATGTGAAATCAATAACTGTCGCGCATGACATACAAGTAGACAACCCTATTTCAGTACTAAACCAGGATGACGCTAGAAGTTTTCACGCTTCCGACGCTAAGAAGAAATACGCCCTGTTCCGTAAGGCGACTAACTTGGACAAGATGGAAAGCAATTACAATATTGGCCTTGAGAACTGTCAGAAAGCTGCCACTACAAGGAAAAGAAAACAAGAAGTAAGTTATTAGTTTAGTTAGATGATTACTTTACTTTATTTTACGGATGCTACCTGTACTTTACGCTGTCATGACTTAACGCGCGTAAGTTGCGACGTACATCGTCGCGGTGTACGTCGATCTATCGGAGCCACCGCGATGACCCAGTTACAAATGCGGAAATCGCCATGAAGTGTTTATTATAATTATTTAGGTGACACGCTCGCCTTAAAACTAAACAATGGCTGCAAAACAGTCTATAAAAATAAAAACTGATCAGATGTGGTGTGAAGTCACGTACATCAGCTTATCACGTATAGCACATAGTTTAAGTTAAGATAGATATGCTGTGTTCGTAGTCTTAGTATATGCATATTGTCACATACGAGCTATGTATATACACAGTCTGGCCATAAATACTGTTACAATTAAAAATAAGAAAGATATTACATTTGAATTTGGAATCTGTCATTTTTATACGATTGTTCATTGAGTTTTCTAATTTTGGCGCCAATACATTGTACAATATTTTGCGATATTAAAATGGAGTGGGGGGTGATAAAGAGAACCGAATCGCTGTGATTGCATTACACAAAGTTGGTATGGAGCCAAATGCAATTTTTAAAACTCTCCATATGCTTGGTATTAGTCAAATGTTTGTGTACCGGTCTATTAATAGGTACAATGAGACCTCCTCTGTTTGTGACAGAAAAAGATCTGGCCGTCCACCTAGTGTTCGTACGAAAACGGTGGTCAAAGCAGTAAGGGAAAGAATTCGAAGAAATCCTGTCCGAAAGCAAAAGATTTTATCTCGGGAGATGAAGATAGCACCCAGAACTATGTCGCATATTTTAAAAGATGACTTAGGACTTGCAGCCTATAAGAGACGCACTGGTCATTTTTTAACTGATCATTTAAAAAAGAATAGGGTGGTAAAATCGTAACAACTACTGAAGCGGTACGCAAAGGGAGGTCACAGAAAAATTTTGTTTACGGATGAGAAAATCTTTACAATTGAGCAACATTTTAAGAAACAAAATGACCGTATTTATGCTCAAAGCTCTAAGGCAGCTTCCCAATTAGTCGACAGAGTGCAACGTGGGCATTATCCGACTTCAGTGATGGTTTGGTGGGTTGTTAGCTATGAAGGAGTGACTGAGCCATATTTTTGTGAAAAAGGTATCAAAACACCGGCACAAGTGTATCAAGATACCATTCTTGAGAAGGTAGTTAAGCCCCTTAACAACACCATGTTCAATAACCAAGTATGGTCCTTCCAACAAGACTCGGCGCCGGGTCATAAAGCTCGGTCCACGCAGTCTTGGTTGGAAGTGAACGTTTCGGACTTCATCAGAGCTGAAGACTGGCCGTCGTCTAGTCCCGATCCTAATCCGCTGGATTATGATTTATGGTCAGTATTAGAGAGTACGGCTTGCTTTAAACGCCATGATAATTTGGAGTCCCTAAAACAATTCATACGATTGGCATTGAAGAATTTTCCCATAGAAAGACTGCGTGCTTCTATTGATAACTGGCCTCAACGTTTAAAGGACTGTATTGCAGCCAATGGAGACCACTTCGAACAAGCTTTTTATATTTATGTATTAAACTAACACACTGTAAAAGTAATAAATATTATGTGCGATAAAAAAAATGTTTTTTTCTTCGTGACAATATTTATGGCAAGACTAGGTATACGTTACCAATTAAAGGAACAAGGGCAGTCAGTTGTCAGTTGACTCTTGGAGAACTACACATCATGTTGTTTACTTAACCCCTCCTTCCCCCCTACATCGCAAGCAATTGTACGACTGTTACATCCAGGAGAAAACGGACAGAGAAAACCTGCAACAAATGGTACGTCAACTGAACGTCCACATACAAAACTTGCAGGAACAGGTACAAGATCTGCAAGGACAATTAAAATGCTTAAAGCCACAAGAAAAAGAAGAACCTTCCGATAAACAGGTCAGTGAGACCATAACACCTGCTCAGCCCACTAAAAGTGACGTTGAGTACTGCACGGACGAGGATGAACTCGCCAGAAAGACTGGGTGGATTAGGGCGAAAAACAGGAAGAAAAGGAAGTTGAACACCTCCCTTACTCCACCACCACTACAACAAGCTAGCACTAGCGCTCAACAGCAGCTGAACAACAAAGAGAAGGCAACCTCTAAAAAAATTCCAGCACCACCTCCAATCGTAGTGGACGGTGTTAAGAATTACCAAACATTCTACGACTTTTTGACTGAATCTCAGCCAGTAGAAACATTTACCGCCAAAATGTTAAGCGGTAATAGTGTGAAAATAAATGCCAAAACTGTAGAATCCTACAGAGTGATTGCCCGACGCTTAACAGATAATAACTGTTTATGGCACTCATACGAGGATAAGCAGACCAGACCAATAAGAGTAGTGATATAGGATCGGTAAAGATGACCTAACGTCGCAAGGATTCCAGATAGAAAATGCAAGTAACAAGCTAAGCTGGAGAACAAAAGAATCGCTGAATATGTTCATACTTTCATTTAAGAATGGTGAAGATGTCAGTAAAATATACGGCATTAAACATATCCTAGGGTGTAAAGTTGAAATAACCCCGCTTAAAACATCAAAAATAATACCGCAGTGTAAGAAATGCCAGGCTTATGGTCATACCCAAAAGTAATGCTCAAAAGAACCAAGGTGTGTTAAATGTACAGGTAAACACCTCACAGCTGATTGCAAAAAACCTGCAGAAGATAAACCTAAATGTGTCCACTGTGGCTTACCTCACGCAGCTAACTTCAGAGGGTGTTTAGTTGCTAAGGAGATGCAAATGATGAAGAACAAAACCTCAAAAACTAACTCACTTAAAAACCCTGCTGTTAAGCAAACTACCGACAAACAGACAACAAAACAAAGTGCACAGTTCTCACAGAAAACCGCGAAAACTGCATACACATCTAAAAGTGTCTCATATGCACAAGCGGTAAAAACAAGCTCTCAACCATCAAGTCTTGAGGATAAGCTCAACAAGATCTTGAACTGCCTATCATCATTTGATAAGAGAATCAAGTACTATAAGAATCAATCATGAATAACACACTAAAAATAATGGCGTGGAATTTCAACGGACTGCTGCAACACCAACATGAGTTGCAAGTAGTCCTAGAGACAGAAAATATTGATGTGTGTTTGATCTCTGAAACGCACTTCACTAAACAGTCTTTTGTAAAGTTTAGAGGCTGTAAGGTATATCAGTCGCTGCACCCTAACAACACGGCCCGAGGAGGTGGCGCGGTTATTATTAGAGAAAATATCTGTCACTATGACAGTGTGAATACGAGGAGCCAGACACGCAAGCTGTGGCTATATCAGTGAAAACCAATAAATTTAATGTTACAGTAGCGGCGGTATACTGTCCTCCAAGACCCACGATAAACAAAGAACAATATGTGCACTTCTTCAGACTCCTTGGACAGAGATTTATATTAGGAGGTGACTTTAACGCAAAGAAAACTTATTGGGGATCGAGATTAACCTCAACTAAGGGAAGACAGCTTCTAAGTGCAGTGAAAGACATGCGGTGTGAGGTCATAAGTACTGGAAAACCTACATACTGGCCGACTGACCACCAGAAACTACCAGACCTTATCGACTTTTTTATTGCCAAAAATATATCAACAAATTATCTGAATGTGATAGAGGGATACAACATGAACTCCGATCACTCTCCGATATTATTACAATTGAGTCACAAAATATTAGTAAGAGAAAACCACCTAACATTAGTCAATATGTTTACAGATTGGGAAAGTTTTAGCACAGACCTGCATTAAAAAGCAAAGATCAGCTCGATTTTGAAGTAAACAAGTTTAGCAACCATATTCAACAATGTGCATGGAACGACACACCACAGGTTATAAAGAAATTTAAAGGAAATACCTACCCAATGGAAATAATAGACCTATTGACTACATAAAAAAAGGACTTAGAGAAAAAGATGGCAACAAAATAGATTCCCGCAAGATAAAACTCTATTGAATAATCTTACGAAAAGACTGAAGAGAAAAATACAAACGTTTCAAGATGAGACTTTCAATACCAACCTACGCCAGTTAAGCAGCGACCATACAACACAATACTCTCTTTGGAAAGCGACAAAAACACTCAAAAGGCCAATTACACAAATTCCCCCTATCAGAGATGATAACGGAAAGTGGGCCATAAGCTATGAGCAAAAAGCTCTAAGATTTGCTCATCACTTAGAAGAAACCTTTCAGCCAAATGACAGGTCTATAGACAACCTGCAGTTCGCCAATATCCTGCAAGATTAAAGAATTAAGCTTGTGACCCCAAAAGAAGTTGCAAGGGAAATTCAAATCATTAGCCTAAAAAAATCAGCGGGGTGTGACCTTATTACGGGAGAAATCCTAAAACATCTCCCGAGTCCCGCGTAAAGCCATCGTTAAGCTTACTAGGCTCATCAATGCTGCATTTGTGCTAAAGCATGTTCCTGAGCCATGGAAAGTTGCTGAAGTGATTATGATTGCAAAGCCCGGTAAACCACCTCACGAAGCATCATCATATAGGCCCATTTCCCTGTTGCCTATAACATCAAAGCTGTTTGAAAAATTTTTTTTGAAACGCCTAAAACCTGAAATAAACAAGAAAAATCTGATCTCTTACCATCCGTTTGGTTTCAGAGAGAAACACTCAACAATAGATCAAGTACATAGAATTACCAACATCATCGAGAGAACGCTTGAAGATAAAAAAGTCTGCTCCACCGTATTTTTAGATGTGGCACAAGCTTTTGATAAAGTTTGGCTACTAAATCATCCGAAACATACACCTGGTATGAGAAAGTCAGAGATTATAGTAAAGAAAACTTGGACAAATTCTATAGTTGTATGGCATCTCTTAACTTCTCGGAGGTATACGAAAAAAAAAATTTGCAAGAAGCGTTTACCGAATTTCATGATTTAATTAAATTATTTTTCAATCTGTGTTTCCCAATAAACACAATAAAGAAGTACAATAAAAGAGGGAACAATAAATGGTTGACGAGGGGCATAAGAAGATCCTGTATAAGAAAACGGTATCTGTATCTTGCCCAACAACACAATAAAATAAACAGAAAAAAGGCAAATAAACAATATAAGTCATACAGCTACATCCTCAAAAAGTGCTTATATAAATCTAGACAACTACAAAGTAAAAAATATATTGACTCTAATAAAAATAAATGTAAAGCCACATGGGCGGTGATTAATGAAAGCATTGGTGACATTAGTACGATAACACAAATTGACAGAATAATAAACAATAATCGGACATATGAAGACCCTAAGGAGATAGCTGACAAATTTAATGAGTTTTATATACAATTGACAAATAGCAAAAAAATTAAATACAATACAGACGAGATAAATAAAACTATCGATACTAATAACGAACATACAATATTCCTTAAACCTACTGATGCGATGGAAATATTTCGAACAATTAAAAATCTTAATAACACAAACGCAGCAGGAGTAGATGACATAACTACCAATGTCATTAAATTATGCGCACCATACATATGTCAACCGCTGTGTTATTTAATAAACTTATCATTTGAGGAAGGCTCCTTTCCGAACATATTAAAAAAATCTGTATCAAGTCACTTTTTAAAAAAGGTGAAAAAACTGAAATGAATAATTATAGGCCAGTGACGCTAATACCAATAATATCAAAGATCTTTGAGAAAATTATGCTAACAAGGCTTCAAGACTTTACAACAAGTCTTCGGATACTTAAAGATGAGCAATTTGGGTTTAGACAGAATAATACCACTTCATTGGCATGTTTCAATTTAATCAAAATTGTCACCCAGGCTATAAATGAGGGTTTACCAATTGCGGCGATTTTCCTAGACATGAGTAAGGCCTTCGATTTTGTAGACCACAAATTGCTCTTACACAAACTAGAAAAATATGGAATAAGAGGCAAAGCGAACGACTGTTTGAGAGACTACCTGAATGACAGAAAACAATGTGTGGAAATTTCTAAAATACATAATAATAAAAAAGTTTTATATAGAAGTGACTATGGACTAAATGTTTTGGAGTCCCACAGGGCAGTGTATTGGGGCCTTTCTTATTCCTCATATATATTAATGATCTCCCAAATATCACTTGCCATAATACAATCTTGTTTGCCGATGACACAACTCTCATTGTGAAATGTGAAAATGCAGACACATATGAACAAGACATAAACAAAGCAATAGACAACATAATACACTGGTTACATTCTAACAACTTACACATTAATCTGGAAAAAACTAAAATGATCCAATTCCAAACCCATAAAAGAAAGCCATTGACGTTAAATGTTAAACATAATGATACTATCATCGAACAAGTTGCAAGTACTAAATTTCTAGGTATAATGTTGGATCAGAATTGCGACTGGAAAACACACGTGGATTATGTTTGTGATAAACTCGACAGATTTGTCTACGCAATAAAAAGATTAAGAGTCACGGTATCAACAGAAGCTGCGCTTTGTGCATATCACGGATACGTTTCATCCGTACTCTCTTATGGTCTCTTGTTGTGGGGTAATTCGGTGGATATTACAAAAGCGTTTAGAGTACAAAAAAAATGTGTACGTGCAATATGTGGAGCCTGGTGTACGGATAGTTGTAAACCGTTGTTTAAAAAGTACAATATTTTGCCATTACCGTGTATGTACATTAGAGAATTATGCCTATTTGTACAACAACATCCGAAATATTTCACTAAACACAAAGATATAACCAAACGAAATGTAGCTCCTAGAAATAAAAATAAATTTAAGCATGAGCTCTGTGTACCGCAATCCAGGCTCGAATTGTATAAGAGGAACTCGTTCGTAAATGCTGTAAAGGTATATAATAAATTACCCGACGTTTTTAAAGATTTACCTTTGACCATGTTTAAAAAAAAGGTAACGCAATGGTTAAAAGAAAAATGCTTTTATAATCTCAATGAATACATGTCAGATCGCGGAGAAGGAAACATAATAAATAATATTGGTAATGGTGGTAATTGGAATTGTAATGATTTGAATTAATATGACCTTATAATAATTGATTAATGTTGACATTTTTTTAAAATTTAAAATTATAGTATTGTGCATGTTAATTATTTGCACACCATGTGTAATGGTAGGATGTAAAGGGGCCATTATAGTTTAAGATCACCATGTAAACCTACATTCTCGCAAATAAATAGATTTGATTTTGATTTTGATTTTGAAAAGGGTTTGATATACAAGCTAAGACTAATGCTGCCCAATGATTTTGCCGATATCCTGCAATCATACATTACAGATAGAATGTTTCGAGTAAGGCACGAGGATGCCTTTTCCGAGTTAAAAGTTATTAAAGCTGGCGTGCCTCAAGGTAGTGTGCTGGGTCCAGTGCTCTACCTGTTGTAAACGCATGATATACCAGAGCTGGAAAATAATACAATTGCAACCTTTGCGGACGACACTGCCATTATGGCTACCGGGTCATGCCATACGGAAGCAATAAAAAAGGTACAAGTCGCTGTAAATAAAATTCATGACTGGGCACAGAAATTGAGAATCAAATTAAATGAATCGAAGTCACTTCACATTGACTTCACCAACAGGAATTGTGATTACCACCCAATCTTCATAAATGGCCAACAAGTGCCATACGAAAATACAGCCAAATACCTTAACGCGAAGCATAACGCTTGATGCGAAACTGCGCTGGAAAGCGCACGTCAAAAAAAAAGGCAGGAACTAGACATGCGTTTTAAAAACATGTATTGGTTGATTGGACGAAATTCCTGCCTATCAATACATAACAAAATTTTATTATATAAGCATATCCTTATGCCGATATGGACATATGGCATCCAACTATGGGGCTGTACTAAGCCGACTAACATCAAAATTATACAAACATTCCAGAATAAGGTACTCAGGAGTATTGTTAATGCGCCCTGATATATAAGAAATGACGGCCTCCATCGTGACCTAAAAATGGAACCCGCCACCGACATAATACAAAAATTTGCTGAGGCCCATGAACACCGACTCCACCGATATGTGAACATCGAGGCAATTCAGCTGTTAGACCAAACAAATATAGTGCGAAGACTAAAACGGACGAAACTTTTAGTGTAGTGTAAAAAGTGTTGAAATAATAGTGCCAATGACACACATAATAACACATGAACAAAGTGCTTATACCAACATATCAGACTCAGAAAGTGGAACGGACTTGTGTAAAGTACAATAAACACTATTCTAAGTTTTAAAATAATTATCACGTAATAAATTAAGTTAGATTAAAATTGCTTATTAGTCTTATAGGCTAGATTGTAATTAATTATTAAGAACCTGGTTCTTTTTAATAAAGGATAAAAAAAAATGACTTAACGTACATTCAAGATAGCGCAAGCGTTTAATCTGTCGCATGTCGATCTTAATAAAAAAACAGCCACACGACTTCGAAACTTGTACCTTTATGTAACTTTTACAGCTTTCACGTGTCTAAGCAATGTTTGACTGTTTAAGGCTTGTCGAGAATTAGAAGAAGAGTACAAAAAGTGGAAATCCAGACATGATCAGTTACGATCGCACGTTCAGGTCAAAGCAAAGAAAAAGGCTCTACAGGACGAGTACTACTGGAGTGAGATAGCGGAGTTAGAGCGGGAGGCGAATAAAATTCAAGAACAATATGACAAACAGACGGCCAAGATGGACAAACTGAGAGACAAACTCAGCAAGATGGCAGAGAACTATGGCAGCAATACCAGCGCGATTGAGTGAGTCAAGATAAGAAATCTTTTTTAATCTAAGAAATATTTTCTCTATAACGTTATCTGTTTAAGTACAAAACAAACACTCAGTCGCCCACTGACTTCAGAACAAATACATAAAAGATAAATATTCCAATCATGAACTCAATATTTACCGTTTGTTAAATCACATTGTGTCCCTCATTTGGCAGGTCGACAGGACTCCAGAATAGAGGAAAAGAAATGAAGAGAGAGGGGTCTTTCCATTTATTTTCCTCTTCCCTTTTTAGGGTTCCGTGGGCAACAAGGAACCCTTGTAGTTTCGTCATGTTCGTCCGTCTGTCCGCGGCTTAGTTCAGAGACTCTTTCACAGTCACTTTCATAGACGTTCAGGTATACATATATCATATCATGCCTACAAAGTGGTAAAATAAAACCTTGAATAATATTTTTTTTGCGGTACTTAACCCCCCCCCCCCCCCTACGCGTAAAGTGTCTCGTCTAACCCATGGTTGAATAGACCGTTCTAAAATATTGCGGGAGTGTGAAAACCATTTTTCGATTCAGAGATCCGTTTGCGAAATATTAAACTTTAAAGGCAAATTTGTGTCTGCTTAAAGTGCCAACTAAATGGTTGTTTTTGGATATATGAAAAAAATCATGGCAGTATAATATAAGGAAGTTAAAATGAAATCTATCACAGCTAAGAAGGATTTACAAGTTAACAAGTAATAATCGACCAACATACATTTGCTGCTGAAATGTATGGGAGAACATGTTTTTCAACTGCAATATTAAGTGTGTGTGTGGTCCATTACGCACTTGGCCGGTTTGTTTTACATTTTAATAACAAAACAATATTTACAGCGCCCTGCGAAAGGTTCTCGACGAGAAGACGCTACAGAAGACGGGGTTGGAGCAAGAGCTTCGTTCTCTGGAAACCGAAGTGAATACTGTGCAGGCCACGTGGCGCAGCTCGCAAAACAATACCGGCAAGCTCACCGACTCACTGAACAGAGAGAAGCGGAAGATCGTAGATCTGGAGAGAGAGATACAGAATATTAAGTAAGTTGAGTTGATTAGCACAACACTGTCTACTTCGGTCTCTAGTGAACAAAGCTCTTTTGTTCACTAGAGACCGAAGTAGACAGTGTGTAGGCCACGTGAGTACACAACACAATGCCGGCAAGCTCACCGACTCGGGACCTGATATAGATTATTGGGTATGTTTAGTGAATATGGATGCTGATAATTTTTATTTTATTTTTAATGTGGAAACTATTTTGTAAATAAAAACAATAGTGAAAAGTAGTGTAATAATTTAAATAATGCCACGTTGTAGGCGTTTTAAAATTATTCTATGGGGGCCTTACGGTACGGCTCGTGAATAGGGTAGTGACACCACGTTTATGGAAGTTGCATTATTAATTGGAACATTATGATGCTCCATATAGGTCAATATGATGTTTTGATAGTTTTAACAATTACTAATCTTGATAATCGTGGCATCGTACTAAACTGCCGTAACGGTCACCACAATTGGCAAGATTTACGCAATTTTCGTTGCTCATGTAAGCGCTCCTTTAAGGCTGCCTGTCCATTGAAGCGGAGCGAGGCTGCGGATCGGAGAAACGGAGAAATATTAACCAATAGGATCGCATAAAATCATAAATTCTCCGGTGTGCTCAATCCTATCGGTTAATATTTCTCCGTTTCTCCGCTCCGCTCAATCCTATCGGCTAATATTTCTCCGTTTCTCCGCTTCGCAGTCTCGCTCCGCTTCAATGGACAGGCAGCCTAAGGCAAAAGCGCCAGTGTAGTCCCAAATTGCCCTATTGAATGAATGATTATTTCATAAAATCATGACATTTGAGGCTAATTTTAACTTAGGGCGTTGTAATGATGAATCTAATGAATATATTTCTGTAAATACATAATTGTTACAGTCGCAAATCATATTTTGATCAACATATAACCTGAAGCTGCAAAAACCGTAAGAAAGTTTGAATTTCGCGGGCCACCTTATCGCATCCTACTTAAACGATTTCTACAAAAACATTCGTTACTATCAATACATATTTTAATTTAAAGTAATTGTTCGTGTCTGTCGTGTGCCCGCGTCGTTCGACACATTTTTATGTAGTTTTCACCATTTTAGAGAACTTATTCTGGTCGGTTAATGCGCATCATACTTTAACATTAAAGTTAGATAAATTAAAGAAATTTCAATGCTTCGTCAAGCCGTAAACACCGTGCGAAACTGGGGCGTCAGGTATTATATGTTATATGTACCCGCCAGGTCGGGCGGCGCGGAGAGCCAGCGCGCCGAGCTGTCGGCGCGGGCGTCGCGCGCGGCGGGCGCGGCGCGGGCGGTGCGCGCGCGCTACGACACGGCGCAGCACGGCGCGGCGCAGGCGCGCGACAATGCGGCGCACGCGCAGGCGCAGGCCGAGCAGCTCGACAAACACGCGCAGCAGCAGCGCGGGAAGCTGGGTATGCGTCCTAACTTTTAATATAATATCACGCAGCTCACAAGAGCTGGTTTTGATAGAATACGAACGACTGACAGATAGACAGACAGCTGAGACTTAGTAATGGAGTCTCGTTTTCACGCTTTTTTTCTACGAATCCCAAAAAAACCCTTAACCCAAATATTTATGACAAATCTATGAAAAACGACGGATCTCAGAAAGTAATGTCATTTAATTAACTAATTTTCTT
The DNA here is from genome assembly GCA_947507525.1 of Apamea epomidion. Lineage (NCBI taxonomy): Eukaryota > Metazoa > Arthropoda > Insecta > Lepidoptera > Noctuidae > Apamea > Apamea epomidion. Next base: position 21,044,899 of record OX382225.1, on the reverse strand, counting down.
AACTTCATAAGTTTCTGTTTTGGCCGAAACTAGAAGAGGAGCGAAAGGTCCGGTTACGATTTCGGTCTCAGCTGAAAATCGTGTGTCGGACACTAGTTTCCAAGTCCAATGTAATAATTAAGCAAGTCTAAAGTTCTTGATACAAAAATTCCATAACATTGCCCGAGCTGGGACTCGAACCCAGGACCTCATGCTCAGCAATAGCGCTTGCGACCACTAGAGTAACGAGACAGTCTCTATGTAACTATATCTCAGTTTGTATTTATTTATTTGGTACACCAACAGCAATACATACGAATTATTAATAGAAAACATGCCAGAGCAGTCAGTATCCCGAAAGTCTGACAACCAGTGTTAAGGCGAGTTTTTCCCGGACCGATAGGCATAGAAAACACTAGCTCAGCCCCCGCCAGTTGAACGCGGCGTATTTAACTACGATGCGCTGAGCGTTGTGACCGCGACTAACCTTTGTGCAATGAATGCGCGCCACGAAACAGACAAATACAGTAGATCAACTTTGATGTTATATTTTATTTTTAATGAATATTTTTTTATGTAGGAACTTATCATCTAAGCTTGATAAATTCTCATGACAGTTTCCGGTTAGTAAAAATTAGGTTAGTTTGGCAAAGAAACGCAATTAGTAAAAAATCTAAGATAAGTTTGTACCTATATTTAAAATACACATACCATCAACTACATGTCAAAACATCTCACAATAAGACTTTTTACAAAAAAATAAAATTAAACGAGAGGTGTCGCGGGACACCCGGATGGAATGACGTTCCTTTCACTATACATATAGGTATACTATGCGTTTCATATGAGAAGATATTTTCGGGACAACTTCACTCACAACTTGTCAATAATGTAGTGTTAGCAACAAAAACAACAAAATCGATTAAACAAACTTTATTTTTATGTTACAAACAGAAAAAATTAAAATTATACAAAAAACATATTGTATATAACTATCCGAATTGAGAACCTCCTCCTTTTTTGAAGTCGGTTAAAAACGTATTTAATAATTATTAAAATTCACTATTTGTGATACAGAAGTGGAAACAATAGCAGGTGTTGCAATATTTTCTTTATCTTCTCGCATTTTTATTTTTCTTATATTCATTCCTCTAATATGTCGGGGACCTATGATTTCAGGCAATAGACACTGCATATAAAAATTAATAAGTTTTCTTTTCCATCTTTTCTTCCCAAAATTTACTATCTTTCACTATCTTGATTACATATACGGGTATTGTTTCACTTGACCATATGCCAAACAAGCAATATTGCCTCCCAGTAACATGGGGCTAGCCCTGAAATCATATTGCATTAATTTTTCATTTGGATATAATATTTTGATAAGAAGACGAAGTCAAATGGGGATCTAATTTGTATAATCAGATAATAGATTTTGTTCGATCTGGCAAGAATGTATTACCGAGATTCATACGGTGGTAGATTCTTGCTAGTTCCTGTGCTAATATCCGACGTAAGGTAGCAGTACCCGTACTGTCGCATTTCGTTTGGTGAATGAGAGTACCGGATGCCAAACTACACCATCGGTCTGCTTCCTTTCCCTTCTCTTCTCTTGTCTCTATCTTGTACTAATTTCTCTGTTTGACTTACTAGTTAGTACTTTGAGGTTCACTAATAGTGTTTAAGGTTGTTCTGTAACAGTGTTATAAACATTATGAGTCATGAATCGCAATCTATATTCAATTTATAACTTAACACGATTATCTCCATGATCATGATGGTGATGATGATTATATTCATGACAATCATGAGTACAATCAACATTATTTTTATAATTGTATGTAATAAAAACTAAAGTTTAATGTTTTGAAGAAAGTACTTACGTATGACTATGGAAAGTAGTATCAGGGTTATCTAGAGTCTGAACAACACCCCTGAGTATATTTACTCTCATTGAAATGCTGCAAAATAAAATGTTGACATTATAGTGGCATTTCAAGTCGTTTAAATAACAAGTATATTTTATAATTGTTATATAATTTTAGCAATATTTCGAAGTTATTGAGCAAAGAAAATAATAATTTCAACGACTTCAATAACAAACCTACTGTACTTTTTTGTACAATGTCGCGTCTAAACAATGGTCGGAACGTTTTCGTGCTTTTCCGTCAAAGAAAATCATTTATTTACACTAATAATATGTTATTATTATTATTATTTTTGTAATATATTATTATTGTATTTTTTTTACAAGCTTTTATTTTTTATATTATAAAGAGATAAAATTGTAAGTTTTGTATGTATAGGGTAATCTCTGAAACTACTGATCCGATTTAGAAAACTCTTTCATAACATTTTTTTCAATAGGTAGGTACATTATTAAGGAGTGCTACAAGCAATATTTTATTCTGATAAAGATGTATTTTCCATAGGAAATCATAATAAACGTGATTGAAGTCGGAAAAAAACTCGTCGCTCGGCCGCTTATATTGCTAACGCTGGCTAAACCATACGAGGAACTTCAAAATAATGTACTACAGAATTGTATATCTTGAAAATGCCCACAAAAAAGTTCGCGATGGTATATGTCTATATTATAAGGATAACTCACAGTAACCATTTTTATCTTTTTGCAATTAATAAAATATAATGAGTGACTTTCGAAGCAATTTTGACATACATAGTATTAATCCTTATCTCATTAAATATGTTAGTAAAATTAAGCATTCAATTTAGATCAAAACTGCCGTTTACAGCATGTCATTAGAATGAATACTTTAGAAGATATCACAGTATTAAAATTACGCGCACAACAAAACAAAAAAAGAAAAGAACGGAAAAGTCTTCCTCGACCAAGTATTTATTATATTACGTATGCAAGTAATCTGATAAAATAAAACTACTAGGCAAATTGTAGTGCTAATATAATATTGATAGTGAGAAATTACTTACAATTTTTCGAGTTGATATTTTCGTAATGCCCCAGGTGTCAATTTCCTGTATGAACTTTTGTTCTTTTTATTTCCCATTTTTGTTCACTTCAGCTTATTTAGTGCGTAATGTTTTTTATAATCCAAAGCTATAACGCGGGAGAAAATTGGCGTGCGTCCGTCCTCGAAGACCTCTCGGCCGGCACTAAACGGCCCGCTCGGCAGGCATGAGCGCTTGAAATGCTCAATATTGTCTGATTTTTATTCTTACAAAAATAAATAACCACTTACATAAAAATCTTCCTGACCCAGCGCTAGAAAATATTAAAACCAATTTTTTTATATATTACTTAGAAGGTTTCGTAATATAATTTTTTGCTAAGAAGTACGTTTGAAAAATCGATTTAGTGTCATCTTTGCGATTTTTTTTTATCGAGTCAATTATTATTAATTACGTTTCCGTCTTTAGACAGCGCTTGACCATATGTTCAATTTTGTTAAAATGATTTTTATTTTGCGCAATATTTACATTACTTAATCAGATATAAATAGCTCCAAAAAACTTAAAAATAGTACAACCTCGCCTTAACAAGGCGTATCGTATTACCCAGTAACTGGGTTGTGGAGGTAAGATGAGCGGTCGCTTCATGTAAAATACTAGTATTTGCTTTTTAGGTCTGTCTGCGTGTGACCGCGTAGTTCTTTTAAACTTCGCAACAGATTTTGATGTTGTTTTCACCATCATTTAGAGAATTTATTCCGCAAAAATATGTAAATAATTCATTAATATTAAACTTACAAATCATAAAGAAATCTCCATGTTTTGTCAAACCGTAAAAACCGCGATAGTTTATTTTTATTGTTTTCTGTTAAAAGGCCAACTGAAGCAAACACTACGCGAGTTGGAGTCGCGCGGCAACGACTCTCTGGCGGTGTACGGCAACAACATGGTGGAGCTGTGCCAGCAGGTCAACGCGGCTGTTGCCAAGAAACAGTTCTCACAGAAGCCCAGGGGCCCTATCGGTACGTATGAAAGTTATCCGCAAAAAGTTAAAGGAAGGTACAGCTTTGCAAAGTAAAGTGTACGAAAACTCAAAGCATTTATTTCAAATAAACCAATTACATGCACTTTTTAATTGTCAAGGGGTCGGTCAATCAGAAAGATGAAGCTAGTTGCCCGTTCCAAAGCGTAGTAGGTACCTATGGAGAAGAACGGGCAAGAAAGTCCACAGACATTCTTTTAAATCAAAATAATATGGTTACAAAATATTGGCTACATCATTCACGTAAAATTATGAATATGAAAACGATGCAGAATGTTAAAAGCATCCTTAATGAAAAGATAAAAAAAAATCAAATTCAAATATTAAAATAAGCCATGGCAGCAAAGAGATGACCCGTGCGCCCGTTCACGTACATGACGCTTCGGTAATGGTCGTGTTTAGTTAGCACGAGCGTCGCGCCACAGAGTAACCACAGACAAAAATTCTTTGAACTTTTGTACTACCTCGCTTTGTACACCTATCATTGCACGTTAGTATAAAGTTTTCTCTCTGTCGGATTACCTACTCCGGTCTCAGATCGTCATTTGTCATTCAAAAGTACAAATTGAAAGGAAAAAATAAAGGAGGAGGGTAATCTGCAATGCTAGCCAGCTACCGGCGCGCATATTGCCCGTAGCACAGTGTAGGTACCTACTGTAGCAGGATTATTACATTTACCCAGAATAGCACCGCCTAGTACTTTTATATGAGGCGAGGCATTGCTGATCGGAATATCTATTCAGCCCGTAATGTCCCACTGTTGGGCAAAGGCCTCGCTTTCTCTTTCACACATACGTCTGTAAAGAAAGAAAGAAAATAAGTTTATTTTAACCCTGCAGGTTAAATAAGGCACTCAATGTACACACACAAAAAACCAGAAAAAAGACTCTGTTTGTGTCATTTGCATTGCGAGCCAGTCCTTTCGGTAGGAGTAAAGTTCGTCCCTGCGTCTTCGTCTTGGTTTGCCGCGATGTTGTCTAGCATTGAATGGGACCCAATCGGTGGTTCTTTTAGTCCACAGCTCATCTGACATGCGACAGACATGTCTGACCAATTCCACTTCCAAATCACGGATGTTACCCAGAACGCCAATGTTCTGGGTAACATCCGTGATTTTGGTTTTGGCGCGCGGTATTGTGTTTTTTACAAGGTCTGATCCAATGTCTGGTGCATTAAGTCTGCCTCCACCGTTTTATTAAGCATAAAGTTTAATACATAAGTACATTATGTTGGACTTGGACCTGTTGCCGCGAGGTACGTACACTTTCGTGAGTGACGCGCACGGTTGCCGCCGCTGGCTCGCTCACTGCGTAGTGACTGAGGCCGCGAGGCGTCTGCTCGTTAGTGCATCTGTGTTGCATGACACATATTGGTCGGACCACATGCGGTTACAACTACAGTGTAACTTTAATATGATAAGACCTACAATTGTCACACCCAATCGAACAAAAATTCTGTGTTATGGGGTGAACGGGACACTAGCCAAATAGAAATATACAAAAATATGTGTCACGCTGAGCTAAGGGAAATGCATTATCCATTAGAGCTTAGGGAATGTGCTGATAGGATTTGTGCGGATACCAATCACAAACTCATACTAGACAACATATATTAAAACATTGTGTCTACACTCATGGAGGCTGCCCAATGTCCCAGTAATAAGAAGGCGAGTCAGGGTAGGAAGGGTAAACGGGTTGTCGGTTGAAATAGGCATGTTAAGCGGGCTCACGCGGACGCCCGGCTTGCGTTCCAAGTCTGGAGTATAGCAGGGAAACCGAGTTGTGGTACTGTATATAATCCAATGACTGAGATGAGAAAAGCTTTTAAATCAAAGCTAAAATGGTGCCAAAACAATAAAAATAAAATAAAAATGGACATAATAGCTGAAAACTATAAATATAAAGACTTTTCAAGATTTTGGAGGAATACGAAAAGATTGAACCCGAGGCCGGGCGTCCCCGTGAGCGTAGCGGGGCATCATGAGCCTACGGCTATAGCTGATTTGTTTGTGAAGCAATTTAAAGTTGAATCTCCTCTAGGTTCAGCATCGCAGGGGGTCGATGCTGAGGAACGTTGGACGGATTTGAGTATCAGGTTCTCAGCGAAAGATGTCGCTACTGTTTTAAACAATATGGTAAGGGGCATGTCGCCGGGGCATGACTTCCTCAGCATCGAGCACCTGCAGTATGCAGGAGTTCACCTGCCTAGGTTACTGGCGACGTTCTTCTCGCTCTGTCTGAGCCACACTCATCTGCCCAGCGATCTGATGAAAACTGTGGTCGTGCCAATTGTGAAGGATAAGACTGGGGACACATCAGATATTGTAAACTACAGGCCCATTTCGCTTGTTACTCTCATTGCTAAAGTGCTGGACAGTATGGTGGATAGGCATATGGCAACCCGCATCGATCTGCATGATGCGCAGTTTGGGTTCAGGCCTGGTCTCTCCACGGAAAGTGCCATACTGTCTCTCAAGAATGCTGTCCAGTACTATACGCACTCGAAAACGCCTGTTATCGCGTGTTTCCTGGACCTATCCAAAGCGTTTGATCTGGTGTCGTACGACCTGCTGTGGCAAAAATGATTAAATTATTCTTCAGTGGATAGGGAAGTTATATCAATATTAAGATATTGGTATAACAATCAGATTAATTGTGTAAGGTGGGCAGGCTCATTATCGGATGAGTATGGGCTGGAGTGCGGTGTGACGCATGGTGGCCTGACCTCCCCCCGCCTCTTCAATCTATACATAAACCGGTCGATTGGTTGATCGTTGAGCCCAGTAACACTTATCAGGGTTGTTATGTTGACGGAATATGCGTAAACAATATCAGTTACGCGGATGACATGGTGTTGCTGAGCCCATCGATTAACGCAATGATGAGTCTGCTCGAGATATGTGAAAGGTATGTGGAGTCCCATGGGCTCAGATACAATGTGAAGAAAAGTGAGGTACTAGTCTTTAAGGCAGGCACAAAAACTACCCAATTGTACCACAGTTGAAACTTTGCGCAAGTCCCCTAAAACAAGTCACATCTTTCAAGTATCTGGGCCACTGGGTTTCCGAAGACCTGAAAGACAACCTGGACATTGAGCGTGAGCGCAGAGCGTTGGCTGTCCGCTGTAATATGTTGGCTCGCAGATTTGCGACATGCTCGACTGACGTAAAGGCTGCGCTGTTTAGAGCGTGTTGTCAGTCATTTTGCACGTGCAGTCTGTGGGTCAACTATACGCGGAGGGCATACAGCGCTTTGCGCGTCCAATATAATAATGCGTTCAGGGTGCTGATGGGGTTCCGCGCTACTGTAGTGCTTCCAGCATGTTCGCGGAGGCGGCCATTGATGGTTTTCACGCAATAATGCGCAGGCGATGCGCCTCCATCATGCACCGAGTACGCGCCATGGGATAGCCCCATACTGGGACATTGGATATGCCTACATGCCAGTGGGGCGTAGGTACCTAATTAGATAAAACTATTTTTCCGGGTAGCTATATAAGTACTAACACTAGTTCTAAGTTTTATTTTGTATACTAACCAATCAATGGACTCTGTCTGAAATATAAGATTTTTATTTTATTTTTTATTATTATTTGTCAGGCGCTTATCTGAAAGTGAAAGAGAAGAAATGGGGCGGAGCGCTGGAGCACATCATCGGTGGAAGCATCCAGGCTTTCTGTGTGAACACGCCTGAAGACTCCAGGAAACTCTTTCAGTTGATGAATCAAGTGAGTATTAATAATAATAATAAACGTTGTCGACATGTGGGATGTGGACTCAGCGATCATTGTGCCGATAGTCGTGGCAGCCAATGTGTTAATAGCCAAGAGCCTCGACCAACACCGGAGGCTCTCGTTGGACAGCTGGATCAAGGGCTTGATTCAGAAAGCGGTACTTCTGGACACGGCTCGCATTGTCAGGAGGATCCTCTCTTTGGAGCCCTGACCGCCGTTACTATGTATAGACCCTGTTCCCGATACCGGTGGGCTATTATTTTTTATATTTTTAAATGTTTTTATATTTTGTGTATTCTAATATTGAAAAATATAATTTATATGTATTTATTGAAATAAAGTAAATAAAAAACGTTTATGTCAGGCATTGGCACCCATAGAACAAAAATATACGAGTTTCACACACACTCGGGACAAAAAAAATCATGACAAGCCGTGAGCCCGATGTTACTGACCGTCTGACGGAGGGTACCGGGTTAACGAATTATACAGCACGTGGCGGGCCACTAGCCACCGGGCAGTGTACAAGCACATGTGCTGCTCTCGTCGTCCTGCATGCAGGCCTGCAGTGTGGACTGTCTGTGAGTCCTATGACAAAGAGGTGTTTATTAAATGATGTGGCCAGTTAAAGCTGCTGTAACTGTACGCAGCTGTTGTTTAGTTAGTCGGAGAACCTGTTTCTTGAGGCACGCCCAGTAAGTACCCTACGGTCGTACCTGGGACAGTCTCCCACGTTTTAACGTATGTTCCCTACTACTGAGATCTGTCAAGCCCCTTTTTTATTTATATTTTTTATTATTTCTATACAATTTTTGTTATATAATCCTTAAGCTAATTAAACCTTAATAATAGGGGTTAAAGTATGAAATTGCCGTTTCATTGTAATAGGTACTTCGAATGGACATAGAACCTTCATGGTTTGATATTTTTAAGTGAAACTTTATTCACATGGTACCTATGAAGTTCTTCTTTTAAAAAATGTGCAAGATTCGATTATCGACTTTCAGTTGTTTTTTTTATTCAGCTTAGACAAGAAAGATGGATACTTCGAAAATTCGAGTTAATTTTGAATACGAGTTCCGACGCGGAACTAACGCGGCAGAAACAGCTCGCAATATCAATGTTGCGCTTGGAGAGGGGACTGCTAATGAACGCACCGTGCGATTTTGGTTTAAACGCTTTCGTGACGGAAAAGCAAAGCTTACCAATAAAAAGGTAATGGTAACTGTTTGGTGGTCTCAGCATGGTGTTATTCACTATAGCTTTCTCCGATCTGGTCAAGCAATAACGGCAGATGTCTACTGTGCCGAACTCCGAACAATGATAGCAAAACTAGCAGTGAAACAGCCCCGACTCATGAATCGATCTTCACCATTATTGCTCCATGATAACGCGAGACCTCATACTGCACGAGAAACCATTGCAATTAGAAACCATTCTTAACCCTCCGTATCCGCCAGACCTTGCTCCAACGGGCTACCATTTTTTTCGTGATTCGGACAATTTTCTACGTGATAAAAAGTTTTCTTCTCAGGAGGCAGTACAAATTCTTTCTTTCTTTCTTTCTTTCTTTCTTTCACAATGCTTTCACACAGTTTGTCGAATCTAGGTCACGAGAGTTCTATCGCAAAGGCATAAATAACCTTCCTATTAGATGGCAGCAATGTATAGATAATATTGGTAATTATTTTGATTAAATAAATATGTTAAATTAAAAAAAAAACGAATTTCAATTTTTCAGTACAAATCGGCAATTTCATACTTTAACCCCTAATATATAACTTAACTATGAACAATAAAAAAATTCTAGAACAAAAACTGTTACAAAGGTGAGTTGATCAGTTGGCACATTTTCATTATACAAAATCCCTTATACTAATTTCTAAACTTATGTTCCGATTTTCACAATTTAAACGGAACTATTCGTTTTATATCTAAACCTATCCTTTAAAACAAAAATTATCAAAATCTATCCATAAACAAAAAAGTGAGTTTTCAAGTTACGAGAATATGCTTTAACAAAATTATACTTGTAAGAATCCTTTTTAAATCAGTCTTATTGGTCTGAAATATAAAAACTAATAACAAATCTGACCTAGATACTTAATATAGATATAAAAAAATACATGAAATAAATCTCTTTAAAAGTTCCTAACTAGTTACTAAAAATTTCTACTTAACGTTTTTGCGTAGCGGTCCCGCCACTACTTGCGCCCTGGTGCTCAGATAGGTTCTTGTCGCCGACATGTAGGGAGTGCTTACTTTGCCTGCCTTCATTTACCTTGGTCATTATTTGTGATGTCGGTCCCTGGTGTATTTCCTTACCAGAGTGCGTCCAGGAGAGGAGTGACACGATGGCCTATTCGATGCAGCCTTGAGACACACATTCCTGCGAATTCCTTCAAACGTACATTGCAGTTTTTATTATTGGACTCAAGTTCTTTAACACGGCTTGCGGTAGGAGTAAACTATAAGAAATCGTCACGTAATGAAAAAGCGTTATACCCCCTTTATGCGATTTTCTCCCTCGTGTGTCTCTTTCTCATTATATACGAGTGTGTGTGCGTAAGGAACTTCGTTCTCGACTAGGTCCCCTGGCCGCACACGTTTTTTGATTTTATTTGCAAAATATGTTGTGTGCCTTTTAGTCTCTGCTAAATAAATGTTTTTCCTTTCTGATAACTCGCCAGGTATACGGCTCCCGCCCGAAGCCCAGCGTAACGTGCAGCAAGTTCCTGCCGCGCGCGCACGACGTGCGGGCCACGCGCGTGCGCGCCGGCGCCTACGTGTCCGCGCTGGACTCGCTCGACGTGTCCGACCCCGTGGTCGCGAACTTTCTGATCGATAACGTTAGCATGGAGAGGGTGCTGCTTGTTCCTGACCACGGTGAGTGTAATAGTTTTCCCATTGGTTTCAGGCGACACCCCATAGATAAATACCTAAACATATTTTTATTATGTTCTGCGATCGGAGTATGCAACCCGCCAGAAAGAAAACTTCATACAAACGCGCAATGATAGGTGTTACTACAAATTCAAAACGCGGCAAAACAATACTTAGAAGCTTGGCTTCTGTGGGGGATACTCGATTGCGCGATGTTCGTGCTAACTCGAAAACACGAAGATAACCGAATCGCATACGTTTCTGGATTAGCTATATTAGGCTATCTACCCACAGTAGTTTTTATTTCACGGATGCCATTTTACAAGCGAATCTACACCTTATTGCTAACGTCATAATGGTTGAAATAAGACTTGGATCTTAAAACCGCAAGCGCCCACGCACTTCGATTTTGTACTTTAAGCAAATCGATTTAAAACCTCTTCCGTACAGTATGCTCCGTGGGAACTAACTTTACAGCTGAGAAAGAGAGGGTCTTGAATCATTCACCATTCTTAAATAAACCGTTTCACAGAGGACGCGGTTCGTCTATCGGACAACGAAGAGAACGTACCAGAGAACTGTTCCAAGATAGTGACCCTCGACTCTACGGAGTACCATCCTGCGCCAAACTACCGCAGCTACGGAGGGTCTGCGCGAACCAGCCGTCTGCTGCACCTCAGCACTGCCGAGAGGAAGAAGTAAGCGGACACTGAAGGAGAAGAAAGAATAATACATTTATATCTATAAAGATGGGATTTCCAATCCTATCCCATATATGTGCCCAGAGACACCACTCGAAGTCACACGACGTCGCCCGATAAGTCTGGCGTCAATATTCGAATGATGTATCTGGAGACACGTCGCGGAACGTTTGTGACTGGTACATTCATGATTCTATAACAGAAGACATGAGCACTGTTCACCACGCTCAAGGCATATTGGCCATGAATTCAGATTTATTTACACATACTTAAATATAAAATATATCTAAACAGGCAAGTGCTAGCCGAGATAAAGGAGGCTGAGGCAGCACTCGAAAAGATAGAAGCGAGCGCGGAAGAGTTAAACCAAGAAGCGAAGCAGGCCCGAGATGCCGAGCGCGCCGCCTCTAAGCAGCTTCAAGCGCTGCTGGCTGAACGGCACCAGAAGGATGAAGCGGCGCGCGTCGCCGCTGAAGCGCTGGACCAGCAGCAGGCACCACAGCACGCTGTTTTGGTATGGAACTTACATAATGTAGAACCCCGGCGTTAAGGCGTAAGCGCCAGGGTAGCCCGCGAAATTGAAATTTTCTTAAGTTTTTATTATTTGCAGGTCAGTAAACACATCAATACGACCCTTCTTAGAGTAGTCGGCAATAGGAAACACTGACCTCATCTAGTTTTAAAAAATATGACTGAAAAGTTTTTGCCAAAATAAAAAGGCTTTGTTCTGGAATATTACTTCAGGTGGAAGAGTTAAACATATCCAAAGAGAAGTTGAGTAGTCTTCAGAAGCAAGTGGACGAGTTGGCAAGCAAGGAGGCGGTCTACCGACAGAAGCTGGACGAGTATGACGTCAGCATGAAGAAAAGTAAGAAAGAGCTGGCAGAACTTAAGAACACTTGTAGGAGCTTGAGGGTAAGTTTATTGACTAGCTCGCCATTTTTATTTATTTTCTTCAAACAGCCATCAATTAAATACATTGATTTGGTTATGGGACCTTGTGAAGGCTCAGGAACCCCTTGGATGCGAGAAGCACGGAACCGGTCGAAGTGGAGGTGCTTGGGGGAGTCCTATGTCCAGCAGTGGACGTCTTACGGCTGAAATGATGATGGTTATGTGCCAGAGAAAGGGTTTAAATCGATTAAGAACCTTTACTTTTGGTCTAGTTCCATATGAAAGGGAGCGAACCTATTGCCGACAATTGCGTACAACTCTATTCAGTTTCAGAGAATTCAAATCTTCTATGCCCAGCACGATATGGCTGTGGACGATGATGATGATTGAGCATTTTGTAATAAATTTTAATCCTAACTATAATGTTGTAATTGCGAAAGTGAGTTTGTTTGTTACGCTTTCACACTGAAACGGCTGAACGTATTTGGATGAAATCTAGTTAAAAATAATTAAATAAAGGGGAGAAAAAAAAATTAAATTGAAGATTTTTATATAGAGCCTGGCATAACTGCTGTCGCACCATTTTGTTTTTTTTTTCAAAATGGCGGCCGCGCATGAACCCTATTATAAATCGAAAATATATTAGGACCAAACCATATTTCATAGAAAAGTGCAATACCTACGTAGTCAAAATGTATGGAACGAACGAATTTTGTTTTTTGCTTTCTTCTTACGGTATGTTTAATCGTACGACTGGCAAAGTGTGCGTTTACCATTCACCCTCTGCCTACTCTTGCGTGCAGGCGCGGTACTATGTTCACGTTGTAACCTCATGACTGATATCTAGGAAGAGATAGACCAGGAGCAACTGAAGCTTGACCAAGGCGTGACTGAACGCAAGACGTACGAACAGCGTCTTCGAGAGGACAGCATCAAGATGACGCAAGTAGAGGTTATTCTTGAAGACAAGCGAGGGGTTATCCGACAGAAGATTGAAGAGGCTGAAAAACTCTGTCCTAAGGTGCCGAATCCAAGGTAAAGGAAAAAAAATAATTTCCTAAAATCAGGTTTTAAGTAAACAGCTAAACGCGGGGTTAACGCCCGCCCAATTGTACCCCAACATAATTAGTTGAAATTATGAAACTAAAAATTAAAAAAAATCCTATAGCTACGTCTGTAAATATTCGACAATTCACTAAAACGGGCCCTATTATACAGTCAAATTAAATTACCTAGCGAAACTCCACAAACGTGGTGGGTACCGATATGAAACAACGAGTAAAAAAAGTGATTTTTGGGGTCAGCGACCGCTGTACTGTAGTTCTTTGAAAACTACAGTAAAGCGGTCGCTGACCCCAAAAAGATCTTCAAGTCACTTCTTTTACTCGTTGTTTGATATTCGCTTTTTCTCGCTTAGAAAAAAAGTTTGTGAAACACTTCACATATGTACGGTCACCAAAGGAGATAAGTAACCAGGGTCGTCGGATATAGTTTAAGTTTAGCAAGAAACCGATAAGTTGCAGTTTAACAAGAAGCCGATGGATGTTTTCGAATAAAATTTAATTTAATTAATAGAAAACAAACAGTTCGTTTATCAAATTCAATTTCATTCGAAAACATCAATCGGTTTCTTGCTAAACTTAAACTATATCCGACGACCCTGGTGACTTATCTCCTTTGGTGACTGTACGTGTTCTTTGTTTCATAATGTTCAGTTATTGTTATTAACGCGTGTTTAACTGATTACTTCCACAAACAGAGACACGGCGATTGTGACGAACGAGCTGAAGAAGATTCAGTTGAAGCTGAGCTCGATCCGGAGCGACGGGCTCACGGAGGAGGAAGTGGCCGAGAGGCTTCTGAACGTTGAGCGCAAGTACCGACACACGCGCGAATCGCTCGTGCTGCTCGGGACACTTATAGAACAGGTGAGTGTGCTGACGCCATCTTTAGGAAACCTTTGATATATAAAGCCAACAACGATCACACGACCAAAAACTGTGGAACGGAGTTGAGTTTGAGTTTGTATTCCTCTATGGTTTACCGCAAATTGTAAAAAGACGAGCCAAAAGGTTAGAACATTGTAATAGTTATAGATTTAACCTTTTAAATTTAAATGATTATCATCACGCTATACCTTTACGGGGCTAAGCAGTCAATTAAGTGACATATCTAAGAACGGGTATCTTAGTCAAATTCCAAGAAAGCAAATTAAGCTTAGCGGTTCGAGGATTGCTTTAAAACCCGAGATTTTACAATCTCGGGTTTTAAAGCAATCCATATAATTGGAAGTGGAACTTACGTTCCACTCCCAATTATTGTCATTTTTTGAACGAAGCTCCTGCGATGAAAACTAAAAACTTATATAGGGAAGTTTTATAAAAATTATTTATATATACTTTATACATAAATTTACTCTACACCACAAAAATGCATAACAAAAAAAATTGCTCGAACACTAAAAATATAAAATGCGTGGCCTTGTCGCTCGTTGAAAAAAATGTGGCTGTTATTTCAGTATATTGTGGTGGTTACGACTTCCACACGAGACGAAGTCGCGGGCAGAAACCTTTAAGCAGAAGTCTAGTTACGTACCAACTTCCATGTTTCTAACAAAATACCTGTTACAACAAAATACCTTGTGAAATATTGCAATTCAATGAAACAAAATTTAAAACTTATATTAAAAGTACACTTTGTAAACAAGGATATTACAAGTTAGAGGATTATATCCAAGATAAGAATGCTTGGAAACATGCTGGTCCTGCTCCATAGGACAATCTCTAGAGTCTAGATAAAATCAAACTGGTTGATAATGTAATGGTTTTGGTTTTTTACATTTATTTACATTCTGTAATTACTTAAACTCTATACCCGGATATTACTTTTTATTTTTTTTATGAAAATTGTCTACTTTTAGAATGTTTGTAAATATGTGAGCAATCAACCAATATCTCAAGCAATCAATCAATCAATATATCTATTGTGGCACCATGTATCTATCAAATAGTTAATTTATATGTCATGGTTTCATTAATCCGTTTTAATTCTTTTACTTATTGTGGTATAGTAATTTTATTTTGGTGAATGCTTATGCGCACCCCGCAGCCCCGGCCATACGCAGAGCTGGAACAGCGCGCTGGTTTTAGCCGATAAGAGTCCGGCATACCCTCCGTCACCCCCACGATGTAGGAAGTCCATGAGGATTTCCACTGCGAAACAAAAAAAAAAAGGTGCATCGTCTTCACATATCCTACTAATATTATAAACGCGAAAGTTTGTATGGATGGATGGATGTCTGTCACTCTTTCACGCAAAAGCTGCTGCACGGATTTGGATGAAATTTGGCACACAGATAGTTTATAACCAGGATTAAAACATAGGATACTTTTTATCCCGACTTTCCCCACGGGATCGAAACTTGTGCGGGTGAAACCGCGGGGCGCAGCTAGTAATTACATAATTAATGTACGCAAAATATTGGAAAACATTTTAAAAGAGTAACGGTGGAGTTTCTTGCCCATTCTTTTCCATACGAAAACTACCTTTTGGAAGGGGCGACTAGAATCAATTCTATTTTAATGTAATTTTTGTCGTTCAAAAGTGCCTTTTATGTGCCTGTTTGAAATAAATGATTTGACTTTGACTTTAACTTCAACCAAAATGACTTTCTTTCTTTTTTTGATGACTTTAGGGGGTGATTTTTCAAAAATCCTGGAACTCTTCTCCAAATTTCATGCTGTGGGGCATAGGATGTTGCGTTGTCAGTCATTGAATGAATTTAAGATTTTTAACAAGTAGATAATACCTGGAAGCCCCACAGTAAAACTTGATCATATTTCCCCTCACCTCGCGCCCGCGCTGAGAGATAGACGCGATTCATTGTCGCTTAGCTTAACATATTGTATTAATAGATAAAAGTTTTGTAATCCGACTTAACTGTAGTCCAACATAATCAGAAAAGTGTTAACAGTCGCGCTGTGGTAACGATTTTTACCGAAACACGCGAAACTTTACGAAAATCGCTAAAATTGCCAATAAACTATAAAACAAAATGAAATAAATTGTAATATCGTCAAGTAAAGTGAAAGTAACAGTGTGTTAAAAAAAAAAAACAACTACATTGCTTGAGCTGTGGCTCTGTGGCTTTTGCCATACACTCGGCTGTAAAAAAATTCGTAAGTTTTTAAATCATCTTCGACGAATATAAGAATTACTGTAAGGATGAATATTGAACATTGAATGAAATGAAAGCGTCGCTATCAAAATTCGAGCCGAACATAACCAATTAGAACTTCGGAATCATATGCGACTATTTTGTTGACCTTTGTGACTATTTCTTGACTATTTTCTGGCGTTCTCAACATTGATTTTCAAGAAGTTTTCAAAGGTGAGGATTGTGTGGTGAACCCGGACCGCGTCGCGGTCAGCTATATAAAAATTTACTCTGTGGCGGTCACAAGTGAGCGCTCCTGAACTTACGCACTGTAAAACAATGTGCATGTGCATGCACAACTACAAACATAGTCAAACGGACTTCGTGAAATATATTGTTGCGCGCCACAATTAATGCCTGATACATGGTGACATTAGTTACCGCCATCATTATTAGTTAGCGCCATCTAGTTTCGAATAGCAGAACTAATATTCCCTAGCGCCATCTATTATTGAATGGCTGAACTAATAGAGTCACTGGCGCCATCTATTATCGAGTAGAGATGTCGGTGCTGGAACTTACTAGAACTGTCGACATCTGGTCAGTTGGGGCCGGTATGTATTCGAACATTCTAGATGTTTCTACAATAGAAGGTTCTGGAATTAGCTGCGGCACTATATAAGGCCGGGACTAGCCGCGACCAATCAGACTTGGTTCTGCGATAGAAGCGAATACATCGAAAGCGATCTTCAAGTGCGACTTAAGAGCGATTGTGATTTATAATTAGTGTGTTTGAGTTGTTATTGGTGTTGTTTAAATAAAGTGTAACTTTTGGTAATTTTTATCGGCAGTTTTTATTGTCACGAACCCGAAGCTCGTAACAATATCTATATAAACAATTGCCGTTACAGTTACTATTGCTAACAAGCGAAATTGTAATACATATTTTACGTAAACCTTGTTCACAGCTGAACGTCGTAATTGTAGAGCACATGAGAGAGAAATACTGCAATATTCAGAGCTGGATATCTTCCAAGGTGCAGCATAGCTTCCAATCCGTGCTGGTGGTGAGAGGGTACTCGGTAAGATATATTATCTACAGCTTTATTGTCACCCTGCCCGTCTCCGTCCGAATTTATTTATTTTTATTACATAATTTGACTTTTATGACGTCGTAATTAAAAAAAGGGTAAGGTAAGTGATGCGAATATATTCGCTTTCGTATCGTCAAAAGAATAAAAGATAGTGAGCAAATGTGGTCCAAGCGTCGCCAAGGATGAATCATATACCAAATGAAAGGGTACAATGTACTGTTCAAAGATGCAGAAGGGCATCAAAATCTGTCCGAGAGATTTCGAGAAATGATAGCTTATTCTTGCCTCAGAAGATACTACAATTTTTTTATTTTGCTTCATTGTCGAGTATTATTATAGTTTTTTCTTTTTATTTATAGTTTAAAATCATTACTTCATCCTAATCATCATCATCATCGAGTAATGATAGATGTTATATTTTGCTACATTGTCGGTATGTTATTTGTTATAAGTAGGTATTACGTATTCAGAGTTAATAATCTTCGCATCATATTTTTATAATCATCGTTGTTGATCATCATCATGTTTATTTCATCTTTTATTATCACCATTATCAATCGATCATCTTTTCGGGTTGGTCCTGCTTCGCCATTATAAAATAAACAAGAGATAAATTAAAACAAGAAATGTTTTTTTAAGTGTATTAAAAAGAACTTATATACTAGTTACGTTCGCTTCAGACGTCAATAATTACTGAATCCAAAAACTCTGCGGGTCTATGTATGGATTCTTGGGGACGAGCAAAACCCAAGAACCACACTATAACCATTATGTGGCCACTATAATCATCCTTGGCGACGCTTGGACCAACTCCCATACATTATGTGGCCACTATAATCATCCTTGGCGACGCTTGGACCAACTCCCATACATTATGTGGCCACTATAATCATCCTTGGCGACGCTTGGACCAACTCCCATACATTATGTGGCCACTATAATCATCCTTGGCGACGCTTGGACCAACTCCCATACATTATGTGGCCATTATAATCATCCTTGGCGACGCTTGGACCAACTCCCATACATTCTTGCGCACTGTCTTTTGTTTAGTTTGTTTTCATCATGGTTCAGCAGTCATTATCACCATCAGCATCAGCATTTCATTTATTTATTCACAAACAATTTACATTGTGTTTGAAATCGTTCCCTAAGATTAAAAAAATAAAAATAATTAAGCCTTTCCTAGTTGGGAAAATGCTAGGCAGCTGTTGGGGTCGGCTTCCAGTCTAATCGAATCTAGTAGTATCAGCAGTATGGGATATAATACTTTGATGGAAGTGCTTTTGCTTTTTAGGGTTCCGTACCTCAAAAGGAAAAATCAAAACCCTTGTAGGATCACTTCGTTGTCCATCTGTCTGACCCTTTTTCCTAGGAATACATAAGGGAATCAAGTTGAAATTGATATAAAATACTTAGATCTACGGTTCCTTGGAGCTGTAAAAAATGGCGCCTCTAAGACGTTGACTTAGAAGCTGGGATAAATTGCCATTCATGTCGCATATTTTGACACTCGCAAATAAATTAAAACCCATAGGGGTATGTGACTCAGGCTGGCTGGACAAATCTTCATAATAGCTCGCAATTAACTAGGTCAATAGGGCACTTTATGTGACGGCTAAACACCCTTATTTCAGAATTTGTAACGCTACAGAATCTTAGATAATCGATCGAAAATTTGACCAGCCAGATTGAAAACCACTTTTCGCTGGTCTCTCAATTTCGGTAACGAAAGTGATTTTGACGACTTTTTGCATATCAACGGGCGTCACATAAATTTGTAACAGGCATCGAGATAAAAGTTTTGTGATACGTACAGCGGTTTAGTAGAAAAATGCAAAAATCTGTGTCAAGCCAGCCTGAATTTACGTATAAAACTTGTGGCTGGCACTTCCGAATCTCAATAATGGGAGCTTTTTCGAATATGGTTCCTTTACTAACATTTAGTGTCGCAATGTGTGACAGTAATAACGTTTGATTTATGGCGTCACATGTAAGGGTTTACGAGAAATCAATATAAACTTAATGTCCAGCCAGCCTGAGTTCAAACTGGCTGGATGCATGTATCTCCGCTGCCTGATGATCTACGGCCTTCGAAATGTGTTCAAAATTTTGACTGGGACGATAATGATAACCTGAATTTGTGACGGAGAAACTTTGCGTAGTTTCAAAGATATTGATCATTTAAATTTTTTAAGTTAAATGCGAGCTATTTTGAAGATTTGTCCAGCCAGCCTGAGTCACATATAGGGGTTGGGTTTTAATTATTCCCGTTGACTTAGAATCATGAATTTTGGCAAGAAGCAAGGTCTCACAGCACAAATCCTCGTAGGTACAGGAAAATATCAGAAAATCGTTCATTTGTAATTTTATTCGGAATCGAACATATAAAGGCGGTATCTTGAGTTTAGTTCATTCAGTTCGGTTTAGTCTCCAATCTAACAAAATATTTTTTTAGTGCATAGTTAAGTTCAACCTCAGTCTGTATGTATCGCTCGTGCGCCAGGGCCGCATGCACATCGACCACGGCGCGGGCTCGCTGGAGCTGCAGTGCGCGGGGCGCGAGGGCGGCGCGCGCGCGGCCGCCAGCACGGCGTCGCTGTCGGGCGGCGAGCGCTCCTACTCCACCGTGGCCTTCATCATGGCGCTGTGGGAGTGCGTCGAGCTGCCCTTCTGCTTCATGGACGAGTTCGACGTCTTTATGGTTCAGTACCTGGTATTATTATTAACGCCGAATAATCAAGTGAAGAAATGCAATTCGCGCTCGAAAGAGAGGGTGAACCTGCATATTCACGACCGTTCGATTCGTTATCGGATTTGATTGTTGTTTCGTGTAGGGGGAACGCTTCAATATGACAACTTTTACGGTAAAAAAAAATGTGATATAATATAAATTGTTATGCATTTCGTAAAATAACTCATATTCATAACTAGCAAAGTACACCTCTGCCTAACCTTTCGGGGATTACAGGTGTTTTGTTTATGTTGCATGTGATTGTGTAGCCTCTGTTGGAGATCCAATAAATAAATAATAATGTTGGAGATCAAATAATAATCAAACGATACGATATTGATTGTGATGTTGACAAGCATTCTAACAAGACAGATTTACGCGTGTTGTTACAGGATAACGTGAACCGTAAGATAGTGATGGACCTGTTGATCAGCCACGCGCTCGGCAACACGAGGCGACAGTTTGTGTTCCTCACGCCGCAGGACACCTCGACCGTTACCTCGGGACCAAAGATTAGCATACATTTGTGAGTCCGACCATCATCATACGCATTGTATACCTTGTTGAAATTCATATGTCCCAGTCTTAGTAAATATTTGAAGTCCAATTCCTATATTTAAAAACTGTCAAATTAGTGGCAATCTTATCTCAACTACAGTCAATGTTAAAAATGTAGGAAAATTAGAGGTATTTTTGACAGCTTAGAATGCGAACTTTCTTAAAAATAACATAATTGCCCCTCTGCAGGGCTAACAGGACATGAGCGCGATGATAAAAGTTGTTGTAGTCGATTCGTTTTTACTAAAAATGACCGCCATGCTCGAGAAAACCACTCACCGAGACTTCGATTTCTCTTGGGCACTACAAGCCGGTGTAGCCTTATGGTAAAAATTGTAATTTTTAGGGTTCCGTACCTCAAAAGGAAAAACGGAACCCTTATAAGATCACTTCGTTGTCAGCCTGTATACAAAAAAAAACTGTGATAAACTATTTATATTCCTACAAAGTACGGAACCCTAAGTGCGCGAGTCCGACTCGCTTTTGACCAGTTTTTTTTTAATCTAACAACAACGGTTAACTTCCTTTTCATTCGTTCGATTCGACAGTTACACCTCTAATATATTTTTTTGATATAAGTATTGAAGTTTAGTTTTTCGGTCACGTAAAGCCATAGACTTTGAGATCCGCCAGAGGGACTGGAATTCCCTAGGATCAAAGGGATCCCAAATGTCTCTTAACCTTTTTCTTTGAATTCTTCTCACTGTATTTGTATAACGTTCTTAAATAGTTATAATTACATACACACTATCCTGCAATCGATAGCCGCCCGGGCAGACAACCCGCTTGTGTGGGCGCAACGTACAAACCGGACCCGATCTGCATCCTAATTACCAGTCTCAATCTGAATCATTTTGAAGGATATTGCTAATCCATTGCTTCATATGTAGAAAAAAAATGGTCTGCTCAACAACGTAAATGAATGTTGTTGAACTGTCAAAATGAAAGCCATTGCTACTGATGGTGTGTTACGAAATTAGGGTGCTGTTTTAGTTATTTTGTTACTAACACAGGGCCCTCTTCGTTGTAGTCTGAATAAATAAATAAAGTTATTACTTATAATATGGAATTAACATGTTTATAAGTAAATGCTTAGAGCAAAGAATTTTAAATCGTTAATTTTGTCCAGTTGCATTGATAACTGTAGCGTTTTTTTGACGACGATCAAAATCATGACATAACTCATGTGAAAGTGTCAAAATTAGTTAAAATAAGATAGCGCTTGAAGCGGTTAGAAGTCTCTTTAGTCTTTAGTTCTTGATAGAACGAGAAGAGTTGTTTTTGCAGTCATGTTAGCAGCGGACGATAGTCACATGTCGTTTTAACTCGTCAAGAAGCGTCGGCGCGTGTCTTGTTAGCCCTGTTGGTAAATAATTTCGGATAAATTCTTTCCATTTTTTTCATTTTCAAAAAAGATTTTGCCGATGTAGGGCTGGTTTTTTAATCGACAGATAATAATTTATTCGAGGGGCTTGTGGCTAAGTAATAGCCGCACAGGTCGATCGATCAGGTTAAGCTACGCTTGCCGCGGTTGGTTGACCATCTTTACATACCAAAGCTCTCCCGTGCCTTGGAAAGCACGTTAAGCCGTTGGTCCCGGCTGTCATTTAGGGATCTTTGACAGTCGTTACGGGTTGTCAGAAGGCCGAAAAATCGGACGTCTTACCAAGCGGTATCGTATTACCCAGTAACTGGGTTGTGGAGGTCAGATAGCCAGTCGCTCCATGTAAAATACTGGTATTCAGCTGCATCCGGTTAGACTGGAAGCCGACCCCAACATAGTTGGGCGATGGCTAGGCAGATGATGAGATAATAATTTATTTGTGGAATAAAATTGACGCCTGACAAATTTGTATGGAAGAACTGCCAAAAATTGAAAATTATTCCTCGGATATAATTATCTGGCGTTGGAAAAATCAGCCCTTAGACATGCAAATAAAGCAGAGCTTAGGCCAAGATCACACAGGCGCTTATGATTTATTTATCCGTCTTAAATTGTCCAAAATTTTGTTACAGAATGGCAGACCCACGGCCGTAGTACGTATTCACGTATGCATTTTAATACGTAATCCGATGGAGATTATTTTATCATGTGATTGTTATTCATAAAAAAAGTTACCAGTTCCTATGTTCGGAAACCTTCACGATGCTACATGTTACATCATTATTTTTATACTATTTTGTAAGTAAAAATACTATGTGCAACACAGTGAAAGGAAAATAAAAAAAATTACAATTAAATAATCAACACCATTTATTTAATACTATTTCGCCGTGAATTGACTGTACATACAGAAATGTGATCGATGCAGTTATTGCACAAATGACATCCGATTTACTTTATCCATGACATGAGATCACATGCGATGAAATCCGGTATACAATATTGTCGTTCCATTACAATTAGGTACCTTTTATATTAAATTCAATAAATTGATATAAAAATAACTTAAATCTAAAAATTCTAATCATTTTCTACTAAGGATATAATTTTAAATTATTTTAATATAAAGTAACAAATCTAAGTCTTATTTATAAGGCCAGCGTCGCCTTAGTGGATAAGCGTAATCGTTCAACTTAATTCTACATTGAATTTCACTAAAACGAACAATACCCGGTTCTATTGGAGTTAGGTACACTGTACAATATTATATATTAGTAAAAATACAATAAATCCATAAAATATGGTGAATACGATTTGTACAACAGATTAATATTTTCTATACATATTAGTAGTCGTCGAGTAAAATGGAAAGACTCATTTATCTGGACAGTGGAGTTTTGGATGGTTAGTTTTGCAAATAAATCACAGTTGATGTACATTAACTCTAAAATCTATATCTGACCAACGTAAGGACTATTCCTGCTTGCAGCGCATATTATTAGTCAACCTAAAAAGGATCCTCTTTTGTTTTAAAATGGTCAGATAATAGAAGAAAATGTATTATGCCTTACGTTTCACAAACTCGATATAATTCTCGGAAATTTATTATTTTTCATAACACTCGATCTGTTTGATCTTAGCAATATAAATAAATTAAATTAAAAAATGATAGATGTTTATTTGAATAAAAAAAGGAAACATCAGCATAGTGAACTCCTTGTAGATATCGCAAGATATTTAAGCTTTTTTAGGGAGAAATGTCCGCAGACGCCAGAGTGTGAGTTATTAAAATGTAAGTAATTCCTATTATTGTAGCGGATTTTCTTAAAAAAAAAAAAACTATGCAATGGGGGTTTAGAAAATCCGCTGGAAAATCTGTTTAAAATATAAGTAATTTTTGTTAAAATTGCTCATAAGCAACCTAATTTCTGGTTATAAATATTCACAATGGTGTTGTGTTGCTTGCATAATTTGAGTTACATTCAATATTTAGAAATGACATCAAACATAACGATTTATATAAAGCACTGTTACCTACTTAATACCTAAGAATATTCTGTATTGGCGTCAGGGGGATAGAAGTTCATGCATTCAGTTCATTGGCTCTACAACTCATAAGATAGTCTATACATGCGATGCTATTTCATTTCTAAGTATTCCGAATAAAAAAGAACCCACAGGAACTGTACAGGCCAAACGTTTCCAACCAGGTGGCAGTCTTTGGTAAAAATAAGCCGCGAAAGATATTTTCACTATAATTATAAGAATTTTATATCAATTTAAAAAAAAAAACTGTCGACTCAAAGCTCTAGTTATCAGTCTCATGAACGTTTAGCGCTCATTTATTATAAATTTGAAATAAATTATAATGTTCATCAATTTATATACAAAATGTCGAGAAAGTCAGAACTAAGCATACATCTAATTCACTAATAAGAAAAGGGAGCAGTTTCTTGAAGATTTATATTTATACAATATGTTTTTTTTTGATATCCCATAACTCTAGGGGGTCATTGTACTCACTATTATGAACAACTTTTACTATGGAACCAAACCCGAAATCGCGAAACCAAAATCTGGTGTTCCCTACATTTTGACGAGTTATACGAACATAAATGTAGGGAACAGCTGATTTTTTTTCGCGCTTTCAGGTTTGGTCCCATAGTAAAAGTTGTTCATAATGATGAGTACAATAACCCCCTAGAGGTATGGGATATAAAAAAAAAACACCGTTGTATATTATTATCAATTATTGGCATTTGATTTGGATGCTCAAGAATATAATTAGGATATAAACGAGAAAATGATTGTTTGGTAACTCGTGAGTGTGATGCACGATCGACCAGACATTTTTACAAAAAAAAAATGAAAAGAAAAAGCAAACAGTCATAGGATGGTAAACTAATTAGTTAAAGATACAGAATATAGTTTTGATTGAAAAATGATTAATTGCAATGCATTCGTATTTTTATTTACACAAAAATATTATATTATGCGTCCACATTGATAATTTCTTGTGGTGTACTTAGCAATAGTTGATCTATACTAAACATAGGGTAGCTGCTTCCAGCTGACATGGAAACAGCCTTAGTTAAGGTCGATATTACAAGAATTGAGAGAACACAATCTTGTTTAAAAATATAATAATTGCGTTAAAAATTAATACGGTGGATTATCTCTACTTAAACATGGTGTTAGTGACAACATTAATTGTATGGAATGTTTAAGCAGTATGAACTGGCCTACTGCCAGTTAGTCCAAAACCATTGATATATTATACATTTTCATAAGTAGGAACAATATACTATTTACACTTTTATTTGCTGTACAAGCAACATTTTTTTTCTAGCTAATTAAAATCTTACTGAAATAAACAATCCTTTTAAAAAATAGCAGAGAAAAATATCTGTATATTCCAGTACTATTTTGATTAGATATTTTTATTATTTTTTTAATGACTTACTTACATATTTATAACGAAACAGTACCAGTTCATTCCTGGCACACATGTAGATCTGTACTTTGAAATATTTTTTAAGTTTTTATTTTGCTATTTAAAGAAATTCAAGGCAAGCCATTTGCACCTTCAATATTCTTGCAGATCTAGTTCATTAGCACTTTTTAAACAATATTTTATTCAAATAGAAAAGCCAATTGACGAATGATAACTTCTCAATTGAAATGTTACTATCATGCACACTGCAGTCGCGTCATTAGTGCCTAGTGATGTTAATAAGCAGCTCACATGCACGCACGCGTTAGAAACTCACGGATTATTAGTAAAAACTAAATGCTCAATTGAGAGTTACCATTGCAAATCGGCTCGTTGTAAGTTGCGATTCCTATTATAGGCCAACCGCTTAACGGAGACGTTGCCTGAGGTAGCAGCGCGGTGCGGGAGGGGTGTGGTGACATGATGCGAGAGCTCAGTGATTCCTCAACTTGTGACAACTATCACTCCTCCTGCACCGCGCAGCTACCTCAGGCAACGACTCTGTTACTGCCGTCCTATAGTCAATAAATATTTTATGACAATGTCTATCAGTAGAGTTTCTACAATCATGTTTGGTTGAATAAAGTCCGTAACCTATATTCTTGGTGGTCCACATGTGATGACAATGTGTAATAGATAAAGTTATTCATATTTTATCTACTTCTTATTGATGTACATTATATGCGATGTATTTGCATTCCTCGATATCAAATTTAGTAGCCAGTAAATAATGCAAATAAATATTAGTCGTAATAGGTAGCTCTTCAGTTCGATTTATTTTTTGTAAAAAGTTGCTATTGTAACAATAGCAGAATATAACACCTTTGTAAATATACACTTCTTATATCTTAGCCACAAGTCAAGTTTGCGTAATAATCTTCATAGTGAGAATAGACTTTAGCATAGCGCAATTAATCAATCAATTTACCTAAACAGACGTAACGAAATTTTGTGCTCAAGGCGAACAACAGTACAATGATAAAATCAGATGACACCAAACTGTACCAAATCAATAGAGTATTAAACAACTGCTCTTAAAAAAAACTTACTGTCCGTTTCGGAACATAACAAACAACAATAACACACCTTAATGTAAAGTGTGCGATCACTCGGTGGAGAGCCGCCTGGCGTCGGGCGCGGGCGGCAGCGGGCGCGTGGAGGGCGTCTGGCTGCTGGGCGTCTTGGGGCTCTTGTGGTCCGACTGCGGCGGCGTCGGCGGGTAGATGTGCGAGCTGTCCTGAGACGTCGACGCCGCCGTGTCCGTCTGAGTCGACGACTGTTGCTCCACCATTATCTGGTAAACTTTATCCTACCGGACAAAATACCCACCATTGTAATAATATAATAATATTATTAGCATCGATCATTTTGTACGAGTCATTTTGATAAATTATCGAAACAAGGAAAGTTTATTGTAGATAAAGAATTCACAATAAATCATATCGGGAACATAATAGCGTAGCGTGAAGAAATGAGATGCGATTAGCTTCCTGCATTCCTTCTTGCATTTTCAAAATTGTATAAGAACGGAATTATTCTTCATTTAAACAGAACATAATTTTTTGCCTATTATTTCAGTTTGACGATGGGAAGTACTAGAATTGACCTATTCATAGATTGCATAAATAACGCATGAATGCCAAAATCATCTAGTATTTTTATGGTCCTGTAAAAGCCTCGGCCACATCGAATGCATTCATGCGTTATTTATGTGACGCTACTTCGAATGATTTAGCTTAAATCCAGCTTGCAATTAGATTGTTATCACACATGCTGTATCTGCATTAATAAAAGTCAACTGGCCTCTACATTGGAGCATCCATGACATAGGAGAGTAGTGTGTACTCACAAACATGTCGAGAGTGACGTTGTGCGACTGTATGCGGTGGCTCTCGTCCAGGTTGACGTCGGGACAGATGAGGTCGAGGCCGCCGCCGCGCTGCATGAACTCTCCGTCGCCGTTGCGCACCACGCACACGGAGCCCGCCTCGCGCACCACGTCCACGTTCGGCGCCATCCACCGCCAGCATGGCTCCAGCTCCTCCCAGCTGTAACCTGCATACGGCACGCGCCTTTACTATCTCTGTTGCATATACTAGCTCAGTTAAATCGTTTTTGTTTTTCAACTAAACATGCAATTTTAATGTGTCTATTTGTTTGAATCTATTGTTTGTTGTTAAAGGTCTGGCTTGTTAATCTCAATTAACATTATATTTTTACAACCGAAGTGACAAATTGCTGAATCACACGCGACCCACGCGCCGCTAACAAAAAGACTGCTATTTATGTAACGTCTTGTGACCTTCCTTATAGCTTATATCATATTATTAACAGTAAATGTATTGAACTCACCTGATACCCTAATAGCTAGTTCTTTGGTGAACGCGTGTGCCATGGCTGCGGCGGCGACGGCACTGTACGGGTACAGGTTCACGTCCACATGTAACACTGCTAAGTCTATAAATTGTCCACATATCACAAATTCTAGCGATGAATACTGGGGGAACACGAATGTGTATCCTCTGAGAGCGTTTGCGCCTACGTCACTTTCGCCGAGCAGCCTGCGTTTGGCACTCCTGCCTTCACTGGCGAGCTGCATGTACACATTCAGCCAGCTGTTGATGGTGATCGGCGTGATGCTCCACGACAATATCTTCAATATGAGCAGCTCCTCCAGAAGAATTTCGTCTGTGGTGCACGCGCCGTCTGTGACGTACGCGAACTCGCCGATCTTAGGTGGGTACACTTCTTCGACTTTCGCCGCTATGAATAGACATGTGATACCTGGAAGAAAAGATTTTGTTAACAGGTGTCTTATCAGTAGGTTCTGTAGTTTTATTATCAGTTATCTTTGGAAGGTTTCAGCTCTCATTGTTGATGTGTGCTTTACCTATAAGCTGCAACCGGCCCTTCTGAACGTCTTCCGTGTTGGATAGATATCGGTCTACATAGTCCACTGTGAGATGAAATGTTTCTCTATGCAGTTTGTATACTTCACATACCTGTTGAAAGAAAGGGAAAATATAGATTGTGGTACGAAGTTTGGGTCTAGTCGTATAATTATTATTTTATCCGTAATCAGAGGCCTACGCCGATAATGGGAACCCCCATTAATAGATCGGTTTTCACTTCGTATTTATAAGTTCCCAAAGAATGTTATGGCGTATTTCGTACATCAAGCATTTCGAAAGCAACGTTTCATATTATCTCAAACTAACAATGTCTGCAGCTATCATATAAAGGTTATTATTGTCCGTGGACTTTCATTGTTTGTCTCCCGCTTGGGTTATCTGTCCCGGACACTCCCGGACGCCTTAATGGCTAAAGCGAGATTAATTTCGGCTAAGACATAAATTAGGTAAATTGTCTACTTCGCTTCGTTCCTGTTTCTATCATCATCGTACATGTATGACGCATCTTGGTGAAGCTTTTATATGTGAATTTGAACGGGTTCATTGGTCTTTAAGTGCTGTATTTAAGTTGGTGTTTAAATGGTATTGAAATAATACAAAGTCCCTAGGTTGTTAGAATAGGAACTTTTCTTTCTAGTTTAAATGGTGGGCTTATAAAACACTTGCAATCCTTCCCGTTATTAAAAAAATATTGTAATCGCACTTGTTGCACCTTGAGAACGAAGCAACAAACTGTTATCTTAATGTGTCCAAATCAATAAACGGAGGCCCCGCACATGTTCGGAAAGTTCTAAACAGTACTCGAGCGAGCGACTTGAACGGTTCAGTTATCGGTATAAAAAACTTGCGCATTGATATTCTAAGAAATCCGGTACAACTGAATAGGACAAATAAAATTCTTTTTATGTCGCCAAATGTTACGTCGGTCAGAATAAACAACTTTTATGGATTGACTACGGAACTTTATAGAATATGCCTGTCTGCACATAATAATTCTCGCATAGGTACACGCAACTATCGTTTAGAAATACACGAATGACAAATCCCTATACTTACGCCGGAAATGCAAGGATACGAGATAATAATGTGATACTACTATTAGCGCATATATGATTGAGGAAAACCCGTCCGAAATACGCACGCGAAGCGTCTAATCGAGAGGCAGACGAGACGCTCGCAAAAAGTTTGTTACCACAAAGTTAAATGTACTGTTATGTACCTACAGTTCCGGATCGATCGGTGCTAAACTGCTAACCACCGTGAATGGGACGTTATGTTACCGAAAAAAAGTACTGTTTAATTACGTGTCCTATGTTGTCAGAAATCCCATATTGAATTGCCTTACTTAGCAGGTTTTGCTTATTTTTATCCGAGAATTCGTTCCGCGATTGGATTCTACACCTCAAATTCATTGGCCCGAAGATGATAGTGACTAATAATTATTAACATATCATGTCGGTCGTAGTTCTAGCCCTTACATTGACCTATGACCAGGCTTTAATTACTTATGTTTTCGACAGATTTAATAACAAGGCTTGTAGTTAGAATAGTTGAATGTTCAAAGGATGAAAATCTGCGGTAAGGTGAGGTAGAGTCGTGCACTCGGTGCAGTCCAATTATATCGATGTCTTGTTTATCTTAATCTAATCGAAAGATTGCTGTTGTTATTCCGCGCAATAGCTAAATGCAATGTTTTCGATACTGCATCGAAATGAATAAAGAATTATATCTCTATCGCCGGCTTAAATGGCGTTTAGTACATGGATTGAGGATAACTGAAGTAACACTTTATTTAGTGGAACGATAAATTTTACAAGGTTTGGATTACTGCCGCCTTGCATCCAGGAGACTGAACTCCTTGTAAAGCAAGCATCAAGCCATAACAACAATTAAGGAACCGATCGTGCGATAACTAATGAGGTTACAACGGTTTTTCAAAGCGGCGGGAAAGCCGATATGAAGAAGAAAAAAAAGAGAATCAACCTTGCCAATCGGATACACCAACAACTCAGCGACAAAACAATACGAAATTAATATATAGAAGTATTAAATCTTTGAAACCTTATCATATTCATGCGTACAATAGAAGTGTACCACTTTCAAAACAAATTAAATTAGTACCTGGGTTGAACTGGCACATAAATAGTACGCGTCTTATCTAAAAAGAAGCAAAGCTTTGCGCGAAGTGTAACGTTCAAGTTCCATGTATAGGAAAACAATCAACAATGTGCAATGATTTGAATAAGTTATCGTTACTTTTGCAAATGCGCTATTATGATAGCCACAAGAGCCCAGATTTTAATTCCGGCAAAGCCGTTTATTTCTTCTGGTATTATAGTTCGGGAATACGAAAAACCCGGTAGCTACTCTTTTTTTTCTATTTTCTCGGTGAAGGTCACTACATCTTGACGTCTTCTATTCTATTAATAGAGAATTCGCAAAGCCTGAAACTAATCGCCAAATGACTGACTGAACGAATAAGCGCAATTCATGGCAGAAGTAGGAAGAATGTTTGACGAAACGTCTGCCTAATATCTGGGGGTCAATGGCACTTTTCGACATCCCATCGGCTGCGATAATTAAACCTTCTAATACATAATCCTTAAAAAAAAAAAACACCTACAATTACACTTTAAATAAAGGCGATATTGCTGAAAGTCGCATCTTCAAAACGCGTTGGTTAAGAGGTCAATGAACACGACAAAAAAGGGTTCATTGACCTCTATAGCTCATTACTTTCATACAAATGTGTAATTGAAAAAAAATGCTTACCATAACCTTTTAAAAATCACTGTAATGCCGCATGGAAATAAGGTAGAAGGTGTTAGAATCTAATAATGCAGAAGTTTTTATATTGAGAACCATTAGTAGAACACTCATTCCCACATAACACTAAAACATAAGTTTTTGTATAAATTACATTATATGCTAATATCTGTCTCAGGACAAATTGTCTGGCTGTAGATCAAACAAGTACATTACCAAACTCCTCAGTACTCTCCCATATCTTGCTTCCTATGGGAACTAGTGTTCTTATACATTTTCTATAAGATAATGTTCAACATTATACTAAAGTGCTTGGCACTGAATTTACAAATCCCCCAATCTATTTATAGCCCACATTCTCTTAGTGTCAATGGTTTTTTCTATCTATGACTACTTGTAATCATTTTAAGTCATTCTTCATGAGTGACTGAAATTAATGCAAAAATGTGACTCACCTCATTCAGCCAGTCTAGAAGAATAGCTCTCATCCTAGGTTGTAGATTAGGGTGATTGTCAAACATATTAGGGTTCTTCTTATTGCTAGATCTGGCATCACAGTCACACATGCTGTTCCACACATCTGCTGGGTCCGCCCAGGACAGGCCAGGCAGTGGACACTTCCGTTTGGGCAAAGAGGGGCATGGTGTCTTACTAGTGCTGAAATAAAGGCTCCAACTTAGCACACACTTGGCTGTTACACAGATCTGAAGGTTATTCTAGGACACACTGCAGTGTTGTAATAGTCTATATATTTTGCACATAGGTGTGCTTACTATCTCTTTAGGAAGGTCAATTGTGAGCTACCTTTTTGCAGACTGCTCTTTTAACTATGAGAGGTAAAGAAGCTTTTATTAAAACACTATGGTAAGGTAAACGAGTCAGTGTTTTGCTTACAGCATATCATTTTAATATGTAGAGTTCTAGGCTAGACATAATCTCATATTCTGATTGACTTGCAAATTCATTTTGGCCTGAATTGCTAAGTAAGATTCGCAACCTTAGTTGGAATGTGTTGTGTATAAAAGTAGGTAGAAACATACCTGGGTCTCTTATTGGAGTGTGGTGTAGACTCGCCTCTAGCTACATTCTCTAAAGGGCTCAGCACACAATTAGGAAGGTCAGATATACTCGGTGGGCTTAAAAAACTATCAGGGTTGTAGTCTAAGTCTGTGTAAACGCTCCTCGGCTGGTCTACTGGCCCATACTGGGAGCCCTCATCATCACTGGAGCAGGACGATGATTCCACTACTACATTGTGTGCTGGCTGGTCACTTAGTTCCTCTTCTAATACCGATGAGATCTTCGCAGGTGGCATATTCTCTAACTACAACATGGGAAGGTAAGTTACACTCTACATTTTCATCAACAATGAATGGGAAAAACGAAATGATACAAACCTCATCGTCAGTGGAATTTCTTTTTCTTTTCAAGGTCAAACGTTTATCACTGGCTTCACAGAAGGAACTGTAAATAAGTGTAGGAGACCTTAAGTAAACAAACCCTAACCATCAAGGTCAATATTGGGTGTAGGAGCAACAACACTGCACTTACCCAGTTTGTGCCATTATAGTTGGAATATATCAACTGGCACTCTATTTCCACAGCCTGTAACAAAACCACGAATTAGTACATTTGTCAATTATGCTGTTATCGGTCATCAAAACTTAGATTTAGTGGCCTAAAATTACCGCATGTCATGTTCAACTTGTAAATAGGGTTATGTCACTTGACAACCGTAATTGAGGGCATAATTCCAAATTTATCATAAAACGCATGCATTCTATTTTAATAACGAGCTCTCTAGAATAGCATATACATCGTTATTATAAAGTATTTTGCCGTAAAACACCCTCTGTAGGCGGAGGATCTCGCAGCGTGCCCCCTGCTGATTGGCGGGAGAAATTTTTTCAGAGGCTGTTTTAGGGTGGAAAATTACGAGAAATTTGCATAATAAAGGCATTTACATTCACTAGAATACATCAGCTTTGATTTAGGATGATAAAAATATAGAAATACATGAATCAGCTGCGGTAAAAAATGCCACGAATCCGTCACAATCGCGCGCGAAATTCTTCCGTCAGCGCCATTAGACACGTCGCAAGCTTGGGTTTCTCGGCACATCCACTTATGGAAATTGATAAAAATAGCATGCGGACGATACAATATCATCACATTACTAATGTATTATTGAAATATAACGATTTAAATTGAAATAAATCCTTCCTAATCGACTTAACCGTTGACAATATAATTGGCTTGGCTTATCGCCCACCAAAGGTTTATAACCTAATTATGCCTACAAGCTAAAGATTTCTTTCCAAATATTTTACTGTGCAAGATATGCCATATCATTAAGAAATGAAATGCAACTCCATAACATACCTGGTCATTCACAAATTATTCCAAATTACACAAAACGTACTTTGCTCGTGAACTAGATACGATGTACGAACTTTCAACACATTTATGACGGATTTCACTGTATTTAGGTCACTTAAAAGAATATATTCACTGAATATGAGTAAAAATGATACAATTACTGTATTTCTTAATTTTACATGGTACTTTTCAGCTTTTCACGGCTCGATAACGCCCGGCTTTCCGCGCGAAAATGTCGCGGTAAAACTTCGGTACTCAGCGGGTTAACTATTGACTAACTTCATGTTTGTTTCTTCTGAAAACGAAACGTCAGTCGTTCCACGCGATCCATTTCATGAAGAAAATGTGCGTCTTTTTGTGTAATGAAAAAAGAACGGTGGATCTTTTATAAAATGTAAAACAAATGTATTTAGTTTATTGGTAACAAATGAAAGCGAAAGTTTTACCTACGCAGTGGTTTTGTAGGAAAACGTGATGCGTAAGTTGTCATAATTAATAGTTTTACATCTTTCACTACTTCTTTACTTATTTTCTTTGAAATATTGATGAAATAACAAAAATTTTATCAAATTGTATTAGAACGTTCAATAATCCTTAAACTCTTAAGTATAACGTTCAGTAGAACGGAACTCCACCTGAAAACCAACGCTTCTTTTCTATTGGTTGGATTATGCATCCAGCGCCACAGTGCTACCACAATAATAGACAATTTGTTTGTCCTTGTTGTTGGCATCCCAATAAAAGCTAATTTCACGTTGTATCACAGCTGGGCGCCAGCTGATAGAAAATTGAGTATTGAGCGAGAAAAGTCAATAAAGGTGCGCTATTTCGGTATTGATAACGTGGCGATACTGTGACATATTTGTGTATTATGTGAAAGGCAGGTGAATTTCTAGTGAATATCGGTCATAGTAACAATATGGCAGTTCAAAATATAGCAGTGAAATTGTGTGGTGTGCTGCAGGCGCAGGGCGAAGAAGGTAACATGAACACTGTTTATTATCATCAAACGAGTTCATCTAGCCTGATATTATCCTAAAAGCTGTAAAGCCTTACATGAACCTTTATTTGAAATATCCAAAGACATGATAAGTTCTTTTTGTCCGTCTTTATTGTAACATCGCTGTGCAATGAATAATTACGCAGTAGTCATGTTACGCAGTCGTAAATTTCCTTAAGACCAGTTTAGTATTGTGTTATAATTATATTTGCAGAGGTAACGGCGCGTGAATGGCGTCTGTTAGGCCAAGAACAGGATGGGTCGCAAGTCTTGAGCTGGGTATCAGATAAGGATGGCAAAGAGGTCCTCAACATTGGATCTTATACCAATAAAAACAAGACACTGATTACGCTCCACACTTTCGACGAGAAGTTGAATATAATACAAGCATCAGTGAATGCTACACACACTTTGTTAGTTTACATTGTGAAGAGTCTTTCAAGCGAAAGCACTGAAGTTAAGGATCCATTGTATTGTCCTTATTTGATATGCCTAATGCCTGAGAGTGATAGGACTCCTGCATCAGTGGAGGAGCCTTCTATGAAGCAAATCATGGTTCAGTATGTGTATGGTAAAAGCACTAAATACAGTCCCGGAATAAGGAATGATAGGTTCTTGCTTTTCAAGCATTTGGAGTGTAAGTAATATGAATATTACTAAATTAAACTCTTTGTTATGCGTCTTTGTTGAAAGACAGGCTTCAAAAGACATTTTCAGGGGCAACTGAAGTGCATAAAGTTCTTGGGTATAATAAATATGAGGCACAGTACTAAACCCAATACTAGTAATTTACAAATAAACTAAATAGCCACTAACTTTCTAATACAAACCCCAAAGTTTTTGTTCCATTGCCAACCTGGGCAGTGGGCCAAAATGTCACTGGGTTAACAAAAAAACCTAGTTCAATCAGAATAATAAATATATTATCAAGTAGGTAGCTAACCTTTTTGGATTACATTTTAGGCATCAAAATCTACCGCACCCCTATGTTTCTCAATGAATGTGATGACGGCACTGACAAGTGGGGCTTCGATGGCATTTACCCTGAACCTGAGAAGATTGTCAAAGTGTTTTCATGGGCACAATGGGACTGTTTCAATCAGGTAAGCCAACTTCTTACAAAGGTAGGCCACGCACCTGTGGTACCCCTATCCCCTGGTATTGTGGAAGTTCATAAGCATCAGTGATCACATACCACCAGGTGTGCCATCAGATAGTTTACCATTCCATGGCAAGATAGAAAAAAACAAGCAATTTAAAGACATTCCATTTTACAAAATATAAATACAACTACTTTTGCAAGTAACACCTAGCACTGAGTGCTATAGACTAAAAGGTACTATTACTAGATATTATTTTCGACATCAGTAACTCATGTGTATATCTCAGTCAGCCAGTAGTTATGAACAGCACTTCAGTTAAAAATAATTTAGAAGCATGTGCAAATACGGCAAAAAAGCTGTTTACACAACACAAAATATAACTGACTGAATATGCAAGCTTAGGTATTACAAATTAGCATTGCATTAATACTATTTTGCATTTCAGCATTATTTTGCGCTATTATATGTAATTTGCGCTAATAGATGTATTTTTGTTTATCTCAGCCTACTATCTAACCACAGATAAAATGTTGGTAGAAAAGACATAGGGGCCAACTCCCGGATTCGAACTCGCGACAACACGCTATCGCGTCACTATCGAATACCGCAAACCGCGGGGCTATCGCAACTTCCTAAAGCTCCATGAAAATAACTACCTACATCATTCAAGTATCAAATTATACAAGAAACGCTATTATTATATCTGACACTAGATCTTTTTTCACTGTCTAACCATGCCGTCGTGACTGCAGTAGGTAGGCGCCGTAGATACCTACAGCGTAAACCTAATTTTGTGTATTTTAAAATTAGACTTACAAAAATGTATAGTCAAGGAGCTAGGGAACATGTTAACACGTTTATAGTATTTAGACATTCAATACTTTTGTTATTTGAACTCTGCCATTCACTAGGCATTTCTTTAGTACGACTCCATTAAGAATTACCTATGTGGAATTGCGATAGAAATTGAACAAACTTGCAATAGGTAATTTCTCATCAATATCATTCTTTTGTTTCATCCAATGTTGACTATATTCTTTTATCATTGCATGTTTTGTATTAAAAATTGTATTTTTTTTGTTATGTATTTTCTGGTGTACAATAAAGTATATATAAATAATAGTCCTACACTTATTGTAATGTTATTTTGATTAATATTATGCGCTTTGTTCAGGTGTTGTACTACATACACTATCGTCTGCCGACGCAGAGTTTTGCTGAAGGTGAAGAGGTGAAATCGCCGTCGGAAATGACGCCAACGTTATCCGCTTTGCAGTTTCACGCCGACCTGCCGCATGAGACTGTTGTATGTATTTAATATTTTTAATTATATACTACTCTATTTATTGAAGAGTAACTATTACCTACATAGGTACATCGTATCGGTTGGGCTTTTTATTATTATTTTTCAGTTTTTTTAGCTGTAGGTCGTTTTTCTATGCTCTAATAAATAAATAAATTCCGAAGAATATCTTTTTAACCATCTTTGGGTCGAGTTTCAGCTTATTTTGAGTTAACATACCTAAAGTTTTAATGTATTGGGATTCCTAATTAGGTATAATGTTTCACTTTAAGATTTGGTTCAAACTATCTATTAGCTGTACATGCTTTCGTAGTTTTCTGGCAAAACGAACGTGGCAGTTAGCCATAAAAATTGGTTGGCAAAACCATTGGCCTATTTTCCAATTTGATATTATATCGACACAATAGATAAAGAATCACGACTCTTCTTCTTAAAGGTACATTTTGTTTATATTTTACCCACATCAATATGCGTAACTCTCTTACGGCATGTTAATTATTGTTGGTAAAATTGATAAGTAAATTATCACTTCCGGTCGCAAAAAATCCCAAGAAATATTGGAGAAGTGATTCATTTAGTTCAGTAACAAGTGCTCGGTTGCACAATGGTAGCTACTTTCACCTATTAATAATACGGTTCTCGGCAATCTAGTCTAAATTCGTACACATTCATAAATGTGTTACCCGGTGGGCCCGAACGTGGCTAGTTATTCTTTTTTATTACAAACGACTATTTATAGAATAACTGTCGTCGAACACTTGAAATAACCGTGAATATATTATACAAACCTGAATGAATGCCAACGCAATTAACTCAAGTCATTTATCCCAGTAAACTAATCTAAAGATGAATAAAACAATTGCATTGTACTTTGATATTTAATTTCACAAGTTTCTTTTAATATGCATCGTTAACTATGTAAATTATCGAGTAGAAAGAAAGTCACTATGATTTCTATGGCGCGATTTCTGTAAAAGCCAAGTGGTAGTTATTATATTGACTATACTCGATACTTACCGACGATGAGTTGACCACCTATATCTACTTATATCAACAATATGGATACAATAGCTTTGTAATGAAAAGTGAATATTCAGAATCTGTAATTTGCACCTACATTATCTACCCCCCACGTTTCCAATAAACAAACTATCCATATCCAAAACAGGTGCGATTTTAACAACCAGCTTTACTCAAGTAATCTAAAAGAAAAAAAATGGTACTGAGATTTTGTGAAAGGTTCTGCCAGATAAGTTAACCGACCTTACAGTTTTGATACAGTGTCTATTTGTTCTGTAAAACAGCTAAACATTCCGTTGAGTCTGCCACACGTGTCGAGCTCTGGCGAGGGGGCCGCTTGCGGGGCGTACGAGGACGATCCTATACCATTGCGAGTGCATGACTGTAGCCTGGACTTGCAGATCGTCTGTGACCAAAAAGGAGTCTTGTGCATCTGCCATCATTATCTCTATAAAGTGAGTAACATTTCTATTTCTGGTGTTGTGTTAGCCTTCCGTCCGCTTACCTATGAAATATTGGTAACTGTAACTTGCATGGTAATCAACATATAATTTTCAAACTGCTAGGACTCAAGCATGCACTTTCAGGTTTCACCACGATGTATTCTAGCACTGTTTCACCGTTTACAAGACTCACAATAGACTGAGGCGAATTCCATGTGTTTGAAAGCTTAGAGCAGTAGTGTTGGTTTTAACGCCACTTCTGTAAACGTTCAAACACTGTCTCTTTGTTTAAATAACACAAAGTAAAGTGCGCGCTCGCCCAGGGACTTCAAATTTTAAAAAATGACTCATAAAATAAATAAATAAAATAAAGTCCTCCAGACAGTATTTCGGCCACGGCGGCCAATCTCAACGGAGACTAGCCTTCGGCGCGGGAGATATTATACTGCGCGCATAGACACAGATGCACTCCCTCTTCCCTCATTCTCATAATCCGATGGGAGGGTATTCTGACACGAACGGAGAGAGAGATCAGGCGCCGTGGGCACTACTGCCTAAAATTATTATGAAACATGCAGAAGTAATAAAATGTCGTCGTTTCTTCAACAGCCTCTAGATGATTCGACAACCTCCTTGGTCCTAGAAGACAGTGCGGACCTGAAGGACTCCGGCGTGAACTTCGCCTACTCTATAACTCTGCTACAGCACGGTTGTGTGGTGCATAGCGTTGTACCTGATCTGCCGTGGTCGTTGGCCAAGTCTCTGAGACCTTCATACACTCTTTATGCTGGTAAGAATTGAGATAAATTATATCATAGTTTATATTCCCCATGATTTTTTGTCTTTCCTCTTACGCCTATATAAATCAGGTAGGTACTTAACCCAAAGTTTAAATGCGTTTGTAAAGTTATCTACATGTTTTATTAGATCAGCATTTTTCACTAAGCTTGCTATTCTTGAACAACATTAGGATTATTAATTTCAAGAGAGAGAAAAGAGTTTATAGATTTAATTAATTTCAAGTCATCTTGACTTTTTACAGACAACCACCTCTTAGTAAACATTCCGATGCTCTACACCCAAATGATTGACATCAGTCTGAACCACGAGCCATGTTGTCACATCGTGATTCCTATGGACGAGTGTGACAGCGGGCCCAGCCTGGCCCCTGTGCTGGGTTGGGGGGCCCATGCTATGGTCGACTTGAATACGCTGGACGTTGTCACCATGATCGTAGCAGATAAGGACCTGACAGCCACCTTCAAAAGTAATACTGCAGTTGAAAATAAGTTGGCTATTCTTCATTATTTGATTCAGCATGACGGGAATATGGATTTGGCTGAAGAGGTAGGTGGATAGATAAATAGATTTTCTTTTTCAGGCCTGACAAGTAATCTCGAAAATCTGGGTATATATTTTTAAATCGTGATGTGTTAAGTTTTATGATAACACAAAGTAAAGTGTGTGTGACTTACCACACTACGATGACGAGAGTTAAGAGAGAGTTTTAAGATATAATTTGTCTACAAAAACATGAACTTAATAGAATGCACATCTTTATTTTGTTTCAAAATGTACTAAAGATAAATTCAATAAAGTCAAAAGTTGAAACCCTGGCTCCTAAACTAGGATTTCAGGCTTCCTTTTCTTTTCTTTTTCCAAACCTGGAATCTTAATTTAAACGGTAATATTTTAGCTGATATCGTGGATGTGCTTGAACCAACGCGACGGTTTCGGCTCGTTCCAACGCGTGATGCAGGAGTATCTAGTCGGCACTACGTACGCGGTGACGCGCCGCTCTTTGCCCGCGTCTGCGCTCAATCTCATGAAGATGTTACCCTTCACACAACATCTCAAGTTTGCTGATGTTAAGGTAACTTTTTTTTTTTAATTCTAACAATATTTATATCGGTTTAATTATTTTTATTCCCATTAAGACAAATGTTAGTTGCATGAAAATAAAATATTAGTAGGTCCCCAGTGTGGGTACTGCGCGGCGGGTATTTAGCACTTCTTATCCTTAAAATTCTAGCCATTTTTGACCGACGAAAAAAAAACGGTTTTTATGTATGACCACGCATAACTTTTTACAGAGTTGTCCGATTTTTTTTATTGGAAAGGGTATACCCCAAATTTGGTCCCATATTAATTTGGAAAAAAAAATCCAACCCTAAGGGTGGGAAAATGGGGATGATTTATTGTTCACTCACAGATTTAAATGCTGAGTTGTGTATGTATTATTTTATTTATTACTCTACTCAGTGCCACATATGTCTGCCCTTTGGCAAAACAATTAGTAGGTTATAGCTACAAAAAATTATAAAATAAAAGCTTTTTAACAAAAAAATTAAACCGCCGAAAAAACTGTAAAGCAAAAAATAATAAACCTTTTTTATTTAACCTTAATAACTAAGTTCTTAAACTAATGTAAGTATACCTAACTAATTTTGAGTCGGCGCCAAACAATCAATAAACAAATATCACTAAATTGCCTTAAATTTAAACGGCGCCGACTAAAAATTATTTAGGTATACTTACATTACATACATTAGTTTAAGAACTTAGTTATTAAGGTTAAATAAAAACAGTTTATTATTTTTTCCTTTTCAGTTTTTTCGGCGGTTTAATTTTTTTGTTAAAAAGTCTAATAGTAGTTTGTTTTCTGGCATTGAGTTTCCCCACAAAAATCACGAATGGTTTGTGACTGAGATTATGTTTAATTTGAGGCTTTTTTCGTTACGTAGATTTTTTTTTTCGACGTGCTTTTGCCATTCCGTCATATGCCTCATTTAAGTCGTGAACGATGCAGAAAATAGTGCATTACGGGCTGGGGTAGGAAAGAAGACGCGACTTATAGTTTTGTCGAAGATACCTGAACGAGCGAATGCATCGGCCAACACAATCTGAGCTCTCAGTCGGTTCACATATTGGTTACTGTAGTTCTATATTCTAAACAGCATTTAGGACTCATTTGAAAATCATCTCACTTCTAAACGTTTTTCGACTTTTACCATTTGACTTTAATACAACGCCTCGTTGGTGTAGTGGTGGCAAGCGCTACTCAGCATGAGGTCCTGGGTTCGATTCTTAGGTCGAGTAGTGTTATTTGGTTTTTCTATCAGAAATTCCTCAGTAGCAGCCCGGAGATTAAATTCCTCAGTAGCAGCCCGGAGATTAAATTCCTCAGTAGCAGCCCGGAGATTAAATTCCTCAGTAGCAGCCCGGAGATTAAATTCGTGCCCGCGCGAAGGCAATAGGCTCGTCCCCTATTATATGGGACTTAAACATAACTGGCGAAATGTGAGTGTACTATAGGTGCACCTCTGCCTAATTCTTCGGGGTTTACAGTCGTTATGTTATGTTACATCAGCATATTGTGTGTGCTCCAGGTCCGCGATATGTGCGTGTCAGTCAGTCAAGAGAAGCTGTGGAATAGCTCGGTGGTAGTGCTCGCGCCTCGTCAGCGTGTGTGTCAATTCGCGGAGGACGTGTGGACGCGCCTGTGGGTTGCGCTCAATGACCAGACGCAGAAGAGGCTCCAGCCGCAGGCGGTTATAGACAAACTGCGCGTCAGCTTGCATTGTTATCAGGTATGTTTTTTATTTTTGCATTTTCTTGACATTAACTACTATTCTACAAATGCCGAAATTGCGCCTGATGTTGTTTATCTCTGCACTATCCTAAAGTTGACTGTACGAATAATAAACGAATAACCTAACCCATTTGGTCGGAGTACCCTAACTTACTGCGACTATAATTCTGCTCGCGTGTAGTTGGTCACAGTTCCAACCTAACGTAACCCGTTAATAGACCAAAAGTGGGGGCCCAATTACAAAAAAAA
Source organism: Apamea epomidion (assembly GCA_947507525.1). NCBI lineage: Eukaryota > Metazoa > Arthropoda > Insecta > Lepidoptera > Noctuidae > Apamea > Apamea epomidion. The sequence goes on along the minus strand of OX382225.1, from coordinate 21,002,551 downwards.
AAAAAACAACGGGTTGCACTCCGGGAGTGCCGGCAGAAGTGAAAACTTGAATATTAACGTTGTGCATTTTTGATATTTTGGAATGGTTAGGGAATAATTTTGCACGAATTGCTTTAATTATCAGTATAAAAGTACTATTATTTATGTGGTAAAATACAATATTCATTTCTGCTCTCCCCCCGTCTTACGAATTTTCGATCTGGTCACGTGTCCTGACGCGAGATTAACATTTTTTACCTATCACAACAAAAGTGCACAACGCCGCTAAAGAAGTTTTCACCTCAAAAAAAAAAAACATTAGAAGACCAAAACGTTTTTATAGGTTCATTAATTTTTTAAAAGTGTCCATCATTATAAGCGCAACAAGTTTTTAAACAATCAGTTAAATATTTCCCATTATTAAGTAGTTATTGTTCCGTAGCCCGAGGCCCTATCCCGCTGCAGCACGCCGCTGTCCCCGGGCGCGCCGCCGCCTCCCCTGTCCGCTCCACAGCGCCGCTCGTCTATCGGCAGTGGACAAGACCTGCTACCTTTCTTTGAGCTCGACGTTTGCACTGCGAGCAAGCAGGAGCATATCATTGCTGCGGTAAGTCTATGTTCTACAATAAATGTATCTTTTTGTAAACTTACAAAAATTAACGTTATACCTACTAATTGACTGATAGAAATGATGAAGCATATTTTAAGGCTCGTATTCATGGTAAACAACAGTTGAGAAACAGTTGCACAACATATGATGTACTATCGAGCAATGCTGCGGAATTTGTGCAACGTTCACTTTCAATGAATACTGTACTTAAAGCAAAATGCATGACTTATCCAACTTTTAACCCTCTAATCTTAACTAGCATTGATTTGTGACTAACGTCGACATGCGCATTGATTTCTGACGTAAAGCATGCAAGTAACAATTAATATCGTCGTCGTAACGCGGCCGAACAGAACCTTCGCGAAGTGAGCGTGCACCTGATGCGCTCGTGCGCGGGCGCGGCGCGCGTGGAGAGCGGCGTGCACGCCGTGGCCACGCGCTGGGCGGCGGCGCAGCTGGACGCGGCGCGCGCGCTGTGCCGCGCACTCACGCGCCCGCTCGGCGCCACGCCCGTCAACAACCAGCAGAGAGGGTTCACTTTTATGTACGATGCCACGGCTCCTAGTCTATGTTTTGGGTTTTTGTTGTGGTTCTGTTTTTTTTGTTTTCGTGTCCGGTTATGTTTTTTAAGTTTTGCTTCAGGTTGTCCACATACTTGTTAATGGCAGTGGCATCGATAAATAAATTATGCTATTTGGCAGTTACTTTGGACCTGCGGGGTATTTGTGTAACACACTAACAGTAGCAATAGGTTTCATTTTGACAGTTAAACAACATTCATTGCGTTATATACGTTGTTGAGCATACACTTTTGTTCGAACATATGAAGCAATGGATTTGCAATATCCTTCAAAATGATTCAGATTGCGATTGAAAATGTGTTACGCAATTAAGGTGCAGATTAAGTCAACTCAGCGACAATAAGTATGGGAATCCATTTTGTGTTGGTTTTGTTTTGCATTTTTTTTTTTTTGTGGTATTGGCCAAGTTATTGTCGTACCTACCCTAACTACACAAACAAATACGAACTTTAAGCACCTGACAATCGGACATTCATCATTTCATTGGTTGTTTTGTCCAATTTTTAACTAAGCTCCATCCAGTCAAAGGTGTGTGTAATCAGTGTAATGGCAACAAACGAGGCTCATGTCAAAACATGTTTCATTTTGGTTTTTATTTATGATGTACTTTTTTCATATCTGTAAGTCGCTTGTTGCACCACGTCTGGAAAGATCCCGTTAAATGATCTGATATATAATTTCATTCCATTTCTTATTTAATCTGGTAAATATAGGAAGTACCTTTACGGACACTGAAACATACCCTAAATTTAGTGTCATGTCAATTCATTCATTCATTAGGTATGTTAATTCTCAAAAAAAAGAAATCAAAGGTACGGGTTTCAGGAATTTTTATTAGCACAAAACTGACTATAATTTTAATTATTTCCAGCGATGAAATGGACCCAACACACGCGTTCATAGTATTTAAAGTTCTGGAGCAGTACTACTTGGCAACTGACTCGATCGCCTTCCCCCTGCCTCAAGGATTCAGTTCATTCTTCACCTACCTCGGGTACCGCACGCTGCCGTTCCATTCGTTCGTTCAATACGTTCACCGCAACGTGTTCGAGTTGCAGATTGATGTTATGAAGGCTATTATTGCATGTAAGTCCTATATTTTTTTATTATCTTTATATATTATATGTAAGTTAAAGTCGCATTTTGTGTATGCCTGTGTGACCGAGTTGTTCTTTTAAACTTTCAACACATTTTGATGCTGTTTTCACTACTATTTAGAGAATTTATTTCAGAAGGTTTATGTGCATAATCTATATTACAAGGAGAAACTGACTGACTGACATATCAACGCGCAGCCGAAACTACTGGGACTAGGAACGTGACATTTTGCACACGGCTTTATTTTATAAAGTAGGTGAAATTTTTCAGTAGGGTTCCTTTTACAATGAAGAAGGTTAGCACTAAGAAGGGGTTTTTGGAAATTCGACCTTTAAGGGGGTGAAAAGGGGTTAGTTTCTCAAGTTAGCTTAGGTTTTCAAAACTTTCCCTTATTAGGATTAGGATTTTAGGTTAGTGTGTGTATTCAATTACCTCGAAACTCGGTATTAATACTTTTCAGAGCAAATAACCACTTACAAGTATTCAGGTTTTTTGAAAGTTGACCCCTAACGCGGCAAAAGGGATAGTTAGATTTTAGGAGAGGATTTTACTGCGCGTCTTGATAAAATCAAAGTAATCTAATCATTTAACGACAATACACGATTAAATTTTCCAAAATCAGCCCCTTTTGGAGATAGTTTATATAAAAAATATGCTTCGATTTATCGATAAACTTGAAAATACGTGTTGAGCGAGCAGAAAAAGTATATGAAAATCCATTGTTAGCGTGATGTGTTTTTTTCAATTTAGGGCAATTCAGTAGCTAATCTTATAAAATATACTTAGTATAATGCAAAAGACAAAAGTTTTATCAAGCAAGCTCAAAATAATACGGGCCATATACTTTTATTGAACATTAATTGCGCGCGGATTACTTTCTTTTGTTTTAATTATCTACAATTTGTGTTTACGATCTACTCGAAATGCCTTAGAGTAGTGATAGAAGAAGATTTGATGACGTCGCCAGAATTAAAAGAAATTGCCCAAGCTGTTTTGATTGAGAACCTCTTGCCCGAGAAATCCAGAAATAAATATAACAAGACATAAGATGATTTTTTACAGTGGTAAAGCGAGAAAAATGCGTCTTTTTTTTGTAAAAAAAATATATAAGCATCACAACACAAGGTACTTGACCTTGTGGTCTTTGTATTCTATGTTAAAAAGTACAATTTTTTCCTCGTTGGCATAGTATAAAACACTATGTACGTAGCGAGTTGTGTACGAAGCATAATTATATAGATCGAACTAACTCACTCGGAAGAATGTCCAATAACAACTCGCTTGGCCTCGAGCTACACCCTCATTAGTAATCGGTCACTTTCTCCCCTCGGTGAACAATGTATATTTTGTAGGTACCTAGCTCAACCAGTCAACAATCAAGTCGGCAAACATTAGTAGACTCCATAGATATAGGAAAGAAGGAGATATGCCCCGGTAGTTGAAAATGTATCAGAACTCCATGTCGCTAAGACGATCCCACTGCTGCGCCACCACATGTAGTTGAGTAAAAGCAATAGATACAAAGTCGCGCACACAGTTGCAATTCATAAATCAGAACGTACTATACAACCAATTATAAACCTCATCAAACATAGCGTGCATTTACCATACACCGTACAACTACCAACCCTGAAATCGTGAAAATAAAATCAGTTGATCCATACATTATGTCCAGTTATGCGAACATAAATCGATGGATCAACTGATTTTTTTTTCACGATTTCAGGGTTGGTCCCGTCGTAAAAGTTGTTCATAATGATGAGTACCTACAATTACCCTTTTTAAGGATTAAAACGATCAAAATTTAACGGTGTATACAGTATAGAACTCACTTATATGTAATAAATTAAACCAAAAGTAATAGTAGTCCACAGAAGTATAGCTAAATTAAATATTAAATTAAAAACCGTAAATGAAAAAAGTTAAATTTTCAAACAAAATAAATATCAAATTAAATTCAGTTAAAGTAAACACTCTGTTTAGATGTGACTCAGGCTGGCTGGACAAATCTTCAAAATAGCTCGCATTTAATTAGGTCAATAGGGCACTTTTTGTGACGGCTAAACACCCTTATTTCAGAATTTGTGACGCTACAGAATCTTAGATAATCGATCGAAAACGTGTCCAGTCAGCTTGTAGGGTAGGAGTAGGGTAGGAGTAGGCTAGGAGTAGAGTAGGAGTAGGTTAGGAGTAGGGTAGTAGTAAGGTAGGAGTAGGTTAGGAATAGGGTAGAACTAGGATAGGAGTAGTGTCGGAGTAGGGTAGGAGAAGTGTAGGAGTAGGGTAGGGGGTAGGACACCACGCGAACGAAGTAGCGCCGGGCAGCTAGCAATAATTTATATGTCAAAACAACGTTTCCCGGGTCAGCTAGTTTTTACATAAATAAAGGATTTCGAGAAATCAATAAAAACTTAATGTCCAGCCAGCCTGAGTTCAAGCTGGCTGGACATTAAGTTTTTATTGATTTCTCGTAAACCCTTACATGTGACGCCATAAATCAAACGTTATTACTGTCACACATTGCGTCACTAAATGTTAGTAAAGGAACCATATTCGAAAACACTCCCATTATTGAGATTCGGAAGTGCCAGCCAGAAGTTTTATACGTAAATTCAAGCTGGCTGGACACAGATTTTTGCATTTTTCTACTAAACCGCTGTATGTATCACAAAACTTTTAGCTCGATACCTGTCAAAAATTTATGTGACGCCCGTTGATATGCAAAAAGTCGTCAAAATCACTTCCGTTACCGAGATTGATAGACCAGCGAAAAGTGGTTTTCCAAGCTGACTGGGCACGTTTTTGATCGATTATCTAAGATTCTGTAGCGTCACAAATTCTGAAATAAGGGTGTTTAGCCGTCACATAAAGTTCCCTATTGACCTAGTTAAATGCGAGCTATTTTGAAGGTTTGTCCAGCCAGCCTGAGTCACATCTGTTTAGACAATGTACGGGAACCAAGAGCGGGTTTTTTGTCAATTTCACCGTAAAAATAAATACAATAAACACAATTTACACACACACAAAGTCAAGTAATAAGTGTCCATTCCACTGTAAAAATTAAACAAATTGTATTTATTACTTACTCTAATTTACTAAAATCAGAAGTAATGCGCGCAAGGAGCTCCGAAAACTGCGAAAGACACGAACACTATCCCGGAAGACTAGCAGTGAACTGACAAAGCGGAACTTCTGAAATGGCGAAAAAAATAAAAGTCTTAAGTATATGTATGTATATTAGGATAAAGGGTGCAATCATCATAATTAGTCGTTTATCGATACTTTTTCTACACTTACGAGGGGCTTTCAATGTATTCTTATCATCAGGATGATTTACTAATGATGTGGCTAATTTGACTAATTAATTAAGTAATGCCATTAATAATACAATGCACTACAAAACACCTAATCTACTCAAACTTAAAATCCCACCTTGGTTAACACCCGTGGGGTAACCCAGGTTCTTGGAACCTGAGAAAATAATAATAACCTCACCGCCGTATCTCTACGTTGACGTCATGGTGGGGCTTGCGCGCTCTAAACTCTAGGTCTGTGACGGAAGAGTTTACTTTGCCGGTCCTGGATCAGGTCACTGGCTGAACACTGACGAGGAACAGAGCTCCCACCTCATTCTTGCCTTTATTGGCTGGTTTTTTTTTTTTTTTTTGAGGATGGGCTGGTTTGAGTGGAGATTCGCAAGAGCAAACCTGCTCGGAGGAAGGAAATATTTCAGTAAGTTGCTGGTAGGGATCTTGACCGGGATTGTCCTGATAGCCGTGGATTACCTCTCCATTGCTCACAAGCACCTCAGGATATGTTGCCCCCTTGTTGCTACGACACTATGTGCTAGCGACCGTTTTCGGGGGCCCATTATTGAGTGTGCAAGTTGCTCCCAGCCATTTTATCTGTGAATATTATATTATCATTGGTCAGGCAGGGGACATAGACCTTTCATAGTTCAAGGTAACCACCCAAACCTATAATCCAGTATATTTTGTTTCCATGTTCTGCAATAGTCCTGCACCAACCGGGGGTTGTGCACTTGCGTTGTGCATACAGGTATAATCGTCGGATGGTGCCTCCTCATCATTTAAAATTGTCTAAAGGGCCTCTGCGAGTTAGCTTCGGGCCCTGGTACGCATTCCAAAGGACCGGGACCCCAGGGTCCCGAGTAAATTAGTAGATTATTAGTAACAATGTTACTAACGTTATGAGTCCATGTTGTTCAAAAATAAATGTTTTGTTATTATTATGATTCGTCTTTGACATATCTTACAAGCTATTTTAGCAATATTTACATAAACATTATATCTAAACATTTTTTTTTTTAAACATTGCCCCACTTTAGGAATTTCTCCTGTATCGTGGGTGCGTTTACAAACATTTAAACTCACATACACAAACAGCCAGACCCTGAACAACTACTTGTAGGTCATACAAATATTTGTTCCGTGTGGGAATCGAACCCGCGACACGCAGTGCAGCAGTCAATCGCTTGACCACTGCGCCAACCGTGCCGGTCGTTCGTTCGTACATTATCTGAGGGTATAAAGGTAAAATTTCATATAGTTGTGATCATTAGTTTGCTAGTTATTCATAGTCAAAGACAACTGAAATGGCTAACGTGATAATGTTGAACAAAATCGAGCACCGCGCTGTTATTAAATTTAAAAAAGAAAACAAGGAAAAAGTCAAAAAAACTATTCACGAAGAGATGGTGGCTGTTTACCAAGATTCTGCACCTTCGTTATCTACGGTTCAAAAGTGGTCAAGTTCATTTAAAAGGGGCGGAGAGAGTATTGAACAGGACACTCGCTCGGGCGCGGGCGGCCTGGTTACTGCCTCTACGGAAGAAAACGTGAAAAAAGTTGAGATGCTTATACTGGAGGATGCCCGAATGAAGATCAAAATGATAGCAGAGATGACCCACCTCACTGTTGGTTCCGTGCACACTATTCTTCATGACCTTCTTTACATGGTATTTTTTTTATTTAAATGATATTATTTCCAGCCAAAGATGATGAGAACAAAACGACGGTGAACAACAAGCTGCGTCTCATACAGCTGGTGGGCGAGGGCCGCGCGCGGCGGGCGCTGGCCGGCTGGCCCAGCCGCGCCGCGCTCGTGCTGCGCGCGCGCGACCACGCGCACACGCTGCTCAGCGGAGGGGCCGCGTCGCACCACGAGGCCAGTCGACACCGACCCGTTAAGGATACTGGTCAGTACTATACTGGACAAAATGGAAAATCAAGAATGGTTCTAGTAGATTTTAGAACCATTTTCCATTGTTTGTAGTACTAGTGTACAGCACTCCTTGCGTGATGTGTGTACACCACGCACACACTGCCGATCGCGGGGCCGCGTTTATAAGACATTACCTTCTGCCCGCGTGGATGTCGGAAATTATCCCACGGGAACGCGCTACCGGTACTACAAAAAGCCTATGTCCTTCCCCAGGATGCCATCTATCTTCTTGCCAAATTTTATCGAAATGCGTTCAGTGCTTTAAGCGTGAATAGGTAACATATAGACAGAGTTACTTTCGAATTTATAATACTAGTATGGATTCATACCTATTATCCTTTAGTACTTACGCCATCTGCTTTTAAGGGCTTGGTACATTTCTTTAGTTGTAGTTCATAAAAAAGTCTTTGTTAGGGTTGATTTTTCAAGTCAGATAACTTTTATCTGAGGGTTAAAAATTGCAGTTTGCAGCTTTTGTATAATAAATTATATTTATGACTAATTGTCATATTTGTTCTATTGAACTATTGAAAAATCAGCACTTATATAGTTAACATTATTCATAGCCAACATAAACTTTCATTCCAGGCATTGCAGCACTGCCTTCAGGAGAGCGCCTGTCTCCCCTGGACACATTTCTGGACTTGTTGACAGCTAAGGCCAGCCTCAACGAATTGGACTTCAACCTCATCATTGAAGCCACGTTGGCCTCGGTACAGCAAGACTCTGGCACATAAATTATTTCCTTAGTAAATGTAATGTTTTGTAGTCGAATTTTAGTGTAGGAATCTACCAAAGAGCCAGGTATTTAATAAAAAGTTACTACATAGGATAAACAACTGCCTTAAGTTTAGCGGATAAATACTCTAATATTTTTGTCTGTGTACTTTTTTAATTATCTTCAATTTTTCCACTGCTTCAGCCAGCACTTGGTGTAATTACAGTCTTTCATTTATTACTATTAACGATAGCATAGCAGCTTTCTTTTGGCAAAAGTTTAGGATACCGTATTTATTTAAAGTTAACATTTTATAAGGATATTGATTAGCTTATCTCAAATATCCCCTAGTGACTGACTAAACCAAATAAAAACCTAACATAATAAAATTGTAGTCATTTTTTTCGGTGTTTTGTAGTGATATTTTGACATTCCACTATTTCTTAACTTATTTAGTTGTAAGTTCATATAACCAAAAAAGCACAAAGATTTTAATTGTGAAAAAAAATCACCTAAAATAGTCTTGATGTGCAATTTTCTAGTGCAATATTTATTGACGATTCGTATTGAAATAAAAGTATTATAAACATGATATTGAATTTTATTTATTTAATAATTAAATCCTAGGAATAAACGCCTTTGCACACTACGATAATGTGCTTTAAAACCTACCAAACATGAGCTGATGCGACTGTATCGCGGTCGCAGCTCGTAAGAGCGTGTGAAAAAGTCGTCGTGTGCACAATTAGTTGTAGAATGGGTTATAAGTCACCCAGTGAGCTCTCTTCTGATCTTTATCAGTTCTATGTGATGTAAACAATGATTTGTACACTTCACTTGTCTGGGGATCCTTGGCAACACTGTAATCTTTCTTAGTTTTCTTGTACGATGGGTCCTGAGCCAGTTCTGTGGGGTGGACGCGCTTCGTTGACCCGAAATGTCCTCTAGCCTGTTTGTTAGGATTATATTTAGGTAACGACAATGGAATTGTCTCAATTTCTTTCTTCACTGCATTACCTGTGCTTGGTCCAGCCTCTGGTTCCACTTTTACTCCATTCTCTGGTTTAGCTTCTTCTGTTTCAGTTACAACCTCAGTAGTTGTGGATGGCACGGGAGTGGATGGTTCAACCTTGATTTCAACTTTTTCTGTTTTTTCTGTCTTTGATTTTTTGCCATTTTTTCTGCTAGCAACACGCACAGCTATCTTTTCTCTTAACTTTTCGATGTCCTCATCAGTTCCGTTGAGTACAACAACGTCGTTATCTATGAATGGTTGCTGGCACTGGGGGCAAAAGTTATAGTTAGGTAATAAATCACGTAGAATTGACCTAAATTACAATCTAAGTTGATAAGATGAAGGAATGGGAACAAGTTGTATCACTGGTGGCATGTTAGCCTATTTCTCAGTAGACTATGACCTATTTGGCCATAAATAATATGACTTTAGGCACTAATAAATCATTCATTAATTATACTTATAATGAATATAGTCTGGTAAAGTTCAATAAAAATCAATCTGCCCTGCCTATTTCCAATTACGTTGGGGTCGGCTTCCAGTCTAGCCGGATGCAGCTGAATGCCATTATTTTACTTGGAGCAAACTACCTATCTGACCTCCACAACATCCACCTCCTAACATGATAGGTACTTCTTGGTAAGACTAGTGGTCAGACATTTAAGCTTCCTACTACCCGTAACTACTGTCAAAGATCTACAAATGGCAACCAGGACCAACAGCTTAACATGCTTTCCGAGGCACAGAGCGTCTCAATATGTAATGAATGGTCACCCATCCATGAACCAAACATGGCAAAACGGAGCTAAGCCTTTGATCTACTTGTGTGGTTGTATTTATTTAAGTCAATCATAATAAGCAACATGATGAAGGTTGAATAAAAGTTTTGGCGTTTAGCAGTTTTAAAAGTAATAAATTACTTTCTTACTTGTTTTTTTTTTTAGAATTGAAGAAGGATAGGAATTAAAGAAAACTTTACCATATGACAGAGATTTTGCTTAACTTCCTTGAGAGCCCTTTCGGCGAGCACACAGCCACAGCTCCACAGGAACACAAAGCGGAACTTGCCAGACATCTCCAAGCCGCTGATGGGGCAGATGTAGGGAGCGTTTCCTTCACCTACGGCACCTTCTGTATGGTCAGCAGCGGTGTATGCAGGGTTCTTCACGAGGTTCAGGTCTTTGATGTCCTGTAAATTTATATTTTTATACAATTAGTGATTTTGATTTATAATAATATTCAAGATGGTATGTACTGTATTCTTCTCTCAAATACCTATAATTATCAATTAAAATTAATTAAGTACTATAACAATTACTGATTATTATAAAATATAGAAAGCACCAGAGTAAAATAAAAATGTTAAGAAAGCACATAGATCCGATGTTAAATGTTGAAAAGAAATAAAAATAAAATAAAATATTAATGTCAAAAGAGGTCAGGTATCTTAATGTTGAGGAGGTGGAATTATAGAATTGTCATCCAAATAGTCCTTTAACAAGTAGTAACATTTATTGACTAAAATTTCTACCAAAACACTCTTGAAATTGTCTTTTGATTTAACAATTTTATTTATGTGTCAGGCTGCTTGTTAAATATTTTTGTGGCCATACAGAAAGTTCTTTTGCTCATTAAGGCTGTTCTGCCATGTGACATTTCTAGCTCTAGCTTATTTTTGTCACAAAGTTTTCTATAGTAACTTTTGAAGGCTGTTTTGTATTGCAAGATGTGTGTTTTTTCATAGATATATAACAATGGTCTCATTCCTATAAAACCTATAAATATGGTGACATTAATCCAATTTATTATTTATCCTATCCTATTACTCAATTAATTACCAAGCAAGCCTATCATGTTGTACACAATGTAAAGGTAACATGTAGGCTAGCCATGAGTCAATTACAAAAAAGGATTTATGTGGTGGTGATGGCATTGTAAAGCTTATGCATAGCTAATATTATGAATATCTAGAAAATAGTGGAAGCTCTATGCGCTTCAGAGGTTATTGCATTCTGGTCACTACATCATAAAATATAAAAGACCGATAGTTAGACGAGCGACAATACTAAGAGCATTTACCTTCAGATTTTTGATGTGGTTGATGGACTCTGGCTTGGTTTCTTTGTCAAGCAAAGATTCAAGGACGGAGCTTTTGCTGTACAGCCTGCCGAGGCCACAAGCCACCACGGGCGCCTGTAGCGGTTGTTGGGATAAAGCGCAGTTGCGCCACTTGAACGACCGTTCCGCATCTTTGTCTTTCTACAAGAAAATAATAAAATTAACACACTGGAAATGAAATGTTTACATTTAGTAAAAATATAAGTATTCCGAAGAAATGTACCTGTTCCGGCTTCTTTTTCATTCGCACAAGTTCATCTCGACGTGGGATAGTACCACCATCGCAACCCATAGTGGAATATCGAGAATAATTCTGTTATAAACAAGCTTAATTATGTGTTTGTAAAATGATAAGTGAGTGACGTATCGCGTTGGAAATATTTTCCCGTAATGACAGTAATATATTATAACAAAACAAAAACTATTTCCGGCTGGTGTCTATGAACAAAAGTAGCATATTCTCGGTGCTAAGAGTTTATGACCAATAAAAAATATAATGTGTAAAGACCGGCTTCATAACCAATCCGTATTCAAACTAGAATATTATATATATAAAGTGTACAGACGCCAGCACATCAAGCTACTACAATCTGTCAAATATCTAGTAGATTTTCAACTTTATCGTTAAAGCAGTAAGGTTCAAGTTTGATTGGAAAAATTTGACAGTTTCGGGTAGCTTGACCTGCTGGCGTCTGTACCTCAAAAACCACCTTATTTAAGTTCTTTCTAATGCTATTGCAAATGGAGTATAGTCCATAGTAATCTGGAATTCCGACCCTACGAAGCGAGCAACTGTCAGCAGATTATGTCTTTGTCGCTATACGTAGACGTAGTATAAATGTAGTATAAGTAGTCTGTGGTCTATGTTGTCATCTGTCAGTCTCACATGGCCATGGATCTTTTTAATTTTCATCGAAAGTACTATTAATTTGAAAGATACAATATTTTGTGACAGATTTTAATACAATGCCTGAGATGGAAATGGACAGAGTGCCGGAAAATGGTTCGGACTGCGAAGTTAGCTCACAGAACGCGTCAGATGCAGACAATATTTCAGACTCTGGTGCTGGGATGAAAAAGAAGAAGACTAGAAAGCGTGGGATCGTATTTTTGTCAACTATCCCTCCTTACATGAATGTGGCTAAGATCCGTGAAATATTCAGCGAATTTGGTGAAGTTGGGAGAATATATTCCGACCCTACGAAGCGAGCAACTGTCAGCAGATTATGTCTTTGTCGCTATACGTAGACGTAGTATAAATGTAGTATAAGTAGTCTGTGGTCTATGTTGTCATCTGTCAGTCTCACATGGCCATGGATCTTTTTAATTTTCATCGAAAGTACTATTAATTTGAAAGATACAATATTTTGTGACAGATTTTAATACAATGCCTGAGATGGAAATGGACAGAGTGCCGGAAAATGGTTCGGACTGCGAAGTTAGCTCACAGAACGCGTCAGATGCAGACAATATTTCAGACTCTGGTGCTGGGATGAAAAAGAAGAAGACTAGAAAGCGTGGGATCGTATTTTTGTCAACTATCCCTCCTTACATGAATGTGGCTAAGATCCGTGAAATATTCAGCGAATTTGGTGAAGTTGGGAGAATATATTTGCAGTCGAGTGCCAGTAAGTTTTCGAGGTTATGTTGTTGTTTGCTATTGTCCAATTTAAATTGTGCAGTCCTTACAATGTGTAGTGGTTTTAACCAGTAGTAGTACATTTATTGTTCACCATGAAAGAAAAATAAATCTAATAAATAAACATTAGTCTAATTAAAAAAAAAAAATAGTCTTTACTCATCTTATTTTTGGTTAAAAACCTAAAACTAACTGATATAATTAATCAAAACAAACAAGAATCTAATTAAGAGTTATTGATATATCACATTCTATTGTTATTTTTTGGTTAACAACTATACTTCAAAAATGATCTTTTACAGAGCCTGGCGAGAAACGCAAGCGGGTACCAAATCAATTTACAGAAGGTTGGGTAGAATACCAGAAGAAAAAAGTGGCCAAGATGGTTGCAACCAAACTAAACAATACAAAGATAGGCACTAGAAAGAAATCACGATACTATGATATGATATGGAATGTCAAATACATCCCGAGGTTCAAGTGGATTCACTTGAGTGAAAGACTGGCATATGAGAGGGCTGCACTCAAACAGAGGTTGAGGGCTGAAATATCACAGGCTAAAAAGGAGGCCCACTACCTGCAGACTAATGTGGAGAAAAGTAAGAAAATGAAGAGGAAGACAGCTATGGAATCAGTTCAATAAAATTACTATTTTAAGTTGATTTTTGAGTTTTTATTTATTTCTACTTGTACCTATATTATGTACTCTACATGTAACGTTTTAGCGGCAATAGCAATCATTGCCATTTTCCCTTTTAAAATGATTGTACAATCTTACCCCGTGGCCACGAGCTACTCGCTCAAGTTCGAAATCAATTCGGAATCGGATCAGTAGTCCCGAAGATTACAAACTTACGAATTTTACCACTTTAAAAAATATCAGTATAGATGTCAACTATCTCGTGAAATAAAAATGATAAAAAACGTATCTGGTGCTTGGGCTCAGTGAAGCCTAATATTAACTAATAGTTGTTTACATTATTTTTGACTCAAGTCCACTCTTCCACTGATTATTTCTTCAACGCGCATTCTTTGCTTCGAGTTGAGAGGATCTGGCGTCAACTTTTGCATGTATCGTCGTGGTGGTATAGTATGTGAGAGGATTCCTTGTGAGAATTCTCGATGTACTCGCACTCCATCCAGGGCATTCGACTGTAGTCTCTCGAAACTGTGTAGTTCCATCATAAATTGTTTGCGTTGGGCTGCTTTGGCGTAGTGATAACGGTGGCGGCAAACTACTCTGCTGAAATTTAATTTATTATTATTCTTGATAATTTACAAATAGGTAATTTCTGTACCTGTTCTATACCGTGGCACACTGACTTTCTGGGATTAAGACAAACAGCTGCACTGCAATATTTGATTTTGTTTTATTCTATTGGTACTTACTATGCCAATGCCAGTGAAGAGTAAGCTGGGTGTATGCTGACATCGGATCGCGCCAACTCTGGGAACCCAGGGTACAGGGGAATACGTCTCCTCTTCACCTTTTCTGGAGGTTTTTCTTCTTGCATTTGATTCATTATTAACTATTTCTTCTAAAGGCGAACAGTAATTTATTATTTATTGCGCTAAGGCATTGTTGCTTTGGTTACCTATAACCCTGTTTGGTCAATAATGTATGGTAGATACATAAAAAAAGTCAAAGTGACTTCTGGAATTTGTGTAAATAAACAAAATAAGGTTGTACTGTAAATAATGGGTATTTATTTTCTGGTAAGGTTGTATATGAGCGAGGTACATGAATATGATTTATTTTAATTACAAACTAGTCTACAATCTAATCAAGTACGACCGCATCCTGAGTTTCGGGCTAATATTAACTGAACAACATCTCGGGTAAATAAATCAGTCTCAAGGGGTAGGGTAGGTATGTAAGAGGCTGGTGGTGTTATAGGGAATATTTATTACCAGACTGATAAATTAGGTTTTCTATTGGTTACTCGCAAAATATGAAAATAATCAAAAAGCAAACAAAACTGAGTGTATTTCAAAGGAAACAACCAAATTATTCCCAAAAGCATTTGAATTGGGTTCAACATAAAGACAAATCAGCAATACGAAAAAGGCCAAATAAATCACATAATATAAATTAATAACAGTTTATTGATACAGCATTAATATTAAATCTACTCCGCGGCCGTATGCAACCTCTGAGGTCAGTATTGCTTGGTGATGACATGAACATTCTCTATAACAATTATTTACACAATTCCGGTTGTTAAGATGAAGCCGCGACGGCTGCTACCCTGCTCTGGCACACACAGTCATTGAATTCATTCACTAACACTGAACACAGGAGGGATTTGTTCGGATTTGAATTGTAGCACTGGAGGACCTGAAATTAGAAATTGTATTATAAGTAGGTACTATGATCACTCAGCACATAATATTATCATCATTATTCTTTTGACCTTATCCCCACTTATTTGTGTTTGGCGCAACATCTCTTATAAATCGTCATCTCAGTAATCACCCCCTTTCTAGCCATATCATCTTTCAAAAGTCTTGGAGAACATAATTATCAGTAAAGTAATTCAACATCACTTTTGCAACAACAGTACGTTCATTAATATGGTAGAGATCGTCTAATTAAAATGACACGCTCCTCCACAAAAATTTCTATACAAACATTTTAAATGTGTATGCAACAAGCAGTGGAGGGGCGCGTCATTTTAAATTAGACGATCTATAGCTCTGTTGGGAAGGTAAATGTAAGGTATGTTTAAATGAGTTAAACTGGGCAGTAATTATAAAGCTTAATTTATTACTTGTCTGACCAAGAAAACAAAATTAAAAAAAAAAATTGATTTACTACCAGCAATTCAATTAGATTCGAAACTAGGGTACCTAACTAATATGAGTATGTACATTTGCATAATGTTCAATAAGAAGTCTACAAGCCTAGACTCTAAGAAGTCTATTCCAGCAAACCTTGTCTGATAGATGATAAAATATAATTTTGTACAATTTCAGGCAACTTGTTTGAGCCAGACATGACGTCTAGACAGGATTTGTATAATAAACAAATATGCACTAAACTAAGACCAGCCAGCTTCACTGACAATGTTGATTGGCTTATCTTATCACACAAGAAAATAAATCATATTGACATTACATTTAAATGTCAGTGTCTTGTTTTTAAAGGTCTCATATTCATAATTCAAAAGAATAAAGAATTGTGGTTTTATCTACCTTTGCCTTCTCCTCTTGGCATGGTGACACCTTCGAAGCAACTTTGTCTCCCTGAACCATATTAAATAAATCATTTGCTTCCTTCAATGTCTTCTGGTATTCCAAATGCATTCCGCTGTTTATCTTGTCGTGAGCCCTCTTCAGGCTTTCAATGCGGTGTGCCCAGTAGGCCTCTTCAGCTGCGTATTCGTGCTGGCGTCTGTTCTCGTACGCCGGTGGTGTGAACTGTTGTACGGGCAGGGGTCTCGATTCAGCTTGCTGAAATGGTGTTGATGAGAAATATCAATTAAAAAGGATTTAAGAGTTCACATTTAGAATATGTAACTGTTTTTATACTCATATTATAACTTTTGTTTAAGCTGTTTACAACAGTTATTCTACTCTAGGTTTGCTTAACTGTTACGATTATTATTTTAGTTGTTGTATGTTTGTAGTATGTTTTAGTGGAAATACCACTCAATTATTTGCTATTTAGAGAAAGTAAAATGAAAACTGGGTTACTAACAGCTCAAAACATATTAATAATTTATGTACATAAAAAGTACTATCTATGTATTATGTGTGTCTGTTTTTTATTGGTTGATTTACTGCAGAAAGTGGAAGTGGAAGATAATTGATTCAACTAAGTACAGTCGCCAAAGGAGTTTAATTTGATAAATGAACCATCTGTTTTCTATTAATTAAACTAAATTTTATTCGAAAACATCCATCGGTTTCTTACAAAACTTCAACTATATCCGATAGCCCTGGTTACTTATCTCCTTTGATGACCGTACACGATGACATCAATCAGCTTGTTCTCAGAAAGTGATAAGTTAACCTACAATAGTTTGGTTTTAGTAATAAACTCGCTATGCTCATGAATTAAGACTATGAAGCGACAAAATTAAATAAAATTAATTTATAGATTTTTATAACAACAACACCCTTTTATTATGTCCTAACAAGCAATGACATTGATCAAAATTATGTAATGTAACATCATTTTTACTTTTGAGGTAAGCTGAGCTTGTATCCGGTCTAAAGCCTCTTGGGACACTTGGATGGCATTTTCGTTATCCACAGTTACTTTTCGAGTGCTTTGAGAACCTCCCATATTTATAAAAGTGTACTATCCAAATAATTTTATCGGCAAATCACGTCAAAAAGACATTTTTTGACAGATCAGACATAATATCAACCAAAGACTACAGAAAGTTCAAGACAAGAGTCAGTCAGTTGTCATTTCATTGATCCATTGTTTATGGTCAAAGAATTTAGAGTGGTTCTATGTCATGGGCCTTACAGTCGTAACGATGTTGTAGAAAAATAAAAATAATCGGTGTAATTATGGTTATTAACAATGGCCTAAGAGTAAAACCATTGTGGAGATTTGTGTGATGAATAGAAGACCCTTTGAAGTTTGAAGTAGGTTCCTTATTGTTGGACTGTATCGTAACAAATAATTTATCTTCCGTAGTTAATAAAATGCCACAACAACAGATGGCGCTACTCATGTCATTTAAGATAGAATCGCAATCCAATGTAGATTTGTATAAAGTTGTACATCGGTTTTATGGCTTGATTACATGTACCATGGACAGTGGCCAGACAATGTCAAGACAAACTCAAACTCAAATCATATAATTCAACTAAACCAATTATAGGCACTTTTGAATTGCCAAAGGGTCAGTCAGTCAGAAAGATGAAGCTAGTTGCTCATTCCAAAGCGTAGGTACCTATTGAGAAGAACAGGCAAGAAACTCCACGGGCACTCTTAAAAATCATAAAATTGTTACAAAATATTTGATTACATCATTCGTGTTGAAATTAACCATGTGAGAACGATGTAGAAAGACGTGAACATTAAAAGCGTCCGTTATAGAAAACACAAAAACAATTCAGAAATTAAAAATTAAAATAAGCCGTGGCAGAGAGAGATGACCAGTCCCTACTGACGTGACGGCGCCCGTTCACGAACATGACGTATGGGTCAGCACCATTCAGCTCAACTATTTTGGAGGGAACTTAATGATCCAACACACACGCCACCACCAGCGAGACATTAGAGTGAGCATGACATACACACAACCGCCAGGGCACATTCAAGTCAATAAAAGACGTACCCAGTAAATGGCAGCTTTATAGAAAGTACATAGTGCTCACACGTGTGCTATGCAATTATACAATACTAAGCAATTGAATTTATACAATGCAAAGATAGTCTTTTTCCAATGTTCAGCAGCTCTAACAATGTTTCCGAATGCTAATTAGTTTAATTTTTTTGCTTTTTTTTACATTTGACAGAAAACCTAGCTCAGTGCTTGGTAGGTTCACTCGCCCGAGTGTCCTGTTTCTGCTCTGTCACTTGTGGCACTGTCTCGTTGCTGTACTCGTTACGTGTAACCAATCAAGGCACTATTCATCATAGCCCTTTCTTTTCAACCCATCATATCGGTATTCCTAGATAGTAGGTATCTTTTAGTTATTTAACAACTATCAGGGGTAAGCTCATGAGGCTAGACCACGGCGTTTTATTTTTGCACATTCGATATTCTGTATAATTATATATAACTGACACTCCTTGTGCCAGGTTGCCAGTTGCTAAAAGGTTATGACTAGGTAATTCAGAATAGGTACGTCTTCTGTTTACTGGGGAACTCTCTGTTGGAGTATCTGAAAAAAAGGTAAAAGATAAAGATAAAGATGCATTTATTTGTATAAAGATGTGTAACATGATACATAGATATGCACATATGGATGGAAACGAGTTTAATATTGCTGGTGGTTTAAGGTTTCAGTCTCATCATTAATCATAAAAATAACCCACGTATTTATCTTGAGTTTTGTTCTGCATGTCTATCGGCTTTCCCTTTCCACTTCAAACGTTTTCTATTCTTCTTGTCCTCTGCTAACCATGCTTAGTGCTAAAGTAAAACCAATAATTATTTTTAATTAGTGACATGAAATTGAAATAATGCAATTAAATCGATTGACCACAAAGGATCGAGAACATTTTGGCGAAGGAAACGCGCGGGTGGTGCGGGGAGGGGTGCGGCACAAAAACTGACCACAATGGGGGACCGGTTAGGCCGGTTGCAGCCTCCGACGCTATCATCCCGCCTCCGACGTACTTTCTTCTGTCTGATCGGAACGCGATACGGCTTGCCGCGTTCCTGAACTTTTATTATAATTTTAAACCGTCTTAAAAAATGAGGCATTTTATTGTACCCCTATATTGTATGACATGTATGGCCGCGATTTTCTCAAAATTGACTACTGCAGTTTTGATGATCTAATCATTTGAATTTTAACTCAGTGTTATTTGTTTTTTTAGTAATTTCTCCAAAAAGTAAATGATCCTTGCCTTCCCTTAACGACGTTTCTACTTAATTCATATATCGCTGTTTAATATTACAATATTAATGGGTAGGTACTCATTTTTAAGCATACTTGCCTAAATGTGTGGTGGCTCGCTGTGCTGTAGAGAGACAAGAATAAATTTAACTTTTCGGTCAAATAAAAGCGCTTATGTTGATTCATCCCTAGTTAAAAAAGGGTTTTCGTTTCGACTGGAAGCCGTCCCCTACATAGTTCGGAAAAGGAGAAGAATTTAATCGTTTAGTTACTTTAAAGTTTTCAACTGAAGTTTCAATACTTAAGTGGCAGTCCTGCTCTTGAAAATAAATATATTTTCGAAAACCAAACTGCTTCACCCACAACTGCTACCCTGACATTTTCATAATATTACGGTTTAATATTATTATTATAATAGGTACAGTCAACCACTCATCAATCACTTGTACTACCAAAATCACCTTTACTGGTACGACATAAAGGAGCGCCTTTATGTCGTACCAGTAAAGGTGGTTTTCGTGGATGTGTGGTTAACTGAACATAGGAATGGAATAGAAATTGGAAAAAATATCTTTCCTTTTATCCTAAACAAAATCTATTAGTCTTATCAACTGCAAGCCTTATCGCGTCTGTCGGCCGTCTTTCGCGCCGCTCTGTCCTACAACGTCGCCCGCGCCGTTTATCCGGACCATAAACACCGCGTTCTATAAATCAGTGCAACGTACACAACTGTCACACTTAAACGATTAATTACCGTACATTGTCTTTGGAAATGCCCACGCTCTGTCACAAGTAGGTACGGGGCGGATTTGAGAACTTATTAGTTTATAATATGGTACTTCTGATGGATGGTGGGCTTGCTATTATAAACATTCCTAACGCATAACCTGTTGCTATGGGGCCTGATTTTTCCAACGCCAGATAATTTTATCGGAGGAATAATTTTGAATTTTTGACAGTTCTCCTATACAAAAACTGTCAGACGTCAATTTTATCCCACGAATAAAAATTATCTGTCGATTGAAAAATCAGCCCAGTATCCATACCCATAAAAATGTATGAAATTGTGCGTGCGCGAACTTCCTCCACTACAAAATCTTTTGCCAACTTACGTGCCGGTAACTATATGTCTACTAGAACTTTTTGCCCGACGGTGCGACAGCAAAGAAAGAGTTGTTAAAAAAAAAAAATGTGTCAAGCAGAAACCATCAGGCTTATCTTCCAATCTAGACGTCCTGCCATGTTTCAGAGATACACTCTTCTCTGTAGGCGTAGGTAACTCCTAACATGGCGCTGGGGCATACCAATCTCGTTCATATCAAACATTACATACATCCAGACTAGTTCCCGCTACATCCAGTTCTGGTATCTTATCTAATTTGCCTGCAGTCCTTAATTCATAATTACGTTTATAATAAAGCTGAGTGTACAAGGGGCAGGTGAGCCGTCGCGCGTCGTTCAGGGCGACAAGCTGACATACAGCTTAATTGCAATTTATGTGCTGGAGGAGCCGTGTGATACCTCCCAGGCTTTAACTAAAGTACACGCTAGGGAAAGAAAACATGTAAGCTTTGATTAAGAAAACACTAAAGGGCTGATAACTTTGAGTTTGTTACCAGTTCGGTATCAGAAGAATCACAATTTTTATTTTGGATAAGCTTGACATCCTGTGATGGGATATGGCTAAGGCCAACTAACAAAATGGATTATGGAAACTTGGTAGAGGCGTGCAAAGGCTATTATACGGGCTGATTTTTTAAAGACCAGCCAAATTTAAGGATGTGGTACAGACCATCAAACTGAACAACTTTCTCCATGGGACCAACATCGTAATCGCGAATAAAAATTCAGCCGTCCCATACATTTAGGTCGAGTAGGTATTGAAGTTTTCTATGGGACAGTTGATAAAATTTTCGCGATTACGCTATTTGACTCATGTAGAAAGTTGTTCAGTTTGATGGTCTGTACCACATCCTTTAAATTTGGCACGCAATAACCTAAAAAACCGCCATCGCCATCCATGTATAGGGCATACATACAGGCCATATTAATTAACGTTTAATGTTTTTCTAAAACCGTTGCAAAAACTATTTTCATCTGAGCAGAGTTATCAGTCAGACACGATTTATTTCTTCGAAAAATAGGTATCGTTATCATAGTATCTATAACTTTTAAATAATAACGAAAGATTGAAAAAAATTCTAAACATCTGCACATTATATCAAAAGTTAAATGATAAAGCTAATTTGACGTGGAATTCTTTGTGGTCGTTCGATCACCTTGTTCTGTTCACAATCGATTCTTCACAATATATTTATGTTATTATGAGGAGTCCTGACGTCTAATAACAATCGATTTTCTACCTGCACGACTTTGCCCTGTCAGTGGTCGCATCTTCTCACCCCGCGTTCAGAGGAGATTTACTAAAAACACCACTACTTTTGCTGCATTTTTAACCTAATTATCATTCAAATAAAGTCGAAATTAGGTTCAACTACAATTCTATTTGTACAAAAATAACCAGTCATTGAAATCATCGAAGGGTCCGCTTTTAGACACAGGTGCTTGTTGGATAAAAAGGCAAAAACTCTTTTGAAAAAGAGTTCCCAATCTCGGCAATTAAGGGATTACGTATAAAATAAGACGCGTAAATGGGACCATAAAGATTGTAACGTCTTTCGCACCAGAGGTTGACAACTTTGGTACATATGTTTTATTTATACTTACTTAATATAAGTATTTTTTCTTGTATATAAACAGACAATTTAGAGCTCTTGGTGTTAACGTTCCTGCAGTTGATTAAACTAATTGTCAATTTTTCGTTTTCAAAACTAATCAAATATTTTATTTCTTAGCAAACATGGACAATTGGTTCATAGATGGTTTTATAATAAAGTCCTCCATGTTCTACCATCCGAAACGTATTATGAAAGAACAAGTGCCAAGTTAATTAAAGCGCCAAGTACAGCGGCAACTTTCCAAAGGATTGTAATAATTGCAATTATCATATATCTTCAAAAACATACATAAGTCTTAGTTTTAATCTTAGTAGAACCATAAATAAAGTTTGTTGACACTGCTTAAAGCCAAACTCACCATAATTTACCCTAGCGATCTTTTAACATAAACGTGCCAATGCTTGTCGTCGTAAAATTGCAATATTTAAGAAAACATCTACTCTTCAAAGGATCAGGTAAATATCCGCGTATTAAGAGGGATTTTGTACGTCATAAGTGGGTATAAATCATGTCATGTATTGGTTACCCCTGACTTTAAGATGCGCAAGTGTTGGCCGGGAACTAATGAACGTAGGGACTTGCCTGAGGGGTGTATATCTATAGAATTTGAGGAAGGGTTATTGGTATATAGGCATGTTTGATATTTATGGTACAAACATGATTGGAGTTCCCATAAATTGTGGTTAGATTATAGTATTATTATTTTATAAAAGAAGGTCTTGAGAGTTAACGGTAGGTCACTGTCTGATTTTTTAAATATTTTTAATGTCTATTGCTAAACTAGGTTTCAGGCAAAATGTTCTTGGCAGATTCTTGTCTTATATGTTCCCACTGCTGGAACACAGGCCTCCTCTCTGTGAGAGGGTATGGGTTCCACCACGCGGGTCCAGTGCAGGTTGGTGGATGTCACATGTCTTTGAATTTTTGGTTCTAGACATGCCGGTTTCCTCATGACGTTTTCGTTCACCGTTTTGAGAGGTAATGATGAAATAACTTATACAAGGTAAGTGCCTGCTTGGATTCGAACCCACGACCTACAACTCGAAGGCCGCGGCCGTCACCAGTGGGCCACCACTGACCACTGACCTCAACGTGTTAGGTACTGAAAAAGTGTATCTCTTTTCTTGTCTTAAGGTATTCGGTACTGAAAATGTGGCTGATTAGTATCGAAATCAGAGACAAGAGTGATTGTGTGAACATTGGAAAGTATTTTAATTATGTTTAATGAAAGATTTCTAGGAGCTTTAGCAAAACGTAGGTACTGATCTAATATCAACTATAAAATCTACAAATTCCATGATATTAGTATTAAAAGCGGTGTGTTTCCTTTAAGTTGGGACGGGCACTAAGTTATTGACCACGATAAGTCGGTACACATCGTTCCCGCGGGTAGTCTTACAATTTATAGTCAGTGAGAGGTATGGACCGTCTCCATTGATTTATCAAATGCCGCGCTTCTGTGCTAGGTGTGGCGAGGGAGCGGCCATATAGTATGAGATACAAGCATGCAGCTCGCAGATTTTCCTGTATCAAGACTTAGATACATTATTTATTTTATATCATAAATAGCGAGCGTATTTCGGATTGCTTAACATTAACCGAAAAAAATGCTAATCTACATTATGTATGTACAGTTCGGCCGACGAGAGAATGCGTTCGTGACACCTGTCAGTTTCGTACAAACGAATACGAGTTTTGAGAATTTGATCTTTATTAGCTACTAGAATTGTCGTACTGGGAGGTGTCAGGAACGTCGACGGCCGGACTGTAGTTGTATCTTGCAACTAAACAGTGATTGACTACTTAAAAGGAGGTAGAATTTACAGACACCAGCACATCAAGTTACCCGAAACTGTCAAATTTTCCCAATCTACCTTGAACCTAATGTTTTAGCGATAAAGTTGAAAATCTATTAAAGAAATTTAAATTTACATTAAATTATTAAATTAAATGCTGGCGGCTATACAGAGTTTCTGGCAAAAAAAAAATCGTTTAGAATTGGGTTTTGAGAATTCATTCTTTAGATAATATTTATTTATTCGCTACTCAGTCTTCTACAATTTGCTGTGCCCTTGTGTTCGTCAAAAATCCAGCATAGTCAAAGTAAGCAGACTTTACAGCCGTTACTTTTACGAGTGGTTGTAAGATCACGAATACCGTGTTCATTACTGTGTTGTGCAGTATCGTGAAGCAAGACAGACCAATCAAACGAATCTGTTCAGGACTATGTCAAATCACAACGACTTTTGATTGGTTGACACTGCGGCAGAAGATGTCATCACACGACACAACACAGTAATATGGATCCGGCTTAACGGCACATTACTGTGTTGTATTGTATCGTGACGCAGGATAGACCAATCAAACGAATCTGTTCAGGACACGTCATATTACAACGACTTTTGATTGGTTGACGCCGACGTCACCACACGACACAACACTATAATGAGAACTCGGCTTTAACTTTGACTGGGCCGGTTTTTTGACCCGTCGTTAAACTCAACCATTTGTTAAAAATAGTGATAAAATATCATAATATCATTGCTAATGGTCAAATAATTAACTGTTAGTTAAAAAAATAACCATTAGATAAACTAATAATTGATCAAAAAACTCATTTTGCAAAACATTAACCATTAGTTACAATTTTTAACAATTGGTTGAGTTTAACTACGGATCAAAAAACCAGCCCTTAGAGGTTATAAAGTGTAACATACCCTATGACCGATCCCTCAAAGTATAAGTTACTGGCAGCAAAGATAGCTTTCTATCTTCTAGCGAAGCAAGGATTTATGTCGTTTATCAAGCGCTCGCGCATCGCTTTAATTTGTTTCAACTAATTGATCCGCACTTTTCTTTATCCGTATCTATCGAGACTTTCTTGGCGTAAATTATGGCCAGTGTTATTTAGTGCTATGTAAAGAGAAGAAAACGAGTGCGTCTCGACGATAAAACGTGCTGATAAATGTATAAATATTTATCTTCTGACAGAATTTAGAAAAATAACAGTTTTTAATCGAAATATTCACACTTTTCATAATAGTGAGGAAACTGGCATAGACACTAACTACATCCACCAACATGCACTGGGCCCGCGTGGTAGATAATGCCCACTGCTTCTCATAGAGCGGAAGCCAGAACTTCATGACACATTGACACTATAGATTTATAATTCTGTTGTGTTACAAATGTCACAATATTATGAGAAAGACAAGGAGGAGGAAAGACGAGGAGGAAGGATGAGACCCAGCAGGGTACTCATAATTGTGTAACACACTAACAGTAGCTGGCAATGACTTTCATTTTGACAGTTCAACAACATCCATTGCGTTATTTACGTTGTTGAGCGACCAATTTTTCGAACGTATGAAGCAATGAATTAGCAATAACCTTCAAAATGATTCAGATTGTGATTGAAAGAGTGTTACGCGATTAGGGTGCAGAAAGTTAAATAGCATCATTTTTCTAAAACAGCAGTAGTATCCTGCATTTCCATATCCCACGGACACGACATTGTAGCATTCAGCAAATAGGAGCACCTTATATATGCGTAATACGCCCGGTCTTAATTATGTGAAGCCTAATGTGCGGTTTGGCTCGCGATTAGCTTGCGGTTGCAGACTTACTCGGAAAACGTTCTAATGACACAATTTTATTATTAAAACAGCAACTTGCATTAATTTTCTTAATGTTTTTTGAGCAATTCTGTTGTAGGCTTAAGGAAAATGCAGGTGAATACTGCTTCATTGTATCTTTTAAATTAAAAAAAAAGGGGAAAAAAAAAAAAAATATATTTTGTTTTCGTAACTACATGTTGTACAATTTAAAGTTTAAATTTGAATCAATGAAGAAAACTGCAATCAAAAATATTTTGCATAACTATTTCCAGTTGTTCAATTACACCGCCTACAACCGCCTTCATGTATGCACTTCATAATTGGAAAAA
The DNA here is from genome assembly GCA_947507525.1 of Apamea epomidion. Taxonomy (NCBI): domain Eukaryota; kingdom Metazoa; phylum Arthropoda; class Insecta; order Lepidoptera; family Noctuidae; genus Apamea; species Apamea epomidion. Next base: position 20,976,334 of record OX382225.1, on the reverse strand, counting down.
AAAAATGGTTATCCTACGAAAGCGTATGCAAAGTAAGACCTTTGACCCTACACATGGTAACCCTCCATATTTCCTCACCCTGTCAAAAGTGTAAATAATATAAACAAACATAAAAAAGGTGTATCTCAGATAATTATCTAGAGAAACATCTCAGTGTGTAATTACACACTGAGCTCCGCGGATAATCTGTAAGGCTTTAAACAGATTCAGCGATTATGCGTTCTTACAAGAAATCGTATGAATAATATGTATGGGGTTATGTGTCGGAGAGTTTTATGAACAACACAGTAAGTCTGCTTTGTTCTTTGAGAATTTTAATGTGTTTAACTTTCGCGGAATTTCTTTGAGCTTTGATTTTGCCGGCCGCACATGTTTTAAGGCCTAACGCTTTGTGGGATGGAGAAGATACTTTGAGTAGTAACTCTGTAAAGAACTCTGAAAGTAGAAAGTCCAAGTGTAATGTGTTACACTTGGACTTTCTACTTTCAGAGTTCTTTTTAGTTCGCGGGTCGTATTTTATTTATAACGTTTCCTTTAAATCAGGCCATACACCCCACCCCGACCCTTGCTCGAACCTGCCCGCGCTGCTGAGCCTGTAGTTTTAAATTCATCCTTAAATAATTCCAATCCAGCCTGTCCCTTTCCGCCCTCTCCCAGGGACGCCCTAAGCCGAGATCCGTACCCCACAGCGGGTGACCTTAGCGTGAAGTCGCTTACTTTTTAAGCCCTGGCTAGAGGCCCTAATTTATTGACACACATATTACATACACTTGTATTACGTCAATTGTGGCGCCAACGCAACACATTTAACGACCCGTATATTTGCGTTTGCGCGCAAACACGTACCTACTCCAAGGACACATTTGTAGCGGGTGCAGTTTGTGGCGAGACGTCTGCCGCGCTACACGAATTCAAGATCGAACACGTTCGTATTTCCTGGCGCGGTGATTTGTAAAAATGAAAGACAACATTGAATTTTACGTTGAATTTATTGCAGAGGTTGAAAAAAACCCTATATTATACAACCATGGACTCGCTGAATATAGCAACAGACGGACTACGGAAATTATCTGGACCAAGATCGGCAAAAAATTCAATGAAAGGGGTAAGTACCTATCAATATGTGTGGAATGCGATGCAACTAAGAATAGGAAAGGCAATGACCTCGATCTGTCAAATGATACTTGAAATATACGGCTTGCAAAGAAAACTTGTTATTCAGTTTAGTTACTATTTTTGTAATGTTTTTGTTATATCGCACTGACTGCTCTAAAATGAGTAAACAAGGAGCTGTTTTGCTGAAACGTCACAATATGGCGCAAGGTCATTCCTATTCTTTGTGAATCGCATTGTATGCACTACGACATATCAAGCTATACATTTCCAGTTCTAGCTGACCTCGCGTTGTATAGACTTTTCGTACAATGAGAAGTCAATTTATACTGGAAATCTATAGCTTGATATGTCGTCGTGCATACCTTTAATTATCTGCTTTTCTATACTGTGTAAATATTTTACCAAAATCCATTTTTTAGGCATTTGTGTCATGGCTCCAATCCGTATGGTTTTATGAAGTAACTATAATCATAATATTTTTTTTTCGATGACGCTTCCGCCCTTTATATTGCTTGAAAAATAAACACTCTTTTTAAGCACTCCTGAATCATTATTTCTACCACAATAAACTACAACGATATTTCTAAATATTCCAATTGGATTAGCACATGCCATAAGGTGAATAGAAAAATACTCGTTATAATGAAAGTATGAAGGTCCAGGGCTCATTTATTTCTTCATTCTAATGTGTTAACCGTCAATAGCTCCAATTAGGTAAGTTCCACCTTTGGACAAAACCTTCTGAAATACGTAGTAAGTCATTTGTTGTAGACATTTCCATATAAATAGGATTTGGATTTGCGGGCCACTTGCCAAAAGCAATAACATTGAACTTGCTTGGGAATTGCTGTGTGTCACTGATTAAATACGCACTAAATAGAATACACGTATTATTACGTTTAGTTTTACATCCTGTGTGTGTTTCTAAACTTTTAAATATACTATTATATTTATCATTAATACCAAAAACTGGGATGAATTAAAAATCCTTGTTAGTCTCGTCTGAATTTATCTTAGATTGGTTGGAAAACTTTCCATATGACGTCACAACTTTTGTTGATAATTTTTTCAATAGTTGTTTCACCTCTTTTAAATAGGTAAGATATAGCTCGAAATAACGATCCAGTAGCCCCTGAAACAAATTGTTACATATTAATTGTTAACATTGCTTTTTGCAGGTGAAGATTGTAAGTCAAAATGGAAATCGATACGCTCAGCCTACATACGATCTCTAAACACAAAATCTAAAAGAGGATCTGCTGCTGGGCCTACAAAGGACTACTATTTGGCACCATACTTGCTATTTCTAAACCCTTTTACAAAAAATCGACCTCAAGAGGATAATATACCCGTGACACAAGAACATGAACGACACATAATGGATCCTGAACATGAATCTGAGATAGAAGAAACTTCAAATAACGTATCCGATTTGACATCTGCCCATGAAGATTCACTAAGACCGCCTGTTGCTAGTTTCTCTGTATCCAATCCACACTCTTCAAGTATTCCAATATATATACCCGAAGCATCAAAATCTGGGAAACATATGAGCGAGGTAGTAAAATGTGCTATTGATTATTTTACTTTAAAAAAAGAGAAACTAGAAAATATACAACAACCTGGGACACAAAAAAAAGATCCATGTGAGATGTTCCTTTTAAGTTTGGTTCCGCACATGGCATCCATGTCCCAGCAACAACAATTGAGCTTCCAAAGAGGGGTACTGGAGCTAATAGAAAAAATTAAGTACCCGGCAGCTCCCACGTAGATCATCAGAGGGACAATTTTCGTACTTTTAAGAACGTTCACAGTCAGAGGGGCAATTTCCGTAATTTGAAGAACGTTCACAGTCTGATCTCAGTCATACATCTATTTCCCTACATCTTTGACAAGTTTTTGACATTGGTTCTCGCTGAGATGACATTGCGACTTGAATTGGAACATTTTTTATGTACCAGAATTGGCCTTCTGATTTGTCTCAATCTGTCAAAATAACTCCAATTTCAAGAACTGGTCAAAAATGTCCCTACACCTTTTGACATTTATTTCTCGCCGAGATGAGACTGCTACTAGATTTTGAACGTTTTAAATGAGGAGAATTGGCCTTCGTTGTTGTTTTGAATTAGAGGGACGAGACCCTCTAATTCAAAACAGTAATAGATTCTCTGTATTCTTTGGTATTTTGTTTTGTTAAACATAAGTCCAATAATAATTTGTACTTATGTGTTTTGAGACATTTGATGATAGAAATGGAACTTTTTCTTCGTCGAACCGCAACTCTTGCGAAATTTGTAAATTACGTACATTGTAGTATTTTGATTAAACAGATGAAACCCAATGACATATTTTTTTATCATTAATTGCCACATCAAGAAATATGTATCGTCGGACGATGATGTCAACATTCTGGAAGCTGAGCCACAAGTGTGCGTCCGATGGGCGTGTACACGATACGCGATGTAGCGCAGTAATTGTGGCGACGTTTAAGAAGGAGGTGTGTAGCGCGTGGCTCCCCGGTGTAACCGTACTAAGACTTGTTGATGTATTTGAAACTTCAAACTCTGTCGTTTGGTCTTATAACCGCTATATATTTTCTCTTATTTAAAACCATTTGTGTAAGACAAGTCATCAAAATCACAATAAAAAGCCAGAATCTAAGGTACATACACAAACGAATTCGTTCATAATTATAACAGCCTAATAAATAATTAAATTAACCTCCACAATTACCTACAATTAGTCATGCCCCGACTAAAAGTCGTGGTGTCCGAACAAAGCCTAATGGCAAAGCTACGAGTATGCGCGACATCGAATGACCTGTAGACCTGCAGCTTAATCAGGTTTACAATGAATGTTGTTTCTAATTACATGAAATATCCTCGTTGCTTTGTAGACAGTAATTATAGCTATTAATAGAACCGTTTATAATGTGTGATATGTAAATTATTTCTGCTGTGCAGTTGAAGAAACTTTGTAGTGTGAGAAAAGGGCTTTTGTGATTTTATCGTTTTTGGAATTACTCACGTTTCCTAAGAAAATCCAGTCTCTTTATGGGACTTTTAAAAGGAAGTGTCAGAACAAGCTTTATTGATGACATATCATATAACTAGTTTTGACGCAGATACGCGATCATGTGAGTCATTTTGCGTCCAAACTAGCGGTAAGGATACAAGATGGTGTCATACATGTGACATATACCAACCCGCACTGAGCCCGCGTAGTGGATTACGGCCTACACCCTCTCACAGAGAGGAAGCCTGTGTCCCAGCAGTGGGAACATCGTAGACTGATTATGTGTTATGTGGAGTCATACAACGGAGATCTGATACACTAAAATGTGACAAATCGACAGGGGTTTAATTTGGGGTATCTAAACATAATATGACTCCTATTTGTCTGGTCGCACACCCGACACGATTCTTCTATGAAATCTTTTACGTTGACGTTGACAGACTGTAATAAGTTAATATATAGTCTGTGGTATTCCATAGGTTATTGGTCTGTCCGTCATGGATGACGCGAACAATTTGGTGTGTTAGTGCGCTCTCGAGAGTACGACAGACAAACAGACTGGAGTGCTGAGCCAACAGCAGTGACTCAGGTCTGGCCCTTCCGGTGGACATTGTTTGTCCATCTACGACAGGGCTGGAATGTAATTTCACGCTGCATTTAAACTGCTGCTTTTAAACTAAAGGGTGACAGTTTCATTTTCGTCTACTGAATAATAGGCTTGGACAGAAGAGATCCATCGGTTGAACAAATGCTGCAGTAGCTCCACCAAGCAATATGGTTCCCATTTTTTTTATCTACATATTTATTTTTATCCTTTTTACACTATTGTAATAATATTGTATAAGCTAACATTTAAAATAATAATACATATGTACATGTGAAAAAATAAGCAAATCTCTCATCTGTCAACAGGAACAGCGCCCAAAAGGCTGGTAGCATTGTCACGTTGTATGGCGATGCTAATTCTTTGGCCAAGAAACAGGCCAGTCCTCTGGTCACGTGAAGAGTCGACAAACCGCTTGGCGATATCTCGAAAAACCAAGTGGGCAAGCAGCCGCTCCAGCACAGTCCACCGTACTAGGAAAATGGGATAGCGCAAGGGTATCGACACATGTTGCATCCCACACCAAAGGTCTGCCTAACTTCCATGGCATTATGGTCATTCCGTCCGGTATCTTCCCATCGTCGCGTGCCAGGCCGTTGGGTTATAAAACAGCTGGCACCCCGGCGGTGACAAGACCATGACGGATGATGTCATTAATGCTGGCGTGCCGTGCTATCAGACCTACGCTCCTACTGCAGGATAGGCCATGGTGTCCGAGGCAGTCGACAGCTTGACCGCACTGACAGCGATGTGGAGCCCTACAAGGAGCGCCCAAACGCAGACAGGTAGCGAGCCGGAAGGTGGTCTCACCCAGCATAGTGCCTATGTCGGGTGAAGGGAGTGCTTGAAGCCAGAGCCCCGACTCCCACTCCACAGCCAGCAGGCGGGTCCGCGCAGCAGTATTGGTGGACGTATTGATAAGTTTATTCCGTACCAACCTGCAGAGCGGCTCATCCCACTGTCTCTACATATTTTAATTCTATGTATTTTCGATTTATTCCCAAAAAATTCTCAGTAAATTCTGATTTGGTTTTTCATACTCATTTACTCGTATGTATATTATTATTAATTTCGTAGAGGTTTATCATGTTAAATCATAAATAGGCCAGACACTATTAAAACTTTACTTAAGAACTTTAGAAATACCTCATATATTTTGTTGATGTGAGGTATTTTACGACCTCCAAAGAGAAAACTGCGGAAATCGCGGTGAAATTTATTGGTATTTTTATGCGATACAGGTGTGTCAAGTATTTGTTACAATGTTGTACACAAAGTGAATGTTTTTGCTAATTTCGTTTGACTATAAAAGCATCGGCTACAGACTACAGTTTTAATATGCATTGTACTTGACGTTTACAGATTAAAAATGTTAGAATAGAATACTCTTTACCTAAATGAGGCTGGCACAGGAGCGTGGGGATTGGCACAAGAAAAGAGATGCCTATGCCCAGCAGTGGGTGAAGTCAGGCTGTAGATAATGATAATGATTCTTTATTGTGTACACCATATAAATTACGGATATAAATGTAGACATTTTACGTAGGATGAAACAATGGGTCGTATCGCTGTAAGCGAAATAAATTGTGCTTATATTCGAATCAAAGCTAATTCTTTAACAGCTGTATGAAATGTCTATAACACGGTAAATACAATAGACGTAGTGTGTCAATAAACTTTTAATGTCCCTGGCTATGCCCATGATCATCACCATCTTTCTAAAGCTAGGTGTACCACATTGACGCCCGGGCACTGTACTGTATTTACATATTAAATTGACCGTTAAATAAGTTGAGTCTAAAAATGACCTATGTTAATGTAGTGTTTGATAACAACTCGAGAAAAGCCGCTGACTTGCGCAGACGCAGTGAGCGCGTTGATGTCTTTTGTATGCAGTCACGCATGTATCGCATAACGCAATTTATTTATTGACTTCAATAAAATATTTATTAATGCGTTTGCTAGTTTAGATAATAATAAATCGTAACAATCCATTGTTATTAAAAAAGTAGAGGAAAGCTGAAAGGAAAAATAAAGTTTATTTTTTTAAAGTGTTATTGAAAGCAATTCTGAATCTGCGTGTGCGCATCGAGCTCGTTGATGTCTTTTGTATGCAACAATTATTTTTACTATAGTTTGCATGGTTGGATGGCGGTTTCTTCCTGACTTATGACCAGACATTGTAATTACAAATATGTTCTCCTAGGATCACCGGGGAGGTCTATATTCAGTGGTCCTCGCGGATTTGGTGATACATCCAGTCTCAGTTCAGAGCCAGAAATAAAGTATGGATGATGTAATGGTTGTGGTTACTCGTTCACGAACGTGTCATACCTGTACGGTATTACCCCCTGGATCTGCCAGGATGAGTGTTAGTATACTGATAGAAAAATAAATGTAAACAACAAGTACAAATTAACACTAAATAAAATGTAATCTTTAATTGATGTCAGGCAGGATGACACTTCAAAATTTTTCAATTTTACTGTATTTATTTAAAAAAAATCATTGTTTCGAAAATTCGCAAAGAATGTGCGTAATATGGAAGATGGAGGAATGTCTTGACGCTGCAGGAGCACGCGTAATTGAAAAGCAGCATAAGATTTTTTTTTTTATTCGTTTATGTAATTGCGGTATGGCGTTGCAGTGTGAAGAATTGAGGATACATAAATAAATTTTATTAATGTTATTTTCTGTAATCAATTTAGCTTTTAAGATAAGATAAGATCATATTTATTTGCTTAAACATGTGTCATACATACAAGAAAATACATGCATGCAAGATGGTAACAACATTATTAGGCACAGGCATTTTATTTTTATTTTTTCAAACTATGTTTTAATTAATTAATTGTGTTATTACCTGCGCTTAATGCAGTGCACGCTGTGCTTTTTTATAAGTAATGAGGCGGTTAGACTTCAGTTTTCAATGTACAAATTGTAAAGCAACATTGCAAGTGTACTCATTTCTGAAAAGCCTAATAATAAATATATAAATAAACACTATTTTATCGTCAACAACTTTACTTCAAACTATCATAATTCACTGATGTCAGCATAGTTTCAAAGTAACTAATTATTTATGTGTATTGCGATATAGCAAATGATGTCTGTTCACACGGTCTGCGTCAGGTCTTCGTGTCTCGTGCCGTCCTCAATATTGATTACAACATCTGTAATATATCATGTTAAGAGCACATTGAAAGGACACGATAAAGCCAGAGCTATTTATTTATTTCTCTGCCAATATCTTTATAACGTCAGCGGTGTTATTACGAGTACATTGCAACAAGGAAATTGCGCTCGAATGTTGTTGATAGGGCGCTGTTGGTTAAACATCTGTGCAATTATTGTTTTGTAAAATGTATTGAAAAAGTAAGATGGCGGCGTTAGTTGCGATTTTGGCCACGTGGGCGAGGCCAAAATAACCTTGCGACAAATTTTAATATAGGGTGGCAGGGATTTGGATGCACAAACTGTAACCATAGATTCAGTATATGATTCTGAACGGTTGTTACCAACGAAAAACTTCAAAGCAGGAGTTAAAAAATAAATACTATTCCACACATTTTGGCCACGTAGGTATTGCACTTTACTATGAAACAGCAGATTTTTTTTTTGATAACCGTCAATTTTTTTAATGTTGTTTATATGTTTGCTTTGTAGTCCTGCACGCAAAGCATGACCGCCTCTATCTCTTCTCTGCGAAGAATAGATATCGAAATTTCTTTCTATGCAAAGCAAGCGTTCTATAGTTCATTTTTGACAACGCGCCGTACTAAGTAATCTTTCTAAAATCTGCCATTTTGTCTTTTATTTCCTCCGTCTCATGGTGGTCATCTGTATATTTACGTCATGGTGATCCGGCTACACATGCTGATTTATTTAAATCTCAATAGTTAATAACTAAGTAGCCTGATCAATTGCTAATAAAGAACCTTTATAAATGTCAGCGTTGTTTGTCGTTTGTATGTACCAGTGCAGCAATTACGTATTACCACTCAATAGCTCACTTATCTCGTATCCTATCAGGTAGGTAAATCCTACAAGCAAACTGTAGGTTAGAAAAGTCTGTCGAAAAATAAAGCTTTCATCGTTCCTTTGCTAACGTTTCCCCAAAACTAACAGGCGTCCAGAACTTGCAGAAAGTGTCAAAAAGCGAGTTCAACGTGTTTTCAATTAGAAAAGTTTGCACATAAAGTTGATGTACGGCGGAGGGAGCGTGTGTATCAAATTGGCGCGCCACGAGGGTCATTGACCAGATAATCTAGCCGTCTAGCAACCTACCAATAATAACCATTTTCCTTCCTACATTCAAGCGCTCAACTAATGATTTTGACCTTGACTTTTTGTTCTTTGCACAAAAACGTTGAGTCAATATCGATTAATTGCTCAACTGTTAGAAGTAACGTCTATTATTCAATTAAATACGAAAATGTTAAAATGCATATTGGATGAATGAACACGTCAGTCTCCGCAAACCAGTTATCAATCAAGGTTTCTGCAAAATCATCCAATTGTCCCACTGCAGGCACTCGAGGGCAATTCTACTAATTATCGTGCAAAATGCAAAACATGAGATCGGAATGCGGTGAAATCGTCGATCAAAAAATAGTATTCTGCTAATCCTAAACTCGGTTTTTTCACAATCCGGTCACAATATCATCGCAGTATAGTCTCATGGCGGTCAACTTTGTTTTAGTTCTCAATCAAATTATTTTCCCCCAATTTGTTCTTTTTTTTTGTTATTTCTCTGCGTTATGTTTGCAGCAAAATAAACGTATTTTCTTTCTTTATTCGAACTTTGTTCTCTGTTAATTGCAAATCTCACTCCCACTACGACCGAACCAAAGAATATATTATTTAAATCATCTTTGCTCCTAATGGCAACTGCATTCTCCTGAATAGGTGTCGAGACTCTGAATGGGATACATCTTAAGAAATCCTATGGATGAAACAGCTCATCAAAGTATTCATAGATATGAAGAGGCGAGCTATCTGTCTCACAGTATGTGGCTCGGAGCTAACGATTCTATTGCTCGTAGATACTGCTCGAGATATTGCTCGGAAATTGCTCATAGTGTTACAGAGGTATGAAGATGAATAGACGCAATTGTAAGTAACAATATACTTATGTATGTATAAGAAAGTTATGGTTGCTGTTCTTATATTTGGGACTAGGTGTGCACGCGACTCCGTCTGCTATCAAGTCAGAAAACTACATTGACTGGTAAGTTATAATAAACTGTAAGAAAATTAAGAGTCAACAAAGTCAATGTCAAAACATTTATTTCAAATAGGCACATAAAAGCCACTATTGAACGTCAAATAAATAGAATTGATTCTAGGCCCTTTCAAAAGCTAGTTTCGCATGGAGAAGAATGGGCAAGAAACTCCACCGTTAATCTTTTAAAATGTTCTAGTTTTGTATACATTAATTCTAGATGCACCTAGAATAAAACTATGATACCACACAATCGGTAAAAAGAATGAAAAATGAAGCAATGACAGATAAATCAATTATGTGATAGATACATGGTGCTCACATATTTACAAACATTGTAACTGTATATGATTTTTCTAATAACAAGTAATAAGTCAGTGTGTGTGTTATAATAATTACAGAATGTAAATCAATGTCATAAAAATATTAAAAAAATCTTCTTTGCAAAGCATGTTGTGTCAATTCGTTTAGCTAGTGAACGTCCTAACTTAATCACGTAACTTACTGGTACATACATCAAATAAAACGAACAAAAACCTAACTTTTAAAATAGAAACCCTTGTTACCAATTTAGCTAACTGGCTGATCTTAAGGCCTATTCCCGTAATTAAAAACGTTCAAAATCTAGTCGCAATCTCATCTCAGCGACAATCAATGTCAAAAACTTGTCAAAAATTTAGGGTAACTAGAGGTATTTTTGACAGCTTGAGACTGAGATCAGACTGTGAACGTTCTTAAAATTACGAGAGCTGCCCCTCTGACGACCTATTCACAGTAACTTTTTTCCGAATAGCTTACGCCAACTAAAGATGAAGAAAACACAACATGAATAATATATAAAGCATCGAACTATTCTTAACCAAAATTCAATTCCATAATACAACTAGTAGTATAGTCGGCGGTTTAAGCACTCGAACTGAATCGCATTAGTTTCAGTACTCTACTGGCTTTGTCTTTCCTCTAAATTCCTATTCAGCTCGCACTGGAATGCTATTTTCGAACGAGCTTAGCCAAATACTGGACTAAGTTGGATTGTGTTGAAACTAATTCGTTACATGATGATATTATATTAATGACTATTAGCGGGGCTAGTTTTAGGTGAGATTTTATAGCTTAATATTAGTTGGATTTTGTCAACCTGTGGGTCAAATACTTGTAGTAATACGTTATTATATTGCGAGGATTTTAAAGTTTTTGGCTGTTTGTAAACCATATATTGGATTTATATAGCGATTACTAAAGTGTCCAAAACCTCTGAATGTAACCGTGAAACTCGCATTTTTTTTAATTTTCAGGAACATACCAAGTGTTCTTCTCTAGATATATATAAGTCCATCACACACACATGACATCACGCCTGTTCTACCCGAAGGTATAAGCAGAGGAGGACGTAGAAAATACAGCCACATTTTACCAGTTATGCTTAACTCCCAAGAAATAGGGGGCGAGCCTATTGTCACCAACCGGGCACGAATTCAGACCCCGGGCTGCTATTGAGAAATTAATCATCATTAAAAAAAAATCTGTTTGATATTTAAATGTGAAAACTTGCCAATCAAAGATAGAATTCGCATTTCACTCAGTTGTCACGTAACATCAGCGATTTTAATAATCGCTTATGTTACGTTATAGAAATTAACTTCATACGACCATTTATTTAAGTACTCCGGCCGTTGAATAGTTATGTAGAATAATTATATGGTTTTATATGGTTTCACATAAAACATTATAGGAAACCTATTTCAGATTATTGTGAGAATAGATAGAGTTTATGTTAAATTGATATTGATAAGTTTATTGCCAGTATTTATATTTATTATGTTTATGGTGAAGCGGGAGTTTATAGTACAGGTTTCCTTTTGCTTTGGCGCGAAATTGAGATGAAACTTATACGACTTCACACTTGAAATGTATTAGTTCTTATGTGTCTGGAAAGTGTCTATTGTTGTCTGCCTGTCTGGAAACATTATTTTTCATGTGTTTTCGACATTATCTCCTTCATGGTGTTAAACGGTGGTGTATCTTCAATAGAAAATCTGCTACTTACAGTCACGAGCACCATTATGTCAACACTTGGCAACTTTCAATTGCGATTTTTTCGTGACATAACGAATGCAACGTTGAAATACAACACATTACATAAACCTATGGGTTCGAAAATGCTATGTTTGTAAAAACATAAAATTTAATTAAAAAATAAAGGAGTAAATCTCTTTTTGGTTTGGCGTCCGCTTCTTTCTTTAAATGGCGGGAAAGATGATCATTTTCATCCCAATTTAGTGTTAGATGTATTAAAAATCACTAAAACGCTAACTTTTTTGTGTTTCTTTAATTGTTTAATAGCAGTTCTTCCAATCCTATTCCTAATACAACCAAACCATTGGTGCCGCCTTTTCACCTAACACTTTATTTGCCTCGAATTAATCCTTTCCGTGGTTTCGCTGCCGTGGATAAAAAAACGACACCGATCGGCGGAGGCCATGATAACTTCGAAGCTGAGAAACTATATTACATGTAAGATTCAACCTTATGTGTTTACAGTTAAGGTGTATGTACGTGTTTGGTGTGTGTTGTATGTATGTGTGTGTATTGTAACATGTAACGTCTGCGGGACGAAGGGGGGAGGTGGCGTGGGGCACAGGAATGCGGTCTTTTGAGATACCTTATAGGCTATACACTATTGATAGATGTACGTTTTATATAGGTGCCGGGGACTCGGAAGACTCTGGACTGGATTATGGTAATGGATTTATGGAATTTGAATACGGTATAGACAATGGATGCGGGTGAGTAAATTGATTCAATGCCTGTTATAGAATACAGCGTGAAGTTTTGATGGTGTTTTCCTTGTTGTGTTTGCGTTTTGGTATAGACATAATTATTGCAAAGGTTTTTTGTAAAAACTAGGCAAGAGTTTCTGTGTTGGTTTTGGTTCTTGGCATGGAACCTTGAGGGTACTAAGGAATCACTTTTAAATTTTGGATGTCCTACCGCGCTTGTCCTCAGCTTGTTTCATTTTAATAACTTCTTTCTTTCAATCAGTTATCTCTAATGTGATGCTTTGTGCCCAGAAGATTTGATAAGGGGCCCCTGATTTAAAGAAAATTTCAGAAAGCTATTAATCTGTTCTTAAATAAGTATTGAAATGAAATGAAATTATGTTTTGTCTATAATATATTAAGAAATTTCTACATTTAAATTTTTTGGTCGTTATTTTAAATCAGATGGATGAACTGTGTGAATGATGATATGGTTAAAAAGGGGGTGACTACCGAGATGACGACTAATAGAGAAGTGTGGAAGAAGAAGACATATTGCGCCGACCACGAATAACTTGGGATAAGGGCAGGAGAGTGGTGATGATGGCGCATAGTAAAAACCTAATTCTATAAACGCCTTCTATATTCACATTACCTCATGTTCTTCACACAGACGAACAAACAAACAAACCGTCCTTATTTGCCCAAGTCCCAAGTGTACATACGCGAACTGTCCACCCAAGTAGTAAAAGAAAGCCCGCAGCAACCACTGGGCGGTTTTTTGGGCGACCGGCCCATTTCGAGGGGTCAACGACCCGCTTGAAACAATTGCCCTCCGTAATTTATGTCTTGAGAATATTTTTAATGATGCCTTCGCGTTTGGGAGTTAATGTGTTGTACTTGTGTCGCGAATTTTTGTTTCAGCTTTTTTATAGGTTTCTCTTTTGTTGTGGTCGGCTGATGAAGCTGACGGGAATTATCTATAACTAGCTTCTGCTAGCAACTTCGTCTGCGTGTTTTTTTTTTGTTTTAACATCACTTATAGGCCTGTTGGTCTAGTGGTTAGTGACCCTGACTGCTATGCCGGAGGTCGTGGGTTCGATTCCCACCCAGGACAAATGTTTGTGTAATGAGCACGATCATTTGTTCTGTGTCTGGGTGTAATTTATCTATAATATTTATGTATTTAGAAATATATAAGTATGTTTATCAGTTGTATAGTACCCATAACACAAGCTCTGCTTAGCTTGGGACTAGATGGCGTTGTGTGATAGTTGTGGAATATTTATTTATTTATTTATTTATTTACTTATGTTCTATGACATTCGGCAATACTTTATCGGAATCGGGTCAGTCGATTTTCGAAGATCTCTCCTACAAACAAACTCACAAATATTTCTTCTTTATAGTATACTTAGATTGATGATTTTTAAAGAGTCCACAACTCATCCAACTAATATTTTACGCCACTAAATAACTTAGAACCCATCAAGTGTTTTTATTTAAGTTAAGTGTCCGCAAGCTCAGAGGGTGATCTGTAGTGGGCACTTAAAATATTTTAAGAAATAGAAAATAATTTGGATTCGATTCTACATGGTAAAATCACTCCTCGATATTTATCGAATTTTATTTTTAAGACCGACTTCTACACTCAGCATTTGCATACTGCCTGCTGTTCAAAAATTCCAAAAAAACATAAAAAATCCAGCCTAAGTTATGCATGACGTCACAGGCCAGGTCTGCGTCGTGACTGAACGACGGGAGGCGCAAGTGCAGCTATCGCGTATCGCATTCACGAAATATCTAGCATTCACTTAACTAGCCACGAACTTACTGACATTAAAGCTTAAAAAGATTGATTTGATACTCCTAATAAGGAGCTCAGGATTTTAATTTGGATTTGAGTAGATTTAACTGGTTAAATTAATTCCAATCCTAGATAACATAGAACCTATTTAATAAAGACGACAGGCAATAATCCAATAATTTAATGATTCTCAAAGTTTTTGATTTTTCCATTGTTTTTGTATCAGCACAGCACCTGTCGTGAAATTTTTTCGCATGTTAAATAGGTCCAAGCTTGTACTGTCTAAGTACTTTAATAGTTTCAAACAATCACTGTATAAAACTACTAAGACGTGTTGAATCTTTGATTGGAAAATTATTTCTATAAAATCCACCAAAGTTTATCCCGAAATCCAAGTGGACGAGTTCGCCTGTAAAAGTTAATTATAATCTCAATTGATTCCACGGGGATACTTGTAAGCTCGAATCCAAAAGACTCTCGGATCTCGGATGTTTTTCTTAAGAAAATGTAAGTTTTCTGTGTCTGTGTTTTTATCCGTACGTCAGCAACAAAGTTTTTCATAGCACCGCCAGCACGTTTATAACCTAACACTCTTAGATATTTTTTTAATGGTAGGAACATAAAGATCATTTCTTGTTACAAAGTTAGTTCTTATTGGCACACTTAAATGCCAATTTTAACGAGTTTTATAAGTGTTATAAAAATACCTAAATATAAAGTTGTTCTAAACCTGATTGCTTTAGTGTTTTAAGACCTAAGCATGGTGAGTCACAGCATCAGGAAAGTAGGTATAGGTATTCAATTCTTTATTTGATTCAGACGACTATTGAGGAATGATGTCACGGTGCATGGTGGTGAGATAGTAGTAGGTATCCTTGTGACTGCGATAGTGGCTTGAGATCAAATTGTCTTATAACAAAAATAATTACTTAATTCATATGAAACCCACTAATCCATAGACTACTTCTATTAACAATTTCACCAATAAGATTAGGCAACTCTTCTGGACTTGTTCGAAGTGACATTCTTCTTTTTCTTGTTTCTTCAGATTAAGATTCATTTATTTGCAAAAACAAGTGTAGATAATATACATTTTATGATGTTTATTAAAGGTGGTACAGGATATTCTTTGGCACAATACGTTTGACCATGACTGGTGTACAAATTAGGTCAGAAGACCATAAGATTAAAGAAAAAAAAAATTACAAAGTTAAATAATCTAAAAATAAATAACAATTACATTAATATTAGATTTAAAACAAAAAAAAATAAAAATAAAAAAACAATAAATATTCATGCTATACAAAAACCAAATACAACAGATTCAGTCAGTACATCAGAGCGATTTGTCATTTAAAAATTCATAACATCACATGATAGTAGGCTTTTCCTGTCAGTATTTTTTTAAAGGTTTTCTTAAACTGGTCTGTATTTAGTTTTTTTACACAAATAGGGATATTGTTATAAATTATCGGGCTCTTCGGTAGATCTATGTTTCTTATATTGTTTTGGCCCAGTAGGTGGCCACATTTATTTCGGCGTCAGAGGCATTTTGACATTCTATCAGCGAAAACGATTGTGGAAAAGTAAAATATGTATTGGATTGACATAAACTACCAAAAAGATTAATTATGTCAATCCTGTTGAAAGTCTTTGTAGAAATATGAAACGCTTTGAAAACGATTACCATTTGTCAAGGCCTGCTGGACGCGTCTGTTTGCCGTTACTTTTTCAGGACTGATGGTTGTTTACTATTCTTTGATGGAATAGACAACCATTTTCTAATTTCATCATTGTTTTGGCTAGCACATTATTCTACCAAGAAATACATTGTATGCTAGCTAAATGAGACTTATGACAAGTTTTACTCCCTCCCAATAAGTCCCGATCAAGTTGTCGTCACATCCTCTCACAGAGAGAAGGTATGTGTCCCAGCAGTGGGAACGTTATAGGCTGAATATGCTAAGTTATCGTGTAGTGTAGTTATTTTAATTTATCAGGTAGATAGTAATGTGCGCTTTTAGAATTTCTAACGTGACGATATTATCATGGACGTGGTTGTCTACGTCCGGTATCACGATAAAACAGGGAAGTAAAATATATGGAAATATATTTACAGTCGAGCAAAAGTATGTATACACTCGGCTTTATTCAAAAGCGATTTACTCCTTTATTTTTGAATGAAATTTTATTTTGTTACGAACATAGCATTTTCGAACCCGAACGAAAAAATCGCAATTGAAAGTTGCCAAGTGTTGACATATTGGTGCTCGTGACTGTACACGCTTTTAAATTTCCGTTCATGATAACGTTATAACGTGTACGTATTTCCATACATTGTATGGTTGTGGCCACAATTATATCGGTACGTTAGACATGATAAAAGCGCACAATGGGACTTCGGACAAGGTAAAGCAGTCGCTTACTAGTGTTAATTTCATATACACAGTGACATATTTGTAAGGGAAACCTGCAGTACTAAAGACCCCCTATACCCGAAGGTGATATTGTACGAATATCACCCAAGAAGACTTTGTAACATCTAACTCTTCATCACACACATTTGTCAGTTTGTCTAAACTGTTCACACTGCATGTTTGCCGATGTCTACATACACGATATTTCTATCCTGTGTCTTTATTCCTGCCACGGAAAAATTAACCTTTTAACGCAGAAATAGAGTTTGAATTTAAATTTAAGAAGTGTTTTGTGTAAGTTTCACGTAGTATCAGTATCGTTTAGTGTGTACTAAGATTTGTTGTCTATATTATTAGACTAGACTGAATGTAATTTTCTCCTTTGTTATAGTAGTATGCATTACCAGCCTATAATGTTCATACTGCTGGGGCCTGGGACACAGGCCTCCTCTCGGAGAGAGGAAGTGGGCCGTAATCCACCACGCGGGCCCAGTGCGGGTTCGTAGATGTCACATGTATTAGTATAAATTGTACCAACATGTTTTACGAATTATGCGATGTACCAACATAATCTGTTTTATGTACATTCTTAATAAGTGAATTAACAGTACTTATATAAAAAAAAAGAAAAGAAGTTTATTTCAATTACAATGGGCATTTAGATACATGTTTTTTGGAGAACTTCCTTTAATCAAGGAATTGCTTGTAAATGTATGTTTCTATAAGATTGATTAATTATATCGTTGTGTATGCTGAGTTTAGTGTAAAAAATTGAATTACATAATCTAGGCTTTGCCACAACATCCTGTCCTCCGCCTTCCGCATCCAGTCTGTTCCAGCCACCTTCTTAAGGTCGTCGGTCCATCTAGCTGGGGGCGGTTCACGCTAGGCTTTCCGATACGCGGTCTCCACTCCAGAACTCGTCTGCTCCACCGGCCATCAGTCCTTCGACAAACATGGCCATCCCACTGCCACTTCAGTGTACTCTGCAAGCTATGTCGGTAGCTCCGGTTCTTTTCTGGATAATTTCATTTCTGATTTTATCCTGAGTGAAAGATACGTAATGTCGCAATCACTAGACTTAGTGCCAGAAGTGTGTTGCTACCAGTAATCCTAGCAAAATACCGTAGTATTCTCATCTCACAAAACCTTAAGCTTTTCCGAGATGGCAGTTCTAAAGCCGAGACCACACAAACACAACAAACGTCAACCTCTAGCTCCCATATAAGGTGTAAAATCCGTGACAATGGCTTCACGCAAACGTTCCTATTCAGAGTCACAACGTCGTGTGACCGCAAAACAAATGTGTAACAACTAGACAGAAGCGTGAATGCCGCTCAACGCCAAAAACAGCATGTGTGTTTAAGCCCTAAATTAAATAGAATCCAAGTGCGAACACGATTGCTCGACTCTCGTTATTCGTGCTCAAATTATACGGATTATTTCGATCAGGGATGCCAAAGATTACGCGGTTGACGACTGCAGTCATGACTAGAAAAAAGTTCATCACTTTGAAATGATCTGTTCTTTGTATTCTTAATACTAACTAATCCTAAATTGGGACAACCTCATAGTGCTATCGGCTTTATTTTAGTGGGTTTTTGAATAGAATAGAATATTGTTATCGTTTGCTGTAGTTGGTTACATAAAATTGGTCAACATTAAAAAATTATCTATACTACATACCTCTATGGTGTAAGTGTTTTGGTGACGGCATTCTCAGCAGCCAGAGAGGCCCTACATTAGCATAATCAGCCTATAACGTTCCCACTGCTGGGACACAAGCCTTCTGTCTGTGAGAGGGAATGGGCCGTCCAGTGCGGGTGGGTACACGAGTGCACAGTGCGGTTTGGTCCGCTCGGGCCCAGTGCAGGTTGGTCCTACATTATCAGGCCTTAATCAGATTTAATACATCATTGAGAGAAAGTGGACCAATAATGGTGTTGGTTTCGTCCCGTAAAAGTAGGACAAAATCTTCAGGTCCATCGACGTCCTCTAATAGCCGATCTGTCAACCCTATCTATAGCGTTATCGCGAGCACACTCGCGGTATAAATGTTCTCGTCTCACCGAGATACGGCACAGTACATACTACTATAAATTACTCCGTGCAAGTGTAGATAGCCCTTAACTTAGTGCTGTAAATCTGAATGTCGGTCTTATATGGTGTTTCTTCGCAGTGCAAATTTGGCACTTTCTAGAGCCTTAGGTTATGTAGGCCTTAAATGAGGGTAGCGAGTCTGGTGGGTTTTATTATGATAACGAAAATATTTGGGTTTCTTACGTTATGTTCAGACTGGTATATTTGAGCTTTACTGCCAAATCCTGCCAGATCGGCAGATGTTTGGGCACGGGGTTATAAACTTAGGACGTGACCCAAGATAATGCACAGTTTTTATACCAAAGAGCTAAGTTTTTGCAACCCTTCCATGATTGGACTCCAAGACAATATGCAATTTCTTGTGAGGTATTTACCACCACAAACTTTAAAAGGAATTCCTGATTTTGCACTTCTGTTAACCTATAATTCCAAACCCATTCATATCTTATTACCTTTGTATTCAATCTTCAACTGCCCAGGGTTTCTTTTCATCACTTAATAACACTTTAGGTGGCACAGCTTCGAGGGCAAACCGGCCAACGTCATGCCGGCTAATTGATGACTCGGGACTTCAGGTACCTTCGGGAACTGATCGAGTATCATCGGTAACCGAAGATAGAATGGGTGTTTTATATACATTGTGATTAAATGCTGTCCTTTTGTAAATAATTGCTTTTTAAGAATAATTTGTAGATACACTCATGGATGTACAATGTAGATATCTATACATAACAACTTTTTGTGTCAAGTAGAAAACATGGGTGTCGTTGAAGATTACCACAGTCTTCCTGTTAATTTCTTACAGATAGTCAACGCAAGCGTATTCGCTGAGCAGCCGTACGTAGGGTTGCGGACGAGAGCCTTTCAAATTCAGATTCGTTTGTCATAAATTAAGACATTTCTCAAATCCTGTCAATTGTTTGGGCTATGAACCACACTGTTAGTAGGTGATACATTGTGCTTCCTCATTGTAGTACCCTGCAGTATATCGGTACTATCCCACAGGCGGATCACTGACCATTATGTCAAACTCCTTTTGATAAATAACGAGCCACCAAATAGACGTTACAATGCTTATATCTCACTAGGACACTATAGTGGAGCAACTATGGTCACGCACAGCTCACCATAAAGCTGCGTATGTTGTACTGGCATCTCACCAGGCCAGGCATCTGATCGGTTGCGCAACCAACCATACATTTTCTGGTAGTGCGACCATGGTTGCACCGGCAGCTAAGGAGCTACAAGTGTCTAAATCATGCCTGCATAAATCAAGTGTATAAAGATCATTCATAGTTGAATTTATGATCCCTGACAAAGGTCTCCTTTGACTAATGAGATATGCTAGGTTCCGTGTCGAGGTCACAGGTCACAGCATGGCAGTAAGATCATTCAGTACATATGCATATTCAATGTACGCTTGCAACTTTATGTGAAGCATATCGAATGCCTTCTCTGGAATCTATAAAGTTAATATGAAGTACTAGCCGCGCCCCACGGTTTCACCCGCATAAGTTTCTATCCCATGAGTATATCGGGATAAAAGGTATCCTATACGTTAATCCTGGTTATAAACCATGCGTTTGCCAAATTTCATCCAAATCCGTTCAGTAGTTTTTGCATGAAATCCATTCAAACTTTCGCGTTTATAATATTAGTAGGATTGTATGTCCATATTTCATATTCATTCCAATAGTATCTAGCATTCTAGCTTATAGTGTCTAATAGGTCAAAAGTTGATAGTAAGTTTTCGCGAAGCACATAGTATGTATCACATATTTTTTATTTTAAATGTTTTCTATATTACAGTCTGCCAAGATACTTGCACCACTAATAGGTACTGGTGCAGTTGGAGTGAGTTCAGTGCACTGCCAAAGCAGACTGAAATAGACAAGAGCACCTGTGTACTGCTTCGAACTCTTAATAATACTATCACAGAAAATGGAACAGAAAACAAATGACTATCGATGGAATATCGCTTGAAGCCAGACCAAGAACAGTTGATATATTCTGTAAAAATCTCACCGTAAATCTGAAGTGAAATGATCTTACAGTGAGCTGTCAATTATGTCAATCCCTAGCTACATGCTGCACCTCACCTAAGTGGCACAGTGAGATGGTTACAGAGTAGCACTACAGTTCATTTCTTTTCTCAAAAGCAGACATCCAAAACTTAATTCCCGCTAGTTAAATTCTCATGCTGTGAGAGTAAGTAGAAACCTTTAAAACGCAAGTATATAAGGGTTTATACGAATTGAGCACGCCATTACATCATTACGCTAGTTCGAACAAACGAGCGCCACCTATGCTATAAGTCGGCTCGTTTCAATTAGTGCTGACCCTTATAGATGAGTGAGTTTTAAACATGGAGTATAAAAGAATGGAATGCCGGGTTTTTCAAGCTCACCAGACTATGGAACAGCCGAAGGAGAGGAATACAAAAACTTTATTTCACCAAAATCCTTTAACAATATCCTTAAGGCTAAAACATGAAAGGCTTAATACAAAGGTTTAAATATACCGGGAGTCGGTGATTCTATAAACCCTAGATTGATGAAAACATTCATATTTATTGATTCAAAAGAACGAATTGAGGTCTATGAAACATCTATGCAGTCTTAGATCAACCAATTTCAGTAAAAGAAGCTCAAATTCTTGCCCGATGAATGAATTGGTTTTTTATATCTGCTCGAGTTTAGACGCTATATTATTTGAAGATACCCACCCTGTCAGGGATTAGTACTCCATTCGTTACTTCATAGTTATTACATATCGTGCGTTTATACTTGGTATTCAGGTTGTAAATAAACGTGATTAAAGAGCAGGAGATTTTTTTAGTTACCTAAATTGTTAAAAGTGTAGTGGAATTTATAATATAGAATGGGAAATAAGTTACTCTACTATTAATAGTGTAAGTATTAATTGGTATGTAATATAAAGATTGTAAAAATGTAGTGATCGTCCAATGGTTAGGGCCTCATTCACGACAAAAAAGTCACATTGGTAACCTTATACACTAACCCGGTACACACTAACCCGGATTTGACCCCACGATCTAATCCGTGCAAGTACCAATGTGTCTTTTTAAACTCGCATGTACTTTCCCAGTTTATCTTGGCCATTACTGACATCGGTGAAGGAAAAATGCTAACCGGCCTTGAGCAAGCGTGTTGATCAAATCTTGTGCCTTCTCTGTATGAGAAGAGGCTTTTGCTCTGCTGTGGGACACTTACATATAGGCTGGTATCCTAACTAATATTATAAATGCGAAAGTAAGTTTGTTTGTTATACTTTCACGCTAAAACGGCTGAATGGATTTGTATGAAATTTTGCACATGGGTAGACCATGACCTGGAGAAGGACTACGAAGGTTATTTTTTTTTCCTGGATCGCAGACGAGGTCGCGGGCAACAGCTAGTTATCCATGCTAATAAATAAAGCTGAAGAGTTTGTTTGAACGCGGTAATCTCTGAAATTATCACTCAGATTTGAAAAAATCTTTTTGCATTTGATAGCCCAATTCTTGAGGAAGGTTGTAAGTTATTTAACATCACGCTCAAACTCTTAGGAGCCGAGCAGAAAGAACACTAAGCAAAAACGAAGTAATAGCAGGCGATGCGATGCGACGAGGTCGGTCGGGGAACAACAAATTTCACGCGGACGAAGTCGCGAGCGGAAGCTAGTTATTAATATAAAGACCCGCTTTTAAGATCGGTCTCCCCCACGGAGATAACGGTTGTCCATCAACAGTCTCCATGATGTCAAAGGCCTCATTAAATTCAGCGCATTAGTAAGTAATTGCTATAATCGATTTAATCGATCCATCGCTACAATGTATCGATAATCGATTCGAACCTTATTTAGTAAGGAACATGCGTCGATCGTAAGTGACGATAAATATTGATTATATTAACTGATGGAAGTGCTTTCTGCATATTTGATACGACTTTTGTAAAACTCGACTGCCTCGTTGGTGTAGTGGTCGCGAGCGCTACTGTTGAGCATGAGGTCCTGGGTTATATTCCCAGGTCGGGCCAAGTGTTATTGTGTTTTTGCATCAGGGATTCATCAGTAGCAGCCCCAGGTATGTTTCCTTCGATTAATAAACACTTAACAAAATAAAAAAAAACGACTAGGTATTTCTGTCAGTTTCGGCGTCGGCTCTGCTGGAACCGATGCCGGGTACTTAAGATAAGATAAGATAATTTATTTGCGTAAAACATGGTATAAATAGGTGTTATTAAGGCATGAGATCATACATGTTTTGGTTAAAAATTAGTGCATGCAAATTTCAACATATAAACAAATTTGAATTTACAAACATTATAATTTATGTTCAAAAAAAATCTTAATTACTTACTTACTTGAGGCGTGTATGAGCTGGACTCCTTTTTTTTTTTTTTTTTTTTCAGGATGGGAAATCATCAAATGACTCCTCCCGCTCTGGGTGGAGCAGAAGGGAGTGTCAGACTCTTACTGACTAAAACCCACCCGTGTTCCTTCCTTAGCCCTTTACGTACCAGGGCAGCGGTAACCCTTTCGGACGATCCCGCTACCCGAGCTGGACTCCTTTAATAACGATTGGTCCTTGGCAGCTCTGGACAGAGAGAGGTGGAAAGAGAGTAGGGAGGTTTTTGCCCAGCAGTGGGACAGTAATGGCTAATGAAAAAAAAAAAGGATTTTCTGTCGAAGATAATTAGGCAGTCCGGAGTCTGGATCTGTCCCCGGATGATGCCAATTGGCTCGCCTCCTTTTACATCGGACTTAAAAAACTGGCGAAATGGGGTAATAGGGTGTAGTATGGGTACCCTAGTAGTACATTTTAAACCAAACTTTAGGCTATTACAGGAATGACGTTATTTTATGTATTTTGTAAAAGTAGGTTAGGTTTAAAATGTAGCCTATTTAAAAGGCTTTCAGACGTCTAAGGGCTACATTACAGTCTAGCTAAATGCTGCTGGAAACTACAATTTTGCCTCAGCAACCTAGGTACCTACTTGTTGAAGCAAGATGAATCTCTCATGAAATGATGACCTAACTGACCTAATCCTACAGACTCATCAATCTTCGTAGACTTATGTATGTAGCCTTTCGCCAAAAGCAGTCAGTTTAGTTTTGTATTGTAGTCTAAATAGCAAAGACATAATTACCTATTTAAAATGCGTAACTCGCACTAAAGTGCAGATCTTACTCGGAATGAAAAACTTGAGAAACTGCTTTCAGTGGTTAATTGCACTTTCCGTTCCTCATTTGGCGTAATTTTCTTTTCATTATTATTTTATTAATGGCAACGATTTTACTATTTCTGATGCACAGGTAAAATGTACTAGGATACGTCCTTCATTTTTCGAGACGAACAAGTTTGGCAGGTCGACAAAAACCTATTTCTTTGCAATTAGACGCATACTGTGCTAGAAAACACAAACATATCTATGTACCCCTTCTATACACAATACAAAGTAAATGAGCCTTTATTACAAACCAGTAAAGCTCACAATGCGTCTATTATATATAATGAAGCAGACGGATTTCTCGCTGACACGGGCGATGATAAATTAATGTATAATAAATGAATTTATAGTGCCACAGACAAAGAATGGGCTATTTATTATGACTGGAAACCAGGTCGATATTATTTTACGAAATTGTATTAATATTGTTCAAATTGTTTTATTTTATTGAATAGCACACAGCATGGCAGGTTCGCCATGTTGTCGCCGGTACACAATTGATTGAGAGTTTTTCATATAGGCCACTGCAGATCACACCCATTTGAAGAATGCAATTGAGAGATAGTTGACTACAAAAAGTGTCATGTATCATGAAAATACAAATAATAATCAACAAAGCTTGGTTAATAGTTTTGGCAATCGATATACAGGTCTTAAAACCGTTTAATCTTATACCGTTATTATCTCATTTCTAATCGGTTTCCAGTAGGCGTTGCAAAGGCTGCGTAACGAATGCTTATACAAATACTTAGTTAGGAGCTTCCCTAATAAAGAATCTGGGCTGATGAATGTACCATAGTAATAATTATTAAGGTCACACTAGTCAGTCGTTCTTCCATACTAAAGTCGTATGGAGTGTACAATTAAATTATATCTACTTGTCTCGTTATTATCTAGCCATGTACGGATAAAGAATTTAAAAAAAAATCGTCGAAACTTCCATACTTTAACGCATCTTTGGGCGTAAATACATAACCCCCGGAGTATGAAAATGGCAAAATTGTTACCGTACAGTGATCGATAATAATTTATTCAATTATCTTAATTTTCAACAAATACATCCAGTAGTTTGTTCTAAATACATATATCTATATACGGCCAAAGGTAAATTTTACGCTCGTGTTCGTAATAAAGCATTGTCTATTTCACGAAATAAGTAAAACTAAATTAATAAACTAATAGCATACATATTCTCCACAATCAACGACTTCGAGCCTTCGACTAGTGCATCCTTAAGAGTACTTCTCCTTTCTGATATTTATTACACAAATAGTCCTTATTAGTCGTTACGTTGGGATTCAGTTTATAAGACACGATTATAATCCCGAACTTATTACGTACAAAGTCGTGTATAAAACCTGATATACTGTGCCTATGACACAATGGCTGGTATAAATAATATACTTAGATATAAATAGATATTCAATGAGATCCGTACAACAATAACTAGCGTTTGGCAGCGTCGACTGCGAGCTGCAATCTAGGCCTCCGACAGAATAGAAACTTAACGATGTCAGCGATAACTACCCGATAGGGCTGCTGCCTCGAGTTTTATGTGGATGTAAATCTTAATTAAAATTTCTATCAGATAGTAAAATTATTTTCCAGACCATACAATCCAATTTGTTAGTACTTTTTTGTTTTTATTGTTGAATGGTCCTGCTCTTGACCTCGATCACGCCTGATGGAAAGCGATGGATGAGGCCGTAATGGAACGAGCATGCCCAGAAGGTGCCTGTTCACTTTTGATTTGAAGGCAGACGGGTTAAATGTAGAAGGGAGCACAGACGCTGGCAGAGCGTTTCACAATTTAGCTGTGCGCCTAATAAATTTGGAGGAGAAGTGCTGAGTACGACTCGTGGGGATATCGAACAAGTGTGGATGGTACCCTGCAGTACGTCTGGTACTCCGGTAGTAAAAGGGAGATGGTGAGATCAGTTCGTGGAGTTCCTGCACACACTCTCTGAAGTACAGTCTGTAGAAGACTGACAGGGTACATACACAACTTGACCAATAATACAATAATATAGAAATAAATAATACAGGCGCGCACTTTACAGGGGCGTGTCGGAAAAGAGGCCTATACAGGATGGCAGGGACATCGACGCGCAAACTGTGCTGCTGGGGAGTTTTTTGCGCCACTTCTTCCCAGCGAAAGCACTAGGTAGTGGTGAAGGGCGGGCGTTTTCGGGGACTGTGTTATGTAATTTTGACGTTCGAAAAGTGCTGATTCTCAGTTTAATTTCAATAAATGACTTTTGATTTGGTTACCATGAATTCAGCACATGATTCTAGACCTTCTGGCGCAATAATTTATAGTCAGTTATAAAAAAAAACCTGTTGTTTCATAGAAAAATGATTCAACCTTCGTTGAAATGTTTCATTCAGAAGCATGTATTCACTGAATCCATGTTAAAACAGGTTGTGCGTCGATGTCCCTGCCACACTGTAACCCATCAGTGGATTGATACTGGCTGAATTGATGTTGATGATGATGACACCTGAAACAAAAGAACACTAACAGCCCTATGGAACAATAGCAGTCAAACGCAACGGGCAGTATCGAGCAGTGAATAGCCCCGATACTGTATAAAGCTCAGCCACACTCCGCCGTCATTGTAACATGTTTCAATTAGATGTCTTGTAACTATTTAGATGGTTGATTAGATTAGTTGTAGGGCCCTTATTTGAGTTGAAATGAGAGGTATAGGCCATAATGGTGATTGCATTAACGTGCATTCTAATTATAATCATTACTTACTTAGTTCTGAGGAGGCCGTAGTGTACTGTGATCGACACAGCTGATTGGTTATGAAACTGACATAATATGTAAAAAGAGCCTATGAAGATGCCTAAGGCATTAAGTCCACCTTTGTACCTTTTTGTATGCGAAAAGATTAAATAAATAAAGAGGAACGAAATATTTGAAGGGAATAGGACAGGAGATAGGTACTCGTAGAATACCAAAGAAACGATGGATGGACTGTGTGAATGATGATATAGTTAGGTTAGGTTAGTCACCCCCTTGGTGACTAGATGACGACTATATACAATATACTCGGAAAATAACTCTTTTCCGAGCATATTGCACACCCATGTACACCTGCAGCCTGTGGGCTAATTACACGCAGAAAAGCTAAAGCACCCTCCGCATTCAGTTTAACAACGCTTTCAGAGCGATTTTGGGTCTGCCTCGCTATTGCAGCGCTTCAGGTATGTTTGCATGGGCGCACGTGGACCGTTTCCATGCGACCATGCGGAAACGCTGCGCATCTCTTGTGCGCAGAGTGCGGGCCAGCTCCAATATCGTTCTCAGTATGATAGCAAGTAGGTTGGACTGTCCTTATGTGCGACACTGCTGTGACAGACAAGTTGCATATAGTGTCGCACGTAAGAGACTAATGTCACCCATTGCTCTCCGCCCGCAGGCCCGCGCCTACGGTGGCCGGGAGTCATCACGCGGCTCCCGACGCCCGGAGCGTCTCCCTCGGCGGCTGAGGCGTGAGGATCTCTCCCTCGCCCATCCCGCCACCTCCTTCGCTAGCATGACTATAACATAGCTAGCATGGCTATAATTAGGTAATAATGATTGAATAGCAATTTTAATTTAATTTTAATTTATGTGTTGATGTTGTATTTATATTGTATTTATTCGTTTGTATTGATTGATGTGTGATGTTTCGAATTTATGAATTTGTAATCGTTTTCTAATATGAGTTATGTGGTACCTGAAATAAATGAATTTATTTATTATTATTGTAGAGAACTATGGAAGAAAAAGACATGTTGCACCAACCCCAAACAAATTGGGAGAACGGCAGGAGAGTGATGAGGAGAGGAGATCGGTAGCTCATTGAAAAATAACTTGGTCATTAGTCTTATCATCAGTACCTCGCTGTGCAAATAATACATTCTGGTGTGGTACAATGTTTTTTTCATTAGCAATGCGCCATTGATTTTCAGTATGTTGCAGTCAGTAGTCTAATAATACCTACGTACCTAGGTAGGTATACTTAATATACTTTTTATTTAAATAAAAGATAATAATTATGTTATTATTAGTACCTAATTCAGTAGATTCGAATAGGTACCTACAATGACACATGAAACATGTGAACCTGACTGTATTTCAAAATATGATATTATTATACTCGACGTAAAGGGAAACGGGACAGAAATCATAGACTCAACGTAGGGGTAATAGAAGCGAGACAAGGTTCTCGGCTCGACGTAAAGGGACTCGAAATAAAGGGAACCATTCGTACAGACACCAACGATACACTTCACTCTGGAATGTTCTATTTTTACTTGGAAAATTGTTTTGAGAACCATGTTTTATGTTTTTTTCTGAAATAAAAAAAATATTATTTATTATTTGGTTTTTATTTTCTTATTAAATACATTTTTAAATAGTTAAAAAAAAAACATTTAAAAATATATTATTGATGACTTCGCTTAAATCCGACAATCCTAGGACCCCGATTCCTTAAAATGATTGAAACCATAAAAGAAGCAAATTTAGAAATAGTAAACAACATGAAAATCACTCATAAAAGGTTTCTAATCATTTTGGGTTACGTACTCATAAAATTGACCAGTACACACGATACACTGCTAGGTACAACCCATGTAATGAAACCACATAAGCTCTTAATCATTGAATGTTCGCCAAAATCACGTACGGGGCATACTCCATGTAGACCGCAAACATGAATTTGTTGCATCATCACGCTAGCTCTATTTCCGGCAGGGCAGGCAGATGTGTAGCTGCTTACAATCTACCAACGTTTCAGACATGGATGTAGGTAAATATTTCTCAGAAACTTTTCGTCTATGCGCTATAATTTACCTTACGAGCCAGAATAAATTTTATTAAAGCTTATTTAAAGTTGGGGATTTTGGGTGCACTATTTCTTCTTCCCAGCAAAAGCACTAAGGAAGTGGTGATGGGCAGGCGTTTTGGGGGACAGTCTTATGTAATTTTGTCGTTCGAAAAGTGCTGATTCTCAGCCTAATTTGAATAAATTACTCTTGATTTTGATCAAAGCTAGGGCTTTAGGGCGAATTTTACCAATGAAAATGAACGCGATCATGAGCTGTCAGTGTCGTTATTGTTCTGGAATATCGATACTTGCAGGTCTTGAACGTGGTTCATCATCATCACCAGCCTATAGCAGCCCACTGCTGGACATAGACCTTTCCTATTTCACGCCATTCAATTCGATTTTCGGCAACTCACATCCAGCTGCTACCAGCCATCCTGCGAAGAAAATGCGTCGCTCCCCCTAGCCTGAGGGCGTCCCACCTTACGTTTACTCGTACCGATTCGTGGTCAAACGTGGTTCAGACGTGCTAATCGGGTTCAGTTACATTGGTCAAATTAAAAAAATCAAATCAAATATATATTAAGAAGTTACACATAGATTACTATGTGTAACTTCTTAATATATATTTCCTTCTTTTAAAATATGCCACATTCACCGACTTAATGACGTCACTACCTATTCTTCAACAGGCCTAAGGCCTAAGTACTTCAAGATGCGAAAGTAATAAAAGCCTAGGTTTTAAAGCTCGCTTTAAGCCTTCGAACAGCGAAAGACTCGTCGGAATCCGCTTAGTACTTGTGCGACAGTAAGACAAAAGACTGACAATATAATAAAAGTCTTTGGATTGTGAGGAAACTATTGTATGTCATGAGTAGTATTAGGTTTTGTCCATTTTAGGTCACGTATGCATAAAATACCTAAAGATTCTTTAATATATAAATAAAAAAATACTTTATTGGAATAAAATAAACTTGCCATTTCGACAGAAGGTGAGTTTTTACAATACAAGTTACGAAAAAAAAGTCTAACCATGATCTAGGCATAATTGATATTACTTTTTTTCTTTTTTTTTTTTTTTCAGGATGGGAAATCATCAAATGACTCCTCCCGCTCTGGGTGGAGCAGAAGGGAGTGTCAGACTCTTACTGACTAAAACCCACCCGTGTTCCTTCCTTAGCCCTTTATGTACCAGGGCAGCGGTAACCCTTTCGGACGATCCCGCTACCCATTGATATTACTTTGATTTGAATTTTTAATATGAAAGAAGGTTAGAGTCGTATTTCTTTAGATTTCTTATTTGAATACAGTTTGGTCTCAAGAAGACGAAAGAAACCTCCATATTGAAAATTATACCCGCAAAAGAAATAATGAACAATTTCACAAATTCACCGAGTGTGAGATAAATTAAAAAGTTTTCTTCAACAGTAACTACTTATATCAGTACATCCTTTAATGTTCGATCATTGTTCCAGCAGAAACTGCTAACTTTTGCCCTGAATCACTAATTGGTTGCACAGGAGGTAAGTACAAAGTCATGTCAACGGATTGGCGTGCTGACTGCTGCCCCACTAAATGTAAGTGGGCGTCATTGTTCGCTTGTCTTCTTATTACATTCAATATTATACTTATACAGGTATTGAACAATTGTAAGCTAAAGTACCTACTTTGGTTATTTTGATGAGTTAAAGCCCTTTGTACCTGGCATGGATTCTTTACTGTACAGCGTATGTATAAACCGCGCCGTAGAAAAAACGCGTCTGTCAACAAGCTTCCATAGTGATCCATACAATACTGACGACCGTGCCTACACACGGAGTATAAACCGCGCCGTAAAAAAAACGTATCTGTCAATAAGCTTTCATAGTGGTCCATACAACACTGACGAACCGTGCCTACACACGGAGTATAAACCGCGCCGTAGAAAAAACGTGTCTGTCAACAAACTTCCATAGTGGTCCATACAACACTGACGAACCGTGCCTACACACGGAGTATAAACCGCGCCGTAGAAAAAACGTGTCTGTCAACAAGCTTCCATAGTGGTCCATACAACACTGACGAGCCGTGCCTACACACGGAGTATAAACCGCGCCGTAGAAAAAACGTGTCTGTCAACAAGCTTCCATAGTGGCCCATACAACACTGACGAACCGTGCTTACACACGGAGTATAAACTGCGCCGTAGAAAAAATGTGTCTGTCAACAAGCTTCCATAGTGATCCATATAACATTGACGACCGTGCCTACAGACGGATTATAAAACCCGTCGTAGAAAAAATGTGTCTGTCAACAAGCTTCCATAGTGATCCATACAACACTGACGAACCGTGTCTACACACAGCGAAAGACGTGTTGTGTTTTGTTTTTCTGTAAAATAAGCTTGCAAACTAGCATTGACCTTATAATTATAACTGCATATCTGTCCAAAACTGCCAAATTATCTGTTTCATTGCTTATATTCCCATTGGAAATACCTACATACGAGTACATATAGGGTGTCAGGGACATCGACGCGCAACCTGAACCATGAACTCAGTACATGGTTCTAGACGTTGCGTTGAAAGTTTTCGTCAGTTATTTAAAAAAAACTTTTGTTTCTTACAAAAGTACAATACCTACACGGTCAAAATGTATGGAACAGCTGTACTGAATTCATGGTAACAGTTTGCGCGTCGATGTCCCTGACACCCTGTATAGTTTCTAAA
Organism: Apamea epomidion; assembly: GCA_947507525.1. NCBI lineage: Eukaryota > Metazoa > Arthropoda > Insecta > Lepidoptera > Noctuidae > Apamea > Apamea epomidion. The sequence goes on along the minus strand of OX382225.1, from coordinate 20,944,530 downwards.
ACTCCTTGAACGATGGAATTATGGTCCCAAAATAGGAAAAGAATTATACAGGGTGGCAGGGACATTGACGCGCAAACTGAAACCATGAATTCAGCACATAATTTAGTTCAGAATCACGTACTTAATCCACGGTAACTGTATTGGATATTTTGGTATTTAAAATAAATATTGGATTTTTACGAACCCTTATGTAAAGGTCATTCTTTAGGTTGTGGAGAAGTATTCTTAAGCTGCTAAAAGTTCATGTTCAACTACGTCAGCAAACTAATGAGATGCGTCTGATGTGGCTCTTCAAACATAATGCCCGAAGATTAATATTGCATAGAATGTGTCTGTTGTTACAACATGTTTATTAATTAGTAGTAATTAACAAAATGTTGAGATTTCTATATTTTATGTGATTTTAATATAATATATTACATCGGAATTTCTTTATTATAATATGTAGGTGAATCCTGCCATTCTTCTTTTACATATTATACACATAAATCTTCCGTAATAAATACTCTGGATCTCTAAAATCATCATCATCATCTACCTACCCTTTTTCCAACTATGTTGGGGTCAGCTTCCAGTCTAACCGGATGCAGCTGAATACCAGTATTTTGCGTGAAGCGGCTGCCTATCTGACCTCCACATCCCAGTTACTGGGTAACACGATACCCCTTGGCAAGATTAGTTGTCAGACTTTCGGGCTTCTGATGACCCGACTTCTGACTCTCTGAAATCTGATAGAAAAAAACCGCATCAAAATCCATTGCGAAGTTTAGAAGAACAACGCGGTCACACAGACACAAAATGAGACTTTAACACTAGGATCTGCGAACTGTCTAAGGATTCATCTAACGTAAGGCAGAGTCTTAATAATTAAACTTCCAATTTGTACTAAAACCATAGGTCCCTAGTGCTTTCACAAAGAGAATTCTGAACAATTTGATATTAATATTTGAATTTAAAGATACTCTAAAAAAAAACATAAGCGACTCAGCAAGGTAACGAGACCAAGAGCCTCAGTATGGCCATTCTAACTAAGTGGCTATTTTAATGCACAAAGCTAATCAAGCGTGCTAATGACGATGACTGTTCCCTTCAAGCAAAGTGGAATGATGGACAGCAAATCGTTGGGTTAACCCTAAAGACGATCATAAAATCTTAGCATTTTGAATAATGGGGTGCCATTAACATTACTCTGTATAGCCTCTTCCAAAAGTTTTTGTTGAAAGTGTAAACAAACTACGTTCAGGTTAAATTTCTACGCAATTAGTCATTTAAGGGAATAAGTTACACATCATCTGTATTTACAATGTTACAACTTTTTCCAACAATGTATTGTTTGAATAATATTCTTATTCTTAGTATGTCGATGGCAATCTAAATGGACTCGGCCCAAAATTCGGCTACAGCTCATTGTAATTGAAAACATACCGACGAAAATTGAGGTTATAAAATTAACCTTAACTGTCAAATGCAAAACATCCCTAATGTGATTTCAAATTAGAATTTCGGGCTTAAATATTTTAATAATCAAGTCAACGCACTAAATTTTTAAGTAGCACTACAAGTTCGCATCCACAGTTACATACACTACACATATATACATTTGTTTACATTTTCTGCAGATGATTTTGGAACAGACTATAAGGGGATTGATTTGCGAAAGTCGTATTACAAAGATAATTCTCGTCAGGAAATGGAATGATGATTGAATCGTCAATTGATGTTCAATCTCGACGGCACTCAATTATTGAAATCATTCTCTTGTGAAATGCTGGGAGAATGCCTTCATGGGTCATTGGTGATTAGAAATACTTTACTAGCAAAGGCTTTACTGTAAATAATTATTTTCTGGAATGTGTTTTAGCCCGAGGCTTTAGAAGTTTGTTGAAGGCAGTTTACAGTAATTAAATAAATGAAATAAAATGTTGATATAATGAAATGAAATGATGTTTATTTCTGTAAGTAGATACTGCGGCGCGGTATCCTGGGGGTTCGAATTTCGGATCGTATAAGGAATACAACACTGTGCGCCAAAACCAAGATCAAGGTGGGCCGGACATGTCTGGCGTATGTCAGATGACAAATGGGCTAAGATAACTAATTGGGTCCCACTAAACGCACGACGCCATCGCGATAGGCCAAGACGAAGATAGCGGGACGATCTTGACTCTTACCGAAAGGATTAACCGGTGACTAGCAAAAGACAGAATTGTGTGGAAAAGGTAGAGGGCGGCCCTGGTCTTGCAGTGGGACAATACAGGCTGGTTAGATATACTAAGACACTATTACACGTAATTTTTTACAAACTAGATGACGCGCTAAAACACTTTGTGCCAGTGAGAGTTTTCAAAATGCTGTGTAAGTATTTTCAATGTGAAGAAATAAAGTTCGGAAAATTGCTGAACTGGCGTGGTTATCATTTGTTGTCTGTGCTCGGGTTTCCTCTGTGTGAAAAGAAAATACCTTGAAATTACCTAAGGGCCCATTCACACAGACCACAACCACACCACATCGCAGCGACATAATGTGGGTAAGCAGTGGCTACGTGTCAATAGTGTCGCTGTAACTTCTTGCAGTTGCGTTGTCGCTAGTAGTTGCGATGTTGCTACGTTGTGGCTAGTGTTTGCTGAGAGATTCGACACAAACTCCGGCTGTGACAGTGACGTCGCGGGAATGCAACGTTGTGGTTGATTTTGACGGCCAAAGTGGTCCGTGTGAATAGACTGTTCACTTTCATACCAATTAGCGCCCGTCTACGTGGTGTTGTTGTGGTGTGGTTGTGGTACGCACGACGATATATCAAGCTATATATTTCCAGTATAAGCTGACTTGACTTTTCGTTGTACAAAAAGCCTATACAATACGAGTTTAGCTAAAAATAGAAGTGTTTAGGTTGATGTATCGTTGGGTGTACAGTCACGAGCAAAAGTATGTATACGCTCGGCTTTATTCAAAAGCGATTTACTCCTTTATTTTTGAATGAAACTTTATGTTGTTACGAATATAGCATTTTCGAACCCATTAGCTTATGTTATGTGTCGTGTTTCAACGTTGCATTCGTTATTTCACGAAAAAATCGCAATTGAAAGTTGCCAAGTGTTGACATATTGGTGCTCGTGGCTGTACGTGTGATCGGGCCCTAAAGGCTAATTAGAGTCGCTTCGTTTTTGTTTAATTGCAATCATACTAGAGCAATCCTTTTATCCATACCGCGTGTGTGTAATTGCGGTAAAAATTGGCGTCAGTCTATAACTAACGTTTACTCCTTATAATAAATATGTTCATAAATCAGTAATTTTATAAGTCTTTGAGTATCGTGGGATACCCGCTAATTAATCGTTGTGAGTAACCGAAGTTGACTTTAACTGCTCGCATTAAACCTTTAACGGCTTTTTCTTCGAAATCAAAATTGAACTCAAAATTTTGCTGTTCCTGGTGGAGTAGCATTTGTTTTAAATATAAATGCACTACTTCGGTTGAGGCACTCGCGCCTTTTTACTTTTATTTGGTCGAGAATACTTTATGATGGGATTATTATAGCTTTGATAACACATTATGAATATGTAAATAGCTGTTTAACTTCTAGTGTTTTTTTGTTTCATTTGCAGAGGTTAGATTGCTCTTTGTGGTAAGGTCTGTTGCCTAATTTAATGATAGTCGTCTGAGAAAATTGACTTGACGGATGTTTGGAACAAGAGATTCTAAATTGGGTTTACCTTAATAATAATGACTAGGAGATGAAAACGCTAGGGGAATGGTCTCTAAATAATAGGAACTCTAACTTAAACTCAAAGCATTAAGTTCAAATGAACTAATTACAGGCACTTCAGAATTGTCAAGGGGTCGGTCAGTCAGATAGATGAAGCTAGTTGCCCATGCCAAAGCGTAGTAGGTACCTATGGAGAAGAACGGGTAAGAATCACCATCATCCTGTGAATATACAACCAAACCACAGAAATACGATCGATCGATACGATTTGGCATACAGCATTGATACGACAAATCAGAGGAGAACTATTCATCAAGATCTCAACTCAGAACTATTGAAAATACCTCCATGTCTCTTTTATCATCCATACCCTCAAGCGAAATATCTATTCTCAACCCCAGTCGACCTAATAATACCCAAAGAGCGACTTATAAGTAATAATATCAAATTCGATAAGAATCTCGAACAAAAAGTATCGGAATAATAAGAGAGGAGCGGCCGGGCGTCGCGTACGCACGCGTGGGGCTATAGCCGTCGGCGTCAGCGTCGGCAGGATTCGGTCGGACCGGTTGGTCGGGTTCCGACCGGAGCCAGTTTTTTCGCAACACAATTCTTCCTGGCTCCCAACCCTGTTCTCTCACGATTTCGATATATTCTGTACTTGTATGTAGGTTGGTTGGTTTTTGGTTGTTTAAATGGCGGGAATTTGGACGTTGAAGTTAGTGGTGTGAGCAGGGATTGGTTTACTGTTTGAGTTTCTGTAGTATCAGAAATTGTAGATTTATTTACGGGTCGTACGGATGTTCTTGGGATATACAGGCTGATTTTTTAAAGACCAGCCAAATTTAAGGATGTGGTACAGACCATCAAACTGAACAACTTTCTCCATGGGACAAATAGCGTAATCGCGAAAATTTTATCAACTGTCCCATAGAAAACTTCAATACCTACTCGACCTAAATGTATGGGACGGCTGAATTTTTATTCGCGATTACGATGTTGGTCCCATGGAGAAAGTTGTTCAGTTTGATGGTCTGTACCACATCCTTAAATTTGGCTGGTCTTTAAAAAATCAGCATGTATGTAGATGGTGTAATCATAATCATAAATCTTTATGTATCTCAACATCATGTTACAGCCACCAATCTTAAATAGAGAAAGGTGTCTGAGGACAGAGCCGGGTGATCTGTAACTCAGGACCCTCCTAGAGTTACAGATCACCCGGCTCTCTAAGATAGGACAGAAGAAGTAACATGTACTTTCCATCATGGTTAGAGTCAAGATATTATGTAATAAAAGTATAAAATTGCAATTAAGTACCTATATGGTAGAATCTTTCCTAACTAGCTTTCACACAATCCTAAACAAAGGTTTCCCTAAATTGCGTTATACACATTGCACACCAGGCTTGCTGTCCTGTAGTTCTTGTCCCATCGTTTTATATCGGCAATAAGAGAATGACCAAGAATGTAAGAGTTAATTGTTAGCGAAAATTCATATTCTTGAGGTCTCCCATAATAATGGTCATGGAGATTAGAGAAATTGACAACCAAAGTAGAGATTTAGTTTCCTTTGCTGCTAAAATCTTGGTGTACTTAAGTGATTAGACTGAGAATCTTCTACTAATAAATCAGTATTGATCAATGATCATATTGTGTCTGGCCTAGATGTGTGGGCTTTTAATCAGTCAGCCCATAGCTGGCACGCTCATATTTTCCCTTAAATGGCTAAGGAATTATGTTTGATAAATGGATAGAATACTCAAACTGCAGATTAATGCAAGCATGCAGTGAAAAGCTGATTATTTAGGGTACTACCCAGTCAGACGTTTATAGATTACCTATCTGTATTCAATAATAAGTAGACGATCGGATATTTAGTAACCTATTAAGGCTCCCGCAGACTGGCGCGACACGTCAGCGCGACGCGACTCTAGTTGTGCAATTTCTATGAAAACTTAATGGAAATTGTTCTACAACAATCACGTCGCACCGTCGCGTCGCGCCTGACGGCAGGAGCCTTAATAGTCAGGATTATTTAATATCCGGTAGTACTTTAAAAGAAATATTTTGTTAGATCTGGCTAAGAACAAGCAATCAAGCCTTGCCAGAACGATGGATGTTCTATTGCTGCTATGCATTTAAAATTTTGATTGTTTGTCCATTTGAGGTGAGCCATCAGTAAAGTTATGAATTATTTAAGGTAGAAGAAAAATCTCGAAAAATATGTCTAACGTTCTGCTCTTCGGATTATTTTAAGAGGCTTGAGGCTTGAACTTCATAACCGCTATTGAGAACTGTACAATATACCTACCGATACCAATACATACATATAGTACTTATGTAGGTACATGTAGAGTAAAAAATCAGCAAGCCGCGCAACTCCGAATCTTGCGCAGAGCGTTGACTCCGCAGATGAACCATTTAGACGTGCTCGTGTACTGTGTATACCCGAACGAGTTTCACGTACGTTTCCATTGACATCCGGTACGATATTGATGGATTATGAAGGTTAACTACTCCAGAAGACATTGAATTTGTTTTTGGGCCAGCCTTAAACTGCTGAATTTTGATTTTCTCATTTTTTAAAATTTTTAATTTATTTGTCCTCACACTGGAATGCCATACTTAAAATTTCTTCATGTGCTTTCCATCCATCCCGTGCGCGATGGACATCAAACGAGTGGCGATGAATCACGGTACGCTCACACAGCGTGCAAGTGCAGCATTTCTCCATAGCCCCATGACTCCTTCCATATTGTGCACATTCATTGCCAATTCTTGAAACTCAATGATTTTTCAAAGAAAATACATTAATATTGAAAAATGATGATGATGAATGATGATCAATGATGATCAATGCGTGTGGGACGCCCCCCAGCTCGGCGGCCCGATGACCTTAAAACAGACTGGACGCGGAAGATGGAGGACAGGGTGTTGTGGCGCAGCTGGGGGAGGCCTCTGTGCAGCAGTGGACTGCGATATGCTGAGTTAATTGGTTTGTTGATTGAATTCAATTAACAAGACTTTCCTTTTCAAGATCTTCCTTTGGAAATGCGAGAAATTAAAAAAAATTAAAATCGTATGTTCTGCTTCATCGCTAGCTTCTTCTAATTAGCAGATGATATGTGTCCTTAGAAATTCTGGACCTAAGGAAATAGTTTTGAACGAAGATGCTTGCATCGTTCGATGTTTTGACGTTCAAAAGTGTCTTCTAGTGCCTATTTGAAATAAATGCTTTCACTTTGTTCGTCTCATTAAATTTGGCAGGCTATCTACTTTATGTACCAATGCGGCCAAACTCATTAGAATCCTTTACATCCTGTCACTTTTCATTTAGAAATCCATTCAGCATTGACACAATGAGTCTCGTTGGTTATAAAAATTGCAACAAAAATAGTAAAAGAAATATCCGTCCAATAAACGCGCCAACGGACAAGCGCGCGCGCAGGCGCACACATACGCACCGCCTGTAGCCACGCCCCACACGCGCAAGCGCTTGGTCACGAACAAGCCCGAGATTATACGAAGATTGTCTTCTCGTCTAGTCTGGTTATATACTAGCGGGTACATAATACAAAGTACCTATTGTCTGTGGCGATGACTCGCAGATACCAAGTATATGATTTATAAAAGAAAAAAGATATTGGAAGGCGTTTGTAGGTATGATGGTTCCAAGAACAAAGTTGTGTATACGGTTTTATGAGTCAATATGAGAGTAAAGCTACGACTAACAATCTTTTCGTATTTTATTGCGATGTTTTTAAAGTTATTGGTAAATTACATTGTTGCTTAGATTTTCTTTACAAAAATTAAAATGTTCACTTAGTTACTAAGTGAAATTTAATCCTGATTTTGTTTAACTTTTTCATGTAGTATGACAGGCACTTAAAAGAAGTTATTTTTCTCATAATTCATCACATAATAAAAGGTGCTCATTTTATTGGTACACTTATTTAAAGCTAGTCCCCTCTTTTATCAGTTATACTGTACAGGATGGCAAGGATATCGACGTGCAACCTGTTACCATGGGTTCAGTTTGAACTCTCAGATTTTGAACTCTCCTGCGTTGAAAGTTTTCGTCGATTATTAAAAAAAAATTGCTGTTCCGTACATGTTGACCGTGTAGGTACTTTTATACTTTTACTTTACTTGTACTTTTCTATGAAAAAGCAGAATTTTTTTGAAAACCGTCGCAATATTTCTGCAGTAGAATCATGTGCTGAATTCAAGGTTACAGTTTGCGCGCCGATGTTCCTGCCACCCGGTATAATTGGGGAATTACCTTCATAGAAAAACAGACAGTTGATACGAAGGAGGAAGATTAATACGTTTGTCTCTTGTTTTTGCGATCATCAACCGCTTTTTCATCAACTAGGACAACAACTCCAACATCCTTATCTCGCGGCTATTTAACCGCTGGCCTCAAAATACATACAAATTGCCAATCATCTGGAGCACCTATTAAATTCTCTACATCACTAACTAACTCCGATTGGGTACAAAAACCCGTCCTTATTTCCGGTGGAACGAACAAATACGAGTATTTTACTCTGAGACGGTTGTAAAGTGTGGCACACACGACCCAGATCCTATCGAATAATTTGCGTACCACACAAATGAAAGATATAATAGAATACTCTTTATCTTTACCAGACAAATTACAGATAAATGCATAAATTATACACAGGGAGATACAATGGTCGATCTTACCATAATCAGCCTTAATGTTCTCATTGTTGGAATTTAAGTCTCCTCTCTGTGGGAGAGATTGGGCATAATCCACCACGCGGACCCAGTGCCGCTTAACTCTTAATATTTTGGATGGGCAATACGTAGAGGGTCGTTTGGTGATTGAATTAGTTCTTCCGCATACTTCAACCTCCCGGTAGATCTGTTCAGGGGCTGATTTTCGGAAAATCTTTTCTTTTAGCGAACTTCTTCACCCATTATGTATCCAGGCACATTGTTTTAGATTCATGTTTTTATCTTCAGTGGTTAAAGCTGTGAGTGTTTATAGACGTATAACCGACAGACCCATGGCTAAATAATAACAGCCGTACAGGTCGATCGATCAGGTTAAGAGTTACGCTTGCCGCGGTCGGTTTGTGGATGGGTAACCATCTTTACATACCGAGACCTCTCCGTGCCTCGGAAAGCACGTTAAACCGTTGGTCCCGTGGATCTTTAACAGTCGTTACGGGTAGTCAGAAGCCCGAAAGTCTGACAACCAGTCTTACCAAGGGGTATCGTATGACCCAGTAACTGGGTTGTGGAGGTCAGATAGGCAGTCGCTCCATACAAAATACTGGTAATCAGCTGTATCCGGTTAGACTGGAAGCCGACCCCAACATAGTTGGGAAAAGACTAGGCAGATGTTGATAATCGACACATGCCAATTAACAATAACAAAGCAAATGCAGTGTGACCATGACCAGTATCTTTGCATCTCCGCAGTTCATCAGATGATTATTTTCAGTGTGTTCAACGCTTTAAAAAACGCAATACGTAGGTATAGGTACATGTGTACGGCGTAGTACACGTTCGTACTACGTATGTTATGTATGTATGTGTCACGTCATTCGGTCGCGCTGCCCCGTGTAATTGAAATTAATTGTACACAATGTAGAAGTACTTTTTTTTTGGTTATACATGCGAATCCACTCACGATGACCCTTCGACGTGTCAGTTGGAAAATGATGTGAAGTATCGTTGCTAAGTAACTTGTGTTTTCGACTTTCTATAGATAACTTGTTTTTTTTTCTTTTCCATTTTTATGGTGTGTACACTAAAGAGTATTCTATCTATTTATCTATCTTATTTTCAGCCAGTGCAGTGAACACAGATAAACGGAAACAAAAAATAATAATAAAAAAGGGCTACTCTGATGTTTGTATCTTGAAGTGAAAATAAATAAATTTACAGGTAAGTTGTATTGAAAAATTTAATAAATTCTGTGTGAAAACTAAAATTTTTTGTAAAATAAAATTTCACTTTACAGAGCAATGCAATTAGTTTTATTTCACAAAGAAGCTACACATTTATAGTGAATATTACAATGTAGATGTCATAGGTGGCATGAATGATATGAAAGTGAAGGAGGAATGATGATAGCGTGACGGTTGACAGGGGAGAATGGAAGATGAAAACGGTTGTGCTGACCCCGAATAACGTCGGACGGAAGATCATGATGATGTGAGGAAAAGCTGTTAAATAAGTATAATCAGCCTATAATGTTCCCACTGCTGGGACACAGGCCTCCTCTCGGTGAGAGGGAGGGGACGGTAATCCACCAAGCGGACCCAGTGCGGGTTGGTAGATGTCACATGTCTTCGAATTTTTGGTTCAGGTAAGTAAGACTTTCATGTAAAAGCAATGAGCAAACCGAAGGTACTGACAATGTTTTACAAACAGCTGGTCATCTTAAATTAATTTAATGTTTTTTATGAAGATTGTTCTCGAATATGATCATATTTATCTTGCTGTCTCTAAGCCAGTAAACTCCAACTGTAAACTTTGTCTAGTTTATTTTATGAGACCTTAAAGGCTCCCGCAGACGGGCGCGACACGATTCTGGTAGAACAATTCCCATTAAGTTTTCGTAGGAATTGTTCTACCAGAGTCGCATAGCGCTGTCGCGTAGCACCTGTCTGCCGGACTCTTCAGACGAATTCATTCAAAATTCCCTGCTTACAATAACTTTACACTATATAAAAGCCGATATTCATATTCATATATGCGACATGAAAGTATTTGACTATCAAGTTTTACTACAACAATAAACTAAGTAGTTTGTTTTATTTGTAAGTTGCGATAGTCGTTAGTGTGTCGGTATAGTGTGTTCTTCTTTACTTGTCGTATTTGGTAAACAAATTGGCGTACCGGCCTATTTAGATTTCGAGAAAATCTATATCGTTTGAAAGTTAAGTCGATCCAGTTTTTGATGGTATTCATGCTGTTCCTAACAAAAAGGAGTCAAACGGTATATTACATTTATAGTTTTAATAGAATTATGTATCTTTATATTAAAAATATTTATTCCTCAATTTTCATGATCACCCCACTGTTTGTCACGATTCGGTTGACTGGTAGAAAATGCCTATTGTATTAAGTCCGCCTCTGTACATTTGTGTGCTTAAAGTATTAAATAAATAAATAGTGTTCCGAACAAAGATTAAAACTATTATAAAGTTGTAATTTATGCGAAAACTCCTAATTATCATATCGTGTTTGTTTACCAAATCGGACACGTACGAATAAATAGACAGTACATACGATAGCTAATAGACAGGACATATAAGGAAAACGAGTCCCAAGAAATATATCGAAATATCTGAGAACTTTCGACACATTAAGTGATTAAGGCATAGGATACATTAATGAAGATTGTTTATTATAACAATTTTGCAAAGTTATGGAGGCGCTAATCACTGTAACTGATGAAGTGATTGGGTTAGTGAATTTTAGTTTAATTAACAGGTTTTCGGGTGGGAACGTAATTTAAGAAACATCATTTTGTGGGGTTAATTTATTGTCACGTTTATAGTTTTCATAACGAGCGCGTCATTAAACAATAATTTATTTACGCTCGATAGTTTATTAATAATATTTAGTATTTAATGTGAACGATAAATGATATACGTTTTTTTTACAGATAAACGAACTAAGTATTTTAAATCGAAAACCTCAAGGAGAGCCGGGGTGGCCCCGTGGTACCGGTCTCGACTTACTGGTTGAAGGTCGTGGGTTCGAACCCAGACAAGCGCTTTACTTTGTGTAAATTATTTCACTAATAGTACTCATACCATATTTACTTCGCTTTTATGTTGCAATTGCTGACAAACAAATAATACATAAAAAGGTTCCCGTAAGGTAATTCATTTCTACAAGATATCTTCAGACGGTCATTTTGTCAACCTATAGAAGTTATTTTAATAAATTTTCTAGACGTTTTGCTTATATAAAATGTCAGTGCTTTAGTAATTAAACAGTACAGCTTGTTCCTACTTTATACTTTAATTTCATTTGACATATGTTGGTAGTGAGTACTTTATCAATTACTAAACAATTTATTGTTTATGAGTTCTACCTTCTATCGTAATAAGCTCAGAGGCGTTCGATACAGGACATTTTTTTAATTATTTATTTTTTTAAACTTTTCGCACACGGTACAAAGGCGGAATTAATGCCTTAGGCATTCTCTACCAGTCAACCAAGGGTGATGAAGAGAAAAGATGGCAGGTCCTTTGGTTGATAGGAACAATGATAAAAATAAATTATTAAAACTAGGTACACAAATACATAAATAGGTTATAAATACACATACAAATTATAGTTTTGGTATTAACAATTAATACACATTCAGTTACCTTTTGTTTAATTATTTTTACTAAACAAATATGTGGTAGTGTAAAAGGCACTGGGCTGCCGTAAGCCACCGAGGAAAAGAAGTGGCGTGAAGAATTGAAGCATTGTAAATAAGTAAGTAACTTAAAATCGTGAACGATGCAAATGGAAGGAGGCTTTCACCCAGTTGAACAGTATAGGAAAAGATTACACATGTCTTAGGGCTGATTTGTCTTACTGCTAACTTTTATCTGAAGAATAATTATTTCAGTCTGACAAAAATTCTATACAAAAACTGTCAAACCGCAATATATTTAATCCTCAGATAAAAGTTATCTGACTATTGAATAATCAGCCCTTAGTCTAAAAAATATCCAAATACAGGATAATTGGATATTATTTTCGACAATCGACCAAAATTAGTACAAAACATCGACCAAAAATTAAATTAATAAAAGTTTATCCCACTTAGGGCTGATTTCTCCATCGCCAGATAACTTTTATTCGAGGAATAAAATTGACGTTTGACAGTTTTCGTATGAAATAACTGTCAACATTTCAAAATTATTCCTCGAATAAAGTTATCAGATGATTGAAAAATCAGCCCTTAACACTTATAACAGTACTAAGTTAAGAACAAGTAACTTGTTACCTAGGCTAAGTAGAAAAAACTAGTTCCCAAAAATACCGCGACCAGTTTTCTATCGATTCTCATAAGTATCGCAGGAAGGTAAGCAGGTGTACCATTAGTTGTTAGTTTTTATCCCGTGCTGATACATACTTACGAGGTAATTATTGTATTATTTTGTTGTTCAACGGGGCATTGGGCCAGCAGAGTAGAACCCGTATTTGGTACGTGAGCCGACTACTTGTGTACTCTAGAAATATAAGTAGAGGATATCTATATTTAGGCAGACTTAATTTGTGAGGTCGTATTAGTTAGTAGTAGATAAATATTTTGGCAAAAGTAAAGCTCTTCATGAAATAACTTAGTTACTTACTTGGGGAAGTTTCAAGACTATACTCGTCGTCATTAAGCGGCATTGATGTGACTTCAACTTCATCAGTACTTAAGGTCGGCAACGAATTGGAATGCTTTCTGAGAACGTTCGCATTCTAATCTCATTTTTTATTTATTTTTATTTTTTATATTATGTTTCTGTCGAAAACAACAATTTCCATTTTGTAACAAGTTTTTGTCATTGATTGTCGCTGAGAAGAAATTGCGACTAGATTTTGAACGTTTCTAATTACGGAATTGGCCTTTTGGTGTTTTAATGAGCACAACATTTTAAAGCATAGTTGGCAAATATACATCCCAGGAACTAGGTTCACATTAAAATCTAAATGTTAGCCTAATTTAAAGTTTCATAATGCGCAAAATAGCTTACCAGTCACCAATAAACCTGCAATAAAACCACGTAAAGTTCACCTCAGCACAACAAATGGGATCTAATTAATATAATCATGTACCTTAACGAATATTAAACACTAACCCGAGCCAATAACTTACCTGCACAATTTAGACTAACCGTTTAATGGTTTTAATGAATCATTCATCCTAGTTATACAACACGACACAACTTCAAGGCTCCATCGGATAAATTTCATTAAATACCTTCACTTCGCCGATCCATTCCTGTAAAAATCTCACCGTGAAAACTCAGGTGAAGTGAGCTGTCAAACTCAAAGAATTTATTTCGAATACACCAATCATAGGCACTTTGAAATGTCAAGGGGTCACGCATTAAAAAAGATAAAGTTAGTTGCCCATTCCAAAGCGTAGTAGGTTCCTACGGAGAAGAACGGGTAAGAAACTCCACGGTCACTAATTTAAATTCAAATATTTTTACAAAATATTGGTCACATCATTCATGTTGAAATTATACATGTGAGAACGATATAGAAAGACGTATCTACACGTTAAAAGTGGCCGTAATAAGTCAATAGTGTCAATCGCTAGCATCAGCAGTGCGATTCTGTAATCATCTCACCGTGAAAACTTAGGTGAAGTGAGAGTGGAGGGAACTGTCATTCCAACGAATGCTAGGGGTTGACACCATTGACAGCTCATTCCAAGCTCACTTCACCTAACTTTTCACCGCGAGATTTTTACAGAATTGATCGGCAGGTAGGAATGACAGCTCACTTCAAGCTCACATCACCTATTACGGTGAGATTTTGATAAAACAGAACGGCAGAACTTGTGCGAGTTTAATCGAACTCAGGCAGAGTCAAATAAATATTTTTTTTTTCTTTAGTCAAGAAAATCTTATTACTCATGAGAGGAGCGAACAGCATCATCATCATCCTTCTAGATCAGTCCTGGTGGAGCGAAAATAGGCGCGAATATAGCTATTACTAGTTTAGATCGTTCCAATAGGTAAGTACATCGATGTAACCTTTATGTTGTGTCGAACGATAGCCATAGCCTAAGGAATCTGTTCGTGGAACTGGTCAGGCTGTTTCACAGTATAAGGTGTAGACACAGCTAGAATGGAGGTAATTTATTAGGTATCAATGGATTTCATTTCCATTTCTGTGGGTGATATTACGCCATTGATATAATTAATGGAAGTTAATCGTTTGGTGGATGTCGTGTGATTATTTATTTGCAAGGGTGATCCTTTTGTGGGGCGATTTTTGGCACTCCAACCTGACTAAAATATTTATCTAAATCTGAAGAATAGTTCAGAAAATTAGATTGATTCGTGAATGACCATCTTTACATACCGAGACCCCTCCGTGCCATAGAAACCACGTTAAGCCGTTGGTCCCGGCTGTCATTCGTGGATTTATGACAGTCGTTGCAGGTCGTCAGAAGCCCGACAATCTGACAACCAATCTTACTACTAGGTAATACTTTTTTTTTTTTAAAACGTTGCCCCTCTCTAGGAATACTCCTGTATCGTGCGTTTAAAACATTAAAACTCACATAAACAAACAGCCAGACCCGGAACAACTATCTGTAGGCAATACACATGTTTGTTCCGTGCAGGAATCGAACCCGCGACACGCAGCGCACCAGTCGATCGCTCAGCCACTGCGCCAACCGTGTCGTCACATACTATACAGTAATTTGTGGAGGTCATATGGCAGTCGCTACATGTCAAATACTCAGCTGCATCCGGTTAGACTAGAAGCCGACCCCCAACATAGTGGAGAAAGTACTAGGCAGAAGATGAGTTCAGTAAATTAGATTATTGCAGAAAGATATCACCTTAAAAACTATTGCGACTCTGCAAAAAATAAGTAGGTATTAGTATAAAAATTTCCTTTGGCGATAATTTCCTAGTACTGAAATTAGAGATTACCTACTTATTTAACGAACTTACATTAGCAATACCTACATTCGGCATATTACAAAATTCAATTCCTCGAAAAAATTAAAAAAAAACCGCCAACATCCAGCATCCCAACAGCTAACGCATTATCTGAACGTGAGATCAAACGCGACCTGTTGAACTTTAGTGCGGACTCATACTTAAGCCGCGAGAACCTATAATTACGAGCTGAAGGGTTAACAGGGATGTTACTAATGTGCCAGTCCACACAATACTTACGTACGGTCGATAAAACAGCTGTGTATAACATAATCAGCCTTTAATGTTCCCACTGCTGGGACACAGGCCTCCTCTCGGTGAGAGGGTCTGGGCCGTAATCCACCACGCGGGCCCAGCGGGTTGGTAGATGTCACATGTCTTACAATTTTAGGTTCTAGGTTCAAAGTACATGCCGGTTTCCTCACGATGTTTTCCTTCATCGTTTTGAGAGCAGTGGTGATGAAATAATTTACACATAGTAAAGCGCCTGTTGGGGTTCGAACCTACGACCTACACGGTCGAAACAACGGTCGATAAAAAAAATATGTAGCAGGCAGATAATTTCAATTGAGTACTTTTAACTCTTGTATTTATATGCGCTGAGTAATAGTTAAATCTTTGATAAAACATTGTTATGTGGTTCGGCTGAGTATTTATAAATAAGGCACCCAAAATGCTAATTATTGCTTTGTAGTGAAAATATACTTATTTATTGCCCGAATACTAAACTCTTTTGTGGACTGTACATAAAAATGCAAAGCGTCTGAGTCAAATGTTATGTTTGATAAAGTCATTTATCAAAAGTAGAAAAATACATAGAGAGATCTCAGAAAATAAAAAAATATGGGTGGAGCTATGGGCGAAATGGTCATCAGGACTACAGATAATCTGCCGTCTTCATTAAGATGCTTAGCTAACCAACGAGTGATTTATAACACAGAACTTGTAAATATATCAATTAAAACGAACGAAGTGAAAATGCAAGATTAATCGATATCACTTTGGTTCATTTACAAATGTAATTTATCAATACTAATATAATGCAGCTAAAGAGTTTGTTTGTTTGAACGCGCTAATCTCTGGAACTACCCGGCGGATCTGAAAATATATTTTTGCATTTGATTGCCCAATTCTTGAGGAAGGCTATGTATCTATTTAACATCACCCTATAACCCTTAGGAACCGAAAAAAAGGAAAAATCAAATCACAAAAAACGCTAAGCGAAAACTAAGTAATACCGCGGCGCGACGCGATGGGTCAGGGGCTGATTTTACGGATTAAATGGCGGATGAAACCGCGGGGCGCAGCTAGTCTACCATATATGTCGCAATGCTTTGAGTATTTTAGCTAAAAGCATGTGATTTTAATCAGACTTGATTTATGTTGTATTAGAACTGCTAATTGGACTCGAGACTTGTAGTGGTTTCATTATTATCGCTTTGTCCCGGCTCTGTATAATTAGTTGTTCGCTGATCTAGGTTTTAAATTGACTCGATGTTTGAAGACGATAACAGTAAGTTAATTCTTTTCTTAGAGCAGTGGTGGCCCAGTGGCAACGACCGCCATTTACGAGTTGTAGGTCGTAGGTTCGAACCCAGCCCGCTTTACTTTGTGAAAATTATTTCATCACCACTGCTTCCAAAAAGGTGAAGGGAAACATCGTGAGGAAACCGGCATGTCCTCGAACCAAACATTCGAAAACGTGACATCTACCAACCCGGACTGGGCATGCGTGGTGGAGTGGTGGATTATGGCTCTCTCTTACTGAGGAGGCCTGTGTCCCAGCAGTGGGAACATTATAGGATAATTATGTAATTCTCTTCTTCTTAGTTAGTTCCCCAGATTTGAATGTGTGATTCTGGAAGGAATTAGTCTTGGGGTTATAATTTATGATTATTAGCGGTTGCTTCTCAACGATAAATGGATATTATTGTGTGCTGAGTTTTTGGTTTTACAAGTCGACTTTACGACTCGATGAGCTCCTCAAGCTCTAAGTTGAGCTATACGATTACTGTCAAATGCTTGCACTGACTGGACTGATCCACTCAAATCTATGTGGTACTTTCTTCAAAAGACTATTTCAGAGATGGTCTTCGCATGATCTGACCACGATTATGTCTGGACTTTCGAAGAGAGAGTGTGACTTAGGCCTTTCTTCTCAGAGTAGTCAGATAGGAAACGCCGACCTCATCTAGCTTATTTTTTATTAATAATATGACGTGTAAAAGTGATTCCGATATCCTATTTACAGAATAAACAATTTCATTTCATTTAAATAGTTGACTATCCGAGCAGGTGGATGCTACTGTCTGCCCATACACTTGATGTTAATCCCTAATCAAAAATCCCTCCTGGTCACACGTGTCAACGCGTAAAGGAGGAACTATAAGGATGGATCTTAAAAGGATTATATTATGACTCAATGCAGTCTTTTAAATAGCAGTAATCAATGAACTCCTGAAGGAGGAAAACGGTGTAGGGAAACCAGCATGTCCAAGAATAAAAAATTCGAAGACATATGACATCCAACAACCCGCTGTCCTTCCATAGGTACCTACTGTCATTTGAAAACATTGTAACAGCCAATTATTTTTAAAAGAGTAACCATGGAGTTTCTTGCCGGCTCTTCTCCATAGGAAACGACCAATTGGAACCGTGCACCTAGCTTCTGACGTTTCATAAGTGCCCATGTAGGTTTATGCGAAATAAAATATTTTGTTTTTTTTTTGCATTGGGACCACGTGGTGGATTACGGCCTACTCCCTGTTACCGGGAGGAGGCCTGTGTCCCAGCAGTAGAAACATTATAGACTGATTAAGTAATGAACTCCTGCTAGACAAGAACAAAGGTAAAACTTTCAAATTTTTTTTTTGTTTTTAACTTCGAAATAGCATCATGGTTATTGCCTCCCTGCCCACATCGAGAACTCAAACGCACCGCATAGTTCCGTAACTGCGGCCAGATTGATTCGTTATCACATCCAAGTCCGGCCGCACGATGTACGGGACAGCAACGCGATGTCCCGACCACATTAATTGACAGCTGAATCGGTACGGACCTCGAATTAATCGGACTTCTTCTTGAATTATTTATAGGATGTATTGCGCGAGTGGCCGGCGGGGGTGCGGGGCGCGAGGGGCGCGGGCGGGGGCCGCGGCAACAGGTCCGCATTGTGTCGGGACGCAGGGGATGAGGACCACGGCAGGGTTGTCGCGAAAGAGTTATTTTACTTTTGAAAAGTAAATGATCACTCGTTAGTTTGTGTGTCACGGTTGCGTGGGACAGGTTACAAGCCCGATGGGATTTCCCTTCGGCAAAAATTACTAACTCTCATAGAAACTTTCATCCTTTATTTAGTATTTTCGAAAATTCTTCCCCAAAAGATTGGAGAAGGAATTTTAATATAAGGACTTCCTGTGCAAAATCCCAATAGACCCAGCAGTTTAGGTTGTGTGTTGTCTGTCAATTAATGAATAAATGAGTGCATTTAAGATTTTTATTAAGAAGATTGATGGCACAAGGAAAGGTAATGATGGTTTGCCGGACTTAGCCATTGATTGCTTAGGAATGAGGTGTATGATTCAGCTGCATTGAGGCTGTGCTTTCAATTGCGAATCTCCATTATACTAAACACAGTTCTGTATGAAGCCATAACAGTTACCTACCTATAGACGACTGTAGAACTCTTAGGTTTCCCATCAAATAAATAGTACCAATATCTTTATATTACCTAGGGCTTAGTAAACCGTGGATCCGGGTTCAGAAGTATCTGTTCATGTCAAGCCAATGGTTATGGGCCGCGGTCAATTATACAAAGTCAATTAACATTCTGCTCAGTTAACCGTTTAAGCAATTTGCTAACGAACAGACCGATCGGTTTAGCTGATGTTAGTGGTCAAATTATTTTCTAGGTTGCTCCGATGGACTAGTTTTGGTTAACGTTGCAAGATTTACTTTGCCACTTCTCTCTGTCTTAATTTGGTTGATTTGTAGATTCGGTTTGCAGTTTCTAAGATAACAGCATTAACGTTTTAAGTGGTTTGAGACCCTTCGATATTGCATTAGGAGTGGTATACCGAAATTGACAGTGACCGAATTATGGGTTTTAACTCCTGCACACATGTTTCCTTTATACAATATTTTTTAATGTTCTATGTAAGTAATGTCGGAGAAATTAATTGTTTATAACTGTCGTTCTAAGACAGTTGTATGAAATGGCTGTAACAAGGCAAAGTGATGTAGTGAGTCAATTTTATTAACAATTACTCTGCCTGACTATACCTACCAGGATATAATTGCCATTTCCCATTGTAACTCTCTGGTAGGCTACTACTCGTGTAACCAGCTTTTGATCATCACTTTCCATCTCCTCTTTTCCTTAGTAATTTTCTGGCGCCAATACTCGTAATTACTCACTAAACATATTTACCTTTTCTGGCCAGCCCTACGCATCGGGTGCGGTGGTGCTGGGTGCGCGGGCGGCGAGGCAGGAATGCGCGCTCTTGTTCGTTTTGGGGAGCGTCTGCGCAGGTAGGCGCGCACCTCTCCTCCTCCGCGCAGGCCCCGTTGCTATGCGCATACTCGACTGACGAAGCTTCCAGAATTCGATGCTGGAAAGGGTTAAGTCGGCATTTTATTGAATTTTTCAAAGATTTAGTGAAAATATGCACAAATGAGAACAGATTGCTTTATGAAAAAAATATATTTAAAATTAGAATATTTTTCTGTCCACGTTACGTGCTTTGATCCTTAGAGCTGGATTAGTACAACGTTCTACGTGTTTACGAAATATGTATTACAAAATTAAGTTACTCCTAACATTTGTATAATCACTTAATCACCCTTACTATAAAGCTTAGAATTAGTCAGTTTTGATTTTTTGCTTAAACTTGGGGGCCATGAAAAAGCCAATTTAGTAGTGGCCTGCTCTGGGCTGTTGATGATGATCATGCTGATGTTTATCATACATTTTTCTGACATAATTTGGCAACAAAATTGTGTAATAAATATTGAATATCAAAGAATTACAAAAACTAAACGAACTTCTTAAAACTCTACAATATACTCGTACCTGCGTCTGCCACGTTATCGCCCGTCAGTCGGGTATACACCGGCGGAGCCCTTCAATATTTTTTACTCGTTTACTCGTCCGGAGGTCATTCGAGTAGTAAAAGTAAAGTATTGAGTCAAAATAAAACCGCACCGGCGGCCCATGGGAGCTGAATCCAGGTCATAAATGGTGCGCCCACGAAAACTGTACGTTTCATAATTAATTGACGTTTTTACAATCAAATAATTGACATTTAATATCGTGTCCTGCGTGCCCTGTGGCGTGACGCTACTGAAAGTGCTAAGCTCGTTGCCAATTTCAGCGCCGACTCCATTTAGATTGCCATCGACACGCTAAA
Source organism: Apamea epomidion (assembly GCA_947507525.1). Classification (NCBI taxonomy): domain Eukaryota; kingdom Metazoa; phylum Arthropoda; class Insecta; order Lepidoptera; family Noctuidae; genus Apamea; species Apamea epomidion. The sequence goes on along the minus strand of OX382225.1, from coordinate 20,923,748 downwards.
AAGAAGACAGGCAATTGTATTGTACAATCTACTAGCAATAAAGCAGGGAGAGACTTTAAGATACCATAAATTAAAATCGAGAGCCTCCACAAGAGAGTTTCCTAAGTCCAGTTCTTTTACCAACTTTCTGACTGGCTTATTTTTCCACCACGGCTTGGCTTTTTTAGTATAGCTTAATGCCATTGCTAGAGTAGAAGACTAAAACTTCATAGATAAATTGTAAATCTTCTACTCTAGCAATGGCATTAAGCTATGAAGTTTTAGGTTACACAGAAGTAAAAGGAAATGTTTCGAAATGGAAATCTGTACAATTTACTATTATAGGCACTTGATCAGTAAGGATTAATTAGGTATCGTGTCGGCAAGATGTTCTCATTTGCAAGGACTTTAGATAAACTGCAGATCAGGTGCGAGATGCTGAAGTGATAGGTGCTATTAACAAAGTCATACAGTTATCATTTCAACTATTTTTCGAAACAATATAGGATTATATGCCTATTCCTACGTCTGTCAGACCTGTGTAATGCAATTCAAGATAGATAGCCAATTAGATAGATATTCATCCCCATCTGATTAGATTGAAAGTTCAAACGCATTTGAGGGGACTAAGTTACAATCGGAATTTTAATTAGTTCTTTAGAAAATCTTATGTTTTTAACCGACCTCAAAAAAGGAGGAGGTTATGCATTTGCGAGCTTTTTTGTAGTCTAAGCTGTGTTTTTGTATCAGATTAAATTATAGTATATGTTTACAAAATTAGTATTTCATAAGTAGTCTTCAAACGTATTAGTAGTAGGTGGTTAAGAAGATTATGTGTTTGTCATACCTGCATACATAGATGGCGGTTGAGATTAAAACGCAGACTGGATCTAAAATGTTACCTATTGTATTTTGGACGGCATTGTTAACATCAGTTGCAGCATTTGAGTTTAAATTTTGAAATTGTAACACATATCCAAGTATAATCAAACTGCATCCAATTCCGAGGTGGTACTTCAAGGTTATCTTGGCGCTTCGAGGATACCGCACGGTCGGTGAGGCGGCGAGCCTCCTTGCCGGATTACCGCCATGGGATCTGGAGGCCAAAGTCCTCGCCCACATATGGGAGTGGCGAGAGGAGGCAAAACGTTGCTGGGGTTGTGGGCGTTGCTCCGCTGCCGCGAGAAATCACGGCACAGCGGACAGAGCTCCGGCGGGATCTCATAGCGGCATGGAGAGTGCGATTGTCGCAACCCAGCGCTGGGCACGCCACAATTGCGGCGATAAGTCCCCTCTTTGAGGAGTGGCTAGAGAGGCGCCACGGCGCCCTCACCTTCCGCCTGACGCAGGTCCTCACCGGACACGGTTGTTTCGGGAGGTTCCTGTTCAGGATAAAGCGGGAGGAAACGCCAGGGTGTCACCACTGTGGGGATCGCCCGGAGGACACGGTGGAGCATACGGTGGAGGTCTGCCCGGCTTGGGCGGGGCCCCGCCGTGTCCTCGTGGCGGCGATCGGCGGCGGCGACCTCTCACGTCCGGCCCTCATACAGGCCATGGTACGGAGCGAGAGTGAATGGGAGGTCGTCACCTCCTTCTGCGAAGGAGTATTGCTCGCGAAGGAGGAGGCGGAGCGCGTGAGGGAGAGGCAATCGCTGCACCCTCGCGCGCCTAGCCGCCGCAGGAGACGCCCTGGACGGGAGTCAACAGCCGACTCCCGGCCACCGTAGGCGCGGGCCTGCGGGCGGTGAGCTATGGGCAGCTCGCCGCCCGGTAAGGACCAGGCCCGGGTCGACGGCGCGTTGTGTTCCACGCGCGCCTCAAAGAGCTGTCAGCACGAACTGACGGGGTCCGCTAGGGCCGATGCCGCCGGGGCTGCGGGTTGTTCGAAAGAGATACCGTGGCCCCTGGCACAGGCAACTGAAGGAACACGGGTGGGTTTTAGTCAGTAAAAGTCTGACACTCCCTTCTGCTCCGCCCAGAGCGGGAGGAGTCATTTGATGATTTCCCACCCAGAAAAGCGCGAAACTAACGCCACCATCTTGTTTTTTTAATCCATTTGAAGTGACATTTCACAAAACAATTGCACAAATGTTTACCAACAGCGCCCCCTGTCATCATTCGCGCCAAAAGATAAAAGGTCCTTGTAGCAGTGCACATATTTTTTTGACAGCCAAATTACTCTGTCTCTGGACTCTTTGGTTAATCAGCCCTTTTTTTTTTTTTTTTTTTTTTTCAGGATGGGAAATCATCAAATGACTCCTCCCGCTCTGGGTGGAGCAGAAGGGAGTGTCAGACTCTTACTGACTAAAACCCACCCGTGTTCCTTCCTTAGCCCTTTATGTACCAGGGCAGCGGTAACCCTTTCGGACGATCCCGCTACCCCGGCAGGCTTCGGCCCTGTCGGGCCCCGTCATCTATGCTGACATCTCTTTGAGGCGCACGTGGAACACTTACGCGCCGTCCGGCACGGGCCTGGTCCTGATCGGACGGAGAGCTACCCATTGCTCTCCGCCCGCAGGCCCGCGCCTACGGTGGCCGGGAGTCGTCACGCGGCTCCCGACGCCCGGAGCGTCTCCCTCGGCGGCTGAGGCGTGAGGATCTCTCCCTCGCCCATCCCGCCACCTCCTTCGCTAGCATGACTGCTTCGCAGAAGGAGGTGACCGCCTCCCACTCCCTCTCGCCCCGGACCATGGCTTGCACCAGGGCCGGACGCGAGAGGTCGCCGCCGCTGCCGATCGCCTCTACGAGGACACGGCGGTGCTCTGCCCAAGCGGGGCAGACCTCCACCGTATGCTCCACCGTGTCCTCTGGGCGATCCTCGCAGTGGTGACACCCGGGCGTCTCCTCCCGCCTGATTATGTGCAGGAACCTCCCGAAACATCCGTGTCCGGAGAGGACCTGCGTCAGGCGGTAGGTGAGAGCGCCGTGACGCCTCTCTAGCCACTCCTCAAAGAGGGGTCTTATCGCCGCTATCGTGGCGTGCCCTGCGCTGGGTTGCGATAGTCGCGCCTTCCATTCCACCATGAGACCGCGCCGGAGGTCCGTCCGCTCCGCAGCGATTTGCCGCGGGTGCAGAGTTTCCCCCCGACGTAGTGCCTCCGCGCGCCAGTCATACAGGCGCGCGAGGACTATCGCCTCCAGATCCCATGGTGGCAGTCCGGCAAGGAGGCTTGCTGCCTCGCGCGAGATCGTGCGGTACCCCCGGATCAGCCTTACGGCTACCACCTTTTGGGGCGCGTTCAGGTAGTGTGCGGCTCGAAGCCGCAGTGAACGCGCCCATACCGGGGCCCCATATAGGGCCATGGACCGCACGACCCCCGCGTAAAGCCTCCGGCAGGAGGCGTTTGGCCCCCTCAGGTTGGGCAGGAGCCGCCTTAAGGCGGCCCCGGCCCGTTCCAGTTTTGGGGCCAAACGTCGGAAATGCTCGACGAAGTTCCACCGGCTGTCGAGGACGAGACCCAGGTATCTCATCGTCTTCTCGACGCCGATGTGAACCCCTCCTACCATCAGTTGGGATCCCGAAGGTGGCCCGTACCGGGGCCCATGAAAAGACATGGCCTCGGACTTGTGCAATGCCACCTCGAGACCCAACTGCCGGATCCTTTCCACGACTATCGCAACCCCGCGTGTCATCGCGTCGGCCGCCGCCTGATGCGACCTCCCCTGCGCCAGGACCAGCGTGTCGTCAGCGTAGCAAACTACGCTGACGCCATCAGGGAGGTCGGCCCGCAGCACCCAGTCGTAACCGATGTCCCACAGGAGCGGCCCCAGAACCGATCCCTGTGGGACACCGCACGACATCTCTCGCCGGTTCCAGTTCCCGTCGCGACCGGGGTAGATGACGGCTCTGTCCGTCAAATACGCCCCGACTATTCGACGGAGGTAAGTCGGCACCCGGTGATACCGGAGTGCCTCCCCTATGCAGCTCCAGGGCAGGGTGTTGAACGCGTTGGCGATGTCGAGTGACACCGCCACGACCACCCCACCCCGGGACACCGCGTCCCCCGTCGTGAGGGCTCTCACGCGCATGATGGCGTCCACCGTCGAGCGCCCCTTGCGGAAGCCAAACTGGCACTCCGCAAGATCCGGCCCCGTCCTCACCAGGTGCCCGACGAGGCGGCCCGCAATCACTCTCTCAAAGAGCTTGCCGACCTCGTCGAGCAGCACTATGGGCCGGTGTTAATCAGCCCTTAAAGAATAACTATTGCGCGTCTGGCGCAATAGTTATTCTTTAAGGGCTGATTTTTCCATCGCCATATAACTTTTATTCGAGGAATAAAATTGACGTTTGACAGTTTTTGTTGGAAATAACTGTCAAAATTTCACAATTATTCCTCGAATAAAGTTATCAGATGATTGAATAATCAGCCCTTAGAAGAATTTTAGACTTTTGGTACACTAAACAACAGCGTAAAAATAGTCTAGCGATAAACCATGTCCCGTGTTACAAACAAAAATATACATTTAAATAAACTGCCCTGATCAGATAATTTAGAAAACACGGTAGGCAATTAATTTTGTATTAAAATATACATCTATTAAATATTATAATCAGTATGATTTTACCAGAAACAGCTAGCAATTAAGGCAGGGTAACACCTACTTAATTTATGTAAAGCTTTTACTATCTTTGAACGTCATGTTGTGGTCATGTATACAAAAGGCCTGCGGTTAGTCTATAGTCCGCCACAATCAATACGGCTTGTTGTTTCGCGTCTATTGTCTTCTGTTTTATATGGTAATTTGTGGTAAACTTAATGTTTTGTGGTCGATGGGCGTCGAGATAATCATAATATGTGGTTGCATCTACACAAGTTAGTTATATAGTTATAGTTCTTGTCTTTGTAGAGCTGGTGAAATAGTAGGCTTTTTATTGAGACAGTTATATTGTTAGTAAAGATTATCCTGTTAGTATTGAATACGTTAACATGAGTTTCTGTTTCCCATCTAATAATACACACGTTTAAGTGACTACAATATAAATATTTTTCAGACCAGATATTCTGCCATAACTCAACACTTCTCATTTCTATTATTTCCACAGCCTCAATCTGCTAACTCCATACCAATATCAATAAAATACTTACGTGGTCGAGACGCATTTGAACTGTGGTCGTGGTCACGCACTAAAAATTGTTTCCAAGTCCACAATACCGGTGGTTTTTATCAGAAGTGGGCCGAATGAATGAGTGAAATCCGATTACAGGTTGTTAAGAAACTTTTAACCTAACCCCGAGTGTATACATCCGTATATATCATACGTATGTTTATTAAGGATTATTCTCATTTGTATTTAATTAAGTTGTGTTTGGAAGCTATTATGTTACCGGTAACCTGTTTGTAACCGTTGGAGTGTTATATGAAGTGATTCGGGTAGCGAAAGATCGATTTAATTAGCGATTTAGTTCGTTGGGATGTATGTAGTAGGAGCGCGTGACTTCGCTATAAATATATAAAAACATATTTGGTTTTTATATCAGTAAAAAATGGTATAATATAAAAGAATTCGGCTTTTGAGAGATTCACTTTTCTGATGTCTGATTGGTGGTTCGCTTGCTAACGATCACACGACTAGTTTAAACAAAGCACGCGCTGACATTGGGCGGGAACTTGCTAGGGTTAAAGAGAATTCCTGCACGTTGGAATGGACCATCTTTGAAACACTTTTAACGTTTAGTGCTAGTACTAAGTGCGGACTTAATCCTCCACAATGGGAATCTCGTAAAACATTGCACAACAGAGTTGCTAGAAATGTGTATGGTTAAGTACCAAAAGATATATGTATATTATCGCGTTTCTTACAAAGAGCATCGTTAAAGAAGAAGTTCATCCATTTGAAAATGAAATTCGTACTGTATCACTCCGTGGTCCCCCGAGGCGGCTTTTTTAAATAAAATGTTACGGATTAATTGAAGGGACTTTATTCGTTTGCCTCGTTTTGTGGTCTTGTTTATTTTTCCTTCGAATTGATTCCTTGGATTGGTTTCTCGTTTGAATATATTCAGTCTTCGGCTTCGTATTTGTAATAAGATTAGACGCAGCAAACTGGGAGTGTTTGAAGTGGGATTACACTGAGGAGCAAGTAAGTTAAACAGTTAGGAGTTACTAAATAGAATTTGATCAAAGCATATATGTAAATGTAGTTTCTGTTGAATTAAGACTTGTAACGAACTTAAATAAATATTGGATTCTTAAAAATAAATTTAGGGATTCTGTTTATTTAGGAGATAGAAGGCAAAAACAGAAGGATAGTGCAGTTCGGTAACAATGGCTACAATTATCCCTCAAAAGACCGCACAGTCCGCATACACTTGAAAACCTGACGCTCTCTGGTTTTTTTCTCTTATTTTGGGGTGTCATCGTATAGATGTTTTGAGAATGACAGTATTTGGTGTCACTACCTTACCAGATCTTATTTAATATAACTGACAGGCAACAGGTGAAAGGCGACAATCCTACAATTTGAGAATTTGTAAGTTTTTGTTCATAGTCTTCTGATTTATTAAACAGCATGTCGAGAAAATGTGACAATTAAGTCGTTTTTAGACCAAAATGTCGCATTATATCAAATTGCGGTTAGATAATTTCACCAGCTACCGCTGCATCTACACATGTCTACTCTAGTTCATCCATTTACACAAAATACAAGTTTGGTGTAAGCCCATTGAGACAATCTGAAACGTTGGTCTGGGGTTGAAGGCTCGACTGCTGGTGAACGTGTCTTCCTGGGTTAGATCCTCAGCTCTAGAAAAGTGTTAAACAAAGGGTTAAGAAATTTTCAGTAGCAGCCTGGTTAGGATTTGTAGCTTATTAATGGCCCCAATTACTTTGGACTTCAGTATTACGAAGTGTGGATTTTCTACACACCTCATGTTTGCTGTTTGGGGGAATACAAGTATACGGTTTGTGTGTAGACAAAATCTCCAGACAATAGGTCTATTTTGGCGACACGGCCCAACATGGCGGCGTGAAAGTGTGAGTGGTAACATAAATCGCTCGGGCCCAGTCGTGTGTGTAACGAACCTAGGGTCACGCTCGCCACACGCACGTGCTATAACAAATGTGGCGTGTTAGCAACTGTCTCTGTAGGTGGTAACCCTGTTCTTTGGAAATATAATTTATGTTCTGCTTTTAGACATTTTTATCTTTGAATTGGTAAGAAGGGAAGTGAAAGCGGTCAGTTGTTGTCCAATTTTGCTGTTCCAGGCGTTTTTGAATCTTCAAATGGCAGTAGGCTGATGATGCAACCCAGACCCATCTGGGTCAGGGCTTCAACATTAGCCTACTGCAGTCCACTCCTGGGCATAGGAATCTCTTATTATTCATCTGGGCTTAGATGAAATCTGGAAGTGGCAACATTTTGGGAAAACAAGATTTAAAACACAGTCGTGCCAGCGACACAAAGAAGGAGACAGATGAAATTGTAGGGCAGCTGGGCTAGTTCTAAAAAGTACGTATTTTGGGTATTGCAACTGCACATCAAGTTTTTCTCCATACACCAGCATTTTCAGCAGGAAAAAATCATGGTAATGTCGTGACATGAACAGTAGCGGGGCGGGGCGGGGCGGTATAGGGCTCACTATATTAAGCTGCAACCTTTGTCTTAATATCTGTATTATATTACATTATAATCGTCAGTAATACATGTTTGAGAGCATTAGTAAGCAATAGATACCTACATGTGTCTTCATAAGAAGCATTTTCAATTTAAAACAAAAAGACGACGTAAAAAGCTGCGCTAAAAGTGTGAAAAACGAGCCATTACTGGCAACAAATCTTTGGTTTAGCAAAACGTACGTAATATAATAAATATTAATACTAAAACTGTAGTAAGGTGAGTAGGATTGTTAGTAGCGGCGCAGTCGGGAACATTAATCTTGCTTTACTTTGAAAGCGTACCAAGAACTCGCTAACTTTGCTATGTGTTCCACTTTTTATGTCAGTATTTGACATGTATTATTTTTCCAATTACGAACACTAAATGGGGTATTACTTTTTTATAAGTTTGTAGGGTAAATTACCTTGTAGGACTAATTTTAAGTAAACGTGCATAGAAAGTACTATGTTTGAGCTTTAAAGGTTAAATGAGGGGTGGCGTATATTTCCAGAAAAAATATTTATCAAAACCTTTTCTTGCCATAGTTTACAGCCTTTGCAATAATAGAATAGTTTTTCTCTTTCTGACATCGCAATTTCCTGGTAGAGATCTATACAGGGTAGCAATGAAATGCAAGGCATCCTTTCGAAATCTATGCCCAATATTTGACAGCCCAAATGGCGCGATGGCTAAGTGTTTACATTCTATCCTCAGGATTGCTAGTTCGATTCCCACACCAAGACAATTGTTAGTCATGTCCACCAATATTTGTTTTGGACCTGATTGTCTGTGTGTCTGTCCACACAGGTTGTCCTGTGCTCTTGCGTTTGCAGTAAGCGTGTTTTTTGAGTGAACTTTTTTTCTGTGGCACAGCGGGACTGTTGGGCACTTTAATTCATTAGATTTCATGTAAAAACTGCCAAGAGATAGGTACCATATCTTCTGGTCTCGTATCTGTACTAACTATGAGATAACCTCATGCTGTGGTGTTAAATAATAACCAGGGTTTTGGGCTATTCAGGGTGGGGCGGACTTACAATTAGGTTTAGGTCGTAAATTCTCATGTTCTGCTCACAAAAGCATTGGTGGCCTAGTGGTAACCACCCAGACTTTTGAAGGTCGATCGAACCCTGACAGAAGCTTTACTTTGTGTAAATCATTTCATCACCACAGCTCTCAGAACGGTGAAGGAAATATCGTGAGGAAACTGGCATATCCTAGAACCGAAAATTCGAAGATGTGACACCTACCAACCTGCACTGGGCCCGCGTGGTGGATTACGGCCCACTCCCTCTCACAGAGATTAGGCTTGTGTCCCAGCAGTGGGAATATTATAGGCTGATTATGCTATATTTTTGTGTATAAAATACTCCTAGACCTGAAATATAGCAAATAAATAACAGAATAGTCTCATTACATTCACATTGTAATTAACTTTATTGTTTTATTAAGTCGTACGTTACTCAAGAACCCTTTATCTAGATTAATAAAACTGGACCATTGTTTACAGCGCACTGGACGTTTATTTATTGATTTATAAGGGAAGGCAAGTAGAGGGTCGTTTAATTAATCACTAATTATATATTGACGTGCCTTGGATTTTTTTAAAAAATATTTGGTTTTTTTTAAATTACGTAATTGGCCTGCTTTTGACGTTGATCTCGTCTGGTGGGGGGAAGTGATGGATGAAGTCCACGGTAGAACGAGCAAGCCCAGAAAACGCCTGTTCACTCTTGCTTGGAAGGCTGACGTTATTTTAAAAATGTGTCACATAATACTAATATTTTGGTGAAGGCACAATTAAGAAAACTAAACTTGCAAAGATAGCAATGATCATTCTAGAAATAATTACGTAAATCTATGTCTATACTAATATTTCATTTATTTCTCTTTGCGTTTGATAGCCCAATTCTCGAAGAAGCTATTTAATATCACGCTAAGACTCTAAGGAGCCGAAAAAAAGTCAGAAAGAACGCTAAACGAAAATGAAGTAATATCGCGGGCGATGCGATGCGACGCGACGCGGTGGGTCCGGAGAACAATACATTTCACGCGAACGAAGTCGTGGGCAGAAGCTAGTATCTAAATATTTAAGAAAACAAAATGATTAGATAGCAAAACAGGTTATCATAAACTTTAAAGATTAGAGCTCAACATATTATAGAGTGGAATGTTAGTTGGAATTGAATTAAGTAAATAATACAAAACGTATCTTCAATTAATGCATTTTTTACTCATTTAATAAAAGAGATTATTTTGTAAAACTTAGTAAATATGATAAGTAAGAAAAACGCAAGTATAAGTATAATTACTACATTCAGTTCCTATTTATAAAAGCTACGAGTATTAAAAATAATACTGTAACAAAAAGATGAAGCTTTAACAATTTAATTAACACCTAATAAGGTACGTCACGAAATGATTCCATTTAGTATAGATGTAGCTAATATTACTTCGATGGTCTTAGTTTATCATTTGTGACTTCAAGTGACAGCTATGTGAACTGAACCCAGCAATGCATAAATATGTAAGCTGTCACGCCCTTTATGCCTGGACGCTTTTATTTGGGTAGTAAGTTTTTATTTACATTTTAATTTTAATTAATTATTTTTTAGCTTGAGAACGTATAGTTTTTATTGTATTTGTTGGTATATTGGCGTGGCAAGCTGACATAATATGGAAAATAATTTAATTTTATGTTCTGGTCTTGTAATGTTAATTACTGAACATAGGTACATAGTATTGTATACAATCAAGTATTTTCTAACTGAACAGACAGCTGTGCTGCTAGGGAGTTTGTTGTGCCACTTCTTCTTCCCAGCGATAGCACTAGGAAGCGGTGAAGGGCGGGCGTTTTTGGGGGACTGTCTTTTGTAATTTTGACGTTCGAAAAGTGCTGATTCTCAGCCTAATTTGAATAAATGTCTTTTGATTTTGATTATAAAGAGGTAAAATCTGTGAGTTTGTGTGTTGGCAGTAATCTTCAGAACTACTGATCCGATTCTGAAAAATCCTTAATTAATAGGAAGTTACATTATCCCTGAGTGTCATAGACTATGTTTTATGTTAAAATGAGAACCATCACGCGAACAAAGTCGGTGACAGAAGCCCGTTTTGTAATAAACATTTTTTTCCCTACCACGTTCAAAAGACATCAACGCGTCAACAGTAAACGCGTTGATGTAGCGACAAAAAGATGCAACTTTGCGGTGGTTGATCAATGTTTTAATTAAAACAAAGACAACATTTATTTATTGCCTGAAGGCGTAAGTCGGGTGTGTGCACCCGGAATACTCACATAGGTAGGTATTGTGTTTATAAACCTCAGAAGTGATAAGAGTAAAATATTTTTAAACGTGTACTTTTTTCTTAACTTTATTGCATAAAATTCATAATAAGCCCATTGCTTAGTATGTATTTCAGAAATTGTCGATCCGCCTACATATAAATAAACAACGTGCGAGTCGCCTACAAAAAAAAAAAAGTTTAAAATATTCGCTCGTTTCGGGCGAGGAAATTCGTGTGAATCGACCAATAAGCCAGAATAACTAGCGAGATATCATTTGAACTTGTCAGAAAGAAGAACCCACGCAACATAACATATACTCGTACACAACCAGCCTATAATGGCTGGGACACAGGCCTCCTCTCGGTGAGAGGGAGTGGGCCGTAATCCACCACGCGGACATGCCGGAACCCACGCAAGAAGATCACAAATTACAATCGTAACTGAATTTCTTAACTAGAAAATCCAATAACACTATTTAATCCAAAATTTCGTACTTTATGAACTAGACCAAAAACAGTTATGAATATTGACATAAATAATTGTACAAATAAAAGAAAGTAGCAAACTATGACCCAGCATTTAGATCAGGGCAATACCGGTGTACAAATAATACTTAAAATGTCACGTTTCTCTCATGCTCCGAATGCCACAGACTTAATTTATTGTGCCAATAAAAAGATTGGCGGCCATGAATAAAAATATCTTTAGATTACGATGCGAGTAAAAATAAATGTTACGTCAATAAACGTTGTTCGTACGGGTGCTTTATTTGGTTTATGAAAGTTTTTACCTTTTAATTTTATCAACGAAGTCATCGTATTTTCCTGCCACGTGAAATTTAACTGCCTCGTCGCCGGTGTAGTCGTCGTAAATGCTGAACATGCGGTCCTGGGTTGGATTCCTAGGTCGGGCAAACTGCTATTGGGTTTTCCGTTATGAATTTCTCAGTACTAGCCTGGGGTCTGTATTCGTGCCCGGGTGAAGGCAATAGGCTCGCCCCTATTACATGGGACTTAAACATAACTGGGGAAATGTGGGTGTACTATAGGTATATCTCTGCCAAACCCTTCGGGGATTACAGGCGTGATGTTATCTTATGTAAAATTGAACTTTATTTTACTAAGGGTCCTATTTCGATGTTATCTTTCCTATGTGTTGTAAATGTATAAACTTTTTGGCTTGGATTCAAAATCTCGTGATCGTACTTGTATGCCTAAATAAACTCTTCTATGAACATTGATAATCGTGATGAAAAGCGATTAAACTATATTGTGATATAAAGTAAGTGCAAATTCAATATTTCACATAAACCTCCATGGGCACTTATGAAACATCAGAAGCTAGATGCACGGGTTTAATTGGTTGTTTCCCATGGAGAGGAGCCGGCAAGACACTCCACTATTATTCCTTTGATTTTTTTTGCTTTTACAATATTATCATATTACACTGGTAAGTGTGCCACAGTTAAGTTAGAGATCACTAAGGGCCTGATCATACGTACCACAAACACAGCACAACGACAACACGTGGTGGGCGCTAATTTGTATGAAAATTAATAGTTCATTTTGCCGTTAAAATCCACCGTGTCGGCGATACCGACCACGTCACAGCCACAACGCAACCACTAGCGAGACCGCGCACTAGAGACCAGCCACATCGCAAACACAACGTTGCGTCTACAGTTTGAATTGAGTTTGAAATTATTACAACGCAACTCAAGAAGCTGCATCGACACTATCCACACGTAACCATTGCTTGCCCATATTTGGTCGCTGCGATGTGGTGTGATCGGGGGCCCGAGCTCATCATAATTATGATCAGCCTATAATAATCCCACTGCTGGGACACAGGCCTCCTCTCTGTGAGAAGGAGTGGGCCATAATCCACCACGCGGGCCCAGTGCGGGTGGTGGATGTCACATATCTTCGAATTTTGGGTTCCAAGACATGCCGGTTTCTTCACAGTGATTTTCTTCACCGTTTTGAGAGCAGTGGTGATGAAATAATTTACACAAAGTAAAGTTTCGAACCCAAAACTCGCAAGTCGCAGCCGTTATCATGGGGCCCCCCACCTCAGAGTATTGAAATTCACTATTCAAAGGTTCCCAGACGTTCCCCAAGGCGAAACGACCCACATAAAACTACTTAAAACGATTTATATGTATGTGCCTTTCAATAAATAATATAAAATTACGTCCCCTTAAAATCGTATAAATTGGTTAAATTCCCCGAAGTGTATAAACAGGCCGGGCAGTAAACACGGTGCTTGTGTGTTGTGAAATATGATTGGTCGCTCGTAAAGTACTGAGCTGATATAATGAACTGCACAGACGACCAGACAGACAGTGAGCACTGTATGTATGTATAACACTAGCTGTTACCTGCGACTTGCATTAATCTTTTAACCCGTTGGGGGTTGCATCTTGTAAAATACTTTCGGAATTTCTACGTTATTTTTAAGTCAATTAGATTAGAGATATAAAAAAAAATATCAGGCAAATTGCAAGTTTGTAGCCTTTATAGTTCAGAAAATTTTGTGTTGAGTGATCCAATGGCTTTTATACACAGCACATACTAGTGAGCAGTCCCAGTTTTGGTCAAAGAATTGATGGTGGAATAGATTGAGCAGGCTGTGCCTTCACGTCTGGCTAAAGAACCACACTGTTAGATTTCTAGTTGTTAAAAATCTTAATAAAATCAAGCAACAGCTTTTCTCAACGCAATGAAAAATGTAATATAAAACACATTCAAAAGTTGTACTTGATCCTTTTTCAGGGATCAATTTTTTTTTATTGAAATTTTATGCACAAGTAAAAAATATACCGTACAAAGGCAGATTTAATGCCTTAGACATTTTCTACCAGTTTACCTTAGGACGATGCAGAGACAGAACAAAGTAAGTACAACATGATAGAAAAATTATATCTATGATCCATAGATATAATTTTTCTATCATGTCTATAGTGTCTATAGTGGTTTTCAAGCTGAGCTTGGACAGAAAGACATACTTACCTACAGTCGCGGCAAGGCACTGTATTTTACTACATATAGTAAGTTTTATATGTGTGAGTAGACGTCGGCTCGCGAAAAGGTAACCTTGGTACAAAAATATGTGTACGTCGGGTCGCCGCGGGCGGGGCCCGGCTTCAGGGGTCGGTAAGTATTTTCTTGAGGTCCGTTTTGTGAGTGTTGTTTTAGGATTTAATGTGTAAGGGAAACAAGTACAATCTGGTACGATACTAAAAGTTTAAACCTGTAAATCTTCTTCTTCTTTTTTTTAATATACTTTGAGCCCAGTAAGTTGAGTGCAGGTGAACGGCCATTTAGGACATTAAGTAACCGGAGGTCTGAGATTTAAATGGTAGGTTTCAAGTTGGCGAAACTAGCAATCAAAACTGTGTCCAAACCTTTTTATAGGTAGAAAAAGACTTTACATATTATTATTTTAAGACTGAATGTTGCATTTTTTCTATGAGTTGGCGGAAAATCATCCGCGAAAAAGTGATCCAACGGTAAAGGTCAAGAGTCTCAACATGGAAGAACTAAGGAGCAGGAGGAATTCCTTAAATAAAGCCTTATCGATGTTACTTACACTTAATTCCTGTAACTTCATATTACCTCTCTTTATAAATTAGTAGGAGAGAAAAGTTTATTAGAGTATTTTTTTACGCCAAGATTTATAAACGTTACTTAGCACGTGCTTAGATATGTTCCAGTCTTTATCTTGCACTTATAGTTTGACAGTTGTACGACAACGACAGGAATAATGCTTAGATTAATAAACGTTACGAAACATGTGTGACTTGTAATCTTTTCTTTTAAAACGTACGGAACTCTCTTGCACACACTACCTATTCTTGACACAATTCCTTGTACATTTTTTGCCCTGTTTTTTCTCCGGGCCGTTGGAGCTGATGCTGTTACTGATAGATCTATCTTTTGCCGCGTGATTGTTTGGCTCCTACCTTTTTATGGCGCTATGGAAACTGCCAATTATGAGTGAGGAAATGTCAACGGTACGGGGGGTAGTGTTCAAGATAGAGATCTGTAGATGGTATGGAATTTTTTAAGGCTTGTGAAAGATCCGTTATACTATGCTTATCATGTATCACCTCGGCAGGCGTTTTTTGTGGGTGGTTTATCTGTGTGCACGAGTTCAATAATATTGTTGTTTTCTTGGGATGAACGAATCTATTATAATATAATCAGCCTATAATGTTCCCACGACTGGTACACAGGCCTCTTCTCTGTGATAGGGAGTGAGCCGTAATCCACCACGCGGGCCCAGTCCGGGTTGGTAGATGTCACATGTCTTCGAATTTTTGGTTCTAGGACATGCCGGTTTCCTCACGATGTTTTTCATCGATGCATGGACTGTGTGAATGACGGTATGGTTAGAAAGGGGGTGACTACCGAGATGACGACTAATAGAGAAGTATGGAAGAATAAGACATGTTGCGCCGACCACGAATAACTTGGGATAAGGGCAGGAGAATGATAATGTTTTCTTCATCGTTTTTTTTTTGCGTGAATGTGACACATTTTTACCCACCCCCAACTTGTTTTTTTATATTTTTTATTCGTCATGTTTGCTGCTAATAAATGCTATTTCTTTCTTTGTTTTGACAGCAGTAGTGATGAAAAAATTTACACAAAGTAAAGCGCCTGTCAGGGTTCAAACCTACGACCTACTCGTAAGTCGCAGCTGTCACCACTTGGCCACTGCAGCTCCTAATGTAATGTAATATAGGGATGATGCAATTTGAGGATGGGCAGTACACTACTCTTGTATGTAACTTACATAGCAACATGCTGACACTACTCGAGTGTAAAAGATTTTTGGTTGCTGTAAACTACTCGCGTCTAATAGATTTTTGGTCTTCTGATTTTTTAGCCTGAGCTCAAATCCAATTTAGCCACGGGACATGTCCGTTCTTTTATGTAAACTAAAGTAAGAACATCGTTTCTTCTCATACAAATAACAGGAGCTGTTTCTTACTGCATCCGTACCTTTACGCTACATCCAATTTGTAGTACAGTTGATGTATTCCAGCAACTACGACGAACTGTATCCGCTGCATCGGTTTTTGGCTCGTTGACGAGCGATGGAGATGAATGGCGGCGCAGAGTGGCGCTAGTCGCTTCACCGACTGGTTTCTTAAACCACAATCATGTTGATGTGATAAAGATTAATGAGGGAACGGGTTTATATCATTTAGGTTCGTCTACGGTCATGTAATAAATAGGAAGTGTGGGTTGACTGTTTCTTTCTGATACTTCATATTCTTTTTCGAAATAAATTTGAGACACATTTTTGAGAAAATATCTTTTGGCCTGCTTCGTTGGTCTAGTGGCCCCAAGCACTACTGCTGAGCATACGGTTCTAGGTTCACTTTGGGTCGGGTAAAGTGTTATTGGGTTTCCACCTTACGAAATTCTGTAGCTTCTCTAGAGTCTGGATCTGTGACTGGGAGATGGCAAGAGGCTCGCCCTCTTGGGGCATAACTGGCGAAGTGTGGGTGTACTGTAGGTGCACCATTGTCTAACATTTCGGGGATTACAGACGCGATGTTCTGTATGTAGTTAGTTTTTGGAAAACTACAAGTTTTTGTTTTTTACACGTAGTGACGACACACTTTATTTTAAACTAGCTGCGCCCACGGTTTCACCTGCACAAGTTTAGATCCCGTGAGAATATCGGGATAAAAAGTATTCTATATATTAATCCTGGTTATAAACTATCTGTATGCCAAATTTCATTCAAATCCGTTCAGTAGTTTTTGCGTGAAAGAGTAACAAACATCCATCCATCCATACAAACTTTCACGTTTATAATATTAGTAGGATAAACAAAAATTTAATTGCACAACAGTTGCAATTTGTGAAACACAGTTTCAGAATACATGTGATTCAGAGAAAGGTGCGGTATCAGAGGACCATTAAGAGATCGAAGGACCACTGAGGACCCGACAAGTGTTTCTGCGAAAACGGATTCATACGATTTGAAACAGCATGGCGTAGGTAAATGATGCCTATAGTGCATGACCCTTGACTAAGAGTTACACCTACAGGAAAATGCCTCGAGTTTGTGCATCATAGGTACCTAAGATTTAAGTGGTTTTGTTAATTAATATGAGATATTAAATTATAATCCAATCTTACAAAAATAAATTAAAAGATTATTCATTTAACCAAGTTTTCATTATAATATTTATATTAACCTTTCACAATTTATTAATCTATTGTTTATCTATTAGTTTCGTTCGTGGCTCTGTTAGGAACCGGCAAGTCTCAATATATTTAATACGATTTGTAAGTGTGACTATTTCCAAGTCAGTAGCTGTATTTTTGTCTTGACCTCAACCATAAATTCCAACAGTTGCATCAACCTCAAAAACAACATCAACATCTTGTCGTGTCAACATTATGGTGTGAGGCTTTTCCGGATTCCAATGTCAATGGTTACTTAACTATTTTTATGTGAAGATGTACAGACGCCAGCACAATAAGCTATCTGAAACTGTCAAATTTTCCCAATCAACCTTAAACCTAAAGCTTGAAAATCTATTACATACATTTGACAGATTGTAGTAGCTTGATGTGTTGGCGTCTGTACAAAGAAACTACCTGAGAGAAAGATATTTTTTAAACTGGGAACATTGTAAGTGAAAGGCTTGTTACAAATCCACAATAATCGAAAGACCGGAGGACCAGATACCTAAGTGGTTCTCCGAAGATGACGCATATAACCGCACATCGTATAATTGACCTTTGGGCGAGATCAACCGCGAGTCGCGACCAACATATTCGTTGTAATGCCGTTATCTGGGCTGAAGTGGAAATACCCGAAGCAATAGGCACTATGGAATCAATGGTGAGTCGGTGCTTGAAGTGGATTGCTGATGTTTTAAAAGGAAAAACGGAACCCTTATAAGATCACTTCGTTGTCCGTTTGTCAAGACCCTTTTTCTCAGGAAAGCGTGGAGTTATCAAGTGGAAATTGATATCAAACTCTCAACAATGCAATTCCTTGAAGCAGTGAAAAAATCAAACTTCTAAGTTAACACAATCAAAAGATACGGGCGTTTATATGCTCCGTTTATGTCGCATATTTTAACACTCGTAAGGGAATCACAACGTATAGGGTACTTCCCGTTGACCTAGAATCATGAAATTTGGCAAGAAGCAATGTCATGTAGCACAAGTAAAGGAAAAAATCCGAAAACCGTAGTTATATACCTGCAAAGTTGTGCGGAAACGGTTTTTTTGTTATCGTTCCTCCAGCCAGGAAATATTACAATATCCAGTCAGGAAATACACAATAAAGATTTGAAGAAAACATTTCTTATTGTGATTACAATAAGCTGCAATTTCCAATCTATTTGCTAGTCTTAGTGATCATAGCAATTTTTCACGACGACAATGATAAGACAGTAAATAGCAAAGCAAACAGTATCTTTACCTAAAGCAGCGTCCTTCTATGAGGTGATTACCCGATAGAAGGACACTGCTTTAGGTACAGAAGCCAGCAGATCAAGCTACCCGGACCTGTCAAATTTTCTCAATCAACCTTGATGCCTTAGCGATAAAGTTGATAATATATTAAAGAAATTTGACAGATTGTAGTAACTTGATGTGCTGGCTGTCTGTACCTTTTTGAGATATAGAAATCAAGCCTTTCCAAAAACTCCATAAGATGTCAGGAAAGCTTGTGCAATACTGTGTGATGCTTATCTTACTATGTTCGGATAACTCGAGACAGTATTACTGTGCTTATTCTCTTGACAAAATCTCTTAACCACCTTCCACACCCACAGATATCAGGTGATTCCTACAGTACCAATGAGTAATGACATTAATCTCGAGATCGCAGCAGACGTATTGAATGCTGTACCGTTACCTGAGCCGGAACTTGTCGGTAATTCGCGTCGCTTTGGGGGTGGTCCCTGCTATGATGTATTAGTCAAACTGATACAAATTATACATCAGCCGTTATGGGCGAGTAACTGTACACTGTCTCTCGTGGTCCTGTTTGCAACACGTGTATGAAAGTATGTAAGGTCATCAAAGGAGATAAGTTACCAGGGTCGTCGGATATAGTTGAAGTTTAGTAAGAACCCGATGGATGTTTTCGAATAACATTTATTTTAAATAATAGAAAACAAAAAGAGTTCATTTATCAAATTAAATTTCTCTCTCTTTTTGTGAATGTAATGTGTTAATACATGTTGTATTTATGTTTCCATTTTGAGAAGACTGTTAAGCAATTTTATTTCTCCCTAGACGTTTCCAAAGCATCATATCTTGCGTTGGTTTTAGCGAAGAAGAAATTGTTATTACCAATAAGGGTCGACAGGACGTCAGAAATATGCCAAAGAACAACACAATTAAAATATTAAAATATTTCATTAAACGCTATTTCAATTGTTCTCAAGTATTTCATCAAAATTCACAGACTGTCCTGCCATCAATGAACATTCTAACAATTTGGAATGTAAAGCGTGTCGGCCCAAGTATTCAATTTATTCCAATTTAAAGCTAATTTTATTAACGGCTATTTTAAATTGAACCACCTGGTTTGCCCGAAGGCGGTGCTGTAGTAATTGCTACCGATTTCATTCTGCGCGAACTTTAAGAATCCATTAAGGGGCTTGGTATTGGAGCCAACAGGATATTGATGTGTTTACAAAAAGGGCAGACAGAGGTGTTAATTTTATATTTATAATAGAAATAGGTAGTAATATGTATTGCGAGGTTCCGTTAAAAAAGGGCAATTTCAGTATACAATGCTGATAAAGTGTTAGCACATAATCAGCCCTTAATGTTCCCACTGTTGGGACTCAGGCCTCCTCTTTTCGAGAGGGTATGGGCTATAATCTACTACGCTGGCCGTGTACGCGTTGCCAGATGTCACATGTCTTAGAATTGTTGGTTCTAGGACTTGCTGGTTTCCACACGATGTTTTACTTCACCGTTTTGAGAGCAATGCAGAAAAGCACCTGCCTGGGTTCGAGCCCATGAACTATAACTCGTAAGTTGGGGGCGTTACTTCTTTCTTCCGCCGTTCTTTCTAGTCTTTATATCCACGGTCTGGTTCTTAGGAAGAGGGGCCGTGAGCCTGCAGGTCACCTTACTGATTTTACGTTTATTGCGATGGATACACATTATAAACGTGCTATGCCAACACAGAAAAAACCCATAAACACGACAAGGGCCTCCGGTCACAGTCTCACAGCTAATGGTCATACTAACTCGGGCGGCACCACTCTATAATAATACGTTATGTATAGAACAAAACTTCAGGCTATGTTTTTGACAGCTTGGGTATGAAGGTACTCTCTCCTGTCAGACATCGCCGAGTTTTGAACCAATTAAGAGGCTACCCAGTCCCTAATATGAAACTATGTATAAAGACACAGAGATTCACAAGTTATTTAAGAGGGCCAATGGAATGAGTGTTGCTATGATCTATCAAAGTATACTGGTTACTTTAAGTACGTATGTGACATGACATGAAGTGACGTGCACTTTGACAGATCTGAAGTTTTGAAACGTCAGTAGCCACAATTTATGTTCGAAGTAACTTTTGACAGGTTTGACATTCTAAAGACGTGTTTTGACGTGTGTTTTAAGTTTGAACGTGAACGTTTTTGGTTTGTGAGTTAACTAGTGGGTTCATAGGCATACGTAATAATGATTACATAGTACTAGTCCATGCACACTATGCAGTAATCATATCGGCATGATAATATTTATTATTGTTCTGCGTGGTTTGTTGTCCATGTCTCCCAAATGTGGTACCTCCCTAAATTGAAATTGAATTGGAAACCAGAGTAGCCTAAATAACATTGGATCTGCATATGGAGAAGCTAGAAAATTCATAATTTTTACGGTTCCGTACCCAAAGGGTGCTCTATCACTAAGCCTCCGCTATCCGTCCGTCTGTCTGCCAGCGGGCTGTATCTTATGAACCGTACTAGGTAGAGAGTTGAAATTTTCACAAAGTGTGTATTTCTATTACAGTTATAACAACACATAATGAAAATGGAGCGGCTGCTGCTGGTGCAGAAAACCTCAAACGGCGAAAATATTCCAACCTGATTGGGAGTTATATGTTCGAGCCGTTTGGGGTTGAAATACTAGGGCCATGGGGTCTGAGTGCCTACTTGGTTTTTCGAGATATCGCCAAGCGGTTAGTCGACTCTTCGCGTGACCAGAGGGCTGGCCTGTTTCTTGGCCAAATAATTAGCATCGCCATACAACGTGGCAATGCTGCCAGCCTTTTGGGCACTGTTCCTGTTGACAGCGATGCGGACGAATTTTTTGATGACCTGTGATGCTTTTGCTTATTTTTTCACATGTACATATTATTATTTTAAATGTTAACTTATATAATGTAAATCTTATGTTATGAATAAAAGATGAAAATAAAACAAAGATAAAAATTAAAGGGGGATACAAGAAACGTGTTTATTTCGGCGTTTTTTGCCTTCTAAGGTAGGTAAGGAACGCTTTGTGCGTGAGTCTGACTCGCCATTGGCCCGTTTTTTAACTATAATAACTTCAAGTTAATAGCATGTCACTTACTTATTGGATATTCACAGATAAACTAAATTGCAAGTCCTTACTACAATCTACATATCTGCTAAATCGGGATACATGTCACCCATTAATCGATTTGCCCAGTTCCCACCTCAATATGGAAATATTCTAGATCAATATGATAATTCTGTATACATTTACGAATAAATCACTTAGGCAAAGTAACTTAATCTTGGATGTTAACTGCCATTTGACAGCCAATAACTGTCACAATTAGCGCGTTATTTTTGACATATTGATCGTTTGTATGTTTTTTTTGGTGGCTAAAACGATGTTTATATGATATCATCTTCTAAATAACAATAATTTTAAAATAAATTTTTAGATAAATGTACCAACTAAAAAAAGGAAATTTTTATGTAAAAATTATGAATAAATGATATAAAATGTGTTGTATTGAAATTTATTTATTTTGTTTTGTGTACATAAACTGTAAAATAAATAAATACCCTACCACCAATAATAATGAATACTGGAAGTACTCTATCATTTAATTAATTTTAACGTATCTTTCCTGAAAAGCAAACAATAAATTAAACGTCAAACACAAATCATTTAATTATAAAAACAAATAATTATAAACACAAATAATTTAATTATAAAAACAAATATTTATAAACACAAATAATGTAATTATAAAAGCTTACTTCGAATTCAGAACAATAGCATTGCTCGGAGCTACTAGAGTAATAATCATAAATTATTTTAATGCATTCATAAACAACCTTTTGAAGACACATTAAGTTAAACGAATGTACTATAACTTAACTCTTAGGCCTAAGATATTGTGATAGGTGCATATTTGAACCTAAGTAAAGCTGAAGTTATTGTATGCCTTATTTGAGCAATAAACAAAGGATATCTTAATTTTATGTACATTAAACGTTTAAGTTGCATGCAGAATCCATTATGTGCGTTCCTATGGCGATACGTAACTATATTCTAGGACAAACGATTGTGCGTCCATACGCTTTGTTTTTGTCTGTTGCCTCCTAATTCACTATGAGCACTTCGAAACCACGTCAATTCCTTAGTAGAATCACGGAATCTGCTAATAACGTATTCTCTATGACACAATGAATACGCGTAAAAACGCGAATTTGGCGTGATTTGATCTGTCAGATACCACGCTTGACATGCTTGATAACCGTACGTGATTTGCACGTGGTAAGGTTACGCGAGGAATAATAATAACCATACATAATTGGGGTCCATAACGCGTTTTTCCAAATCCCGTTATTTTGAAATTCGAAAAAAAAAAAAAATTTGGTCAGGATACCTGTTGAAGCCGTGGATGCTAGCTGGCTGGGTGACTCGCCGCTAAAGCTTGCAGGAGTGATGATGATGACGTCACGCTGAAGTATTTGCACGAAGGCTGCGCTGACGTTCATGTTCGGGGTCACTAGTTTAGAGGTATAAGAAACAGGGTGTAAAGTTCACTCATCCTCCATAGAACAGGTAGGATCCTCCGACCAGACGGGTGTTGTGCCTGGCGGCCAATTGCCCAACGATTGTTGCTGGGAAGTTTGTATGTATGCTATTGCGCGGTAAACTCTGCTTGCGAGATGCAGGATTTGCGTGACTTCAGTATGACGCGTTGTTCCCATGCGGCGTTGTAGATACCGCTGCAACCAGTATGCTATAAGGTGTTTAGGCAAGGTCGATGAATTAGAATTTAAATAAAAATTACATTAGATTTTAGGCTTTTTTTCGCAATATTGATTGGAATTGTTGCCGAAATTCCTATGAATAATGTTTGAACTTTATTTTTGTTTTAATCATCATCATGTATTTATTTTTCAGATCATAAAATCCAATTTTTTAGTACTTACATACACAACTTAAACACTAGTGTTAGTACATCCATAATAATAGTTACAACGGTCTTAAAACTATGTTAGTATTACACCACAGACTAAGGGCTGACTTTTCCAACGCCAGATAATTTTATCCGAGGAATAATTTTGAATTTTTGACAGTTCTTTCAAACAAAATCTGTCGGACGTCAATTTTATTTCACGAATAAAAATTGTTTGTCGATTGAAAAATCAGCCCTAAGTTAACAAAACAATGAGATAACTGCTACTTAAAAATACCAAATAATGATGGTTGCTCTTTGAAAATATAACAACAATATAAAAATCTAGAAAGTTATTTTAGTTTTAAGAGGGAAACTATTTTCTTTATTGAGTATAAGCTCTCATTCGGTTCAACAACCTCTGCCGTTGGCCCTAAGCTTTTTAATAACATTTTTAATGTATTTCAATAAAATGTGTAATGTAGTCGCTTCAAAAAGAAGTAAATACACAGGATTGATTGATTAACTAGTTCTACGTTTTTATTATAGGTCATAAAAATAAAGCTAAGTGCGTCTAGACGTTACAAACTATAAAACTGATCGGTAACAGAGGCGAGAATGTGCTCCGTTAGAAAATGACATTTTATTAGTACGGGGAACAAATTTTATCGAAATTTCTAATAGGGCATGGTTGGGGGATTTGTCGCTGGTACTTAGGAGTTGGGGCCCCGAAATCAGCAGTGCGAATTAGAGTTACAAGATACCACCGCATACAAACTTGGCCGAAAAGAAACCTAATAGAAAATGGTTAGGTAATGTCACCAGCCGATCAATTCTGTAAAAATACCACCGTGAAAAGTTAGGTGAAGTGAGCTTAGAGTGAGCAGTCAATAGTGTAAATCCCTGGCATTCGTTGGAATGACAGCTCACTCCACGCTCACTTCACCTAAGTTTTCACGGTGACATGGTTACAGAATCGCACTGCAGTACCCTGTTTAAGATATACATACCCATACCTATCTTAAACATTCTATAAGATATCTAAAAGGAGAAACTGACTGACATAATAATAACGCACTGCCGAAAGTCATCACCATCTGCCTTTTCCTAACTATGTTAGAGTCGGCTATAACTATGACTATAGCCGAAAGTATGGACTTGGAATGTGAAATTTTGGACACGACTTCCTTTTAAATATAATGTAAGGGAGCACTATTAAGAGATTTTTGGAAATTCAACCTTTAAGGGGGTGAAAAGGGGGATTTTTTAGAGTATAGTACGAAATACACGCGGACGAAATCGCTGGGCATAGTGCCAGTTTTTGTTATAAAATAATTATTACACAACATTATAATAGTTGTTAAATTTTACTAAAGCCCATCCATTCAGTTTATGATAATGTAATAATTTTCACGGACAGTCCGGAATGCAGAATTGCACTCAATAAAATAATTGACTCGATATAGCATCATTGACCTGGATTAACACCTACCATGAGTACCTACGAATATAGTAGAGGAAATGTCAAGTCCAAACTACTGCGAAATAACGAAACCCGCTGGTTCCGGCCCGATTCATAAAATAGCCTTTGTATCGGCCCTCAAATGTTTACAAACTAAGATTTAAATGCAACAAGAACGAATTGCCATTGTTCAAGAGATAAGCTGTTACGGAGGCGGCCTAACTGTCCCGAGCTAACACTGAGATTCAGATAGCACGCGGAGACTTGTGAGATCTCTCGAGAATTAATACGAAACATGGAACGTTCATTTGGGTTCCTACCTACTATTATTATTTATTTATTGACTAGCTTCTGCTCGCGATTTCGTTCGCGTGAGATTTCATGTTCCTCCACTCCGTCGCATCGCATCGCCTGCCTGTGCTATTACTTTAATAATAATAATAATAGTTTTTTTCTCTCTCCACAAAGGTTAGCTTATAAATAACTCCTTAGGACTAAACAATAAGCACATGACAAAAGCTCCTTTGCGAGAGACTGGAGTCCGTGCTAGGGAAACCCTGTGTTACAGATCTCCAGGCCCACCACAGTGTTTAGGTCCTGTACTTACATTGCACAAGTTTTAGGACAATTAACAAGCATTTTGTAACTTCTATGGAAGAGAAGTAAAGAAAAATAGGTTAAAGTAAATGCTAAATAATAATATCATGCAAAATCTAACTCAAACTTCACTTTGTTTTTGCGTAGCGATCTTCCTGACTTTTATTATTTTTGTCCAGCTTCTGTTTGTGCTCTCTTCGCACTATGCGAAAGCCAATGCTGACGCTGTCGACGTGGCCGAATTCTCGAAGTATATATTCATCTTCAGTCTACAGCAGTCCACTGCTGGACATACGTCTCTCCTATTATCGCCAACTACAACAACATATCTATATATATAAAAATGAATCCCTATTTCCCTTGGTCACGCCATAACTTGAGAACGACTTTACCGATTTCATCCATCTTTTTTTTTAAAGTTTTCTAATACTTTGTAGAAGGTTCTTACGGATTTTTTTTTAAGAAAGTTGCTTCACGCGGTCGAAGTCGCGGGCAGAAGCTAGTAAAATTATAGAAATGGAATCATCGACACGACGAAGAAGACGGCATTGCTGGTCCGTTAATCAAGCGCGACTACTGAGTATAAAGTCTTGCTGGGGTTATTCCCAGTTCGGGTAAAGTGCTCCTGGGTTTTTCCATTAGCGATTTCTCAGTATTATTCTGGAGGCTGGACTTGTGCGCGGTTGATGACAAAAGACCGCCTACAGGGGACTTAACATAACTGCTATTTTACACCTACACCCTGTCCATTAGGTTAACCGTTTTTTGACAGCTGTCTTAGAACGTACAGACGCCAGCATATCAAGCTACTACAATCTGTCAAATTTCTTTAGTAGATTTTCAACTTTCTCTCTAAATCATAAGGTTGATTGGGAAAATTTCACAGTTTCGTGACGTGCTGGCGTCTGTACATATTCCAGATTATGTAAAAGTTAATTTTAAAATGGGTAATAAAATAAATATATAAACTGCCTTGTCTTATTGAATTATCTTATTTATGGCTTCTTACAGACATTATAATACCGTACGTGTCAATCAATGTATTGTGTTGCTGCAATCACTTGTTCCATCTGTCAAAAAACGGTTTACCTAATGGACAGTGTGTATGTGGTGCCAAACCTTTAAGGAATAACAGGGGTTAGATTGAGTATGTTTACATTAATTATTATTTTTACGCTTATACCCGAAATACCGAGTTATTTGGGTAGGTGAGTCCAACAAGTTTCTTACTCGAACGGAGATCTTACTTAGGCTAAAGGATTAGATAATGTAGACATTTATCTTCTCTCAAAGATTTAAATCGTTAAATTCGGTCGACCGCGCCAAAAGATGGTCGTCGACGTTTCGTTTGCGTTGACAATGACATTTAAATAGTCTTGTCTCGCTCACTCATACTGAAAATTGTATCTATCGTTCCATGCGGGATGTGTGAGCTCACTCTTCTCAGTATGGCCTCTTTTCCGCGTGACCTAAAGTTCGTTTTTTAATCCCAGATACTAATTTGACATTTAAATCTTTTGTGTTTGGGTTTACAAAAAACTTTAAGTACAGACGCCAGCACATCAAGCTACTACAGTCTGTCAAATTTCTTTAATAGATTTTCATTAAAGAAATTTGACAATTTTCAAAGCATTAAGGTTCAAGGTTGATTGGGAAAATTTGACAGTTTCGGGTAGCTTGACCTGCTGGCGTCTGTACGATGTGGGCAAATCTAACTATTTAAATCTTTGTCTACTCCATGGTTTTCCACTTCAGAGGGGCAATTCTCGTAATTTAAAGAACGTTCAGTTTAATCTCAGTCTCAATCTGCAAAAAATACCTCTAAATTCCCTACATTTTTCAAAAGTTTTGACATTGATTATCGCTGAGTTGAGATTGCGACTAGATTTTGAACGTTTTTAATTACGGAAATTGACCTTCTGTTTACGTGTTCCTTTTGCATTAACCATTCGTGCACCATATCTTAATCTGCGATGGTTTGTTTCATAATCCCCTTAATTTATTATCAGAATTAAGATAAGTATTATTTTACCAATTATTAAATCAGATATTATAGTATTCTATCACATAATTAAAAAAATACCGAATACCTTTAAGCCATATATGTAGCTATACTAATAATAAAGCTGAAGAGTTTGTTTGTTTGAACGCGCTAATCTCTGAAAGTACCAGTCGGATTTGGGAAATTCTTTTTGCATTTGATAGCCCAAACCTTGAGAAAGGCTATAGGCTATTTAACATCACGCTAGGACTCTTAGGAGCCGAGCAAATGTTAGAAAGAACGCTAAGCGAAAATCAAGTAATAGTGTGGACAGGCGATTTGATGTGATTGACGACGATGATTTGATGTGATTGACGACGATGATTTGATGTGATTGATTGATTTGACGGGGTGGGTCGGGGGTACAAGACATTTTACGCGGACGATGTCGCAGGCATAAGCCAGTCTAAGATAATTTATAATTATCTCCACGTTATAAATCATTTAGTTTAATGCCTCACAGTCATTAAAGTTCTAAGTTTTATGTCATTATTAGAATCCAACGCGTATATTTTTAATTATAATCTAGAGAGATGGCTATTTAATTTGTTACGTGTTTATTGAAATATATTAGCGCTTAAACGACGTGTGACATGGTATTTACAGTTTTAATTGATTCTTTAAATTAATTATTTATTTATTTATTTATTTCTTTAATTAAAATGGCTTAAAACCAATTACAGTAATTAAAGATACAATTTGTGTTAGCTTGTAAAAATAGTATTTAATGTGATGAGTACCAATAAGGAGACTATTTGTATATACACACATATATATAATGTCGTTTCATTTACAAGCAAAACTACGAATTTTTGCTACGATCTATTCGAATGCGACAAATGTGATGTGAAGAGCTCCTCTTCATGAGGCCAAAGTCCTCGCCCACATATGGGAGTGGCGAGAGGAGGCAAAACGCCGGGGCGTTGCTCCGCTGCCGCGAGAAATCACGGCACAGCGGACAGAGCTCCGGCGGGATCTCATAGCGGCATTGAGAGTGCGATTGTCGCAACCCAGCGCTGGGCACGCCACAATTGCGGCGATAAGTCCCCTCTTTGAGGAGTGGCTACAGAGGCGCCACAGCGCCCTCACCTTCCGCCTGACGCAGGTCCTCACCGGACACGGTTGTTTCGGGAGGTTCCTGTTCAGGATAAAGCGGGAGGAAACGCCAGGGTGTCGCCACTGTGGGGATCGCCCGGAGGACACGGTGGAGCATACGGTGGAGGTCTGCCCGGCTTGGGCGGGGCCACGCCGTGTCCTCTTGGCGGCGATCGGCGGCGGCGACCTCTCGCGTCCGGCCCTCATACAGGCCATGGTCCGGAGCGAGAGTGAATGGGAGGTCGTCACCTCCTTCTGCGAAGCAGTAATGCTCGCGAAGGAGGAGGCGGAGCGCGCGAGGAGAGGCAATCGCGGCACCCTCGCGCTCCTAGCCGCCGCAGGAGACGCCCTAGACGGGAGTCAACAGCCGACTCCCGGCCACCGTAGGCGCGGGCTTGCGGGCGGCGAGCTATGGGCAGCTCGCCGCCCGGTAAGGACCAGGCCCGGGTCGACGGCGCGTTGTGTTCCACGCGCGCCTCAAAGAGCTGTCAGCACGAACTGACGGGGTCCGCTAGGGCCGATGCCGCCGGGGCTGCGGGTTGTTCGAAAGAGATACCGTGGCCCCTGGCACAGGCAACTGAACACGGGTGGGTTTTAGTCAGTAAAAGTCTGACACTCCCTTCTGTTCCGCCCAGAGCGGGAGGAGTCATTTGATGATTTCCCACCCAGAAAAAAAAAAAAAAAAAGAGCTCCTCTTCATGAAACGAATAATATGACTAAAAGAGTGATGAATATAAATGTTAATGGATGAAGAGGGAGAGGAAGGCCAAAGAAAAGATGGATGGATTGTGTGAGGAATGATATGAAGGAAAAGGGAGTGAATGATAGCGTGACGGTTGACAGGGAGAATGGAGGAAGAAAACGTGTTGCGTCGACCACAAGTAACATGGGACAAGGGCAGGAAGATGGTGATCATGATGGATGGGAAAAGAGTATCTAATCTGTGCCTAGCTAGGGTACTGATTGTGGGTATTTGCTTTGCAATGGCTGGAACGCTGCTTCTTCAATCTCTGTGAGGAGCTATATTAAGTTTTAAAGAAGGATATTTAAGTAATTTACATTTTATTCGAGATAGCAAAAACAAAAAAAACGAGAATTATCCTAAAATATTAATACCATGAGGCATTCTCTGGCAGGCAGTATATCTGTGTTTACCCAAAAGAAAAAGGATAACACACCTTTTTTCGTAGCCTAGAATATCCTATGACTTTCTCAGTTTATTACCACTGGATATATTTATAGACAATTCCTAGAATATTGACTGATATTCATGACAAGGACACCTAATCCGAACAATAACCATTTTACTACCCTGGTACTCGATACCATTTCGAGCACTGACATAAATAAAGCAGTTTTATGTACGTGAATTATCGTTACAGTAACAATACCTCATGTACCAAGATTATTAGTTAGACAAGCACTAAAGGTACGCTAAGATCATAATCTGAACCAAAATTGGTCACTGACTTACGATATTTTTAGACTAGTGTAGAACTCAAACCGATACCGAAAGAAAAGTCGGTTGGCCGAAAGCCGAAACTATAAAATAAACTATAAAATTTACGGAATCATAATTAGACGTAATGGATGATAGTGTTGAGATGAAGTGTTCGTATTCCAGAGATTTATGACACTGATGAACATATTAAGTACTCATGAAAGGTATACCTTCGTCGCAAGCATTCAATAAGTATGAAAGCCGAAACCAGAAATTGAGTGGAACACTAGTAAGTGTGTCGTAAATCGGCAGTCCGCATTTACTAGCACGTTTATTGGTTATCGAACATAAAGTTTTAAAGAAATCTCTCTTTTAATGTTTTCTCTTTGTGTGGTTTGAAATACTGATATTGACGGATATAAGGAATTTTAGCTTTCGTATGGTTCATTTCATCTTTTATACTGGAAACGACTTTTACTTTTATGATTTTTAAAGAAAATATCGGAAAGGAAGATATTATGTGTCTTATTTTACGAGGTTAATTACGTTTTAGTGTTATGATCAACATAGAATTCTCTTTTTCCAATTGCTATGGCGGTCGGGGAGGATGATCAACTCAGTTGGGTACCAAAAGGCTACACGTAAGAAAGCAGACAGAATAGACACGGAAACCGATGTCGTCTGACCACTTTTTAATTTCTGACACATTAGAATGCATACAGTGCCATCAAAATTGTCCGCCATATAGTTTAATGGTAGTCGCATTTCAGATCATCAAAATAGAGAGGGTTCTGGCGTTCGACACGGACGTAACGAATTTTAAGTTGATATCATATCAATTGAGTTTAGCTTACAAATCATAATAGTGTTTTGTATTTAAATTTCTAAATGATACCGAAAGCCGAAACCATTATTTTCTTATTACAAAAACGCAAAGGAAGCAAAACCAGGTTGCGGCCTTATCTAGGTCTTTTGTAGAAATACATATTATTGTTATAAAAATATGTGTAAGAGAATAATGATGTCGTTTGATGTTATTTCACATCTTCACAGTTTTCAAAGCCTGTTTCTCTTTATGTCTTGGATGTGAGTTAGGCTTGACAGATGAATGTTCTACTAACAAGGCTTCCATATTTTGCGCTTTTGTTAACACTCATAGGAGGAACTTTGCCCTTTCGAGTCGTTATCATACGCAGCTTTTGATGTGCGACATTTTGTTTTTTCGCAAAATCCTACTAATATTATAAACGAGAAAGTTTGTATGGATGGATGGATGGATGTTTGTTACTCTTTCACGCAAACACTACTGAATGGATTTGGATGAAATTAGGCACACAAATATACTATATAACCAGGATATTTTTAATCCGGATATTCCCACGGGATCTAAATTTATGCGGGTGAAACCGCGGGGCGCAGCTAGTATTATATAAAATAATTTGTATGAGCGATGCCAGTTAGCTCTACATCCAGGCGCGGACGCAGTCCAAGATTTGATTTTAGGGAGTTTGGTCTAGAGGTCACAAGCGCTACTGCTGAGCATGAGGTCCTAGCTTCAATTCCCAGGTATGGTAAAATATTACTAGGTTTTCATTAGGAATTTGTCAGAAGCAGCCTATGACATGAGACTGAAACATAACTGGTGAATGTGGGTGTACTATATGTAGGTGCATCTCTGCCTCACCCTTCGGGAATAAAAGGCGTTACGTTATATTAATGTTCATGTACGTCTCCAGCTCCACATTACTTATGCTACTTACGTTATCATAAACACATTGTGACTATGACATGAAGATGTCAACCTACCGGATAGTGGATACCAACGCATGGAAATAATATTTATTAATACCTACAGTAGGTACTTCGTATTTGCCGTATGGTTGTCACATACAACAGCACCTTTGTAAACATAGATATCTTCAATTGCACAATAAGTAAATTTAAAAGCCTCATTCGCCGTTCCCTATTAGACGTCACCACAAGTGCTCCTTAATATAATAGTAATATTGTTTAATTTCGTTATCTTTTTACTTTAATTTTGAAATTATTCTTAATTTTTTATATATTTTTTCTTTCTGTTTTCAGTCTTTATTTATCTTCTTTTTTTATCATTTAACTTTTAATTAAGTATTTTGCCACACGTACTGCTATTAATGTTCCTAGCAGTTAGCTCTTTTTTTTTTCTTAAACTTCTATGCCTACTTGTGGACAGCGTTGTGGGTTACTTTATAACCAAATTGCTATTTTGTTAAACTAGTTGTAAGTCCTTATAATGTAACTGTTTGCTGTTCCTCTCTAAAAAAATAAAAATAAAATATTTTATGCTTGACTCTGTCGGAAATATAACACTAAAAGCACTAAGCGAGTTCATCATCATCATTATCAACAGCCTACAGCAGTCCACTGCTGGACATAGGCCTCTCCTATTGCACGCCATTCAACTCGATTTTCAGCAACTCTCATCCAGCTGCTACCAGCTATCCTGCGAAGATCGTCGCTCCACCTAGCCTGAGGGCGTCCCACCTTACGTTTGCTGTTCCACATGAGACACTCAATATAATGTCCTGCGTGTCCAGTCAGCTGCACGTAACATGAACTGATGGCGCCAAATACGTAGCTGAATCCTGGCAACTCGGCGTCCATTTATACAAGGTTAGTTTTCAAATACCAGCCATATTTAAGGTGTGGTACATACCATCAGACTGAACAATTTTCACAATGAGACCAACATCGTAATCGCGAATAAAAATTCAGCCGTCCCATACGTTTAGGTCGAGTACGTATTGAAGCTTTCTATGGGACAGTTAATTTGGCTGGTCTTAAAAAAAACCCGTATTATTATTATTCTGGTTGCATTCAAACATTCAAGCGAACTTCGAATAAGCCTTCAAATTATTTCTTGTAGGTTTTTTGTTTCGAAAAACAGTGATTGTATAGTTGCGTTGATGTAAACACGTTTGCTTGGATTAAACGTAATAATTATAACGTTACCTATATCGTTTTATAGCTCCCACACTATAGGTACTGATGACAGTACAATATTATTGGTACAATATCAATCAGAGCCACACAGTCATTATTCTATAGAATTATTTGTGGTTTAATCTATCAATCTGTTTGGGGTCGTTGATTTGTTAACAAAAATTAAGCTTCGTAGGAAACATAAAACATACCGAGAGAGTAATAGATTCAATTAATATTATTGTATTGATAGGTTATTAAATCATAATAATATCTAGAAAGACGATAATGCTGATCATTATGGACTTAAAAAAAACAAAACCAATCGTAACCCAAGCTTTGTTTTGTCTCTGCGATAGTAAGCCATGAGACAAAATCTAGCAAGAAAACTTGAAAATAATAGTGCTGAGGCCTCGAATCAAGTTGTTTATCTCGTTAGGAGTCAAAATAACGCTCTACCTGTGTTTTCAGCAAGTACAGTGGAAAGTTTTAAATACAAATGAATAAAAGATGTGCTTACCTCATTAGCTGCAATATTTCTACCGAAGTTGCGACTATGATGTTCCCGCTGCTGACACGTTGGGACACAGGCCTCCTCTCGGTAAGAGGGAGTGGGCCGTAATCCAACTCGCGGCCCAGTGCGGGTTGGTCGATGTCACATATCTTCGAATTTTTGGTTTTAGGACATGCCGTTTTCCTCACGATGTTTTCCTTCACCGTGTTGAGAGCAGTGGTGATGAAATAATTTACACGGAGTAAAGCGCCTGTCTGGATTCGTAAAGGATTCGAACGTACTGTATATTATAGGTACAACTCTGTCTAACTCTTCGTGGATTACAGACGTGTCGTTATATTTATGTATCGCTACCAAAGTGTTTGGTTCAGTAAAATCGAGCTACACACAAAATTGTAACACACAAACAGCCATTTGATTCGACTCGCAGGTCATGCCATATAAAGTTCATTCACCTTACGAATTCGCGGTAATCGCCTTATCACATCTCTGGGAATAACAATTACTATAAAATAAATGGGGACCTTAACTTTGGCGAGAAATATACTCTTCTTTATGAGTTCCTAATACTTCTTGAGTTTTCCTAAGAAGAACTGGGTACTTTTTTTTTTCTCGGGGGGAAATCTACAAAAGGCGCCCGGGAATTGAGGATAAGACCGGGGAGTGTGGGATTTGTGCCTCACTAAAACCACCCCTGTGGTCACCATCTGCACATGGAAAGGGGCACCGTTACCTTTTTAAATACCGATCTGAAGCCCCCCTCTGTGCAACGCCTGTTAGGGCACATCCCTGGGGAGACTGTAAAGGGGTCTTACTTCACTATGCAAGAGTGAAAGGCACAATGTCAAAGTGACCACTGTGTGCCGTCTTCCTTGTGATCACTCGGGGCGAACAGAGTCCCAAAAACTGGATACCTACATATAGAGCTCGAGGCAAGTTCTCTTTGTGCACCTGAAGAAGACAGGTTCCCATGGATAATGAGGTTGTAAGGTTGTATTTCTTGATCCCTCTGAGTTCAGATTGTGGGATTGAACAAGCATCCTTGTTCGGTGATGTAACATCTTACGTCATCTACTTATTACAATTCTTAAATTCATTCATTCACTGACAGTCAACGCAAAGCATATACGGCTGGCTGGTCTAAAAGCATGAAATTTTGCACAAGAGTACCTTATACAGGTGGCAGGACAGTGGTGGCAGGAAAGGAAAAGGAAGATTTTTTGAAAACTCGCCCCCTTAAGGGGTTAAATAGGGGATGAAAGTTTAAATAGAAGTTCGTAATTTTTGCTTATTAGAAATCCCATCGGGCGCACGGTTTTTCAGGTATTCCAGTTTGCGAGTTTTATATAGACCGGTCGTTGTACCTACATACATAGGTAATCAACCTATGTATGTGTATATGGTAGGTAGATAACTTAGCATATAAGTGTGACCGTGTGACTTACTGTAAAACTGTGCAAGCATGTCTGTTTGGCAATTTTGGGTTATTGTACTGACAAACTGCGATTAGGAGGGGGACGCCCACTGGTCTATGACGTTCCTAGTTGTTTCCATCTCATCTCATCTCAGGTGTGACCCATCTAGCTTAATTCCCACTTTTCATCTAGCACAATTTATTATTAAGACCTTTATGAGACTGTTGTCACGTGTGGATCTGTATACGGATGTAAGTGATCAATGAAATATTGATTTTATAACATAGTACGAATATACTATTTACATAAAGTTATGTCGTGTTAATTGGAATGACTTTTCTTGCTTAAGATGTGATATGACTATTTGTGTGAAACTATCTGCGTGAGAACCACATTTGGAAACGTAGAATGCTACATTAAGTCATCTATGTTTCAGATACCTACAATAATCAGTTGTTTTCGAACTTGCCTGCATTCATCATTATCATTATTTCAGCCGAAAGACGTCCACAGCTAGATACAGGTCTCCTCCAAGCATCGCCACTTCGACCGGTTGTGTGCTTCTCACACCCAACGGATTCCTGCGGAATTTACCAGACTTCTACGCACACTTACTACACTTTCGTGACACGCACCATACCATACCGGAAATCATCTCTTCAGTCTCCACTCTAGAATTCGTACCCTGAGCCCCAAGATGCAGACTAACTGTCTAGTTTGGAGCTCACTGGCAAATAATATATTGTAATCAAGCTGTAGGTAGTAGGTACTTTAAGCTACTTATGTCGTTTCAACTAGCTATTAACCTGTTGCAACATTTTAACTTAAAATAAATACATACATATGTAAATGGTGTCGTCGATTTAAAACGTAAGGTAACGTTAGGTAAGTGCAATAAAACTTAACAAATCGTAGTTACTTTGATTCAACAATAGATACATAATTAACGTGGGAAATGTGTTTTATTGATCTAGCATAATTCAAGTACGATGTAATTGTTCCTGACTCATTACAACTAATTATAATTAGCACGGATTTGAATGCGAATTGCGACAAGAAAAAATAAATAATTAAGAAATTACAAAGTCTTTGAACTTTTCTCGGAAAATTAGGATTGTTAATTTGTGGTCTTTTGATAGAAATGAGTAAGTTACTTCTTTTAATTGCAGAGTTGTGAATTCGGTCAATGTAGTATTGTAGTAACGCTAAATTCATTTTTTTTTTACATAAACCTTATTTAGAAGCTAGGTGCACGGTTCCAGATGGTCGTTTCGCATGGATAAGAGCCGCAATGAAGGATAATCTCTTAAAAATAACTGATTTTTACAAAGTTTACTAATAACACTGTAAAAAGGTCTGGGACGACAGTGTAGGCCTTTTAACAAGTCCATGTAACAAAATAGAAAATGGTTTACAAATCAAAGCATTTATGAGTCAACAAGTTCTACAACGTTCTCATAGGTACTCACAACATAGAAAATAATGTATACTATAAAAGAAAAGAAAATAATATTATAATAAATAAAGAATACTAATATTATAAAGAAATAAAAAAGAAAGATTAAAGAAATAAAGAAAAAAAAAAAGAAAAAAGAAAAATAAAGATTTTTATTTATTTATTTATTAAACGTGAAAGTTTGTATGGATGGATGGATGTTTGTTACTCTTTCAGGAAAAAACTACTGAATGGATTTGGATGAAATTTGGCACATAGGTGGTTTATTTATATCCTGATATTCTCATGGGATCGAAACTTATGCGGGTGAAACCGCGGGGTGCAGCTAGTAAATAAATAAAATAACCTATTGAAACCAAATAATAACAATATTATTCTTTGCTATTGGTCTTAGGGCTGATTTCTCCAACGCCAGATAATTTTATCCGTGGAATAATTTTGAATTTTTGGCAGTTATTTCATACAAAAACTGTCAAACGTCAATTTTATTCCTCGAATAAAAGTTATCTTTCGATGGAAAAATCTGCCCTTACATGTCAACTTCCAAGTTATTAGGGTAACTAAAATTGCCTTCTTCTACGTGGACACCTAGAAGTAGGCAATATTAGTAAATCAGAAGGGCAATTCAATATTAGTAAATCAGAGGGGCAATCCAATATTAGTAAATCAGAGGGGCAATTCAATATTAGTAAATAAGAGGGGCAATTCAATATTAGTAAATCAGAGGGGCAATTCAATATTAGTAAATCAGAGGCAATTCTCGTAATTTTAAGTACGTTCACAGTCTGATCTCAATCTGTCAAAAATACCTCTAATTTCCTTACATTTTTTATAAGTTTTTGACATTGAATGTTCTTGAGATGAGATTGCGACTAGATTTTGAACGTTTTTAATTACGGGAATTGGCCTTCTGGTATTTAAGAATTAAATATTTAGTGCCATTGAAACCAACAGTTTACAAAATCGACTTCAGGCTTGAAAAAAGAGTAAGGCTTAGAAACCGGAAGAAAATCAGCGCTCACCAAATACATTATCATTTTACCAATACCAGTCTCATTTACCATTTACCAGTTTCATATACCAATATGGATTAAATAAAAATAATAAGTAAAAACTAAGTAGGTGCACAGATACTGGTTCACTTGACATGCGCGTGCGCCGAGTGGCTCGCCCACGCGCCACTACGACATGCTGGGTCACATTCAGGGTTGACACTCACACTTTTTTATATCATTAAGTTTTTTTTTGTTTTATGCAAATGAAGATCAGTAAATAAATATTGTTTTGATTTGAATGGGTTTTATAAATAGTGCAACGACCGTCATCAGATACACGTTTTGAAAAATAAAAAAAACACAAAAATGTTAATCTTTGAATACGTTGGGGTTATGATATTTTTATAGATATTTTATTTATCATTAACGTGTTTTGTGTTATTTACAATTTATTGAGGTTTCTCAAATCAAATCAAAATCGTTTTTTCTTACTATCTAGGCAGAGACTTTACTTGAATAAATTATTTCATCATCACAGCTCTCAAAACGAAAAAAAAAAAACGTCGTGAGGAAACCGGCATGTCCTAGAACCAAAAATTCGAAGACATGTGACATCTACCAACCCGCACTGGGCCCGCGTGGTAGATGACACTGTACAGCTCACTTCCTCTAAAAGCTGATGATGCCGTGTACAGCCGCCAGCACATCGGGCTACCCGAAACTGTCAAATGTTATTGCATAAGGTCCAAATCAGCTTTGAACCTTATGCTTTAGCGATAAAGTTGAAAATCTACTAAAGCAATTTGATAAATGATAAATGATTTTATTTTTGTAAGTAGGTTTGTACAAACACTTTTACACGTCGTCGATAGATTGTAGTAGCTTGATGTGCTGGCGTCTGGACTTAGCCACTGCCAACCCTAACATCACGTCATAATACTTTTATCTAGCCTAGTTATACGAGTATAGTTATTGTCACATCCGGGATAACACCCTATATACCTGGAATTTGAGCCGTTAATCTAGTCTTGCGGTCGTTTCGTACCAGGAATATTATCTATAGTCATAACAGTTTTGATTTTATTATACCAATGAATATATTTAACGAGAATATATGAAATGAAATGGAATACTTGTTGTATACTGGGTGGTAATTTGGGATGGGACATTAATGGCAGCTCACCTACTGTGGCTGCAAGAAAACGGTTATAGAAGACTCTCCTCATGTTTTAATACAGTTTTTGACTTCAATCGATTATTTCATGTTTATGGATCAAAATAAACTATTGATACTTATACACTATTGAACCAACTGAAATGAGAGAACTAGACAAGACGCACATGACAAGACTTTTATCCCAATTTTAATCTTATTTTACCCTTATTGTGCCTTAATTGTCTTTTAGTCTATTTTTTACCCTTATTGTTTTGTACCCTTATTGTTTTGTACCCTTATTGTTTTGTACCCTTATTGTTTTGGGGGGCTTGTGGCTAAGTAATAACAGCCGCACGGGTCGATCGATCAGGTTAAGCTACGCTTGCCGCGGTTGGTCCGTGGATGGGTGACCATCTTCACATACCAAGACCCCTCCGTGCCTCGGAAAGCACGTTAAGCCGTTGGTCCCGGCTGTCATACGTGCATCTTTGATAGTCGTTACGGGTCGTCAGTAGCCTGAAAATCGGACAACCAGTCTTACCAAGGGGTATCGTATTACCCAGTAACTGGGTTGTGGAGGTCAGATAGGCAGTCGCTTCATGTAAAAATACTGGTATTCAGCTGCATCCGGTTAGACTGGAAGCCGACCCCAACATAGTTGGGAAAAGGCAAGCAGATGATGATTGTTTTGTACTCTATTTTTCTACCGTTACTGTCTTTTACCCTGATAATCTAGCCATTTCCCCACTAGGATTTGACAAAACGGATCCTGCTTCAGATCACATTTGCCTGTGGTTTCAAGAATCGTGACAATTATGACCAGCATTTCTTCACAAATGTTTTGCAAACCGCACGAGTAAGTACGTAAGTACTTAAATACCACATATATTTACCGTTCCCTAACAGAACTGTTAATGACCAATCAATAATGTATTGAAATTTTTCGAACTCACGGTAATCATTTTCTTATTTGCACTTGGAATACCTTTATTGCTGCGCTGGTTCTCAAGGCGCGTACCGAAGTATGAAGTAAACCGTCGATGGATACTGTACAGTTACCAACATGTATGTTGGGCCAATGTTTAGATCCAACATGGGTATATAATTTATATTGACTAATCTAATTTTAGTGAGGTTGATGCCTTCTACTTTGTGGTCTAATGATGAAGAACATTTGTTGTATTGTAGGTACACAATATCTTAGAGAAAGGGAATTCCCGTTGGAGTTAAAAGTCTAATTACAATGGTCAAATTAGTCATCATAATAAATTGAACGCTTCCGGGTATTTATATCGTTTTGTGGTTCCATTTTCTTGTTAATCGATGACTGTAAAGACCTTCGTTTCAGCGTTTTTCCGTTTCTTTGGGTATAATGTCCTAGTAAGCTTCAGTCATAAATCTAATAGATGTCGAACTTCGAGACTCACGGTTTAAATCCTACTAATATTATAAGCGTGAAAGTTTGTATGGGTGGATGGATGGATATTTGTTACTCTTATACGCAAAAACTACTGAACGGATTTTGATGAAATTGGCACACAGATGGTTTATAACCAGGATTAACATGTAAGATATTTTTTATTCCAATATTCCCACGGGACCGAAACTTATGCGGATGAAACCGCGGGGCGCAGCTAGTGTATGTTATAAATGTATCAAAATAGGTTTAGTAAGGACTCTATTTTCGTATTATCAACTGTGGCAAAAAAAAAAAAATTGTTTCAAATTTTTCAAATGCTTACTAAAGAGGATGGCTAACTCGTTGATCTAGTTGTCGCAAATGCTACTCCTGAGCATTAGATCCTTGGTTTTATTCTAAGGTCGGGCAAATTGTTATTGGTTTTTCCATCAGGAATTTCTCAGTACAGCCCGGAATCGGGATTTGTTTCTGGTTGATGGCGATAGGCTCGCCTATTGAGACTTAAACATAACTGGAGAAATATTGGTGTACCAGAGGAACATCGCTGCCTAACCCCTCAGGGATTACATGTAAATGAGACAACTCATTTCATCACCATTGTATTCTTTTAATACATGCCGTAGGTATGTCAGAACTCATACTTTTTGCGTCGGTTTACATTTCCAATTAACGCCAGTTATTTTCGTCAAATTATGACAGTCTGTTATGATAATAAATTATAAGTGTTTGTCTAATTATTACGATAGCTAAATGATTTATCATCAGTTATCTTTAAAATAATTATATAGGAGGAGGCCATTTTTTGTTCTTAGAAAAAAATTAAGTGCCTACAATAGTAGATGACGAGAAAGACATTAAATTACATTAATATAATTTAGCTACTATATCATTTACTTTGGAAATCCCTAAGGTAGGTTTTAGGGTTTTATTTACGTAAGACTAATAAAATATAAAGACAAATATCCTTTGTGAGAAGAAGAAACACTTAGGATACCTACATTAAAAAAAATAAACCAACTTCGAAGAGATCGCTGACATGGGGATTTATTTTCGGGACATTGACACACCATCAACTTCTGTCGCACGACGTCGACGCGTGGGGAACAGTACCTACTACTCCACACACAGTTGCCCAAAACATGATTACCTACAACCGAAACCTGATACAAAGTCACCGATTTTATTGTATTCGGGTGACCCGCGAAGCGACCACGGTTGGCCGTTATAGACC
This sequence comes from Apamea epomidion, assembly GCA_947507525.1. Taxonomy (NCBI): domain Eukaryota; kingdom Metazoa; phylum Arthropoda; class Insecta; order Lepidoptera; family Noctuidae; genus Apamea; species Apamea epomidion. The sequence continues at coordinate 20,882,700 of OX382225.1, read as the reverse complement.
GTTTACACGTCACGAGCTCACGACTACGTTTGGACCACGATTTTACGCGAAGAATTTGATTTTTGTCATCAGCTGCACGGTGGCTATATGGCTTCACTCATCTAGTGTGTAAAACTTTGATTTATTGACGCTTGTAAACGCCGTTTTTGGATCTTAATGGAAATTATATATAGATGGACCATATACAGTGTACATATATAGTGGACCATGGACCGCCATTATCGATTGATATTATATAATTCTGTCTTATCCCTTAACATCTCTTTATTCAATCAAGGGGATCTATATCAATGTCCTAAACGATTTTATTGACACCTCACAACATCTTATAAGAAATAAGTTACCTAAAATCATTTGTCAGTACGCATAACTTTTCCATTTTCATGGCCCCTACGTAAAACAAGATGGCCAGAATATCGTACGATATAAACGGGCCGCGATATGTCAGCTAAGCCTGGCCGCCTACGGAGGACCGGTAATAGATAGACAATAGAGTCTAACCGGATCCAGTCGATCCGGGCCGGTTTGCCGTCGATACACATTAACATAACGAAGATGCCGCCGGCCGGCTCCTCACAGATTTCAATGTTCTCTTGATTATAACGAGGTATTGCGATATTGAACTTGTGTGAAGTTTAGTGTTCTAGCCGTTTGGGGTTGAAACACTAGGGTCATGGGGACCGAGTACCTACTTAGTTTTTCGAGATATCGCCAAGCGCCTGGTCGACTCTTCATGTGACCAGAGGGCTGGCCTATTTTTTGGCCAAAGAATCAGAATTGCCGTACAACGTAGCAATGCTGTCAGCCTTTTGGGCACTTTTCCTGTTGAAAGCGATGCGGACGAATTTTTTGATGCCCTTTAATTATTTCCCCTCAGTTTTATATACTTGTACATATTATTATTTTAAGAATGTTAGCTTTTATAATTATACCAGCATCAGTGATAGATTAGTCGATCTATTCTGTAAACACCTCACCCTGAAACCTTAGGTGAATTGAGCAGTTATTTCACCTGATGCTTGGGATTAACACCATTGACAGCTCACTTTACCTAAGTTTTCACGGTGAGATTTTTGCAGAATAGGCCAGCTGGAATCTAAAGAAATCAACGCTTTGCAACTTTACAACTCCAAATGGTTAGATTGATAGAAACGAATCGAATTCATCTCAAAGCGTTTGTGTTTCGTGAATGCTTAAGAATAATGTGTAATTATTTGGTTCAGGTATACACAGGCCATCTACATAATATAAATCTTTAATTCAATCATTCACTGAGAGACAACGCACAGCCTAAACTTCTTAGCGTGTCGTCAGTAATGTAAATGGATTCGGCCCAGATCTCGGCTACGTGTTAGGCGCCATTACTAGCCATCAGTTCTTGTAACGTGCAGCTGACAGGACAAGCATGACATGATATTAAGTGTCCCATCGTTTGTGGTACAGCACCACATTTACACTCCAAGGTGGAGTCGTCTATGAATCTCCACCCGAACAGCCTAAAGCCTGCTGGGTCTAGAAACAGGATATTTACACACGAGCTTGACGCAGGTAATGACGAAGGTAGCAGAACTTTGTAAAACAAGGTCTTGCTTGAATACTGAAATCTGAAGTATACAATTGCCGTTTTTACCTGAGTTATGAATGAAACCATACAGGGTGATTTTTTTCGCGATTACGCTATTTGTCCCATGGAGAAAGTTGTTCAGTTTGATGGTCTGTACGACATCCTTAAATTTGGCTGGTCTTTAAAAAATAACCCTGTATAACCTACTTGCGATTTGGTCGTCGATTACTGAAAGCTTTCGTAGTTGCAAAATATTAGAAAGAGCAGGGTACTTTACTTAGGCCGTAGCCAACCAGTTAGAAGATTAACAATATTATTACACAATTTAATATTTATTGTAAGCCTTGTGAGCCATTATTATTTACTTAAGTAGGCTTAGTCGTGTGAACTTTGACCCCGGAGACTACTGCGGTTCGTCTTAGTGAGCCACCCACGCGCTGAGCATGGAAACATTAGAAACTGCTGGATATTCGTCTTAACTTGTAAGATTTATTTCTTACATTAACAAATAGAAGATAGGAAATGGGTGAGAAATTGGTACTTATCAGGCATGGGAAAATTGAAATAGCGACCTGAGTCATCGTCATCTTTCTGCTCAAATCTCGATTTATTTGAGGACGGCTCAGTATATATTTTTCTTCATAATATCTCTATCAGCCATCATCCAAGTATTATTTGTTACTCTCTGACCATAATCTCTTTGAACACAATCCTTTATTGCGTTGCGTTGCTTTATTGATCTTCTCCAACACAAAAAATATATTCAAAGCTTTTTTCACGCTTTGATTCATCATCATGGTTTCATCTAATCTACATGGTTTTCACAAGATCTGACCAAGATAATATCTGGACTTTAAAAGAGACCGGGACCTCCGAGTTTGTTTCGGTGTCTCTTCTCCGAGTAGTGGGTTAGGAAACATTTATCTAAAATACTAAAATATCTTTTGAAGGGCTTGTGGCTAAGTAATAACAGCTACACGGGTCGATCGGTCAGGTAAAGCTACGCTTGCCGCGGTTGGTCCATGGATCGGTGACCATCTTTACATACCAAGACCATCTTTACATACCCTCCGTGCCTCAGAAAGCACGTTAAGCCGTTGGTCCCGGTTATCATTCGTGGATCTTTGACAGTCGTTACGGGTCGTCAGAAGCCCGAAAGTCTGACAACCAGTCTTACTAAGGGGTTTCGTATTACCCGGTAACTGGGTTGTAGAGGTCAGACAGGCAGTCGCTCCTTATAAAATACTGGTAATCACCTGCATCCGGTTAGACTGGAAGCTGACCCCAACATAGTTGGGAAAAGGCTAAGCAGATGATGATTAAAATTTCTTTTGACGTGCAATTAACAGGACTAAAATATCCTTTATCTTCATTAATCTTAAACAAAAGAAAATATATTGTTAGCGATCTTCAACATAAAGATAAGTACTGTATTGATAAAGTACCTATAGAATCGTTCCAATAAAGGATTGTGTCCCACGTAACATGCAAAACAGATGATCAGCGATCGACCTAAGGGCCTGACTGACAATCAAACAAACTGTCGCAGGCAGACAGCGACAAACGACAGTCTACATAGTTCAGTCGCCTGTGATGTGGGAAATTGATCGTGTGTGCCGGTCCTAACTTGGGTAAGTTAGTCATATGTATATATATTAGAACGCAACGCTTCCAACTTGTTGGAACTGGGGCTTGCAATTTCACCAAGTTTGAGATTTGCATAGAGATACGGGTAGTTATTATTTTTGTTATTTGAATGCAACAATGTGTAGGTATGTTTGAGTACTGGTATCGGCCCCGACTTACCAGTTGGTCGTGAGTTTGAGTCCAGGCAGGCACTTTGTGTATTTTAATTTCATCATCACTGCTCTCAAAACGGTGAAGGAATACATCGTGAGGAACATCCAATCGGCATGTCCTAGAACCAAAAATTCGAAGATATATGACATGCCCTATATGACCCACTCACTCTTACAGAGAGAGGGCCTGTGTCCCAGCAGTAGTCCCATTATAGGCTGATTATGAATGTGTATGTTTGTTTGTAGGTTTTGAAGACTATATATCTTTTAACAGATGTTGATGGTTGTTGGCGGAAAGGTTAATGGAAAAGGAGAGATACCTAAACATTGTTTTGAAGACTAAATATCTTTTAACAGATGTTGATGGTTGTTGGCAGAAAGGTTAATGGAAAAGGAGAGATACCTAAATATTGTTTTGAAGACTAAATATCTTTTAGCAGATGTTGATGGTTGTTGGCAGAAAGGTTAATGGAAAAGGAGAGATACCTAAATATTGTTTTTAAAAAGCTTGGCAAGACAAAGATGACGACAAGAGCTCGACTTCCACCATAAGGATTGGCCGGCACTCGCAAAAGACAGAATTGTGTAGAAAAGGGAGAGGGAGGCGTTTGTCCTGCAGTGGAACAATACAGGCAATACAGATTAGAACTTTAACCTTTATTATAAGTACGTTGGCATACTGGCATCACCGACACAACTTGTAAATTTTTATGATTCCAATATTATTCGCGTGCATGTGATGAAGCTTTTCTTAAAACCGGTTTAACTGTTAAAGTAGCTAAGTTATATTAGTGTGGTTTCCTGTTTTTCTCATCTACTAATGTAGATACTTAGTTTTTTTTGGTTCCGGACAAAAAATGCTCTCCTTCCATTTAATTATTTTAAAGATAAATGGTGATGATGATAGATCTTTTAGTTACCGTAATAATTAGACAAACATTTATAATTTATTATCATAACAGAAGTGTCGTAATTTGGCAAAAATGGCTGGAGTTAATTGGAAATGCAAACAGACATAAAAAGTATGAGTGTGTTTATTGTGATGAGACCATTTATTAATTTAAGACCATGTAATGTACCATATTCGGACAAATAAATGAATTTGAATTTGAGTTTGAGATGAATAATAAAATTTTAAAGAATTCAATGAAAGACGAAATTCGACTAACTCTTAATTAACATACACAATATGATGTCTATATGCCCTTGAGGGGTAGGCATAAGTTGTAGTACCAACAAAATGCCAGATCAATTTTAAGCCCCGTAAAGAGAGAAAATCGGACCCTCTAGATACGAAAAAGAAAACAAAAAAGAAGACGATTCTAAAAGAAATATTCTGTATTGTGCTGCAAATGTTTTATTAAAATGCAAACTCTCAAAGAACCGCAGCTCACCTCTAATTCACAGAAATAACACAATTCCTGTAATATATTATTGAATTAACCCAAGTGCTATTACTGAAGTTCATTACAATGATAAAATAGAGAATGCACTAAGAGCATTAGACGAGAAATATTAATGTAGTCAGCTTTCTAGATTTACGTCAATTAGAAAGGTACACCAACATAAAGATTGGAGTACACTGCCGCTGTAGTGTTTAAGTTCGCGTCTTAATGCGTTTAGGGCAGTTGTACACGAGTTTGAGCTCGAATGGAACCGTTTGTGTAGCTTTAAATTAAGCTCAGTATGTTTAACACAACTGTAAAGTTTTAAATTTATGTCGTTAAAGGCAATGCTTTCAATTAAATGAATAAAATCGATGGTAACCAGTATAAAGGGAAATTAATTGTTAAGCAAATCCAATACCAACATAACTGTCCGCATATTCAAATCTCAACTGTCATTCTTTGACAGTTATGAAATGGTTATAACACGACAAATTGACGTATTTCTTGATAATTAATTTCCCTGACTTTATATTAATGTGAACTGTATCTAATTTATTTCATTTGAAAAACTGATATAAATTGTCTGGTGATAAAGTGTTTTATTGGTCGCCATTTTATCAGATAATATCATTTTAGTATAATGCCCAGCAGCAGCGTCTCATACAAATAATGTAAATAAAACTAAATAAAATGTTTCCAAGCTTACGTAATTTGGAAATCCCAAGATTATAGATATCATAGTGAACTCCTGCTCACTCGCAGTGTACCCTAACTCTAAGGTATCCTAGTGAGTCACGGTCCCAGGCCGCCTACACACTAGGATGTGGCGCTATTGTATTCAGAACTTGAATCACAGCTATTTCGTGAAAGCGTTGAATGTAAACTTATTTATAAACGCCGTAAAATCGCCATATTTTACAAAAGATAGTGCTTATTGTAAAGAATGGCGAGAGCTTGAAGCCCTCCTGGAGATAAATAGACGCCGTAGTTCTCTGGCCCAGCGGGGGATTGTATGTGCCAAGTACTGCCAAGTGTGTGCGTGTGCGCAGCCAGTAATCTTGGACGTTGTTCGACTTTTTGTTGGCTATAGAACAAGGGTAGGCTTGATTGTAAGATGGTGGCTTCTTATTGTTCTTTTTTTAAAGTAGTTGCAGAATGAATATGTAGATGAGAATTATTTGATTTTCTATTTGTGTTGTTACTGTGCGATTTAAATTAGAATAGGAGTGGCTTGGACTGGCTTTAAATGGTTGTACTGACTTCACATTGAGATATCATCTTTCCAGTTAAAGTTCTAGGAAGTGGTGAAGGGCGGGCGTTTTGGGGGACTGTCTTATGAAATTTTGATGTTCATAAAGTGCTGATTGTCAGCCTAGTTTGAATAAATGACTTTTGATTTATACCTGCACTTATTTCTATGCGTCACCGAATTCAAAAGTTTGTACAAATACATACCTAATAATAGTTATGGATTTTTACAAAATTGTACTTACAATGCAATCGAAATAAAAACATAGATAAACCTACCTTTATGACATATTTCGACATTTTTGCTGTAAACGTAACTGTAATTCGACGGATTTGGAATTCAGACTAACAAGATGCAGCTGTATCTATGCAGTTAGACTAGAGGAGCACCTAGACACTTGTGGCAAGTCTAGGATGCTTAAACACTTCAGCTTTGAATTCTACAAACTACGACACAAGTGGGGACACTTGGGGTGCCAATTTGTTTCCAGGCGCTACCTGACAATGTTGCTAACAAAAATGAGAATTATGGAGACACTGTAGGATGACACTCAAGTCTAGACTAGTCTTCACAAGTGAGAATGTGGATCTCTGTAAGAATAGAGGAATACCAAAAAAACGATGTATGGGTGTTAAAAATGATATGACTGAAACTGGGTGAATACCTACTGAGTTGACGGCTAAAAGTAAAGGCTAAATGTATAGGAGTAGAATAAATACATTCTACGTCGATGATAGGACAAATTATTTGGTCTCTCTGTAATCTGGCAGGACTGTAAGTGCGGTTCTGCGCTGCATCCGATCCGAATCTGAGAAATGACGGTCCGAAGTAGCTATAGTACTATTTGTATGAGGGGTTACGCACTACATCCGAACTTAGTCCGTCCGAATTTAGAACATTCCCAATTCGGATTGAACTCGGATCTTGAATTCGGATTCGGATCGGATGTAGTGCAGAACTGCTCTAATGTTAATGACTAAAAACCTCAAAGTCATATAGTGAGGGATGGTATTTTTATTAGACTGATTTTTGGTGTGTTAAGAATTCTTACCAACGTAAATTACTTCGAATTTACTGTCGACTTCCGTAACAAGAATTCCAAATACACAGAGGTTGCAAATAACAAAATACAAATATTTCTGTATTTCATTACTGACAGCAGAACGAAAATATAATTCAATGACAAAATAGATAGATATTTCCTGCCGGGAAACGAGGTAAAACGGGCAACATAATAACTTATTCGCAAACGGTCACAATTTGTTAGACAAGTTACGGCTTAAGCAAGTTTACTTCAGGCTGGCACACGTGCCAACTTAATAAATGCAGCCATTTTAATACTTGGCACACGATTGTTTGACAAATAAACAAATGATTCAATTAGCCTAATTTCGTGATCATATTATTTATTAGTTAGCACACCCTTATCGTAATGGAGCATTTGAATCAATTTAGCAGAGTCTGCTCGAGTATTTATTTTCTACTTGTATCCACGAATTAGGGTCTTGTGGCTAAGTAATACCAGCCATAAGGGTCGATCGATTAGGTTCAGCTACGCTTGCCGAGATGGTCTGTGGTAGTGTGGTGGAAGTATTTCGTCGCAGTCGTTACGGGTCGTCGGAAGCCCGAAAGTCTGTGTCCAAAATTGTTTTCTACATGGCTTAAGCTACATATGTGTTAGCTGTGCGATACCAATAAAGCCCCTTAAAACCACTTTATCCTATTATCGCCAAAATGGCCTACCAACTATATCTTAGACTGTTTATGTAAAACTTATTACTTCATAACATACATGCTAAAAGACATTATTAACAAGATTGAGTAATATTTACGTACATAATATACGTCTAAATTAGGTAAGAAACGGGTAATTTGATATAACAATTTATGTTCCGGTACAGTTGCGCTCAGAATTCATTGTTACGCACACAGGCACACACGTGTGCAGGTGTAATTGTAACGCACACGTCTGTGCAGTAAGGGTGAGGACACATGAAAAATATTTTGTCAAAGACTTTTTCGACAAATCTGTTGTAAGTACAACATTTTATGAAAGTGTTGTAGAATATTTCCATAGGCTTATGGCTTAAATGGATAGGAATGAAGAATATTGTATACAAGGTTGAGGCGACAATACGACAGTAAATATCCACTGACGTTCCTAGTCTGCATTAAAAAATTCAATTAAATATATCCAATCACTAGCTAGTTAAAGATTGGCGAAATTCATAGTCGGCTCATCGCTACTATTTAGTTTGTTAGAAAAATCACGTTTTAATTTCAATGTCAAGATTTATTTGATAGTTCTTAAATACTCCTATGCCAGAGTTTTCATTTATTGTCGTACTGTCATCTCCACATTGTATAATATACACATAATATTATAGTTCAAATATTTTACAAAGTTCATCTGTAAAACCATGGGCATTTTAAAAAAAACCTAGTCTCATTTGATAAATCTAGGGTATTTTCGAGCACTGAGTACCTTAGGCCCAATAAAACACAATACATTAATAATGAGATTGCCAACGTAGCACTAAAATACAAAAATCAGCGAAAAACAAGCTCTTGAGACAAAGATAGTGTGTAATCCTGATTATCTAATTAAATCTGTTTGATGGATAAATACATAAGTAATGAGAAAATCTGTTTCTCTCGCGTTTTCCTTAACGTCGTACTGAAAAATTTGCACAAAGAGATCCAACAAATGATTTGAAGGAAAGACAAAGAACTACGTAAAATGGAAAATTCCTCACAGAATCTTCGAAACAGCTTTACTGGGGCCCTTTTGGCATTATAAGCACAACAATGCTTAAATGCAATGAAAAACACAAAAAAAGTTTTTTGTTCCAATGCCAATAAAAGTGGTTTTCTTTGTTTCTTTGTTTCTTTCCAAAAAAAGTGATCTTTAATGTAATTTGATTATTTTTACACAAAAACAATTGTTAAACAAACTCGCCGGTGTGCACACATCCTTATGCGCAAGCGCTCATTACAGACTTACGGAGTATCCCACGAGTTGAACAGCAATTTGTTCTCAAATTTCTGTGCGCATTGTTTTAGGATATTGCTTTTTTGTATTTAATATTATGTGTGTTGTTAACTGGTTTTTGTAGTCGACTTTTATTGATGTTTTACTTGTAAAAAAATCAAATACTTATAATAGTTGTATAATCTATACAGGATATTTTTTTAACCAGTGCGCAAACTGTAACGATGAATTCAGCACATGATTCTAGAGCCAGCTAGAAATTTTTCGTCGGTTCTCAAAAAATAAATCTGCTGTTTCATAGAAAAGTGCAATACCTACGCGGTTAAAATGTATGGCAGAGCTAAAGTAACTGTGCAGGAGCTGATTTTTCCCCCTATATTTTAGTTTACAATGTCCATTCCATTCATATTGTTGCCCCTTCTTTTGTTGTACTCTATCAACCAACCGTACCCTAGGAATGTTTTTCTCACGTGCGTAGGACCCTAAAAAGTTCCACCAAATCTTTCTGCTCACCACCCAAAGCAGAACAAACGTAGCGCGTCGAGGTTGTTACGCCATACGCGCCTCCCGTGACGAAGAGAACCGACCTTCTAAGTTACCATCATACTAAAAAAGAACATGAAAAAATAACCTCTCGAATTATGCATATAAAGGTGATAATGCTGTACCTACGCAAATGAGGATAGTTCAGGGATCTGTGTTACCGATTGTACTCAAGCGTGGAGGTTGCGTAAGAATAATTAAGATTTCGGTGGTAAAGTATTAATTTAATGTACCTTAAGTTCTTTTTAAAATAGGTATGACAGGAAAAAAATGGCCATATTTATGAATACTGCTTTGATGTCAAAGAACCGTTTCAAGTGATTCGATTGTTTTTGGGAGTGCCGATTTATTTATTATAGTATTAAAATACATAAATGTCCAGGGTATAAAAAGAAAATTAAAATGGAACTAGACAAATGGTGGGTATCGAACATTTAAATTAATATAATAAAAATAAAATGGTCGAGGTCGATTTGGAACGTGCAATAAAATAGCAATAAAAATTGGAAAACCACGATCTTTTCCACCAATCAAATCTATACTAAGCTAATAATCATTGAAGAAGAAGTTAATTTTAAGTACTTATCACTTAGTTCTTCAAAAATACATTTACATACGTTTGTCAAATTTTTTGAAGGTAAAAAAAAAAAAGCTGTACCATACATTTTGGCCGCATAGGTAGGAAACAGCAGATTTTTATAAATAACCGACGATAAATTTGTACACAGGGGATTCAGAATCATGTACTGAATCCATGGTAACAAGTTTTCCGTCAATATCCCTGCCACCCCGTATAAAACTCAATAGGAATATTATAGACGCTTTCGTTATTTTTGTCTGCATAATTGCTTGACTAACACAGTGTGAACAAGTCTTTACAAGCATTAAATCAATTAAATAGTCAAACACAATGAATACAAATACAATAATTCCTAGAAAATAGCTAAATATTCGTTTTGTCATGTCTCGAATGTCTGTTAATAGGTATTTTTAGAAGCCCACTGCTTTATGAGTTATTGCGAACCAGTTTGGCCGAGTGGCCTTCGGGCTTAGACGAAATTTTCGTAGCCCGGTTACTCGAGACATGAGTATGACGTGGATACCTATAGACAACTATTTATGGGTAAAGTAGAAGGTTCACTGTGTAATACTGGGCCTTTTTGGCGCAGCCGTGGCACACTTTCCTGCTAATTTCTTATATCGGACTTCTCACTTTTTATTTTTTTGAAGTGAAAACTTCTTTAGCGGCGTTGTGCACTTTTTTTTGTGATGGGTAAAAAATGTTAAATTTGCGTCAGGACACGTGACCTGATCGAAAATTCGTAAGACTGAGCTCGCGTCAGGACACGTGACCTGATCGAAAATTCGTAAGACGGAGCTCGCGTCAGGACACGTGACCTGATCGAAAATTCGTAAGACGGAGGGAGAGTAGACCGCATTCCAAAATATCAAAAATGCACAAAGTTAATATTCAAGGTTTCACTTTGCCGGCACTCCCGGAGTGCAACCCGTTTTATTATCTGATGTATGTATCTGGTGTATTGTGTGTCGTGTACTCTGTACTAAATAAATTTATTTTCTTTCTTTCTTATAGTCTAAGGCCGACTTCCACCACAAATCAGTAAATAAATTTAGCGCTAACGAACGGAAAACATCGTTCTATTTCTGTCTATTGTTTGAAGATGATAGAGTCGTAATGATGTTTTAATACGTTTAACGCTAAATGTAAACGTGAAAAACGTGTTCCAAGCGAAGTTGATTAGCAACATGCGCGCCAAGCGTGATTATGGCAGTAGCCTAAAGTGCTATGTTTTGGTATTTTAAAGGGCTAAGTGCTAGTTTTGTTGAACAGCAATCTTTTACCTTGAATCAGTTTTAGGAACCTTATTGAGAATGTATCCTTAGCGTGATTGTGTGTTGTTTGGCGAATATGCAAATTCTATCATATTTTGGTAGAAACGAGCTGTGACTATGATATTGAATACTGGATATTTGATTTCACAGCAACAACATACCAAGTCTGCTCAATCTTTTTGGAAGCGAGTATAGTATTTACGTGCACTAGTCTTTATGGAATCGAAAGTCGACTATAACAGTATTTTACAAGGATTTCTTCGTCATAAACAGCTGGCAATCTTTCTTTACGACAATCTGTCAAAAACGGTCTCGTCCACCAGACGAGCCGACTCCACAAAACTTAACAAGCTCAACAAAGACTTCTTGTTGAACTCTTTTTTCCTTAACGCATATTTTCATCAATTTTTTTGCCACAAACCCGAACATAACTATGTTTTGTTGAAAATCGGCGTCTTTGTGTAACGGCCGGTGTGGCCTTCGGCGTCCGTGACTGGTCGGCGTCGAACTGCACCGGGTCAACGATACTATGGAATGGAACGAAACTAGACAGGACTAGACGGAGAGACGGTGACGTCAGCTGCCTGGTATTTAGCTTGAGGAAGTTCGGTGGGTACTTTTGGTTAGTAATTATAGGTGTTGAGGTTAGGTGAGACTGGGGGAAATGGTCAAAAAGGGGGGGCTAGCGTTTGACACCCTTGGCGCGCGGTGTAATCGGCTTCCTAGGTGCGTTAGGAAATTCTCTAAGGTGAATATAGAACTAGCTGCGCCCGCGGTTTCACCCGCATGAGTTTCGATCCCGTGGGAACATCGGGATAAAAAGTATCCTATGTGTTATCCTGGTTATAAACTATCTGTGTACCAAATTTCATCCAAATCCGCAGAGTAGTTTTTCGTGAAAGAGTAACAAACATCCATCCATCCATCCATACAAACTTTCGCATTTATAATATTAGTAGGATTAGCAGGAAGTAGGATAGGTTGTCTGGATGTAAAAAGATTTCCATAAGCTTCTGCCCCTGACTTCGTTCGCGTGAAGTTTCTTGTTCCCCAACCCAACCCGTCGCATCGCATCGCCTACCTGCGCGAATACTTCGTTTTCGCCTAGCGGTCTTTCTGACTTTTTTCTTTTTGCACGACTCCTAAGGGCCATAGCGTAATGTTAAATAGCCAATAGCCTTCCTCAAAAATTGGGCTATCACTCGCCAAAATATTCTTTCAAATCTAACTGGAAGTTTCAGAGATAAGCGCGTTCAAACAAACAAACTCTTCAGCTTTATTATTATTATAGATATACATACATAATATGGATTAGTGATTTGTGCCTCTTTGATACATAGGTATTTGAGAAAATTACCTATTATATATTACCCATATTTGCAAAATAAATGTTTATTCAATAGAATAAACATTTATACTAAACTAGAGACTAGACTAGACTAGACTATAGAATACTATTTAAAAAAAAAAAGATGTCGAGTTACTTTCATTTGGTACATATCTCAATGACAAAAACTTAGTTATAGGGTACTTGCATCTAGTATCTCTCTCAAAACTAAACACTGTGCTCTAAAAGGCGACTGTTTCAAATCAGTACGTGCGACAATTCGTTCACTTATCGGCATTTGACCTGTTTTGTTGTAGAATTCAGCACGAAATGCGATTTGCACCGCTCTAAAGACCGAAATTTGAGCTCGCAGTCAAAATATACGCGTCATTCGAAGGACCAGCGTAAGCTGGTCCTTCTTCCCTTACTTCAGTGGTAGTTTAGTGGGTCTTGAAGTAATGGATGGTCATTTGTTTTTGGTCATATGCTACTGTATTGTAGAGTAATACCTAATTGAATATTTTGGTACACTTGTGATAAGATTAGTTTTGTTTTGGAACCCATTCATTGAGTGACGAGTGCGAAGGTCGCAACATTTTTTTTTAATCGTGTCATCCTAACAGACTCGAAGCTCGAAATAAATAAAAGGCATCCATTTTTGATCATTCTATTATTTAGCATTGCTGTTGTTTTTGTTATTGTGTGTAGAGTGGCTGAAATACTGTCTTAGGAAAGAATAAATAATTCACTAGGATTATATCTCCTTTTCTAAGACAGTAATTTAGCATCATATGGCATAAAGCATATATGGGTACTGACCCATATACAGCTTATAAAATGTATTCTGTACAGTGCACAATTCAAAATAAATCCTTGACATTTGTCAAGGATTTATTTTGTTGCCTAATCGATAGCAATTATAGTAAAATTTCGAAACAGTATTAATAGATGTACATATTTGCAATTAAAATAGAGCAATTAACGGAGGTAATTACCGCGCCTGTCTCATAAAGCTCCGAGGCTGTATGTCGTCGTCTTAGTTTATGAAATAGAATGTATTTAATAACTAGTTAAGTATGCCAGGGGGTCCTTAAGACCAGATGTGCGACTCATAATCAGCAAAGGACCAAAGTTAGCTATTCCACTATATGAATATATTTTTGAGCATAGGTGGTAGAAAAGTGGAAAGAGGAATGGCGAAAGGCCTTTGGCATGCAGTGGGACAATAAATGATTATAATAATTTTAAGATTGTCAAATTTACATATTGTACAAGAATAGATTGGACGGTTCGTTCCCCCCATGCTAGGCATGTGCCTGTATCTTGGGGGTCGCGTAATACAGTGCATATAGGTATAATCATCGGTTTGTGCTTAATTTCGTTTACATATAGAGTCTAACGGGGTTCTGCGAGTTGGCATCAAACCTCTTAGGACCAAAGGTCCGGGATCCTATGGTCTCGAGATATGCGAAAAGCAACCCAAGTAATTTTGACCATATATGTGCATGATAACACAACGTATTGTAGTCATAAGTGGTTGGTCTAGTGGCCGCAAACGCTACTGATGAGCATGACGTCCTGGGTTCGATATCCAGCTTGGTCAAAGCGTTATTGGATTTTTCAATCTGGAAGTTCACAGCAGCAGCCTGGAGTCTGGAGTTACTACCTGGATGGCAATAGGCTCGCCCCCTATCACATGAGACTAACATAACTGAGGGGCAATTCTCGTAATTTTAAGCACGTTCATACTCTGATCTCAGTCTTAATCTGTCAAAAATACATCTAATTTCCCTACATTTTGACAAGTTTTTGACATTTGTTTGTCGCTGAGATGAGACTGCGACTAGATTTTGAACGTTTTAAATTACGAGAATATGCCTTCTGGCGAAAATGTGGGTGTTCTGTAAGTACACCTCTACCCAACTCTTCGGGGAAACAAGGTGTGATGTTATCTTCATGTATAATTAGTAAGTGTTTATTATCCAAACACGTAAACCCCAAGAACTGAAACCGACTCAGCCTATCACAGTCCACTGCTGGACATAGCCTATCACAGTCCACTGCTGGACATAGCCTATCACAGTCCACTGCTGGACATAGCCTATCACAGTCCACTGCTGGACATAGCCTATCACAGTCCACTGCTGGACATAGCCTATCACAGTCCACTGCTGGACATAGCCTATCACAGTCCACTGCTGGACATAGCCTCGCCCAGACTGCGCCACCACACCTTTTCCTCCGCCTTCCACATCCAGTCTACCTCAGCCACCTTCTTTAGGTCGTCCGTCCAACTAGCCCGTCGTCGTCCGTCCAACTTAAGTATAAAGACCTTTTAAGAGGCTGAGTTCTGGCAAGCGTAGTGTGGGACGCCTGGGGGGCGTCCCACACTACGCTTGCCAGAACTAAATAAAAGAACTATAAAAAAAACATTTCTTACTGTATGCAATGTTCCACACGCCACAGCCCATACAAAGTCCCCTTAATCCCATCCCTGGTAGTATGAACCGTAAGTGTGAAAGAATTTATCGCATTTCCAAATAAGCCCATACAAACTTCCATTATTTCCTTTACCGGAACATTTCTTAAGGCTGAATCGGTCCAATTAGCACTTAAAAGAGTTATTGGTCCTTTAGTCCGGATTTAGCGACAGTGGCATGTTCGCTGTCCCTGCAGGCGTGTCCAAGATATCTATTGCTTATTTCATCGATTAGATATTATATTGCTACTTGAATTTCTGTTTTATGGTGACGTTACATTTGTAAACTATACTTTATGGATTACGTGCATCGCTTCTACTTTTAAAGTTGGCGTAAATTTGTAAGCTGTCTATACTGTCACGATTGTGGGATTAAAATCAAACATTTTATAGCTGCACCCAGAGTAGTGCGTTTGTTAGTCATAAGATGTCATAAGGCCGGAATTATGGATTCATTTATTTGCATAAAATCACAAATACGGTCATATAATACCTTCGTTGATTTAATCCTGCGTGTCAGTTTTAAGTTTATGGATCTTGTCTAGTATTTTGTTTATCTAAACTAATATTTTATAACGTAAAGAGAAAAGATTTGTTTTTTGGAAATTTGTTTGTTACGCTTTCAGTTTGCGGTGGTGGTATTCAGTTGCATCCGATTAGACTGGAAGCCGAACCTAACATAGTTGGGAAAAGGCTAGGCAGTCATGTTTGTTACGCTTTCACTCTGAAACGGTTGAACGGATTTGGCTGAAATTTGGCACATGAATAGACCCTGGATTAGGACATAGGAATTTTATCCTGATATTCCCACGGGATCGAGACTTATGCGAGTGAAACCGCGGAGCACAGCAGCTAGTTTACTTATATTTTTACAACACTTTACAGTTTATTGTTGGTAATATGACCTTAAATGGTTTAAGAGGGTTCCTTCGTAAATAAACCTTCATCAGACCGTGAATATATATTTTAATGAAATTCTTGTAGTAAGAATGGTGGTTGCTTTCATCAGCGTGAATAATCCATCTCGCTTTTGAGAAAATTCTGGGTGAATCTACAGAGCGAGCACTATATCATTGCTTTGTATTCAAAGAGCCTCCATGTATGCACAATGAAAGACTTATGGTCCGTTCCAAAAGTATTCTATGAAAATAATTATTACTGGTTTTATCTACACTTTCATCAGATAATTCAAGGAAAATTCTTACGCAGTCACTCACTAAAGGGAAATAGCAGGGGCGTAGCTACCGCTGTATCAGCCGTATTAATGATACGGGGCCCCTGAGCTACAGGGGCCCACAACGCGACGTGTTTAAGCCAAAATAAAACAAAAAATTAAAAAATTAAAACCTGAAATCCTTATTTATTTATTTAAATATCTATGTACAAACATATATAAACGGAGAAGAAGAAAATAACAGAAAAATAAAGGTTATATATAATTAGCATGCTCCAACTGTTGGGACACAGGCCTCTCTGTGAGAGGGAGTGAGCTGTAATCCACCACACATTTTTATTCTAGGTCGGTATCCTCACGATGTTTTCCTTCACCGTTTTGAGAACAGTGGCGATAAAATTATTTACACTAAGTCAAGCGCCTGCCTGGGATCGAACCTACGACCAACAACTATGTAATAAGTCGTGGCAATTACGACTGGGCCACTACTGCCCTCTTCACCCCTACAGTTGGGCAAAAAGAGCCCCAAAAAAAAAATGTATACAGGGCCCCTTATGATGAGCTACGCCACTGGGAAATAGTAAAACTTTAGAAGCTTTCAACTATGTACAGGGTGGCAGGGCTTTCAGTATCATGTCCTGAATCCATGGTAACAGGTTGAGCGTCGATGTCCCTACCACCCTGTATTTCACCACTTTTTCTTAGTAAGATCTTAGCCTAGAACTTAGCATTTCCCATCACTTTAAAAGAAATCTAAACAACCTCCAGTTCAACCTACTATCACAGAAAATCTAAGTACAGTCCAACCAATAAATTATTAATGTTCGGTACTAACTCGGTCTCGCGTGCTCAGCTACCATGAACTGTACCGAGCCAGTTTTAGCTAGATACATTAATTAGAGAACATGCTTCAAGGAGTGGCTACTGCCTAGATCTTAGGCTGAAAGTTTAGCACAAAGTTTATAGGAGAAAGGTGGTAGAATTAGTGTTAATACTTATTGTAATGGCGTTTGGTAATGATTTGTGGTACTCGATTAGCGAGAATGGTTATTTATGGTTCTGCAAACGTAAATAGTTTCGCCTGAATTGTTTCAGAACAGAGCCTATAGGCGTTTCCTTTGTTGTGATTTCTACTTGGCAAATAATAGTGTAGTTACCTGGGTAAAATAATAATTATTATATTTAATTCGTCAGTTAGATTATCGAAAACTAATGGACATGTATTTTTTCTTTTGTCAATCAAACAAAAAATTACAAAGATAAAGCGCGTCAAAATTTGGGAGTGGGGGTCGTGACGTCACGCCATGCTAAAAAGTGTAGCAAGGCGTGACGTCACGCGGAACTTTAACGGGCGATATCTTCATTATTTTTTACGCAACGTGTTTTTTTTTATATCCCATTACTCCCTGAAACCTGAAAGCGCGAAAAAAAAATCTGCTTTTCTCTACATTTATGTTGGCATAACTCGTCAAAATGTAGGGAACACCAGATTTTTGTTTCGCGATTTCGGGTTTGGTCCCATAGTAAAAGTTGTTCATAATGATGAGTACAATGACCCCTTAGAGTTATGGGATATCAAAAACACGTTGTATAATTGACAAAAGAAAAAATACGGGTCCAATATTTTTTGATAGTCTAACTGACGGACTAATTTGAATTTTTTAGGAAACTAGCCTATTCTAAATTAAAGAAAAATATTTAAAGGCAAGGGTCGGTCCATATAATATGACAACTCACGAGTCAGGATCAAGGTCTATACTAATAAAGAGTTCGAGTTAGTATGTAGGGCGTAATTTTTGAAACTACTGGACCGATTCCAAAAATTCTTTCACATAATGGGAAACTATGGTACTGCCGAGTGTCACAGAATATTTTGTATGTAAAAACAAAGATTTCACGCGGACGAAGTCACGAGTGGAAGCTAGTCTAGTAATAAATAAGTAAGGAATAAACATCCTATTATTATTCCACTGCAGGGCAAAGGCCTCTTCTCAAACTCATGTAGTTTTTTATAAACTAAATGTTTGCAGAGTTTTTGACTCTTTTTCAGTAAGGGCTGATTTTTCCATCGCCAGATAACTTTTATTCGAGGAATAAAATTGACGTTTTACACTTTTTGTATGACATAACTGTCAAAATTTCAAAAGTATTCCTCAAATTAAGTTATCAGATGATTGAAAAATCAGCCCTAAATCATTAACCAAGTAAGTTAAAGTTCTCAAAACATAAAAGGCCCGTTTTGACATTTGAGAATGCGTTCTTGACACCTGTCAGTTTCATACAATCGAATACGTGTTTTGCGAATTTGATCTTTATTAACTATTAGAACTGTCAATGTCAAAACGGGCTTTTTATTTTTTGACAACTTTAAGATGAATATTGTGGAATAAACTAAACACACTGATACACACATAGATTGGAAGTCGTGACGTCACGAAGTAAGCTTCCATCAGATAGACAGATGATAGGAGCTACAAGACTTAAGAGCTTCATGCTTCATTATAACTTAAACCTGGAACACATTTGATTAGCAGTGATTAGCTAAAGTCCATTCAGTTATTTTACCTGTGACAGCAGCAACTCAACATTAACCTTATTGTAACGACGATAAAGATCACTGTGACTTTGTCAGGGCGGCTGTTATTATTAAGCCATGAGCCCCTCTGACTTCTCTCTTGACTTAGGCACCTTTAATTATTACTTACATATTATATACACACTTTCTTCAAGATCGCTGTTAGCGAGAACACCACCCATTGTGTCACTTTATGTAAAACTACATTCTTCTTCTTCCTCTTAGCGTGTCGATGGCCAAAATATGTTTTTTTTTAAATTAAATTTGTTTGGCTCCAAATTCAGCAACGCGGATATCGTTCGCTGACGCAGCCATTAGGTCCTCGCGTGTGCAGGTGACAGGGCATGCGGTGCAAGAAAGATAAATATAAACTACATTTATATCTGTAATTATGTATAAAGTGTATTCTATTCTTTCTCTGATAATGTTCCAAAACTATGAAATATTATTCTCAAGATGTTTGCAACCAGTGTTAACGCAAATAACAAAACTATTTCAATAGTTACCTTTACCTACAAGCTTTCAACCTAATACCTCAACTAAATTAGCACAGATCCGAAACTGCCCACTTAGATAAGACAAAGCAAGCAATTTGCCTAAACAGACGACTAATTAAGGATACATATCAGTATAGCATTTCAATAACGATGTTGTTTCTTCAATAATATGCACGCACCCCGAGAAATGTCGCGGAGAAATCGGAGCCACGCCTCGCAGATAAGCCTTTCGTTGCGACGTTGAATTTGCATGCAAAGCAAAGATTATGGCGGAGAAAGGACAATTTCTTTTGTCATCTTCATTCTCTTGCAGATAAACGCACTCACAATGAGCTCACATGGCTATGTGGCTAGAAGGAACACGATGTCACACTGACAGGATAAATTTGGATAAAATTACGTGCAAATAATTATGTTTTTCGTAGAAGTTTAGCGAATAATGTTGTGTGTGCGTCGTTAAATAAAGGCATTTTTTATGCGATTGAGTTTTGATACATTTTACGAGTCGCTTGATACTTAGTTTCTGAGAGTTTAAGTGTATGTACATCTGGTTTGAGGTACGATACAGAAATACGGGTATGCACGGAGAAATACGGGTTTTCGTAGGGCAATGCTTATAAAATTATATTGGACGTGCTTCGTTTATTTAAAAAAATAAGTATAATTACCCAATAGGCCTACGATATCACCCAAACACCATTGAAACTAACACTGAATTCACACCAATAAATACAGATTTTAGATTTATTGCAAATAATTGCAGATGATGATGATTCTCTTGCCCTTATTACAATTTATTTGGATTCGGTGCATCTTTCATGCTTCTCTAATAGTCGTCATTTCACTGGTCACCTCCGTTCTAGCCATATCATCTTTTGTATGTGGCGAAAATAGCTTCGGTATCTTGGATAACCTTTCGATAGTAACGTTAGAATAGTTCACTAGCTTTCGTATGACTTCGAACGATTACAACTCATCATTTGCCTAGCTTTTTCCCAACCACATATGTTGGGGTCAGCTTCCAGTCTAACCGGATGCAGCTGAATACCAGTCGTTTTGAAGACAACCATTATAATTAATTCAGTTGGTAGGTACGAAATTTCACGTAAAGTTACTTTAATGCGTTTAGATTGTTTTGCAGTGATTGATCTTTATCTTCACATACATTGCCGAAAACACTATTACTAAACATGGCACAGCATGGCACATTCGTGTTTTCAAACCCAAACTCTTGGTAACGCATATCCACAAAGCAACAGCAGCAGCAAGGGTCTCATCTACAAACCCCATTACTCTATGGCATCACGTTCTTCAGAGCTGCATAATGAGTTGCATTGGCACCGCGAATCACGTGCTTCGCCATTAAAGGCGACGCCAGACAAGCTTCGACCATTATACAACACATATTGTAAGTGACCATTTTGTTTTAATATCCAGTTTCACGATTTGGAAATGTTGAGAGAATTTCTCGGAATTTATTTCGTATATTTCCATGCTTATTGGGAGTGGTATGTGCGCACGAGTGCGTGGCTTTATTGGATTATGCTGAAAGCATTTATTGGTTATTGTAGGACTTCTGTTTATCGCAGAAAAGTCGAGATATTTTAGGAATCCTCGTGGTTGAGCATATTATGTTTTCTGCAATGTTCCCACTACTGGGACACATGTCTCCTCTTTGTGAGAGGGAGTGAGCTGTAATCCACCAGGCGGGCCCAGTGTGGGTTGGTGGATGTCACATTCGATTTTTTGATTTTCCTTCAACGTTTTGAGAGCGCTGGTGATAAAATAATTTACACCAAGTAAACTGACTGTCTGGGTTCGAACCTACGACCGAACCGTATTCGGACAACTCGTAGGTCGCGGCTGTTGGTTGTTCTACTGGGCCACCACTGCTCACTGCACTCACTTTATGTAAATGAGCTATAATTATATTGCGAAAAGAAAATCTTATCGATTTTAAAAGAAAATCTTATCGATTTTCTTTTAGCTTTTCTCAGCACGCAAAATAAATAGATATATATACATTATAATGTCAGAGGGGCAATTCTCGTAATTTTAAGAACGTTCACGGTCTGGATCTCATTCTCAATCTGTCAAAAATACCTCTAATTTCCCAACATTTTTGACATTGATTGTCGCTGAGATGAGATTGCGACTACATTTTGAACGTTTTTAATTACGGGAATTGGCCCTTTTTTTTTTTTTTTTTTTTTTTTTTTTTTTTTTTTTTTTTTTTTTCTGGGTGGGAAATCATCAAATGACTCCTCCCGCTCTGGGCGGAGCAGAAGGGAGTGTCAGACTTTTACTGACTAAAACCCACCCGTGTTCCTTCAGTTGCCTGTGCCAGGGGCCACGGTATCTCTTTCGAACAACCCGCAGCCCCGGCGGCATCGGCCCTAGCGGACCCCGTCAGTTCGTGCTGACAGCTCTTTGAGGCGCACGTGGAACACAACGCGCCGTCGACCCGGGCCTGGTCCTTACCGGGCGGCGAGCTGCCCATAGCTCGCCGCCCGCAAGCCCGCGCCTACGGTGGCCGGGAGTCGGCTGTTGACTCCCGTCCAGGGCGTCTCCTGCGGCGGCTAGGAGCGCGAGGGTGCAGCGATTGCCTCTCCCTCGCACGCACCGCCTCCTCCTTCGCGAGCATAACTGCTTCGCAGAAGGAGGTGACGGCCTCCCATTCACTCTCGCTCCGGACCATGGCCTGTATGAGGGCCGGACGCGAGAGGTCGCCGCCGCCGATCGCCGCCAAGAGGACACGGCGGGGTCCCGCCCAAGCCGGGCAGACCTCCACCGTATGCTCCACCGTGTCCTCCGGGCGATCCCCACAGTGGTGACACCCTGGCGTTTCCTCCCGCTTTATCCTGAACAGGAACCTCCCGAAACAACCGTGTCCGGTGAGGACCTGCGTCAGGCGGAAGGTGAGGGCGCCGTGGCGCCTCTCTAGCCACTCCTCAAAGAGGGGACTTATCGCCGCAATTGTGACGTGCCCAGCGCTGGGTTGCGACAATCGCACTCTCCATGCCACGGGAATTGGCCCTCAGGTTAAAAAAAAAAAAAAAAAAAAAAAAAAAAAAAAAAAAAATATGTTATGCTACAATTAACTAAATAATGCTACAATTAAAATAGACTATCTTTAAACGCGTATAGCTGTAAGCGTTTCTTAATAATTTTCATTCGGCTTAGTAAGTAAGTACCTCATTTTCTGTTTATCAATGTGAGGACACGCGATAAAACAAGTTTTTAATTCTCACTACACTATCAAATAGAGAGCCATTTCCGTCTTTTAAATAAATATCCTAATATGGTATCTAGATGTTAAGGAAGTGGACTGATTTAAGAATTGACCACTATAAATGTTATCTGCCCACACTACGACTTATATGGTGTTGTTGTTAAGATTTTTGTCAGGTAAAAATTGCGGTCCATTTACATAGGTACCCATGTAATCTAGTATCATTTACAATTTGTAGGAGTTTAGAGGTACAGATTGTTAGGAGTTACAGATAAGACGATTTCAATAATATTAGTTACGTTAACTAATATTCTTGAAATCGTCTTATCTGTTTATGGGTTAAAATGTATTATGGGTATAAAATGTTGAAAAGTTCAATTTCTCCTTATCTTTTGTGAGACTACGGATTTTCTTATCTTTTTCAATTTAGCACTTTTCCGGGCTCCAGTGGAGGCGCGCTCCTAATAGAGCCAAGATTTTCATCTTTTCTCCCTTTCAAATCTTCATTAATAATAATTTTTTGTACAAGCAGTTTTGGCGAATAAATTTAACACAAGTTTCTTTCGGGCAACTTTGTCTACATAGGAACAGCCACACATAGTATCATTAATCTATCGACAGATATATTTGCTTATTTTGCACGTTAAGCCGTTGGTCCCGACTGTCTTTCGTAGGTTTTTGACAGTCGTTATGGGTAGTCAGAAGCCCAAAAGTTTGACAGCCAGTCTTACCAAGGGGTTTCGTGTTACCCAGTATCTGGGTTGTGGAGGTCAGGTAGTCAGCCGCTCCATGTAAAATACATATATTCGGCTGCATCAAGTTAGACTGGAAGTCAACTCCAACATAGTTGGAAAAAGACAAGGTAGATTGATGTCATGGACCTTTGTCATGAACATAATCATTTTCCACGCAGAATCAAACAGTTACAGTGAATGACAAGTACATTTTTTTTTAAACCTGACCGTTACCTTTATATTCACCTTTGTACTAACTTAATGATTGAACTTTAACTACTGACGAGTACCTACTGTACCCGTGCGTCACTAATCAAGATTTACAGCCTTGTTTACTCTCATTCTGGTTTTATACCGACAGGACACCAGTCGTGATATGTATGTTTCCTGCGATTTATTTATAAAAAATATAAAACTAGTATGGATTTTTTCTCGAAGATAATTATGAAGAACTTGGGTAAAATGGAAATCATCATCAACAATCGCTTTCCATCAGGTGTGATCACAGTCAAGAGCGGGCCAATTACTAATAAAAAAATTCCTCAGTTCGGATTCAGGGTACGGTCACCAAGCAAGTAACCAGGGTGACACAAAATTCACAGTTTGGATTGATTGGCTGAATGGCGTTTGAATTTTGCTTTTCACGAGATTTCATACAGATCATACAATAGTTTTTCGCATAAATCGTTTTAACAAACTAAACAGTCCACTGAGTCCTCATTTAGTAGCGGGGCTGTGTAAATTCCAATAGTACCTACTGATTCCATTCGTAACATAAGTTCTGTCGACCCTTGTCGAAGATCATCCACACCATCACCATCACCTGCCTAGCTTCTTCCCAAAGCTAGGCTAGGCTTTTTCCCATATGTTGAGGTCGTCTTCCAGTGTAACCGGATGCGGCTAAATACCAGTATTTTACATGGAGCGACTGCCTATCTGCCATCCACAACCCAATTACTGGTACTTACGATAAGTAAGACTGGTTGTCAAACTTTAGGGCTTCTGACGACCCGTACCGACTGTCAATGATCTATGAATGCAGCGGGCTTTCCGAGGGACGGAGGAGTTTCGTTAATATAAAGATGGTCACCCATCCACGGATTGCCCGCGGCAAGCATAGCTTAACCTGATCGATCGACTCGTGCGGCTATTACTACTAAGCCCCTCCCTCTTCCCCCCTTCGAAGATATAGGTTTGTTTAACATCGGAACGCAATCACTGGAACAAGTTATAAGCTGGGACACATGAGTCAATGAGTCATTAATGTGAAGCAATGAGGTAACAAGTTGTCAGTGCTACTTGCACTTACTTACCTACTGCTATGTCGCAATATCCCCGTCCAGTACATGTCACCACTTACCTACTAGTCCTGAGATAACGAGGTCCAGTGTGTTACACACTTTATGTGCCCAGTTTATAATCGTGGCTAGGTAACATGTGTCATCGGCGTAGACTTGGTTACTCGAAATGGAGACGGCGATCTTTGTGGTTTATATTATTTTCCTTGCAGGGTTTTCGTGAGAAAATTGTCAATTTGCTTGTAGTTCTGTAAAAGTCATTAATCTCTTCACCACCCTTAGATGACTGGTAGAGAATGCCTAAAGCATTAAGACCGCCTTTGTACCTTTTTGTGCGAAAAATTTAAATAAATAAATAAAGTCGAAACATGAAAAACACTTATTTATTTATATATCAATCAACAAAAACATGATACAGTACTGACTGCTGGTCCATATTTACACTTTGTTAGGGAATACTGTGATAGCCACTAATTTTCTTAAAAGAATCGTTGATTGTGAAGGTATGTTCTGACGGCTGATCCTGACATGATAAGAATAATATCAAAGAAAATACCACCTTTTACAAAAAGGTCTTTTCTTTGATATTATTCATCTTCGGGTCTTTTTTGATATTCTTTTTATAATCTAACTAGCTTCTGCCCCCGACTTCGTCCGCGTATTTTTTTTTGTTTCCCCGACCCACCCCGCACATCGCTTCGCGTGTCGGCGCTAGTTGATTATTGCTTAGCGTTCTGTCTAACTTGTTTTATTTTTGCGCGGCACCTAAGAGTTCTAGCGTAATGTTTAATAGCTTTTCTCAAGAATCGGGCTATCAAATGCATAAATATTTTTTCATATCTGACTGGAAGTTCCTGAAATTAGCGCGTTCAAACAAACTCTTCCGCTTTATTATTAGTATAGATTTCTATGCATTTAATAACCATCAAGTAGTTTCTTGAAACTTATCTTTTGAATACTATCAAGATTAAATTGGATCGACATAATATTATTATTTCCTGTCATTAGCATAGGAATTAACAAAACTATCAAGCCAAACACTAGTAAAATGTCTAGATTTATGTGATAACAGTACAAGTAGGTAGGAAACTAAAGTAGAATGTCACTTTATAAAGTTATCGACTTCATTATCGTTAGATATGAACTTAATATTGATATAATTGGTTCTCGAAAGCTGTGTCTGAATATATTGTTCCTGTGTGTTTAACAGAATTATGTTTGTGAAGGTATTTGAAAGTAGGTTCTGATAATGAGGTGATTTGACTTATATTGGTACACTGTTTGTCCACCACACTACGTCAACGGGACGTCAACGAGAACGAGACCATTCGCACCTAACGCGACGTCCCGCTAACGTTTCGGGGACATACGGCCGTAGAGTCGGCTAGACTGTACAGTCACGAGCAAAATAAGTATACATTCGGCTTTATTCAAAAGCGATTTATTCCTTTATTTTTTAATTAAATTTTATGTTGGTACAAAGATAGCATTTTCGAACCCATAGTTTTATGTAATGTGTCGTATTTCAACGTTGCATTCGTTATTTCACGAAAAAATCGCAATTTATTTATTTATTTAAACTTTTCGCACAAAAAGGTACAAAGGCGGGCTTAATGCCTTAGGCATTCTCTACCAGTCAACCAAGGAGAAAAGTCCAATTGAAAGTTGCCAAGTGTTGACATATTGGTGCTCGTGACTGTACAGCCGTATGTCAGTGGTAACACTTTGGCCGTGGGTCGGCCCAGCGTACAAAGAGAGTTTCAGCAGAAGAAGACTTCATCTTCTGTTGAAACTCTCTTTGTACGCAACAAACAAAACGAGTACCTATAAGCTGACCTCAGCTTATACTCGTTTTGTTAACACTGACGTGCATCATCATCTGCCTAGCCGTTTTTCAACTATATTGGGGTCGGCTTCCAGTCTAACCGGATGCAGCTGAATACCAGTATTTTACATGGAGCGACTGCCTATCTGACCTTCACAACCTAGTTACTGCGATACTCCTTGGTAAGACTGGTTGTCAGACTTTCGGGCAAGTGGCGATCCGTAAAAAAAAAAAATGTAATGATGGTCACCCATCCACAGACCAACCGCGGCAAGCGTAGCTTAAGCTGATCGATCGACCTGTGCAGCTGTTATTAATTAGCCACGGACTCCTATCTGTTAACACCGACGTGCGCATATATTTCACAACTTGTCCGGGACTGGCATATTTATCTTTAACATTTTTGTTCCATTTCTGCTTGTACCCATCTGCCATCATTGGGAAATCATCGGGGAATCCTACTTTTGCCTGAGCAAAGCTTCTCCGCATTCGCTATACCTGAGTATAGCGCATGCGGAGTAGCTCTGTGATCTTCAGCAGAACCACACTGACTCCCCTTTTGTTCTACTCGTATATGCCAAAAAGGTCGTTGTGCAGGAAAGCGTTCGGCTACCCCATAATCCTGGCTATCCTACAGCAGCACATGACCACTGCTTGCTGCTGTTGTCTCTCCTACTTTATTGTGCCCGACAGGGCCCACAATGATCATGTCTCTGTAAAACCTAACTTCACATTGTGAATGTAAATAAATATATTGATTATCATTGTATTGAGTATCGCACGGGTAATGCTTTGTGTAAACACAACCTCAGAGGCTCCCACCAGTCTTTGCAAAAACAGAACAAAACCACCAAATCTTTTTATTTCAAACCTTTTTTTGTTCTGCATCACCAGCTACCTTATTTCCCGACAAGGTCTTACACACGTTTTCCTCGATTACCAAATTGTAAAAGGAAATCTTCTGTTGAAACTATAAGGAAAACCCAAGTTGTTTAGTTAACTGTTTTACGTCAAGTTATGGAGTGTTCACGTCCGATTAAGTTAAGTGTGGGTAGAAGATGAATTCATGAGTTAGTCTTGAGGTCAGGTACGTACCTTTTTCGACTTGAACTATTTACTTAACATAAAACACTGGTTGTCTTATTGTTTATGGTGGGTTTCAATTGAAATGCCTTTTGTTTAGATATGTGTTCACTATTCATCAAATTGATAAAGAAATCTTTATGTACTAACTTGTGTTTGATGTTTTCCTTCTTAAAAACTACAAAAACCAGTGGTTACGATAGGCCTTAAAAGCTTTGAGGATTCTGTGAACAATCGATGATTTAAGTTATCACAGCAAATGGGTTGTGGAGGTCAGATAGGCAGTCGCTCCATGTAATATACTGGTATTCAGCTGCACCCGGTTTCACTGGAAGCCGAACCCAACATAGTTTGGAAAAGGCTAACCAGATGATGATGATGATAATTTAAGATCTCACAGCACTATTGGAAACAAAATCCTCTCGCAAAAGCAATAGTCAGAACCTAAAGCGCGTAGTCACGGGATAATTGACCACAAATCCAGCCGTGCACGCTATATAGTGTCACTGCCCCACACACTTAATACTCTATACCTAAATACATCTAAAACCTAACACACATACCTATACAGGATGTTCACATACACACTATATAGCCAAACTGCCAAACATACCTACATCAAGCGCCATCTTGAAAACTAGTTCGAAAAAAGAGCGTTAGCTGCAACGAAATTCAAATCCAAATCGAACGTTATTCGCACTTGCCGAAATGCATGACCTTCTCACAAACGCTGTGATACTGTCGGGGTCGACGGACTTTGTTGATGCAGATGCGTTGCCGTTCACATGTAGCGTTACAACCTCCCACGTGAGAGGGCTTGAGGGATGAGAGGGGGCGGGAGCGGGAAAAAAAGCTGCAGCATTTTCCAAAGGACTCCATCCTCTTTCATGATGACGAGCAATAAATTCAGCAGGGGTGATGTTTTTCCTGTAGGTTGACAACTGAGTTCAGCATCGATCTTAAGGTCTATCAAATAATCCTATCGCAGTCCACTGCTGGATATAGGCCTCTCCCAGGTTGCGATCTATCAGCTTTTCATTCTATCAAACACCTGCCAAGCTTTCGATAAAATTCTGTATATGCTAGGTAGTTGTAAATCGAGTTTTGGTGACGGTGTTACCATAAACCCAATCTGGATATCATAGAAAAGTACCTTGACCGTCGCTCCAGAACTGTTGCTAGACGCCAACAGTCAAAACAAATAAGACTTCTTGTTCCTCATAAAACCGTTGATATTTTAAAGAAGTCATAAACCGCTGCACCTTGTCCGTTATACCACATGGCCATAAGAAATCCACCTACATGAGTGGCTCTCGAACTAAATCCGAGGTGGTTTGAAAAGTTTTTGTTGTATTTAAATTGGGTGCGGCGTATGTGCTCGCTCGCCAATACGTGAGTCTTATTCAATGATGGCTCCTTTTTTTGGCTGTATGTGTATTTTTTGTATATGATTAGAAAAAGGATGGTTAGCCGTCAGTGTTGCCATGATTTTGCTTTGTCCTTTGTCTGAGTGAAGAGTACCTAACGTTTGTTAGAAAAATCACCTTGATTTTGGAGGTGTTTTCAAACCTCGGATCAGAAAAACTGTTGTCAATTGTTTTGTTAACTTATGTGATTGGAAGTTTGGTCAACCAATCACTAACGTTAACACTGAGTTCGATGGGTGTGCTGATCGTATTTATTTCTGGGTTTTTATCTTACTTAAACTTATTTAGTAACTAGCTTCTGCCCGGGACTTCGTACTGCGTGGAAATTTCTATCTATATAAAATCTAAAACTAACTACACTACAGCGACGCTGATCTTTCTAAAGTTTCAGGGCGCCATTAACAACGTGTCGTGATGATTAAAGTCTTGTAACCCTATTCCGATATATATTATGAGGTCATAAACTGGTGTAAGGATATAGTAGAGATTAATCTAGATCCTTTATTGAACGTGTGTACTTGACTTGAAGTAGTAAAAGTCAGAACTGTCAGCCAGTTAGAGGAATTGGTATGTGTCACTAGCAACACATTAATTTATTATATACAGTATATAATATAATCATATAATTTCACTGCGACTCTAATATGCCCTGCAATAACACTAGCAACTAGTGGTCGCAAGCATTACTGCAGAGCATGAGCGACCAACGAGGTAGTCAGAGCAAAAAAAGTTGGCATCTCTTCTTAAAGATGTTCAAAGGTCAGAAAACAGATTAATTTTCTGTTTCATATCAGTTTGATGTAAAGCTAACTGAAAACTTGATCTTATAAAAACCCCCAAAAAAGGTCTTAGACTTATCTCAGCCAAAAACAACACGGCACTTTCTGATAAGTGAAACAAATTGTCGCCAAGACAAACTTGCAATCGGCTGAAACAAGACAAGTTCTATAGCGAAAAAAAGTAAAATTCTTGTCTCTAGCGGATAAAACTAGCCACGAGCACATACACTGTTGGCCTGTGGGAATACAACCCGAGATTGGATTCAGATCGAGCAAACATTACAAACAACGGTTCTTTATATTTCCTCCATCCTCCACTGCCCGATACAATCTCAACTTTGAGGACATTTTGCAGAACGAACCTTTTTTATCTTTTCGAATAAAATCGCGAGGTGAAATTTTCGCATTCTTCGCTGGCTGGTTGTAAAATCGTGATGACGTCACGATGCAGCGAATTTTTATATAAATCCGAACTTCGAACCGATGCGAGTTTGAATGCGAGTATTCAACGTTGTTCCTCAGAAATATTTGAAATATTTTTGTATAGTTTAATAAATTCAATTTTCGCTGTTTCTTGTTTGTTTGTGAATGTTTATGGAATTGTTTGATATAATGTTAAAGTTAGATGTTGCTTTGAATTTCAATATCTAAATACTTAGAAATTCATATTATTTTACTATTTGTTTTTGCAAATATCAGTATACACGTTTTGTGAAGGAGAGTATATTTGGTAGAAGTGTAGAACACCGACAGTTCTTGTTATGAACATACGGGAATATCTGTCTTATGACGACAACACTACCACAGTCTACGCAAATAAATCATTGCAGTGGATCAACGGAAGCATTTTCTTAGCGTAGTCGCGCAGAGGGATGGGTGGAGTTAAGTCCTGAAGTGTAGTAGATTCCTATCCTACTTAAGTTCACAACAACGTCGTTCACAACATATTACGTTCTCTGTAGACACAGCTACACAGTAAAATTTGATTAGGTAGACCTGTCAAATAAATGAAAATGGAACCACTGTTAGTAATAGTTTCGTCTTACACTGTGACATAACTATGACAAAGTTTGTCATTAGGTATTTCAAGACCTGTCGCATGAATAGACCTCGAACCTCCGTTAGTAGTTTTGTCGTACTCTGTGGCACTTCCATGAGATTTTTCCGCTCCAAATAAGCACTTTACGACAGCTTACATAAGTATTACAAAAGAGATGTCTCTCGTACAATGGAGCGAGCGACATCGCGCGATGTTGTGTGTATGTAGCTGGAACTGTGTTGACACGTCTTCATTGTTTCTATAGGTAAAGGTCAGGGAGCCATTCTCATAGTGCTGACCTTTTGTTGGTCTTCACTTTCTAGGTACGCGTAGGTGTGAGACGGACTTTATGTGTTGAGACTTTGAGAGGAGTTAGGCACTGGCCGATGTCTTAATTGAATGAATTCTAGTCTCTGAAAATAAATCTGCCTAACTTTTTCCCAAGTATATTGGGGTCGGCTTCCAGTCTAACCGGATGCAGCTTAATACCAGTATTTTACATAGACGACACGGTTGGCGCAGTGGTTAAGCGATTGACTGCTGCGCTGCGTGTCGTGGGTTCGATTCCCGCACAGAACAAATATTTGTATGACCTACAAGTAGTTGTTCCGGGTCTGGCTGTTTATGTATGTGAGTTTAAATGTTTGTAAACCCACCCACGATACAGGAGAAATTACTAGTGTGGGGCAACGATAAAAAAAAAAATACAGCACCTATCTTAGCTCCACAACTCAGTAACTGGGCAATACGATACCCCTTGGTAGGACTGGTTATCTGACTTAAAATTAATCAAGGCTTATTTAAAATTTCTAACACAAAAACTTAATAATCATTCTATCTTTGGTCCTGGGAATCAATGTCAGCGCTGCATATCGATAGATATGCCATAGCCAGCATATAATGCCATAGTTTATCGAGATATGGAATTGCATGTGTAGCTGCTTAATGACTTTCTTGAAAACACAATGGGGGAATGCCCAGAAGGAACCTCTCATCCATGTGACGTCCTCCTCCTAACAAAGTTCTTAAGAGGAAATGTCAAAGTTATTACGTCATAATTCGGCGTTCGGCATTCAAATCCCCGAACGGCAAATCCAATCTACCTCCACAATCACGAGAAAGTTCAAAACAAATACGTAGGCCAGTCGTGCCAATAGGATCGGATAGATGAGTCATGTGTCACGGCGGAGTCACGGAGTTAGCCGAGTCGTCACGAACGCGACCCGACTCCCCCGCCCTCTATTGTCTGCATAGAAAGTCGGAATCAAACGTAGAACAGTGGTGTAACAGTGTTTCTGATGTAGTATTGTTAGGTTTTGTTTTAAAAGTTGGCTTTCTTTGAATCGGAGCCGTTCTGTTGAGATTTGCTGCAGTTTTCATGGCTGCATCATCACTTTATGTAGTTTTTTCTTTTTAAACATGTCTTAACACCAGCTTATCCTGGCTTGAACCGTTCGATGCCTGGTTTCGTCCACATGTTACTCCGCCTTGGTCCACATCTTATTCCGCCTTGGTCACTATTTCAGGCCTCAGCCAAATTGTGTTTTGATAAGCAAATAGTCCAGAATGAGAGAATTAGGTACATAAAGTATCCTGACGTTAATGAGTCTTATTCTTTTTTCTTTCTCTACTTCCCTCATAAAGATCAGCACACAAAACACAAACCACAAAACTGATATCCTACCCACTTCAACGCTGGAAGCGACATCTAACAATAACTTTGCTCACGAATGGGGGTTCCATTCTGCACCCCAAAGTTACGACAAAGACACACATTCTATGTACTTTACTTTAATTCTTACTGGAGGAAAAATCTACGTTGTGGTACCACAACGTAGATTTTTCCTCCAGTAAGAATTTTATACAAAATGGACGAACGCCCCAAGCAATACGTTACGTCATGCCGTTGAAATATGCGCCGGTTTTGAGCTACATCGAATATGAAAAATATGTTTGTGAAGAAAACACGAAAACAGAATGTATCAATGCTTACCTAGCCCCGGGAAATGGTATTAGTTGTTGTGATTGGGTTATTTGTATCCTTGTTGCGAGTGAAAAGCGAGGATCCTACATGCGATCGTGTTTTGTGAATGCTTTGAATAGGAAGGAAGTGTAAATTGCTTCGCAAGAGGGTTTTTGAGAGGGGAAAAAAGAAAAATATTGATCTGGCACAGTAACGGATGCAAGGAACACATTTTTGAACAAAATAAAAAACTAACTAAAATATAAAAAGTAAATGTGGAAAGGGGTGATGCAATGGACCAACTCAAACCATTTTATTTCCATGCTCCATTGGTTTCATCTTCTAAGCATAAGGTTGTTGCTGCAGTAAAAATTCTGATCAAAGCAGCACGGAATGGACATTTTCGCCAATTATGACTATAAGAAGCCAAATATGTCCAAAGCTGGAATTCTGGAAAACAACCCATTTAAACATCATCATCTACCTAGCAGCTTCCCAACTATGCTGGGGTCAGCTTCTGGTCTAACCGGATGCAGCTGAATACCAATATTTTACATGGAGCGACTGCCCATCTGACCTCCACAACCCAGTTATTGGGTAATACGATACCCCTTGGTAAGACTGGTTGTCTGACTTTCGGGCTTCTGACGACCCTTAACGACTGTTAAAGATACCCCTTTAAACATGTAGCTTATAAAACTAGTCGCAAAAATGCAAAACTACAAGAAGGTTGGGGTAATGCCAAGAAGACATGAAAAAAACGTTACTTTGTAGCGAAGTATCACGAGAAAACTTTAATACCTACTGACAGGCAACATAACATTTAATACAGACGTATAAGAGAAACTAAGGGGAACGAGTTTATAATAGTCTACTCTGAGTGTCTTATTAAGTAGGATAAGTACAAAGTAAAACTTTAATTGCCAGATCGGTGGAAAGTGTGAGGTCGGTATAGTACTAAGATAGTAGCGATAAGAACAATATAATTTCGCACTTCGGACGGCCATAGTAGTAAGTTCAGTTGGCGCTGTTGCTAGGAAAATCCATAAATAGCAATAAGATAATCATTGAGATATGATATCGTAAACGGTGAACAGTCGTGTGCTATTAGGTTGACTTAATCTTGAATTAACATGTGCGAGTATCTTTCAATTTATCGATGGGAATGTCCTGAGGCGACTTTTGTTGTGAAAATCTTCTTAGATCATCACGGAATGGGTGAAAAGTCTCGAAATTTAAATGATTTTGATTTTGATTATAAAATGCAGTAAATTAGGTGAACTATCAACATTTTGGAAAATTGTAAGGGACTGCCTAGTCGGTTTAGTGGTCGCAAGCGCTACTGCTGAGCATGAGGTCCTAGGTTCGATTCCCGGCTCGGATAAAGTGTTATTTGATTTTTCCATCTGGAATTCCAAGCAACCAGGAGTCTGGATTTGTGCCCGGTGTACTACAGGCCCATCTTTGCCTTACTCTTTGGGAAAAACAGGTGGTGTTATTTTATGTAAAGGGTAAAAACATAGTGAAACTTTGGGTAGATCCGCTCAGCAGGGTTCCTACATTGGGAGCTGCTTGTGCACTTTGGGTAGATCCGCTCAGCAGGGTTCCTACATTGGGAGCTGCTTGTGCACTTTGGCTGTTTGTTGCTGAAGTGAATAATTAGAATTAGGCAAAACAATATTTCAGAAATTAAAAAGGTAAGTTTTTGAACTGAGATAAAGGGAAGGAATTTCCTTGATTTGACATAGTTTTAAAATAATTAAAAAATTAAAGTCTGAGAATAATTATTCCTTGGAGTTGCACAAGCGTTTGCACCCAGTAGCTGGGTTGTGAAGGTCAGATATGCAGTCGCTTCATGTAAAATACTGGTATTCAGCTACATCCGGTTAGACTGGAAGCCGACCCTAACATAGTTGAGATAAAGGCAAGGTAGATGATGAGTCGCACAAGCGTTTTTGGGTTAGAATGATATGTCATCATGGCAAAGAAAACGAGTTTACTCTGACAGCTTATAATTTTAGATTTGTCCATCCTGTAAGCATAAAAAATATGAAGGTACATAGTCAATATA
Source organism: Apamea epomidion (assembly GCA_947507525.1). Lineage (NCBI taxonomy): Eukaryota > Metazoa > Arthropoda > Insecta > Lepidoptera > Noctuidae > Apamea > Apamea epomidion. Next base: position 20,847,808 of record OX382225.1, on the reverse strand, counting down.
AAACTTGTTTGTCCACATGTTATAGGTACGATAAGCAGGTGAAACACCCATCTTTTTGCTTTTATATCTTTTACTGTACCGTGGAAACCGCGGCTGTAATTATGACCAATAAATATAAGCGTCAATACATCACTATCAATTGAAAAGATCTAATAAATATTGTGAGAAGTCCATTCATTTGTATATCCTTTATTGGTTACAATTTAATTGATTGTAATTGCCTTGTGCCACATGTTGCAGGGGAACAGTTGAGTCATAAGATTTGTGAAATATCTGGAGATTTGTGCCACGTTTTTTGTAAAACATTTGACCACGTTTCAACCACGCCTATCGTGTTTCTCAGCTTGGGGTCCTGGACTCCTGGGTTCACTTCGCAGATCAGGCAAAGTATTATTGAGTTCTTCCATAGGAATTTCTCAGTAGCAGCTCAGAGATTGAAAGTTACCGTGCCTCGGAAAGCACGTAACCCGTTGGTCCTGCGCCTGATCTCTCCCCGCTCGTGTTGGATTGCCGTCCCATCGGACTATGAGAGTAAAGGAAAACAGAGTTCACCTGTGTTTGCGCACACACTTGTGCACTATAATATCTCCTGCGTACACCTGTATATTTATTTATTTATTTTGCTACATGTAAAACACTGGTTAGTAGTAGGCATGCATTCAAATTTCATGACACAGTGTAAAAACATGTACCCTGTAAGGCCACTGCAAATTGTACATAATACTTATTATGATATTGATTCTAATTATTACAATTTACATTATACTAAACACTAACAATTAAATATATAATCTCGGTTGAGATTCGTCGGGGAGGATTTATTGTGTTGTTGTGATACATATTATCAAAATCACCACGTTCATCAGACAGACTGGTGTTCGCAAATAACAGACCGAAGGATCCTGCTACCCATTCAATCGATATCACTTGCTGGCAGTCCTTACAACCTTAATCCCCTTTCTGTTAAAGAAGAACTTATCTCGCTTGTGGTCACAGATAGGACTTTATACAGTCTAGCAAACTCAGCCACAAAATCAGACAGCAATCTTTTTGTAAAAGTCTCTTTAAATATTAATATAGCCGACATCTCTTAAATAAACTTGCGTTTTTGAAATCTCTGCAGCATTCATATAAATGGAATTCTTTCTACAAAAGAAAAATCATTTGACTCTCTCTTTTCAAGTCGCTTAATACTTTTCACACTGCATTACACATCTTGCGACTCGATCTCACAAGATTTAAATCGTTGAATACATCTCATAGATGCATAGATCCATAAATTAAAGAAACTGGTTGTCGAGTCTAAGGATAACGCCCATGCTTGGTCGCTCGGTTGCTAGGTGCCCCTACGATATAAGTTGGAACGCACCAACCGGTTGAAGCTTTTTAAATAAAAATCGTAAGTATTTTTACTATAATACTTGATATAAAATGACGACGGCTTAGGGGATTTTCCACTTACCTATTTGTTTGTTAGATAAAGCATGTTGAAGTTCGTTAGTTAAGAAGATGTTTATATCATTTATTTTTGCTGGATACATATGAGATTAACATTTACATTTAAAACAAGATTATTTTTTCTGTCTTTTGTCAATAGATGAGCTTCTCCCCCCCGTTCCCTCACCCCGTCACCCCGTTGCATCGCATAGCCTGCGCGAGCTTACTTCGTGTTCCCTCAGCGTTTTTTCTAATTTCTTTGTTTCTGCTCGGCTTCTATCCCAGCGTGATGTTAAGTAGCTTAAACCCTTCCTCAAGATTTGCAAATCCGACTGGTAGTTCCAGAGATTAGAGCGTTGAAACAAACAAACCCTTCAGCTCTATTATTAGTATACTATAGATCTGCTGCTTTGATGATATTTCGGCAGTGTTGCTTACCTGGAACAATTCTTTTAAAAGAATCCGTCAACTTACCTACTGCCAATGGTCCCTAATACAAGGGTCCCTAATACAAATACTGGGTCTTTACCATTCTACTATCACCAACGCATTAGCGAAACATAGTACTTATCAAACAGAGTAACAGTACTATCTAAGTACCAAACCTCCGTTCTACTTCAATTTCAAGTTTTTTATCATCCACATCAATCATGGTCGAAACATACTTGACAAGCTGAGCCGGAAAGCCGATTGATTTACAAGACCATGCTCTTATAAGCAGGTTGTATTTAAACTTCTATTTGAGGTCGTTCAACTGAGTCCGAAACACATAATAGATCTGTGTGTACTTTTAAGCGGCTCTTTTTGAGATGGTGGTGGGTGCTTATGGAGTGTATGGTTTCTTTAAGAGTGGTATAAGATACGCAAATCTTGGTCGTCACTTTAAGGCTTAACTGGGAACTACGGGTAAGTTTTGATTAACTTATTGGACAATAAATCAATCTACCTCGTGTTTTTCAAACTAAGTTAGGGTCGGCTTCTTGGATAAATAAAATTGTATATAATAAGTAGATTTATTTTTTTGGAGAGTTTTGAGTATGAATGTAGATGGCTATAAGAGTAGTAAGGCCAAAGAAACGATAAATTGACTGTGTGAATGATGATAGGGTTACAAAGGGGGTGACTACCGAGATGACGACTAATAGAGAAGTGTGGAAGAAAAATACATGTTGTGCCGACCACGAATAACTTGGGACCAGGGCAGGAGAGTGATGATGCTGTTTTATTTTATGTATTCATTTGGTAGATAGTGTTTATAACCCAAGCCCTAATACTTTTGAATCGCGACATATTTGCCAAAAATGTAAACAAATATGAGTTTAAATAAAAATAACTTTAATTCCTACACAATAAAGTTCAGTTTACGCTACAACTTTAATCATTTTTTTTTACTTTTTCAATAGTGCTAGTCACTCTGAAATCAACTTAATTACCATTAAAATAAAGTTGACATTTGTTTAACTTGAAATAACGTCAATTTGAAACATAAATAAAATTTGAATATAGCTAAATACTCCTAAAAACTTTAAACTATCAAGCATTTTGTCATCTTAATTTCAGATTTTTATTAGGTTTCAGGATCTGACGGTTCACTTTGCAGCTAGTCTAATTTCTTCACGTGATGTGGTAAGTAACTATCCAGTTTTATTCATCGCTTATGTAGCTTCGAGCTCATTGAAGTCCACCTACACAAATAATTTCAAATATAATTACGTAGGTGGTAAAGTAGCCTGGGCTGTAATGTAAAGGAACATCGAAGAATTTCTCTTCTAGCAGTTTGATTACAACATACCAGTGTAGGTAGAAATAGGTTCTGTAACTGCAAATTATTCCAAATACCTATTAACTTTACGATTTATCGACTACTTTATTGACTTTTCGTTACGGGTAGTCAGGAGCCTGAAAGTCTGAAAACCAGTCTTACCAATGGGTCTTGTATTACCCAGTACCTGGGTTGTGCAGGTCAGATAGGCAATCGCTTCATGTAAAATACAGAAGGCCAATTCTCGTACATAATTTAAAACGTTGAAAATCTAGTCGCAGTCTCATCTCGGCGACAAACAAATGTCAAAAACTTGTCAAAATGTAGGGAAATTAGAGGTATTTTTGACAGATTGAGACTGAGATCAGACTGTGAATGATCTTAAAATTACGAGAATTACCCCTCTGGTATTCAGCTGCATCCGTTTAGACTGGAAGCCGACCCCAACATAGTTAGGAAAAAGCAAGGCAGATGATGATGATCTATTAACATTATATCATTCTCGTTTCATTATCTATATCTATGCATACTAAAAAAAAAACAACAAAAAAAAAACTATAGAAAAAGTTATACGTATAAAGTTTGTTCGTTTGTTTGTTTGAACGCGCTAATCTCACGAACTCCCAGTTGGATTTGATAAGTCCTTTTAGCATTTGATAGCCCAATTCTTGATAAAGGCCATTAAACATCACGCTAACTCGCTTAGGAGGCGAGCAAAAAGAAAAAAAAGTAAGTACGAACGCTAATTTATTGCCAGTCGTATTGGTTGACATTAAAAGGCATCTTTGGAATCAATGACTAATAATTCAAAACTGTCTTTAATTGCCCAGCAATGCTCAATAAAAATTAACCCTAACTGAATAATCTCATAAGGATTCACGAGAACTAACTGCTTTGCATGCGGTGTCAACTGCAACTGCAAATAAAGAACCCTTGGCCACAGACTACTTAGCCAACAGACAGCCAGCTTCATATCTATGTACCTTGCTGAATGCACCGTGATATCGAAGTATATAGTAGCTATTAAATTGTTATTTTGTATCGCTTTTAACCGAGACAACAGTAATTTGGAAGTGTCACTTACGTTAAGTAAAAATATAATATCGATAGTTTTAAACCTAGAGAGAGATCAGAAAGATATTTTTTTAAAATTCTTATAGACTAATCAATAAAAAATCACTCGTAGGCAGATTCAGTTGGAAGAAGAGGGAGACATAGATGGCCAGAATAAAGAGTTTCGGATTATAAATATCGATATTTTATTTTGACTTATTATAATAAGCGGAATAAGTAATAAGTAATTTCTAATCCGATACCATAGGGTGTGAACAAAGTGAGAGAAAAATCTCAAACGGTTTTTCTCACGAGAAAAGCAATTATATATCGCAGTGAGAACATAATATGATGCTTGGTCTTTGTAGGATCTGTAAGTCTGTGCAACCACGCAATATCCACATACATAGGTAAAACGGATATTGTTGACGCGAAAACTGATGTGAGTAGGTACTAAGAATTTTCCTTGTCCGTGACGGAGTTCTATAAATAGGTGTGATATTAATCGGATTACGTACACACGTAGAATACCATGCGCTATGGTCATTATGCTCCGGTTCAAGCAACTGTGTAGTGTTTGAAATGTGGTGGTCTGTGGTGGGGGCTGTTGGGCTGTATAGATCATTTCGATATGTTTTTTTTGCAGTGGGTAAAGGTCAAACCATTTTGTATTTCAGTGAACTTTATCTAAGGAGCATCTTATCATAAACATATTCACGGTCATAAAAAGGCTCCTATGCAGTAGTGGACGGTAGGACGGAGATAAATCGTCTTCACATATAATTATAAACAAAATATTGTAAATCATTTTTAAAAGAGTAACGGTAGAGATTCTTGCCAATTCTTCGCCATGCGAAACTACCTTTTGCAAGGAGCGACTAGAGTCAGTTTAAAAAAAAAAATTGACGTTGAAATGTACCTTTTATGTGCCTATTTAAAATAAATGATTTGACTTTGACTATGATAAGCTGCTTCTAAAATCTAAAATGAATTTATCCGTCAAGCTACAATAACTAAATTATGGAAACTCCATAAACGTTCAATGCACCAAGTCGCTCCGCTATGAGGAATGCATTAATTTCCATCATTAGTAGGTAAACACAATGCTAGCGTACTTGTGTTTCCCATAAGATTAGAGGTGCTTATTAATGTCTGCACGCTAACTGATTCGGGTACGCTCGCCCAAAGCATTATGCTGTCAAAGATGACCAGAATTGAGATAAAACCATTTACACGTGCTGTGTGGTCTATTCCAATGGTGATTTGATTAGAAAAAGAAGAAATTCCTACAACTTTTTTTTCTATTCAAACATCAAATTACTGAGATTAAGCACTGTGACAACGGAAAAACCATAACATACATACTTTTCTTTGAGTCGGGTAATAACAGCCTCAAAGCCTTACCTTTCCGTACATTCTAAGCCAGCAGAAAACTTACTTCAATAAATTATACATTTTCTTTCTCAATATCTGCGGCAAATTGGAAGGTGAAGCAGGCTTGGCTTCGGCTATAATCGGCAAGTTTCGTGATAATTCGTGAGCCGCGGGCAGACCGTGTGGCTAATCAGGAATCGTGGGTGCTTGACCGGATAAGTCTGTTATATACTGATAGGTGCTTGAGATTCGGTGGAAATTATTTGGACTTGGATGTACTTGTATGAGCGGGATTTTTTAATATGAGCTGATTAAATAGTAGGTACCTACGGAGAGGCCAGGAGTAGTATCCTCTAAACATCACTACGAAACTCGAACGATGTCGAGGTGTGAATTCGTGGTGATGGCGAATTAGATTTTGAACGTGAGAGGTCATTTGAGTGAGGTTCTAGTTTTACACAATAGTAAGTCCCTCCTAAGTCTACAAAAAACATCATTAGCATTGTACTGTGGAATTCATGCTCATTAGGAAACCTCTTATCAAACCTTATTTAATCAGTACCTATAAATATTTAAATAAAAATCTTATTGGTCGTTTACCGATTATTATAATCCTAAACACTCCAGTCAGTCTACACATCCACTTAAAATAAACAATTACCATTTTCCCCTGAACTCTTCGATTAGCACCAAGAACTGGCATAACCCTTAAAAGGTACACATTGTGGTGACATTCCACCGTTTATCTTAGCGGCTCCTAGCTGGCTGAGGAATTTACATCGATTACAAATACCTACCGTTTGTATGGACGTGTGAACTCGCTAGTACTGACAAGTACTAGTATTTGCGAATGCTGTGAAGAATCGTGAATGTGTGGGTTATTATTAGACTTGCTATTCTGGAAACGAGCTGATTGGTTGTAACCGGGCAGTAATGAAGTGAATTGCCATTTAAGGGTTAAAACCACTGGGTAATGTCGTAAACGGTGATTGAGGTATTGTAACATCCTGCCGGGGTAGCGGGATCGTCCGAAAGGGTTACCGCTGCCCTGGTACATAAAGGGCTAAGGAAGGAACACGGGTGGGTTTTAGTCAGTAAGAGTTTGACACTCCCTTCTGCTCCACCCAGAGCGGGAGGGGTCATTTGATGATTTCCCATCCTGAAAAAAAAAAAAAAAAAGGTATTGTAACATGATTGCAAAGGAAAGTTGCTTTCAGTATTCTCTTTGAGTGCGGTTAACGATTAGTTGATATGAGCAATTTCTGCCAAATAAATACATATTTATTAAACGTTAGTCAAACGATGTTGTCTGCATATCCATTACCCATTGCTGGTGACTCCATGTCAGCCTATTTGGTAAGTTAGTAGATATCCTTCCATAGATATCGAGAGATCTCTCTTTAAGTATTGATCAACTGATTGTGCGAATCAACGACGAGGTGATGTGTATTTAAAATCGTAAATGTCAGAAGGCCAATTCTCGTAATTAAAAACGTTCAAAATCTAGTCGCAATCTTATCGCAGAAAGAAAGAAAATGCATTTATTTGCGGCAAATATGCGACAGTCAATGTCAAAAACTTGTCAAAAATGTTGTGAAATTAGAAGTATTTTTGACAGATTGAGACTGAGATCAGACTGTGAACATTCTTAAAATTACGAGAATTGCCCCTCAGGTTGTAGTCGTAGTAGGTTGTAGCGATCTCTCTCACTGATTGCGATTGATGACGGTAGTAAAGAAGCTGCGTTTTTTAAAAAAGAGGAGGATACATTTCGTGGAACGTTTTATAAAGCCGTTTATTTGTTAATCGAATATCTAACTAAATGCTAACGATACTTAACATTTCCTGTGTTTGATGCCTTCAGTTGTATAGTCATTCGTAGTGCCTAAGATACCTATCAAAATACACACGATTTACTTCGATTAGCATTGGATACACTTGAAATGCACGGAAATTAGAAATATTCTATTCCACGTTCGTACTCCTTTCGCCTTAATTGCGTTGGCGCCACACAGTAATTAAACCTGAATTTTCATACCGACGTCCGTCAAGCGGACCTAGACAGTCCAACTATTTTAAGACACAACTCTTTCGAAACTGGTTCCTCAGTACAAATGAGTATTTTTAAACCTCAAAATAAACCACCGCACGTTTCTCGGTGAATGGCAAGTATGCAAGTAATTTCATACCAACGGAGAAATAGTAAACTCGACGTAAAATTCAGCCGCTAACCTTGAACGGAGGTGCCAACTGGCGCGAACTTGTTGCAATGGTAATCATAACTCTGGTGGTTTAGAAAACCGGTTATTTCAGTGCCGTGAGACCGCCTGAAGAGGTTGGACGTAATTTATACAAAATTAGTGCATGAAATTGTGTTCGCAGCGCGTTCGCGAAATAACCGCGGCCCAAACCGGTTTCGCGTTCGAAGAAAGCCGCCATTGTGGGGCGGCCATTACGAAAATTCGGCCATGTTTGTTTCACGGCGCAAAAACGCGGCAAAAGTGAACGATCTGTCTAGTCGCGGTTAGAGACGTCGTGTCGGATTCAAAATTCAAATTCGAACAGATGATTCGGAATAGTTCGTCCGAGTTCGTCTGTCGGCGTGAATAACTTGTGGTTACATGTCAGAGGCGTTGGCGATGGATAAGGCCGGTAACACAGTGGACAGGAAAAGCGAAACGCTTCAAAATGAGGTAAATTTTTATAGCAAAAGACTAATAATTAACCACCAATGACCAGATTATTTTTTTGCCCGTTAAACTTTTGAAAAAAAAAACTCAAACTTCAGGATGCATATTTGAATGTAACGAACTTTATTGTACGTTAAATGGTGGGGGGTAGGTAAATGTGTAGGTAAGTCCTATGTTAATGGTATATAATGTTGAACACTTAGGTAACCTACACCTCGATGTGTCAGGGTTTGACTTGGAATACTTCTACTCCTAATCTTCTCTCTTCCAATACTTGCATGTTTATTTTGAAATCAAGTAGGTAGGTATTTGTTTTATACACCCTGTTGCTAAAACTGTTGTACTCGCTGGAATTGAAGTTCTTGTGTTGTTTCACTTTGGAGCAATACCAACCAATCCAACATTGTCGGTACCTCGGTTCTTTCTCAAAGATTCGTCTAAGTCCAGTCAAAACAAAGTTCATGTCTTTGTTATTTGTTTATCGCGCCGCGTCCGCCTATGTCATGTGTCGGGGTCATCATGAGCTGACGTCATCAGGCTCGCTGGACCAATGAGGGCGCGGGGGCGCGCGGGGTGCGCGGGACGCGGTGCGGCGCTCGCGGCCAGTCGCGGCTCTCCGCCGCCCAGTGCGAGCCGCACGCGCATCAGTGAACCTCATACCTCATGAGTACCGCAGACCGCACGCCGCTCCCTTCTTGCAGCGATCGGACAGGGAAATCTGAGGTTTTACTTCAGACCTTCATAGGGAGCGTAGCCTCCTGCGTGCGGGTATCAAAAGACCTTTTTATTAGACACTTTTTTACGCGTCACGCTTGAAAGGCACTTTTCGTTTTACTGCCAGGGTTGCGATCGTGCGGTTTTTCGGAGCTCCGGATGCACGGATCAACATTCGGATCCCGGGTGAGTTCTTTTTCAGTTACTTTGTTTAGAGTAATAAGCGCGACCGGTTTTGTAACCACTCGTAGATTAAACGGCGGCCGGCGAGGAAACCGCGCTCGCCGGCCGCCGTTAATCTTTGTGATCTGACTACCGCCTATTTTGTAATTAGTACAAGTAATTTCCTGTATACTTTAATGAACTAATTATGAGTTTATGCAATGTATTCAGATGTTTAAGATACGAATTTAATGTTTCCTGGTTTTTTTATATAGCTGGGAAATATTTATTCACCAGAATTTAATTCATGTCTTTGATATTTTTTCTCTCTTTCCTTCAACACGATCTTTATGTATAGAGATGTCAGTAGGCGGCTTATTAACATCTCAACCGCTATTTTTGAGAAAACAATTTTCTTGAGACATCCTAATCTTCTCAAAAAGAGAGACTTTTGTCTCATCACAACTCAAAGCGAAGAATCTTGTTCTATTCAAATCTAATTCTAAGACGTAGGTATACATCTAAGCGGTACATAGCATATGTGGGTTTTTTGTGAGGCATTTACATCCGGGTTCGTTGTCTGCGCCGCCCACCGCAGGCCTTGACCGCCGCGAACCCGACGCGGCAGGCACGACTCGGCCACGACACGAGCACGACACGACACGACTTATGTTCGGCAATTGGATACAAAGTTTGTGGTTTTCTTGATAAATTTTTAGAAGTTAGAATATGGGTTTAAAAAGTTGATTGTATATATGTAGATGCTTGTATACTTTGTCAAATTAAAAATGGCGGCGTTTACAAGATAATAATCTAAGTCTCGTCTGGGAAAATGCTCAAGTAGGTAGCACGTAAGTACGATGAACCAATGTTCAGTTAGTTACGCCTCTTGAATAACTTTAGGCGGCAAATAAAAATGTTTTTGGCATTGAACGTTGCTTTCGACTCCCACGCATGAAATAATGAATTAGCATCTACACTACATATTTGATTCAGAGGCTGTTAATGTTAAAAAAAATATTACACAGCAGCAATACTTGCATAAAATTTAATAAAAATAGCTCATAATTTATGACGAAAACTTGTAAAATACTCAATTTCTTGGACGTGAATAAATAAATTAAACTATACTAGTATTAATAATGATGACGTAGTTACGCGTTGATGTCTTTTATACCGGCCGGGGCGATTAGCATCCAAATTGTAATATACGGAGTTAATAATACCAAATTCATGTTTTAAAAGAATATTAATGCAGAGGAAACAGTAGATAATATGTTTAGGAGAGATAATAATGTTATAAAATTATTGACAGCTGACAAATATTTTAACTTTAACGGAATTATTAATAGGCCAAATTGTTGGCTACTATTATTCATGAATTATAATGTTGGCTGTTTTAATAGAAAGGATGTAATAAAATGCGTGGTCTAGTTGCGAAAGGTTTTGGCGTGGGGCCAACAGGAATACCGAGCGAAGTCTGTCAGTGTGGAAATGTTAAACGTACATTTTCTTGTAACTTTATCATTGGAGTTAAAAGCTTTAAGTTGGGAAATTGGCTGCATGTTGATCTAGGGTTAAGTAATAAGTAACTCCTACTTAATAGTATGAGTATCTTATTACTTGAAACTTCGTAAATTAGTTAATGCTTGCAATTTTAAGAACAGAACTTAGTGTAGATACTATTGAAATGATTAACTTGAAGCACCACTAAAGTGAACTATGCTAAGTAAATTTTGTTAGAAATGCAAAAGATTTACTTTCTAACAAAATCTTTTTAAAGCGATTACTTAGTAGCGTAAGATTTTAACGAAATTATCCTAAAATACAGTTTCAATTATCTTTAACTATCAAAAATGATATAATCATTTTTGATTCAACAATCAATATTATTAACGAGATCTCAAGAAATACCCACCGAAAGCCTATTTCTGCCTCTCGGCTGATAATATGAAATATTTCTCTTTGAGATTTTAGTTTTAGACTACTCACCTTTGATTATTATTTTCACAATTATATAAGATTTTCAAGAAAATTTTGATTATTCAGATACTTAAATTTTTCGTCAAAAAATTTCACAAATAAGAATCACATAGTTTTTTATTTTTATTTCCGGCTTCGACTACATAAATTCGTTTAGATTTTAATTGAAATTCCATTTGCGCCCTCCATATTACTAGAAAACAAAAACTTCTATACATAAACCATCTTACGAAATACTACATGAAGGTATCTTATATATAATGTGAAACTGATGATGTCGGAGCATGTCGACACCAGACTTCACTTACAAATATATTGCATTTTACGTTGCACAACCTTTATTAAGGCAAGTTTCCACTTATGTAATAACTGCCACCGAAATGGGGACAGATATGTAACTAATTGTCTGTAATTGGCTAAGAGATTTTGATCTTGCGTCAGTGTGATGCGTCTTTTATTGTTTTTGGGTAGTTTTAAGAACATGTGGGTTTTCCAAAAGTACGGTTGGGTATAATATAAGAGTCTCGTGACTGACAGAGGTACAACGTATTATAAAAACCACAAGCAATGATAGCATAAGATAGGATCTAGAGGTGCTCTCCGTGCATTAAGAAAAGGTTTTTCCGAAAGTTTACTAAGGCCCGCATTATACAGAACCTAACTCAAGACTCAAGCATTACTTAAAACTAGTTTTCACCAATCAAATGGCTATAAACTAGTTTTCACTAATGCTTGATTCATGAGTGAGCTTCTGTGATACGGGTCTTAGTCTTCATTTTATTAGGCAGTACGTGTTATTATATAATAGGTATTCCACTCGCAATATGTGTCTATGTCTTAGTCGTCCAGTAACACAATCTGACGTCATCGCCAACTAAAAACCAATGAAAAAGCTCATGCTACTCAAATTCTAATAACCATTAGCGTTTTTTACAACCACATTCAATAAACAAGCTATAATAATACTGCAGTGCAATACCCTTTGCCATAACAGCCTCATCCTAACCAATTAACACACTAAAATCGATTAGCACTTAATTAACTCGTTTCATCAATCAAGACGTTGAAAAGTTCTTTTAAATTAAGAAAATTCTTCACTTACTCATTGTTGAAGCTAATAATATTCCTGGGGCGGTCGACGCTCGATGTGATAGAATTCAAATACCTATTTACATAGTCAGCGACCGTGAATGTATGTAAGTATCATTCACAAGTGACGACCGTGTGAATCCTGTTGGCTGAGAATGCGGGGGCAACATTTCAAGCATTCGTGTGTTAGTGGCCAGGATTTTTGATATAATTATGTTCCGACCTTTTTTCTTTTGGATTTATAGCAGGAATATAGAACGAAATAGGTGTGTTTGGAAAGTAGTACATAAAATCCTGGCCACATAAAAAAATGCTTCATGTATTTTTTTTATAACTAGCTGCGCCCCGCGGTTTCACCTGCATAATTTTCGATCCCATGGGATAAAAATCTGTTAAAATGTGTTAATCCTGGTTATAAACTATCTGTGTGCCAAATTTCATCCAAATCCGTTCAACAGTTTTGGCGTGAAAGAGTAACAAACAATTATCCATCCATCCATACAAACTTTCGCGTTTATAATATTAATAGGATAATACATAATACCAGCTTATTACTGGTCATCTGCAGGGCAAAGGCCTTTTCTCATACAGATAAAGCACGAAGAATTTTTATGTTGGTGAATCGTAAAATAATGTTTTAAGAACATTAAACGCCAAATAGAAATTCATCATCATTCTAAACAGAAAGTAGAATCAACGCTTTTCCTTTTTTAGTCATACATGTTAACTACTTAGCTATTAAAACATGCACAATAACATTAATGTATATTACAACAATTTCAACCATCCAACAGTATTTTGATAGTCGAAAACATAGTCCGTCCGTTTAATTTCATGTTAAAATTATTAGTTTTTTTATGGATGCCGTATCATTGTAAAAGACGAAGGCTAAGTTTTAATATTGCTGTATACTTGTATATGTACATATTCATAGTTCACACAAGAGTTTAATGACCGCTAAAGTACATAGCGTTTACATTTTAGTTTTATGTGATTTTCACGGGTGTGTACCGAATAGTGGGTTTTACGTCCTTTGAAAGTTCAAGACCTCGTTTGGCGAAGATGTTTCTTGGTGTGCCGCCAGAGAACTGAGGAATTGGTCGTGTATTTTCTCAGTAACATTTGAGTATCGTTAGCTTCGGGCTGAGACTACCGTTTGTCTTTTGTTCTATCTTTAGAAACCTACAGTTTAAGTACTTATGTTGTTTCTCATTTCTCGATATCTATGAAATATCGTCTTCTCAAATTCATTGCAGTGTTTGATTATATTGTTGTTCTCAATGCTCAAAACTACACATTTCTCTCCATACGTCCTTTGTAACTTTAGGGATTTTACTGTTGCCGAAAACCCGAAAAAAATTATATACACATAAACTTACATGGGCACTTATGAACCGTCAGAAGCTAGGTGCACGGTTCCAATTGGTCGTTTCGTTTCTTATGGAGAATAGCCGCAAGAAACGACAAGGCTTCTTTTTAGAATAATTAGGTTTTACCGTGTTTAGAAACCAGTAGTATTTGTCTTAATTCCGAGCAATTCCTAAGGTTTAGATGCAAGATGACAGTCGTCTAAAGTAATATTGATATACAGCATCCAGTCAGACTGAAATCTGATCTCAACACAGTTAGGAAAAGGCTCGGATGTCAGCGATGATGACTAACTATTAGTTTCGCAATGTCGCAGTGTGACAGTGTCGTTAACCGAGTTTCGCAAGTTAATAGCGGCTCGATTCCTCTCTAATGTCTGGCATTCATCTCGATGTTTTGTGTACGTTAACTTTTCCTTTGTTTGCCGGAAAAAGTCGAATGGTGGCGAATGGAGCCGAACAGTATTCGTGAGGATTAAGATATTGTTTCTTAGTAGGTACGTTTTGTGTTTGAAAGTGTTTTCTTTCTTTTGTGATTACTAATTCGTTCATCTGAAGAGTTGTCGAGAAGATATCATTATTATATTTTCTTGGTTGAAACAGTGCATACAATGCTTAAAATATTTTTTTAAATTACCTAAGCTTCATTTGAGAATATAACTTTGAATCCTACTACTACTTCTACTGTTAGCCTGCATCATCCCACTGCTGGGCAAAGGCCCCATGACTTCCAGCTCTTTCGATCCAGGGCTAAAGTGAACCCTACTAATTCAACTTTACGTACCAATTTCGTACTATACTACAAACATCTGTTTATCATTCTAATATCTTTTTACAACCAGAAACGATTGCTCAGAGGAAGCCTTACTTTACAGTGCATTAACGAAAGTTCCTTGACTCGTACCTATTATAACTAAATTACCTCCTATTCATCCGGCGCGCCACAATCGCCGAACACTCGGACAACGGTTCATACATCATTATATTTCACACTTCTATTGTTCCTACAATATTTACTTCGCGCCAGTTAAGCCTTTCTGTCTCTCTGTACATAACAGTATTTTCGTCTGTACCTCAGGCATTAGTCATTTGGGACGCAGAATATGAAAGAATGAAAGGCGCAGTTTTTTCGTACAACGTATCAAATACTAAATGTACTTAAGGTCTTCTTATCGATTACTTTCTATGTTCAACTGAAAACACGAGGGGTTCCAATTAATGACACGGGATGATGTTAAGATACAAGTCTTAACCTGGACAGTCGTGAAACAGCAGCCTCCGGGTATGCACGGTCGTCTAAATAGGTCGTATAAATAATATACCATGTTTCAATTCGAATAAAAAGTTTCTTTTGTAAATTCAAATATTTGAGCAATTACGTCAAGTGAAGTGCCATCATTACACGTGTCCGCCATATTTGTTTTAACACTGAAACGCGTAAGTTTGTTACCCCCAGTGATACTTCTGTATGCTATTTATTTCGTGTTTCAACGTCTCACATTTACATAGTCAGTGACCGTGAATTTCTCGTGTGAAAAGACTCAGGCGTCGGAGCGTGCAGAGTTCTTCTATAGTTGATGTCCAAATTAAATTAGAACGTTCTGTGGTTGTTTTTTAAGGAGATCGTGTGTCGGATAACTTGTAAACCTAAAATCTGTATGTATTTTTGTGAATTCAGTGTTAGTTTGAATTGTGTTTGTGTAATATCCTGGGTCTATCGGTTAATTATAGATATTTCGGAAAATAAACGAAACTAGTTCAATATAACTTTATAAACATTGACACGTAACGGGTTTCCCCTGTACCCGTGTCTTAAATTAGACGCATATACACTCAAACTTGGAAAAACTATCAAGTGAAAAATGTGCACTAACTCGTAAACTGTATCAAATCGCAATTGCAACAAAAAATGCCTTTATTTAACGACGCACACTCAACATTATTCGCTAAACTTCTACGAAAAACATATTTGCATGTAATTTTATCCAAATTTATCCTGTCAGTGTGACATCGTGTTCCTTATAGCCACAAGAGCTCATTGTGAGTGCAGTCACGGACGGACCGCGGACGAGCTCGATATAGACATATCTACTTCATCGTAGGTACCTACTTGTTGCTCAGTGCGTGCCTGCTTTTGTGTGCTTTTGTGTGCTTTTGTTTTGTTAGAAAAAAATGGAAGTTTAATTTTTTGAGGAAATTATAATCGTGGAATTACGCCAAGCTACAAGAATCAAGTGAATTTGTAAATAATATATTGTGTGGGCTCAAAATTAAATAAAAGTTTCTTTACAAACTCCGTAAGGTGCAAGCAATCGGTAATTATTTGCATTGTAACACAAGGTGTTAAGTCTAGAAAGTGAAGTGTACGAATTTATAAAACTGGAAAACTGCAGTCATCAAGTTTTAAATCTTATTTTCTTCTATCACTAAAGAACCGAACTCCGGAGATAACCGAACGGTTTTACCGAATGGTAACTAAAATCCAAAAGAGACAACCAAATAACTGCGACGCTTTACTGTGCTTCACAAAAAACCAATAACAAAAAAAAAAACACCACTCGAAGAAGGTCATTTACTTCTTTTAACTTTCCAAGAAATACCTGTAGTACCATATTCATCCTCATTCTTCTCAAGTTCTTGGAGTACCCACTAAAATTAAACAAAGAGAAACAATTACACTTGCCTACATCCCTTTGGAAGTTTGAGTGAGATAATAATATTCTTTCGTGGAGAACAATAGTCGGTTTTATTTTTGACGTAACTAAAATAACTTTTGCGAAAAAGTGCGTGCGGTATTTTCTGTGAACGAACAGGAAAGTGAACTTCGATAAAAGTGTAAACTAAAAATAAAGGCACATTGAACTAAATTAACAACGTTTGAGAGTAACTAAATGAAAAAAAAAAAAACCAAGCGTGTAGCAAAACTGTCGTGATCGTGACGGTCGAAATGGAACTATTTTTTCGGTTTACTTCTTTTCGTCAAGTGTGTAGAGTAAGTTACGTGTGATAAGGAACTTTGTTCCAAAATCTATCTAATTTATGTAGATTTAAATCAACTGAAAACAAATTAACCAGCACCCTGATTGCGTCACATATTATCAATCTCAATCTGAATCATTTTGAAAGATATTACTAATCCATTGCTTCATATGTTTGAAAAATGTGTCTGCTGAACAACGTCAATAACGCAATGAATGTTGTTGAACTGTCAAGACGAAACCCATTGCTACTGATTGTGTGTTTACGCGGCAGGACTTTTTTAAGAATATTTTTTGGGAACAAAAAGTGGACTCAATTAAGTGTGTTCTTAGAAAAAAAAACATACAATCTTTGCAAGTATTGAATTACCTATAACTGTTGTGATAATGTTATATTTGCATTTGGCGTCACATCGCTTCACTTGTTTATTGAGAATTAAATGCTAAGAGATTTATATAATATTTATAATACCTACATTATGCATCTATTCTATGTAATAAACTATGACGAATATTCTAATTTAAATAATTATTATTAACCTACAAGAGTTACTGGCAGGACTTGGTGGAAGCCTTTGCCCAGTACAGGCGAAGCAAAAAAAAACCTACATAAAGCTTGGTTTTTTTCACGTCAGTATTTTAGTAAAAGAATTTTACCTTTACAGAATTAGGCATCGTACACACATCTCTTTATTCGATCGTAAAAAAAGATGGCCGGATAGGTATGTACCTACTCTTGTAATTATTTGAGTAAAGAAACATTTGCAAAAGTTAGTAAAATCTTTAAAGGTGAAACAAATCAATGATTTAAAAAAAAAATATGATTTCGACTTTAGTCCAGTGAAAACAATAAGAATTGTTTTATAATAATTAAGTTTCCTACACGTTTTATAACTACAGTATCACGATTGCTGGTTATATAAATAATTATGTACATTTATCATTCAGTCGGTATGTATATTAAAACTTAACTATACATATATACAATTTATCTAGATGACCTTGCTTTGCCTGTGCTTGTAAATAGTATATTTAATAAAAAAGTAATTAAGTGTTTTGATCAACATTTTAGCAGGGATTTGTTTGAATTTTGTTGCACATTTAATGGCTCATTCAAGTTTGTAGTTTATTTTTAAAGTTTATAATTAGGTAGGTAATATTTAGCAGAACATATTTTTTATAAATATATCTTCGATAAGATTATAGATAAGCGATGATAATATATTTCGTGTTTATCAAAACCTATTTTGATTATTATCAAGAAACCAAACAGTGGTCTGGTTCTTCGAAATGAAATAGGTAAGGTTATATTGCAACTTATAAAAACAACTATCTAGTATTTAAGTTTTTCCAAGAGGCATTGTTATAAAAACTTGTAAGTAAGGCCGCCTGTTACACCGCTCCGACTTATTTTTTACTGAGAAACTTCGTAACAGTGTCTCACAAAACTCAGTGTTTATTCAATCGTTTCTTTATTGAATCGATTCTAAGTAGGTAGTCGAGAGAATCGATTCAATAAATTTAAAAGCAAGTAATGGCGAATTTCTCTATTTAACTTGGGTAACGATACGTGAAACCGATTAAGGCAACTATTGTTTTTGACTCGAGTGGGTGGATCGATTGCGATGAACGTGGGAACACTAATCGATTTACCAAAATTAGCTTCAATGGTTTTGTTATTTGCATTTTGAGACTTAGGATTCGTCATTATGAACAGAAGAAGCTTTCATAGGGTCTTGAATAAAAAGGAGGTGAACTAATGGCAATAGCAATTTACTGATCATATACTAGATTGTTGTTTGTTTTTCTCCATTGCTTCGACTAGGGTACGGTTATTTAAAATGAATTAAATCAAGTTTTTCTTCAGACGTTGATAATACTGAGGAAAAACGTAATGAAATTTAACCAGGGCGTTTTCCGTAATATTTATTTTTAAGCAAATTAAAAAGCGTTCCAGAGAGAAGTCATACAAAGGGGTTGAGGATATCAAAACTTTCCCAAAGTTCCGGTTACTGCCAGGAATTTTTATAAGCTTCTTATACTCTTTTACGAGTATCTTTGGTCGCACTCAACCCAGTTTCTTGTTCCAAACTAATTTTCCCTCACAATAAGAATTCTGAGTACCCTAGCTCAATCACTCAATTTTTCAAGGCAAACGACATCAAACAGACCTCGTTAATTTAAGTAAATAACCCGAAATAATGATCAAGTTCCAGTACAAAAACCAACAAATCGTAACAAATCCCAAAAGTCGGTTTCGACCAATTAATTCGGAGACCGGACCGGATCGCAGGTACCTTTTATCTTCCCCTTCGAGCAGGTAAGTGTTCGGTCACCTGTCGTTTGAGAACTCTTCACATTGTTTTCGTTGCCCCTGCGTCGCCTTGGCAGACGTGCGGTGCGGGGGCCGGGGTAGCTTTTCATACGTTGGTCAGTCTTGTGCAGCCACCTGTGCGGTATACACGGTTCCTTTAGTGTGCAGTTGACGCACTGTTATTGTCTGCAGCCAGCTGTTCTTTTGAAGGTATTTTTTTTCTTGTACCTGTTGAGTGTGTGAGATTCGAAGTTATTGTAAGGAGTTTTTGTGTTATTGATGGTTTTATGATGAATGATGATGGAGGTTGTGAAGATTTATGCTGTGTCTCTTTGTATGGTCCTTTATGCAAGGTGCCAACGTATTCTCGGCTGATACTTGAAAGGAACCGTCTGATTTGTACAGTGATTTATTGGTTGTGATTCGTACTCTTGTGAGTTACCTGTTTTGTTGTAATTTTGATGCTCTTTGATACAACTGTCACTGATAATTATAATACAAAATGCAACCAGTCGCAATAAGTGGCGTGTCTTTTTGTCAAACGTAATCTCAACTCGATAAACTGACCTCTGATTCATGTCTGTGTGCCTCAAATCGCATTTCATCGTATCTAAAACGGCCATGATATTTCATAGTGCGCAGTTTCTTAAATCACACCACCCACCACTTTCTAAGGAAAATACACAAAAAAAATTACAAAAATCACCAGTCAAACAACACGAGCTTCTGGTACTTTTCCACGCTGTGGTTTACGCAAGACACGCAATTCTGTTCGCAACGCCTTCTTTCGCATCTGTCATGTCGATGGTGTGTTCACGGCCTTATTTGGCACCGTCTACCTGTTCTTGCTTTAGTTATTACACTGACACACCTGGGTACTGTAATGTGCAGTCGAGACTGTCTTTTGCTTTTGTAGGGTTGAAGATTTGTGTTTGATGTTCTGTTGTTTTGTTTGAATCTGTCTTTGAAAATGTTCCCTTCTTTAACTTCATTGACAACTTCTTCGTGTAAACTATCGTATACACTTCGTGGAACTAATGTTTTCAATGCAAGTAGGCATTAGTAGAGAAAATCCCACGAGGAGACCCTTGAAACTGTCTTTGAAAATGTTCCCTTCTTTAACTTCATTGACAAGTTCTTCGTGTAAACTATCGTATACACTTCGTGGAACTAATGTTTTCAATGCAAGTAGGCATTAGTAGAGAAAATCCCACGAGGAGACCCTTGAAAACAGATTGATGAAGAACAAGTTGGTTTATTATAAAATCCCTACCAGACTTGTGATTTGTACCTGCAACCCTAACGATACGGGGTTTTTTTTTAACAATATAGACATAGCTAGACAAGAGTGAACGCGGCCACACTAATTATACGCCAAAGAAAAAAAAACTTCCACTATTTAATCCATTGAAAACGAGTCGTAAAAAGAATCGCTTATACATTCAGAACGTTTAAAAAACTCGCCACAGCGGCTGATCACAGAAGAAGAAAAAGCACAGACGTTTTACTATTATGATAATGATGAATTTGTAATTACTTGTAATTGTGTGCGCCAATGCGGTGCGAGTAATGGCGCCAATAACGAGTATGAATGAATGAATCGATTATGGAACGTTGAATGGAAGAGTGAGGCTCAAGTGCAAGCGAATCGCGATTTTTAAAGGTTCTTTTTCATAAATTGACTCCAAAAACTTGTGAGGATGCTATAAGTTTTGGGTGGATATCTACTAGTGTGCACTGGGCCCGCGTGGTAGATTTCGTCTCGCTTCCTTTCACAAAGAAGAGCCCGGTGTCCCAGGAGTAGATGTGGGAGCGAAGGCTGAATATTTCAAAAGTGTGTGTCAAGTTATGACCAAGAAATTGAATCATAATAAAGCTCTGCATCAAAATAAAATAAATCCTATCGTTAAAATCTTTTACACAGCAAATACAAGTACTATCATCATAATTCAAAAAGCCACAATAAAACCCATTCATATATTCCAAGTCGAAATAACATCTTCCTATAAGCGCAGAATATTAAACGTAACCGAGACCAAAATAGCCTGGCATAGCCCCAGGCATTTCACGAACACGGCCAGTTATGGCGGCCGATGAAAGACTAGATAGAAAGGCCGCAGGGTGGTTATTATAAGACGGAAGTGCTATATCTTTATCTGCAGTGACAGGTATTATTGCGGCCCCCGGCTTAACTCTGCTTTTGTTTCATTTCAAGTTGGAGGCCTTTTTTTCTTCGCTTTTGTTTGTTGGTATCTGCGGGCTTTGTTCGTGTTTTATTTTAATTTGGTCGTGAGTGTTGTGATATTTTATTAGGAGTAATTCAATTCCCGTATGCACGTTCGCAATCTAATCTCAGTCTTAATCTGTCAAAGAAATACTTCTATTTACCTATTCTTTGACTTTTTACTTTACCTATTGAACGTTTTTAGATACTGGAATTGGCATTCAGGTATTCTGGCGAATCTCTCTGTAAAGTTTCCTTTCTTAATAATTGGTTTCAAAAATAACATTTGATATTTCGATAGCAAAGTTCTTTACAGCTATAATTTTGCAGCAATCTTTAGATACCGGTATTTTCGCGAGACTCCGCTTCTAAAAATAAAATTTTATAATTCAAATTATTTCTCAATCTGCCGAGACGGTTCAGAAATAGATACAATCCCCCCAACCAGTCCCCAGACATTTAAAGCTCTAACCTTCGTATACATTAAATAAAATGTAGATAGCATATAATAAGTCGCCGTTTACCAGACGGTCTCATTGTGTTGCACTGCGGGTATTAAAATATGAACCTTTGTGGCGTACCTGGAACTACAATTTACTGCCACAAAGTTACAAAATGTCATTTTATTTATTTCGTTGTGACGACTGCGTTCCTCGGAAATGGAAGATGAAAGTTTCTGTGAATAAGATGGTGTTTTTAAAGTGCAACTATTATGCATGCATATTAAGATGTATGCTTTCGTTTTTCAGTACTTAATATTATAAAGTACGAAAGCTATGACGATATTATGACAGTTCTTGACTCGAAGTCGTTGACTTGGACCGATCATAAATTACATTTGACATTTCAAACAATGTGTCACGCATATCCGTACGTGTTTCAAATCTTTATCGCGTTCGTCGTCAGTGTGAACCTCGCCTAACACCGTAATCAATGCAAACGGCCGTTTTCTATTATAATGTTGCCATAATATTATAAATTCAACCGAGTACGTTTACTACGAATTTTACAATCGGGAATACAAAATGCGAGTGGGTTCGTTTTCGAAATTTAAAATTTTTACGTGAGCTTTTTTACAATTTGTATGCAAGTCTGCGCTGGGTACCTTTTTAGTGCCAATTGGTCACAGATAACAAAAAAAAATAGGTTTTTTTCTATCTTTACTACAAAATCAATTGATGTAATTATTGTTAAAGCAATCTTTATTTAAAAAAAAATTGTCGCTATATGCTTTCGGGCCATTTGTAAAGTAATAAAAACCTGATTGATGTAGACTTATAAAATACCTACCACGTAGCTTAGAGTGGTTTTATGTGTATATGGCACTGGACTATCAATCATAGTCCGCAGTCTGTCAGAACTTTTTAGAACTTTAGTATTTAGTGAACGTTATAAATATTAATTTGGCCTCAACGGAGCGGAGTTTCTATTTTTTGGATAAGGATAACGTCGCGTCGCTTGTCTTTTGTTTTAAAGAAAATGTTTGTCCCCTCTGCGTGTGTAGGGGTCACAAACATTTTTCACATCATTCAAGTAGATAAGTAAATTAACAAAATTGTGGCCCGTGTCTTGTTGAAAATAAGCAATGTAAAGTTTTATTTCTTGAATAGAAATCTTAACATTTGTTTCTGTTATGTTAAAATCATTATTTCAGTTTTAATTTGCGACACGCTGAATTACATTTGAGATTGAAATATTTTTTAAATTGGTAAGTTTTTTGTTCTACTGACTAAACTGATCGTTGTAGGTATGAACTATTTCAGGCGTTACAAAATGAATTTTTGTAAAAAGTTAACTGCAAAGAGTTGACAGAAATCATTTTAAAGAGTTATTAAAAGATACGGTTTAAATTAATTTGTTTCACTTATAAAATGATTGATTTAGGTGTTTTAATAATAAGACGTTTTGGGCACCAATATTATACTTAAGTCAAGAGAATTTCTGAATAACTCTGAAACTTTTACAACAAGAAAAACAAATCAAATTGATCTTGCGCTTTCAAAGCCATTAAGCCATTGCTATCTCCAATTGCCACAGCAAATCAAGCAGAAAACTTCACAAAGACTTGACTCAAAGGCACAAAAGTGCTTGATTCAATCAAGTCAATCGTACAGCAGTTAGACTCAAATCTAACCACGCCTAAGGGTGTCCTGTTCGTCTCGTTGTAACCCGATTTATTTCGAACCGTAAATGGCTCCGATCAAAGAATGAACGAATTAATTTAATTTAGTTCATTCGTCGATCTCTTTTGATCTCCCGCGAACGATCTAAGGGAGTTGTAAAGAAATTTTAATTGGAAAATAATTGTGCTAGATTTTATTGGCTGTAATTGATACAGCCACTTACAATCCAATAAATTTTCCAAAAAACTGTTTGATGTTACGGCAAAGTAAAAAGATAAAAAAGAGGCTAAGAAACTTTTTACTGTCAATGTTGAGAATTTCATTGGTGTCTTTAGTGACAATACTATGCTAGCTTATATACTTTACTGTACGGTGGTATCCACATACATAGTACCAAAGGACCAATTTTTTTATCCATTGGTCCTAATAGTCCTCTTCCTGTCTTACAAAACCAAAAGATTCAAGCGTGTCAGATGCAGCGGCGAATCTCTAGATAAATTCAAAGAGTTTTTCGCTACTTTTAGTGCAGATCGGTCTGCGAACATAGACATGGCTGCCACAACCGGTCTGATAGCTTCGCGGATTGAATAAGCCATTACTAAAGTTTCTACAGCAATTACTAGTGCCCTTAAATGGCTTGGTCTGGTCGGCCGCATAAAATTTATATTGCACAGATGCTCGCCCGAATCGGACGGTTATTTCTTTAGTGTACACCGGTCTTTTGCGTCGCAGTTTACTGATATTTTTTTAAAGTTTTATTTACGACGTAAAAGGAGTTGAAAAATTAGGCTTTCTCGATTGAGATTTGACATGACTTTAGACCAAAAATTAAATTCAGAACCGACGATCATTTGCAATTAGCATTAAAATAGGGGTATTTTAATGCCAGTTGCAAATGATTTGCAAACATAACCTAGTTATTTTAAATTCTGCAGTGTAGCTACTCGTATCTCTTAGTCTCAACCTACGCAGAGGTCGATGGCTTGCAGCCAGCAGTCAGCGCGTATCTAAGCACTACAACCTACTTTCTCAACTTACTGCAAACTGGCTTTAAATAACCTGGCACGTAATAAAAAAATAAAATAAAATTCTATATTTAAAACTGCAGCAGTCGATAGTAGAAGTCCATTCCAGAAATATGAGGAGCATTGGTTTTGCAAGTCACGTGCACACGGGCGGATTGTCGTCGCCATGACTTGGTCTGACTCGGTCGTGACCACTCTCCTATCTTGATGTGGCCGACTAACTATGTCACTCGTTTCCCTGAACTGAACTGAATTTTTAATCGTGTTTTGTCGTAAAAATTGCTAGTGTGCGCTATGTCAGTACCTCTAAAGTATATGGCATTTTAATATGCTGTCTGCGTTTTATTTAACATATTTATACACATAAAAAAAACAATGAAATATTTTAATTTAATTAATCAACAATCTAAAATATGGCGTCGAAAAATTCCTCTGCATTTCTGTCGACTGGAAATGTGCCCAAAAGACTAGCGGCTTAGTAGTTTTTCTAGAGTTTAAACAATTAATTGTCTAAGTAATAAAAATAGGTAGTAACAATATAAATAACTGCCCCACGGCGTCGGTAAAATTACTTAGATAATATAACACTTATAAACAATATTGTGTTAATGTTTCCTCTATACCTATCTGTGTGTACTTATGTGTCTAACTATTAAATCGCAATCAATGTAACAGACAATGAAGTTTGAATGAATATTACAATGTAGAAATATGTTGAAGACTTAATAATTGAAAGTAACTATGTTAACCGTTATTTCAAGATCCTGCACCCTAATTGCGTAACACAATATCAATCTTAATCATTTTGAAGGATATTGCTAATCCATTGCTACTGAACAACGTAAATAACGCAATGAATATGGTTGGACTGTCAAAATGAAAGCCATTGTTACTGATAGTGTGTTGCGCAATTATCCAGCTGCTTCAATTCTTCTGTTTTATTTAAGGAATTTGTTGAGGCCGAGTTCATAATTATGCCCAATAACAAAAAAAAAAAAAAATTGTTCACCCCTAGTTAAAATCCTATTGTAACTCGGTTATCCATTACAAATGTAATCTTGGCCGGTCACCGATTTCAGTTTAAAATGACTCACCCAAGTCGCGGATTTTCCACAAATTGTCTTGTAGAAACTGCGTCAGTCATTTGTTACTCAAGCGAGCCATAACCAAGTTAGAATATGCTAATAGTTTTAGCGATAAATTAATGATGATAGAGACCCCAAATAGTGAAGATTCGCGTCATTGAAGACCATGAGAGAGAAGGCTAGATCTTAGTAACTATGAGGAAATTTTTATATATAAACTAGCTACGCCCCGCAATTTCACCCGCAAAAGTTTCGATCCCGTTGGAATATCGGGATAAAAAGTATCCTATATGTTAAACCAGGTTATAAACCATCTGTGTGCCAAATTTAATCCAAATCTGTTCAGCATTTTTTGCGTGAAAGAGTAACAAGCATCCATCCATCCATCCATACAAATTTTCGCGTTTATAATATTAAGTAGGATATGGTAAAACTTGGTTCCGTTTAAAGTAGGTATTTAAGTCCAGATGATATTAAAAGCATGTGATTTATATGGTTTAATTAACTAGCTTGTAGGTATTACTAATAGCGGGGTAATTGCGTAACACATAAAATGACTGTTGATTTTGAAAGTTCACCAACGTTCATTGCGTTATTAACGTTGTTGAGCAGACGAATTTTTCAAACCTATGAAGCAATAGATTCGCAATATCCTTCAAAACTCTCGGGTTATGAATAAGGATGCAGTTCACTATGAATATGTCATCAGATATTGACCGTTAGATTGGGCAACGTAAGATGTTTAAAAGCACGTAGGTGCTTAATAACCAAACAGGAAACATTCGTAACGTGATCAATTCATTTATGTATTCTGTGATTCCGTTTATGACTAGAACTGAATAGATTTGTAGTTAGGTATAGCAATTGCATCACCAAACGCCATCGAACGACATTTTGATTTAAAATTCAACCTAGGTGGTCTTCAAGGAACCAATGATTTAAAAAACGTATGAGGTAATACCCCAAAAAACGCGCAATTAATACTAAAACTAGCCTAAACATGTCCAATGTGAGTCAAATAAGTACTAAACACGTTTCCCATCACGTCTTCACAAGGCAATTCTGAAGAGGAACGACAAAAACGCGTACACGAGCGACACACTTGAATGCTAATGTCCGTCTGCCAATACCGAATTCAAATCATGTGTTTTTTAACACAATTCACGCGTACCAAAGGACGATATGCGTAACGGCCAATCACAGGCGTGGCTGTTAGAGTTCGAATTTGAAATAAAAGAAAATAAGCCAGTCATCTTTAATACGTTTTGATTTTCGAACAGTGTTGACTGGACAGGTGTAGGTACTTCTGTTTCTGATGATGGTGTCCGTTTTTCCATTGTCCTTTACAAAGGACATCTTGTTTTTTTATTCTTTTTTAAATAAGTTGGTAGGCGGCTGCTTTATATTGATTCAGGTCTCGTACAATACCTAAACAAGCATCGTTTCTATTAAATGAAAGATTTTTCTTAATGTAAGTTTTTTATTTTTAAATTATGTAATACGAGTATAAGTGGAATATTAAATCCTGATTATAGAATACAGTTTTCATACAAATGTGAAATATGACGATTGTTTGATACAGATCTATTTACATAGGTACTCAACATTATTAGAACAAAATTCAAAATACTTCTAAAACTTTGGATCCAGTATCCATTACTCATTTAAACCCATACATAATAACACAGCTGAAAGGAAACCACGCAATGGACAACGAAACCTTTAATACCGTCTCGTAAAACATAGTATGCAGATGTATTTAGCACGGAATTCACAATAAACAGAGACAAGGTCGTCAATGGCCGTTGGCTCGTCAGACTGACCTTCTAAGAGGCGACGGTTCCTTGGCGTGACTTCGTGCCTCAAGACTTTTACCTTTTTCGTGGCATTATGTCATTTATCACGTGGTCACGACTGACGGTCGTCGCGACAAAAAAAGTCTTGTCTTATTGTTTGGGAACATACTAGGTAAGGAATCTACAGATTGTTTGTAGAATCAACTAATGCGTATCAATTTCTGGGTGATATCATATGAAATATGTCATGACGTTAGTTCTTGACAATGTTATTACACTGTACCTAATAACGCTGATAGAAAAGTTTAATCAAACCAAGAAAATGGTTTGACACTAAAAATCTCAAGTAAAAATCCTTTACAATAATAATATTGTTCTATTCAAATCTAAAGGAAAGAAAATTCACCAATGACAAGCAAAAGATTGTATGCCGTTTTCCTTGGTTCACGGACAACCAGCTCAAGATGACCTTTCGACAACCATCAAGAGTCACTTCTTCTCACGTCACTTCAAAAGGATGTTGGAGCTCAAGATACAGTGGTGAATCTTTATTGTATAGTAGCCTGTCTACACAATTCCGCGAAGTACCTAAAGACGTTATTTACACAAGTCGTTCACTACAGTCTGTTCATAGTTATTTTAACTCTGACAGCAGCAATCTAATAGAAACCTTATTGTAACCAGAATAAAGAACACAATGATTTTGACAGACTTGTTAGTGGCAGCAACCCAACAGAAACCTTATTCGAATGAGAATAAAGATCACTGTGATTTGGACAGTGATGCAAAATCAGAGGTAAAATAACTGTGACAGGTCTTAAGTACTGGCCGGTGCAGCGGTGGGCTGACATATTTTTTTTATTTCTCTTTTTTTGTGGTCATGGTCGGACGATGTGCGGTTTGGTGGCAGCCAATAAAAGTATGGTAGTCGTACCTGCTGTCAGGTGCATGAGCTTGGTTTTTTGTAGGTGATGGCAGTTCATTTTGGGTTGCGGTAGTAGGTAGATCGATTATGTAGTCATCGAAAGATCTTATTATTACGAAAAAAGACCAGGCCCCAGGTGGTCAGGTATCTTTTCTGAAAAAATATCAAGTCTCCTAAGGTCATTTTTTTACTAAGTTTGAAACGTCAAAAATCAAATGCGACTAACTTCACCAACAACACCAACAACTAGTTTTATTTTGGCACATAACAAGTGTTTTTTTTTGTCAAAACTTTCTTTGAACTAAGACACACGGCCTCTTTTGTTTTTAGACGAATAAAGGTTCCCGAAAAAAAATACTAGACCGAACAATTATTGTAACAAAAAAAAAAAACAAGTCACGACCTCATTATAGTGTCCGCTTCGGAGGCTTTATAAAAATAATAAGTAGGAATAATTCGGCAGATGCTTGTGCTGACATTTAATTTTCTTATATTTATTTTAATTAAGTAGTGAAATACCCACCATTTCAGCATTGATACGACAGACAAGATAATTAATAAACAAAATGAAATTGGAATTCTTGTTGAAAATAATGTCTTCACTTTAGTTGAAGTAATCAACTACTGTCCGGAGCACCAAATTACACAGGAAATCAATTTCACAAAAATTCCCAAGGAAAAATAAGTACCAAAGCCTTAATTATTAACATCATAACGCAAACAGAGGGCCTCCTTTAAATTTCGAGATTGTACAAAACAAGGCCGAAGGTATCTTCAAAGCGAATTTTTGTTGCAAAGCATCCTGAGAGACCAAAGTTACTTCCCATTTGTAAATTGGACTTCCAATTTCAAAAATATTCTTTTTTTTAAATGCGTTGTCTAATAAAATACTGGTGATTCTGTATTCTCTTTGGCGTTTGATTTTTTTTTTCTGGGCGTGAGCGAGGCGCGTTTGTGCAGACAACTTTTAAAGTCAGTAAATATTGTTATTTTCATAAGAATTTCTGCTTTTGTTGTTGAGGAACATTAATAAATTAAATAGGGAAATATTTATGAGACTAATTTACATTTCAATTGAGACAGAAAACGAAAATTGTTTTGTGTCTCGTGTTAAACTATAGTAAGAATGACACTAATATGAGTTTTGTATGTAATTTCAGGTCTGTGGAAGTTGCGGTCATCGAGACAGACACACATCACGAAGAAGGAAGAATTGCTGCAGAGACTTCAGAGAAGAATTATCAAGCAAAACAGTTCTTGAAGAAAATTAGGAAAAAACGGAAGAGAAGAATGAAAAAAGAAGATTCATCCGAAGTTAGAAGATTTTTAATGGAAGAAAGAAGAAGTAGATAGGTTAATTATCTTTGGTTATCTAGCTGTATGAGTTTTGTTGACATCATAAAGCTAGGTTACCGGAGTTAAGTGCCATCTACGTCAACGATACGACTTCAACACGTGAAGAAGACCACACACGAAGCTTTGAAGAATTTGGGTCATTATGACAGAATTTTTTGAAGTATTTTTTGAAATTTTTGTGTGTTTTGTTCTTAGTACAATTTTTCTAGTTACTATGTCTTTCAAAGTTAGTACACCTCTAAATGTATACTCTAAGCGAAAAGCTCTATCTGAAAATGTCAAGATATACACTGGGAATACTGTACTTTGATTTTGTTATGATATTTGTGTAATTATTAAGGCTAGTACCACACTGGTAAAATAACTATGAATGAGTTTAGTACCTACGATAGCCTTTGATAAATATGAAACGTGTTTCATCTCTGTAGTAATTTACCAGGGTGGCTTCAGAATGTTGTGTGTGTAAAACTGCTGTTTATTATTAGTTATGTTGTTCTTTATGTCCGAAGCCTAGTTCAGAGTTTATGCGAATAAGACAAGCTATTAAAATTACCGACGTTAGACGACAGCACTTAAAATAATTTTGCTTTAAAACAAAATTATTAGGTATTACATTTTAAGTAATCATTTCTTTCTGAAGTCGATTAAGTTAAAAACATTTTAGACATTCGATTCGAGCGAACATTGCCCAACTTATAATAATACCTTTTAAAATTTTTCGACGGCTTTCATTTCCAAGAGAAAAAAAAAAGCTTAGATTTAAATAATAATCTTCTGTAAAGAGGTCGAATTCAAGGTAAATTGGCAGATCAGGTATCTAAAACTAAGATCTCTTCGGAGAACCCTAAGATTTAAATCGCCAGATTTGCTCTCGCCGTACTTAGTCATGCGAAAAAGTGGGCATACTGAGAAGAGTCGGCTCATAATCAGCCTATAATATTTCCACTGCTAGGACACAGGCCTCCTCTCAGAGAGAGGGCGTGGGCCATAATCCATTACGCAGACACAGTGCGGGCTATGTTTTTTGGTTCTAGGACATGCCGGTTTCCTCACGATGTTTTCTTTCACCGTTTTGAGAGCAGTGTTCATGAAATAAATTACACAAAAGCAATGTGCCTGCTTGCGTGATGAAATTAAATACTCAAAGTAAAATACCTGGCGGGGTTCGAATTCACGAACTACAACTCGTAAGTCGGGTCCGATACAACTGGGAAACTACTGTACACACATAATCAAATTGTGTTTCTATGACAATCAAGTCAAGTCACTGCGTCATTGTGAGTCGGAGATGTCACAACGAAGTCAAACGCGATAGTCTTTTGACGCCGTAGGGCGAATCTCACGATTTAAATCTGTGGGAGAAAGAACCCTCTAAAAATACTTTAATTGAAGCCCAAGTTCATCTTGAACCTGCTCATTATAATGATAATCTAGAGTTCATTAAAACTTAAGCGTATCATCGTTTGCCTGCTTACTTGGACTTGATAACTTGTTTTAAAGTTTGAGGTTCAACTTCACGCATGTTAGTCTAATATTTTTTTTTTTTTTTCAATTTAATTAATACACTTTCGTGTTATGACAAACTAGTTTTTGCCCGTGTGAAGGATGGAAATTATCCCTTGAAAACATACTACCGGGATTAGAAGCACCCGAAATCCGTTTAGCCGTTAAGGTGTCAAAAGGTAAAGGACTGAAAAACAGACAGACAATCTTTTGCATTTTTAGTATCAGTCTATACTAATCCATTAATGTAAATTATTATATGATGACACTGTGGCGGCATCTACAACGCCACATGCAAACTATGCTTCACACTGTCGTTACGCAAAATCCTGCATCGCGCAAGCAGTTTACCGCGCAACTAGCATATACAACACTGGCAAAACTAATGAACAATAGTATTTTGGAACTATCAAATAAATCCTCCATCGAAATTTAAAAAAAATATTTTCTAACAAACTAAATAGTAGTAATGGGCCTACCATGAGTGTTGCCAATCTTTGACTTGCTGTAGTGACTACTGGGCAAAGCCCTCCCTACTCTCCTTCCACCTCTCTCTGTCCAGAGCTGCCAAGGACCAATCTTTATCAAAGGAGTCCAGGCCATCTCTGTCATTTGATATACGCAGTTTAATTTACTGTCGTGTCCACCTTATATACAACACCCCGATGTCAATCGTCAGGCAGTAGCCTACCAGACACAAAACCCGTCTGGAGGATGAGTGAATTACAGCCTGTCCTCACACCTCTATAACACTTTTCATATTACTCATTAATTTCTTCAAGTTAAGCTCTGACTCACACAATAATTGATGGTACACTTAGAGATTGAAGAGTGATTTTATTAATAAGTAAGTACTTTGTTTTGATTGCAACTAATAGATAGGTACTATTCATATCAATCTGACGGCTTAAATTCTCAATATCAGAAATAAGTGATAGAGATACTTGTATTAATTGGAAATCTAACTTTGATACAATATTGATACAAACTGTAATTAAGAAAATACAATACATTAGTTAGGTACTCAGCTTTGATGAAAGATCAACAAATACTGTTCAGGCTCAGGTACTTGCTTTGGTATGTTTCGAAGTGACGTTCGGGTGTTTAAGCAATCGCCTTGAGGGCTCATTCGGCTGCTTGGTGAGTTTGGCCTCAAATTCAGCGGACAGTGATTCAAGCATCGAATTGAATTTTCATTTTTATTTAAATAGAATTATAATAATATTTATATTCATAATCTCTAAACTAACTGTTTACACTCGGTACTAAATTAAAAGACTAACTAACTAACTATATAAATAAATACAAAAACAAAATGATATTTAGGCGTCGAAGTACTCGTCCGCATCGCTGTCATCCGGAAACGTGCTCAGAAGACTGGCAACATTGCCACGTTGACTTGTTCGTCAACATGCGAGTGTCAAACTCGCGAGCCGCGCGCGAGTTGACACCTTCCGATTTTACCTGTGAAAAATCTGGAAACGTGCCCAGGAGATTGGCAGCATTGTCACGTTCAATGGCAATGCTAATTCTTTGCCCAAAGAACGACCCAGCCCTCTGGTCACGTGAAGTGTCGATCAGCCGGAGAGAACTTTCTTTAAAAAAATTACATAAATGTTGTTTATCTTTCATATGTTTATTAATATACTCTCGCATACGCATCCGCTGGATGCAAGAAGCACAGAACCGGTCGAAGTGTGCTTAGGGGAGGTCTATGTCCAGCAGTGCAAGCCTTTTGGCTGAAATGATAATGTTGATTACTATACGATACAATACGATTTTAATAGTTTCTAAGTATGCTGCAGTGATTTACGTTTAGTTTTATTTTCTAAATAATTCTTTGTACTGCGATGCTACAGTACCTAAATTAAATCTGAGAGAAAATAATTTAGGTTATTATGCTAGTTCATTTTTTATGTTGTTTATAACTATATACTCAAGCGCTTATTTCCCCAAACTGGAGCCACAGTCAGTGTGAGCTCATAAAAGCTATGCCGTGAATTTTAATGGCTCGAACATATCCAGATATCCACACGTCATAAGCTTTTGTTTTAAGAGCTTTCAAATGACCAAGTTAATGTTTCCATACAGCAAAAACTGTGACTAATATTTTTGTTAAAATAAAAATGGAATAAGAATATTTTTGTGATGAGAAAAATGTAAAAAAGGAACGCTTATACCTACGTGAACTGTGATTGGTGACCAAAGATAATGATTATTCTTCCAGATTTTTTTTTCTTAGCACATCGAGCAACCCGAAACTGTAAAATTTTCCCAATCAATTTTGAACCTAATGCTTTAGCGATAATGTTGAAAATCTATTATAGAAATTTGACAGATTGTAGTAGCTTGATGTGCTGCCAGTCTGTACATATAACTTCTTAGTAGGTATACGAAAACAGATAGGAGCTTAATTTATGATAGTCTCTCAATTATATACGCTATTCTAAAGGCCACAGCCCTCACGCGACAATTAACTAAAGGTTTTCAATTTCCAATTGACATTGCTTTACTTTTTAAACCAGAGTTAAAAGACCCAAGGGAACAAGAGACGGTGTTATTCTACTTAGTTACCCCTTTATTAGGCAGTACGTGTGTAGCTAAAGACTGATTAAAAGGGTGGATTTTTATTGAATAGGAAAATTATAATACTTTCTACTTCATTGTTATTTTTGTGTCGCCTGATTTTTTTAAAGAATTTGAAGTATGTTAGTTACGTGACGTAACGGAAAGTGCGTAAATGACATTAGAATTATAAATCATAACCATCATCTGCCTAGCCTTTTACCAACTATGTTGGGGTCAGCTTCCAGTCTAACCGGATGCAGCTGAGTATCAGTATTTTACATGGAGCGACTGCCTATCTGGCCTCCACAACCCAGTTGCTGGGTAATACTATAAGGGTAAACTAAACTGTAAACGAAACGAGACGGTAAACGACCAGTCTTACCAAGGTAAGACTGGTCGTTTCCTGACGACCCGTAATGACTGTCTAATATCCACAAATGACAGCTGGGACCAACCAATAAGAATTATAAATATATTGGACAAATTAAAAAGCTATAACTATAAACAACTCTACTCTGATAAAATGAGAATGACTATGATGAAATGACAATAATGAAATGACAGTTGCGGTCGACCTTTTTTATCAACATGACAAAAAAGTCGAGCGCAGCTGCAGCTGTCATTTTGGTTTAGCAAATTAAAAATCAGAGTTTAATCAAATCTATTTATGCTTGTTAAAAATCAGAATATTGCCTACATTATGTACAATATGAACTAGTTCAGTAACCCTTGAAACCTGTCAAACGGTTAACATATTAGGCAGAATGTTTAAGTGGCAAGCATTAGTTTGCTTTTGACAGCTTAGGATTAATGTCTGACGTCACGAATCCATTAGCAAATTAAGATTTTATTCGTCCGGCGGCCTTATTAACATAAATTACCTAAGTTTTTTTTACGAAAAATATCTAGGGTATCTTAGTGGAGTGACAAACAACTACCGGATTTTTATTTATTTTCTTGTTATGAGAACATTAGCGTAATCAAAGTCACTTTATCTTTTATGTATTAAGGGAAATTGTTTGTTTGCTGATACGAAAACAGCTAATCTACATATTCGGTGCTAAACATTTAATAAGTTATGCTATGGATTTGGATTTCCCGTGTTTTTGTAACACATTTTTTACACAAGAACATACTTAGCAATCTGGTCCTTTTTTTGACCTTTGGAAATATTGTAGTTGAGTTGTCTCTTGTGCCACAGGCGGGTGGTTAACAGTTTATCTATATTTACATACATTCATACACTGCCGGGGCACGGGCCGCCTCTCTGTGAGAGGGAGTGGGCCATAATCCACCACGCGGGCCCGGTGCGGGTTGGTAGATGTCACATGTCTTCGAATTTTTGGTTCTAGGACATGTCAGTTTCCTCATGGTGTTTTCCTTCACCATTTTGAATCATTTCATTCACCTATATTTATGCTAATCTATATCTGTACTTATAGCAAAACTAAAAGCTTTGTTTGAACACGCTAATCTTTGGAAATTCCATTCGAATTTGAAAAATTCTTTTTGTATCTGATAGCCCAATTTTTGAGCAAGGTTATAAGGTATTTATCATCACGCTACGATACTTAGGAGCTGAGCAAAAACAAAAAATGTCGGATAGAACGCTAAGCGAAAACGAGGTTGTAGCGCGGGCGGGCGGCAATGGACAGCTACACGGGGGGTCGGGGGTGAAATTTCACTCGACCAAAGTCGCGGGTAAAAGCTAGTCATTTACTTAGATACAGACGCCAACACATTAAACTACCCAAAACAGTCAAATTTTCCAAATCAACTTTGACATTGGATTCAAAGTTGATTTGGAAAATTTTATTTTTCATTCTTTACCGATAAAGTTGAAAATCTACAGGGTGGCAGGGACAACGACGCGCAAACGGTAACCATGGATTCAGCACATGAGTTTAGACCCAATAGCGTCGAATATTGCTGTTCCATACATTTTGACTGTATACATATTTTTGATTGTATGTGTTTATATGGGCCTTGATGCCTGAAATGAATGGATAATTAAATTAAATTAAATTAAATTGCACTTTTCTATGAAACAGAAGATTTTTTTTTGATAACCGACGAAAAATTTCGACGCTATGGGGTCTAGTATCATGTGCTTAATCCATGGTTACAGTTTGCGCGTCGATGTCCCTGCCACCCTGTATTAAAGAAATTTGACAGATTGTAGTACATAGTTTGATGCCCTGGCATCCGTACTTTCGTACTTACATAGATTTAATTAGCAGCTCAGAATAATTTAAAGAGAAATAGTCATTTTACAGTCAATGTGTGTTCACCTAGAAGTGTTTTAATGTGTTTTCCATAATAATATGTAATAAATACAATAGATATAACTTTATGATATCAGCACCCTTATTCCGTAACACTATCAATCTCAACCTGAATCATTTTGAAGGTTATAGCTAATCCATCGCTTCATATGTTCGAAAAATTTGTCTGTTCAGCGACGAAAATAACGCAATGAATGTTGTTGAACTGTCAAAATGAGAGCCATTGCTACTGATAGTGGGGTTTATTTATAAACGATGATTAAAGTTAAGTGACGATCAAACATCAAAAATGTATGGTTAAACAGTCGTTAATCACTACTTAACTTTAAGCAACGTTTATGAATAAAGTCAAAGTCAAAGATCTTTATTGTGAGACAGTGGGTACAGAGTTGTTATTATGTTAATTGGTGTGCTTTTCACTGCTCCACCAAGTTAGGCATACAATAGTTTACAATTTGTTATATTAGACCTAAGTTTATGTGATATATTATATTAATTCAAATAGACATTTCAATTGTAATAGAGCTTTATTTTGCATCAAAATACAAAAACAGTTTGGCACTAACTCATCACGAATCTGTCGGACAAAAATTCATGTACTGTACAGTATGGTCTGTTTACTACGAAAACAATTTCTCTAAAGGGGAGTGTGTTACGAAATTACCCCACTGTCCGTGCACTTTCGTTCAGTAAGGAGAGAACATTACTTGTTGTAAATGTCCGCATCCCGACTCCCAAGGTACCTTGGGAGTCGGG
This sequence comes from Apamea epomidion, assembly GCA_947507525.1. Classification (NCBI taxonomy): domain Eukaryota; kingdom Metazoa; phylum Arthropoda; class Insecta; order Lepidoptera; family Noctuidae; genus Apamea; species Apamea epomidion. The sequence continues at coordinate 20,811,239 of OX382225.1, read as the reverse complement.
AGTACTTTATGGTTGCAAATAAACAACAACTGTATTTTCTCATTAGTCACCGTAGTTTACGTTCTACACGATGTTTGTATGATAAATATATTGTTATTATTATTTGTGAATATTATGATTTGACTTTTTCCCGAGGGGCTCTTGGCTAAATAATGACAGCCACACAGGACGATCGATCAGGTTACGCTACGCTTGCCGCGGTTGGTCTGTGGCTGGGTGACCAGCTTTACATACCGAGACCCGTCCGTGACTCGGAGAGCACGTTAAGCGGTTGGTCCCGGCTGTTATTCATTGATCTTTGACAGTCGTTACGGGTAGGCAGAAGCCCGAAAGTCTGACGACCAGTCTTACAAAGGGGTATTGTATGGCACAGTGAAAGTACCTAATCTACATACAGGGTGGCACGAACATCGATGCGCAAACTGTTACCATGGATTCAGTACATGTTTCTAGACACCCCTAAGTTAAAAAATTTCAGAGGTTATTAAAAAAAAATGCTGTTCCATACATTTTGACCGCGTAGGTATAAATTGTACTTTTCTATGAAACAGTTGATAATTTTTTTATCTTAGCAATAAAAAATTGAGCTTGGAAAAAAGAAATTGAAAATTGTTTTTATTTTACACTAGGGCTGTAATATCAAAAATTTGATTGTTTTGCGCGTCAATGTCCTGGCCTGGCTGGATTGGGCGCTATTGTTGTTACAATTTAGTACTTAGCTAGAAAAAGTTTAAGAGTTTTGATCAAAAGATAATATGTTTATATTCTGAAAAACTGTTCGACAAAAGAAAAATGCACCAACCAAAACATTATATAAGTATCTATCTTACGTAGTAGAATTTCTTAACAACGTTGCATCCGAGTTCAAGTTTCTTCCACCTGTATACTAACAGACTTGCAAACATTGTAAATGTATTTCTTAATACATTTTCTCTTTATTATATCTTGGCGTCCTCGTATAATACAAGTTTTACACAAACAAAACTTTTGCAGAGATGCTCCGGTTTAATTTTTAATACGGCTATGTTGGCTAGTTGATATCCCTGGAGGTGAGGGAGTAAATATTATCTCTCTCTGTTATTACTCGGCTGGAAATTAAATAGAAGTAGATATGTAGGTAGCACTGTATATTTTTAATCTCAGAAATGAACTTTTTTTTTTATTGTTAAATGGGCCTGCTCTTGACCTCAATCACGCCTGATGGAAAGCGATAGATGAGGTCTATGATGGAGCGAGCATACCCAGAAGATGCCTGTTCACTCTTGCTTTGAAGACAGGGTTCGATGTGGGAGGGAACACAGATGCCGGCAGAGAGTTCCACACTTTGACTGTGCGCATAATAAACGTGAAGGAGAAGCGCCGAGTATGACTCGTTTTTCATTTTAATATTGTTCTATAATATATTGGATGCTCTTAGTGACTGGGTTATAGAGGTCAGGTAGGCAGTCGCTCCGTGTAAAATAATGGTACTCAGCTGCATCCGGTTAGACTGGTAATAGTTTTTCTAAGCTTTCTAAAAAAGTTTATCAGTATCAGTAAGAAACTACATCTAGTCGTTAACTACGTACGCTATATAATATTCATAGAATTTGCTGTTTCAGAAATACCGATGTATTTTAATGCGAATAATTACAGATATGGCGGCAGCGAAGAGCACTGGTGGCCCAGTGGTAACGACTGCGACTTACGACTGTAGGTCGTAAGTTCGAACCCTGACTGGCGCTTTATTTTGTGTAAATTATTTCATCACCACTGTTCTCTAACGGCGACGGAAAACATCGTGAGAAAACCGGTATGTCCTAGAACCAAAAAATCGAAGTCTACTCCCTCTCGCCGAGGGAAGACCTGTATCCCAGCAGTGGGAACATAATAGGCGGAATTAGCTACAGCGAAAAATTGGTTTCAGTAGATTTGTGGAAGCCAGTAGGTATGTAACAGCCTTGAAAGTACTTATTGTTCTCTTAGTACAACGCATGAAACTACACTAGAGATAAACAAAAAAAGTTGAGGTATTTTAATACAATATTATTTAAATGCAACATCCTTCAGTAAACCAACTGCATCCCTTAAGGAATACGAGCTTCCGAACTAACTAACTTCAGAGCTACCTCGTTGAAAACAGCAACACGTAATAAACCTATCCAATGATACGAGTTAGTTCCCGCGCTCGCTGCCGTATATTTATAGAGGGCGCTGGGGAGCGCCGAGGTGAAATATTGCAGTTCCCTCATTATGTTGAAAACTGTAGCGGAATTTGAAAATATTTTCTGCGGATGTGGATTTTAATGTAAGCACAAAATGAAAATTACGTAGTTAATATGAAGTTTTTTTTTAAATCTAGTTATTAGCTGATTAAGTGTTATTTTTGATATATTTATTATGAGGCCACAGTTCATACATCTACACATCAAGCTGTACATTTCCAGTTTTAACTGACCTCGCATTGTATAGGTTTTTCGCACAATCAGAAATCAGCTATCAGAAATCAGCTTATACTGGTTATGTATAGCTTAATGTGTAGCCGTGCGTTTAAATAAATATATATTATAATTAACTACCTACCGACTTTTTACGACCGCACGTTTTTTACGACTTGACAAAACATCGAGATTCCTTTATTTTAATTATGTAGGTAGTATACATAATATTAATTAAAAATAAAATAATGATAAATTAAATAATATTAAATTATTAATGTTAGTATAATATTAATAAAATTATTTAGTTTTAATTATGTAAGTATGATAATTGATAAGTGTAATTTAAATGTGTGTAGATAAGGGTCTGCAACTGTTAATTAGAATCTGAAGTAAACATATTTTTTAAAGATATTTAACTATTTAAATAAACCATTGGATCGTGACAGGCAAAATTTCAATAAAAATATTTGATTTAGAATTACACTTATACCTACTCGGTGATAACATTTGTTAAGCAATTTCATGTAGCAGTCTAAAATAAACATTTATTTACTAGACAACAATAATTCCAGCATGGCACTACCTTTATGAGCTGCTGGGAATTTTCCGGGAAAATCGCGAAGAAAATTTCGTCTCGCCCCAGATATTCTTATCGTGAGAAAATGAAGCTCGGACAGAAAGTAGGCTTATACAAGGTCTAGGAAATTCACTGGTTACGACTTAAAACGGAAATAAAATTACAAAAAACTTGAATCAACTTGCAGGACATTGATTTACATTCTGTAATTACTTGGGGTCACACCCGGACTTATTACTCCTTTAACAGGCCTGTTGGTCTAGTGGTTAGTGACCCTGACTGCTATGCCGGAGGTCGTGGGTTCGATTCCCACCCAGGACAAATGTTTGTGTAATGAGCACGATCATTTGTTCTGTGTCTGGGTGTAATTTATCTATAATATTTATATATTTAGAAATATATAAGTATGTTTATCAGTTGTCTAGTACCCATAACACAAGCTCTGCTTAGCTTGGGACTAGATGGCGTTGTGTGATAGTTGTGGAATATTTATTTTATTTATTTATTTATTTATTTATTTATGAAAATCGTCTACGTTTGGAATGTTTGTGAGCACCATGTATCTATCACATAGTTGATCTATATGTCATGGTTACATTTATCCATTTTAATTCTTTTACCTATTGTGGTATAGTAAGTTTATTTTTGGGTGCATCGTCTTCACATATAATTATATAAATAATGTATGCAATATATTGTAAAACATTTTAAAAGAGTAACGGTGGAGTTTCTTGCCCATTCTTCTCCATACGAAAACTACCTTTTGGAAGGGGCGACTAGAATCAATTTTATTTTAATTTTATTTTTGACGTTCAAAAGTGCCTTTTATGTGCCTATTTGAAATAAATGATTTGACTTTGACAGGTCAGTGTCAGGTTGTATGCTGACTAAAATATGATTCGCTAGTCCTGACCGTAACCAATCTTATTATATAAAAGATATAAATAAATACAAAAACAAAAGAATATTTAGGCGACGAAGTACCTACTCGTCCGCATCGATGTCATCCAGAAACGTGCCCAGAAGACTGGCAGCATTGCCACGTTAAATGAGAATGCTGATTCTTTGGCCTAAGAAAGACCCAGCCCTCTGGTCACGTGAGTATCGATCAGCCGGTGCGAAATTTCCTTAGAAAAGAGACGCACACTCGGGCCCCATGACTCGAGTGTTTCGACCCCATACGGGTCAAAGCTGTAGTCACACAGTTAGTTTTTTTTAAAGCTACGATGCGAAGCTATGGCTACAATTTACTAGGTTGGTAAGTTTAGTGAAATAGTGTAATCTAAAATCTGTATCTATTTTACTGAGTATATCTATATAAATATAAACATAAGTAAATCAAAACAAGTAGCTGAATATAGTCCATTTACTACACCAAATAACAAGGAACGATGGTCCACAATGATGTTAACAAATATTAGCTGTAGCACTAATATAAAGTTTAAGTACTCTACCAGCTCCGAAGTGAAGCACACGTGAGACTGGAAGTGCCTGTTACGGGGCCTGTCGACGGTAGGGTTGGCAAATAAATAGAAGAACCAGCGCTGGGGCTCTGTCTCGCAAAGGGTCGTAGTATTATGCTGAGTACGCATATTTTCTCCCAACTTGTTATTTTTTTAGTTTGTTTTTTTTTGCAGCGTCATGATTACCAGAAATAAACGTATTTTCTTTCTTTCTTTCTTAAGAGATAAATAGGCTAACAGGCTGGAGTAGAAAAGACTAAATTAAAGCTGGTAAAAAAAAACAGTACAGTTTAATCAAAACAATATTTTTTCTATTACTAAAATGTACCTACACTGTCCTCTCAATACTGATATGAAAACATTCTAAAGCCAATTATTTTACAAGAGTAATCGTGGAGTTTCTTGCCGGCTCTTCTCAACAGGAAACGACCAATTAGAGCCGTGCATCTATCTTTTGACGTTACATAAGTGCCCATCTACATAGGTTTATGTAAATAACCTTTTTTGAATTTGTTTTTTGAATAAGGCATTGGACACATTTGGCACGATTGGATCAGAAGCTAGGCTAGGTAAATGTGTATTTCCGCCTAAAGGCCCGCGCAATCAACGGTGAAATCAGGGATTTGCTCTTCTCTCTATTTTTGAACGCTTATACATTCCATTCACAGTTATTTTACCTGTGATTTTTCATCATTGTCCAAATCACAGTGATTTTAATCAGATTCTGATAAGGTCGCTGTTGGGTTGCTGCCACTGACAAGCCTGTCAAAATCATTGTGATCTTTATTCTCGTTATAATAAGTTTGCTGTTAGCTTGCTGCTGTCTGAGGTAAAAAATATCTGAACGGCGTGTAGTGAACGACTTGTGTAAAGAATTTATTTTGAATTTTCATGCAAAAGATTAATTAATATTAAAGGGGGGGGGGGGGGAGGAGCTTGAGCCACCCATAAGCCGCCAATATGTTTTACATAAATATACATAAAAAGTTTACAAAACTTACTGACAGTTTTTGTATGGAGGAACTGTCAATAATTCAAAATTAGTCCTCGGATAAAGTTATCTGGCGTTGGAAAAATTTGCCCTTAGTGACACAATAGTTTCATGATACCGTCTACCGTCCACTTAGAAAAATAAAAAATAATTTGTTCTACCTACAATGCAAAGCGCCTACAATTTTTTTTTCTTTTAAAAATAAAACTTTGCTCCACACTAGGAACTCCTGTATCGTGGGTGCGTTTACAAACATTTAAACTCACATACACAAACAGCCAGACCACTGTTAATTATAACTAATATTATATAAAATAATGTGTATTAGTGTCTAGCATTTTAGGAGTTAATTGTTATGCTTACTTGTTATGCCTATAAACATTATGTTATAATATCATTATTCGTAAATAAATTTATGCTTTAGAATTATGCTTAAACATTATTAAGATTTGAGAAATTATGCTTGTAAAAATTATGCGTAAGCTGTTATGTGTAAATAATGTTATACGTTATTATAATTAGGATAAACAAAAGTATGCCATGATATATTATGTCTTAAAAGGAGATAGTTTTTTTTGGGCCCACAGTATTGTAACGTCTATTAATCATATTATACATATTTAAAACAACATAACTAATTATCATTTAAAATGTTAGATTTTTTCAATAAAGTCTAACCAGAATCACGAAATCGTAACTAAAAGAAAATATTTTGATAATGCACTCAATTGATTAATTTCCAGATATGGTCGTCAATGTCATAAGAGCATGTATTGAAGCGCTTTTTGCAAATGGATAAAGAACCTTCCCCCCCCCAATATAAATGTATAAGTCGCTTAATGTCGGTCTGTCTGTGTGACCGCGTTTCACCATTATTTAGAGAATTTATTAAACTTCCAAAAAATAAAGAAAAATCTCGATGTTTTGTCCAGTCGTACCAACGCAAAGCGAAAGATTACTTCTCTTGGTAACGTTACGTCTTCCTATAATTGAACGTAAATATGGCTTTATTTTAGCACAAATAACGTGAAGCATCGTAACGTACAAAATGACCTCTAAGAAAACATAAGGGAGACGTAGATTTTGTGTAAATCCCCGTTACGTCTCTTGTGCATTAGTACAATGATACAGGTCGAAATACAGGAATTTCTTGGAAGGATTTATTGCAAGTACGTAGAAAAATAAATCTAAAGTCTATTCAAACTACATATTTATTTAGTCAAGAATTAAAATATTTATTTTTTATTGAAATACAGTGTTTCTTCTCAAGTTCAAGCCATACGGCGTCTTCTAATCTTCTGTGGTCGATATACCGACTAGTCGTAATCAGAACTTCTTCACGTTTATTATGAGCACGGCCAAACTGTGGAACTCTCTGCTACCGTCTGCGTTCACTAACACGTATAACCCGTCTTTCTTCAAAGCAAGAGTGAATGGGCATCTTCTGGACTCGCAGGCAATCATAGACCCTCATCCATTGTTTTCCACCAAGCGAGAGCGTCAAGAGCGGGCCCATTTTGCAATAAAAAAAAGTTTAGTTTTTGTTTCTGTTTTTTTTTATCTGTACATAATGATGTCCTGGATGTCCTCTACAACATAACATAGAATGAGTGATCTTAGAACGGGCGGAGGGGTCTGAGAGGCTCTTACTGTCTAGAAGCGCACGGTGTTCCTCCTCGTCACATTTGGCAGGAGTGCGGGGACGCATTTGCAGTCTCTACAATCATCCAAGTTATAGTTACCTACAACAACTCCATTAGACACTAGGTATTCATACCAGATAAATAAATGCAATCAATCATTTTTAACATTTCCACAAAAGTTTCCACCGTGCCAAACCTATCAATGTCACAGTAGAACCCAAAGCTAAAAGAAATCCAATTGATAACAAACAGTTCGCGATACGAGTATATACACATTCTCTTCGTAATCTGGGTTATATCGGGACGATTCGGATGTTCGGCACTCCTTCTATTAATAGATATCTTTTTTTATTATTATACTTGCGTGGGAAGTTATTCAAATGGAGGATTTTGCATGTCCACAATAGGAGAAGTCGTTGTAGTCCTTGTGAAAAAGGAAGTGATAATTCCATTCGTTGTGTTCCATTGAAAGTACAGATACCAACAGAAATTTCAACCTTCGGAAAATTGTAGATAAATTATTAGTCGGGTTGAGATATAAGTTTGACTTCTTCCAGCGTCAATGTTACATGCATGATACTAGATGAGACTCATACATTGCCTACGTTATGCGTAGCACATACGTAGCAATGCTACGCTCGTAGTCGTTGTTAGGACTACGAAAGACGTGTGTGGTGTGCGGTTATTCTGCAGCATTAGATAACCCTACAGAAAATAACGTGTGTTTTATATAAAACTTTCCTTTTATCGTTTACAGAAACAGAAATAAGGCAGGTCACATTTGATTTAACAGAAACATACGAACATAAATCATCGCTTAACACCAGTATGGCAAAAACGGTAACTCGATGCCACAACACAACTATTTATTTACACAACTAAGGGCTGATTTTTCCAACGGCAGATAATTTTATCCAAAGAATAATTTTGAATTTTTGAGAGTTCTTCCATACAAAATCTGTCCGACGTCAATTTTATTCCACGAATAAAAATTATCTGTTGATTGTAAAATCAGCCCTAGGTCGGTTTAGTTATTACAATCTATTTATTTACTATTACCGCTTTAATTTATTTTTACAGGTTCCCACCCAATACAACAATGTATTTGTCAAACATTTTTTTTGAATAAAAGCGTTGACCCTAGGAATTTCTCCTGTATCGTGAATGCGTTTACAAACATTTAAACTCACATACACAAACAGCCAGACCCGGAACAACTACTTGTAGGTGATACAAATATTTGTTCCGTGCGGGTTTCGAACCCGCGACACGCAGCGCAGCAGTTAATCGCTTAACCACTGCGCCAACCGTGCCGTCATACACGTCATACAAGTCATAATCTAATAGATTCCAAGTTACAAGTCACGATTTACAAGTCACAATCTAGAATTTTAAGTGTTTTCAGTTTTTCTTGTGAGATACGCCATCCTAGAAATAGGATATAGTTGCTTTGAAAATGATAATAGAAAGAACCATGCTTTCTAAATGAATAAATATTCGCAAAATAAATTGTTAAAAGTAAGTAAAAAAGTGAGCTGGCGAGTTGCAAGCGTCCTAACTAATAGGGCACTTTCTGCAAGTTATTAGCGGCTGTTTAGTTTGTGCAAGTTATTTTACTTGCAGCAAACAAATCTCAAGTCTCTTCTAATTAATGTTTCTTGTTAACGCGGGTAAGTTTTTGCAAATTTGAATATCGGGAATGTTGCATGTCTGTCCTAACCCTTAAAATTACTTTCTGCGAGTATTTAATTTCCTCTATATTAACGTCAAAGTCCTAAAATCAACTCCATTATCTGTGCGTTAAAGCAAATAGAGACGTTCTTTCAGATCAAATTACAGTGAGCATCGAGTTGCATATTGCATGAGCACCGGCTGCAGACGCCAAATTTTATTACTGACATTTTATTATGAAATAGGTATGCCATATGTGGGCTTATATGTATTAGGATAGAGTAGGTAATCCAGTTACAAAATCCAGCCTAGCTGATATGTGGAGTTGAATTTTTGATGCACATTTGCTCATAGTTTTGTTAAAAAGTTACATACATATACTTACGCCTTGTTCTTTTCTTCTTCTTAGGATGAACCTACAGAACACCACCTGCTAAGATCCTTAATACTCCTTTTGCTATTTCAACAATGAAACTGAACGTGACCAGCACCACGTGCAGCACCACGTGCGGCATCTAAACCGCGTTCAAGAGCTGTCAGCGGCATCTTTGTTGTGAAATATTCACAACGGCAGCTCTTGGATGTGCTACATAGAAGAAAATAGAAGAAGTTCAACCAGATTATTTAATTCATACAATATATACAGGGTGGCAGGGACATCGACACGCAAACTGTAACCGTCGATTCAGCACATGAGTTTAGACCCCACAGAGTCGAAATTTTTCGTCGGTTATAAAAAAAAAAAATCTTCTGTTTCATAGAAAAGTGCAATACCTACGCGGTCAAAATGTATGGAACAGCAATATTTTTTTAAAATAACCGACGAAAAATTTCGACGCTATGGGGTCTAGTATCATGTGCTGAATCCATGGTTATAGTTTGCGCGTCGATGTCCCTGCCACCCTGTATGCATAACCATAATCAGCATATAATATTCCCACAAATTCTGCAGCTTCTGGAGGAATGTTTCCCAAACATTCCTCCTCTCTTCGAGAGAGCCTGATACTTTGATTGGCTGTAATCTACCACGCGGGCCCAGTGCAGGTTGTTAAAGGTCACGTATCTTCGAATTTTTGGTTCTAGGACATGCCGGTTTCCTCGCGATATTTTTTTCACCGTTTTGAAAGTAGTGGTGATAAATTATTTAAACAAAGTAAAGCGCCTGTCTGGGTTCGAACCCGTGACGTATAACTTGGGTCTTGCATTAATAAGAGCAACCATGGCCCAGTGGTAACAAAATAAGCAGTTATTCCTCACTAAATAATGTGCAGACGAAGATGTTTACGGGCCTGTTAATACATAGTTTTAGTAGCTTCTATTCTCCTAGTAGATAATATTTGAATATGATTACTATACAAGTAGAAAAATATAACAAATAAATATACAAGTATAAAAGGCCGAGGCACGGAGGGGTCTTGGCATATGAATTTGGTCACCCATCCACGGACCAACCGCGGCAAGCGTAGCTTAACCTGATCGATCGACCCGTGCGGCCGTTATTACTTAGCCATAAGCCCTTCTCTACCAAAACGCAAATAGCTGCATCAAATTGCCTCTTAAAACCCTAAAGCTGAATCATAACTAAGTATTCTTCTTAATACAACTGCATTCACCTCATAATCTGCCTGGCCTTTTCCCAACTATGTTGGGGTCAGCTTCCAGTCTAACCAGATGCAGCTGAATACCAGTATTTTACATGACGCGACTGCCTATCTGACCTCCACAATCCAGTTACTGGGTAACACGATACCCCGTGGTAAGACTGGTTGTCAGACTTTCGGGCTTCCGACTTTTATCAAAGATTCACGAATGACAGCCGGAACCGACGGCTTAACAAGCTTTCCGAGGCACGGAGGGGTCTTGGCATATGAATTTGGTCACCCATCCACGGACCAACCGCGGCAAGCGTAGCTTAACCTGATCGATCGACCCGTGCGGCTGTTATTACTTAGCCATAAGCCCTTCTCTACCAAAACGCAAATAGCTGCATCAAATTGCCTTTTAAAGCCTTAAAGCTAGAACGTAATTAGGTATTCTTCTTAATACAACTGCATTCACCTCTTTTAATGTATTTTCATTAAGAGTTGTACCATTTTCCTTCAACATTTACTTCCTACCAACATCCTATTTCCTATTTAGGAGCTACAAACTAGACGACTGTGTACCGAGACGGCTGCATCCTCGGCGCAATTCAATTTAGAAAGGATTTGTCCATTATACCTACGTGGAGTAAAATCTTTAACGTGAAGGTCTTTGTCAATATTTGTTTAGTATAGATCTTATATGTAGCTTCAGATAGTGACTAAAAAGAGTATCGTGTCTTCTTTTGTGTATACCCTGTCCATTAGGTTAACCGTTTTTTTGCAGCTGTCTTAGAACGGAGTATTCCGGACTACATAAAAGTTAACTTTAAAATGGGTAATAAAATAAATATATAGACTGCCTTATCTTATTGATGGCTTCTTACAGACATTGTAATACCGTACGTGTATCAATCAATGTATTGTGTGTTGCTGCAATCACTAGTTCCATCTGTCAAAAAAACGGTTTACTTAATGGACAGGGTATACACAAAAGAAGACACGATACTATATCTATTAAGCAATATTTACACAACATCTATAAATATATTATAGATGTTTTCTAAATATTGCTTGGCGGCAAACGTACTATGGTGGTAAGTAAACCTTTCCTGTAGAAACTCTTTAACGAAAACCTTGAATTGCAAAAAAATCGTGTTTCGTTTAATGTTGGCTTATGAGGCTCGCGTTTAGGTAGACTTTTTCTCTGATATATCTGCAAACCTGTGAGTCCAACTGCCACGAGGCAAAGCATTAGTTTGTCTTCTAGCTTTACTTATTTTCATTCGTTAGTAAATACCTACGTGTAGAAGGTCGATTTTGAGATGAAATTATATTAATTACCTAATATTGTCTATCTCTTTGACGAAGAGATCTGATGGACTTAGTAATAAGGACTTTTTAATAAAAAGTCCTCAGACAGTTCAAGTTGAGTTCTCGTTTTTTTTTTGTGAAAAAAGTAAATTTATAAATTGTGGAATGTTGATATTTAAGACTTACTAAGGTTTCGTTTGGTATTCAAGGAGGATTCTTATGAAAAGTTTTATATTTTTCAAGATATTGCTTTTTGAAGTTTTATGGATTGGTAAGAAGAATGTTAAGTACCTTGTAGCCTTCTAGACATGTCTTTTTTCTGGAAATTTTAGAATTATACAACAGCAATATACCATAACGCCTGTAATCCCCGAAGGCTTAAGAGGCAGATTTGATTGTTTTTAAAAATCTTTATTATTCACATAATAACACAAATTGCCTACAGTAAGATCTTATTCTAATTGTGTACAACCATATACATAACAAGTTCTTAGGCTCACTTACCTTTACAAACATTGTACACTGAGTTTACTATGTTATGACGACACGGTTGGCGCAGTGGCTGAGCGATCGACTGCTGCGCTGCGTGTCGCGGGTTCGATTCCCGCACGGAACAAATATTTGTATTGTCTACAAGTAGTTGTTCCGGATCTGGCTGTTTGTGTATGTGAGTTTAAATGTTTGTAAACGCACCCACGATACAGGAGTAATACTACTGTTTACCTACTAAAGTTAATGCACTCACTGACTATTTGGAGCACAGGGTAAAACATTACAATAATATAATATAACTTAGATTTAAACATTTATCATCGAAAAGGCTAAACAAAAAATGGTAATTCTAAACTGAGGGTAATTTGCGTCAACAGCTGACTCCCGGCCACCGTAGGCGCGGGCTTGCGGGCGGCGAGCTTTGGGCAGCTCGCCGCCCGGTAAGGACCAGGCCCGGGTCGACGGCGCGTTGTGTTCCACGCGCGCCTCAAAGAGATGTCAGCACGAACTGACGGGGTCCGCTAGGGCCGATGCTGCCGGGGCTGCAGGTTGTTCGAAAGAGATACCGTGGCCCCTGGCACAGGCAACTGAAGGAACACGGGTGGGTTTTAGTCAGTAAAAGTCTGACACGCGCCCTTCCGCTCAGCCCAGAGCGGGAGAGGTCATGTGATGATTTGCCACCCAAAAAAAAAAAGGGTAATTTCCGTAACTTTTCGTCGAGGATGCTTATTGCGACCGGGTGGGGGCAGCACGGTCCGTCCGGTGGCGTTTAAGAGTCACAGGTGTACTTATAGTAAGCCCACTTTTCGCCAGTTATAATAGAGTCCCATGTAACAGAGGGCGAGTCTATTGCCAACAACCGGCTATAAATCCAGTCCAGCTGTTACTGAGAAATTCCTGATGGACAAACTCAATAACACTTTGTTCGACCTGGGAATTGACCCAAGGACCTTCGAATTGTAACAAACATTTATTGTGTCGCTTATGTCGATACGATATAAGAACATACAACACTTATTGCCAATTCCTATAATTTACGTACCGTTTTTCGGTTAAAATTTAGACTCTTGTATTTTTACCAATAATAAAGCAACGACCTCATAACTTCACATAGTAGAAGTCCGATATGGAAGTAGCTATCACAGGTAAAATTAGCTTACAAATCTATTAATATGCCCAGTTTAGCAATACAAAATGCTACCATTGATAAGCAAAACGATTCGCTTTTGTTTATAGGAACCAAGCATTACTTGTTGCAAAAAAGTGGTGGTTTCGGCAACAAAATAATCTTTCCTAAATCTTGGTAGCCCGCCGAAATAATCTCCCCTAAAACGTTTAGGGGACGAAGCTCATCCTTCCACGCAAATTAGGGATCAACGGTCGGTAACTTTGTAAGTTGCTGGACTTTTATCTGTTAACACTTGAGCTGACCGGATAATTAGGAACTTCGTGCACTGTCGGCAATCTTCGGGAGACGAAGTTTGTTCAGTTGGTATTTATTTAGTAGGTCTGTAAGTTTGGTACGAGTATGATAGGTAGGTATGATTTTATAGCAAAGTTTTAGTTAGGTGTTTTTATTATTAAACCTTATTAAAATATAGAAAGTGTCAGGTGGACTTAATGTAGGTATATGAAATCTTTAACACATGTACATTTATGAGACAAACATATTTTTTTATTATTTTTTATTTACTAATTTCAAAATGAATTAACTTATTCGAAATATTTCAATGGCTGGTATATCTTCAGCAGTAGGAGCATACGTTGTAGTTAATCCACCGGCACCTGTGCCAAGTTAGGGACTAATTATAGAAATAAAGAAAGAATAATGCGTTTATTGGCATTACAGCAAAATAAATACACAAAAAAAAATTATATATAAATATACAGTTTATTTCTATATTCATATATTATGTATAATTAATTTGATAAATTAATTATAAATATTAAAAACAAATCAAAATGATTAATATCAATCAATCATTTATTATTTTAAACGTAGGTATGGTTACAGATATTAGTACGGTATCCAAATATTTCAGTTGATTAATTATATATTACACAATTTTATTGCAGCCCGTGCAACAGTCTAGTATGTCATCCTTTCCTCACAATTAGCAGTCAACAGAAACGATTTATCAAAATATTCAAACGTCACAACCAATCATACAGTGCCGCCATTTTAGGTTCAAAGTCAAACCTTGTACCACGTCCCTGCACATGATGACATGACACGCCAAACATTCAGTCAACTGTTGAACGGCAAACATGAAACACTTTGAGTTCGGGTATTATTCGAAGTGTCAGCTTCAGCCGTGCCAATCACTGTTTACCTCCACATCGTTAGGCTACCGTTACGCTTACCCTAGTTTACATAGATATTTGAGTAAACTTGGCTTAATTTAACGTCACTGAAGTTTACACTTGCGGAGTACGGTTGATAGAATAGAATACTCTTTATTGTACACCATACAAATTACAGAACATAAATACATAAAATTTTACAAAGGGTGACACAATGGGCGGTCTTATCGCTAAGAGCCATCTTTTGGATGGATACCTTTTGATAGCTGAATGTTTTGCTCATTTGGATGTAAATAATATTTTGAGAAAAGAACAGTGTTAGGGTTACGTAAAACTAGCTGTTCTAAAGATAGTAAAACCACGATAACCTGCAAATTAAACAAAATAAACAATTCAAATAAAGAAGTTATAACCTAACCTACGAGTAACTAAAACCATTAACAAACTAAAATATGGCGTCAAAAATTTTCCTCCGCATCGCTGTCGACTGGTAATGTACCCAAGAGACCACCATTGTCTCGTTGTATGGCATTTGAATAGCGTTGTTGTGTAGCCTGTGACATAAGTAAAAGAAAGTAATGTTTCAAATTCACGTACTGAAAAGAAAAAGACTGCAATTTTCACCGGTCACCCATTTGGAGTGGCACTGTTGTCTACTGTCAGTACCGTATATTTGATAAGAGCTTACTTCCCCTAGCTTCACCGTTCATCGTAGCCTTTGTGCGAACTGAATCAATAAGCTTTTTCATATTTTTTTACATTTCCAATTACTACAGTGCCGATACGATATCTCGATTCTGTCGGCGTCCGATTCAAGAGCACTCAATACTGACAGGAGGGTGCGCGCCTGCAGTAAATTGTACTGCAACGAGATGCAGCGCCTGGAGGTTTGTTGATAGCCATGTTAAATATTAATGATGAGCAACTCGCTTAGAATCTCTTTAGATATTTATAGAATAAAAAAAATTTAAACAACGAAATACATTTTGTATTCGTATTTTTTTTTGTGTTGTAAATGGGTTGGAGAATTTTTATCTTTTACAATATTGTCAGTTAACACATTACATAACGCCGTAATCCCCGAACGGTAAGGTAGAGGTGTACCAATAAACACCCACATTACGTCATTTATGTCTAGTTATGTTTGTTTGCCTTATTGAACGTATTTAAGAAACTCATTTTTTTAAGTTTTGAAAGGTTCCGAATTACTGATAAAAAACAAATGAGCAACTTGTTCATTATCTTAAGTTTCATTCAGTGAAATGGATTATTAACGTAGCCTAAAACTAATTTGAGAGTCTACCAAAGTATTTTACACAATATAATCTGCCGATAGAAAACAATATTTGTTTAATTACCACATCGTCACACAAAGGCGACCGCTTGCGGCCTTCTGCAATGCAACGTGATATACTCCGACGTTATAAAGCGCTCAGCATTCTGTTGATTCACTTATGCTGGAGTTGGCAGGCGGTTTATATTAGACCACAATCGCTTGTCATTGTGTATCTGTATTTCTCGACTAGGAACATAGTTATCAGGCTTACTTAGGATTAACTAAACAGTGTTGCATAATGTAATATGGCATTATAGTATTCCCTAAAGGGGCCTAACACTTCGGGGAAGGTGTACCCACATTCCTTATTACTTAACTACTTAGAGTATTTGTATGTAGGTATAACACAAATGATTTTGCTTCGTACATCATATACACAAGTAAATAAAAATCTTAAAAAAAGATCGGTGCGGACTACACCATCTCACCTGCCTAGCCTTTTCCCAACTATGTTAGGGTCAGCTTCCAGTCTAACTGGATGCAGCAGTACCAGTATTTTACATGGAACGACTGCCTATCTGACCACCACTACCTAGTTACTGGATAATACCAAACCCTTTGGTAAGACTGGTCGTCAGACTTTCGGGCTTCTGACGACCCCGTAACGACTGTCAAAGATCCATGAATGACAGCCGGGACCAAGCGCTTAACGTGCCGAAGCACCGAGGGGTCTTGGTATGTAAAGATGGTCACCCATCCACGAACCAACTGCGGCAACTACCTGCCTGATCGATCGACCCGTGCGGCTGTTTTTACTTAGCCACAAGCCCTACATCTGGCCCAAAATAGTGCCAGAACGTGCTGCAATTACTTGGAATTAATATTTGAAACAAAAGAAGATTTCAAACCAAACCGCACGATATTTTTGTTTCATTTCATCTAAATAGCTTCGTTTAGAATTTCAGATTGCACAGAATTCAATGAATAAAAATCAAGGCATTCTTTTTTAAGACCATTCTCGCTGATATATTGCGCTGTTTTGGTGTTCGTTATAAAGCTTTTGTCTGGTTTAGGAAATAGAAATAGAAAATATTTACTGTCCAGGTAATGCAGTAAGCAGGTTCACTGGTTAACAGCAAGTTAAGACGACATGAGTAGCTTAAAATATTACCTACAGCTAGGTTACAATATATTATTTGGCTTGGTGTATGAATTCCAGACTGGAGAGAGAGAGGTGATTTCAGGTATGTGTGTTATTCCAGGTGACAAATATTCACTTTTTCCTGTACATAAATTATGTCGTGGTGATTTCAGCGTAGTAACTGTAGCGACTACACTACCAAGGAAGCGAATGACGGAGGAACCTTAAGTACCTATCACAAATTCAAGTATGTTATCTAAATTCGCCAAAAATATAATATACAAAATTTTAAAGTGGAAATCCTAATCTCGTATAACTGGAACTGAAAACGGTGATGTTGAACGAGTAGGCACACTTAGCCAAAATGAATATTGTTTCACAAATTCACTTTACTTTTTCCGATACATTATTTTTTACATAATATGTTTGTTGGCGCAACATGGAGTGACACATTCACTGTCGTACACGTCGGATTAAAGTGACATTTGACAAGCTGCCATTCTAACGGAGCGTCGCATCTGTGGTAGCGACGCGGGAAAAACGACTTGTCGGTTGAGAGCCGCCACACGCACCACGCCCACTAAGAATCGCTTAAATCCGGCACTATCATACAAGTGTTTTGATTCATTTTATGTGTGATCGATTATTAGCTGCTAAATACAGTGGAATATACGATTACTTAGTTATTCAAGTAATATTTCAATTATTCTAACCTCCTTAATCCACGTGGAGGATGGATCAAACTACTGATATAGGTCATTCTGAGCCAAGAAGATATTCAAGCTTGTTTGTGTTGTTTGTGAGGGCCCCTGGCTAAATAATAACAGTCGCACAGGTCAATCTATCAGGTTAAGCTACACTTGCCGCGCTTGGTCTGTGGATGGGTGACCATCTTTACATACCGAGACCCACCATGCCTCGGAAAGCACGTTAAGTGGTTAGTCCTGGCTGTCATTCGTGGATCTTTGACAGTCGTTATGGGTAGTCGGAAGTCTGAAAGTCTGACAATCAATCTTACCAAGGGCTATTGTATTACCCAGTCACTGGGTTGTGGAGGTCAGATAGGCCCATGTAAAATACTGGTATTCAGCTGCATCCGGTTAGACTGGAAGCCTACCCCAACATAGTTGGGAAAAGGCTAGGTAGCTGGGGCAAATGATATTCATGTTTATTTATCCCCCTAAAGTATCATTTAACTTTTCAGGTACACGTAGATAATTGCCCCAACAGCAATGATTAACATTTTTATGAACCTCGCTGAAAGCCCTTGTCTACGGCCACCGCTAAAATAATTTACTTATTACAAAGTTATTTGCCGTCTGACTAAATTGCTGGATTATGAGAGCCGGGCGCTCTTATAAATTAATGTTCCCTTTATAAGGAAAATTATGTTTGGTTTTATTTTTACTTTGGTTTGAAAAAAGCTCCGATCATTTTGTATTGTGTGTGAAAGGTAAAGCTTCAGAAGTGGGCGTTTTATTTTGTTAGTGAATGTGCGTTTTTATAATTTCTAACGTCACGAGCCATCTAAGAGCCTTCCGCCTAGACACACGTTACCGTGGCTGACTTGGAAATCTCTAAATAGACTTCGAACCCAAGTCGGCCGGAGCAAAGACAATCTCCACAGATGGGGTTCATTGACGGCTCTGATCTCATGTGCGTATGCGGCACCTCCACACAGACAATGACCCACCTTCCATCGCAGCTGAATTTTGGGCCAAAAATATTTAAACTTTTTGCTATCGAAAATCTAAGAAGAAGACGCCACTATATTATCGTGAATGTCCACGTCCATAAAATGTATGGAGATACTTGCACGTTATATCGTTATCGTGGACGGAAATTCAAAAGCGTATTCATATATTTTCATGCATTTTATTTCCCTGTGTCCACGATAGTATCGTCACGATAGAAAGTATAAAAACGACCAACGGGAAAATGTTAGAAGAGCTTTTCTTTGGGGCTAAATTAAGGAAGCAAGCAAGGATTATTTATCTAACTGGTTTATCTATCTGGCTGGTACACAGTAAAGACAGAATAATTTATTACATCACAGTGAGGGTACACCAAAGTCTTTTGTGTCGTGAAATACTTAGGTTTATTCGCCGTGTGTAGGACTAGGACGGTCGTCAGTGTTGTATGGATCACTATCATGGAAGCTTGTTGACAGACGCGTTTATTTGGACTGCGCGATTTATACCGTAAAGAAACCGTGCCGTGTGCAAAGGGCCTTAGCTTTTCATTAAGGCAAGGCTGAGTGTGAATACTTTTTTAAACCTCAAGGAAAGTAATGATTTGATTTTATCAACGTGCACAATGATGGATGAGGGATGACGGTCCTAATGTTCTATCCTATGCCTTTATGGGGATTTGGATGGTATCTAATTTCAACTCCCAAATACGAAAATATGGCGGTACGACTTCGATATCTACCTCAGAAATTGACAAGAACTTGCACAGAACTTAAAAATGGAAATAATGAAGGGAGGTATAAACTGCCTCGCTAGTCTAGTAGTAGGTTCGATTCTCGGGTCGAGCAAAGTGTTATTAGGTATATCCTTCCTTCTTGCCCGAATGTTCGATCTGTGTCCGGTTGATGACAATAGACTCGCACCCTATTATCTGGGCCTTAAACGTAACTAGCGAAATGTGGATGAACTAGGTACACCTTTGTCTAACCCCTCGGGGATGACAGGCTTGATATTATTTAATAAAGTACCAAGTAGGTAGATCAGACTATACGTCTATACATGTTCATACAAGTATCAACTCATTCTTGAAAAGTGTAGGTGTTTAAGATAGTAATTTAAGTTAGTTCAAGTTGTATGAAATGTGGGACGGATCGGTTAAGTCTGTGAACTTAGAATGTCGGACTTTAGTAATTGTTTGAAAGCTTTAATAAATAATTTATTATGTGTACTGGTTTATGAGTTTTGCGGAGGTGTAATATATTATTATTGTTGTTTTGTTTTATTAGTTTTGTTGGTTTGACTGCGTCATTAGAAATAGAAACTGCGTCAATAAATAATTTGTTATGTGAACAGGTTATGAGTTGGTTTTGTGGCGGTATAGTAATATTTATTTATTTTTTATAACAGCTTAAGCTATCATTACAGGGTTTACCCTAATGCGACAGTTAAGAAGTTAAACTAATAACCAAAGCTTACAATAACCAATTTAGAAAAATTAAAACTAACAAAATTATTAAATTATTACACCATTAAAAAAACAAAACATTCATAGCTTAACATAATCACTTACATCACATTGTACAAACATAAACACAAACATACTTTACTTCAATAAGAAAAAAATAAGAATTATTTTGCTTGTAGTTGTACATAGCATAATGTAAATAGTAAAACCCTTGCGAATTCACTCAAGCAATATCTATATACCTATTGTGGCCAAGTGAGAACGACCGCGACTTACGAGTTTGTAGGTCGTAAGTTTGAACCAAGTGCTTAACTTTCTCCATGGGACCAACATCGTAATCGCGAATAAAAATTCAGCCGTCCCATACATTTAGGTCGAGTAGGTATTGAAGTTTTCTATGGGACAGTCGATAAAATTTTCGCGATTACGCTATTTGACAATAAAGCTGAAGAGCTTATTTGGATTTGAAAAATTATTCACATCATGCTACGACCCTTAGGAGCCGAGCAAAGCAAAAAGAAAAACAGTCAGAAAGATTGCTAAGCGAAAACGAAGTAACAGCAAAGGCGGGCGATGCGATGCGACTTGGGGGAAACAAGAAATTTCACGCGGACGAAGTCGCGAGCTAGAGCTAGTTACTAATCATTTTACACGCAGATTTCTATAAAACTTAAGTACATACTTAAATTTTATTCTGTAAGAAAAGAAAAATGCATTCAACTCATCAAAAGGACAAGCAGGACTGTAGGACTGTAAACAATTGTCACTAATTGGCAGCTAAACTGCTCGAGCTGGCTCTAAATAGTGTCTGTCACTAGTGTCGAGTGGAGTGCTCTCGACGTTGGCTCGACGCAAGTAAATTGAGTTCTGAACCTCTCTGTACAGTGATCAACTATATTGTTTGTAGGCGCGAGTGCCTTTCTTGTTAAATTATTTTTAGTTGGGATAAAGACGCCGGAAAACTATTCGGTTTTTCAGATTTTTAAAGTTGATATATTATTATTTTTATTTTTACGGGTCGTCGAAAGCTCGAAAGTCTGACAACCAGTCTTGCCAAGGGGTATCGTAACCCAGTAATTGGGTTGTGGAGGTCAGATAGGCAGTCGCTCCATGTAAAATACTGGTGTTCAGCTGCATCAAGTTAGACTGGAAGTCGACCCCAACATAATTGGGAAAAGGTTAGGCAGATAATTTTGAAAGTAATTTTTTTTTGCATATTTATTTATTATAAATAATGGTTATGTAAGATGAAATACATATGGGGCAATTTTTATACAGCTCTGACCACATTTAAAATGTTAAATTCTTTTAATTTCCAGCACATAATCAATCATATAGGTGGTAGAAGTGATTCCGCTGAAGAAGCGACTTCGTTGGGGTAGAAAATACAGCTTGTTTGCAATTTTTTTTGTTTTTGGCAAATAGACTATCACTAGTCGTGGGAGCAATTACCAAACAAAATAGCCATTTGCTGCACGAACTATTAACATTTTCTTTCTCATTGCCAATATCCTCTTCTTTAAATTTCCCCACAATTCAATTTTAATTTAAAACTAAGTACCTAGGTATGCAATTACGCCCACAGACGGGGAGATTAAAAATCTCTTTGTTCTAAAACATTGTGCGACAATCTTGCCTGCTGTTAGTTCTTCCAGGTTTATCTTGTTAAACCGTTGATCCGAGGAAAGTGGATGGAAAAGCTTTTAAACTTTAACTGTTTAAGGTTTATTTTAGAAAGTAGCTGAGTATAAAAATGTAAGATGGTTAGAAAATGGGATGAAATTCTAACCGCATACTAATATTTACGCCAAACCTTGATCAAAAAGATTTTCTGTATCAAAATAAGCCGTAAGATAACAAAATAATCACTTTATTTAAATAATCACACAATTAACTAACTGCCTAGACCAATACGAAAAAAAAAACAAAAATAAATTTAGAATAAATCCTAGAAACATCACACAATTCCGCTACGCCGTAGCGCGTAGCTCGTAGCAGGCGTAGCAAAAAGATATGCTCCGCCGCGACAGTGTATCACTGCCGTGACCAGGATTCGAACCTGGGTTACTACGGCCACAACGTAGGGTCCTAACCACTAGACGATCACGGCTACCGGAGCTGGTGACTGTGGTACCGAAATATAAGACTTTATCTCGATTAAATTTGAGTACTTTCACTTACAATTGGCCACGGTTTGCGCAAGAGACGAAATGTAACAAAACGCGTGTACAAAGACCAATTTTGGCAAGCATTCGCTGTCCAATGATGGTTTAATAGCAGCTTTGATTGAATGATTCCAAACCGATGCAGTTATGGATACGACTTTATGTGGGTGGCACATACAGTCGCAAAGTAATAAAATAGTTCAGAGTAAAATTAATTATTATACAAATCTTATTACTACGACAAACCATTATTTGGAAAAGAGACATTTAAACAAATATAGTATTATAAATAAACTTATTACCTAAAATAATATTGCAGCAATGTCGACGGCACATTACTCCTGTTAATGCCTAATAAATTAATTTAAACGTTACCACTTTAAACCTTAGAATTTGAGATGTTGCCATTCCAAAATACATTTGCGGATTTATCGCAAATATATTTTGGAATGGCAGTTCAAAAGATGGTAGGTATAAAAATTGTTAGTGCATATATAAAAAAAAATAAGGTGCTAATTTCACTATGCAAATCTCAAACAAATGAACACAATTTCCTACATTAAATTATTTAAAGTAAATATTAAGCATCACTTGGGCAAAAAGATGACTCCGCCGCGACAGTGTATCACTGCCGTGACCAGGATTCGAACCTGGGTTACTACGGCCACAACGTAGGGTCCTAACCACTAGACGATCACGGCTACCGGAGCTGTTGACAGAGCTACCGAATTTTTACATTATATTGAGTTCAATTGTCGTACTTTCACAAACGAATTCGGTACAGTTTGAGCAAGAGATGACAACGTTTTTTGCAAGTTGGTAAAGAAACCAGCGCAGTATTATACACAAGATAACAAGACAATGATTTTTTTACATTAACTGAAAACTAGCAAGTGTACAATAGAGATAAGTGATGAGATAAGTGTAAGGATAGTGATATCTCTCGGAAACAGCTAATGCTCATGATCGCTCAATTTCAAGGACTACAGATCATACAGAGCCCGAAGAATTGCCAAACTTAACCGGCAGTGGGCACGGCACATTGCTCATGCCAATGGGGCTGAAAGGTTCTGAGGTGGCAACTGCGTACCGGAAGACGTAGCGTTCGAAGGCCTCCCACAAGGTGCTCCGATATCCTAGTGAAGGCCGCAGAAATCAGCTAGATGCGGGAAGTATAGAACCGGTCGAAGTGGCGGTGCTTAGGTGAAGCCTATGTCCAGAAGTAGACGTCTTTCGGCTGAAATGATGATGATGACAGACCAGGACTGAATATATTTCAGTGCGTCAGGTGCACCTTGAGCATTAAACCTTGCTGACTGGGTACTTCTGGCGTCAAAATAACGGGCTCGAGGGGACGATTCAAAAGATATGACTTATGGCCCTGTCAGCAGGGTCATTTATTTATTTTTTGGTTCACTAACAATTGTTTACACTGGTTTTACAGTAAAGGTAACGGTCAAAGTGTATATGAAGCAGTACCACAATCACTTACGGCCATAAGTCATATTTATTTATTTATTTATTTTTAGGAAAACTTACAGCTAAACAGATACAGTAAGTAATAAATTATACAAAAATAAGGCCAATTACAAGTTTCCACGTGTAGAAAGTATACATATACGTATATATAATCATATATAACACAATATAATATATTATCATGTATACAGAAAAATAATAATAGACTAATTAACTATATAAGATAGAACAGAAAATTACTATTTACGCTCGAAGAAGCAATCAGATAAAATTTTCTTCAATTTAGCAACACTAGTATTGAAAATGTCGATATCAGCTTCCCAGCAGGTTGTGTTGTACATACGACTCGCTCTCACCATGTACGAGTTCCGTCTGTATGTAGTGGCTACCACTGGGGTGTGCAATAAATGAGGTCTACGTAAGAACACAGACGGCACTCGCAGCCGGATTTTGTGCAACAACTCGGTAACACCAGTTGTTCCATTGGCAATTTTGAAAAGAAACACAAGATTTGATATTTTTCGCCTTTCATAAAGTGGAAGGATATGAAATTTTTTGCAACGGTAGGTATAATTCGTTAAAAACGTCTTAGACCGATACTGAATGTGCCTTAAAAACCTTTTCTGTATGCTCTCAATACGATTTATGTAGACATTATAATTGGGGTTCCAGACTTGAGAGGCATACTCCAAATGACTGCGAACAAAAGAACAGTATAATATTTTAATAGTCTTAATGTTTTCAAACTCCGAGGACACCCGCAGAATGAAACCAAGTGCTTTTGATGCTTTCTTGACAATATTGTCTATGTGTGCATCAAAGAGGAGCTTAGCGTCCAATGTAACTCCCAGATCCCTGATAGTGTTGACCCTATTTAGTGCTGTATCCAAAAGCATGTAGTCATGGACGATCGGGATAGGTTTCCGTGTGAAGGAGCAAACATAACACTTGGAGACATTCAGGTCCAACTTATTATTAATACAATAGCCCTGAAAATTATTAAGGTCTGTCTGCAATAGATGAGCATCTGCCACGGTACATATTTGTCTCATTATCTTCATGTCATCAGCATATAGTAATAATTTTGAATACCGGAAAGAAGAAGAGATGTCGTTGATAAAGATAATAAATAACAAAGGCCCTAGCAAGGATCCTTGGGGAACCCCCGAGGGGACATTCATGGGTTTAGAGCAGTATCCATTCAGGACCACAGTCTGACATATATATATTTTTGGAATTGGCTAGTGTCTACGTCAAAAAATAACTAATGGCATATATAAACACTAAAGCGTACTCTTTCTAACACAGGATGTTACGTATAGAAAAACAAAATATTACGTTGCATTGTTAATCTTTTAATGCATAATTTAGCCCAGATTCCCTTATAAAATACCTAAGGATTGAGTACTAATTGAAACGGGTATAAATATCTCGGAAACTCAACATGCATATTCATAACTAAATGAAAAATATGAAAAAGAAATGCTCCGCCGCGACAGTGTAATCACTGCCGTGACCAGGATTCGAACCTGGGTTACTACGGCCACAACGTAGGGTCCTAACCACTAGACGATCACGGCTACCGGAGCTGGTGACAGAGCTACCGAATTTTTACGTTATATTGGGCTCAATTGTAGTACTTTCACTGAAAATTCGATACAGTTTGCGCAAGAGATGACAACGTTTTGAGCAAGATGGGAAAGAAACCAGCGTAGTGTTAAACACTTGATAACAATTATTAAGACAATTATTTTTGTACATTAACAGAATACCAGCATGCCGTCATCTACCGAGCCTTGTTTCAACCAAGGTCGGCTTCCAGTCTAACCGGATTGAATTGAATACATGGAACGACAACCTAACTGACCTCCAAAATTCAGTTACTGGGTATTAGCCCCTTGGTATGTGGTTGTCAAAGACTATCAAATATACAATACAAACAATTTTTTCTTTTGGAAACAGCTAAGCCTCAATATTGCTCATTTCTAGGATTGTGCTGCTAGACTTCAGAACTGAACATATTTAAGTGCGTCGGGTGCACCTTGAGATAAGATAAGATAAGATAAGTCTTTATTTGCCTTAAACATGGTATAAAGGTGTAACAGTTTGGTAATATAATATAGTCCACATGTTTAGTTATACAACATCGTGTATCAATTGCATGCAATGCAATGCAATTGCTTGAGCATTAAAACTTTCTTACTCGTACAATTCATGCAGACACGAGATAACAGATACATAATAAAAATGGTTCGATAATAGGGGACATATTTGGTCCTTTTTCTTCATTTGGGTAAGAATGTTTGAAGGAAATAATCCCATTCTTACTCGTACTAATATTATAAATGCGAAAGTTTGTATGGATGGATGTTTGTTACTCTTTCACGCAAAAACTACTGAACGGATTGGAATGAAATTTGGCACACAGATAGTTTATAACCAGGATTAATACATAAAATACTTTTTATCCCGATATTCTTACGGGATCGAAACTTATGCGGGTGAAACCGCGGGGCGCAGATAGTATGAGAATAAAGAAATCTTTAACAATAGCTACAAAAAGGAAACGTACCTCCCCCTATTGGTACTCAGCAACCGTACGACCCATATATTGCTTTGGTACAGTTGACAAAAAAAGTAGGTAGGTACCTAAACAACGTGCCGCCACAATGGCGACATTAATTCAACACACAGGTAGAGCTAGTGGCCAGTAATCATAAAAATTATAACAATATAAAATAATTCTTAATTTATAAAATACCGCCTGCACCGCTCGCCGACATAGGGCTCTCTCTCTTTTCTTCAATTCGCCTACTCCTTACACGTTATTAGTTTTAATTTCAATGTTGCGATGTTATGATCGGTGACCCCGGCAAATGACACTTGCGCTACAGGTTGCTTCAAGAATTCAAGATGTTATTTTAGAAAAAAATAAAAAATAATAACGTTTAATGAAAGTAAAATATGTTCATAATACGAAAACGCGAAACCTTATACTTATGTGTGTTAAATAAATGCCGCCATTAAAGCGGCACGCTGTATATAGAAAATTATTATTTCTCCAATAGGTACTGTAGAATCCTGACATGGCTGTAGGATGCAACATCCGCGAATCCGTTATAAGTAAATGATACAAATACTAGATAAACATTGATTTGTATTAAGAATAGAAGACATAACAGAAGGAGTCAGTTTCGCTGACAAGCGAAGTCATATCATAAAAAAATATTTAAAAAAATGTATTAAACGCACCATTGATAGGAATAATTATGAAAGTTATTCCAGAAACCTTCGTTTTATTTTATTTATTTATCCTGGTAATGTGACCTCGCAGAGAGCTTACAGTATACTGGTAATTCACAAAGCTTCATAAAACTCCGGGGAGTTGCACTAAAATCCTACTAATCATATAAACGTGAAAGTTTGTATGGATGGATGGATGTATGGATGTTTGTTACTTTTTCACGTAAAAATTACTTAACGGATTTGGATGAAATTTGGAACACAGATGGTTTATAACCAGGATTAACACATAGGATACTTTTTATCCCGATATTCCCACGGGATCGAAACTTATGCGGGTGAAACCGCGGGGCGAACTAGTAGAAAATAATTGTGCCATTCGTCGACCCTTGACAAGTTAAAAAGCTCTGTAGTTAGCTGCCTGTGTAGTTAACTCTTTTGTTGCCCGTACTAAGAAATTGAATAGGTTACGAGGTCGAATATTTAAATTGATGGCACCGATAAGGTCGGCCAATATTTGATCAAGTGATTGGTTACGTTACAAACATTGTGATTTAAGCCCGGTCGTGCTTCTATGTAACTGTAGATATATGGGTCGTGTTTACAAAGGTTGGGTGAGGTTGGTCGCGAACATAATAATAAATGGAAATGTGAATAAACTTCAAGGTCAAATGGCTATTCTCCAATTACTCTACCATTTATAACGGACTAGCTACTGCCTGCGACTTCGTCCGCGTGAGATTTTTTGATCCCCCGACCCACCCTGCCGCATCGCATCGCCCGTCCGCGCTATCACTTCGTTTTTGCTTACCGTTGTTTCAGTTTTTTTTTCATTTTCTCGGCCTATAGAATAGAATAGAATAGAATAATTTAATTCAGATAATTAAAATCCATATCTTGTTAGTATATATTAGCAACAATGTTAGCTTACAATTATGTTAGTATTGTTAGTACTTATCTATAAGTAGACTACTATACAAAACCATTCAATACCCTCACCCAGTGATTTTGAATGGGGCAGACAAATCGAGCAGCAATGACTTTCAGAATGCTATTTTTAGCACCCCGCAGACGCTGCAGCAAAGAAGCCGATTTTTTGCGAATTATGGACTTGAAGCCGTCCGTGTGGGCTATAGCCTCCCTCAAAAATTGGAATATTAAATGTAAAAATTATTTTTTAAATTGGACTGGTTCCAGAGATTAGCAGCTTCAGCTTTATTATTAGAGATTATGAGATATCGTCTGGCGCGGATTAATAAATAAATAAATATTTTATTTTATTTGCTAGTATTTAACATAATATCTATTTTATTATTTATTGATTTCTGTAACTGCCCGTGACATCAAAGCGGGCCAGAATAGCAGCGCTGCGACATTTATTTTTTAAATGTCGAAGCATCATGCTGAGATAAGAACCTTTTGGCCTAGTATAGGACATTCTGTTTCATTTTTATAACTTTTTATTTATACAGGGTGACAGGGAAAGTCGACGTATTCCTTGAAAGGCGTTATACTAGATGTCATTAGCAACAAATTTAGTCCAGTTAACTAGGGTTCAAAACTGGATGGTTACTGAGCTGTGTCGGTTCTTCGATTTCTTAGAAATTTTCTAACTTGTTACCAAAAACAATTAATTATGAGAAAGAACTACTCCACTCCAAACATTTAATTGATACTTTTCTGAGAGTTGAAAAAGGCGTGATTATTTTAAAAAAAATGCTCGCAAAACTTACATAATCTCAAAAAATTTGCAAATTTATTATTTTTTAAGCATCCAGTTTTGACCCCTAGTTCAATGGACTTAATTTGTTGCTAATGACCTGTAGTATAACCTCTTTTAAAGAATACGTCGAGTTTCCCTGTCACCCTGCGTAACTTGATTTTTTATTTTTGACTGTGTTTAGTTTAGTTTGTGATCTTCTTACAAGTCGCAATGAATACTTTTCTTTCTATTTATTACAGTCGTATTGGCAAAAACTAAGAACACAAGAAAAGCTCGCTTACAATATTGTTTGCAATCGTGATGACTTATCGATTTGGGACTAACGTAATCAATTTCAGCTTTGAGCTTGCACATAAACCATTTGAAAACCTTTAAAACACTGTCCAAAAATTTGAATATTTTTGTCCGACCGGGTAATTAATTTTCAATCCGCATAATGGGAAGAAATATTTAATTTATTTAGAAGTCTTTACGACCGCATAATTTAGGCCAGATTCCCTTTTATAATCCCTAAGGATTGAGTCCTAATTGAAACGGGTATAAATATCTCGGAAACCCAACATGCATATTCATATCTTAATTAAAATATTAAAAATAAATGCTCCGCCGCGACAGTGTATCACTGCCGTGACCAGGATTCGAACCTGGGTTACTACGGCCACAACGTAGGGTCCTAACCACTAGACGATCACGGCTACCGGAGCTGGTGACTGTGAAGCCGAAATTCTCGACCGCTTTGCTCCAAACTCATTGGAATGAGAACACTTTCACTATTGATTGGGCTCGTTACGACATCTCTTGAGAAATGTCCATTCAACCATTGTTGGAAATGATTGTAGTGACAATTGATCAATGGCTATGTTGTCGGACTGAATAGCGCGAGGTCGTGAGTTCAGACTGCACCTGTTGCTCTACTGTAACTTTGTACTCTTCAAGCTATTTGTCTTAGTTATGGCAACTACATTCGCTAGACTGTGCTTTGTTTTCTTTTGAAAGTGCGTGTGCGCAATGGTGTCTCGGATGTAGTACATAATTGCTGGACCTTTTAAAATATGTTATGCTAGTTTTTTAGTGCTAAATCATATAAGGTGTGCCGATTATTTATTAATTAAACTTTGTGCACCATAAAGGTACTATAGTGATCCAGCAGTAACGTCCTCGACTTACTAGTTGTACGTCGTGGGTTCAAACCCAGTCAGTCGTAAACAAATTTATTTCATCACAACTGTTCTCAAAACTGTGAAGGAAAACATTGTGAGGAAACTGGCATGTCCTAGAACCAAGAATTCGACGACGCATTGGGCCAGCGTGGATGACGGCCCACTCCCTCTTACAAGAGAGGTGGCCTGTGTCCCAGCAGTGGGAACGTTATAGGCTGATTATGTAAAGGTACAAAGGCCGACATAATAATGCCTTAGGGACTAACCACAATTATTCAGCTCGTCCTTGTTTTCTATGGACAAAAGCTGAACAGAGCTGAATAAGTGTGGTTAGTCCCTTATGCATTCTGTACCAGTCAACTAAGAGTGAAGGAGAGGTACCGTGGCGTGGCATAGCATGGCAGTTTGGTTCTAAACAAAACACAACTATACGTGGACGTTCAAGCAAAAAGGGTCCAGTTCTCGGCATTTAGTTTCCGAGATATAAGAAATTATGTAAAATTTTGTGAAAAAATTGCATTTCGCGATTTTAATTGATTATTAATAAATGCTCAATTATCTACAATTTCATATAGTATTTTTTTTTTCAGAATTTCAACTTTAAATGCCTGATAAAAAAAAATATGTGCCAGTTTTTGAATATTTTTTCAATCCATACTATGAATTAACTATTTTAGGTACCGAATCTAGTCTTAACTCAATACCCAACTACTGGACCCTTTTTGCTTGGACGCGCACATATAGGTACATACATGTTATCTACCCAACCAATCTACACGGGCCTACACCTCCCTTATGACTCACTCAAAAAGCCGCCATTTAAAGTGCACACCCATTCCAACACACCCCATACATCCACAAAGCCATTAGGATTCCTCTATAAAAACTACACTAACACTCCCAGGGTTCCTCATGAACTGTTAGTGCATTTTAACGATGGAGGTTTATAGCTGCAAATAACTGCGTATGCGACTACTGGGGCGAAAGGAAGATGGTTCATGGAGTAATTAGCAGACAGGAGCATAAAGGTATTGAGTCGTTAGGTTGGTAGTAAACATCGGTGGTGGATGTGGATTAAAAAGGCTGTAACTGCTGGTGGATGACGTGATTGTCTTGCTAGCGTGATAGTAAGCTAGTCTTGAGATACTTTGGTATCTAAAGACTAGTTTCTGCTCCCGACTTCGTCCGTGTGAACTTTCTTGTCATCCCGACGTCATCGTGTCGACCCCGTCGCATCGTATCGCCTGCCGGCGCTATTACTTCGCTGTCGCTAAGCGTTCTACCTGACTTTTTTCTTCTTTTTCTCGGCTTCAGAAGGTAATAGCGTGATGCTAAAGCCTTCCTCAAGAATTCGTTTAACAATGTTTCAAATCCGACCGATAGTTCCAGAGATTAGCGCGTACAAACAAAAAAACAAACTCTTCAGATTTATTATTAGTATAGTATAGATGACTAGCAGCATGGACAGTGCTATGAGAGTTGCTACTTGATCAGATTGGCTATATTGTAATTTTAATAACGTTCACAGTTTGATCTCAGTCTCAATCTGTCAAAAATACCTCTGATTTCCCCACAATTTTGACAAGGTTTTGACATTGATTGTCGCTGAGATGAGATTGCGACTAGATTTTGAACGTTTTTAAATACGGGAATAGGCCTTCTGATGTCACATACACAAACAGCCAGACCCGGAACAACTACCTGTAGGCAATACAAATATTTAAACGTGAAAGTTTGTATGGATGGATGGATGTTTGTTACTTTTTACGCAAAAACTACAGCACAGATTCGAATGAAATTTGGCACACAGTTAGTTTACACATAGGATACTTTTCATTCCGATATTCCCATGAGATCGAAACATATGGAGGTGAAACCGCGGGGCGCTGCTAGTCAATGATAAATTAAATGTTAGACATAGACACGGATTCAGACTCGCCATAATCCCACAAAAGACAATATTATCTTAATCAGTACGATAAGGACCAGAAAGATATTTCATTCTTTATAGTTTATTTGGAGGAAAGGACCAAATTCGTGTATTTCGTGTAATCCCAATGTTGCCGACCTCTGACCTCAATAGGTCAGAGATCGGCAACATTGGGATTACTTTAGTAACTTTTATTGCTTATTTACGACGGAACAACGTGAGAAGATAGTCGTGATTGAATGTATCTTCTTCTTCTAAATATGTTAAATTATGTAATAATGACCCCTCCCTGACCTCTACGTCAGAAGAGGTTATTATTACGTAATTTAACATAATTTTAAGGTAAATTGTTGCTGCAATGCAAGTGCTGAATCTTATAAAGAACACGTGAATCAAGTGTGTTCCCATTAACTTATAAGACATTATTCGAAGAATACTTAATTGTTTAGTCACTTAGCAGTTTAAGGGCTAATTTTTCCATTGCCAGATAACTTTTACTCGAGGAATAAAATTGACGTTTGACAGTTTTTACATGAAATAACTGTCAAAATTTCCAAATTATTTCTCGAATAAGGTTATCAGATGATTGAAAAATCCGCCCTAGGTTATATTTAAATTTCTTATTAACTAATGGGCTAGATTGTAATGTGAACAAAGTACCACCGACTGTGACTCATAAAGGAAAAAAAAAATGTTGCTGTAATTTCTAACCCTTTGATACTATCGATCGTTATGTAGAGCAGTCAAATGTTCGATGGAGTCATACCCAACTAAATGAGTCTGCAACTCGCACCTGACCGATTTCCATTTCCTTAATTATTTATGTAGGATAATAGAATAACAATAATTTAATGACATCAGCCACATGCAGGATGCCCGCTGGGCAAAAGTCTCCATACAATGGGCGTTTGAAGAGGGACGGCGCCGCCGCCGCCAAGGTCGGCTCAGCAAGCGATGGCGAGTGGCCTAGACGCGAAACGCGAGGGCTGACTCGAGAGGGGTGTCGGAAAAGAGTTCCTGGAAGGACATGGGGAAGGCCTTTGCCCAGCCGTGAGACAGCTAAGGCTAAAAAAAAAAAAACAACAAAAAATATTGCTCGTCATTTACTATAGTAACAATAGAAACACGTACGATAATTATTTACAAGTTATCACAGTCATATTTAAGAGATAAAGATAGATAATAATATCAATCAAGACACATTATTGATAACAGAGTTGTGTGTAACATCAATATCTGTGATCACTGCATGTATGACTTTAGAAAAAACACTCAAAATGCCAAAAAGATATTCTCCGCCGCGACAGTGTAATGCGGTCACTGCCGTGACCAGGATTCGAACCTGGGTTACTACGGCCACAACGTAGGGTCCTAACCACTAGACGATCACGGCTACCGGAGCTGGTGACTGTGCTACCAAAATTCAACATTACGTTAAAAAAATGGAGCACTTTCTCTGTCAATTTGTCACAGTAAGCGCAAGAGGTGGTGCAACAAACTCGTTTGTGCAATAAACTGTTACTTCATAAGATAAAATAATTAAAACATTCCTAAGGCGTACATGTATTTGAATAATTAAGATATTGCACAAGTAATTAGGATTATTAAACATTAGGTATAATTAGCACGGACAATCGCTTAAAGATGAAAATGTAGGGATGAGCTAATCTATATTATGATACATTATGTGTGATGGTGACTAGAATTTAAAATATCGCAAATGCTGAAAACATTTATTGTATCTTTTTATGTTTAAAAAATGTACAAATAGGCACGCGCGTGATCGGACGTTGGTAAAATAAAATGCTGTCAACAAAAAGCAGTTACGTTACGATACCGTGCGTAATAAAGGAACGGCCAGACGAAGGTATAAATACACCTCCATCCGTCTAAAAGCATTCATCTGTCGCTCATACTAGCTCTTATGGTACAGGTAAAAGAAACCTTAAAAAAAAAGTGCGAGTCGGACTCGCGCACCGAGGGTTTCGTACACATTTTTATAGGTATGTAAATTAAAATAAAGTTAAAGTAAAAGTAAAAATAAAATAAAGTAAAGTTTATCACGGGTTTTTTTTTTGTAATGTAGATTTTCGGATTTTTTTCTTTAATCATGAAATTAGGTAAGAAGCAATGTCATGTAACATTGCTTCTTGCCAAATTTCATGATTCTAGGTCAACGGGAAGTACCCTATAGGTTTTGATTCCCTTGCGAGTGTCAAAATATGCGGCATAAACGGAACATAAACGCCCGTATCTTTTGATTACGTTGACTTAGAAGTTTGGTTTTTTCACTGCTTCAAGGGATTGCAGCCTTGAGTATTTGATATTAATTTCAACTTGTTAACTCTACACGTTTCTGAGAAAAAGGGTCTTGACAGACGAACAGACTGACGGACAACGAAGTGAATTTATAAGGGTTCTGTTTTTCTTTTTGTGGTACGGAACACTAAAAATAAAAATATGGCAAGTGTCTAAATATATATTAGGAACTTAATACACTACACACACACTACACACACTTACACTTTATACTTTTTTGAAATAAAAATGATTATGATACCTGTAATTTTTTACAGGGATCCTTTCCGTACCTTTTCTCAAGTATTACTTTTCTCTTAGAAAATTTGTAGTCGTTTATTGAAAACCTCCTCACGTCTAGGACTAACTATCTACTTACTATCGACTCTTGACACTGTTCTCTGAACTACTTTGGCTGTTATATACTGAAAGACTTTCAATTACCTGCAAAATTGGAGATCGGTACACTCATACTAGACACTCGAGTTCACGAAGGCATGGACGAAAATGTTCATGCAATTTTAGCCCCAATATTCATGTGTGCTGATGCGAAAACGGCATATACAAATTTCGTGAAGTAGTGCAGCTTATTGGCATGCCTGCGTGAGAAGTGTAAGACACTGTTCATTCTTGAGATTTGTTATTAAGAAAATAATTTGAAAATAACTATAGATTATTGTTGAGAGTAATTGTAACAATATACTTAACGCAACCTTGATTGAAGACTTTATGACACGTTAAATTCGAAAATCACTACTATGGTTTTAAGTTTTCAGTCATAAAGAATTCTAAGTAAGTCTAAACTCCAGCAATATATTTTTAATCTACATAGTCTACGATTTCTGTATTTCTAGGCAAAGCAATCTAACAGTGTTTTAAAACGATTTCAATCGCGAAACTACGTCATAGCTGCCCTGAAGCGTGGCCAGTGCAAACACAAAGTGCTATGTTAATTTAAAACTGCAAAGAGAACTCTTTAAACCGTAATGAAATCTCGCAAGTTTTTGTTGCCATAAAAGAAAATTCAATCTAGGATCTTTTGTTATGCGACGCCGCGACGTTTTTGTGTGAATATTCACTGCAGAACCAGTAACCAGTAACTGGGTTGTCAAGGTCAGCTGTATATGAACACAGGATGAAATTGAAAACTTGCGCCAAATTGAAATTGGAGGTGAATATGTTTCATAATCATTACAAAATGTCATTTCCGAAATCTAAATCTTGAAAAAAATCGTGTAATTATCGGCTTGATAATGCAGACTAAGTTATTGCCTTCAAATAGACAAGAACTATAGTAACTCCAGTAAAAAAAATCTAGATTAGCAAAACAAATAAGTAAATTAAAGGATCAATTTTAGCGCGCAGCCGATAGATACATAGATAGATGATATAAATAAAACATTTATTCAGTGCAACAAAATACACCAGACAAGTAATTAAAAAAAACAATCCAAGAACGAAAAGCAAGCAAGCGATGGATAAGCAACAGTAACGTGTTGAACTAGCGGTATTTACCCAATTCTGACCGTTCCTACGAAAAAAAGGGCGCGCGACGAAGTTGGCAAATCGCTCGCCGACGCGCACGTTGAATGATACCTTCCTACATTACCTAATGGCTCCTTATTAATGCTTTATCCTATGACAAGCTCTAAATTTACTTTATAACACGTTGAATTAGATATTTTAATTTGGCGCACCTATTCAATTTTGTCCTGTATATTTAAAATACTGGTATTCAACGGTTAGACTTATTTGTTGTTAGATTTATGTGTTTGTTCTTATTAGATGGCAAGAGAACGTTATACAGGGTTAGTTTAAATTGGTTAGCTAAACTTCGCAGACGCGATGGGTATCTGAACACGATAAAAAAATATTTCATGGTTTTTTTTGGGACGTCAACGACAGCTGTTAGTACGTCTTTCATTGACTTGAATGTGCCCCTGGCGGCTGAGAGTACCTACCCACTACGCTTTGGAACGGGCAACTAGCTTCATTTTCTGACTGACCGATCCCTTGATAATTCAAAAGTGCCTGTAATTGGTTTAATTGAAATAAATACTAGAGTTTGAGTGTTGTTACTTGAAGTATGAGTTGAGAAAAACTGTTTTATTTAATTTTATCGCACGTAGATATCGTTACCCATCACATCTGGGAAGTTACTTAACTGATATTTCAAGTGACTACAATAATTGCGGTCGTAACCCCACAAAAAAAACATATTTTTTTTTTATCATTTGTAGATGTCGATACCCATCAGGTTGCCGAGTATAGCTAGCCAATTTAAAATAACCCTGTACTACCGCCTCTTGTCGTAATCTATTACTTCAAGCGTTGAGGCATGCCTTTTTTTTTTGGGTGGGAAATCATCATATGACTTCTCCCGCTCTCTGGGCGGAGCGGGGGGGTGAGTCAGACTTTTACTGACTTAAACCCACCCGTGTTCCTTCAGTTGCCTGTGCCAGGGGCCACAGTATCTCTTTCGAACAACCCGCGGCTGGGGCAGGCATCGGCCCTAGCGGACCCCGTCAGTTCATGCTGACATCTCTTTGAGGCGCGCGTGGAACACAACGTGCCGTCGACCCGGGCCTGGTCCTCACCGGGCGGCGAGCTGCCCATTGCTCGTCGCCCGCAAGCCCGTGCCTACGGTGGCCGGGAGTCGGCTGTTGACTTCCGATGTCTGGGGCGTCTCCTGCGGCGACTAGGGGCGTGAGGGCGCAGAGATTGCGTTTCTCTCAAGCGCTCCGCCTCCTCCTTTGCGAGCATTACTGCTTCGCAAAAGGAGGTGACGGCTTCCCATGCACTCTTGCTCCGCACCATGGCCTGGAACAGGGCCGGACGCGAGAGATTGCCGCCACGAGAACGCAGCGGTGCTCCGCCCAAGCCGGGCAGACGTCCACCGTATGATGGTGGTGACACCCTGGCGTTTCCTCTCGCCTTATCCTGAACAGGAACCTCCCAAAACAACCGTGTCCGGTGAGCACCTGCGTCAGACAGAAAGTGAGGGCACCGTGGCGCCTCTCCAGCCACTCCTCAAAGAGGGAACTTATCGCCGCAATTGTGGCGCGCCCAGCACTGGGTTGTGACAATCGCACTCTCCATGTCAGCGTTGCGGCATGCCTCAAACGTGTCTTCCGTATACCTAGAATTGTCTATTCTCTGGCAATATTTCACTTCCCTCCATTATTACAGTGTATGTAAAATATTAGTGTTGTCACAGAAGGTATTGGTAGGAACGAAGTGTAATTTGTTACAAAGGGCATAATTTGGAATAAAGTTAAGCGTCGTCTTTGTCTGTAGATAATTTTTCCTCTGTCTTTAGGAAATTCTTGTTGTTTATTCTTCGACATTTTACGAATCATTCACGTTTATATAATTTTTGTGAAAGTTATACGATAAATAGAATTATTGAAAGAGACTTTGGGACTTTGCCAATAGTGTTAGGACAAACTAATTATATTACAGATGTTTTCAATTTTTTTATTAATAACTATAGAGGGGCGATATGCAGGATTTTGCGTGACCTCAGTATGAAGCGTAGTTCGCATGATGTAGATGCCGCCACATAACCAACTTATATTTACAGGTTTCACCACACAAACAAGTTATCGGTTAATACAGGATTTGTGCAGTTACACATACAATCATAAAATTATATAAGTCTAGACAAAACTAAATGAAATTCGGTTAAATGTTTGAGGCGATCAATCAAAGCATTATATTCAAATAGGAGCAGGCACAAATAGATATGGAAATGATGTCTCGCGGGCCATGATTTGTGATTCCCATTGATATCCACTCCTAAGTAAACACATAGTTCATTCAAATTGGTAGACACGGACTGTTCGATCATGGATTTTTTTTGTTTGACATTATTCGGTTCGCTTCCTGAGAAACTTTGCTTATACGAGCCAACGTATTGTTCTCATAAATTATACAAATAAAAGGGTTTGAAGGAGAGACTTTAAAAGAAGCCCAAGTTTTGACGTGCCAAGCGAGCGAAAAGAATTGCGTTCTCAATGACGAGAGCTGGTCGTTGTTCTGAGGGGCAATTCTTGTAATTTTAAGAACGTTCACAGTCTGTCATCAGAACTACATACTAAGTTAACGGAATCTGTTCACAGATGAAAAGTCAGTATGTGAAAAATCAACCAACCCCTTTTTATTCTTTTATATTTTACACTATCCGATTCCTAAAAAATCTTACATTTGAAAAAATGTAAACCTTTCTTTTTTATAGGTATATGCATATTTTTTACAGGGTCCTTCGATTTTTAAGATTAATTTTTTTTCTTCGGTTATAAATATGAACAGACTACACAGAAAAAAAATCCGAAATAATTTTAATACCACAATTACAATACCAGTAAAATGTAACATGTTATAGTGACGTGAATATTACAAATTTAGGTCAGATACCGCAGCACGGACGTGTAGAATTAGCAACCGCAATGTACACGGGATGCGGACATCCTATGAAGCGAGAAATTGCTCCGACCTGCGGGCTTGGCTATACATATGTAAATATATTGTGTGGCGAGAGAAGATATGAATGAAAGGGGGATTTGTGCAGTGTGAAGTAAAATGCAGTGCTGTTCAAGGTGGATTGTACAAAGTACCAGCTTTGCAACATTGGATGAATTGATTGAATTGGCGTAAGATGAGAAAAGAACTCCTTATTTTGAAATTCCAATTCAAATATGTTTATTGTTTGTTACATGTAGAAAAAGATCTTATAGTTATTATAATAGTAACACTGTAACATACCTATACGGTGTACAATATTCTATTACGTTATTATTATTATAAACATTCTTACAGTTGGTTTTGGATCTTGGCAACTGCTGTTAGAGTCCTCGTTTTGTTTGGTAAGAGTTCAACTACCTTTTTCGGCCGTCGATCTCCCTCCCTATTTATTTATTTACTCAAAACAACACGTTAAAAATAAAGTTTTATAAAATAATTACCATTTCTACAAACGTGTGGGTGAGCACTGCTCTCCGAGCTAGGTTATGGAAACCTCTGTTAAGGAGAAGTTCAACATACGAGTAGAATTCTCAACGAGAACTATTCTGGACTCCAGCAAAGAACAGAAGGCCAATTTTTGTACTTAAAAAACGTTAAAATTCAAGTCGCAATCGCATTTCACCGACAATCAATGTCAAAAACTTGTCAAAAATGTAGGGAAATTAGACGTATTTTTGACAAATTGAGACTGAGATCAAACTGTGAACGTTCATAAAATTACGAGAATTGCCCCTCTGTTATGTCTTGAAATAAAACTAAATGGTTTATAAATGGTAGTGCACGTACTCTCGTAGCTTTGAACGCGAGCTATGTAAAGTTAAAGTTAAAGTCGAAGAACTGTTTGCATGATAAACAACTGTGTTTTAGTTGTTCACTTTTTAGGGTTCCGTACACAAAGGGTGTCAACCGCAAAAAACAAACCTATTACTAAGCCTCCGCTGTCCATCTGTCTGTTCGTCTGACTGTCAGCGGGCTGTATCTCATGAACCGTAATAGGTCGACAGTTGGAGTGTGTATT
Organism: Apamea epomidion; assembly: GCA_947507525.1. Classification (NCBI taxonomy): domain Eukaryota; kingdom Metazoa; phylum Arthropoda; class Insecta; order Lepidoptera; family Noctuidae; genus Apamea; species Apamea epomidion. Next base: position 20,771,671 of record OX382225.1, on the reverse strand, counting down.
TTTATTGCCGCTATAATAGTAAATAATAAAAATAAAATAAAGTTAATAAAAATTAAAGGGGATACAAGTACGTGTTTTTTTCGGCATTTTTTGCCTTGTGGTACGGAACCCTTCGTGTGCGAGTCTTTTTTCTTTATTATCTGCAACACAGTATTAAAGGGATAAGAGTTAATTAAAAGGAATTTCCTTCATTTTTCTTTCACAATCTGATCTCTTTTTTACCGTCTTAATTAGAATATCTTGTTAGCAAAAGGTCGCTTTAATCAATGAAGCGAGTATTTGATTATGAACGTTTTTGTTGGTGTCGCTGTGTTAGCTTTGTAGATTTTCATTTGTCGAATGCGATGCCGGGGCTGATTCTTGGAAAGGAAAATTGATTTATGTTCTCGTAATTAGTTGTTTGATTACGTATTGGTATAACAAGAGTTTTATTGTATTAATCTTGGAAATTTTGTCTGTTCACCTGTTCCAGTATAATTAATGGTTAAATGTTGGGGCATTTAAGCATTTAAGTTAGTCAGGGAAATTATTTGCTAAGCAAATTGACACCCTGCGTCAATTTTCCGTCTTATAGCAATTTCAAAGAACAACAGTTGTGATTTGTATAAGTAATTTAAGTTTGGTTGTTAATTTTCTTAACAATTTATTTCCCTAACTTTAACTATAATTACGACTGGGTATGCTCATGAACTCGAAACTAAAATATATACACCGTTAAATTTTGATCGTTTTAATCCTTAAAAGGGGTCATTTGTACTCATCATTATGAACAACTTTTACTACGGGACCAACCCTGAAATCGTGAATAAAAAATCAGTTGATCCATATGTTCGCAAACTCGACATAATATAAGGATCAAGGAGGAAGACAGCACAGTATTATTGGGCATAACTTTGGATGCTAAGCTTCAGTGGGGTCCACATATAGACAAATTGTCATAAAAGCTAAGTTCCGCAGCATACGCTGTTAGAAAAATTCGTAATTTAACTGATATAGAGACAGCCCGTCTAGTGTACTTTAGCTATTTTCATAGTGTACGGTATTCTATTGTGGGGAAATGCCGCTGATATTCAGACTATCTTTGTTTTGCAGAAGCGAGCTGTTCGATCAATTTGTAAATTAAGTCCGAGACACTTGCTCAGAGACCAATTTAAAGAAATTAATGTTATGACTGTGCCTTCTCAGTATATTTATGAAAATCTTTTATATGCCCATAAAAATATAAAAGTGTTTAAAAAATACAGTGATATCCATGATATAAATACTAGGAACAAACACAAATTTGTTGTACCTACAACAAGGCTCAAGAAAATAGGTGGCTCGTTCAGATGCCAATGTATACGCTTCTACAATAAAGATCCAAGCCTCGTTCAAGATCTAAGCCTTAATAAATTCAAATCATTCATTAAACGTAAGTTGTGCCAGAAAGCCTTTTATACCGTTAAGGCTTATATCGAGGACAAAAAGGCTTGGGATTAAGCTGTTTCCAATTTTTACATATTGAATGTTTTTATTTTTTTGTTTTATTGTTGTTTTTTTATATACACTTTGACATTAATGAATTTGATATATACTATGACATTTGCTTACTTTGTAAAGTATTCTATTATTTTAATTATTGTGAATGTGAAGACTATAATAATAATAATAATAATTTATTTATTTGCAGACGTTGAAGTCCATAGAATTAGATAAGAAAAAAAAAATGACATCAAAACATATTCATAAATTAAAAATAAGCATCATAACAAAAATAACATAATCGAAATACATCACAAATTACATACTATGTGGGTCATTTTATTTTTTATATTTCTCTCTGTTCTGTTAGTTTTTGTCATGGTCTGGCAGTTTGAGTAATTAATGTGGCCTACCCAAATGTCCTTTCTTTGGTATTGTTTGTCGAATCGTCGAGCTCTTTAAGTGTTGTGTTGAGCTGCACGATTTCTGACAAATGCGTGCACTGACTGGAGAGTTCCTCTCAAACTGTTTGGTTCTTTCTTCAAAAAACCATCTCAGACATCAATCTACAGTCAACTAAAGTCCAGACATAATCTTTGTCAGATCATATGAAGACCACTTCATATGATCTGACCAAGATTATGTCTGGACTTTAAAAGAGGCTGTGACCTCTGAGTTTGTTTCGGCCTTTCTTCTCAGAATAGTCAGATAGGAAACGCCGACCTCATCTAGTTTTAAAATATGATTGACATGTAAAAGTGTTTGTCCAAACCTACTTACAAAATAAAATAATTTATCATTTATCATTATTATTTGATCAATTGATTTTTTTTCAGGATTTCTAGGTTGGTCCCGTAGTAAAAGTTGTTCATAATGATGAGTACAGTGACCCCTTTTAAGGATTAAAACGATCAAAATTTAACGGTGTCTAACGTTTTTAAATACGACAAGGGTCATCATTCAGCTGTATTCAGCTGTATCCAGTTAGTCTGGAAGCCGCCCCCAACATAGTTGGGAAAAGGCTAGGAAGTTAAATTGAGAGTCATTGAGATTATAAGAATGGCGTATTCAAATCTGCCCAAAAATACTTGTTTCTAATACAATATTATTTTTCAAGTAACTAAATCTCAAAAGCAGTACATAAAGCGACACATGACTACGTTCAAATGAAGCCATATTGGTTCTCGTTCGAAATTGGAACGAACACGTTCACTAGCGGTTTATGAATACAACGCTGTACAATGGACGTAATTGACAATCTGTTGTCATGAATTGTAGTGTAACCTAACTAACGAGGCAGTTCTAGTATTCCTCATAACATCAAGCCTGAATTCCCTGAAGGGAAAGGCAAGGGTGCACCTATGTATAAAGTTGTCAAAAAATAAAAGGCCCGTTTTGACATTTGAGAATGCTTTCTTGACACCTGTCAGTTGCATACAAACGAATACGTGTTTTGCGAATTTTATCGTTATTAAGTACTAGAACTGTCAATGTCAAAACGGGCCTTTTATTTTTTGACAACTTTAGTACACCCACATTTCGTCAGTTATGTTTAAGTCCCATGAAATAGGGGCGAGCCTATTGCCATCAACCTGGCAGAAATCCAGACTTCAAGCTGGTGCTGTGAAATTCATCATGAAAATACCCAATAACACTTTGGCCGACCCGGGAATGAGCAATTCCTACGAAGTAAAAATATACAGGGTGGCAGGGACATCGACGCGCAAACTGTAACCATGAATTCAGCACATGAGTTTTTCGTCGGTTATTAAAAGAAAACGGGTTGCACTCCGGGAGTATATGAACGTTGTGCATTTTTGATATTTTGGAATGCGGTCTACTCTCCCTCCGTCTTACGAATTTTCGATCAGGTCACGTGTCCTGACGCGAGCTCCGTCTTACGAATTTTCGATCAGGTCACGTGTCCTGACGCGAGCTCCGTCTTACGAATTTTCGATCAGGTCACGTGTCCTGACGCGAGTTTAACATTTTTTACCCATCACGAAAAAAGTGCACAACGCCGCTAAAGAAGTTTTCACTTCAAAAATATTGCTGTTCCATACGTTTTGACCGCGTAGGTATTACACTTTTCTATGAAACAGAAGATTTTTTTTTTGATAACCGGCGAAAAATTTCGACTCTATGAGGTCTAGTATCATGTGCTGAATCCATGGTTACAGTTTGCGCGTCGATGTCCCTGCCACCCTATATGGATCAAGATTTTTTTTAATAACCTACGAAAAATTCAAACGGTTCAGAATCAAGTACCTACTGAATTAAGGGTTTCAGGTTGCGCGTTGATGTCCCTACCACCTGTATATGCATAGACTAATTAATATTATGTTCAATTTGTGAATTTACGTGCAATATACGATAATTACATTGGGGTAATTAAGAGCACTAATTTATGTATAAGCATTAGTTTAATTAAGTATTTGCTGTTGAAGTTTAATTTTATATTACCAACCTCATTACGTTTTCAGTCCATTATAAAATAAGTTTTGAACTAAATAAAAAAATTGCGTATTTAAAGCACCAAATTATATTTTGGAAAATTTTGATTGCTTCAAATTTACTGAGAAAAAATTTGATTGCTTGTTAATATTATGGTTAATCATTCAGAGCAGTCCACATCAGAAGGCCAATTCCCGTAATTAAAAACGTTCAGAATCTAGTCGCAATCTCATGTCCGCGACAATCATGTCAAAAATGTAGGGAAATTACTTAGAGGTATTTTTACTGTAAACGTTCTTAAAATTACGAGAATTGCCCCTTTGAATTAACACAGCGGTTCAGGCTGTGCGTTGTCTGTCAGTGAATTTAAGATTCTTATTAAGAGAATATCAGATACCCGAGGTCAGAATATGGATTAGTATGGAATATCGGCGGAGCCAGACAAATCGCCAGAAACTATTCTTCATAAAAAAAGAACTTCTCATTGACAATTTTTTTTTTTTCCAATACATTTAAGGTACAGACTTTACGGTGACGTGGTTATTAATACGAAAGGAAAAGGTAAAATAGAAAACATCCCATGTTTCACTTTACTCATTTTCCCGTTTCCTTTCATAATCCATAGATTTACAACAACCAAATATATCCAATAAATACCTAAATAAAATATTTCCAAAGAGACAATAAAATATTTCTATGCGAGTATAAATTGTAAAGGCGCCGGAGTGCATGTTTGTTATCGCTATCATAAATAAAACGCTCCAACTAATGGTATAAAGGATTCTTTATTTCCTATCCTTTGTCGTAAAACGCTATTGAAGTTTTTCCTATGACAGTCTTTCCTTTTTTATTTATTGAGTGTTTCGAATAAGCTGCCGTTTTCGTTATGCCGTTTTTGCCGTATTCGTTATGAAAAAACGAATACGAGCCTTATGAATGGGATACTCGTCCTTTCATACAAACTTTCAACCCCTATTTAACACCTTTAGGGGATGAATATTGATAAACTGTTCCTCCGAACCGCACGTTACAAAATTTTGTTTCAGTGCGGTAAGTGGAAGTGCTCAGGTGCGGTTCAGGCAAGTGCTGTTAAAATCAGTGCTCTGAGTGGAATCCTCTGAATTTTCACTTTCGGGTCGATCTATCAGGTTAAGCTACGCTTGCCGCGGTTGGCCCGTGGATGGGTGACCATCTTCACATACCAAGACACCTCCGTGCCTCGGAAAGCACGTTAAGCCGTTGGTCCCGGCTCTCTCTCCCGGATCTTGGACAGTCGTTACGGGTCGTCAGTAGCCCGAAAGTCTGACAACCAGTCTTACCAAGGGGTATCGTATTACCCAGTAACTGAATTGTGGAGGTCAGATAGGCAGTCGCTCCATGTAAAATACTGGTATTCAGCTGCATGCGGTTAGACTGGAAACCGACCCCAACATAGTTGGGAAAAGGTTAGGCAGATGGTGAGGGGATGTATTTTCAAAAGTCCTTCCTTAGTTTTCTCCTGCGCTATCAGTATAAGGAACTCTTACAAAAAATTTCATGCGGCTTCTAGACCCTGCGGATTAGGCTGGACGTTGTCGGTTAGTGGATGAATTTAATATTGTTACTAGGTAGATCGGTGTAGGTACAAATTAATTTTATTGTTCTTAGTCTCGTCTAGTATCTCAATATCTACTTTCTTCCTTACGCAAAATACGCGCTTTGGCGTGGAGTTGCGGCGTGGGTTATACGGCCTGGGGGTCTACTCCGAAGTAGTATCGGCCGAATGTTCGGCCGTTCCCTGCTACGAAGTTACTATTTGGTTCGGTCAGTTCCGATCCTACACTCCTACACTCTTTCGAATATTGACTATGATCCCGGCCCAACTGAGCCGAACCGAACTTTTTTCGCATTTTTCAATAATATTTGGTTCGTCCATGTGTTAGTCCGATCCGAACATTCGCACTTTGCACTTCGGAGTAGGCCCCCAGGTTACCTATCCTCTTTCTTATTTCTTTACAGGCGTAAAAAACGGGTAATTTCTAAAGAAGGGGTTCGTCAGATTTTATCAGCCCGTGCGTAGTATAACCTAGTCATAACAATGTATATTTCCCCTAAGCGTAGGTATTATATTTTGCCGAAGAATACAGATACTAAAGTCGGATTAAACATATAGTAGTCAGCACGTATCGCAGGTTATTTGGCATTGGCATTATCATCATAAATCGCCCGTGAAATTCCCTTATTACTTACAGCTACCGCTTTCTCATATGAACTTGTTAAAGTTACCATAGACTAAGAGCTGATTTTTCCAACGCCAGATAACTTTATTTGAGGAATAATTTTGAATTTTTGACAGTTCTTCCATACAAATACAGTCAGACGTCAATTTTATTCCACGAATAAAAATATCTGTGGATTGAAAAATCAACCCTTATAAAAATATATACGTTTATAATTTAACTATGTGGTTCTTCAGTGTTCGAGTTTTCTCTTTAGCTCAAGATTCGTGATAACAGCCAGCCATTTTTCTTTTATTTTCCGTTATTTTTTTATTCAGACAAAGACACTTTCGATAGAGCATTCTATTACGAAGTGTCACAGTTCTGCATGACGCCACACTTCCGTACCCCAGATAATATTCACACATTTTTTATGACATCGAATAAAAGAGCGACATATCTACATATATTTTACTATCTTACATGGACATCAAACGACACTGATCGGTCATTCGCACTTCGGAGGTCGTTTCAGACTGATAAATTGCTTTGTAAGCGTCTTGTCAGACGAACTTAAAAGGATAATGTGAGGATAATAGGGGTTTAACTTGCGTCTGATTTGGAGGATAGTTTATTGAGTTTATTCTAATGCAATGCTAATAAAATAAGATAAAATTTTGAGTATGCATGACTGGTTGCGCGTGTAGGTGAAAAAGTGTTATCTTGTACTTAAAAAAAGGAGCTACGTCTGCCAATAAATCGCTATGCAATTTGGCAGAGGTAAAATGTCTTGTAATTTTTTTTTTGATGTCTGAGAATAAATGCTTTTTCATATTTTTTTTTCATATTGTTATTATTTGGTTCAAATCTGCTTATGAGAGATGATGGACATAATAAAAATGATGTTTTTTATTGATTATAAATTATAATATCCTAACCTTGGTAAAACTATTAAAATTAACTATAGTTTAATGAAATCTCTAAGTGGGTGGTTGACACTTCTCATGACCCAAGGGCTGGCTTTTACCTTGGCCAGAGGATAAGTATTGCCATACAACGTGGCAATGCCGCCAGTCTCTTGGGTACATCACCAGTCGACAGCGATGTGGAGGACTATTTTAGTTTTTTAGAGATGATTAATAAAAATTATTAATTTTTGTGGTGACTATTACTACACCTTGATACACATTTCATCAAAGAAAAAGAAATGAAAAGAAAAATGCGCTTATTAAAGCTATTTAGTATATAATTTAATATCGTTTAAATATTTCGTATTAGTCACCATAGTCGCAGGTTGCTTCTACACACCCTCTTCAGCCGTATAAGCCATATAAGCTTTATGTAGGTCAAGAGGCTGCCTAATGGTCCTAAGCGGTACTGCTGAGCATGAGGTCTTGGGTTCGTTCCTCAGGTCGGGCAAATTGTTATTGGGTTTTTATATCTGGTATCTCTCAGAAGCAGCCCAGAGTCAGCCAGGTAGTGACAGCAGATTTGTCAGAGTCAGTCTGACAGCAGATTTTTGCCCAGTACATAACTGGCAAAATATGGGTAAGTATACCTCTGCCCAACCCTTTTGGGAAATTAGGCGTGATGTTATGTATGTCGAGAAAATAAATTGTAGGAATTTAAATCTGTATGCTAATTATTATTATCAGAAAGATTCCAACAGGATGACAATGTTCAGTAGAGGCTTCAGCATGCAGCGTTCTGTACATATCACTTAGATAAATGTGGATACATGTGGATACAATGCTAAGTAGTGCATGAAAGCAAGCAAGTATCTGTTTGGCTGGGCTTGACAACTTCGTAGATAAGTCTACGAGCCGAGGCTACGACGCAGCACTGCAGGCGATTGAAACTGTTAGCGTCTATATTTTGTAGAACATAACTTCTCAACAAAAGATATTTATATAACGCTCTCTCTCTTTCTCTCTTACAGGAAAAATAGAGATGGAAGTTTAGAGCTGTCATTTCAGTTTTCGTTTTTGTAAAATGTGTGGACGTTTCAAATCAGGTTAATTAAAACTTCTATACAACCCTATACTAATTAATAATTTATAGCCCTTCGTCCCTCAGTGTTTTGTTTTAGCTGTGTGTAAATGATAGCAATAGGTTTTATTTTATGTAACTAGCTGCGCCGCGCGGTTTCACCCGCATAAATTTCGATCCCGTGGGAATATCGGGATAAAAAGTATCCTATATGTTAATCTTGGTTATAAACCATCTGTGTGCTAAATTTCATCCAAATCTGTTTAGTCGTTTTTGCGTGAAAGAGTAACAAACATCCATCCATCCATCCAACCATCCATCCATACAAACTTTCACGTTTATAATATTAGTAGGATTACTAGCGAGACGCGTGCTTCGCACAGGTTTTACGACTTGACAAAACAGCGATATATCTTTATTATAGGTATGTACGTTTAATACATACATGTACATTTTATGTATTATACATAAAAACCTTTTGGAATAAATTCTTTAAATGATAATAAAAACCGCATTAAAATCAACGTGACACGAAAAGCGACTTTAATTTATAATAATTATGTATAGATATAAATCTAATAAATCTGCTTAGCCATTTCCCCAAACTATGTTGGGGCCGACTTTCAGTCTAGCCGGATGTAGCTGAATATCAGTCCTTTTACATGGAGCGACTGCTTATCTGACTTCTGCAACCCAATTACTGGGTAACATTACACCTGCCTTAGTAAGATTGGTTGTCAGACTTTCGGGCTGGCGGGCGGGCGCTATCCAAGAATGACAGCCAAGATCAATTTATTAATACTAAGCTATAGCCTTTCTCAAGAATTTGGCAAGCAAATGCAAAAAGATTTATTCAAATCTGACTGGTAGTTCCAGAGATTGGCGCGTTCAAACAAACAAACTCTTTAGCTTCATCTATTAGTATAAATAGAAGTATAGATAAATTACATTGTAAATGAACCAAAGTAGTATCGATTAATATTGCATTTTCACTTCGTTTTACTTAATTGACTAAATTTGGTTTATATATCAGTATTTCATTACCTACACAGCTATAAGTAGATGTATACAATCAATCCGACTCCGTAGTCCTGACGCCACATCAGAACTACAGATAGAAACAAACAAACAAACCCTTCACCTTTATTATTACTCGTAGTATAGCTTAGGCACACCAAAAAATCTTCACCAAGAAATTAGCATAACTACATCCAGTTAACTTTATAAAGAATTCCCTTCCTTTTCTTTTACGTAACACGAAATAATACAATACATTTGGCAGCAGCCTTCTCTTGTCATACGCCATTTAACTGCAGTCCTCAGTTAAGTTTGGCACTAAACCAAAGATAATGCTAAGGAGCAACTTTGTTAGGAACATTCTTATGTAAATTGGTAACGTATGGAAATACTAGCTATTGTCTGCGGCTTCGCCCGCGCCGGATATTGTCCAGTGGGGACGTACTATCGGGATAATAAAGTATCCAACATCTTAACCCAGGTCATGTTTTACCCGTGTGCCATCGAAATGCGTTCAGCTGTTAAGAGCTATGAAAAGGTAAAGCTTTGTTTTCCTGAAAAACGGTAATTATACCAATATACAATAAACTGATATTATTACAGCCTTCATGAAAATCTGTCATTTACAACAGTATTTGACATTAATTCCAACCCCGCTGCCCAAAGATTTATATCGCTAGATTTGCCCTCACCGTACTTAGTCACGGGAAAATGTGTCCATAGTGAGAAGAGTGAGCTCACATATTATTAAATAGCGTTGCCATGACAATTAAGTCAGGTTACTGCGTCATTGTGTGTCAAAAGTGTCAAAACGAAACAGAAACGCGACTATCTATTGACGTGGTATGACGAATATAATGACTTCATGACAATCGTCACTACAGCCGTTAAGTGTGGCCACCACTCGTCTAGCAAACCGTAGCATAACAGACAGATAGACATACAATAGTATCGATAGAATGGATTATGGCGTAAATTTCGTACTTATGTACAATAAGTTTTAATTTCAGAGATTGTTTTGTATATTGATGACATATCAGCCTGTGAAAGATATAAAAGATAAAGCATATAAAAGATAAAAACAGAACGACCAGTCAGTGTACAAAATGACCACGTGACTTTAGTTTACATCTATGTATACTCGTTTTACAAAAACACAAGCTCTCCAAACAAATCGTAAAAATAAACCACAGTAAAGGGTTAGTACGTAAGACTAGTACCTACCAACGCAATGGCCCAGCCACCCATCACTGTTTATGTATATTATAGCTCTTAGGCTTGACGTGGCTTAAGTTTTATGGGCTGGAAAATAGTTAGGAGTCACATACATAACAATATATTGTCACGTACATGCCTTTAGTTCTAGCAAAAATAGTTAAAAGCTTTTTGAAAATATTACGTTGTGTCATGTTACAAAGAAGAATGGCAGGCCTCCATGTAATTTGAGTGTCGCATATAGATTTCACGTGCATTCGTAAAAACACTCTTCAAACATGAACTCGGTCAAATTAAGATAAAAGTTAATCATAGCAAAAAAATAAATTACTTTGGGTTTCGTCAGAAAAACGTTGGTTACTGGCTTCGTTTATACTGACCGAATGGCAGTTAAACAAAATGTAATGTAACGCGTATATGCGTAATATATATGCATATATACGTAATAAGTAAGTAAGTAACAATACGACATTAAAAAAGGCGGATATGAACACGAACAGTTCCAATAAATTACTACTAGATGGAAAACCGGCTCTAGTATGTCTCTAGTGTAGTCGACTGTGTACACATAGGTCATCGTGTTCCATCATGAACCTTGCGCTTCTTTGCAAAGCAGACATAAATTATGTGTTTCTTGATGATTGACAAAATCTTTTTTGTTATTTTCCTGGTTTTAGGTGATAGGGTTACTGCTTATCTCTTATTCAAACCTCCATAGACACTCACTCTTTATTTCTAATTCTTTAAACAGCACCCTGATTGCGTAACATACGAGTACTATCAATCTCAAACTGAATCGTTTTGAAGGATATTGCTAATCCGTTGCTTCATAAGTTCGAAATATTTGTCTGCTCAGCAATGTAAATAACGCAATGATTATTGTTGAACTGTCAAAATGAAACCCATTGCTGATGATAGTTTGTTATGCAATCACTCCGCTGATTAAAACGTGTGCTGTTGATTAACAATTGAACATACGAAGACAGTAGTTGAATCATCATCGTGTCTTGTAATCAACTAATCAGCCTTTCGGATATCGCCAAAAGAGTTATCAAGGGATAATACATAGCAATTACGGAATACCATTATGTATTATGCAGGTACATTAATCATATTGTCTTCAGGCAATGCTTCGTCTAATCTAAATTTAATGTATCTTGATGTAATTATGTATAAGTATCGAGCCCGCCAATCTCAAGTTTGGATGTAAAACCACGAAAAAAATGAATGCAGAAGGTGCTCTCTAGATGATTGATAAAATATTATTGATACTAATATTATTAACGTGACAGTTTGTTTGGATGGATGGATGTTTGTTACTCTTTCACGCAAAAGCTACAGAACAGATTTGGATGAAATTTGGCTCACAGATGGTTTGTAACCAGGATTAACATATAGGATACTTTTTATCCCGATATTCCCACGGGATCGAAACTTATACGGGTGAAACCGCGGGGCGCAGCTAGTACTTGATAAAAATACTAGGCACTTTTTAATAATGGCATTCGCAAAATGCACAAACTAAAGGGTTAGTTTGCGCATTTCGCGAATGCAATTATTTGGTTTTTCCAAGAACTATTACTGCGTAACATGATACCTCTTGGTAAGACTGGTTGTCAGACTGTAGGGCTTCCGAATACTCGTAACGACTCTCAAAGATCAATAAATTACAGGCGGGACCAACGGGTTAACGTGCTTTCCCAGGCACGGAGGGGTCTAGATATGTAATGGAAGGTCACCCCTCCACGAACCAACCGCGACAAGCGTAGCTTAACCTTTGATAAACCCGTGCGGCCTTTTTTTTATCGTGTTACCCAGTAACTAGGTAAAGTACTGGTATTCCGTAGCATTTGGTTAGACTGGAGGTCAACCCAACATAGTTGGAGAAAGGCCAGGCAGGTTGATTGGATCGGAGTGAGTCTTCTACTCTCTCTCTATCTTTTGTAATCAAACTGATTAGATCGTTTAGAGTTTCGATGCGATGAGATAAGATTCCCTTGATAAAGTTAAACGAATAATCTTACGCGCCATTTGCTTTTTAATTGGAGTCGTGTGTTAGTTTGATAGAGCTAATCTCCGAAATAGTTAGAGCGTTTTCGAGCGTGTTTAATTGATAGCAAGGTCGTGTTTTGTTTTAATAGTTCATTGTTTGGATATAGTCTGTTAGAGCTTAATTAATTTGAGGACGACACCTTTTTCAAAGATTGTTAGACAAATGCAATGGATGATGTCGTGATGGTTAAGATCTCGCCTTGAGCTTTGCCTCGTTTTGAGAGCAGTGGTGATGAAATAAACAAATTTACTGAAATATATGATGAAATATTAATTTACACAAAGTTCAGGCACATGTGTGTGTTCGAACTTACGACCAACAACTCGTTAGTCGCGGCCCCTTGGCCACCATTGTCTCATTTCATTTTCAAGACGGGCGCTATAATAATATGACGGAACCGCTTTCCCACGAAACCCATCATCATCAACAAAGTAATACTGAAACCCAATATTGATAAGTCAAAGATAAGCTTGTCAGTAACCGTAGTCAATGGCGCCGATTCCCATGTTCAAAAACTAAACTTTTAAGGTCAGTGCATCTTTTTCTTTCTATTTCATTAAGAAAAGGACAGAAGATAAATATTAGTTTAGTCCTGTCAAATTAGTCAGCGCCTGACGTAAATTGACGTATTTTTAGTAGCCATGTTTTTAATGACGTTTAGACGTGATTAAAAACATCCTGTCTATGGAGTACCTATCTTAATTTGGCAGGACTAAACTAACAATATTTATCTTCTGTCCTTTTCTTAATAAAATAGAAAGAAAAAGAGGCACTGAACTTAAATTTAGTTTAGTTTGTGAACAAGGGAATCGGCGCCATTGTCATTATTTCGAAGGTAACCGGTACTGAAACGTTTAGTACGGTCTCGCAGAAAAGGAATTATCTAATCGTGTCCCTGGTTTTAAATCCACTGTCACTTTTTTCCCTAAATTCTTAGCAGAAATGGAAATAAGTGGTGAAGGAAAAAGGGCCATAGAACTGTTAAGTGGAACAAATGGGATGTGCATTAAGCCCTTTGATGGTCCGACCATCGTAATAGGTAATCCTTTGCCCGCAATAGTTTCGAACGATGTGCTCAGACTATAAGTTGGCATAATATGTACTTCACATTAATGTATTCTTTTTCCTTTTTATAAATAAGCAAATGGTTTGTTCTAAAAGAAAGCTCTCGTTTGTAAAAAAAAAATTACAAGTAACAAAATTGTGTGTGTAAAATCCAACCGTTAAATTCTCTATAAAATACGATTACCTCATGGTACATGCAATTTCCATGTTATTTTGCGCTGTAAGTAATTAGGAAATGAAACTAAAAATCTTTTTGGATTTTTAGTTACATTTCATTTTATTTGAAGACTGTTTCGGATTTTTTTTTTATTGAACAAATTATAACTTATCGTGTTTTGTATCTATGACATACAGTGGCTTCCAAAAGTTAGTTGACATTTGCCCACTTCAGCCATGACATTATGATTTAAAATAGAAAATCATCAGGTACTCCCTAAGGGATTACGTGATTATTTTTTATGATAAGTCAAAGGTAGTTGAATTAGTCAATAAAAACGTTATAGCAGTTCAAACATTTGGATCACTAGAATTTTAAATCATAATGTGGTGTGTCAAAGCTGAAGTGGAAAAATGTCAACTAACTTATGAAGGCCACTGTATTATTCTCCAACAGGCAAATTCAGATAACCCTCTGTTAAAATACTTAATCAGAATGTTCTAGTTATATTAATAGTTCAATGAACATTAGATTCTATTCACTTCTTTGGCTCCCGTTATTTCGGTTCACCTGTTTGACTAACTCGATAAGTTCGAAATTATAATAGGTATGAGTAATAAGTTCACAGGCTGTAGAAGTTCGTACTAAATCAGCCAATAATGTTACATTAATAACATTCTATGAGTATAAAAGTAAAACTCGGAAAAAAAAAAAAGAAAGATATATATATCTATAAATAAAAACTTAAACGACCAACAAAAACCATCAAAAACACTAGTAGTGTATTACCGTTCCGCACACTAAACAACAAATAAGACATAAAAAAAATCTTTTGGACCAAGTTTATAATTAAGTATTCAAATTAAACTCCTTGATCCCTTGGAACTAAGAAACGCTATATTACAAACAGAAAAAAAAACTTGAATATTTTGGAAATCAAACTCCTAAATGTGGATGTACCATTTTATTAATTTATATATTTGATTTTTTTCTATTTGGAAAACTTACAGCTAATTTATACAGGCAATATGAAATTCTAGGGCCATTTACAAGTTTTATAAAAGTATATTTAAAGTATATTACTAAGTATATTTATTTTTGTTTAACGTCTGTGCTTACTAACATAGTTGTAAGTTTTACTAACAATCTTGTTGTGTCTTTGCAACTTGAATAAAGAAAATTCTATTCTATTCTATAGGTACACCTCTGCCTTACCCTTCGGGCATTACAAGCGTGACGTTATGTGTATTCCTAATTATTAACAGTATCTACCTAGCTGATAGAAAACAAATGTATTGTAATGCAAACAGAGGGAGTTCTTTTTATTTAATTATCAACTATTCAACGTACAATATGGAGCAGGCTTCTATGCCTTCGGGTTTTATTCACTAACGAGTTTCCAGACTCAAATTCTCAATTGATTCCACGCTCCGAAGTAACAATGAAAAAATCTCAAATAGTTTCGAAACAAGTCCGCAGTATAAAGCGCCGTTTCATAGGAATATAAATTGATGTGTATTTCAGTACGAGCTGGCGGAGCTTTCAGTAAGACTTTCAGTGAGTCAGTGTAAGCGCGCCACCCGCGCAGAATACACGCCGCGCCGCCCCTAGCCGCGCGGCAAAACGTCAACAAAAACACCTCGTACTTTTCATAACAACAAACTGACATTGTAAAAACCTTTCTTTAAAAAAACTATTGTCCAGTTCCTTTTGACATTTTGAAGCTATGCTGATGTCGAATTTCGAATTTTCTTGGTCTTTTCAGTGAGTTGTAAACTTTTTGCTTGAGATGTGAACGCTTTGCAAATGGCACTTTTTAATTTTGTCTATTCATTCTATGTTGTTTAGAAAACAGTGCAAGTTGATTGGTTTTTATTAATTGAGAAATAAAGAAGTGTTATGGAAGAGTGGGTTCGGGAGAAAAGCGGATTGAAACAGCTGACTAGCGGCAATTCTCAGTTTGTTTTGTTCGGTAAGTTAATTTTGAATTTGTTATTTCGAGACTTGAGAATTTTCGGAAGTCGAGCTTTTTGTTATCTTATCGTAATACTGTTAGTACAATTACTTATCCACTTGACGGTTGATAAGATAAAATGCATCGAATTAGCATTAGGAACGACAGTGCGGTGAAATACAAAATTTTTTTTTAGTTTTCGCCAATTATTCACTGACTCATATTTTCGAATAAATTAACAATACATTGGGTATTCAATACACACACATAGGTATTTCCAATCATCTTCAAGTACTTTTGTTCTAAACTTAACCCTGGTTTACATTTATGTCCTAACATCAACAAACGCCGTTTACAAAACAAATGTGTTTCATATTTAAACATTCAACCATTTTGACATAAGCACATCATTTAACGTCGATAACTATTTATTGTTAAATATGAAAATGATTTAGATTCCTCCAAAGGGTAAGGTTATTTAGGGATTCACAATAACCAAATCAAAACGCCATTTAATTAAATTCTGAGGATCTTAAGTGTTTTGGGATCAAACAGAGTTTGGTGAAGCGTTAAGGCTAATGTTTATCAACAATGGTTGAAGGTTTCGTGATGTGAAATAATGAAGACTGTTAGGAACCATTAGGTGGTCGTCTTTATTATTTTCCAATACTGGCTAGTATTGCCTTAGGCACAGACAATATAATACTTCCCTCCTTAATCATTAGAATCAGTAATACAACTTGTTATGTTAGCATAATCCTAAAATGTCAAGATTTCATGAAATAGTCATTCAGTAGGATTACTTGATCTTAGAGAGTTGTGTTGATAACTTAAATGATTATAATTCTGTAAATACATATTTATTACGTCCGCGAATCATATTTTAATCAACATACAACTTAGTACTGACCAGCAAATTGCAAAAAACGTAAGAAAATATGAATTTCACGGGCTACCTTGGAGCATCCACCTTAACCCATTATTCAGTATTTCATAAAATTACATTACAAATGAATGACTTACTAAAGAATATAATTACCAATTACAAAAGAATTACTTTTTCTACATAACTATTCTCTTACTAAAAATGCGCTCACCACAACAGAAACTAATGAGTACAATTTGTATTCATATCCTGTCGCCTAACAATGCCTTCTTCATTTAGTTTTACTATTGTAGTCTATGTACAACTCTTACTTACGAGTATAGTGAATTTTTCCTCTTGCCCTATTTAGTAAACAAACAAGGTACCTACGAAGCATCAATTACATTCTGTAATCATAATTCATAATTCATTTATTAAAAACTTACACATAGTTCACAAACATACAAGTATTAGCATGAAGTTCTAACCAACAGAAAGCTTAGACTGATTTAACAGCGGGTCCCAAACTAGGCACAGCCTGTATCTTGGTGACCCAAACACTACACAAAGTTACTAATTGAACCAGTTCTGCTAGCGCACGATTGCTATTTATAAATTCATAATAATTAACTATTAATGATTTAATTTTAATTTTGTATTTTTTTGTAATTTTGCAATAAAAGGTAATAAGGTAAAAATAAGGAATAATGACAAGAATACCTGTAAAATTTAAATGTCAGTACGTTTTTCTTCGTTATTTATTTACAAAATAATAATCTATATAAAATAAATAAATTCGGGTGAGTTACACCATTTATAACTCAAGAACGGCTGGACTGATTATTATGATCTTTGATTTGTTGGATTTGTCTCCGCCTCGACTAGCAGAATAACTATTAAGACATAAGAAATATTCACGAAAAAAATAAAAATGAAGATAATTCATTTTCTCATACATTTTGTGTGGAACGGGTATTATGATGATATAGCTAATAAGATAACACAATATTCTTTATTGATTTTGAGGCGGTATGAAGTTCCGCCAGGGCCGCGGGTTGTTCGAAACAGATACCGTGGCCCCTGGCACAGGCAACGGGAGAGGTCATTTGATGATTTCCCACCCAAAAAAAAAAAGGCGTTATGAAGTTGGGCACGCCACAATTGCGGCAATAAGTCACCTCTTTGAGGAGTGGCTGGAGAGGCGCCACGGCACCCTCACCTTCCGCCTGACGCAGGTGCTCACCGGACACGGTTGTTTCGGGAGGTTCCTATTGAGGATAAGGCGGGAGGAAACGCCAGGGTGTCACCACTGTGTGGATCGCCTGGAGGACACGATGGAGGAGGCGGTGCGCGTGAGGGAGAGGCAATCTCTGCGCCCTCACGCCTGTCCAGTCGGTGCAAGAGACGCCCTGGACGTCGGGAGTCAACAGCCGACTCCCGGCCACCGTAGGCGCGGGCTTGCGGGCGGCGGTAAGGACCAGGCCCGGGTCGACGGCACGTTGTGTTCCACGCCTCAAAGAGATGTCAGCACGAACTGACGGCAGCTAGGGCACATGCTTGCGGGGCGCGGGTTGTTCGAAAGAGATACCGTGGGCCCTGGCAAGGGCAGCTGAAGGAACACAGGTGGGTTTTAGTCAGTAAAAGTCTGACACGCCCTCCCGCTCCACCCAGAGCGTGAGAAGTCATATAATGATATCCCACCCAAAAAAAAAGTTAGCTAGCAATAAAATCATTCTTTATTGGCATAAAAATGTGTACACACAAAGTGGAGCCCTGACACCTGCGCTAGGTAACATTACTTGTGTTACAGGAGCCAGTGTCCTCTTCCAATCAGGTCCTGGATTTTATGCAAAATACATCGTTTACTTCATGACAAACAAAATAATTCACGACAAAAAATAATAATTAAAATAGCAAAATAGTAGTTACATTCATTATTACAATAATGATTAAATGTGTGATTAAAATAGGTCAATATGGACCCTGTCAAGCACAGCAGCATTGTATGCGCATCATTAGTAGTATCATTGCATGTGTAAGTCAATCTATTTATTAGTTATTAAATACACGATAAAAAAAGAGAGAAGTAAAAATTATAAGAGAGTTATTTAGTTACAATACAACAGTTTATTTTACGTCTAAAACGGAGATTTACTCCCAAATTATCATTTTACAGACCTATTTTAAGTGATAAATGGAATAATTTACGTCAAAACCAAGTGATGGAGGGTCATAATAGAATTAGGTGTAATCATTTTGATTTAATACTACTATCCCTTTGAAGTTTATTAGCCTACAAGTGGTTTGGGGAACCTCTTAAACATACTTTGTTGAAAAAAATCGCTCAATTGCATAATATTAAGTAGGGTTATTATGAAAATTGTCCCGGAATGGTATCGAAGTATCTAGCCAGCTGGTGCTTTTTACAGTGCGCGGATAAAAAGTTTCTCTTTTTAATCCATAATTATGTATTCAAGAAAAATATAAACCATCTTTTAGTCGTTCTTTGGCCAAAGAATTAGTTGAATGGCGATCCATTCAACGTGGCAATGATGTCAGTCTTCTGGGCACATTTCCGGATGACAGCGATGTGGACAAGTACCTCAACACCTAAGTGTCCTGTTGTTTCTATATTTATTTGTATAGTTAGTTAGTCATTTAATTTTGTACCTAGATTTTTTTACTCGAAACATATTACGACTAATATATATTATTTATTTTGTCGTTTCCTAACTAATGCTCACAGTTCTGTAAGAGTAATGTTATCTCTGGCAGCGACCTTACAGCAAAGAGAATGATCACTGTAATGTAAAATAAGAGGTAAATTATTAAAATTAATTATTAAAAGCCTGTGATGTCCCACTGAAGCGCAAAGGCCTCCCCCTACTCTCTTTCCACATCTCTCTATTTAAAGCTGCTAAGGACCAGTTCTTGTTACAGGAGTCCAGCTCATCCCGCTATCTCCAGAGATCTCTCAGAGGTTTTAAATCAGTGCGCAAACTGTAACCATGAATTCAGCACATGATCCTAGACCCTCTAGCGCGGAAATTTTACGTCGTTTATTAAAAAAAAAAACTGCTGTTTCATAGAAAACTGTAATACGTACGCGGCCAAAATGTATGGAACAACTTTTTTTTTATACAGTTGGCGCACTGGTATTTTTTTTCCTGTATAAGCCTACGGACATAAACATATCACGGCGGGATTTTATCGGGCATTTCAAAATCAAAAGTTATTTATTCAAATTAGGCTGAGAATCAGCACTTTACGAACATCAAAATTACAAAAGTTAGTCCCCCAAAAACGCCCGCCCACCACTTCCTAGTGCATTGGATTGTCAACTCTCGGTGTTGAGCCGAGCATTGAAAATCTAACAAAGCACTTCTCAGCGCGTCAAAAAAACACATTGTTGGATTTTCCACTCTCTGCGCTAAGAAACGCGTTGAAAATCCAGACCACGAAACAAAATCGCTGCTGGAAAAATGCGCCCGGGCGTACCTGAGCTAACTGTGAAAGAACTGTAAGTACCTAATCTAATATCGCGATATATTCGCCAAAAATGTAAACAAATATGAGTTTATGGAAAAATAACTTTAATTTCTACACAATAAAGTTCAGTTTACGCTACAACTTCAAGCATTTTCTAGTGCTAGTCACTCTGAAATCAACGTAATTGCTATTAAAATAAAGTTGATATTTGTTTATCTTGAAATAACGTCAATTTGAAACATAAATAAAATTTGAATATACATGTATTTTTAATAAGCTACTAATCTCCACAAATCATTTTGAAGGATATTCCTAATTCATTGCTCCATATGATCGAAAAAAGTGTCTGCTCAACAACGTAAATAACGCAATGAATGTTGTTGAACTGTCAAAATGAAAGCCATTGCTACTGATAGTGTGTGGCGCAATTACCCCGCTGCTTGTTTCTAAAACATACATACTACAGTTGTTCAGTTATTTTACCTTTGACAGCAACCCAAAAGCAACCTTATTGAAATGAGAATAAAGATCACTGTGATTTGGACAGTAATGGCAAAACCAGAGATAAAAAAACTGTAAAAAGAATGTACTAACAACCTGACAAAAAACACCACAGATTATATTTAAACGCACTTTCAATGAACAGAATCCAAAAAGGTTCAAAGCAAATATGATAAAGAGGTCCAAGCATCGTTAAACTAAAGGGCTCAATTAAAAGGGTTGAAATCCCTTCGAGTCGTTATTTTTGTTCGAGTTATGGAAACATTGATGACGTCGTATCGAACCAGTAACCCTTACCATCTTCCTCGTTGATCTACAGATAGTATAAAACGCGAGTCGCTTTTCGTGATTGTGTCTGTGCCGCAACGAATTTTGATGTGGTTTTCACCATCATTTAGAAATTTTAGTCTGGAAGGTTTATGTGTGTATGAGCTGTGGGCAAAAATAAATACCACATGGTGCCCCGTGACACAGCTAGAAGGCGTCGCGGCAGACCGTCCGTAGAAGATGCCGGGACGAGCTGGATAGAACAAACGACCAGTAGTTTATCACTAGATTGAAAGAGCTGGAAGTCATAGGGAAGTCATCCCCTTGCCCATCCATTGCCCAGCAGTGGGATGATGCAGGTTAACAGTAACAGGTTTATGTGTATAATATATTAATATTTAACTTACATTTATTTAAAAAATCTCTCCATGTTTTGTGAAGTCATAAAAAACGTGCGAAACAGGGGCGGATCGCTTGAGATGTTATAAATTAAAGTTGCTTTTCGTGTATGTATGTTGGACCGCGTTTATTCCGGAAGGTTTGTAAAGTAAGAAAGAAAAATTATTTATTGCGACTCGTACAGGAAGATCATAAATTAAACAAAACACAGTCAAAAATAATAAAAAACAAATTACAGTAGAATCTCTATAACTCGAATGTCAAGCGAAATGCAAAAAATTCGAGTTAACGAGTTTTCGAATTAACAAGAACTTCGAGATACATGATTTAACTGCTGAAATTTCGACTTACAAAGACGCGATTTTTAAGTATATTTTTTGATTTGTAGAGTCAAATTTTAATAACAATTCAACTTAAGTTTTATAGTATGCATGTATTTATTTTTTACATATTAAAACAAATTATATATTAGTGAAGTAAACTGTACACTAACAAAAATCCGTTATCTCAAGCAAGCAAGCATTCCTCTAAATCACGAAACTCAGCTAGACGCCGTCTTTTGGTAGACAAATTGCTACTTGATTCATATCTTTGCAATATTTCGACTTCATTCTTAATTATTGTAGACAAAGTGCTTGCTGGTAAACCGTATTGAGCTGCTAGGTTTTTTTTTTCATGCCACTTTTTACCGCGTTCATAACATCGCTTTTTTCACGTAGAGTCAAAGTCTTTAGTTTCTGCTTTGTACAGTCACGAACAAAAGTATGTATACACTCGGCTTTATTCAAAAGCGATTTACTCCTTTATTTTTTAAAGAAATTTTATGTTGTTACGAACATGGCATTTTCGAACCCATAGGTTTATGTAATGTGTCTTATTTCAACGTTGCATTCGTTATTTCATGAAAAAATCACAATTGAAAGTTGCCAAGTGTTGACATATTGGTGCTCGTGACTGTACTCATGTTGTTGTTAGTTAACAGCCAAATAAGTACTGACGGACAAGCTCCGCTAGAAGTAATCGTGTCCTGTGTCGACAAGGAACAAACATAACGTTCACAGCTGTGTTACTTAGAAAGTTTAATGAATGTATTCATTCATTGCACGTGTCAAGACAAACACAATAGATTAGAAGCCCCGAACCCGAACATTCATTTTGGATTTTATTTCTATTATTTCGGGGAATTCCAAGTTCATTGTATTTTACTAAGTACGACTTACGGAGCCTCCTTTTTGAAATTCGAGTTATAGAGTATAAATATGTATTATCAATACTTCGTAGGGAAATAACATTTTGTTCGAGTTACAAAGTCTAAATAATTCGAGATACTGCGTATTTAGGGGTTCAGTGGAAGGGATTTTTTTTTTTCGACTTACGAGGTTTCGACTTATGAGGATTTCGACTTAACGAAGTTCGAGTCATAGAGATTCCATAAAAAAAAGTAACAAAAAGAAAAATGAAACAGAAAGTCGAGAGACGCGGCCAAAAGGCTCCTATCTCAGCATGATGCTGCGTTATTTACAAAATAAGTGTTGTAGCGCCCGCTGTGATGTCACGAGCAGTTACAGAAAATAATAAATACTAAAACAGATTATGTAAAATATTACCAAATAAAATATTCATTTTTAATCCGCCTCAGACATAACCTCATTACTTGTCTATCATGCCTTGAGTGTCAGAGGCACTCTGTGTCAAGCAAAAGGTCGCACGCGCCGACCCTCCGGCGAAAATAAATAAATACATTATACATTATGTCAGTCGAGTGGAAACAGTATTTCTGTGTGTTATACAATAAAAGTGGAATGTGGTAGTCAAAGAAATGGAGAAATAGAAATAAACTGATGATGAGAGTATTATATTATTATTTAAACGAGTAGTTACAAATTTTACAAGAAACAAGTGACATACAACGAAACAAAACATTGTGCAGACCAGCCATAGATCATGCTGCCTGTAGTTTATGTGGATATTATACATGGAACTTACATATTAATAAAGAAATGAATATATTTTATCAAGTCGTAAAAACCGTGAGAAGCAGTCGTGGGTGGATCTGTAATATGTAGGTATTATAAATTTAAGTCACATTTCGTATCTGTCTGTTTCACCGCGTTGTTCTGATACACTCCATAACGGATTTAATATTAGGGGTTAAAGTATGAAATTGCCGATTTGTACTGAAAAATTGAAATTCGTTTTTTTTTTAAATTAACATATTTATTTAATTAAAATAATTACCAATATTATCTATATCTGTTCCTGAGAATAAAACTTTTTATCACGTAGAAAAAATTGTCCAAATCACGAAAAAAATGGTAGTCCGTTGGAGCAAGGTCTGGCGAATACGAAGGGTGACGAATGGTTTCTAATTGCAGTTCCTGTAGAGTTAAAACGGTTTCTCGTGCTGTATGAGGTCTCGCGTTATCATAGAGCAATAATGGTGAAGATCGATTCATGAGTCGGGGCTGTTTCACTGCTAGTTTTGCTATCATTGTTCGGAGTTCGGCACAGTAGACATCTGCCGTTATTGCTTGACCAGATCGGAGAAAGCTATAGTGAATAACACCATGCTGAGACCACCAAACCGTTACCATTACCTTTTTATTGGTAAGCTTTGCTTTTCTATCGCAAGGTGCGTTCATTAGCAGTCCCCTCTCCAAACGCAACATTGATATTGCGAACTGTTTCTGCCACGTTAGTTCCGCGTCGGAACTCGTATTCAAAATTAACTCGAATTTTCGAAGTATCCATCTTTCTTGTCTAAGCTGAATAAAAAAAACAACTGAAAGTCGATAATCGAATGTTGCACATTTTTTAAAAGAAGAACTACATAGGTACGATGTGAAAAAAGTTTCACTCAAAAATATCAAACCATGAACGTTCTATGTCCATTCGAAATTACTATTACAATGAAACGGCAATTTCATACTTTAACCCCTATTATTATGTAGTAAAGAAATCTCTATGTTTTGTCAAGTCATGAAAATCGTTCGAAGCAGGGGCGGGTTGTGAGTTGTATAAATATTTGTCATGTCTGCCGCGTGTCTTCTGACGTCATTTATCTTACCGGTTGTGCGTAGAAGGGTTATTTTAAGTACTTATTTTGTCCGAAGGAAAATTGAGTTTACCGGTCGTGTGTTTTGGAAAATTGAAGAGCTTAAGTTAGTTATGATACCGGCTGATTTTTTCACCGTCTGCACAAAAACAATAAAAAAGGTGAACGGAGTAGAAGCCTATGGAACAGATTTTTTTCACATAAATAAAATAAAAAATCTCTTTTTTCACGGATTGAATGTCGCTACAAAGTCATTGATAATTTCCGCGTGTAGAGAAGGGTGCCTTGAATATTTCATTTCAGCCAACCTGCTTTAAAATCCCTTTTAAGCTGCTGCAATGTAAGGTTGATGAAAATATCATAATATCAATTGGAATTAGGTTTGATATGAGAGTAATATTGGATAGGCATTAAGTTACCTAGGAGGCTTAACCCTTTCCATTTCATTTAAAACCTCGCAAATGTAATAAAATGTACAATACAGCCAGAGAACACAATCAAAATAAATCTTCGTAAGAAATCTAATGTTCATTGTATAGTAATACACAAGACTTATACGAGTATATCACATTACAAAGTCTTGAACTCTATACAAATGGTTTTCTCAGTTTAGTCTGAACTTATTCTTTAATAAATTAATTCTTTATCGTAAATCCAGTCCATCTATAAATTTTCTCGCCGATAAGAAAATGCACTTGACATGCTCTTCAGCTATCTATTTTTTTTCTTTTATCTTTCAATATCTTTTAAGAGCTTTTATAAATGATTAGTGGCTGCAGTTTAATGGGCACGGTTTAGAGGTGTTTTAGCCACATCATCATCATCATCTTCCTGAACTTGCCCCATGGTACTTGGGGTCGGCACAACAGGTTTTCTATTTTCCTTCTCCCAGGTCAGTTGAGGAAAATGGAATATTTTAGATACGGTCATTATCTGTGTTAGCTGTATAACATTAGATAATTAACATAGAGACGCCAGCAGGTCAAGCTACCCGAAACTGTCAAATTTTCCCAATCAATCTTGAACCTTAATGCTATAGCGATAAAGTTGAAAATCTATTTAAAAAAAATTACAGATTGTAGTAGCTAGATGTGCTGACGTCTGTACATATTTAAACATTGACACAATTCCTAACCGGGATCCAGGAGAATACCACCGTCCAGTACATTTGCCTGACACGTGCTGAGCTGGACTCAATCAACCAACTTTGAGACACACACCGCACCTTATTTGTATATTCGTTAGATGTCATAGTGTCACTTTATGTCTTCAATTATGTTTTATTTTTTGTGTATTGTCACCATGTTTTTTAACCCCCCATAAAAACAGGGGTGTTATAAGTTTATCGTGTGGTTCTGTGTTTCTGTCTGCGCCATAGTTGCTCCCGAACGGCTGAACCGATTTTGATTATAATTTTTTTGTTTGAAAGGTGACTTGATCGAGAGTGTTCTTAGTTATATTTATGTAATTTAATATCAACTAATTGTGCTTTTGTGTGTTATGTTGTCTTTTGTGTGCACTGAGTAAATGGTTTATCTATCTAAATATCCAAGCAGAAGAAAAATCAACGTAGCTTAGCGCTTAGTACGATGCAGGTTTCACTAAAAAAGAGCGCATAGGTATACACGATGCAATTTACATGTCAAGGTTAGCGCTATATTCGGTTGCACACACACGATGTATAAACCATAAGAGTAATTCATTAACAATATCCCTAAGCTGTGGCGAAACATGAACTTGTGCTACTACGTACTTTTCCAATTTAAGCATCATGTCCTAGAGCTAAAAATTCGAAGACATCTGTCATCTACCAAACCAGACTGAGCCCGCGTGGTGGATTACGACTGTTTCCCAACTGTGGGAATATTATAGGCCCCATATTCATTAGCATAGTCAGCCTACAACATTCCCTGCTGGGAAAGAAAGAACATAGGTTTATTTGCGGTAAAAATGACGCATAAAAAAACACAAACACAAAAAAAAACAAGTTGGGGGAAAATATGTGTCACATTCACGCAAAAGGGCCATCGCCCAGCACAATGCTAAGACCCTATATAAAACAGAGCCTCAGCGCTGGCTTTCAGCGACGGCCGGCGTTGACATGATGACGTCAACCGATGTGTTCACTATAGGCTCACTATGCTATAAAAGCACCATAGTATATATAACTCACCTTCTACTAAAACAAAACGAATTCAAAACAGTTTCTCTCATAGCTGCCACCCACGGATCTGCTTACCCCTCAGGCGACAAAAGGCTCACTAAGTGAATCCGTTAACTTACTTACAGTACAATAGATAAACTTTGTTGTTAGCCCATTCATAGCTCTGTAAGACATTTATTTGAACCTTAATAGCTGTTATAAAGACGGATTGCCTCCTAAAATATTTTGATATTCCATCAAGCGAAAATGAGCTTACTTAATGTTCAATGAATCTTTTGAATTACTTTTGCTTTTTTATTTACAGGTTATTATTAACTGAAAGTCGTGGTTTTTTCCTTCATAGTAATCTGTATCTGTCGCAACTTGTCATGAATCTTGAAATTGATTATTATTAATTGTGACAGCAAACAAGAGCTTGATTTCTAATGCCTTTTCTGATATAGTCTGTGTGAAAGTTTGTTGAAGATGTATTTTACTCAATCATGTAAAATGGACTGTACGGATTTCCACGTGTACCTTCTAACAAAGCAATTCTTTGTTAATGTAATATTGATCTCAGTACTTGTTAATAAATGCTATAATAATTTGTACCTAATCATCTATCTTTTTATTTTATTGTTAAATTAATTTAAATTCGTAGATTTTTTTTATATTAGTAATGGTTTTAATTTTATCCTGTTGCTGTGTCCTTACAGGGTCCACTGATTTCACTCACAGGTTCGACTCCCCCGTTAGTCTTGTGGTTGCAAGCGTGACTGCCGAACGTGGGGTTAACCTAGGTTCGATTCCCAGGCCGGACTATGTGTCAAGGATTTTCCATTAGGAATATCTAGTAACAGCCCGGAGCTTGAAAGCTGGCGGTTTAATACCCCCGTACCTCGGAAAGCACGTAAACCCGTTGGTCCTGCGCCTGATCTCTCCCCGCTCGTGTCGGATTGCCGTCGCATCGGACTATGAGAGTAACGGAACAGAGAGTGGACCTAGGTTTACGCACACTCTTGTGCACTATAATATCTCCTGCGTACCTGGCTAATATCCGTTGAGATTGGCTACCGTGACCAAAATCGGTCGGGAGGCTATTATTACAGGGTCCATATTTTTGTACCTAGCTTTAAGCGTTTTGTAACATCTTTACAATTGAATGAATGTAGTTGGGCACAGCATGACTACCTGTGTATACACGGTGGCCCTGGTTAATTCTCCATTCACTCGAACATTTTGTTCGGGTGGATGGATACTGAGCTGTGGGATTTACACGTAGAAATACCTTTTATACAGGTAGGTACATACATTAGTTACCCCTGTAACCCAGTGAAACCGCAATAGCTAGTATAGCTTTGACTAAAACCGAAGATTTGAACTGAGAAACGTAGTTTTAAGTAATTTGTCGTATTAAACGTTTCCGAACTATATCCCTATATCCTAGGAATTGACAAATAAATTGGTTTCCTTCCAACGCTATCTTTCTAAAGATTGTCTAGCGTAGCGTGGGCGGTTCAATCATTCAGCACAATCGGTACATGACGCACACGCCGTGGAAGTGGTGTGTGGGAGCTACGTCCTCCTAGACTTTCAAGCGTTTATTTATTTATCCGATTTCTTGCACTTTATCTTCAAACGAAATAGTAACAGGAAGTTTTGTTGCACGTCATTGTAATACAAAAGTGCAGGTTTGTTTAAAAGAATGCTAGTGCTATAAAATGATTACATAACACAACATGACGCCTGTAATCTCCGAAAGGTAAGGCAGGGGTGCACCTAAAGTAACACCCACATGTCGCCACTTATTTTTAAGTCCTATGTAATAGGGGCCGAGCCTATTGCCTTCTATCGGACAAACCCATACTCAGGGCTGATACTGAGAAATTCCAGATAGAAAAACCCAAAAATACTTTGTCCGACACGGGAATCGAACCCAGCACCCTAATTGCGTAACACACGATCAATCGGAATCTGTTTCATTTTGACAGTTTAACAACATTCATAGTTGGGTCATTTACGTGTTGAGCAGACAAATTTTTTGAACTTATGAAGCAATGGATTGGCAATTTGCTTCAAAATGATTCAGATTCCGATTGGTCGTGTGTTACGCAATTAGGGTGCAGGACCTCATGTTCAGTAGTAGCGCTTGCAACCAATACACCAACGAGGCAGTCATAAAACGATTAGTAGAGTAAATAATAGGGGTTAAAGTATGAAATTGCCGTTTTATTGTAATAGGTACTTTGAATTGACATAGACCCTTCATGGTTTGAGATTTTTGAGTGAAACTTTTTTCACATGATACATAAGAAGTTCTTCTTTTAAAAAATGTGCAACATTCGATTATCGACTTTCAGTTGTTTTTTTTTTTATTCAGCTTAGACAAGAAAGATGGATACTTCGAAAATTCGAGTTATTTTTGAATACGAGTTCCGACGCGGAACTAACGCGGCAGAAACAGCTCGCAATATCAATGTTGCGTTTGGAGAGGGGGCTGCTAATGAACGCACCGAACAATGATAGCAAAACTAGCAGTGAAACAGCCCCGACTCATGAATCGATCTTCACCTTTATTGCTCCATGATAACGTGAGACCTCATACAGCACGAGAAACCGTTTTAACTCTACAGGAACTGCAATTAGAAACCATTCGTCACACTCCGTATTAGCCAGACCTTGCTCCAACGGACTACCATTTTTTTTTCGTGATTTGGACAATTTTCTACGTGATAAAAAGTTTTTTTCTCTGGAGGCAGTACAAAATGCTTTCACACAGTTTGTCGAATGTAGATCACGAGAGTTCTATCGCAAAGGCATAAATGACCTGTCAAAATTCAAAATTCCAAATTCAAAATATCTTTATTGTGGGCCAAAGAGATTTAAGATTTGTCAAGTAAATAATTTAATGTCTTTGTTGTGGGCATATGTTAGTTACAGGTCTTGACAATAAATTAAAGTTCCAATATGTCCTACCTAATAGGCGTCCAATAACACCTGACCTTCCTATTATATGGCAGCAATGTATAGATAATAATGGTAATTATTTTGATTAAATAAATATGTTAAATTAAAAAAAAACGAATTTAAGTATTTCAGTACAAATCGGCAATTTCATACATTAACCCCTAATATTTTCACCTTTCTGAAAACTGTTACGTAAAGAATTCTTTTTCGTGAAAGAATAAAGCATAATTTCACACACGACTGTTTCCGTAATTGTACATTCAAATTAGCTAACTACACAAAAAATATACAATCTTCTCTCTTGCTGAAACGGATTTTTCAGGACGAACGCCGTTAGCTTTAGTAGTGAAATAAAATGCACACAACTGGAATTCAGACTTAGTTTAAGCCCCCATAAGTTTTGTACACAAACACAAAATGGTTCTTCTATGAATTTAAAATGGTTTCACACCTGTTTTCATTTACGCGAAACATGAAAATAAACTTTTAATCTTGCTTTGTGTTTCTCTATGTTTATTTTTTTTGCGTTTGGGAGTTATTTAGTTATAATTATTAGTCATGACGACACGGTTGGCGCAGTGGCTGAGCGATCGACTGCTGCGCTGCGTGTCGCGGGTTCGATTCCTGCATGGAACAAATATTTGTATGACCTACAAGTAGTTGTTCCGGGTCTGGCTGTTTGTGTATGTGAGTTTAAATGTTTGTAAACGCACCCACGATACAGGAGTAATTCCTAGTGTAGGGCAACGTTTTTTTAAAGTAAAAAAAATTGTATATGTTTATTAAGTGCTTTGGCTTTGTTACACTATGATAGAGAACTTTGTACACTGATCCGAAAAGAAATTTGTCATAGCATAATCAGCCTATAATTTTCCCACTGCTGGGACACAGGCCTCCTCTTGGAGAGAGGGAGTGGGTCGTAAACCACCACGCGGGCCCAGTGCTTATTGGTAGATGTCACGTGTCTTAGAATTTTTGGTTCTAGGATATGCCTGTTTTTTCACGATGCTTTCGATCACCGTCTAGAGAGCAGTGGTGATGAAATATATTACACAAAGTAAAGCGTCTGTCTGGGTTTGAACCTACGACCTACAACTCGTAAGTCGTTACCACTAGGCCACCACTGCTCTTGTCACTATCGGGGTAGATATCGGTTTCTGAAACCAAAATTATCGACGTGCCAATTAAATGCAAGTCAAGTGATGTGATTGGCTAATCAAATGATTATTAATTAGCCAATTACAGCAGTTTCCGCGCTTGATTATTTGTTAGCACATTTTTGTGTTAATTATTGTTTGAGAAATTGGATGTTACCCAGACTTTTTTAGTCGTACGATTTTACAAAAAAAAATCTGCTATATTTTGCTTTTAAGTCAAAGTTCAAATTATGAAAGCATACAGAAGAAAGACAGCTTGGTATATTTGAAAAACATATTATTAAGTACGTACTTTTGATACGCGAAAATCAATACCTTGCGACTCGGAGAACGTCGTGGAACACAGTCAACTACAACGTAACAACTATTGATACAGTCGCAAATTGAATGGAATAGAAAACTTTTATTTCAGACAGGAGTCCATAAAAAAAACGCAACATCATCAAAAACCGCATCAAGAAAACTGACACGCTGTCTTGTCTAGTTTTTGCTCTCAAGTTAGTAAGTACCCAGATGTAAGTACCCAGATGTAAGTACCCAGATGTAAGTACCCAGATGTAAGTACCCAGATGTAAGTACCCAGATGTAAGTACCCAGATGTAAGTACCCAGATGTAAGTAACTTGTAAGTTTCGAGCTTTCGAAGTACTCTGCACTAAACTTAAGAACAGCTTCGGGAAAGTTATGCAAACTAAATTAGATTGATTTATGCAAGACGGCGATATTAATAGGAATAGATTTGGTAAAATCGACTTCCTTGTTCGGATGTCTAGTTAAGTTGTGGTTCAGCATAGGGAGCTGAGTTCCGAGTCTGTCGGACAACATTGTATTCGGTTCTTGCATGAAAAACAAAATCCAGGAGCAGCCTATGTAGCAGCTCTGGTCCCGGATGTGAGGTAAAATACTCACCCCCTATCACATGGAACTTTAAATAACCGCCGAAAGAAATTTAGTGATGTTCTGGTTTTTTAGTAAAATGTTATCTTGTTGGTTTGCTGCATGCTTTGGGGTAAACTGTAAGTGCAGCAAATAATTGCTATGTAACATAAATAATACATACATCAACTCACATCTTACCACCTGCTACGATCCTTACATAGTCCTTTTGCTTCGTTTATGAATAAATAATAATTACCTCAAACGTATACAGGGGTGTCCTGTCGGGGATTACTTTTTTTGTAAATCTGTGATGATGATGTGATGGCTAATGGTGAAGTTTAGACCCTTTCACATTAAAACTACACTTAAGCTATACATTTTTAATAAAAGAACCAAACTTCTATTTAGCTGCACAAAGCTCTTAAACCATTTCAATTTTTTTTTCTTTTTTTATCAAACGTGGGCAATGTTTGAAAAAAGAAGAAAAAAAAAAAAGAAATTTGGGATTACTTATTACACACTAGGAATGTCTCCTGTATCGTGGGTGCGTTTACAAACATTTAAACTCACATACACAAACAGCCAGACCCGGAACTTGTAGGTCATACAAATATTTGTTCCGTGCGGGAATCGAACCCGCAACACGCAGCGCAGCAGTCAATCGCTTAACCACTGCGCCAACCGTGCCGTCTGATAAATTATCTCGTAAACAATTTAAAATTCTCTCTAAGCCGTGAACGCATTTATTATAGTCGTTAACTATGTCTTATCTTTTGTTTATGTGCCATACTTAAACAGTACGCAGACGATTTATGTATTTGCTATTAAAACTTATTCGTAGTTGAGCGTACAATTACGATACGAAACCGTATGTCATTCTTGAATTCTGTCTTATTAAACTCGTTAGTTGTCTCGTGAAAGTTACTGTCTCCATCAACTCAGCCTATCGCAGTTCACTGCTGGACATGGGCCTCTCTCAGGCTAAGTCACAACAGCCTGTCCTCCGGCTTCTGCCCCAGCTACCTTTTTGAGGTCGTCGGTCCATCTGGCTGGGGGGCGTCCCATACTACGCTTGCCAATACGCGGTCTCCAGTTCAGGACTCGTCTGCTCCACCGGTCATCGGCAATGTGACAGTCTGTAACCTCTTGTATACAAAACGGAGACGACTATAAATTAAATTTCATATATCTAAATGACGTTCCCAGTTTGCATACAGAAATTCAACCAAATATATCCGTACTTATACATACTTTAGTCACTATAGCTAGTTGGTTAATCGGAAATACCCATAGTCAGCCCATCACCACTATTCTAATATCATCTACATATACGCCAAAAATGTAAACAAATATGAGTTTATGGAAAAATAACTTTAATTCTTACACAATAAAGTTCAGTTTAATCTACAACTTCAAAAATGTTTATAACTTTTTCAATTGTGCAAGTCACTCTAAAATCAACTTAATTGCCATTAAAATAAAGTGGATATTTGTTTGACTTGAAATAACGTCAATTTGAAACATAAATATAAAATTTGAAAATATTTAGTTTGCTTGAAAAAAATAGTTTTTTTTTTAATTTCGATGTTAGGATTTATTTGATCGTTTCAAAAGAATCCTACACAATACACATTAGTATTGCCAGTGTTTGCATTTATTGTCGTATTGTCATCTACTTTTGATAAAAAATCCCACTAAACTAGTAGAAACTGTCTAACTATCACATTGGTCTTACAGCAAAAATAAACATGGACGTTTTATCACGTTCAAATGACTTTCAACCTAAGAGCAAAGCATTAAAGCAATTATGAAATCGACTATACGCCATTGACGTGACATTTTTGACAGTTCTAAGTGTGGTCATTTTCATAGGCCGGGAAGGGACAATTTAAATTAATTCAATACAAAGTAGAAAGAAGCCATCGCTATTTAAATATTGTTACTGTTATACATGTATGAGGTACGACCCGTAACGACTGTCAAAGATCTTCGAATGACAGCCGGGACCAACGGCTTATCGTGCTTTCCGTGATATGGAGGCGTCTTGGTATATGAAGATGGTCACTCATCCAAGGACCAACCGCGGCAAGCGTAGCTTAACCTAATCGATCGACCCGTGCAGCTGTTATTACGTAGCCACAAGCCCCTTTTCCTGGTCTTTTAACTGACCCGATACGTCTTAATGAGGGTTCCCCAAAATCATAAAAGCTTTTCTGCCTTTTGACGCAATACAACCTCCGCAAGGCAACATTTAGTTTCCGTCACAGAAAAGAAGTATTCGTAATCAGCTTTTTAAATCGTTGCAGACTGGAGCAATTCGTTTCTGACACCGTCTCCCTGGAAAATGGAAAATGGTTGGAAATCTATGTCATTTCTCAACATGACTTCTTTGTTTTTCCTCGTCGCATCGTGTTAAAACTTTTCCTGAAAATAAAAGTGATTTTCAACCTCAGAAAACAAGTTTCAGTAAATTCTTAAAAAAGCCAAATAGATAACGTTTAAATTAATTTGTCTCTTATGTCAATAGCAATCAGTTTCATGATCGTTTTAATATCTGTTATGACCTTTGCAACCCATAATTCCGAATTTATTGTTTTGTGCATGTGGTGTCTAACTATAAGTAATTGTTGCGCTATAATTTAATTGTAAGAATGAATTATGTTGCTGTATCCAGTGGGAACAATTGTTGGTAGACCTAATAAAATAAATAAATATTAACCTGCTAGTAGAAAAAAACCCTAAAATATTTTTCTTATTTATTTATTTATTTATATATCAATTGCTTGCTGCACTTACAGTATACACCAAAGCGCGCAACAAGCCAACAACATAACATTTAACTAAAAAACTTCATACAGACATTAAACATAGATTTACTGCTAGACGTAAACATGTTAACTTCCGGCTCCTGAGCAATCAGGGCATTCAGCAGATTGATCGCCTGGGTTGTGGGAGCATAACGAGCAGTGAGAGTATGCACTGGTGCACTGGCTGGTTTATGTTCGCTTTGCAATCATTCTAATAATGGCAACCCAGGTAATAGCCAACATCTTGTAAACGTAAAATGTAAAATAAATTACTAGCTGTGCCCCGCGGTTTTACCCGTATAAGTCTCAATCCCGTGGGAATATCGGGACAAAAGTATTCTATGTCTTAATCCGGGTCATGGTCTTTCCATGTGCCAAATTTTATCCAAACCTGTTCAACCGTTTCGCGTGAAATCGTAACAAAAAAAAAACATACAAAAAACATATATTTTCTCTTTATATTATTTATATATTTAATTACCATTTATTAGGGGTTAAAGTATGAAATTGCCGATTTGTACTGAAAAATTGAAATTCGTTTTTTTTTTTTAATTTAACATATTTATTTAATCAAAATAATTACCAATATTATCTATACATTGCTGCCATCTAATAGGAAGGTCATTTATGCCTTTGCGATAGAACTCTCGTGATCTAGATTCGACAAACTGTGTGAAAGCATTTTGTACTGCCTCCTGAGAAGAAAACTTTTTATCACGTAGAAAATTGTCCAAATCACGAAAAAAACGGTAGTCCGTTGGAGCAAGGTCTGGCGAATACGGAGGGTGACGAATGGTTTCTAATTGCAGTTCCTGTAGAGTTAAAACGGTTTCTCGTGCTGTATGAGGTCTCGCGTTATCATAGAGCAATAATGGTGAAGATCGATTCATGAGTCGGGGCTGTTTCACTGCTAGTTTTGCTATCATTGTTCGGAGTTTGGCACAGTAGACATCTGCCGTTATTGCTTGACCAGATCGGAGAAAGCTATAGTGAATAACACCATGCTGAGACCACCAAACAGTTACCATTACCTTTTTATTGGTAAGCTTTGCTTTTCCATCACGAAAGCGTTTAAACCAAAATCGCACGGTGCGTTCATTAGCAGTCCCCTCTCCAAACGCAACATTGATATTGCGAGCTGTTTCTGCCGCGTTAGTTCCGCGTCGGAACTCGTATTCAAAATTAACTCGAATTTTCGAAGTATCCATCTTTCTTGTCTAAGTTGAATAAAAAAAACAACTGAAGTCGATAATCAAATGTTGCACATTTTTTTAAAGAAGAACTTCATAGGTACCACGTGAAAAAAGTTTCACTCAAAAATATCAAACCATGAAGGTTCTATGTCCATTCGAAGTACCTATTACAATGAAAAGGCAATTTCATACTTTAACCCCTATTATGGACACACATAAAAATAATAATAGTTAAAAGATAAGATATAGTATTAAGCATAACTATGGTTATATACTATGGTAGCGTAGTATATACCATAGCGTATAGCTACCTTGAACGACAGTAGAGTGTGGTTGTGGAGCTATATCGTAAACCGTGCTCCACCTCCTATCTCGCCCGCCGTGTCCCAAAACATGCAGTCAAAGTGACCTCTGCACTGTCATCGACGACGCCGTGGAAACGCCAAAGTTTTGGGCCAACAAGAGCTAAAATACAGTCATGTCCACGACACGACGACGAAGATCCTTAATAACTATGGTTTACTTATAAACCAATCAGAACGAACAGTTAATAATTAATTTGTAGCCAAATAACTATGGTTTACTTATAAACCAATCAGAACGAACAGTTAATAATTAATTTGTAGCCAAATAACTATGGTTTACTTATAAACCAATCAGAACGAACAGTTAATAATTAATTTGTAGCCAAATAACTATGGTTTACTTATAAACCAATCAGAACGAACAGTTAATAATTAATATGTAGCCAAATAACTATGGTTTACTTATAAACCAATCAGAACGAACAGTTAATAATTAATTTGTAGCCAAATAACTATGGTTTACTTATAAACCAATCAGAACGAACAGTTAATAATTAATTTGTAGCTAAATGGCCGCCACACAGGAATTCAACCTAATTTTAGTTCATTTGTATGGACTCCGTAGTCCGCTATATTCCGAGAAATATCTTCATCTTCGACATCCAGTTGAAGAAAATCAACGTTATATTATTGAGCATCCAAAGCAATTTCATATTAAAGGCAAATCTTGTTGAGGTGCGCCAAATGTCAAGCAATTTGAATTGACATTCATGGGCTGAGGTCGATTGAAATGTGGATTATATTTGAGATGATTTTGAAATGAATTGGCAACAATATGGGGAAAATATTTAACTTAGCGCTGATTTTTCCAACGTCAGATAATTTTATCGGAGGAATAATTTTGAATTTTTGACAATTCTGCCATACAAAAACTGTCAGACGTCAATTTATTAAATTCTAAATATATAATATTAAATTATAAATTTTGTAGTTTATCAAATGTTTTTTTTTTAAACTAATAGTTAGTTATTTAACCATTAGCAATGATATTATATCATTAAATAAACTAAAAATTGATCAAAAAACACATTTTACAAAAATTTAACCATTAGTTACTATTTTTAACAATTGGTTGAGTTTAACTACGGATAATAAAAATCGGCCCTTAGTCAGAGTTTTTCTGGTGCAAACATACAGCATAATAATAAGCATTGGGTAACTGACCACTTTTCTGTTACTTTGCGGCCGTCGGGAAAATGCGTTCCTTACACCTGTCAGCGCGACAATTCTAGTAGGTAGCTAATAAAGATCAAATTCGCAAAACACGTAATCGTTAGTATGAAAGTGACAGGTGTCAGGAACACACTCCATCAGCGGCCGCGCTGTAGTTCACTAAGGCTTTCGTTTTGTAAAGGAGATAGGTACCAATTACTGCACTGACTATTTACATATGTTACATCCAGGACCGAACTTAAATAGTAAATGGTATGTACCTATCCTATGGATAATAATGTTCATTTTTCTCTAAGTATTTTTTTAACTGCAGTGGTGGTCCAGTAGGAACGGCCCCGGCAAGTTACGAGTCGAGTCGTAGGTTCTAACCCAGACAGGGGCTTTACTTTGTGTAAATAATTTCTTCACCACTGCTTTCAAAACGGTGAAGGAAAACATCGTGAGGAAACCGGCATATCCTAGAACCAAAAAATAAAAAACCCGCACTGGGCCCACTGAGGCGTGGTGGATTACGGCCCACTCCCTCTATCATAGAGGAGGCCTGTGTCTCAGCAGTGGGTACATTAGAGACTGATTAGGCATTTTAATAACTCGTTTTATTTGACGATGTAAACGAAAGCACTCAATAAAACAAACACTCTCATAGAGGGTGTTCCAGTATTAACCTAGTTCACAAAATTTCACACAAACTGTAATCATTCATTCAGATTAGAGTTTCCTGTGCCACATACTGAAACTATGCTGGAACCAGTCTACCGTGACAAACGAGTGTGCCATGAAATCGAGTGCCGTAATTGCAAGCCTTTTACGTGATCATTCATCGGTGAAACTGGCGGTAAACACTACTTTTCCTGTTTTCTGGAGCTAGAGCCAGCTGATTTATAGGCAAACGAGGCTCTCTTTGATGCGAGGGAAAAGAAAAGTTGCCCTGTAAATATAGTGCTGCAAAGTACGCTGAAATTCTGTGTCTTTTGGTACCGAAAGCCTGAATTATGAATGTATGAATCGGGGTTTCAGCCCGCAAATAAAGATGTGGAAAAATATATTTATTTAAACTATTTATTGTGGTATCCTTCAACAGTTTACCAATTAGGTACCTTGAAAATCGTTCCACCATAGAAGAAGAGGGGAAGTAATTTAGTGGTCTCAAAATTGTCAGGGTTGATGACTTCATCCCATCTTCATCCTTAATATCCCGAACAATCGTCGTGTCTACTTTTAAGGTCGTGTCTTCGTCGTGTTTACTTTTAAAGTACTTACCTATTCTAACTATTTCTCTATGGATATATTGACCAATATTATCCCAGTCTCTTTCAAGACATAACATACTCCATAAACCATGCTCCACCTTCTATCCTGCCCTCTCTGTCCCAAAACATGCAGTCAAAGTGTCCTCTGCGCTTTCACCGACGACGCCATGGAAGTGGCAAAGTTTTGGGCTAACAATATCTAAAATACTGTCATGTCAGCGAGACACAGAAGAAGAAGACAACTACACTATTCTCCTCGAGTTCATAATCCCCTAGTAACGTTACCATAGCTCTAAATTACATAATCGAGAGCTTCCTAACACAAACGAGCAAGCCCTCACACGATCCATTGTGTTGTTAATTAGTAAAACGATAATGTGCGCATCAGCAACCTTGATTAATGGCTAAATGTCACTGTGCAATCGTTATCAGTACAGCCACTCTTAACAATGCACCTGTGGCGAGGACATAATTAATACTTCATGTTTGTAAATACTCTTTTCAGTTCACCATAAACACATGTCCTTCAAAAAGTAAATTGTTACCTATAGCTATCACTTATGTCAGTTTAATAAAAAAAAAAAAAACTGCTCTTGCCTGTCAAATATAATTCTCGTTTTTTTATTTGAATATTAACATTCTAGCGCTACGCTAAATGCCAAAAATATATAAGAGACAAGAGTTAGGTTTAAATAAAAATTTATGAGTCAAATAGAGGTGTCTACTTGGCTCATATATTTTGATTTTTATGCTTGCTCACCGCGTGTTGTTGGCAATTTTACGATGCTTTCCTTCGTCGTAAGTCACTGGCATCTTACATTAAACTAAGAAAGAAAAAATGTGCATTAATAAAATGAAAAGTGGGCGCCATAGGAATTTAGTATTCACGTTTTAATTGAAACTTTTTGCCCCAGTAAATAAAATAGGTTTAAATCTACAAGCACAGCTGAAACAATTTAGGTTCATGTAGTGAGCACTGGTAACGGTCCCAACTTACCAGTTGTTGCAGGTCGTAAGATCGTTGGCGTGTCCAGCTGACGAAATAATAAGTGATACTAATTTTGAGTTTCACCAACTGGACACACGTGTGTCCAGACTCTCGTGTCGAGTTGGTGAATAACCCGTAAGGTCGAACCCAGGCAGGTGCTTTACTTTGTGTAAATTATTTCACCACCACTGCTCTCAAAACGGCGAAGGAAAACATCGTGAGGAAATCGTATGCCGATTTCCTCACGATGTTTTCCTTCGCCGTCCTAGAACCAACTATTCGAAGGACATGTGACATCTACCAACAGGCCCGCGTGGTTGATTACGGATCACTCCCTCACCGAGAGGAGGCCTGTGTCGCAGCAGTGGGAACATTATAGGCTGTTTATGATTATGCCAGTAAAACTTCTGTTCGTTGCAACATAGTTTTATCCACGTTAAATTCAGTATGAGTGAGTTAATCCTTAGTTACGCCAACGCGTTGATAACTCGGAGATAATGAGTTATCATGCTTACCGAAATGGATGTGAATAGTTGGGCCAAATTGTGGCGCTATCGCACAAAATTTCATGAAGAAAATGTCAAGGACTTTTGGTCTCTTCTGCATAGAAAGTTTTGTGTTTAAAAACATTATTATTATCATGCTAGGCTTGAATTAAGATTATTTTCACATCAACTCAGCCTATCGCAGTCCACTACTGGACATAGCCTTCTCCCAGGCTAAGCCACAACACCCTGTCCTCCGCCTTCCGCATTCAGTCTGTCCTAGCTACCTTTTAAGTGGCCGAATTCTGGGCCGAGTCCATTTAGATTGCTATCGACACACTAAGAATAAGAAGAGCTACCTTTTTAAGGTCGTCGGTCCATCTAGCTCGGGTGCGTCCGATACGCGGTCTCCTCTCCAGGCCTTGTGTGCTCCACCGACAAATATGGCCAGCCCACTGCCACTTCAGCTGCATTTTCACTTGGCAATTTAAAAACTTGGACCGTTTTTAACCCTTGGAGAATCTTCATTTGTCGAAGCCATAGCCGATGGGTTGTAATCATTATTACTTTGGGGGAAAATAAAACGTATTTTTTTTTAGAGTACCTACCTGATTGTTAGTGACCATGTCAGTTTTAAAAAAAATACAATGTTGGTAAATGTTTACGTTATCTTATTGGAACCGAGTCCGTTGTTGTGTTCACGAGCTCTTTACGACTCGACACTCTGGGTTCGAACTCTAATCGACTTAGCCCAAAAACAAGCACACGGGAACAAACACTCAGAATAAAATAAGTAATATATTATTTGGGAATTGCTAGCGGGCCTTCAAAAGCATCACAAGTAATAAAGTTACTGAAACCGTAGCACGAACGCGCGACGTAAGCTGTTTAAGGCGAATCATACACGAAAACGCGCAAACGCGCGTGATTTTTTACATACAAATTAAATAAAAACGCGTTTCTGCGCGAGGAATTTGTCTCCGTTTGCCGCGCTTCGTCACGTGGTGGGTTGTAGTGTGTGATTCGGCGTTGTATCACCCATAGATATGAACAAAAGTCTTAAGGTGCTTCTAAACGGGCAATATCTTACTGCAATATGTGGCTGCAAGCTGCAATACACAAGAATGATTTCGTCAGCCATTGTTGCGTAATTGTGGAGCCCGTTTACGAGTGTGAATCATTGGCCATACTGTTGCAGATAATACTGAAACACATGACCCAGCCATACATTGCTCAACCTTAAGCTGTAATAAAATGTTTTTGTGATTGCCGAGCAATAGTTACCCATAGTACAGCTACATATTGCCGTGAAAGTATAGTCCGTTTAGACATTTAAACTAAAGCAATATTATTTTCGAACCACAAACTAAACTAAATTCAAGTTCAGTGCATCTCTTTCTTTCTATTTCATTAAGAAAAGGACAGAAAATAAATATTAGTTTAGTCCTGTCAAATTAGCCAGCGCCCGCCGTAAATTGACGTATTTTTAGTAGTCATGTTTTTAATCAGTTCTAATTTGTCTGTGGAGTACCTTAATTTGACAAGACTAATATTCGTTCGTTAATGTCACGTTCGTGCTAGCCCCACTGATTGTGATTGACACGTAACCTAGTTTCCTCGCAAGTCACGTCGCTTCGCACTTCGCGGAGTTAGATGACAGATCATTTCTTACTCTCATTCAAGTCAATTCACTCGATTCGTAACTTAAGAACGTACACAGTTAGAAGGGCGATTCTCGTAATTTTAAGAAAGTTCACAGTCTGATCTTAGTCTCAATCTGTCAAAATAATATCTCTAATTTCAGTAAATTTTTTACGTGTTTTTTGACCATGTTTTTGACAT
The DNA here is from genome assembly GCA_947507525.1 of Apamea epomidion. Lineage (NCBI taxonomy): Eukaryota > Metazoa > Arthropoda > Insecta > Lepidoptera > Noctuidae > Apamea > Apamea epomidion. The sequence goes on along the minus strand of OX382225.1, from coordinate 20,730,284 downwards.
TGCTTGTCGCTAAGATGAGATTGCGACTGGAACGTTTGAACGTTTTTAATTACGGGAATTGGCCTTCTGCTAACAATCTAAAGTTTAAACTTTAAAATATAAACAGATGTATTTTGGGCATTGTGCTACTACACAATGTTATTTAACATATCTAATGTGCAGAGTGCAGCCATATGTTTTACAATGAAATTAAATTCATAAACATAAAATTACTTACAGTGTTTATGAATGTGCCTACTGCCTAGGTTAATGTGTCGTTGGTAGTTAATTGAATTCCTCGTGATCCAGAACGTCTTCAATTCCATATAACGTCACAGGAAATTAAACATGTCATGATTTTACACTTACCAACTTTTTTTATCGACATAAACAAAACACCGTAACGCTACACCTGTTTACCTGATGTTAGGTAGAGATGTACTTATAGTACCTACAGGAGGTGTAGTACTTTTTTTTTTACTTCTCATGTAGTAATTTATTTCTAATTTTTTTCCTATAATATAAATCTACCTAGCCTTTCCTCAACTATGTTGGGGTCGGCTTCCAGTTTAACCGGATGCAGCCACTACCACTAGGTAGTTGAGGTCAGATAGCGACTGCCTAGCGACTGCAAAAGTCTGACGAGTCTTGCCAAGGGGTATCGTGTTACTCAGTTACTGAACTGGGTAACACGACACCCCTTGGCAAGACTGGTTGTCAATCTTTTGCTTCTGACTACCCGTAACGACTGTCAAAGATCTACGAATGTCAGCGAGACCAAAACTTAATGAGCTTTTCGAGGCACGGAGCGTTCTCGATATGTAATGGATGGTCACCCAACCACGAACCGACCACGGCCAGTGTAGCGTAACCTTCGATCGACCAGTGTGATTGTTATTATGTAGCCACGAGCCCTTCTTATATTTTTCTACATAATGTAATAGTGATGACGACATAGATGGCATTAATGACGTCGCCATTAATTTTCAGCTCTTGAACCACTCGATCAAATGTGTCAGTTTGATTAGAAACACTATACTATTCCCTCTCAGGTACGAGAGGGATTGCTAATCCATTACCTGAATATAATGGCATGGTATTACGAGAACCTGTAAGTACCAGCGACCGGTATAAATAGGCCGTATATTAAGTCCACTTCCTGGAAGGTCGGATTTATCTTATTAGGGCCCATAAATAAATAATTAATTCACTAAGAAGGGTTGGATTGCCGCGCCGGGCAAACTGTTGTTGGGTTTTATCCATCTTATTTATTACCTACCTATTCTAATTAATGATGTTCCGACAAAAATTCAATCGGAAATAACAAATAATAATTGTAAAAAAATAATATAAACTCTTTGTTTCTCTTTGAAAATTTAATCATGTTTAATCTCATTCAATCCGTAATTAGCATCGACGGGCTGTCTGACCCGCACCACGCCGCGCACACCGCGCACACCGCGCCGTCATCGTTTTTGTACTTTTCATGTTATTATTTACTAACTACCTCAGAATGTTTTTTAAACTATGTTTTAACCAACAATATTTCTATCCGGACAAACTTATTGAGATTTATGAAGTTTCTGTTCATAGTTTTTTTTTTCCTTATTTAATAAACAATTGGGGTGGGTCTCGCTTAATGGCAAACGACATCGCGGCAGGCCTAGATGGAGATGGCGGGATGAGCTGGACTCCTTTCATAAAGATTGGTCCTTGGCAGCTCTGGACAGAGAGAGATGGAAAAAGAGCAGGGAGGCCTTTGCCCAGCTGTGGGACATGAACGGCTAATAAAAAAGTAAAAAAAAACAATTAAAAATATATAAAGAAATAGAATTTCTTAGTAGCAACCCGGAGACCAGATTAGTACCCGGTTGATGACAATAGGCTCGCCCCCTGTTACTTACATATAGCTGGTGAAGTGTGGGTACACCTCTGCCTGATCTTTCGGGAAATACAGACGGGATGTTAACTTAAACTCAAACTATTTATTTCAACTAAACCAATTACAGGCACTTTTGAATTGTCAAGGGGTCGATCAGTAAAAAGATGAAGCTAGTTGCCCATTCCAAAGCGTAGTAGGTACCTATGGAGAAGAACGGGCAAGAAACTCCATGGACACTCCTTTAAATCACAATAATATAGTTACAAAGTATTGTTTACATCATTCATGTTAAAAATTATGCATGTGAGAACGATGCAGAACGTTAAAAGCGTCCGTAATGAAAAGATAAAAAAAAACAATATAATATAATAAATTAAATCAAAATAAGCCATGGCGGCAAAGAGTTGACCAGTCCCTACTGACGGCGCCCGTTCACGGACATGACGCATAGATTAGCACCATTCAGCTTAACAATTTTGAAGGGAGCTAAATGATCCAACACATGCGCCACCATCAGCGAGACATTAGAGTGAGCATGACATACTCTCAGCTGCCAAGGCACATTCAAGTCAATATTGTTAATTCCAATCAAATTAGAACACATAAGTTATATGTCGTACCTGTGTCTACGTCTATCTACCTTAAAATGAATCCCTATTTCCCTTGGTCACCCCATAACTTGAGAACGGCTTTACCGATTTCATCCATCTTTTTTTTAAGTTTTCTAATACTTTGTAGAAGGTTCTTACGGAAAAAAAAATGAAGAAAGTTACGCAGAAAATTTGAAAATTTAAGAATTACGCTAAAACAGCAGATTTAGATGAAATTTGACACATGGGTAGACTGGACTGGTGAAGGACATAGGTTACTTTTCATCCTGGATCGCAGACGAAGTCGCGGGCAACGGCTAGTATATATAAATAAAAATGAAATGGTTTTCGTTGGTAAGCACATCACATAAGAGCGGCTGGACCGATTTGGCTATTTTTTGGTTTTACAAACACGTAATAGTCCAAATTAGGATTTAATGGCAAGATTTTTTTAATTATGTTCATATTCGGAAAAAAACTGAGCATTCTGTTTTCTATCGGATTATTGTATGAGTTATTGAAAGGACGACGCAATGTCGGGTCAGCTAAAATAAATAAAACACGGGAACATGCTAAGCTAGGTAAGGCTATAGGTAATATATTGGCCGTATGACTAGAATATGATCGAAGGGGAAATTGGAATTTTTACTCGCTTTGCGGTAATCGAAAATTGTTGTTATTAGCTGGATACGCTACTGCCCAATGAAAATAAAAATACGCACTCCAGAAGTGACGTTAAAACTGGGCTAGTTAGCAAACGTGAAGTCAATGTAGCGCTGGCTTCAACAGAAGCAACATACTGTGTCGCAGGAAAACATCGTGAGGAAACCGGCATGTCCTAGAACCAAAAATTCGAAGACATGCGACATATCTGCCAACCCGCACTGGGCCCACGCGGTGGATTATGGCCACTCCCAGCAGTGGGAACGTTTATAAATAGTATAACTAACCCGACTTTGTTTTATTTATATATAAGACTAGCTGCGCCCCGCGGACCCGTGTAAGTTTCAATCCCGTGGGAATAACGAGATAAAAGTAACTTATATGTTAATCCTGGTTATAAACGAGACGAGTATGTGTGACAAATTTTATCCAAATGCGTTAAGTAGTTCCAAATAAGTTTAGTGTGAAAGAGTAACAAACATCCATCCATCTAACTATCCTCACAAACTTTCGCGTTTATAATATTAGGATTATGTAGATAACCTATCTAGGTACCTCTTTTTACTTATAATATAATTGCTACTGCTCATCACCTACTCCCAAATATATCTTATACCTAGTTGCATTTTACCTATCTATAGTTTAACTTAGTATTTCTAACTGACAACTACTTACAAGATGCAGTATGTGCGGTGTGCCCAAGACATTCTCTTCCGAAAACTTGTGGCATGTTTGGGAACTTGCACAAGTTGTGAGGTTACAGTAAGCTTTTTGTACCGACACCGGACTGAAACGAGACTACACGATATCATCGTTCTCTTGATCTGAACCCAATTTATTTGGGGTCAGAGCAAGATGTTTTTTCTTTCATACTTTTCAAATCAAAAGTCATATAAGAAAATTAGGCTGAGAATCAGCACTTTTGAACGTCAAAATTACATAAGACATTCCCCTAAAACGCCCGCCCTTCACCACTTCCTAGTACTTTCGCTGAGAAGAAGTGGCGCAACAAATTCCCCAGCAGCACAGCTGTCTGTTCAGTTAGAAAATCTAGATTCTATGCAATGGTAGGTATGCAACGTAATTAACATTACGAGACACCGAACATTTAATTAAATTGTTTGCCATATGTCAGCTAGCCACGCCAATATACAAATACAATGAAAACTCAAGCTCAAAATAATAACTGAAATTATTAGTTATTTGGGCTAGCCACGTCCGCCGTATGCCCAATGAACTGTGTGCCAAAATTACCACTATGTGGAGCCCTGATACAGCCAGAACGCGTCGCGGCTGACCCCGTAGAAGATGGCGGGACGAGCTGGAGAAAACAAACGACCAGTGGTCCACTTTAGCCCTGGATCAAAAGAGCTGGAAGTCATGGGGAGAGGTCTTTGCCCAGCAGTGTGATAATGCAGACTAACATTAACAGTAAAATTATTAGTCGTCATCTCGATAGTCACCCCCTTCTAGCCATATCATCATTCACACAGTCCATCCATCGTTTCTTTGGTCTTCCCCTACTCTTATAGCCATCTACTTTCATACTCGATACCAGAGTACCTACTCGATACTCTTATGATAAAGATCAAAAGCATGACTGGTCAAGATAAGAGCCTAGGATTACCTTCTTCAGCTTTCCGATAATTTCAAAGTACCTACCCCTTGAATGAAAATGATCCGGGATTCGAGGATCTAGCGATACATGATACTCAATACGGCTATTAAAGAATAAGTATTTTCAACAAAATAAACCAAATATCTAACTTTTTATTTATTTATTTATATAAAGACTTACCTACTAAACATACACAGCATTAACCCAAAGTCTTTGTCGTAATATAGATCTCGCATTAACTAAATTATAGGAAAGCAAGACACTATCAATAGCGTACTAGAACATTAAACAATAAAAAATTAAAAATTGAACAACAAAAAATAGAATACCTACTGCGTTATAGCTTAAAAATGCTGGGTGTTTTGATAATGTTACTATAAAAACACTCAGCATTTGTAAGCTATAACTTTTTATTTTATTACGTGGCAGGATGGCCGTGTCGCAATTAAGTCGTATCCGGTATCCGAGTTGACGTTCGATCCTGACGTTTGTGCAAGTGGACGAGAACCCTACAGAGCAGCGTGTGGCTCTTGGTCATCGGGCATCGAACGGACAACACGTGCTTAGAAACTGTCTCGCGTTCCATATCATTGTGTCATGTACAGACGCCAGCACATCAAGCTACTACAAACTGTCAAATTTCTTTAATAGACTTTCAACTTTATCGCTGAAGCGTTAAGGTTCAAGATTGATTGGGAATATTTGACAGTTTCAGGTAGCTTGACCTGCTGACGTCTGTACCTACAGTGTGTGATTCACTTGTGTGATTATTTTGATCCATCAAGATCGCAACTGTGAAACAAGTCATTGCATCATCTGAGGATATAGGAAAAATCCAAATATAGTTGAATCAAATATCCGTATTTGTTTCGACTAGATTTGGCCGAAAAAGGTCAATAATTTTGAACTCTGGCGGACTGTCTAAGCACACTATGCTCAGGTGACTCACCAAACCTGGGCGATCCACGCTTTTTTTTTTTTTATATATTGCATCTCGTAGATGACCTTGAGAGGTCGTGACTACTTAACCGGACTATCCTGTGGTTGTCTTAAGAAATCGTAAAGCCTCCAGCCAGGGCTAAAACTAATTAAAACTAGGCGACTGCACGCTAAGGGCACCCCCCGTGGGGTACGAACCTCGGCTTAGGGCGTCGCTGGGAGAGGGCAGCAAAGGGACAGGCTGGATCGAATTGGTGCAATCCACGCCTTAATTTTCGCCTTTATATAAGAAAGTTAAACCGTTAATAATACCTCTTTATCAACCTTTACTGTCCCACAGCTGGGTAAAAGTCTCCCTGTAGCCTTCCACTCTTTTCTGTGTGTTGCCAGGTCTTATCTGGCTTACCTCCCATTTTATTTGTTAAAAATGTTTTTATTTTATTAAATTAGTAACAACTTGTACAGTGTAAGTTACAAATAGCGCAACATAAAGCTTTATTTTTAATTTAACAGCGCAACACAAAACTTTATTAATTTAAACATTCTTTTGACAATAAAATACAATAGAAATATTTCCACAAATTGGAATTTATGACATAGTGCACAGCGGTCTCGGTTGATATTACTATACGATGTGTTGTGAATTACCAATACAACTAGATTGATATATATAGATAAATTCACTAAACTTGTTTTATGCTCGGAACTATGTACAGTCACGACCAAAAGTATGTATACACTCGGCTTTATTCAAAAGCGATTTACTCCTTTATTTTTAATGAAATTTCATTTTGTTACGAACATAGCATTTTCGAACCCATAGGTTTATGTAATGTGTCGTATTTCAACGTTGCATTCGCTATTTCTTGAAAAAATCGCAATTGAAAGTTGCCAAGTGTTGACATATTGGTGCTCGTGACTGTACGGTCACCAAAAGAGATAAGTAACCACCGTCGTCGGATATAGTTGAAGTTTAGTAAGAAACCGTTGGATGTTTACGAATAAAATTTTATTTAATTAATAGAAATCAAATAATTAATTTATCAAATTTCATTTAATTCGAAAACATCCATCGGTTTCTAACTAAACTTCAACTATATCCTACGACAGTGGTTACTTATCTCTTTTGGTGTCTATACATAGTATCTATGCGTTATGAGAGATCAAACGCGTGCGTGCGTGCGTTGTGAGAGATTGTAACAGTGTGTATATGTGCCTGCTGTGAAGGAATAGTCTGAATCGATGAACTCTCTTTTTTACACCTGCAGTAGATGAGATAAAGGACAAATACTAATATTTTATGTTTAATTTTTTATCCCATCACAAAATAATGATATCAATTTGTACCGATCTACTTAATCAAAACACTTATTTAAATTGATTTAATGACAGACAAGTGAATTTTTTTTTGGATTCTATGTATTTTAATTTCGTTTCGACTCTTACACACGGTGTCATATGCTGAAAGATTTCTTTAGAAATAAGTATCACCTTTGTACGTATTTTTCTGTTAATTTCTTCTTGTATGTTTATATATATTATGCGTGTACATACATAAATGGTTAAATAAATAAAGTTACTTATAAATACTGAAATTGTAAAAGACAAAGAAAGGTACCTGTAATTTTGTAGAAGGTACTAGTACTGAATTATCTCTTACATACCTTTAAAAGAAAATATTTTACCCAAACAGCTTAGGAAGACTCGCTAAATTACAAATAAACTCGGCGTAGTTAAAATAAAATAACCTTATTTTAATTGAATTTCTTCTTTATGCAGGAGACCAAGAGCGCCATTAAAAACGATTTATGGGAATATGAGAAATGAAGCATTCCTAAGTTTTATTATTGAAAAAGACATTTCATATTTCCGTTTATTGTTTATTGAGTTCTATATTTTAAGGAATTACAATATTATAGTTACTGATATATCTTTATTTTAAGGTAACACAATTCTAGCACGATGTTCAAGTACATATATAATATGAATCTCGACTCAAATCCAGAATGTCAGTGTTCATTTCTGACTGTTTTTAACTGAAACCTATATTTTTCAGAATTTAATTTGCCTACCTATCTATGTAGCTTGTTTTCCAGCCAAAAAAAAAAATCATTCGCCTGCCTCCCAATTTATTCGTGGTTGGCGCAACATATCTTTTTCATCCATACTTCTCTATTAGTCGTCATCTCGGTAGTCACCCCCTTTCTAACCACATCATCATTCACACAGTCCATCCCTCGTTTCTTTGATCTTCCCCAACTCTTATTACAAACATTTCTCACGACATTTTCCTCATTCCTCTGTATCACATGCCCATACCAGCACAACCGATGAACTGAATAAGTATCCTGGAAAATTCTTCATTAAACAGAAATTCTAATGTTTTTAATTTAAATCCACCCACCTGTTTGTAATTAGTCCAAAAGCAAACCAAAAGCATTTGCTCATTCAGAGATATTTACACAAACAAAATATCACAAGACTTGCCACCTGGTATTACTTTGATACTGAAACTCCGCGTTTTGTAAACAAGTGCGAAGGAACAATTACTTCGCTTCGAGCGCTGCACAGCAAATTAGAGTGACATGATCAAAGGGAAACGTTTAAACCAAGATAATGCTCCTACACGTAATAATCCTGTCATTCGTGAAAAATTGCTTCGGAATCTCTCTGGGAGGTAACTTTGATCGAGATACGGTGTGAAGACTTCTAATATTTCATTTTGTTACCATATTCTGTCCCTAAATTAGGTTCCTTGTTATCTTTATTGACACTTTTTATTGAGAGACTAGCTGTACCCAAGGCTACGCTCGGCTCAACTCTAGGTTGAATGTAGTCAGAGGAAAATATATTTTTTCTTAAATTGCCCAAATCCAAACCCTCCGAAACTCGGAAAGCACGTTAAGCCGTTAGACCTGGCTATGATTTGTAGATCTTTGAGAGTTGTTACGGGTAGCCAGAAGCAGGGTAGTGACAACCAGTTTTACCAAGGGGTGTGTGTGTGAAAATGTGTGGTGTGTGTTACCCGGAGACTGGGTTGTGGAGTTCAAATAGGCAGTTGCTTCATGTAAAATACTGGTATTCAGCTGCATCCGGTTAAACCGGAACCCGACACCAACATAGTTGGGAAAAGGCTAGATGTCCCGTTATTTTTTTTTCCAAAAAGCAGCAAAACGTCGCAGCCTAGTTAGGGTTATTAAAATATCACTTTTTAAAGGTTTTCTGCCTAATCCCTGCCTTTATGTAGAAGTTTACCATTGTTACTTTTATGGTTCATACTGTGTCTGCATTAAATGATACGAGTTGTTTGTGGTTGAAATTTTATTATTATGTGAGATTCGAGTGCACCATAACATTATTTATGGCATAGTTGGCATGCTTTTATGCAGGTACGCCATCTTGGGGAGCTTGGCTATAAATCTATGAAAATGGTCTTCACTGGAATAACAAGAAATATTTAACTTGAATCGAATACTCAGCGAAAATGCATAATTGTATCGAAAATGTACCGTACTCAAAAACCATTGCATTGCCATAAATTGACTAACGGGTAAGTTATAGTTTACCATTCTTTGTGAAGGGCGGATTTTTCAATCATCTGATAACTTTTTTCGAGGAATAATTTTGAAACTTTGACAGTTATTTCATACAAAAACTGTCAAACGTAAATTTTATTCCTCGAATAAAAGTTATCTGGCGATGGGAAAATCAGCCCAGTAATTCAATATAGCTATTTCCCTTCTACTTTTACCCAATATAGTTTATCATATTAAAACGAGAAAGGTGTGTTGGGTCACCAGAGTACCGAGCACTACTTTCTAACATTTATATGTCGGGGTCATTCGTTTGACTATTCGGAACGTTAGCGCCATCTCGTGGCGCTAGACAGAGTCTAGCCTGAGTTCGTGGTAGGACGAGAGCAACAGCTACAAAAGCGGTGTGAGCAGAGCTCTCGGGAGAATCGAAACATTAGACATCGTACGAACAACATGTGCATATAAACTGTCAACTGCGTTCCGTATCGTTGAGTTATGTGAGTGTGTGATTCGCTAGTGTGACTAACTTGTTCGTAAATCATAATCTAATTTGAACTGTAACCCGTTTTTTCTATTGTGCTATAACCAACACTACCCATAGTACGCCCACAGTAATTAAAATAGGCCTGATGCTAACGAGAGACAGACATACCTTTTCCGTCATATATTATACCAAATACGGAGGTAGGTAAAACTCCAGATAAAGCATGTCACCATTTCAGCCGAAAGGCGTCCACTGCTGGACATAGGCCTCTTCCAAGCACCTCACCTTCGAACGGTTCTATACTTCTCGCATCCAACGAAAAAGCATGTGGGTGTAGGTATAATATCTGTAGCTATTAAAACGAAGTCTAATAATAATAAAAATGTAAAAATATCATTTTTCATGAAAGAAAAATAGGTACTCAAAATAAATAGGTACTTCAATTAAAGATAATAACATAAATAATTCAAAAATGCCATCACTCGAGGGACTACAAAATTTTGAGCGCCCCGCCCGCGCTGCAAGACATTATCTTTGTAATTCTATGTAACCTAATCTACTCCATTACAGGGCATTTTGTTTGAATTTAGTTTTCAGTTCAATAATGGGCGGTGTTAGTAAGTACTGCATTGTTTGGTCGAGAGTAATGACTGGCTGATGATAAGGTTTTAAAGGGCTTTGAAGATCTGTGGCATAACTACCTGACCGCCATTTTGTTATTTGTTGTCAAGAAACATAATAAAACCAAACCCCGAAAAAGGTCACGATTCCAAGATATTAACGTTCAAACTTGAACACGTGATATCCATATTTTTTGAACTTGCTCACCTCTTATTCCATTGATGTTTGATTACCTACTTTAAACATTCAGAGTGATTATTTCAAACATCAATGCAACAAGATGTAAAAAAATCAAAATGGCGCAACAGTAGGTGTGCCAGGCTCCAAATAAAAATCTTCAATCCCCAGTTCGCAATTTTTTTTTTTTTTTTTTATAAGGCCTGTGTACTTACTAGAGGTGTTCCAGACGAGGACCTAGACAAGTGGCAATCGCTTTTAAAGCGTTTCGTACGACTGCAACGACTTTCAACAAGATTGACATAAGCTTGTCGATAGCTTATGTCAGTCCCATATATTTTTACTGTTTCATTGTTGCTGATAGAATGTCACTTTGTTCAGGCCCTCTGGTTTTATGCTTATTTATATGGAGTTCAGTAGAATACACTATCTTCTGTTCCTGCTAAACGAGATTAATTTCATGTGAAAGCACATTTTAGTGCAATCTACTTCGTGTGCAAAGCTAAGCTGCTAGGCTAGCTAAGCAGCAGCTAGATCTGTCACCGAATTTTCGCCTTTAAGCCAAATTGAGAGGTAGGTAGAGGCTGAATTTTATTCAGAAAAGAACACCAAGGCCTTTTCTGCAAAGGTTTTTCTTAGTTTTTACAGATTTTGGATAAATTACCAGAAGGTTCCCGTAATTAAATACATTCAAAATCTCGTCGCAATCTCATCTCAGCGACAGTCGATGTCAAAATTTGTCAAAAATGTAGGGAACTTAGCGATATTTTTGACAGATTGAGACTGAGATTATACTGTGAACGTTCTTAAAATTACGAGAATTGTACCTCAGGTTGTGAAAAGAAAAAGAAAGGTAAAGGTACTAGGACAACAGAACTATGAAGGAGATAGAGCAGAGCACTGGTGGGTGCAAAGTGAAATTACGAGAAAGCTTTAAACTGATAAAAAATAAAAACACGTGTAAATGAACTTTTACGTCCAACAAGACTCAATTCAATTAAGTACCAACCTCTAATTTCATCTCAAAACAATAACAATATAAAACGTATTTTTATGTTCAAATCACGGTCGTAGAACCCATAACTTCTAGTAGTTAACTCAACTAGTGACCTCAGTCGAGGTCAGTCGATTATACCCTACTTTATGACTTGAATAACTTACATATTAAAGGATCTTACCTGAGTTCACAAACCATAAATTAGAGTTACGAGGACAGGGAAAAATAATTGAGTTAGTTTACAAAAGAAAAACGCATTTTCATCGTATTTTAATTTAAGCTTTTCGTCGTAAGATGGATAAAATGGTGAGTTTTGGTGGTTCCACCTTAACATACTGAACTGACTGAAGCGACATTTCACGTAACCAGATGGCTGGCCTATGTTTTGGACAAAAAATCAGCATTGCCATGCAATGTGGCAATGCTGCCAGCCTTTTGGGCACTTTTCCTATTGCCAGCGATGTGGACGAATTTTTTGATGCCCTTTGATTTTTATTTCCCCTCCTTTGTATACTACGCTTACATTATTATTATTTTAAGACTGTTTGTTTTTTAAATTATGTAAGTAGACGAATTGAAACCTCTTGGAAATTAGTGATATATGTACATAGTGCATTCAAACATTTAATTAAATTATTTATCTAACCGGAATGACTATATTGAAGGCCCATTTACACGATTGGAGATTCTCGACTGTCGCGACGCGAGAATGTGCGTGCAAGAATCATATAGGCCTGTTGGTCTAGTGGTTAGTGACCCTGACTGCTATGCCAGAGGTCGTGGGTTCGATTCCCACCCAGGACAAATGTTTGTGTAATGAGCACGATCATTTGTTCTGTGTCTGGGTGTAATTTATCTATAATATTTATGTATTTAGAAATATATAAGTATGTTTATTAGTTGTCTAGTACCCATAACACAAGCTCTGCTTAGCTTGGGACTAGATGGCGTTGTGTGATAGTTGTGGAATATTTATTTATTATTATTATTATTATTATATAGGCGGGACCCACCAGGTGATTTTCTCGAGCAGTGATTTAGCAACTTAAAGTAAGTTTTTATTAAGAAAGATGCTACCTTTTCTTGCCCTTCGAGATGCGAGTGTGTTACAGCAACTTCTTTTCAATCTGAAGGCCAATGTTCCCGTAATTAAAAACGTTCAAAATCTAGTCGCAATCTCATCTCAGCGACAATAAATGTCAAAACTTGTCAAAAATGTAGGGAATTTAAAGGCATTTTTGACAGATTGAGGCTGAGATTAGACTGTAAACGTTCTTAAAATTACGAGAATTGCCCCTTAGCTTTCAAAAATTGCATAGGTATTCGAAGTATGGACTGTGTGGAAGATGACATGGCTAGAAAGCGGGTTACTACCGAGATGACGACCAATAGAGAAGTATGGTAGAAAGAGAGGTCTTGCGCAGACCCCAAATAAGTTTGATTAAAGTCAGGAAAATGATGATAAAACATGTTCAAGTAGGTACCCGTGTTATTGCGACTTTTTATTTATATACAGAGGCCTCCAAAAGTTAGTTGACATTTTTCTACCTCAGCTGTGAGTGCTGTGACACACCACATTATGATTTAAAATTGTAGTGATCCAAATGTTTGAAATGACATAACGTTTTATTGACTAATTCAACTAACTTTGACTTATCATAAATAATCAAGTTAATCTCTTAGGAGTACCTGATTTTTTTTAAAATTTTAAATCGTAATGTGACATTACAAGCTGAAGAGGAAAAATGACAGCTAACTTTTGAAGGCCACAGTATCTATTGGCCGCTATATACAGACATAGCTTGAAACACGCAACCGCAAGGGTGACATTACGCAAAATTAATGCTTATTAGTGTTTAAGTTGATATCCATTTGGTGTGAACATAAACAAGAAACAAATGAAGCTCTAACTTAATAAGTGAGGTCGACCATCTTTTAATGACCTCTTTGTGAGCGACAAGCACGCTCGAATAACTTGCATTAAGGATTCGGGTCTGAAAGACGTGAAATAAGCTTTCTTACGTTGGCAGACATGTTGAGCGTAACTTAAGTTGAACTTTGTTTTTTACGTTTCGTGTTTAGCTTTGTCTGTGATTTTTTGTCGGAGATACTTAGGGTCGTGTTTATTTTGTGTGAGAAAATAGATGTCAGTATTTTGAAAATTCAAAGTGAAGTGTGTTGTAGACCTTGTAGAGATTCACAACTCAATCGACTCGGCCTATCGCAGTCCACTGCTGATCATAGGCCTCTCCTAGGGTGCGCCATAGCACCTTGTCCACCGCCTTCCACATCCAGTCACCTCCTTAAAGTATTCGGTCTATCCAGCTCGGGGGCGTCTCACACTACGCTTGCTGATACGTGGTCGTCCGCTCCACCGACCATCGGTCCTTCGATAAACATGGCCAGCAAACTACCAACGCAACTCTGCTTGCTTGAAAATTACTAATAATTTTGTAAGGAGTAGAATTGATATAATTTGAGCTAATCTTAGATTTTTTACAGGAGTGACAAATCTCACCCTCCTTTTGCCATAATAATGAAAAGTAGAGTTCAAAAAACTTTTGCAAAACATGTATTTCAAAGATTTCTTCTACGGTACCCAGTAACGGCTTAAGGTTCTAGCCAGGCTATAGGCTGTTTCAACTTGACCTTCTTTCAGAGCTGTATATTGGCTTTCAAGAGTGAAAGTCAAGACGTCTTACAGCTTGACTGTGGAACAATGAAAGGGGTTTGTGGGAGACCCTACATCCGCTTTGTGATGAACAAGAATAGGGGCGAAACGGGTCGATTTTAGTTTGACGTGATACTTGTATGAATTCACCATTTTCGATTCTCGGTATACTGCACCCTAATTGCGTAACACACGATCAATCGGAATCGGTTTCATTTTGACAGTTCAACAACATTTATTGCGTTATTTACGTGTTGAGCAGACAAATTTTTCGAACTTATGAAGCAATGGATTAGCAATTTACTTCAAAATGATTCAGATTCTGATTGATCGTGTGTTACGCAGTTAGTGTGCCGGTCGGACCACCTTGAGGCCTGTGTCTAGAAGTGAATGGTGATAGACTGAACTGATTGATTCTCGGTGTATAGGGTGGCAGAGACATCGACGCGCAATCTGTTACAATGGATTCAGTACATGATTCTGAATCCCCTTTTTTTTTTTTTTTTTTTTTTTTTTTTTCAGGATGGGAAATCATCAAATGACTCCTCCCGCTCTGGGTGGAGCAGAAGGGAGTGTCAGACTCTTACTGACTAAAACCCACCCGTGTTCCTTCCTTAGCCCTTTATGTACCAGGGCAGCGGTAACCCTTTCGGACGATCCCGCTACCCCGGCAGGCTTCGGCCCTGTCGGGCCCCGTCATCTATGCTGACATCTCTTTGAGGCGCACGTGGAACACTTACGCGCCGTCCGGCACGGGCCTGGTCCTGATCGGACGGAGAGCTACCCATTGCTCTCCGCCCGCAGGCCCGCGCCTACGGTGGCCGGGAGTCGTCACGCGGCTCCCGACGCCCGGAGCGTCTCCCTCGGCGGCTGAGGCGTGAGGATCTCTCCCTCGCCCATCCCGCCACCTCCTTCGCTAGCATGACTGCTTCGCAGAAGGAGGTGACCGCCTCCCACTCCCTCTCGCCCCGGACCATGGCTTGCACCAGGGCCGGACGCGAGAGGTCGCCGCCGCTGCCGATCGCCTCTACGAGGACACGGCGGTGCTCTGCCCAAGCGGGGCAGACCTCCACCGTATGCTCCACCGTGTCCTCTGGGCGATCCTCGCAGTGGTGACACCCGGGCGTCTCCTCCCGCCTGATGATGTGCAGGAACCTCCCGAAACATCCGTGTCCGGAGAGGACCTGCGTCAGGCGGTAGGTGAGAGCGCCGTGACGCCTCTCTAGCCACTCCTCAAAGAGGGGTCTTATCGCCGCTATCGTGGCGTGCCCTGCGCTGGGTTGCGATAGTCGCGCCTTCCATTCCACCATGAGACCGCGCCGGAGGTCCGTCCGCTCCGCAGCGATTTGCCGCGGGTGCAGAGTTTCCCCCCGACGTAGTGCCTCCGCGCGCCAGTCGTACAGGCGCGCGAGGACTATCGCCTCCAGATCCCATGGTGGCAGTCCGGCAAGGAGGCTTGCTGCCTCGCGCGAGATCGTGCGGTACCCCCGGATCAGCCTTACGGCTACCACCTTTTGGGGCGCGTTCAGGTAGTGTGCGGCTCGAAGCCGCAGTGAACGCGCCCATACCGGGGCCCCATATAGGGCCATGGACCGCACGACCCCCGCGTAAAGCCTCCGGCAGGAGGCGTTTGGCCCCCTCAGGTTGGGCAGGAGCCGCCTTAAGGCGGCCCCGGCCCGTTCCAGTTTTGGGGCCAAACGTCGGAAATGCTCGACGAAGTTCCACCGGCTGTCGAGGACGAGACCCAGGTATCTCATCGTCTTCTCGACGCCGATGTGAACCCCTCCTACCATCAGTTGGGATCCCGAAGGTGGCCCGTACCGGGGCCCATGAAAAGACATGGCCTCGGACTTGTGCAATGCCACCTCGAGACCCAACTGCCGGATCCTTTCCACGACTATCGCAACCCCGCGTGTCATCGCGTCGGCCGCCGCCTGATGCGACCTCCCCTGCGCCAGGACCAGCGTGTCGTCAGCGTAGCAAACTACGCTGACGCCATCAGGGAGGTCGGCCCGCAGCACCCAGTCGTAACCGATGTCCCACAGGAGCGGCCCCAGAACCGATCCCTGTGGGACACCGCACGACATCTCTCGCCGGTTCCAGTTCCCGTCGCGACCGGGGTAGATGACGGCTCTGTCCGTCAAATACGCCCCGACTATTCGACGGAGGTAAGTCGGCACCCAGTGATACCGGAGTGCCTCCCCTATGCAGCTCCAGGGCAGGGTGTTGAACGCGTTGGCGATGTCAAGTGACACCGCCACGACCACCCCACCCCGGGACACCGCGTCCCCCGTCGTGAGGGCTCTCACGCGCATGATGGCGTCCACCGTCGAGCGCCCCTTGCGGAAGCCAAACTGGCACTCCGCAAGATCCGGCCCCGTCCTCACCAGGTGCCCGACGAGGCGGCCCGCAATCACTCTCTCAAAGAGCTTGCCGACCTCGTCGAGCAGCACTATGGGCCGGTATGCGGACGGAGAGTCCGCAGGGCGCCCTGGCTTCTGAATGAGGACCAGCTTCCCCGTCTTCCAACGGAGTGGAAACTGGCCTCTCTCCATGCATGCGCTTAAGAGCGCCTCCAGTCGAGGCCCGAGAGCCCTCGAGGCCAGGACCCAGGCTTTACCCGGCAAGCCGTCGGGTCCCGGGGCGGTATTTTTGGCCTTCAGCCTGCCTACCGCCGCTCTCAGATCTACCCCGGTCACTTCAGGGGTGTCGTCGTCGTCGTCCGCGTGGTCCGCTTCGGGCACCGCAAGTGGCGGAGCCATAGGCGGGGGAGTATGCTCCCCCCGTGAAGGGAACAGAGCGCTCACCACCTCCTCCACCAGCTGTGGGCGGAGACTCTGCGTCAGCGGGGGGGCCCATGTGCGGAGTTTATTCCGCACCATTCTGTAGGGGCGCCCCCATGGATCTCTGTTCAGAGTCTCCAGCATCTCCTCGCGGGCCATGTTCTTGGCCCGCTGAACAGCCTGTTGGAGGGCGGTCTTCGCCGCTCTGTACCCCTCGTATAGCTCCACCTCCGTGGCTTCCGCATCCGGAGGGCGGATGCGGAGCCTGCGGTGCCTGGTGTACCGGTGTCGCGCGTCGACGCACGCCTTGCGTAGCGCCCCAACCTCCTGCGACCACCAGTACACCTGACGTCGGGCGCATCCTGGCCGGACTCGGGGCATTGCCACGTCACAGATCTCGGACATGGCCTCCCGGAACCACTCCACCTCATCGTCAATATCAGCAGGCCTGTCCGGTGAAAACACCCAGGCCTGCACGATCGAGGCTTCCAGGAGAAGCTCCCGGTCCAGCTGCTTCAGCGCCCACCGCGGACCACTCGGGGCCTGTTGGACCAGCGCACTAGAGGTCTGGGTGGAGACCTCAAACCGGATATACCGATGATCGGAGTAGGTCTCCACCTCCTCCATGACGCGCCAGTCAATGACACGCTGTGACAGAGCGGGGCTGGCGAACGAGATGTCCACCACCGACTCGCCCCGCATCCGCACACACGTAGGAACAGAACCCCGATTTAGGACGACCAGGCCTGTTTCCAGAGCCCAGTCCTCCACCATCCTGCCCCGCACATCCGTGCAACGGGAACCCCAGGCCAAATTCTTGGCGTTGAAGTCCCCGAGCACTAGCACGGAGAAGGCGTGGTTTCTGGCGACGACGACACTCAACTCTGTTAAAGAGTTCTGGAACTCGGCGAGAGTTCGGCTCGGAGAGAAGTATACTCCCACGACTACAATCTCTCCGAACCGTGCTGCTACGCACCCCTGTCCCTTCCTGACACCTTCGAGGGACGGGGTACCGGCGGCAGCCGACGAAATTATGGCCACTGAGCCGCTCAGGTCCTCCACCCAGTCATCCCTGGGCGGGACAAAGTACGGCTCAGCGACCACGGCGATGTTAATCGACCACTGCGCCACGCTCTGGAGCAACAGGTCCTGAGCGCAGGCGCAGTGGTTGATGTTCGCCTGGAGGAGGCGTAGAGGAGGAGTCATTACTCCTCCATTTCAGCCCCCTCCCGGACCCCCTCGGCAGTGGTGGCGGCGGCGGCGGCGGCGGCGGTGGCGGCGGCGGCGGCAGTGGTGGCGGCGGCGGCGGCGGCGACGGTGGCGGTGGCGGCAGCAGTGGCGGCGACGGTGGTGGTGGCGACGGCGGCGGAGGGCCTGCCTTTCCTCCTGGCTTCGGCGGGTGGAGCGCAGGACTTGCTCCCCGCCCGGTGATCGGCCGGCTTGCCAGCAGCCGCACATGCGACGCAGTGCGGCGCGGCGTTGCACGAGCCGGCCGTATGTCCGGGCTTACCGCAGCGGAAGCATAGAGTGCTGCGGTCCTCCAAGGTGCAATGGACGCTCACGTGGTGCCCCACGAGGCATCGATAGCACCTTAGAGGTCTGGGCTCCAGCAGCTTGACCTGCGCTGACACCCAGCCCACCAGGAGCCTTCCGCCCTCCACGATTTTTCTCGCCGCCGTCACGGGACAGCTTACCGTAACGGTTCGCATACCCGTGAAGTCAGGACGTATGGTGCCCGCCTTCACTTGGTCGGCCGGACACCCGCCTGTCCTGACGACGGCGGCTATCACCTCTGCTCCCGTCACAGAGTCATCCAGGCCCACAATGCGCATATCCGCGCACTTGACGGGCCTGGAGACTCGAGCCTCGTCCGCGTTGAGGGACGCCCTTAACTTCTCAGCCAGGGCGTCAGCGGTGGGGCCACTCGTCGCACCGGGGATCTCCAGCATGCGGGCACCAGTGGCGGTCACCCTATGCCGGAGGCCTCCGGTGATCCCCAGCTCCTGGAGATCCACCGTCGCTTTGGCCTTGGTGAGCACGTCACGATAGGTCACCCCCCTCTTAACCGCGTCCGGCTGCAGCGTAATAACTACAGCCGCGGTCTTAGGGGAGCGAAGCCTAGCCGCAACGGCTCGCTCCTTGCGGCGCCTCTTCTGTGCCTTTTTCCTGGCCGCTTTGGCCGCCTTCTTTTTCTCCCCGACCACCTGCCACTCGGCGTTGGTCGTGGGAGATTTGTTTTGGGGAGGCGTAGGCTCTGGGGCCTTCCCCTCCCCAGCCGTTCTGCCCTTTCTCTGGGCCGGCGCCGCGGGTTTGGCGGCAGGCGCCGATTTTGCCGGCGCCGAGGCTCCACCAGCCGACGTCGGTTTTGCCGGCGCCGGGGCTCCTCTAGCCGACGCCGGTTTGGCCGGCGCCTGTGCCCGGCCAGACGGCCCGGGCTTAGGGGCGGCAGCAGCCGCGTACGAGGCCGCCTTCTTCGGCCCTGGGTCCGTCCTACCCGCCAAGGGGGGGCGCAGGACTATACCCTCCAGGACGGCGAACCGCGCCTGGAAGGTCGCCAGCTCCTGCCGAACCAGGTTCAGGACCTGGTTCTCCACCGGCACGGGCTGGCTTGGTGGTGTCACCTGCGCTGTGCCGGCTGCTCGCAGCCCGGCCAGGTCCGCTCGGAGCTCCTCGTTCTCCTTTCGGAGGAGCTCCATGGCAGCCGTCAAGCGGGCCACCTCCGCCCGCATTTCGGATGTTACGTCCGGCGGGGGCCCGAGGTGGATTGCCTCCACTGCCGCCATGATGGAGGCCTTGGCCGAGACTATGGCCCTGTTTTTAGAAGTCTGTAACTTCTTCAGGGCCACGTCCCGGATCGCGGCCTCCACGACCGCCGCAAACCTCTCTTTGCGGTCCACATCAGGGCCGCCTACCTCAGCCGCCTCGTCGCTTGAGGTTTCTGATGCGACCGCGCGACCAGAACCCCCCTCCTTTGCGGGCTCCTCCGCTTTCTCCGCCGCCTCCCGAGCAGTGAGCCCCCTCCCTATGCCTCGCTCTCGGGCTCCTCCCCGCCTACTGGTGGGGATCTTCCTGGCCGAAGCCAGCTCCCAGTCAGAGGACGACCCCTGGCCGTCCACTGACCTTGGCCGCTTGCTTTGTGCCTTTCTCTTTGCAGCGGCCATCTCCTGGACACGGCAAGGGCTCACTGAGCCTCCCGTGCTCCCTCCTCCAGATGCGGCGTCGGACTCCGACCCCGCATCACTCCTCTCTTCGTCGTTTGTGGTTTTTTGTGTATTGAATTTTTCCATTTTTGTTCCCACGAGTAAAAACTTTGTGTACCTGCTCAAATTATGTGGTTCGCACTAGTGACTAAATCAAGCTACCCATTAGCCAAGCTTACTACCTCCCTCACGGTGCGCCGCCGCTTGGAGGTTTGGGGAATTTTTTATAGAGGTTAATCTTCCTCGCGGTCCGGGCGGTTAAGCCAAGACCCTCGACCCCCGTCAAAAGTCAGAGACATGACCTTGACAATCTTCGGGGCTACGATATTAACGGTGGCAGGAGGGGGGGGTTATCCCCTCCTGCCTGCCCGGCGGCAGGGTAAGTGCACACCAGGCCCGCTCTTACTCCACACAGTAGCCGCTCTGCTCCTCATAGCGGCTTGTGTGGAGCGTTCCTCTTGGCAGAACATTAGCATGCGGGCAGCGAGATCTCATTGGGAAGAAATCCCACTGAGAAATAGCTGCCCGCACCCCAGGATGCACCGGCCCGAAAACTGGTCTTCCCCCCGGACGTATCCAGAAGGGAACTCCAGTCCCCAGGCACACGTGGAGGTTTTCTGCCCTGGCACCCCTTCTGAATCCCCTGCGATGAAATTTTTTGGAGGGTGTTAAAAAAATATTACAGTTCTATACATTTTGACCGCGTAGTTATTGAACTACGCAGTCAATTCATGGTTACAGTTTGCACTGCGATGTCTTTGCCACCTTGTACTTATGTATTGATTTGATTTGTAACCTCTGTAGCGGTATCTACAACGCCACATGCGAACAACGCGTCATACTGACGTCACGCAAAATCCTGCATCTCGCAAGCAGAGTTTACCGCGCAATAGTATATATACAACTTCCCAACATCAATAGTTGGGCAGTTGCCCGCCAGACACAACACCCGTCTAGTCGGAGGATCCTCCCTTTTCTATAGAGTACGAGTGAACAACCAGTAAGACTTCTACCTATTCTGCCCTACAGATTTTATTTCCAATAACCTCGTCCCTTTGTTTAAATCCAGTGCAAAATGACAAATTTTCTTCGAAAAGCTATTTATTCTCCCCTCGTATGTTAGGCAGCCTTATTAAGTTAGGTAACAATAGAAAATTAACAGTGTCTCATTAGTGACAGTTGAGATCATACGTCCCATTTCTCATCAAAACCTACATTGTATTATTAATCCTCGCGAAATGTGTCCCTAGTTACAAAACCCACTATCTATTAGGGGCTATCCATTAATTACTTCACATGAATTTCATGATTAATAGAACCGTCCTTGTTACAGATGGTCACATTTTTGTGATCGACCTTAGATGTGACGACGCGATATTTTGTAATTTGAAATGCAACATTTTATTCATATTGACATAGTTCGTAATACATATTTCAAAATGTTTCGTTACAATAAGTAGAAGTTTAAAGTTTTAATACTTTAGATTTATGTGTATATGTGACGTCACGAAGCGTATGACGTGTTCCTCCCCTTGTCACACGATGTCACACTTAGTTGGCACCCTCCCTCCCCCATAACGTGGCCCCTTAATACACATATCGTCCTAAAATCTATCAAGAACATGCCTAATGTGTTCAATCCATCTCCATTTATCGGTCACACCAATGACCTGAAACAGATGTTAACAAATGACTTCAGGGACATCCCCGGATTCGACAGTAATTAATAATTATGAGGAGAGAGGACACGGTTCGTTTGTTCGGTGATATGGGAAAATCAAGGGTGTAAACGTGATGTGGAATAGGGTAGTTGCCTGGGTAAAAAAATAATAATTATATTTAGTCCGTAAGTTAGATTATCGAAAAATAATGGACACGTATTTTTTCTTTTGTCAATCAAACAAAAAATGACAAATATAAAGCGTGTCAAAATTTGGGAGTGACGTCACTTGCTTGCAAAATTGTCGCAAGCAAGTGACGTCACACGGAACTTTAACGGGCGATATCTTCATCATTTTTTTTATAATTGACAAACAAAAAATACGGGTTCAATCTTTTTTGATAATCTAACTCACGGACTAATTAGAATTTTTTTGGAAAATAGCTTATTACAAATGAGAGATGATATGTGATTTGTAGGTCTGACTACCTCGTTGGTGTAGTGGTCGCAAGTCATACTGCTGAGGATGAGGTCCTGGGTTCGATTCCCAGGTCAGGCAAAGTGTTATTGGTTTTTTATATCAGAAGTATCTCAGTAGAAGCCTGGAGTCTGTATTCGTGCCCAAGCGAAGGTAATATAGGCTCGCTCCTATTACATTGGACTTAAACATAACTGGGGAAATATGGGTGTACTATTGATACATCTCTGCCTAACCCTGCAGGGATTACGGTATTAGCGCGTGATTTTATGTTATATAGGTACAATGTTGTTCACTAAACGCCTATTTAGGTTTTTAGGGGCTAGATTTAAAGGTAAAAGAACGGATTTTGTGGTGCAATAGATTTGGATTAGGACAGGTGGACTTACACTTTCATTGAAGTTAAAGTTTTTAAAGCAACATGATTTTAGTTTGGCGCTTTCAATTTCAAAACGAAGAGAGAAAAATAGCCTGTTCGTCTGAGCAAACTCGACAATGGCAAAACCTTCATTAACCGAGTTTAAAAAAAATATTTTTACAGCTTTGGGGGTAAAAGGAGCATAACTAATTCAAAGAAAAAAAAAAGTCTTCGCTGTAATCGGATATAAACTCAGAAAAACTTTCCTTTACCTGAAAATAATATACTAAAACAGTTTTATATTCGTCAAAAAGAAATTTACGACCGCTATCAAATCCTTCGGAACATTCAGAAGGACTGCGGAAAGAGGTCAAATTATGACCGCAACCGGGACATTCACCCTTTTCCTAATATAATTCCCTCTTAGGGTGAAGAGCCTAAACATCGGCTCACCTCAAAAATTTTAACTTTATTTAACAGGCTTAGTAAACATTGTTGTGGTTTTAATTTTGATGAAGAATTCCGGATTGTTAAAAAACTTTGTTGGAGAAGTTATTTTGGAATAGCTACTTTGTTTATTAAACAAGCAAGTTGTATTTACTTAATTCTATAAACAAAATATCATTACAAACTAAAATCACTCTTAGGGCTGATGTTGCCATCGCCAGATAATTTTTTTTCAAGGAATAAAATTGACGTTTGACAGTTTTTGTATGAAATAGCTTTCAAAATTTCAAAATTATTCTTCGAATAAAGTTATTAGATGATTGAAAAATCAGCCCATAGTGTAAAAACAACTATTACAAAATGTTGGCTTTATTTTATGTTTACCGACCGACTGGGAATATTGTCTTACTTCAGTCATTGAAAATAAATAAATAAAGTCCTCCGGACCGTATTTCAGCCACGGCGGCCAATCTTAACGGAGACTAGCCTTCGGTGCGGGAGCTAATATAGTGCACAAGTGCACTCTTTCTTCCCTCACACTCATAGTCCGATGCGACGACAATCCGACACGACCGGAGAGAGATCAGGCGCAGGACCAACGGCTTAACGTACTTTCCAAAGCACGGGGGTGTCACACCGCCAACTTCCAAACTTTGGGCTGTTATTAAGAAATTCCTAATGATAAAACTCAATAACACTTTGCCCGACCCGGGAGTCAAACCCAGGACCCCACGCTCAGCAGTCGCTTTTCGCAAGACCAAAGGGGCAGTCAAAATAAAAAAGTAGTATAGTCTTTGAAAATAATCCGTATAATAAATACGTAGCTACCTATGTACCTACATGTTTATTTCCTCCGGTAAGAAAATTCAGTAAACATTTTATGAGTGCGCACTGCGTCAGTACAGTTCTTTATCTTTATCCCGAGCATTCTCCTAACCAGGGTGGCAGGGACATCGACGCGCAACCTGTTACCATGGAATCAGCACATGTTTCTAAACACCCTCACGTCGATAGATTTCATCGGTTATTAAAAAAAAAGTTAGCTGTTCTTTACATTTTGACCGCGTAGGTATTGCACTTTCCTATGAAACAGCAGATATTTTTTTTGATAAACGACAAAAAATTTCTACGCTATGGGGTCTAAAATCATCATGTGCTGAATTCATGGTTACAGGTTGCGCGTCGACGCCACCCGGTATTATAGTAGTTCCCTACATAGAGGTGCTCCTAACGAAACCCTTCGTCTAGGTCCAGGGGTAGTATAATATTGTCATAATCCCTACGTGTCCCGTAGAAGAAGCTTAGAAAAATATTTTTATGTAACGAGCTGGACTCCTTACTTAAAGATTGGTCCTTGGCAGCTCTGGACAGAGATAGGTGGAAAGAGATGGGGGCCTTTGCCAAGTAAGAGGGTCATTAAAGGCTTATAAAAAAAAATGGGTGCTGGTGAAACCACAGGAACATTCAACTTTTGTTCTTAACGGCCTTTTTTTTTTTTTTTGTTTTCAGGATGGGAAATCATCAAATGACCAAATGACCCCTCCCGCTCTGGGTGGAGCAGAAGGGAGTGTCAGACTCTTACTGACTAAAACCCACCCGTGTTCCTTCCTTAGCCCTTTATGTACCAGGGCAGGGCGGTAACCCTTTCGGACGATACCGCTACCCCGGCAGGCTTCGGCCCTGTCGGGCCCCGTCAACTACGCTGACATCTCTTTGAGGCGCACGTGGAACACTTACGCGCCGTCCGGCACGGGCCTGGTCCTGATCGGACGGAGAGCTACCCATTGCTCTCCGCCCGCAGGCCCGTAAACAACGGCCTTAACATCTCTTATGGCCAAATTTTTAAGAAGCAAATCAATTTTAGGTCGGTGATATGTATAATTCTCACACGGTCACTTTCAGTTTCACGTGGTGGCCCAGTAGAAACGGCTGTGACTTACGAGTAATAGGTCATAGGTTTAAACCCAGCCAGCCACTTACAAATCACCACTGCTCTCAAAACGTTAAAGGAAAACATCGTGAGGTAACCGGCATGTCCTAGAACCAAAAAAATTCCAACACACAAGTGACCATCTTATTTACATACCAAGACCCCTCCGTGGCCCGGAAAGCACGTTAAGCCGTTGGTCCCGACTATCAATCGTGGATCTTTGGCAGTCGTTACGGGTCGTCAGAAGCCCGAAAGTCTGACAACCAGTCTTACCAAGGGGTTTCGTATTACCCAGTAACTGGGTTGTGGAGGTCAGATAGGCAGTCGCTCCATGTAAAATACTGTTACTCAGCTGCATCCGGTTAGACTGGGAGCCGACCCCAACATAGTTGGGAAAAGACTAGGCAGATGTGGTGACATCCACCAACCCGCACTGGGCATGCGTGGTGGATTACTGCCCACCTCCTTTGACAGAGAGGAGGCCTGTGTCCCAACAGTGGGAACGTTATGGACCAATTATGCTGTCACTTTATAAGCGATACGTAGCTACAATACATGCCTACTATTATACATACATTGTAACTACAGGAAAACTTTAATAATGTCTTAAAGTGAAGCGTGGTTTGAGTATGGCTAGTGTTCCGAATGTAGGAACGTTTGCCAATCCATAAAAAATAGTGGGAAACTCTTTCGAAATCCTTTTGTTTGTAAATACCTTCAATAAAACTGCTCTGTGCAAACTAGACTACATAGTGAAACTAGAACGAGGAAAGATAAGAAGTTACGTCGTGTTTATTCAATAAATTGAATTGCTAAGCTAACACACTGAAATTACTTTATATTTTACGCAGTTTTATCGGATTCAAGAACACAGGCACACTGTAGTGTCCGGGTGTTAAAATGGCAAATTCAGTTTTTGAAAAAGACTGTTTAGCTACAGTTCGCTAGAAAACCGTTGGCCGCCACATAGAATCGAGCATCGTCAACGTCTTTGTTATTTATGAAAGTAAGTTAGTGTGTTTTCCTAAAGACCGTTTTTTGACACCATAAAGTCAAACCCCGCCATAATTTTCATGTCAAAGTCATTCTTTGCTGCCGTTATGTGGCGACCTTCTAGCGAACCGTAGCTAAACAAAAACTTCAAAAACTGAATATGACACATGTTGTATGCACAACATTAGAATCCCAAGCCGACTAGAAGGCCGCCGGGGCTGCGGGTTGTTCGAAAGAGATACCGTGGCCCCTGGCACAGGCAGCTGAAGGAACATGGGTGGGTTTTAGTCAGTAAAAGTCTGACACTCCCTTCTGCTCCGCCCAGAGCGGGAGGAGTCATTTGATGATTTCCCACGCAAAAAAAAAAAAAAAAAGCCGGCTAGAAGACTAGAATACTAATAATAATAATATTAAAAGCAATGTCTTTATTAAGGTTTACATGCGTATACCTTAATCAATAAATTGCTTTTAGTTTATAATAATAAAAATAATTTATTTCAGATTTCTCCATATAAATTGTTAGTAACACGAAAAAACTTAAGAGCTAATGTTAGTAAACAAAACAAATAATAATAAAACAGATTTTAGAACAATCCGACACCAGAACGCATGTATGCTACTTCACTGCGTGCAGGCGCATTTAGCGCTCAAGCATCGGAGAATGCCTGTATGACTGGCGCGCGGAGGCACTACGTCGGGGGGAAACTCCGCACCCGCGGCAAATCGCGGCGGAGCGGACGGACCTCCGGCGCGATCTCATGGCGGAATGGAAGGCGCGACTATCGCAATCCAGCGCAGGGCACGCCACGATTGCGGCGGTAAGACCCCTCTTTGAGGAGTGGCTAGAGAGGCGTCACGGCGCTCTCACCTACCGCCTGACGCAGGTCCTCTCCGGACACGGATGTTTCGGGAGGTTCCTGCACATCATCAGGCGGGAGGAGACGCCCGGGTGTCACCACTGCGAGGATCGCCCAGAGGACACGGTGGAGCATACGGTGGAGGTCTGCCCCGCTTGGGCAGAGCACCGCCGTGTCCTCGTAGAGGCGATCGGCAGCAGCGGCGACCTCTCGCGTCCTGCCCTGGTGCAAGCCATGGTCCGGGGCGAGAGGGAGTGGGAGGCGGTCACCTCCTTCTGCGAAGCAGTCATGCTAGCGAAGGAGGTGGCGGGATGGGCGATAGAGAGATCCTCACGCCTCAGCCGCCGAGGGAGACGCTCCGGGCGTCGGGAGCCGCGTGACGACTCCCGGCCACCGTAGGCGCGGGCCTGCGGGCGGAGAGCAATGGGTAGCTCTCCGTCCGATCAGGACCAGGCCCGTGCCGGACGGCGTGTATGTGTTCCACGCGCGCCTCAAAGAGATGTCAGCGTAGTTGACGGGGCCCGACAGGGCCGAAGCCTGCCGGGGTAGCGGGATCGTCCGAAAGGGTTACCGCTGCCCTGGTACATAAAGGGCTAAGGAAGGAACACGGGTGGGTTTTAGTCAGTAAGAGTCTGATAATATGTGAAACTAACATGCAATGTATAAAACTATGTCATCTATAAAATACTCCGTAAAAGCGGCCACAGTATACACATAAGTAACTAAGTAATAAAAGATACCTACTTGTTTCGTTGGCTTGTTATTTTTACATTTACCGCCGTTGGTGTTATCTCGGTAGAAAATATAATAACAGATATCGGGATGTTTTACTCAGCAAAACTTCGGATATACATCAATATGTTGATCGAAAAAATTTTTGAGTCACTTGTCAAAGGAAAATATTTAACTGATCCTCTAAAAACTTATCTACCACCTAATGATGTACGCCATTTTAAAATGTATTTTATTTTTAGCCGTTAATGTCCCACTGCTGGGCAAAGTCCTCCCTACTCTCTTTCCACCTCTCTCTGCCCAGAGTTGCCAAGGACCAATCTTAAATTAGTAAACCTTTAAAGCCTTATTGGGCTTCTAATGATGCCTACTTCTTTATAAATGATTTAAATTTTAAATGTTTTCCTTTTCTCACAGTTGTAACTGTGACCAACCGCGTACTGCATCCAAGTTGGTCGCAGTTACCTGGCTATGCTATTAGTAGTATTTTTAGAACCCCAAAATAAGAATTATTTGGGGTATAACCACCACGTGTAGCCCTGACACAGCTAGAAGGCGTCGCGGCAGACCCCGTAGTAGACGGCGGGACGAGATGGACCAAACAAACGACCAGTGGTCCACTTTAGCCCTGGATTGAAAGAGCTGGAAGTCATGGGCAGAGGCCTTTGTCCAGCAGTTGGATCAGGCAGGCTAACTTGTTCTTATTCTTTCGTTTCATTCTTTATCTCACTATCAAAATAACAGGAAATTCAGGAATAATTTTTAAAAAATCATGAAATCTTGTAAAAGTACCTAATTAATTATTAGAAAGAAAGAAAACTGTTTATTTATTTATTTAAACTTTTCGTACAAAAAGGTACAAAGGCGGATTTAAGTAGGTACATAAATAATTCAGTTTGAACTTCTAGCCAAAACTGCTGGACAGATAAAAAAATAACATAACACTAAGCTTAAACATGCCCCAGGAAAGGACATAAAATTTTGTTTATCCAGTTACATAAAGTAGTTTCCCTACCATGTGAGTAAATCCGCGGGCAACCACTGGTATTATGAGCTAGATAAATGTCATATGAACCCTTGACCTCTGAAACTGAAACTGTAGCTGTAGTTGTATCCTCAAGTCAGCCTATCGTAGTCCACTGCTGTACATAGGCATCTCCCAGGCTGCGCCACAACACCCTTTCCTCCGCCTTCCGCATCCAGTCTGACC
This sequence comes from Apamea epomidion, assembly GCA_947507525.1. Classification (NCBI taxonomy): domain Eukaryota; kingdom Metazoa; phylum Arthropoda; class Insecta; order Lepidoptera; family Noctuidae; genus Apamea; species Apamea epomidion. The sequence continues at coordinate 20,701,479 of OX382225.1, read as the reverse complement.
CAGCCACCTTCTTTAGGTCGTCCGTCCGTCTAGCTGGGGGGCCTCCTACACTACAAGTTGAATCCTGAGTTGTATCCTAGTGTCTTCTAATTGTGTTTCTTGTTGACGAGTTCTTAGTAATTTTCTGAGCACAATAACATAACTAACTTTTTTTCGTCAGTTAATAGCGCAAAACTAAGCAAATAAATAGAAAGCAGCTTATAAGACCAGTATTTTCACTGAAATGCTTAGAAATTCGAGCTTTAATTTAACAACCTTCTTCGAGATAAATTAAAAATACTCTACTCGTCAAATACATGCGAGCAGCGGCCGGCAAAGTTAGTATGAAATCCATATTTGTCATAGCCGAATAAAATTATTATGAAAACTCATATCTATACGTTATCTATAGTGTAATTTAAAAATGGAACGAACATTTTACTTCTAAACATGGCAACCAAGGCGGTAAGTTATCAACGATTTATTTAAATTTCGAACTGACATGCAAATAGAGCTGGCTGTTTAGAGTAAAAAAAAAGAAAAAACAAATGAACGTAGGTATTGATGCGAGAAAAAATATTGTTGTTTGTCATTAATTCTAAAATTTATAATTAACTGTCGATTTGGAAAGTTCTATGCAAGCCTTGGCGACAATCAGGCATTGTTGGACGAGCGTGAAAATGTGGGCCGCAAAGGTGAGGCACACATACGTGAGTCCGTCAACGACTCTTTTGCGTTCGCACCGATATTAAAATATCGCGGCGGGATTTTACCACTCACTAGATTTTCAACTCTCCGTGTTCAGCCGAGCATTGAAAATCCAACAGAGTGCATCCAAGCGTGTGAAAAAAACACACTGTTGGATTTTCAACTCTCGGCGCTTAGTAGAGCGTTGAAAATCCAATGCGCGAAAAAAAATCCCTGCGGAAAAAACACGCCCGTGCATATCAGGGCTAATTTTCGCGGTGAACGAGACACAGAATGACGAACTTTTCAGTTTTTAGGGAAAATCATAGGAGTTTTAAGTGACTAATTATTGTTGTCTAAACAAAAACGTATAACAATTTAGTAGCTATTCAATACCATATAGAAACCCCGGCATTAGTATACAGAGCATACCCCAGAACTTCACCCCCAGTGAATATAAATCACGAGAACATACGTCCAGTCTCGATTAGACTTTTACTAGTCCATAGAGACTAAATAGGAAGTTAGTCTGTTCCTCTCCGTACGAGCTGGGCACTGATTATGCAACCGGGACATAACATTCACGGGTCACTTCCCAACACTATCGTCCGTATCCCACCACAAGCAATTTCGTACCTTATTTTTCGACTCACAAGGTTGATTTCAGCTTGGGCTAAGGTAGTGAAGTTTTTCTAAGATAATTTGCTCAGTCATATGGTTTGCTCTTGGGATGTTGCCATTTAGTACGCAATGCGTCTTTTGAAAACCCAACGCGTCGGGTTGAATGGCCCACTTTAGGTGATGAGTGTACTCGGGATGGTTTTGTTCTTATTTATTATTATTGTGATACAATAGTTGTGATCGTCTGGACGTTCAGAACTGGTCACAAAATGTGGGTTCGAAAACAAGTATGCACTAAGGTGACTTTTCAAAATTCGTATATACAATTAAATTGGCTAGCTCAACTAAACTAAACTCCGCAGACGCAATGAATATTTATATTTAAACACGACAAAATAAAAAGATTTGATGATATTTTGTATGGGGTCAACGACAGGAGGTTACTTAAAATATCGTATCAACTTTACAGGCGTGACGGATACTATCTTAACCCGATAAAACAAGAAAACAATTAGTAACTACACTACAAGCAGTCGATGACGCCAATTTTTTTCTCTCTCTCATGTTTATATGTATATACCCATCTCATCTGCGGGGTTTCACTAACTTATTTGATTTGACCCAGTATACTAGAGCTAGACCTTCTTTCTAAGCGTATCTTAGAAAGAAGCTGTGAAAAAAACATCATGAGAAAATCTGGAATCTGAAATCGCCAACACCCATTGTAATGCCCCCCTTGAGCCTTCTCTTTATGAAAATAGCCCATTGCCTTACAGAGGGACAATAAAGGCCAGATATTTAAGACACGAGGTCTATAATGGACCATGATAGAGTATTTGTGGCTCTTTGATAGCGTGTCTTTCCTATACATTTCGTTGATAAAGCGGTACCGCGTACGTTCATTAGTCGTGTTTAGTATTCCGTACGCGAACCTACTGCCGTATCTGCGCATTCCCTTTTATGATTAATAGGGAAGTGGGGACACCAAATGTACGCAATGAGTTTCTATTTATAGGGAATTGTGCTTCTCTCTCCCTATTAACGTTTATAAAAGGTGGGTTGTAAAGGACTTCAAAGACGTTGGTACCATTTAGAATAGTGTTTTTGCCTGTAAAAAGCGGAGTGCAGATGATTAAAAAAGAATGGACTTTTTACTACTATGGACTTATAAAAAATATAAAATTAAATCTTAAATGGTAAATTAGTAATTAACTAGTAATTATAAATTAATACTAGTTAATTATTATGAAATTATGAATAACAATCTTGCGCTAGCAGAACTCATTAATTTATTAACTTTGTGTAGTTTTTGGGTCACCAAGATACAGGCTGTGCCTAGCTTGGGACCCGCTATATTCTAACCAACAGAAAACTAGTTACTAGTCTAGTTTAGCATGCAACAGAAAACTTAGATTGATTTATCAATCTAAGTTTTCTGTTGCATGCTAAACTTGTATGCACCAACCCGTACTGGACCCGCGTGGTAAATTACGGCCCGATACCCTTTCGTGCCTCGGAAAGTATGTTAAGCGGTTAGTCCCGGGTGTCATTCGTGGATCTTTGACAGTCGTTACGGATAGTCAGAAGCCCGAAAGTCTGACAGTAAGTTATCCGAATTACCTTTAAAGAAATATATTATTTCAGAGGATCGTAATTAGGAGAAATAACTAACCCTAATGTATTTTTAGATGTCCAAAACAATTATACCTACAGCGTAACTATATGTTACTAAAACCTTAAATAATTATTCCGTACAATTTTGAGGCAAAAACATAAAATATCAAATGGTAAGGTCCTATTTCGACGTCATTATTATCTGATCGTTAAGATTAATTAATCGTTTATAATGACGTCAAAAGCGAAAGCCTTTGAACAAGTTTAAATAACAGTTAAATATTATCTTGTGTATTCGAGCGTTCATTTGGCGAATCCTTAACGATTGCGTTTTGTTTTTCCCTTCATTAATCACCATGAAGAGTATTTTCTTACGACTACTTACGAGGATGCAAAACAACAGCGTATGTATTCAGCAACATTTTAAAATAGTCTGAAAAGCTCCTTTTCCTGAAAATGTGTTTGTTGTAAGTACGTAGTAACATAGACACAAGACAAATAGATGAAACATTCCAGTACCGTTAACCCCGTACGAGTCTAATCCATCTTGTACACTGACAAATACATAGTCCTTTAATACATACGAGTACATCAGTCCTGAACATTAATTTGTTGTCTCGAACATAATCTTTCTCATTTCCTACATCTATACACGGTTTCTAAGTACGATACTTCTAAAATTACTTGTTGTTAATTTCATCATCATCATCAGCATTTCATGCGAAAGACGTCCACTGCTGGACATAGGCACCGCCACTTCGACTGGTTCTGTGCTTCCCGCATCTAGCGGATTCCTGCGGCTTCCACAATGTCATCAGCCCACCCTGTGGGAGGCCTTTCAACGCGGTCTTTCGGTACACGGTCGCCACGCTACAATCTTTCGGTCCCATCGGCCATCTAGTCTGCGATCAATGTGCCACTTAAGTTTGACAATCCTTCGTTTTTCATTTAAAAATAAACTATTAAAAACGCTTCGAAAATGTGTACCTACATAATTAATAAAAATTCGATATTCCAATCAATGACAACCTTTTTAGAACATTTCTCTATTCGAAACAATCCTATTAAAATCTTTATTAAACCACTAAAGTAAAGCTAGACTTTTTAAAACCAATGAAAAGCCATTATAGAAAAATCGAAGAATAAAACAGATTTATTAAAAAAATATTTGAAAAGCATAAAAAATTCAATTTCCTCTCACCTCTGCCGCTAGCCGGAGCGCTCGATCAACTAGGTATTTAAAATTTTAATAAGATTCACAACCAAGACAAAGAAGTTGGCTTCTAAACTTGATGATATTAAAAGTTTACTGAGTCTTCGTTGAACTCTGGAGTAATTGAGGGCATTACTTGACTTGAAGAAACCAGCCAGCTACGCGTTTGGCAAATGCTAATCATGCTTTTCTGTTGAAATGCAGTTGAAGTCACCGTTGCAGTGCAGTTGCAGTGCGGTTGCAGTGCAGTTGCAGAGCAGTTGCAGTGCGGTTGCAGAGCAGTTGTAGTGCAGTTGCAGAGCAGTTGCTATGCAGTTGCAGAGCAGTTGTAGTGCAGTTGCAGAGCAGTTGCTATGCAGTTGCAGAGCAGTTGCTATGCAGTTGCAGAGCAGTTGCTATGCAGTTGCAGAGCAGTTGTAGTGCACTTGCAGTTTAGTTTCGATCAAACCAACCCTTTTCGTGTACTCTACAACTGTCAGATCTAGCGTGCATTGCCGAGCGTTTTTTGTCGCATAATCTGTGATGTATACATATGATGTCAGGGAAGATCGCGAATTGAGATAAAAAGGAACCCATGCGGTTTTGTCTCAGTGCAAATCTTGTATGATTGCCATTACAACGACGACGTGTGGGTAACAATTTAGCTGAGTGAGACTCGAATGGAAAAACTTGCATTTTTTGCACCGCTAGAGCGCGGACCCGCGGTTGCGTTTTTTATACCGTACGGTAGAAACAACACACCGCATTCCACGTTTCAAAGGCAGTTCGTGACAGAAGTTTTGCGCTCTACAACCGCAGGAGTTCTCTTGAGGCTTCGCTCGGATGACGTAAGCGCGCGATACTGAGAGAACGGTAACAAGTCGGGAGAGGCCGCTCTGGTCTCAAGGTAACTCTTGCGGGTTATTCGCATTTTTTTCCGCCATGAATTTTATTAGACCTGCCATCTCTAGACTGACGCGGCTATTCTGTGCTCTGCGATTCATAATCATATTCAGCCTATAACGTTCCCACTGACACAGGACACAGGCCTCGTCTCTGTGAGTGGAAGTGGGCTGTAATCTACCACGCGGGCTCAGTGCGGGTCGGTAGACGTCACATGTCTTCCAATTTTTGGTTCTTGGACATGCCGGTTTCCTCACGATGTTTTCCTTCACCGTTTTGAGAGCAGGCGATGAAATAATTAACACAAAGTAAAGTGCCTGTCTGGGTTCGAACTCACGACATACAACATACGACGCTAACCCCGGTCCACTGCTCTGCGATTACATGAGACCAATCATGACTGGCGAAATGTGGTTGTATCTACTATAGGTACGCCCAACCTCGTCCTCAGGGATTAGAGGCAAGATAATGTTATACGTGATGACGTCATCACTCCACGAAATCAAGTAACACTTAGTCTTGTATTTGTATCGGCATGATTGGAGTATGTCGGCGTCAGAGTGATGTGAACCAGAATTGTTATTGTTGGCAGCAAAGGCTTATGGAGTTTCACACGTTAGAATACGCAGCGAGCAGATAAAACGGTTATTGTTAAAATTACTTCGACTACCTACTTAAAAATAATTCCTTTTTCTTACATAATATTCATATTGCTACCATATTGCCAATAACGGGTGTAAAAAGACGCTTAACTAAGTCGAGAGTCAGTTGTTCTTCTCGTTATTCTAACTAAAACTATTACCAAACTAAAATTTGGCGTCGAAAAAATTAAGTTGAAATTCCTCCGCGTCGCTGTCAACTGGTTATGTACCCAAGACATACCTGGGAACCTTTTAGTTACAGATATATTAAAGGTCGAAGTTCCAACTTTATCTGGTATTTACAAAAACATGTTTCTTGAAATACCTCCACGACTCCTGTGCCATAACCACAGCCCATGAGCCCAATAGCACCAACCACCAGCACCCATGAGCATAATATTTTGCGTGCGTTACATTGAGCATTACTGTAAACAGCAATTCTTCACACCCAAAAATAAAAGTAGTTTCCCAGCAGCAGTCATTTTGACTCCATGTTACTTAATTTGCAGTACCTTTATCATTTCAATATAAACAAAACTAAAAACCGTTACGTTTTTCACAAGTTTATTGGTAGAGCCCCTAACTGACGTATGCAACATCTCATTTAGAAGACATGTCAAACGAAAGCAATACTAACATGTTAATACAAAGCACCGCGTAACTCTCAAGAATTTATACACACTTTGTGTACGATTTGCAAAATCTGTGTATAATTTGTACACACTCTGTGCACAAATTGTGTGCAATCGCAACTAAATAGAAACAACACTCACTAATTATCTTGTGTTATAAAGTTTGTTATGAAAATAAAGTGATTAGCAGTTTACAAGAGGAAGTCAATTATTGGCTTGTTTGCTTTACACAATGTTTTAGTTAGCTTTTAGATATAAATAGCAGAATGTTATTTAGCTTGAAGTGAGAATAAATAATACCATTCTTTTACTGTCTGACTGTGAGATCAGTGGTAGCCCTGTGATATCGGCCCTGACTACCATAAATAATTCCATCACCACTACTTCCAAAACAGTGATGGAAAACATCGTAAGACTTAACGTACAAGCACCGTATTATATGACCTGCATGTTATCGTGCATAATCAGCCTGTAATGTTCCCACTGCTGGGACACAGGCCTCCTCTCTGTGAGAGGCAGTGGGTCGTAATCCACCACGCGGGCCCAGTGCGGGTTGGTGGTTGTCATAATTCTTCGAATGTATGGTTCTAGGACGGACCGGTTTCCTCACGATGTTTTCCTTCACCTTTATGAGAGCAGTGGTGATGCAATTACACAAAGTTAAGCGCCTGTCTGGGTTGGAACCTACGCAATACAACTCTATACTTAAGTCGCGTTCGTTACCACGGGGCCACCACTGGTTAGTTGATCCTAACCTACGGTAAAACACAGAACTCAAGACTTTATGTACAATCAATGTATTATATGACCATGTGATAGTGAACACAAGGGTTTATAGCAAAACCCACGTATTCAATACCTTAGATCACTCGATCGTAGCGACAGCAAAATTCAGAGCTATTCTTCCTATTTTCTTATTTGTCCATTTTAGCGTACATTTCTTATCGTTGTGCGATAGCGTAGCCCGTATATGTCGGGAACACGGGTATGCTCTCCAATGCCGACGATTTGAAGATAATATCGGGAGAATTCACGGGCAGTTACCTTCAAGTGAATGCTAGAAATGGAAATTTGGTTTTCCCAAGGTAATAGTGCTTTCTGTTCGCAAAATTCTATATAAGAATCTTTGTTTTGTAGAGATAAACGTTTAAGTTGTCCTTATTTTCTGGTTTCCAACGAATGCTGTTTGTCACTGCAGCGCCTAATACGGAACTACTTTCCATCGTAAGAAATTCGGTTTTCATTTACTTTTGCATATTTTATTTTATTGTTTAATTGTCTTATTATTATTATTTGTTTATTCCTGTAGCAGGACTGGTTTTAACTCCGTAGGTGCGTCTGTGGCATCACAGCAAAGAAAGAAAGAAAGAAAGAAAATGCATTTATTTGCGGCAAAAATCGGCCTTATCAGAATACCAGCGCAACGCTACGCGTTGCGGTATTTGTTTTTTTTTCGAATATTGCGGCATTATGCTGATATAGGAGCCTTTTGGCCTCGCATTGGTCTTCTTTTTTTTCGTTATTTTCACTATTTTGCTAGTTTTAGTTTTCCTTTTTTATGGTTGTATTTCCAGTGCGTGTCCCAAATGAAATATTTTCTTTTCGTTTTTTTCTTGTTTCTTTCTTTCTGTATACCAATTAATATATTGGTACAGATAACAAATTATACTATAGACTGCGTGTAAAGCCACTCTTTTTTACTAACAAGAGTAGTTTTATCCGCAGTCTATTTCAGTCTACATCGAATACCAATAACCGATCCAAGCGCAGTTATAATAATACTAGCGAACTGGCCCTGCTTCGCACTGTTTTTATACGACATGACAATACATCAAGATTTCTTCTTCTGTATGTGTAAGTTTATTACTGTATTATTGACATAAACTAGCAACGAGTTTCATATTTTTCTGACTGACCGCCTTCTTGACAATTCAAAAGTGCATATGAATTTAATTATTTTGTAGGGAAATCAATTTTGTGAGATAGCTAAGGAAATTAAAACGTAATATTATATGACAAAATTCGCAATAAAGAATAGTGTCGACTCAATTTCTTATAAAATCCTGAAACATACGTAAGAATTTAAGTGGGCGGTGACTCAAATATTTTTAGAATCAACGTCTATCTAGAAATTCTAAAACATTTATTACATTTTTTTTTTTATTAGGTATCTGATACACAATATTGCTTTTGTAAATTTTTTCCGACGTTAAGCTATTTTTATAGCTAGCTATTTTTATTTATGCATTTAATGTGATGTAGTTTAACAGATAAACACTCATTTTTTTAAAGATATGTTTTTTTTTAAAAAAAAAAACGTCCCACACTAGGAATTACTCCTGTATCGTGGGTGAGTTTACAAACATTTAAACTCACATACACAAACAGCCAGACCCGGAACAACTACCTGTAGGCAATACAAATATTTGTTCCATGCGGGAATTGAACCCGCGACACGCAGCGCAGCAGTCGATCGCTCAGCCACTGCGCCAACCGTGCCGTCGTTCGTGTTTAGTTGAACTTTGAGTTTTATGACTTCGTTTTTAAAATGTCCTTTGAACTTTTACGATTATTATAAAACTAAACTAAATTATTGTATATTTAGTTAGTTAGTTATTTAATTTAGTACCTAGTGTAAATAGTTAGTTGTGGAATAATTTTTAGATAGTTAAGCTATCTAATACTACTAATAAAATTAAACTGAATACTTGGGTCGTTTAAAAGCGTTCAGTTTGTACTTATTTCAGATTTGCATTTACCTACACGGAAATTTAGACTTGTTAGTACTAAAGCTGAAAAAGTTTAAAATGGGTTAAAAAATATCTTAAAGGCTCGGAGTAGAAAGGCGCGAGGCGACAGCGCAAACGGAATGTCGACGCGTCTCTAGTAGAACAAGCTCTATGAAAACTTGATAGATATTATTCTACCAGAATTGCGTCGCCGTCGCGTCGCGCCTCTGTGGAAGCCTTAATACCACAATCGCCTCTATTAAAACTTACCCACAATTCCAAACTCAGATTACAAATGTAGGTAATAGTGTAAACCTAAACTTCTAAACAGCCAAATAACCGCCCAGTAACCGATAATCGCACAATAACCAGCACCTAATAACAATAGTCATAACATTTTATGACGTTTAAACGGTCGCGTTTGGTTCTGAATGAGGCTCCCGTACGATTTCACGCGGATGTTACTCAAACTCAAACTCAAAGTATTTATTTCAATTAAACCAATTACACGCACTTTTGAATTGTCAAGGGGGCGGTCAGTCAGAAAAATGAAGCTAGTTGCCCATTCCAAAGCGTAGGTACCTATGGAGAAGAACGGGCAAGAAACTCCATGGAATAGTGTTAATATGAATGGGTGAATGACGGTTCCTGTAGAGCTGGCTATTGATGTTACGATTAATCGTTGCGATTATATGTGTAAAGTATTTTGTGAAAAAGTTCTACAAGTAGGCAAGAATATAATCGTTGATCAAAACAGTAAAAAAGAGAAAGAGAGCATGGTTTGATAATGATACTGTATACTTACTGTAAGTATGAATATGGACGGCTATAAGAGTAGGGGACGACCAAAAAAGCGATGGACGGACTGTGCGAAAGATGATATGGCTAGAAAAGGGGTGACTGCTGAGGTGACGACTAATAGAGAAGTGTGGAACAAAAATACATGTTTCGCCGACCCTAAATAAAGAGACAAGGGTTTGTAAGGGCAGAAGAATGATGGCTGTACAGCATTCTCCTGCCTTTACAAAGCAGACTACATAACCGGTTTAAGTAACCACGACATGTCTGTCTTTTACTCCAGCAGATTGATCGTCTACAACTTTAGTTGCTTAAATTGGAATCCTGGATAGTCTAGAGGTGTATCTCTAGACTATCCAGGATTCCAATTTAAGCCTATATTAGGTAAGGTTAACTTTACCTACTTGTAGTTTTGCAGAGTTATATTGAAAGGCAAACGGAATTCATGCCCAGGAGACGAGACTAAGGATTTTTTTGAATTTTATTTATGACAAGAGCTTTTGTTCGTAGACAAACTCACTACCCAAAAAAATACCATTATCTATCTATCTAAAACTGTGGTTGATTGTTGGATCAGGGCAGCTGAGCTGGACACATCCTCGAAGGAATTTTCTTAGATGATGAGTTCATGCTGTTGGTAAGCGCATCACTTGCGAACGGCAGGACCGATAGGTCTATTTAAAAAAAAAATAATGTTCCGAATTAGGTTTTTATGGATAGAAAATTTAGAACAGTTTCCGTCCTTTTTTCTATAGGATTTTTATATGAATAATTCATTAAAAAATCCCATGTTTGGAAAGGATGTCTGTCGGGCCAGCAAGTTTTTAATAGAAATAACAAAATCTCAATATGAAGACCGCCGAGTGTCGTCACCGCAAGTAGAAGAACTAGAAGCCTATCTATTTCTTTACAATAACAGAATGTTCTAGGTCGGGATAAGTAGCGTCACATGTCTATAATTCGGCTAGATTTTTGTAGACATTTACATACGTCTACCACAAGCACGGAGGCCTCCCACAAGGTGGACCGATGATCTTAGCCCTTATTCATTATGACCACTCAATGATTCCTTATGCCTTTTGGCGGGACATAGCATGGATCAAAATTTTTTGTATAACATCTGTATAATTATACCCTATGTTCACAAAATGAATTTGAATTCCTTACTTCGGAACCACGTCAATTCCTTAGCGAATCACGCCATCCTTTGACCTCTCCCACACTGAGCTGAGCGGAAGAGCGTGTCAGACTTTTACTGACTAAAACCCACCCGTGTTCCTTCAGTTGCCTGTGCCAGAGGCCACGGTATCTCTTTCGAACAACCCGCGGCCCTGGCAGGCATCGGCCCTAGCGGACCCCGCCAGTTCGTACTGACATCTCTTTGAGGCGCGCGTAGAACACAACGTCAACCTCGCGTTCATTACGCGCGGTTTCGTTCATTGTGTCATAGAGAATACTGCCCCTTGTAAAGGCCGCAGGAATCCGCTAGATGCGAGAAGCACAGAACCGGTCGATGTGGCGGTGATTAGGGGAGACCTATGTCCAGCAGTGGACGTCTTTCAGCTGAAATGATGAAGAAGACAGTTCGCCTAAAGTCTGTCGCATTTTGGAGACTTCATTTTGCATTCGAATTTTCCTTTCGAAATATTATGGCGGCTTATCGTCAAAAAACCATTTATTATTATCTTTTCAAACATGACAGGCAACTCGATGTTTACTTTCAAAACCCAGCTTTTGTTTTTAAAACAGATCAAATGAAAAATGTACCTCACCATCTCTCGAACAGAATATTTAATCAGAGAGCTCAGAGCAACAAAAGAAATGAGAGTAAGCTTCTAAAATATTTTTAATGTGACTACAGCCTGTGTAAATGAAAGCTCGGGGCGTTGTTGTAAAAATTTGAGAAGCTAATGTATTTAGAGATGAAATAATCCTACGTTATCTGTGCCCGGTGGGAATGCTCGGGGCTTTGGGGGTACATTGGTATAAAACAACTGACAATCGTTACGGTAATTTTCTGAATTGCTGCGTAACAGAAATACATATATATACGATGTAATTTTTATAAAGAGTCGCGATACGTTGGTAAAATGTATCGCGACTCTTTATAAAAATTACATCTTATATATGTATTTCGGCATGCGAAATTTTCAAATAATAGAATTTATATAAATATATGTATCCAGACATAGCCGCAAAGTTCACATGCTGCGTGTACCTAGACGAAATAATAAACTATTTTCTAATAATGTATTCTGTATGACGACCAAAGTTTATTATAAACTACCAGATTGTTTTAAAACTCTTATCTTTAGGACATTTAAATCTAAATTATTCAATTATCTCTTATATCTCGACTAATGATTTTATGAATGAAATGAAAAGTTGACTTTTATCTCTTTTTGACATTTCCATTCCTAATGTTTGAATAATTTGCAATTTGTATGTTATCCTAATTTATTTAATTCAATGTTATTTCTTTCATCGTTTAATTCAATGTGATTTTCTATAACCGGAAATCATAACATCGCTCTTTACGTTGAAAAGTAGCAAACTCAATACAACAATCAAATCTAAACTAATTTAAACCTATCCAGTCATATTTTACTGTTAAGTTCACAGACTTATTAAAGTTAATATTTTAAAAGTTTAAGTTAGCCTTGCATCGACATATATAACCCATCTCCATCTCATTAGGTAAGTATGTATATAGTAAAAACATTAGATATGAATTTACACATAAAAATATAATCTAACACAGAGTGCGTTGTCAAGGTAAATTGTTAAAATGGGCTGAAAGAATCATTGCTACGATGGATTTTCCACTTCACCGACTGTATATACTTGTCAGATACATAATTAGTATCAAGCGTAGCTACACAGGTGAAAGGAGAGGAAATTAAGATGTCCGTCTCAATTTCCTTGCTTTAATTCGACGGCATTCGTTTGAAATATTACTCAGTATTTATTCAGTAGATACAAGCTGTTGCCTGTGACGTCGTCAGCGTGTGTTTTGTTTTTAATAATTTTTTAATGACAATAATTCAGGATACAAAGTAGCCTATGTCCTTTTTCAGCTTGCATGTAGACTTATTACAGTTATTATACTTACCATACTTTATTTTACTTGATTTTTTAAACTTATTACTGACTTATTTGTAATTTGTACGTGAAAACATGACAGACAGAGTTACTTTCGCATTTATAATAAGTACAGACGCCAGCACATGAAGCTACTACAATCTGTCAAATTTCTTTAATCGATTTTCAACTTTATTGCGAAATCATTAGAAAATTTGACAGATTCGGGTTCTTACCTATATTAATATGGACTTTAATATTTTCTGGTTCCTGAGACCTTAGAATAATTAGCCTATAATGTTCCCACTTGTGGGACACAAGCCTCCTCTCTTTAAGAGGGAGTGGGCCGTAATCCACCACGCGGGCCCAGTGCGGGTTCGTAGATAACACATGTCTTCGATTTTTTTGTTCTTGGACATGCCGGTTTCCTCACGATGTTTTCTTTCACAGTTTTGAGAGCAGTGGTGATGAAATTATTTGGTTCTCCCTTGTTTCATCGAAAAGAAATTGCCAAATTATCACTTCCCAAAAATGTTTCCGCATAATTTCATTTGCCAAATTATTACATAGCAAAAAATCTATTCACAAATAATCGTAACGCAAACCTAATGTTTGGCAAATCAACGTTTAAGCAATGACTTGTTTACCAACTAGTACTTTTACCAATTTTTATGTAGGTCAAATATTTCAGTTGGAATAACTCATTTTACGCAAAATAAAATTTGCCAAATATTTAGTATCGTCTGTTTTAAATTTACCATTTCTATTCAGTCAATTGTTATAGTCTAATTAGTTCAGTCTCGGGTAGCCTGTTTTTTTCCATATATTTTTTCTATAATTAATCTAGTCGTTTCTGGCACTCGCCGGCCGCTACCGCGGCACCGTTCGCTTCGCTCGCTCGGCTCACGAGCCGAGCGAGCGAAGCGAACGGTGTCGGAGGTCACAGTTTTAACCTAACCTTTTTTTTTTTTTTTTTTCTCGCTGAGAAATGCTTTATGCATCCCCGCCTCGTGGGGGACGAGACGGGGTATGTGAGACTCCCTGTCAGAATGACAGTGTACCCACTAAAACTCAGCGGTGTTCCCACATCGCCGTGATGGGAGGGCCATGGGAAACCGGCATAGCCTTTACTTCCACAGCCCTCCCGGCGCATGCCCGCCTAGATGGTATGGCGGGCCCCGCATGCCCCCCAGCTTGGGGTGGCTACGGGAATGGCCGGAAACACCTGGCCATTCCCGTCCTACACTGGTGGAGGCCTGTGCGATACAGGCAACGATGCCCCCGCAACCGTTGCCTGCTGGCCTCCACGCCCGCCTAATTGGCAGGCCCCGCATGCCCCCCGCGTTGGGGTGGCTACGGCCGCAGAGGATAGGGAGAGCGGCAACGTAACACCGACACTCCTCTTCCCCTGCGGCCCCACCGCGTCCGCCATCTAACGGTGGCGGCCCCGTCAAGGCCGCGGAAGGTAGGGAGAGCGGCAACGTAACACCGACACTCCTCTCCCGCCGCGGCCTCAAATCCTCAGCCGCGATGTCTCCCATACGAGGGACATCGCGGCCCGCCTCAGGTAGGTTGCGATGTCGCCCAAGCGGCACCGCAACCTACCCGCTGGCCGCTACGTCGTCGGCTTAGCCGCAAAGCCCTGACAAGCGGCCCCAGCTCGGGTTCCTCTTCGCTTCACCGTGTTTCTCCAAGCCACGGCTACTGAGCCCCCCGCCTCGTCAATGCGGGAACCCACCGGGAGGGAGTTTTAACCTAATTAAACATTAACGTTATTTTAATTTCCATTTCCATTTAACCTAACCATTTTTTTTAATATTATCCTCGTCTAACTAGTTTGGTTCTTGATAGCCTGCTAACAATAACCTCTTTTTTTCCTTATTTGTATTAAATAAATGATTATATTAAAATAAAATTGCATTTTGTTAATTACATAATTCCCAACTAAATCTTATTTTTGCCTTTATATTTTTTGCCATAACAAATCATTTGACCAAACGTTTATTGTCTAAAGATTGTTTGCTGTAATAAATCATTTGTTTATAGACCAAATGCCTAAATGACATTATCCTTGATAATATTCTGCCAAGTAAAAATTTGACCAAATGAAAATGTGTGTACTAAAATTATTCCAAACATTGCATTGGTATAAAAAAAGGTTACTAAAATTTGTTTGGGTAGTGAAATTTTGGCAAAATCTTTTCGGCAAAACGGCAGGATCCCAAATTATTTACACAAAGTAAAGTGCCTGTCTGGGTTCGAACCTACGACCTACAACTCGTTAGTCGCGGCTGTTACCGGCCACCACTGTACCTCCTGGGACCTTGTAGATAACAAATTATTGTGCTCAAAAAGTTGAGAGCATTTTCCTGTTTCTAGAATTAAGCCGTCTTTTCTGTGACGGATCATTTCGTACAATTGTACAACAGCCCTTATCCTAATCCATAATCTGCATCCAAAATTAACATTTCTACTGTTCTGTCTATTTGTTTTTGTTCAGAATAAATAAACGCCTAATCTACTGTGAATTTGATATTTAAACTTTTATGAAGATTCGACTTTTGAGCAAAAAAATCTCATTTCTTTTTTACTTTTTAACCCCCGACGCAAAAACGACGGGGTGTTATAAGTTTGACGTGTCTGTGTGTGTGTGGGGGGGGGGTGGGGTGTATAATAACAATAATAATATTTATTTAAAAAAAAGTGAGGTACATACAGTCTGTTACAATAAAGATAAAAATTATACAATTTAAGGAAAAAAAACAAAAGAGATTTACAAAAGAATTGAATCTGGCGTCCTAGCTAGGTTACATGGTAACCTGTATTAAGGTTCGCCAGCCCAGGTTCCCACTTATGGAATACAAAAATCCAATAGAGACTGCTTAGGACTTTATGGTAAAAACATATGAAAACTATACTAAGTGTGAAGTGTTATTATGTCTATGTGCTTTGTGATGAGGTGTGGTGTGGAGTGGTGTATATGTAGGTGTGGTGTGTGTGTGTGTGTGTGTGCATGTGTGTGTATGTGTGCGTGTGTGTGTGTGTGTGTGTGTGTGTATGTGTATGTTAACGGAAGGGAAGGAGGTTGAGTTTACATACGGAGTGTTAGAGAACTCGCTACGAATGTGAAGTAAGCAGATATTCGGTGTCGTCATAGCTTAAACTGGTTAAAAAGCAAGTTATCTGCTGTTTGCACTTTTCGTAAGAGGATTGATGTATAGAGATAGTTTTGTTTATTCTGTTATATAAAAATGTATGTCTGTCTGTGGCATCGTAGCTCCCGAACGGGTGAACCGATTTTAATTTTGTTTTTTTTGTTTGATAGGTGAATTTGTCAGGAGTGTTCTTAGCTATGTTTGATGAAAATCGGTCCAACATGGCCGCCGCCACAAAATGGCGATTTACATTTTTTTTTCACAACTCTCTCTATATGGGTATCAAATGAAAGGGCCTGACTAGTAGAATACTATACACTATGACGAATTTCAAATCCAAGATGGCCACTACCACAAAATGGCGAATTACAAAAAACCTGATTAAATACCAAATTACCTGAATCTTAAAACGCAAGAAAATAAAAGAAATGAAATAACAAGGAGTCCCTACAAAAAGCATGAAATCAAAAATTTAAAAAACCCCCGACAACGTGAAACCCTAAAAAAGAAAAAAATAACCTTGAAATTATGACCCTGTAAGTACGTATGAAATTTTTTGATTAAATAATGTCCTGTCGGGGGACCGCTACTATTTTAAACAGAACGTTTGGCTAATAATTAGAGCGGTCCCCCGACGGGACAACATTTTAATCAAAAAATTTCATACGTACTTACGTAGGGTCATAATTTCAAGGTTATTTTTTTCTTTTTTAGAGTTCACGTTGTCGGGGGTTTTTTAAATTTTGAATTTAATTTTTTTGTTAGCAGACATTTTACTTGAATAAGGGACAAGTTTGCTGTTTCAAAGGCGCTTAGGTTAAGATTTTGAACTAATACATAATGTATATAATGTTAGAAGAAAACTTTCTAACATTTCTTAAAGCTGAGCTTATAAGACTTGAGGAACGCGTGGCCTTTTACTGAAAAAAAATAGCTTTAGTGTAGGTAGTTATTCTAATGTATCAGACCCAAGGCCTGGGCCTCATTAGAAGGCTAAAAGTCATCTAAAGAGCAATGGAGAGGGCTATGCGTCTCTTTGTGATCAAAAAGTAAGAGATCCCTATGAGAACCAAGGTAACCGATATAGCCTTAATAATTGCCAAACTTAAGTGACAGTAGGTATAGTAGGCAGGGCAAATAAGTAGCTCGAACGAATTGTGTGTTCCAAGAGCATCTGATGAAACTGTAAACAAACCCCGTTCTTGTTCTGTTGTTGAAACACCCGCAAACATTACATTATGGAATGCAAATAAAGATAACAATATAAATATGAATAATATAAGGTAAATTCTTACGCAATCATTCACTAAATTGAATAAGTAACACATTCATCTGTATTTTGAAACTATCTCACCACTTTTCCCGACAATTATTGTTTGAATAACGTTCGTTATTAATTATAATTAAAAAATCATCGACAAAAATTGAGGTTATAAAATTAATCTCAATCTTCAAATAACAAACATCTTTAAAGTAATTTTAAATTAGAATTTCCGGTTAAATTTTACCGGAATTCAAATAATTAATCCATTTGTTTACATTTTAATCCGATATTTTTGGAACAGACCATAATATACTATTTGTTATGAAAACAATTAATATACCTAACCACGCTACGTAGGCACGTTGTTAAATGATTGCTTGACACTTATTAAAACTCTGGTGCATTGCATGTCGTAACGAATTATACCTGAGAGAAAGTAATCTGGTTTGAGCGCAATGCAATGCTGTATTTCGGTGCCACAGTCACCAGCTCCGGTAGCCGTGATCGTCTAGTGGTTAGGACCCTACGTTGTGGCCGTAGTAACCCAGGTTCGAATCCTGGTCACGGCAGTGATACACTGTCGCGGCGGAGTTATTATTTTGCACGGTGTTACAAGCCAATTACAAGACAATTATTTTTTTTGCCTTATTTTACAGTTTTTTAATACGTTTAAAAAAAAACGGTTTTTTTTGTGAGGTGTCTTGATATTTTAGTCTTTTTCTTAGCGTGTTGATGGCAATCTAAACGGACTCAGAATAAAAAAAATGAAAAAGAAACTCGTAGTTGACTACGAGTTTGGCATCTTCAATAGCGTAACGTGCGGGCAACAGAACACGCTGAACACGATATTAAGTAAGTACCCCAGTATTTGTGGGACAGGACCACATTTATACTTTAGAGCGGATGAATTCCAGTAAAGAAAAATTAAAAAAAAAAAACACTATCTCGAACAAAGTTTTATATTAACCGTCACCCAACACTGGAGCTTGTCGTGTTTCTTTTGTTTCTCTCGAGAACCATTTTAGAACAATGCTTGAAGAACACAAGAGTGAAAATAGTTGGTGTCAGGGTGGTCCCTCTAAAATTAAATGTCACTCTTCAGACTGCTCTAGATTGCGTGGTTTTATTCAGTTTAGTGAAGTACTTATTTAAAAAGGAGATGGGTAGACTATTGTTGCCATCGGGGGTAAACCCTGGATGAGGCTGGCACAGGAGCGTGGTGAATGGCACAAGGAAAGAGCGGCGTTTACCCAGCAGTGATTGAAGTCGGGCTATGGGTAATGATGATGATGATGACTTAAAAGTACTTTAAGTAGTGCAGCATTTGCATTGTTGTATTCATTCAGTGTCTTCGTATCTGCTACGTGCGATTTTCTTTTAAAGTTTTTAATTTGAAGTTAGAAACTACAGAGGTGGGTCAACGTACTTCGATCAATTTTTAAGAAAGGATTTCATGTGGGCACCAAAAATATTAGTAGGTATCCAAAAGAAGTCCATCTAAAAACACCAAAAACATTGAGAATATTATGGATATTAATAAACATAACATTACGCTTTGGGAAGGGCACCCGAAGGGAACCACATGTCGCCAGTAATGTTTAACTCCCATGTTATAAGGGGTGGTCTATTGCCATCAACTGGGATTCTACTGAAAAATTCCAGATAGAATACCAACACCTTGGCCGACCTGGGAATGGAACTTAGCAAGAAAGAAAGAAAGAAAGAAAACACATTTATTTAGCACAGACTAAAAGACGCACAATGCACCAGATACATACATCAGATAACAATTAATAATAAAACGGGTTGCACTCCGGGAGTGCCGGCAGAAGTGAAAACTTGAATATTAACGTTGTGCATTTTTGATATTTTGGAATGCGGTCTACTCTCCCTCCGTCTTACGAATTTTCGATCAGGTCACGTGTCCTGACGCGAGCTTCGTCTTACGAATTTTCGGTCAGGTCACGTGTCCTGACGCGAGTTTAACATTTTTTACCCATCACAAAAATCTCTCCCTCCGTCTTACGAATTTTCGATCAAGTCACGTGTCCTGATGCGAATTTAACATTTTTTACCCATCACAAAAAATGCACAACGCCGCTAAAGAAGTTTTCACTTCAAAAACAAATTACCAGGTAAGTGTAACTAGTAGTGGCGCTACCACTAGAAGTAAACTGAAATAGCGAAAATTTACGAAAAACCAACCAAATTACTAATTAAATACTAAATTATTTTGTATGCTTATTGATTTTTTCGCTTTTTTTAATGCTCTACACGAAGCATTTGTCATAATACATATAATCTCAATATGACCAATATCTCGGTAAAGGCCATTCATATCTTATCGTCATACGACATGACCTTTCCGAAAAGCCAGAGGTATCTTATCACTGACCCGTCAAATCAATTATTTAACCCTTCGTCATCCGGTCACTGAGCACCTCTAACCTACAGGTACCTTTTAAGATATAGATAGGTGCTGAGGTACAGCCAACTAAGGAGTTAGTTACCTTTCTGGCACACTTTCCTGCTAATTTCTTACATTGGATTTTACAATTTTTGTTTTGTTTTTATCTGATGTACCTATGTGTCTGGTGTATTGTGCGTCTTTTAGTCTGCGCTAAATAAATATATTTTCTTTCTTTCTTTCTTTAGGTATACATACAAAAACTTCTCATCTTGCCTGCCTTGGTATACATTTTAATTGTGAGTGTAATAATTTTACACGCTTAAGGCAAGCTTATAGGAGTGATGTAAAAAGCTTACGCTGTTTTTGAGACGTGAATCAACACAAAATTGCTAACAAATTGTCAAACGCACGTCAACTACTAACTGTGATTGGTTGACTGAATTGTCAACAGCCAATCAAGTCGATTGTGATGAGTTTAACTTTGATACGGCGTTCATTTTTGTTCCCAAAAAACGAGTGCAAATTGCCCAGCATTTCACAAAATTGTATGAAGTACGTAAGAGCCGATTGATTCTGTAAAACGCTCATCGTGAAAACTTAAGTGAAGTGGGCTTGAAGTGTACTGTCAATAGTGTCAATCCCTAGCATCAGGTGGAATGACAGCTCACTTCACCGAAGTCACAGTGAGATTTTTACAGAATAGATTGGCTGTACACTTATCTCTCCATTAGACTGTACCTTTTGCATGAACATGAAGATAGTAGGAACCGTCAAATGCTAGGTACCTTAACCCTTTCTTAGATTAACCCTCGTTAAGCACACATGTTAAGTCAGCCGTAATTGATTTTGCGATGATTGTGTGATTTGATTTTGCGTGTTGTACTAGTGACCTGACTATGTGGTCTGAAGCCAGCTTTACGCGTCAATAGGTTTTTTTTTAAACACTGCCCCACACTAGGAATTACTCCTGTATCGTGGGTGCGTTTACAAACATTTAAACTCACATGCACAAACAGCCAGACCCGGAACAACTACCTGTAGGCAATACAAATATTTGTTTCGTGCGGGAATTGAACCCGCGACACGCAGCGCAGCAGTCGATCGCTCAGCCATTGCGCCAACCGTGTCTGTCGTCGTCGGTTTGGGAGCAAACTGTACCGAAGTGTTCGTTTTAGCCGAGTCGCCTCAGCAAAAAATGAAGAAGGTACTGTCTCCCGACCATGACATGAGGAACCCTGCGGGGTAATGGCATAACACACTATCAATAGCAATCGGTTTCATTTTGACAGTTCAACAACATTCATTGCGTTATTTAAATTGATGAACAGACAAACTTTTCGAACATATGAAGCAATGGATTAGCAATATCCTTCAAAATGATTCAGATTGAGATTGATAGTGTGTTACGCAATTATGGTACTGCAGTGCGATTCTGTAAAAATCTCACCGTGAAAAGTTCACGTTGTGCGATCGGCTGTTCTTTATAGGGAATACTAGCTTCTGTTCGCGACATCGTACGCGTCAAATTTTTTGCTCCCCCGACCCACATCGCATCGCATCGCCTACCCGCGCTATAAATTCGTTTTCGCTTAGCATTCTTTAGGACTTCTTTTTTTATTTTTGCTGGGCTCCTCAGGGTCCTAACGCGATGTAAAGGATCTTATAGCCTTTTTTAAGAATTGGGCTATCAAGTGCAAAAATATTTTTTCAAATCCGACTAGATCCGGTAGTTCCAGAGATTAGCGCTTTCGAACAATCAAAAAAAAAAAAAAAGCAAACAAACTCTTCTTCGCTTTAATAAGTATACTTATATACATATAATAGTTATAGATACGTCTGAAATCGCCAACCCGTCTTGAGCAAGCGTGATGAATGGGGTGATCCATGCTCGTGCCTTCTCTGTAAGAGAAGAGGAATTTCCCATGCTGTGGGGCAATAATAGGCTGCTATTATTGCTTTTTTTATCGCCCAAGAGTCGCTGATTAATCTATTTCTTTTAGGGCTGATTTTTCCAACGTCAGATAATTTCATCCGAGGAACAATTTTGAATTTTTGACAATTCTTCCATACAAAATCTGTAAGACGTCAATTTTATTCCACGAATAAAAATTATCTGTCGATTGAAAAATCAACCCTTAAATAAACATCCAACGTGCCAGTATTTAAAACGAATTTTGAGTACTCCTATATTCTACATATATAATACACCTATGTTATTTAAAGGAATATTTTACGACTTTATATTTTTATATGAAGCAATGTTCCAGACTTCGTACAATTGAAGTAAATGTGGGGAAGTTTGTTTATTCGGTTCGCACACCGAGTTGTTTACTAATTAAAATAACTTTTTATGAGGGAAATCTTGTGTCAAAAGTAAGTAACTTTTAACACCTAATTAACTAACTTTATGTTATGAACTTTAATCATATAAAGCTGTTTGGAGTTCAGTTCTTGGGCAAATCTAGTAAAACAGGCTAGTCCGATAATAAGTTGTCTTTATATTATGTTACTAGCGATTTGACAGGATGAAAAGTAGCCTATGTCCTTCTCCAGGTCATGATCTACTCATATGCCAAACATCCAAAGCCAGTCAGCCGTTTTAGTGTGAAAGCGTAACAAACAAACAAACTTACTTTCGCATTAATAATATTAGTTAGGATTACAACTCTCTACATTCTTTGTTCCGAATTTAAAACCTTCTTGTTTTTTTATGTCTTATCAACAAAGGTATAGTTTAGTCTAAACACTTAAACGATATCAGCCTGTAACTGTCCCACTGCAGGGCAAAGACCTCGTCATTCAAACAAGGAATGAACATTGATCTATGCGCCTACTCATTACAATACAAGTGATTAGTCTTTACGTTCGACAAGTCGAACAGCAAGGACCAATAGATGTTCCAATACTTGTTAGTTATAAATTAAATACCTATGGTTTATTTCAATAGCAGCTGACGAAATTGTAAACAAACCATGTTCAGGTTACATTCTTACGCAATCAGTCACTAAAGGGAATTCATCTATATTTAGAAGGTTTCAACTTTATATCCTATCACTATT
This sequence comes from Apamea epomidion, assembly GCA_947507525.1. Classification (NCBI taxonomy): domain Eukaryota; kingdom Metazoa; phylum Arthropoda; class Insecta; order Lepidoptera; family Noctuidae; genus Apamea; species Apamea epomidion. The sequence continues at coordinate 20,678,714 of OX382225.1, read as the reverse complement.
TTTAACAATTTTTGTCTGAATAGGTCTCTAACTCTATTTAATTGTAATTGAAAAATCATTGACGTTTATCATTGAGGTTATAAAATTAACCTCAACGAAAAACATCTTTATTGACATAGGTAAAATTAGAATTTTGGGTTTAAGTAATTAAATAATCAACTCAAAATAATCAATTTGTAAGAGGCACTATAAATTGGCATCCACAGGTACAGGCATAAGTTTTCTAATCCATTTGTTTACATTTTCATCAGATACGTTTAGAACAGTAGAGAGTAGTTGTGGCCCAATGGCAATGACCCTGACTTACGAGTCGGGGTCGTTGCCACTGTTACACAGATCGTGGGTTGGAACCCAGACAGGTGCTTTACTTTGTGTAAATAATTTCATCACCACTGTTCTCAAAACGGTGAAGGAAAACATCGTGAGGGAGCCGGCATGTCCTAGAACCAAAAATTCGAATACATGTGACATCTACCAACCCACACTGGGCCCGTGTTGTAGATTACAGCCCACTCCCTTTCGAAGAGAAAAGGCCTGTGTCCCAGCAGTGGGAACATTACAGGCTGATTATGTTATGTACATTTAGAATAGACCGTACTGTGACATCACAGCGGACCCTATCAGAATACCAGCGCTGCGACATGCATTTTTGAAACGTCGCAGCATCATGCTGAGATAGAAAGCCTTTTGGCCTCGTATAGGACATTGTGTTACATTTTTCTTTGTTTCTGTTTTTATTTAATTTGTTTTTTTTATTATTTTTGAGACCATAAACTAAACTAAACACTTAGTTTAGTTTATGATATTCCTGTACGAGTCGCAATAAATAATTTTTCTTTCTTTCTTTCTTTATTAGAATAAGTAAAAAAAACAAAAAATAACGTCCATTGTTAGCCGGACGTCTAGAGGGAACGAGCAAGCTTTATAATCATTGTTAGCCGGACGTCTAGAGGGAACGAGCAAGCTTTATAATCATTGTTAGCCGGACGTCTAGAGGGAAAGAGCAAGCTTTATAATCATTGTTAGCCGGACGTCTAGAGGGAACGAGCAAGCTTTATAATCATTGTTAGCCGGACGTCTAGAGGGAACGAGCAAGCTTTATAATCATTGTTAGCCGGACGTCTAGAGGGAACGAGCAAGCTTTATAATCATTGTAAGCCGGACGTCTAGAGGGAACGAGCAAGCTTTATAATCATTGTTAGCCGGACGTCTAGAGGGAACGAGCAAGCTTTATAATCATTGTTAGCCGGGCGTCTAGAGGGAACGAGCAAGCTTTATAATCATTGTTAGCCGGACGTCTAGAGGGAACGAGCAAGCTTTATAATCATTGTTAGCCAGACGTCTAGAGGGAACGAGCAAGCTTTATAATCATTGTTAGCCGGACGTCTAGAGGGAACGAGCAAGCTTTATAATCATTGTAAGCCGGACGTCTAGAGGGAACGAGCAAGCTTTATAATCATTGTTAGCCGGACGTCTAGAGGGAACGAGCAAGCTTTATAATCATTGTTAGCCGGACGTCTAGAGGGAACGAGCAAGCTTTATAATCATTGTAAGCCGGACGTCTAGAGGGAACGAGCAAGCTTTATAATCATTGTTAGCCGGACGTCTAGAGGGAACGAGCAAGCTTTATAATCATTGTTAGCCGGACGTCTAGAGGGAACGAGCAAGCTTTATAATCATTGTAAGCCGGACGTCTAGAGGGAACGAGCAAGCTTTATAATCATTGTTAGCCGGACGTCTAGAGGGAACGAGCAAGCTTTATAATCATTGTTAGCCGGACGTCTAGAGGGAACGAGCAAGCTTTATAATCATTGTTAGCCGGACGTCTAGAGGGAACGAGCAAGCTTTATAATCATTGTAAGCCGGACGTCTAGAGGGAACGAGCAAGCTTTATAATCATTGTTAGCCGGACGTCTAGAGGGAACGAGCAAGCTTTATAATCATTGTTAGCCGGACGTCTAGAGGGAACGAGCAAGCTTTATAATCATTGTTAGCCGGACGTCTAGAGGGAACGAGCAAGCTTTATAATCATTGTTAGCCGGACGTCTAGAGGGAACGAGCAAGCTTTATAATCATTCGTTCCTGATTGGCAAACAACTATGATTAATTGACTCAAAAGTTTTCCAATTAATCGATTGGACGTTTATGATGTTGTGTTACATTTATGGGTTGGGTTCCTTTTTTTTTTTTTTTTTTTTTCTGGGTGGGAAATCATCAAATGACTCCTCCCGCTCTGGGCGGAGCAGAAGGGAGTGTCAGACTTTTACTGTCTAAAACCCACCCGTGTTCCTTCAGTTGCCTGTGCCAGGGGCCACGGTATCTCTTTCGAACAACCCGCAGCCCCGGCGGCATCGGCCCTAGCGGACCCCGTCAGTTCGTGCTGACAGCTCTTTGAGGCGCGCGTGGAACACAACGCGCCGTCGACCCGGGCCTGGTCCTTACCGGGCGGCGAGCTGCCCATAGCTCGCCGCCCGCAAGCCCGCGCCTACGGTGGCCGGGAGTCGGCTGTTGACTCCCGTCCAGGGCGTCTCCTGCGGCGGCTAGGAGCGCGAGGGTGCAGCGATTGCCTCTCCCTCGCGCGCTCCGCCTCCTCCTTCGCAAGCATTACTGCTTCGCAGAAGGAGGTGACGGCCTCCCATTCACTCTCGCTCCGGACCATGGCCTGTATGAGGGCTGGACGCGAGAGGTCGCCGCCGCCGATCGCCGCCAAGAGGACACGGAGGGGTCCCGCCCAAGCCGGGCAGACCTCCACCGTATGCTCCACCGTGTCCTCCGGGCGATCCCCACAGTGGTGACACCCTGGCGTTTCCTCCCGCTTTATCCTGAACAGGAACCTCCCGAAACAACCGTGTCCGGTGAGGACCTGCGTCAGGCGGAAGGTGAGGGCGCCGTGGCGCCTCTCTAGCCACTCCTCAAAGAGGGGACTTATCGCCGCAATTGTGGCGTGCCCAGCGCTGGGTTGCGACAATCGCACTCTCCATGCCGCTATGAGATCCCGCCGGAGCTCTGTCCGCTGTGCCGTGATTTCTCGCGGCAGCGGAGCAACGCCCCGGCGTTTTGCCTCCTCTCGCCACTCCCATATGTGGGCGAGGACTTTGGCCTCCAGATCCCATGGCGGCAATCCGGCAAGGAGGATCGCCGCCTCAGCGGAGACCGTGCGGTATCCTCGAATGAGCCGGACAGCCATGACCCTTTGGGACGCGATCAACCGGCGGGCTGGCCGCCGCCTCAAAGATCGCGCCCATACCGGTGCCCCGTAAAGGGCCATGGCCCGCACGACCCCCGCATAGAGCCTCCGGCAGGAGGCGTTTGGTCCCCCTAGATTGGGACCGGCCCGCTCCAGTCTGGGAGCCAAACGTCGGAAGTGCTCCACGAAATTCCACCGGCTGTCGAGGACGAGTCCCAGGTACTTCATCGTCAGCTCGACGCCGATGTGTTGGGTTCCTTACGTTGCGGTCATTTATTTTTGCTACGTTTAGCTGAACAATTTTTTTTGAAATTTTTATATTTCCATAATTTAAAAAGTCTTAAAACAATAATAATAATACGTACAAGTACATAAAAAGGATGTAAAATAATCAAATGGCATTAAAAACAATCGTTTATCAATTAATTTGCCTAGCCTTTTCTCGACTATGTTTGGGTTAGCTTCCAGTCAAACCGGGTGCAGCTGAATTACAATTTCTTTTTCAATATCTACCAGTATTTTACATAGAGCGACTGCCTATCTGACCTTCGCAACTTATTTAGTGGGTAACACGAAACCCCTTGGTAAGACTGTTTGTCAAAATATTGGGCTTTTGACTACCCGTAACGAATTTCAAAGATCTACGAATAACAGCAAACCCACAAACTTTGCTTGTGGCAGAAATATTTGCAAGTTTCGTATGGAGCCTTTCGTGTCCAATTCATTAACGCCAGAAAATGTATATTATATAATGTGACAAGGAAGATTTAATATAAACTAACAAACTTGAAATAATAATATGTACATGTATATGAAAAAAGAAGCAAAAGAATCACAGGGCATCAAAAAATTCGTCCGCATCGCTGTCAACAGGAACAGCGCCCAAAAGGCTGGCAGCATTGCCACGTTATATGGCGATGTTGATTCTTTGGCCAAGAAATAGGGCCAGCCCTCTAGTCACGTGAAGAGACGAAGGAAGATAATTTTTCAACACCAAAAATATTCCCAGAATTGAGCGGTTTCCTCACATTCAAATTGCACGGAACCCAAACAACAATTACTGAACTTCAATAAAACCCAGTTAACCATTACGGCAATCGTAACTGTCCAAATAAAATAAAACTGCATTTTATTGTCACCGTAACATTGTAAACAGATATTTTGTAGCCACAGACATCAGCTCCGGTAGCCGTGATCGTCTAGTGGTTAGGACCCTACGTTGTGGCCGTAGTAACCCAGGTTCGAATCCTGGTCACGGCAGTGATACACTGTCGTGGCGGAGCTATACTTTTACTTTTTTATCAGGAAACGAGCATCCAACAGGATGCACGGATGTACATATGGTTTCAAGTTTGTTTTCTAATTCTCAAGGAAGGCTATAGGCTATTTAACATCACGCTCTGACCCTTTTTTACACAATAGGCTATTTTCCTAGTAAATTCTATTTAGTCCCGTCAGTTAGATTATAAAAAAATATTGAACCAGTATTTTTTCTTTTGTCAATTATATAAAAAATGACGAAGACATCGCCCGTTAAAGTTCCGCGTGACGTCACTTGCTTGCGACACTTTTGCAAGCAAGTGACGTCACGACCCCCCACTCCCAAATTGTAACGCGCTTTATCTTTGTCATTTTTTGTTTGATTGACAAAAGAAAAAATACGTGTCCATTATTTTTCGAAAATCTAACTGACGGGCTAAATATAATTATTTTTTTTTACCCAGGCAACTACCCTATTGTGTAAATTATTTCATCACCACTGCTCTCAAAACGGTGAAGGAAAACATCGTGAGGAAACCGGCATGTCTTAGAACCACAAATTCGAAGACATGTGACATCCACCAACCCGCACTGGGCCCGCGTGGTAGATTATGGCCTACTCTCTCTCACAAAGAGGAGGCCTGTGTCCCAGCAGTGGGAACATTAGAGGCTGATTATGTAGTATGACCCTTAGGAGCTGAGCAAAGAGAAAAATGAGCCAGAAGGAACGCTACGGGAAAACGAAGTGATAGCTCGGGCAGGTGATGCGAGGAGATAGGGTGGGTCAAAGGAACAAGACATTTCACGCGGACAAAGTCGCGGACAGAAGTTAGTAGTTAGTATTGAGATAGATCCTACTAATATAATAAACGTGAAAGTTTGTATGCATGGATGTTTGCTACTCTTTCATGCAAAAACTACTGAACAGACTTGGATGAGATTTGGCACACAGATGGTTTATAACCAAGATTAACATATAGGATACTTTTTATCCCAATATTCTCACGGGATCGAGACTTATGCGGGTGAAACCGCGGGGCGTAGCTAGTGAGATGATAAATCCTGGGCCAGGAGCAGATTTTACAATGTGGCAGGATTTTGAATCTATTAATATTTTTTTTTAATAATCTAATTCACGAAATTATAAAGTCATGTTCTGGTTCGTGAATAGAAAACCTCTTCAGGTTTAGGGAGTACCTACAAAAAAGTATTAGCCATAGTAAAAATAACAAACAAGCAAATCTTGCGCAAAAGCATGTTTAATCGACAGTGAAATTGGTTTCATTTCAATGCATTTTGGTTAAAGTGATCGGAAATTTCGGTACCACTATCACCAACTCCGGTAGCCGTGATCGTCTAGTGGTTAGGACCCTACGTTGTGGCCGTAGTAACCCAGGTTCGAATCCTGGTCACGGCAGTGATACACTGTCGCGGCGGAGTTATTCTTTTGCATTATTTTTTTATATTCTTAAGCGCATAAGTACGCAGCATCAATCTTTTAAGGATCTTTAAATCTTAAGCCTTATTTACCTTTTACACTAGAAGTAACTAGATGAACCATGCTGGGGAGTTTGCTGCGGTACTTCTTCTTCTCAGCTAAAGCAATAGGAAGTGGAGAAGGGCGGACGTTCTGGAGGACTGTGTTATGTAATTTTGACGTTTGAAACGTGCTGAATCTCAGCCTGGTTTGAATAAATGAATTTTGATTCATAATAATGTGTGGAATGGGTAACACTTGGCATTATTAAGGTATGTAAAGAATGCTGACCACACAAATCTGTCAAAGGATGAGTGAGAAAACTATTCCTACTCCACTACCTAGATATAGGTAGATCAAAATCAAATCAATTATTCCAAACAGGCAATAAATTTATGGCACTTTTGAGCGTCGAAATTTACAAAAATATAGAATTATATAATTGCTTTTATTATTATTTATATTACTGCTGCTTACTTTTTTATTTGCTTTTTTTATTATTTATTTAATTTATTTTATGTATTGTTTAATTTTTTTTTTTTTTTCGGACGACGTCTTTACGTCGGCGCCGGTTGTCGCTGAAAACCAGCGCTGGGGCTCTGTCTTGCATAGGGTCGCAGCATTATGCTGTGCGATAGCAGTTTTGCGTGGATGTGACGCATGTCAACCATTTTGAATAGTTTTTTTTTTTCTTTATTTTGTTTTTATGTTCTTTTATGCGTCATGTTTACCGCAAATAAACGTTTTTTTCTTTCTTTCATTCTTTATAATTCTAGTTGCCCCTTTCAAAAGGTAGGTAGGTAAAACACGATCCAATTTCATAGTTTTTAAACAAGAACAATGGATTCGTTTAATAAAACGGTTTACACACCGAAGGACAAAGATATTCTCTTCCGAACAGTACCGGAACAAAACACTACCGCTTTCGAGTTGGTCCTACACTTGTTGTTTGTTGTCAATTGTTTTTTGCATCCGTGCTACTGGAAATTCTGTAAAATAGGTTCGCTGGAAACCCAGTGAACATATTCTGCCTAATTAAGTAGATAATGTTTTTCACAGCCATGGCAATGGCACGGCAATTCATCACCACTTTTTTATATTGTCTTTATTTTTTCTGAGACCCTACCACGAACGCGCGACGTAAGCATAGGTAATGTAAATTTGAACGATTTTTTAATCGAAAATAGGTACGACGATTCTTTTTGTGTTATTTTTTGTAAGATGCGCAAAAAGTATCACCCATAGATATGAATAAAGTCATAATACGTCCTTACGCAATATTCGCACGCACACACACTCGAAAGAGACACAGAGAGAAAAAAAATTGTGTATTTATAGGTAGGTATATACGAGTTTTTAATACAAAGCCATCTAGTATAAGTTTTTAGAAGCTCTCATAAAGATGTCGCCATCTTGGATTTTAATTTTGGCCTCGATATCTGCTTTAGCACCCTCCAAAACCATGAAAACGATACACATGAAGAAAAATTTGAAAATTTTCGCATCTTGGATTTTATTTTATTTTCGTTATGAGACTATTTCTACCAGTTTACTCAGCTACTCACCGGAAGCCGCGTTATAGAAATTAAACTATGTCAAAAGTACACTATGAATTTGGTAAACAAATCTAGTTATTTAACAAACAATCACTACAGCCCAGACGATATTTGCCAACAGACCGATGATACAACATATTTTAAAACTACCCTGTATAAAAATCCTGCAAAAATGTTGCAACTAAAAAATCTATTGAATAGCTGAATTTCAAAGCATTTTTACGTTGCAAAAGCCCCGTGTGCCTACGTATTCCGCTATGGAACAAAAGACTACCGCTTTGAAGTTTGTCCTCACTTGTTAGCTGAAGTTGTCCATTGTTTTTCACAACCGAGCTAGTTGAAATACTGTGTTAAACATTTTTGACAATAATAAGAGAACTTTATTCAGTGAAATATTTTATTTGCTTACAATGTTGGTATACATACAGTTAGGATGGAGTTTTTTATAATAATAATATTGATACACTTTACCTTTACAGCATGCAAAAGCTCGGGGCGTTGTTGTAAAAAATTGTGAGGCTAATGTATTCAGAGATCAAATAATCCTACGTTATCTGTGGCCCGTTAGAATGCTCGGGGCTTAGGGGGTTACTACATTCGTATAATCAATCATTACAAGTGGTCATTTTCTGAATTGCTGCGGAACCACGTGCTTGCGTAAGAAATATAATATAAATAGAAGTCATTTATTTGCTTATAATGTGGTACATAAACACAGAGAGAGTGGTCATTAGTGAGATAGGGCACAAGCTCCTTGACAATACGGGTGACTCCCGCTCCGGCTCGTTCTTGGTGCAAAGGTTTGTCATTGCCATCCATCGTGGCAATGCAACAAGCGTTATGGGCACCTTTGCGCCGAGAACAGTTAGCGGCGAATTGTTTGACTGGTTTTTTGCCGTGATGTTGTGACTATTATTATTTAAGATTTTAGTGAATTAGATTTTAATAATATTTTTATGTTTTAAATGTAAGTAGGTATGTGTTTATATTATGTATTTTACTGTGTGTACATAAATAATAAAATAAATAAATACCGTAAAACGGGGTGAATAGGGATGCAGGGGTGAATCGGGACGAAACTTTAAAATATATTTTAACGTTGAAATAATATAGTTTGTTGCCAGAAAATACTCAAATGTGTTTACTGTTTTTTAATTAAAGATTAAGTGTCCTTGTTAGCAACAAACTATATTATTTTAAAGTTCAAATCCATTTTAAAGTTTTAAAGTTTATTTTATCAACTGTCCCATAGAAAACTTCAATACCTACTCGACCTAAATGTATGGGACGGCTGAATTTTTATTCGCGATTACGATGTTGGTCCCATGGAGAAAGTTGTTTAGTTTGATGGTCTGTACCACATCCTTAAATTTGGCTGGTCTTTAAAAAATCACTCTGTATAAATAGTATCGGTCATTTTTCCTCACGGCATGCAACATTTCCAATTAATAGAATTTATATGAATGTAGAATTTAATTAATACTGTTATAACAATATTACCTACAACTCTTCCCCCATTTGGTATAAAGTAAAAACAGTAGGTAAAATATAATCTAGCACAGAGTGCGTTGTCACGGTGAATTGCTAAAAATGGTTGAAAGAATCATTTCTATTTTCTATTTTGGGTTCGGAGGGTTTTTGATAACTGACGAAGAAAGACTTTCTACGCTAGGGGGTCAAGAATCGTGTGCTGAATTCATGCTTACAGTTTGCGCGTCAATGTCCTTGCGACTCTGTATAAATAATTAAATTGAATTGGTAGTAATCCAATTTGTTGATCCTTTTGTATGGTTGGAGGTCGGAATAATATTCTTTTTAGTTCTTTTTTTTGGGGCTTGTGGCTAAGTAATAACAGCAGCACGGGCCGTTGTCCGCGGATGGGTGACCATCTTTACATATCAATACACCTCCGTGCCTCGGAAAACACGTTAAGCCGTTGGTCCCGGCTGTCATTCGTGGATCTTTGACAGTCGTTACGGGTCGTCAGAAGCCCGAAAGTCTGACAACCAGTCTTATAAAGGGGTTTCGTATTACCCAGTAATTGGGTTGTGGAGGTCAGATAGGCAGTCGCTCCATGTAAACTGCTGGTCTTCAGCTGCATCCGTTCAGACTAGAAGCCGACCCCAAAATAGTTGGGGAAGGCTAGGCAGATGATTATAAATCTGGAATATGTTAAATGTTTGTTTCTCAATCACACAAAAACGGCTGAACGGGTTTGGATGCACAGATATTATAACCTGGATTAACACATAGGATACTTTTATCCCGATATCCATACTGGCCCGAGACTGATGCGGGTTAAACCGCAAGGCGTTGTAAGTGGGATATAAAGAAATAATTCATTCACTATTACTTAATAAAGATTTAACAATAAAAAAATCGCAAAAGAATGCTCCGCCGCGACAGTGAATCACTGCCGTGACCAGGATTCGAACCTGGGTTACTACGGCCACAACGTAGGGTCCTAACCACTAGACGATCACGGCTAACGGAGCTGGTGACTGTGAAGCCGAAATTTCTGATTACATTTAACGAAATGCATTGAAACGAGACCACTCTCACAGTCCATTAAACTTGCTTTTGCGCAAGATTTGATTATTTTTATAAGGTATTCTTTAAACTTGAAGAGGTTTTCCATTTTTACGCGAACCAGAACTTTATTTTATAATTTCGTAAATTAGATTATAAATAATAATTGTATATATCAGAATGTTGGGCCACAAAAGGGATGAATGAAAGGCAATTGAATGCAGCTGAGATGAGAATGCTAAAAGGGATGTGTGGTGTTACACGAATGGATAGAATAAGAAATGAGTACATAAGAGGAAGTCTGCAAGTGGCACCGGTAGCTGAAAAGTTGTGTGGAAATCGGTTGTCATAGTATGGGCATGTGATACGGAGAAATGAGGAAATTGTCGTGATAAGAGTAGGGGAAGACAAAAGAAACGATGGATGGACTGTGTGAATGATGGTATGGTTAGAAAGGGGGTGACTACCAAGATGACGACTAATAGAGAAGTGTGGAAGAATAAGACATGTTGCGCCGACCACGAATAACTTGGGATAAGGGCAGGAGAATGATGAGATTATAAATAATCATGTTTTGACTAGATTCAAATTCCTGCCACATGCTAAAATTTATTCCTGGCCCAGGATTTATATTCTCATAAATCCCAGTATTTAAAATTTGAAATCATACATGAATGCACGCGTTATGGGCGCTTCATTCTTGATTAAAAAAGCAAAACAGATGCTCCGCCGCGACAGTGTAATCACTGCCGTGACCAGGATTCGAACCTGGGTTACTACGGCCACAACGTAGGGTCCTAACCACTAGACGATCACGGCTACCGGAGCTGGTAACTGTAGTACCGAAATATAAGACTTTATCTCGTTTAAACTGGATTACTTTCACTTACAATTTGTCACAGTTGCGCAAGAGACGCAATGCAACAATTGGTAAATAATGCTGAATTTCGTTAAAATTGGTCTGAATTTTCGGTACCACAGTCACCAGCTCCGGTAGCCGTGATCGTCTAGTGGTTAGGACCCTACGTTGTGGCCGTAGTAACCCAGGTTCGAATCCTGGTCACGGCAGTGATACACACTGTCGCGGCGGAGTAATTCTTTTTACTTTTGAATATTCATTTTACAAAAAAATATTTTAGTAATACGACTGGAACAGTAAGGATGAACCCAGGTACTCTCCATGAGACGGTCAGTCACATCAAGGCATTGCTGGCCTTCCTTGAGGAGCTGGGGTGATTCGAATAATCGTTTTTTCCCACCCTACGCAAAATACGCGCATTGACGTGGAGTTCCGGACACCAGCCCATATTACCTAAAGATGAACAAAACAAACCATTTACCATTCCAGAGTAAATTTGAATTAACTCCTTAACTTTTCAATCAAATGTCTATTTAATTAATAAAACAATTTGCACGTCTCTGACGTCTTTTCTAACTGACCTCTTTGATCCTTAATCAAATACGAAAAGACGAAATAAAGTAAATAAGGTTATTTTCAATGTGACTTCTGAAGAGGCTCGTCCAGTTCATTAATTACGTGGTAACAAACTGTAATTTGATTGATTGTTCTATGATTCGATTAGGACCAGCTGGTATGGTCTGGCTGCAATGACATTATCTAAACATGCCTAGAATCTTGATGTATAATCTACTTAGTGGCAGTAACATATTCATTATTAAGGGAGAATATACTTAATTACTACTTACTATTATTATTATTACTTAATTGTATTAGCTAGGAGCATTGGTGATCTTGGACTTTTGTGTTGTTGGGAGAAAATATTTTGTGGAACCTAAACACCAACCATTTTTAGTTTGATTGATACTTATCAATCAAACTAAAAATGGTTAAGTACGAACCTCAAATAATTCCCATTTTGCTTTCCTAAAAATATTATTGAACACTCTAAATTATAATGAATGTCTTTTTATGAGATAAAATAATTCCTATTTTGGGATCCTAAAAATAGTAAACAGCCGAATAATTGCGGCAAACTTAGATGTAGCGCTCGCCGGCAACATAAAAAGAAGTAAAAAAGGTGCCTCATTAGAAGCCCAAAACGTTTTTAGAAGTTCATTAACTTAAAAAAGCGTACATCATTAGAAGGTTACAGAGGTTAGAGGATCAGTTAAATACTTCCTTTTTGATGATAATAATAATCATCTGCCGAAGACCAAACTTCTTTACTTGATATTCGCAAAAAATTATATAACACAAGACCCAGATTTACATAAATTTTAAACCTATATTAACACTCGAAATCATAATAAATTCATGTTCCATATTCACGTATGAAAATCATCGGTTTATCCTCAAAGGCGTCGGGTTAAATATTCAATATATTCATGATCACAAGGGTTACAACGCCGGCTGAAGTTAAGTGAATCCTTGTTAATAGCATATAATATTAGCGTGTTAGCTCTTCGTGTTTATGTTTGTTAGTAAATAGGTTAGCATAGCTTCTCTTTAGATGTCAGGTGAAGAATAAACTTGGCTAGGAACTTGCATTTAAAATACCTCTTTTATAAAGAGATGGAACCGAAATATACCAAGTGGTATACACCAGTGTGGTGGACACTGCAGATTTGAACTTGGCATTTCGGCTTATACAACAACACAATTTAATTTAAAAAATACACACAAAGATAATCTAAGTAAAATTGAAAAAAATTTGGCTTTATAATTACTCTTCTCAATTGGGCACGCTTTTGCCAAAAGCTCTCAATCCCTGATCACGATACGTTTCAGCTCCCTAAATAAACGGAGAGCTTTACCGAGACACCTTATACATAATATAAATGTTCAAGTAAATAAGGATTTAACACACCTCCATTAGGATTTGGCGGATTATTATCAGTTAACTTTGCCCGCGACTTCACTTGAGTATGAAGATAGCAGTTTAATAGGAAATGGAACGGAGGGTCCTTTTTTCTACAATTTTTTTTTTGTTGTTTTGGGCCGCTTAGATTTTTTTAATTCCTCTTAATTAATTTATTTAGCTCTCTCACATAAATGATCAAATTCCATGTTGAAGGCACAGTTTCTTTGGTGGTGAGACCACTGGTACACTGCAAACAGACATACCTAAAAGTAATGTAATTGTTTAACTTACTAACATACATTAAATATTTGCATGCAAGGTTTCTTATGTACATTTATATTAAACTTACATATAAAGGATGGCAGGGACATCGACGCGCAACCTGTTACCATGGAATCAGCACATGATTCTAAACACCCTCACGTCGATAGATTTCATCGGTTATTAAAAAAAACTTAGCTGTTCTATACATTTTGACCGCGTAGGTATTGCACTTTCCTATGAAACAGCAGATATTTTTTTTGATAACCGACAAAAATTTTCTACGCTAAGGGGTCTAAAATCATGTGCTGAATAAAATTCATGGTTACAGGTTGCGCGTCGATGCTACCCGGTATTAAAGAAATCTCAATAGATTTTCAAGTCGTAAAAACTGTGCTTAGCAGGGGCGGGTCGGTAACTTCTGCTTGCGACTTCGTCCGCGTGAAATATTTTGTTCCCCCAACCCACCCTGTCAGATCGCATCACCTGCCCGAGCTATCACTTAATTTTTCCTTTGGGTTCTTTCTGATTTTTTTTCGTTTTGCTTGGCTCCTTAGGGTCATATCATGATGTTAAAAAACCTATAAGCTTCGTTAAGAATTGGGCTATCCAATGCAAAAGGATTTTTTCAAATCCGTCTGGTAGTTCCAGAGATTACCTCCTACATACAAACTTAACGACAAACAAATTTTACCTCTTTATAATATTAAGTATAGATAAAGGTCCTTTCTATTTTCATGTGGTAAGCTGACGTGAAGCTTTGCCTCGTGCAAAAAGACTAAGTATCCCGCATTCTACCAACAGAAAATAATGAACTGTCCGCAGTAATCTGACTTACACTGAAATGCATCAAATAAAAAACATTGTCTATTCTCAGACTGCCCAAATTGGCAAAAACCGGTTTTAATTATGAAAATATTCGTAGTTCGGAAAATGATAGGAAATTTTTTCGCATAATTTGTTTTGTTTTTTATGATTCCTTGTCTTCAAGTCGCAGTGCGTTATGCTGAGGCTAGGAAAAAGATAAATAAAAAAAACCGGTCAAGTGCCAGTCGGACTGGCGCACCGAGGGCTACGTACAAAGGAGATGTTTCATTTTTGTCTAGCACTTGTACAATATACCAAAAAACGGGGAAAAATACCCTGAATTTAGCAAAAAATAATAATCTAAGAATTTGAGAATAACCCTTTATGTACAGACGCCAGCAGGTCAAGCTACCCGAAACTGTCAAATTTTCCCAATCAACTTTGAACCTTAATGCTTTAGCGATAAAGTTGAAAATCTATTAAAGAAATTTGACAGGTTGTAGTAGCTGATCTGCTGGCGTCTGTGCAAACAAATTAAAGTTTTTCAACTATTGCCATTTGTTATCGTTATGGCCAATATGACGGCGTCCTGACAGCAAACATGCGTTCTGAAACCAGAATGGATCTGATGTGACTGTGAAACCGTAAATACAAAAACATTAAATATAATTATAAAAAGGTATCACTTATTATTAATTCATCTATTACACCTATTTCTAATGTGTTATTTATGGACACATGTAAAAAAAATAATATCAATATAATATTTTGATAATAATATTCTAGTTCGATTAATCATCTACTTGGCTAGTGTATTTTCGAACGTTTTATTTTGACATACACTGTCTGTCAATGTCTAACCGGTTAGTAATATACGAGTACGTCAATATACTGACCCTGTGCAAATCAACCTGTCTTGTAAAATGCATCACCCTTGGGGTACCTACCTATTGTAGTCGGCCCATAAGATATACCATATTATTACGTAGTTGTAGTTAGTAGAGAAAAAATAAAAAGCAAAAACATAAAATATCCCGTTTTAGGTTATAATGACATTCACGTCATCGTCATCTGTCATTGACTCAATATGTCTCCATTTTACTCACACAAAATGTCAAACATTTTCAATTTTTTTTGTACTAAATTAATACAAATTAATTCTTTAGATCATTGCCTATTATATGGTTATAGATATCTTTCACAGATTTTCTGAAATATACACGTCCTAGCCAAAGCTCCATACAAAACTGACACGTCTCCTTTTTAGGTATATAACTACAAATTCACGGTTGTCGGATTTTTTCCTTTACTTGTGCTACATGACATTGCTTCTTGCCAAATTTCATGATTCTAGGTCAACGGGAAGTACCCTATAGGTTATGATTTCCTTGCGAGTGTCAAAATATGCGGCATAAACGGAACCGCGAACATCTTTTGATCGCGTTGACTTAGAAGTTTGTTTTTTTCCTGCTTCAAGGGTTTGCAGCCCTGAGTATTTGATATTAATTTCGTGCGTTCCTGAGAAAAAGGTGTTGACAGACGGACAAGGGAATGATCTTATAAGGGTTCCGTTTTTCCTTTTGAGGTACTTACGGAACCCTAAAAATTAAGATAACTTAAGCACTGTCTTACAATGTTTTTGACAAGTTAACTAAACAAGCCCGGATATAATATAATTAAAGTTTAGTATGGTTCTCAGCACCATGCTCGGGAGAAGTCCACTGTCATACCTAGTAATATTAGTCGCATCTACGCGACAGTTTAATTAATGTTTGTTTTACAAGTCTCATTAGTGAAGTTACAAAGCATGATCTACTAAAGGTCCTTTAGGCTTTTAATTCTTGGTTCGTAGAGAATGGGAGCATTAATATTAAACTTTATTTATTAAGACTACAATGAGATCCACAATGTGAGTAACAAAATAGTTTATCCTATGTTAGTACTTAATAACTAAAAGAGATCGGCTGGGTAATTGCGTACCACACTAACAGTAGCAATGGCTTTCATTTTGACAGTTCAACAACATACATTGCGTTATTAACGTTGGTGAGCAAACCAATTTTTCGAACATAATATGAAGCAATGGATTAGCAATATCCTTCAAAATTATTCAGATTCTGATTCATAGTCAATCTCCCAGCCTTTTCCAACTATGTTGAGGTCGGCTTCCAGTCTAACCGGATGCAGCTGAATACCAGTATTTTACACGGAGCGATTGCCTATCTGACCTCCACAACCCAGTTACTGGGTAATACGTCACCCCTTGGTAAGACTGGTACTTTCCGAGGCACGAAGGGTTTTGGTATGTAAAGATGGTCACCCATCCACGGACCAACCGCGGCAAGCGTAGTTTAACCTAATTTATTGACCCGTGTGACTGTTATTTCTTAGCCACAAGCCCCTCCTTAGCCGTACGCCCCTCCTTAGCCTCAAGCCCCTGAATGATAGTGTGTTACGCATTTAGAGTGCAGGTAAACCTCTATAAAAAATAAAATAAATAAAAATAAAAAAAAAATAAAAAAATTAAATCACAAAAAAGCCTGTTTTCGGTCCATATTTCCGTGAAGTCCATTTTACATTAAAGATGACCATCAACACAATTACAGTTGAATTCAAGCTTGATATTCGATTAAGTCAGTCGACTCGTAGTTTACTCGATTAGTGCGTCATTAGTTCAATCAGACCCATTTACCCATTCATGCATCGATATAGCACGTATTCCTATAACTTTGCTTCTGTGAACTCTACTTGTGATTTTAGTTTCAAACAAGATTTAGCATTATTCATCTCATTCTCCGAGGTGTTTGGCATAACTTCATCATCTAGTTAAAAGATTTGTCAGTCAGCCGACCTACTAAATAAAAAATTTTCACTGACAGACTGCACAGCCTGAACCACTGGGTCCTAGCTAGAAGCATGAAATTTTGCACAAGTTCTTTAGTTTTTTTAATTTTTTTGTTTATCTATTCATACACAAAATATTTAAAGACATACACCTACAAGTGCTAAAAAATCTATAGAAACGATTTTTTTTTAGTTTAATGTAAAAAGATATGCTCCGCCGCGACAGTGTATCACTGCCGTGACCAGGATTCGAACCTGGGTTACTACGGCCACAACGTAGGGTCCTAACCACTAGACGATCACGGCTACCGGAGCTGGTGACTGTGGTACCGAAATAGAAGACTTTATCTCGTTTAAATTGAAATACTTTCACACAAAATTTGTCACGGTTTGCGCAAGCGACGAACCGTCTACACAATCGGTAAGTATTGCTTCATTTCGTTAAAATTTATCTGAATTTTCGGTACCACAGTCACCAGCTCCGGTAGCCGTGATCGTCTAGTGGTTAGGACCCTACGTTGTGGCCGTAGTAACCCAGGTTCGAATCCTGGTCACGGCAGTGATACACTGTCGCAGCGGAGTTATTATTTTTACTTTTGAATATAAGTTTACAACAATTTTGGCCTTTCAATAATACGACTGGAACAGTGAAGATGAACAAAACAAAACATTGACCATTGCAGAGTTAATTTGAATTAACTACTTTTCTTCACATTTAAATGTCTATACGGGCTCAAATTAAATTAACTAGCGAAACTTTGCCCACGTATTGGGTATCGATATCAAAGACTAATGAAATGTTTTTAAAACCAACCGTTTTTAGTTTGATTGATTTTAATGGCAGGTCGAACCAGAAATAATTAACATTTTGCTGTTCTAAAAATATTATCTAAACTATAATGAATGCGACCTCTTTTTGTCACGATCAAATAATTCCTATTTTTGGGTCCTAAAAATACTATATAGCCAAGTTATGGCGACCGACTTGGATGTAGCGCTCGCCGGCCGCAAAATAGAAGCACATTTATTTTAAAAAAAGTGTGCGTCATTAGAAGCCCAAAAAGTTTTTAGAGGTTCATCTATTTATAAAAAAGCGTAGGTACATCATTATAAGGTCAAATATTATATATTATAAGGTTAAATATTTCCTGATGATAATAATAATCGTCTGTCGAAAACCAAAATAATGCTTCTTTCTAAGCATGTATTTCGTAAATTTTTTTTTTTTTTTTATATAACATAACATTTTTTAGTAATAGACTAAGATTTGAACGCGCGTTTAGAATGATGTACTGAATTCATGGTAACAGGTTGCGCGGCGATGTCCCTGCCACCCGTATATAACGAAAGTGCAGTAAGGAAGGATTTTTGAAAAAAGGGCTAAAATAGTGGATGAAAGTGTGTATAGAAGTTCGTAATTTTTTGCCGATGTGAAATCCCATCGGGCACATGGCTTGTACCAGTTGTACAGTCACCAGCATATCAAACTACTACAATCTGTCAAATTTCTTTAACAGATTTTCAACTTTATCGCTAAAGCGTTAGGTTCAAGGTTAATTGGGAAAATTTTACAGTTTCGGGTAGCTTGATGTGCCTAGCGTCTGTACTATACATACATTTTTATTTTACAAGTGTTATTGTGTTGTGTTTTGTTTGTTTATTTTGTTTTTCTTGTCAAGGAATACATTTTTTTTAAACTTTAATTTTACCTAGCCTTCTTAAGTATGTTTTTGTGTCACTTTTTATTAGTTTGTAATTTGCTCTGTACAACGTCTTCGGATTCAATTCTGTAATGTTGTGCATGTAATCTAAATACATAAATAAAAATAAAAACGCATACAAATGCAGGCGTCCAACACAAACCGTTTGCCTTCTTGGCCTTCCACACTGGATGAAAGCTTTACGCAAAAAAATACTTTGCATATTACCCTCGTAATGCATGTTTTAACACATTCATACGTCAAGAAAAATGGATAAAGATTTTTCCTATTTTGTTGCGGAACCATAATAACAATACGAAAGTACCTCGTATAGAAAACATGGACACGGTATACGCGTATAACATTTTTATTACATCAGGAAAGGCTATTTTGCCTGCGGCTCTACATATTGTGTAAGAGAAATATAACAATATCATGTGGCATATTGGAAAAACTTTCTATACGTACATCAGGACATGCACGAATATTTTTCAACTTAATATTGTAGTAGGTTTTATGGCAGTCAAATGATAACCCGGAAACTCGGAACTCCATACCTCGGAAAGTACGTTAAGCTGTTGGTCCCGGCTGTCATTCGTGGATCTTTGACAGTTGTTACGGGTCGTCAGAAGCCCGAATGTCTAACAACCAGTCTTACCAAGGGGTATGGTATTACCCAGTAACTGGATTGTGGAGGTCAAATAGGCATTGCTGCATCCGGTTAGACTGGACGCTGACCCCAACATAGCTGGGAAAAGGCTATGCAGATGATGATACCTACAAAACATGTAGTGGGCTATTACTGTAGGGCTACAAAATGTTCACGTCAAAAATTTGAACATAGTGTAGGTCTGTATCTAGATTCTAGACTGTGGTAGTCCTATAGAATGAAATATACCAAACGGCATAGAATAAACTATTCATGTGAGAATTTTTCGAACGAAGTTCCTTATCCCACACACACACACACTCTGCACACTTGGCGAATGACAGCTGGACCAACAATAATTTTACATTCTGACGACCAAACTTTTTTTTTTGTTACTCTCAAACGTTATTACTTTATTTCAATGTGCCTGTTATTTAAAACATAATATACAACGAAAGGCACTTCATTCCAACCGAGTGTCCTACGACACCTCTCGAATTTTTCAGCCTCCCATTCTTAGACCGGACGACACGGATTGTTGGCCGTTCCGTCAGCACGCACGGTTTGGCATGCTAATTCGTCCTTGGTTCGCGCGCTCGCAATTCTGAAAGCTCTACATACTGGCATCGGAGTGTGATTGGTTTGCCGCGAGATGGATAGACGTAAGTCGTACATGTTTGAGATTCTGTGAGATGATGGACGGTAGATGAGTGTTTAATTTATTTTATTTTATTTTGTGGCAATATTTTTTAAATTTATTTACTATAGGCCAAACTTGCGACTAAGTGGGTCCCGGTTTATGGCAAACGACACCGCAGCAGCCCAGACGGTGAAGGCGGGATGGATGTGCTGGACTCCTTTAATAAAGATTAGTCCTTGGCATAAAAAAAATAAAAAATCATAATTAGTACAAGAATATAATAGATTGTTATTTGTTCGTTATTTTTGTGTATTATTGCTTATTTCTTCCTTAATATATGTCTGTTTCTATTGTTGAATGGCCCAAATCCAAGTTAAATAGGTAATAGGTAATATGGGCCGGTGTCCGCAACTCCACGACAATGCGCGTATTTTGCGTACGGCAAAATTAAATTATCCAAGTTAATACAAACTCGGATTTGGGTCTGTAATGTTATGCATGTTTTTACGAAATAAATAAATAGATAATTTTATTACAGCCTACGTTTTAACAGACTTTCCAGCTTGCCGCGGATTACTAATCCATCTTTTAATTGAATTACTGTCACAACACTCGCAACTAATATTCAAACCTTATCTGAAATTCATTCCACTATAAGTTGACTCAATTAAGAACATCTGCATTGCAGGTCCAGCTGATGTCTGAGCTAACAGATTTCGATATCAACTATCGGAATCTTGCGACAAGCTAACGATGTACCGTTTTTAGAATAATTTGATTATATACATATAATACAACATAAACTCACACCTTCTTCCTATGGGGGTAGGCAGAAACTACAGAACGGCACCTGCTACGATCTTGACACACTTCTTTTACTTCGTTTACGTTCATACATCTGAGGGGCAATTCTTGGAATTTTAGGAACGTTCACAGTCTGATCTCAGTCTCATCTGTCAAAAACACCTCTAATTTTCCTACATTTTTGGCAATTTTTTGACAGTTAATTGTCGCTGAGTTAAGATTGCGACTAGATTTTGAACGTTTTTAATTACGGAAATTGGCCTCCTGGTCATACACGCACTCCGGTTACGAGTACTACCCATCTGGTTTTTCTATATAAAATAAAGAAAGGTCCGCTGGAGCGCCCTGGAGTTTCCACTCATATTTGCCTTGTGTCCTGTCAACATAACCAACCATGTAAGCATACCTACTTTTAAATTTTTTTTCATGATACACATGGTACCTATGCCTCGTTGGTGTAGTGGTCGCATTCGCAACTGCTGAGCAAGAGGTCTTGGGTTCGATTCCCGGGTCGGGCAATGTGGTATTGGATTTTTCCATGTGGAATGTCTCAGTAGTAGCCTGGAGTCTGGAATTATTTTGTTTTTTTTTTTAATTTTGCTGGGTTAAGCCATCAACCGGACACATTATATGGAATTTAAATATAACTAGCGAAATTTGGGTTTACTATAGGTCCCTAGGTGCTCCATAGGTACACATCTGCCTTACCCCCACGGAAAATACAGGCCAGATGTTATGTATATCAGTGTGACAAAGAACGGCAATCTATTTACGGATTGACCTCAAGAGTAGCTTAATCTCGAAGATCGATCGCCTTTTCCCTACTATCCATTAGTCACATGCAGACACTTCAAATCCTAGCTTATGTAGCTTACATCTTTCCGAATCAATCAGGTCCCACCCCACTCGACCCGTAAGCACAGTTATCAATCACGCAATCTTCGAATCAATTACGTTCGCAATCAACTCCCAAATTGAGCATCTGCAATGCAATCGGAGCCGATAGCGTATCGGTTACCTGTGACTATCGTTACCGGGTACCGATGGTTTAATCAACGCTTGGTAAGATAATCTCGAAGCGCCAACTGCAACTGTAATTAATACCTATGAATGTATTAAGAGAGGAAGTCATACGGTTATATGGACTTTCATTTATTATTGATAAGGCAGGATTTCCAATAACAATAATTTCTTTGTAAAACATACACCAGTCACTAAAGCGAAAAATTATGGACATGTGCATCCTTCCCAGTCTGACCTATGGATCCCAGACCTGTTCTTTGACAAACATTCAAAAGTCCAAACTCAAGGTTTGCCAACGTGCAATGGAGCGCAGTATTCTAGGCATCAAATTGACAGACCATATTCGCAACACCACACTGCGCTCCAAAACACAGATTACTGACGTTGCTCAAAAAGCCGTTAAGCTGAAGTGGGACTGGGCTGGTCACGTCTGCCGTATGCCCAGTAAGCTGTGGGCCAAAATAACCACCACGTGGGGCCCTGACACAGCTAGAAGGCGTCGCGGCAGACTCCGTAGTAGATGGCGGGAGGAGCTGGACAAAACAAACGACCAGTGGTCTACTTTAGCCCTGGATCGAAAGAGCTGGAAGTCATGGGGAGAGGCCCAGAAGTGGGTTGGTGCTGGCTAACAGTAACACCAGACAATAAAAATAAGTGCGCTATGTTTTGCCGATCTTGGCAAACAAATGAAATGAGTACTTACCTACTAATAAATTACAATATAATTGTAAGTATATTGTGTACAGTTACGAGCAAAAGTATGTATACATTTGGCTTTATTCAAAAGAGATTTACTCCTTTATTTTTTAAAGAAATTTTATGTTGTTACGAACATAGCATTTACGAACCCATAGGTTTATGTAATGTGTCGTATTTCAACGTTGCATTCGTTATTTCTCGAAAAAATCGCAATTGAAAGTGGCCAAGTGTTGACATACTGGTACTCGTCGTGACTGTACCTAATTGTATTAACGCATGCGTGTAAATTAAATGCAATAATAAAAATAATACAATGTCATTATTGGTATTTGGTGTGAAAATACTTTTCTATACGCACTTAATTAAAAAAATTGTGTGGCAATCTGCCTCATGAACCTAACAGCAAGTCATTCGCCTAGCTAATACACCTAACATGTCAGTTATTAGATCATTCGTTTAATAGAGACATGCAAACCTGTCGTTACATTAAAACTACGGAGGTACACGTTAATTACGATCGGCTTTAATGTCACATAAAGAATACATGGTACCTAGTTGATTGTTCATTTCAGGGAAAAACCTATGAAATTGAAAGTGTTGTCAGGTGCTTCTTTGCAAATCGATACTATCAGTGGAGACAAGGATTTTAGAATGACATGTTGTGAAAGAATAAATTTGGTTTACATAAAAATGAAGGAAATTAGCATCTTTATTTATTTAATCATTTATGTAAACCGACAAGAAAAAAAAGGAGCAGAAAAATAGGTACAAAGGGTATGCTTATTTCCAAAGAAATCTCTTCCAGCATACCTGCAATAGGAAAGTAGATTAAGAAATATAGGCACCGTGTGTGTAAGAGTAAAAGAGAAAATAAAACACATGAAATCAAAAACAATTCACTTAGGGCTGATTTTTCCATTGCAAGATAACTTTTATTCTAGGAAGACGTTTGACAGTTTTATATGAAATAACTGTCAAAATTTCAAAATTATTCCTCGCATAAAGTTATCAGATGATTGAAAAATCAGCCCTTAATACTATAAAACAAATAATATAAGAATATACTTACATATATACAAATAAACATGCATACCTACTTCTAAAATAAATATCACTATAATGTAATATTTTCGTTGCCGTGAAATTATTTTTGTTTTCGTAAAAACTAAAAGTTAAATATTTTCTTTAATAGATTTCAACTTTATCGCAAAAGCATTAGGTTCAAGGTTGATTGGGAAAATTTGACAGTTTACCCGAAACTGTCAAATTTAGTAGCTTGATGTGCTGACGTCTGTAAATACTTTGTTCGCCCTTAAATACCTATCTAACTAAGCTATAGTTTGTTGCACTATATCAACATGAAACGAAAAGATATCCCATTTGTGTTCCCAGTCGTAAAATAGAAGACAATAAACCAGCGTACGTAATGCGATTGGCAGATAAAAAAGGCGATATTCGGCACAAAGAGGAAGACTACCTGTTTCTATTTAATGCTCTTTGCGTGTTTTGTTTCTAGCGTGTTTTTCAGTTTACCACGTGACTGACTGTATAATAGACAAAGTACAGACGCCAGCAGGTCAAGCTACCCGAAACTGTCAAATTTTCCTAATCAACCTGGAACCTTAATGCTTTAGCGATAAAGTTGAAAATCTTTTAAAGAAATTTGATAGATTGTAGTAGTTTGATGTGCTTTCGTCTGTACAAAGGTACAACGATCTTTTGACGCGTGGCCAAAATGGGAATTAACGCCACCATATTGTTTTTTTCAAAACTATTACTGTGACAAATTCACAAATGATTACCAACAACGCCCCCTTCTCAATGTCATTCAGGCGCCAAAAAGTTCTTGTAGCACTACAACCCTTTCACATTTATTTCACCTCTGACAGCAGCAAGCAAATAGCAACCTTATACAGAAACTAAAAAATAAAGATCATTAAGCTTTTGACAGAAGTCTGTTATTTTTGTTGCAGTTGCTGCAATGGCAGCATCCCAATAGCAACCTTATTGTCACGAAAATAAAGATCACTGTGATTTTGACAGTGATGCAAAATCAGAGGTAAAAGACTGTGCACGGACTGTAGACAGCTTGGAGTCACCTGCAGTGACATAACCACTGTATATAAACAAGAATAAATTGATGTGATCCATTCTTTGGGTGTCATCACGGTTAGTCAGAAGCCCGAAATTCTAAAAATAATAATATAATCATTTATTTATTCAGACTACAATTGCGGTCCATTGTGTTTGTAAGAAACTTACTAGCCTACTAGCCTATGTTAGTACTTAATAACTAAAACAGATCTGGTTCGATCCGCTAACACCCACACAAGCAGACGATCTGCCCGGGCGGCGATCGCGTGCAGAATGATGTAGGGACTGTCACGCACCCTGCGAAGTAACGAGGCTGATTTCTTTCGCCATACTGCGTCAAAACTGTCAGCGCGCGCGTCGGCAAACATCGCCGACGCACTGCAGAAGCGGGGCAGTCGCAAAATCACCCTGAACGCATTGTTACATTGGATACGCAGAGCGTTGTAAGCCCTTTGGGTATATCTGAACCACAGGGCCCCGAGTACAGTCAAAACCAGCCTTGCAAGTGGTATCATGTTACCCAGTAACCGAGTTATGAAGGTCACATTTGCCGGCGTTTCATGGAAAATACTATTCAGCTGCATCTAGTTAGAATCGAAGCCGACCCCAACATACATAGTTGGGACAAGGTTGGGTAGATGATGGTGAAATTTATAAGATCCAAACTTCTTTTTGGGCCCTAATTCACTATGACATCAACCTATTCTCTATGACACCGTACGTGGTTTGCCCGAAAATTACGCGGGGAATTATAATTACGATACAGAATTGGGATTATAAACAACTACATTTGATACGACAAAACGTTCCCTTTCTATTTACTTTATTATTTCACGACACCACCGCCTCACATATATCAGTTGGTAGAGTCCACTCATAAAAGAGGATGTCACTATCACTTACTCGCGTCACGTTGTAACACCTACCGAAGACGACAGGTCACGTTACCTACGACCGATATTTTTCTCGAGAAGTCACGTGACTTACGACCGTTCGTTTTCTCGACAAGTCACGTGACCGACGATCGATCGTTTAACGCTACCGCTTCCGTTTCATTTCCTCTCCGTAATAATATGATATTGGGATAATCAATTTGGGCCCGAATATAATTTGGGTCCCGTTTTTATACATGCTGGGTTTTTTAAATTTATTTTTGATGTATTTGATTTTTTGTGGATATCTCTGAGAAAGGAAAATTTTATTCTATATGTTTTTGTTTGCATTTACCGAAACCAAACGTTCAGGACATTCTTCTTCTTAGCGGTTCGATAGCAATCTAAATGGACTCGGCCCAGGATTCGGCTACTTGTTTGGCGCCATCACCAGCTTCCATCAATTCCTGTAACGTGCAGCTGACAGGACACGCAGGATACGATATTAAGTGTCCCATTGTTTGTGGAACAGCACCACATTTACACTCAAAGGCGGGGTCGTCTATGAATCTCCACCTGAACAGGTTTTCCTTGCTTCGGCCAACCTGGGCCCAAGAATCTGTTTTAATCTGATTCACCTGGATTACTAATGTTTTTCTGTTTTGCAAATGCATTTTTCCCAGGAATGGCTAAAAGTACACCGTGGCGTCGTAGTTTACACACTCGAAATATTTTGCAGAGAAATCGAATCTTTGATGATAATAGAAAAATAAAGAGATTTTCCGAGTTTATGACAAAAAATAAATATAACGCTGACATTGTAAAACGTTATTTTACTGAGCTTATCCATCACCTATCTGAAGTGACATGAATATTAAGCGAGTACTACAGGGTCGTATTCTTAATTCTATTGGGAATGTGAAAACATCATTGTCGTGAAAATGAAAATAATTTTCGCTTCGCACAGGTGATTTACATTGCTGCTACAGGTTAATGGAACGTTTTCTTTTTATTATTTATTTTGGTAACGTACCCGTCTCGAAAATTCCACTTGATTGTTATCTTGAACCTTTGTATCTAATAGATACAGGGAAGGTAAGTTAAGGTGTAAATACATAATTGTTACGGCCGCGAATCATATTTTAATCAACGTACAACTTAGTACTGACCAGCAAATTGCAAAAAACGTAAGAAAATTTGAATTTCGCGGGCCACCTTGGAGCATCCACCTTAATAAAAAAAAATGTTCCCTTTCTACTTGGAGTTTCTTGCCCATTCTTCTCCATAGGAATCTACTATATTTTGGACTGAACAACTAGCTCCACCTGTCTGATTGACCGACTCCTGGACAATTCAAAAATGAAAGTAGCATAATCAGCCAATAATGTTCCCATTACTGAGACACTGGCCTCCTCTTTTCGAGAGGAAGTGGGTTGTAATCTATCACATGGGCCCAGTGCGGGTTGGTACGAGTATATGTCACATGTCTTGGAATTTTTGGTTTTAGGACATGCCGGCTCCCTCACGATGTTTTCCTTCACCGTTGTGAGAGCAGTGGTGATGAAATTATTTATACAAAGTAAAGCACCTGCCTGGGTTCGTACACAAAACCTAAAACTCGTGAGTCGGGGTTGTCGGTTGTTACCACTGGGCCACCATTACTCTCCTGTAATTGGTGTAATTAAATGAAAGTTTGAAATAAATGCATTGAGTTTTAGAACTGTTTACGGTGACGACTTTATTCGTGCAAACTTGCTCAGCACTTTCACGGTTTTTTATAAACCAGTTCCTTGCACCCACTTGAAGTATTTCTCCCTATCAGTCCAGCCCTGTACTTGATCGAGGAAGTACTTCGATGTTAATTCCTACATCGTCACGACATTTGATGTTTATCTAATCGTGAACGTGCCGAGAGCTCGCCCGGTGAGGGGTGAGCTGTGAGCGGTGCCGGAGCCTTTGTAATTAGGATTATTACGTGTTAAGTATTCATATAATATCCTTGTTAAGGCATAACAAAGGCAACAGCGATATTACGAAGAAGGGGATTAATAAAGAATCTTTTCAGAAAAAGTGTTTTGTTTTGGTCCTGTAAAAATCGGTAATATAATTGGTTGTAGAGATCACATAGGCTGTCGCTCCATACAAAATACTGGTATTCAGCTGCTTCCTAATAGGCTGGAAGTCGACTCCAACATAGTTAGGAAAAGGCAAAGCAGAATGATAATCGGTTCACACGGAATAGACCATCCCGTCCCATAGCAGACGCAAACGATTATTGAGTGGGCTCATTTTCTAACAACAAGGGTCATCTTGCAAATAGACTTACAGACAAATCTTCAAAACTTTAACCAAGAGTCATACCAAAAGAATATAATTATTATTCCTGTCCAAATGTCTTCACAAATCTCTTCATAAAAAATAACAGTTAATTAAAACTTTACTCTTTAACAAGAGTCCGAGTGACATCAAGGGTGTTTTCGAAAAATTTCGACCGAACGACTATTTGTCTTACAACCGATTGCGACCGGTGTAATAACGTCACCGAGTAAGTGTCGTGTCCAAATAAAATACGTTTATTACGGCCATGAATTCTCACCGTTTAGGATCTTTAGACTTGCTGGAACTTATGTGGTTTTCGTTGGCAACCTTTGCAGTCAGAAAACAACGTACCTAAATACGTCGTTGTTTTCAATTGGAAACTATTAACATAAAAAAAGCCCTGCGGTCTTAACAGCTTAGGTTTTTTAGACCGAGGAAAAAAAATTAATACATTCCCTTTTTTTTTTATAACAACAGAAGAAAAAATCAGTTACAATACTGGGTCTTTGGCTCTTGTATTTTATTTCTGTAATTGTTTTCCTTAAGGCAAAACAAATACTCAAAAATAATGATAATTCCAATTCCATGTTTGAGAGAGGTCACCTTAAAGGTCGCTTGTGTCCTTAAGGCGTTATTAAGAAACTTGTCGACACAAAGTTGTAGACGTTTGAACCTTCGCAGTCCTGCTACATTGTCCGAGTTTTATACTAAGGCGTCTGTCCCACTGTCGGCGATTAACGAGAAGCGAGTAGAGCTAGCAACGAAGAAGGGTCGAGTAACGAACAGAGAGTGCGCGACGGCGACGAGCGATTACTCGCTGATATGCGCATGCAACAAGCGCGAGTCTCTCAGCGAGTGTTCTGCCCGCCAAGCGAGCGTCGCTGAGTGAGTACTCTCTATGACAGCTCTTGTTGCTGCGACAAATGATGGAAACTGTCGTTTCCCCCAACTTGTTCTTTTTTATGTTTCTGTTCTTTCTCTGCGTCATGTTTACCACAATTTTTTTTTTTTTAATTTCTGCTCTTTGTTTTCTTTTTTCTTCTTTTTTTTTGTTTTCACGTCGGCGCCCGGTGGTGGGACAGGTGCATTTTAAGCCCTTGTGACATAGACATAACGTCCCCATTGCTGGGACACAGGCCTCCTCTCCGTGAGAGGGAGTAGGCCGCAATCTACCACACGGACCCAGTACGTGATGAATGTCATATGTCTTCGATTTTTTTGTACTAGGACATACCGCATTGCTTTCGAAGCTTTCAATGAAAGTAAATATGTAGTGGCGATGATTGGCACATCTTCCAAATAAAAAAACCATAATTAGAAAACAGCTCCATGTGAAGAGGGCCTTCCTCATCTACCAGACCTTTCCCAATATGTCGGGGTCGGCTTCCATTCTAACCGGATGCAGCTGAATACCAGTATTTTACATGCAGCGACTGCCTATCTGAACTCCACAACCTAGTGACTAGTTAATACGATACCCCTTGGTAAGACTGGTTGTTAGACCTCTGGGCTTCTGAGTACCCGTAACGACTGTCAAAGATACACGAATGACAGCCGGGACCAACAGCTTAACGTGCTTTCCGAGGCACGGAGGGCTCTTGGTATGTAAAGATGGTTATCCACGGACCAATCGCGCGTCAAGAGTAGCTTAACCTGATCGATCGAACCATGAGGCTGTTATTACTTAGCCTTATACTATACTAATTAGTTAAAGTTGGCTGCCTACTGTGACAGTTATTCTTAGTCTTGTTGCCTTCTAATGAAAATGGACTAATGAAATCTCTGTAATTAATCGGCCTTTCCAAATACTTAAGTACGAGTATTTTTCGCTAAATTAGTTGTTTGTTAACGAATTTTATCCTAAATAGGATCGGAACAGTCAATGTACTATTTCATCGGAACTTGTGTTGTTAACAAAAGTTGAAGATTGTGGAGCGTGATTTCTTATGTGCTTCGTAAGTTAACGTTGATTTACGGTAAAGGAAAACATCGTGAGGAAACCTGCACATAAGGAACTGCGAACTTGCAGTGAGCAAGCATGTTTTTCAAGGCTCGTTCCTTCTTGTATTGGAAAAAGTCGGGTAACCGACTTTTAAAAGCATATATTATTCAGGGTAGCAGGGACATTGACGCGCAAACTGTGTAACCATGGATTCAGCACATGAGTTTAGAGCCCAGAGCATCGAAATTTTTCGTCGGTTATCAAAAAAAACACCTTCTGTTTCATAGACAAGTGCAATACCTACACGGTCAAAATGTATGGAACAGAATTTTTTTATTTTTAATAACCGACGATAAATTTGATGCTATGGGGTCTAAACTCATGTGCTGAATCCATGGTTACAGTTTGCGCGTCGATGTCCTTGCCACCCTGTATAGTCCTCTTCATCGTATCCGGCGACAGCGACCCAGACTGATTTTCTTTTCTTTCGTGAGCTCTCTGATGATTCGCAAAACTGAGCTGATCAGCATCATTGTATATGTAGGTATATGAAAGCTAAAAGCATACGTTGGTATTTGCCTTGATATGCTAAATTACAGGCTAATATTAATATGATTAAATTCAAATTCAAAATATGGGCACTTATAAAGCGTCACAAGAACAAGAAACTGCACAATTACTCTTTTAAAATTAATTCGGTTTTTACAATGTTTCATAGTGTTAAAGTGATTAATAATAATTCTCGAAAATGGAAATATCACATTGTACTGGGATCGATCCATCATCACTGACAAGACTATTGTTGCCAATAAGTGGTGGTGGATCGATCAGAGCGGCGCGCAATGATTGTTGACATAACCATCCCGCATGATGAGAACCTCGTGAAAGCCGAGAAAGATAAACAAATCAAGTATCTTGACTTGGTTCGCGAGGTTATCAACATGTGGCATGTGGACTCAGCAATTATTATGCCGATAGCTCCTGCTAAAACAGGTAAGGATAATAATAATAAAAATGCAGTAATTCCTACAGCTCAGATAAATAAGGGTATTTGATCAAAAGATAAATAATTTAATCGTATATTAATAATTGTAGTAATAAAATTAATAGTTCCTAAAATAGAAGAAATACCAGCTAAATGAAGAGCAAAATAGCTAAATCTACAGAACCTCCTCCATGGGCCAGCCAATGGGTTAATAGCCAAGAGCCTCGACCAACACCTGAGGAGGCTCTCGTTGGGCAGCTGGATCAAGGGCTTGATTCAGAAAGCGGTACTTCTGGACACGGCTCGCATTGTCAGGAAGTTCCTCTCTTTGGAGCACTGATCGCCGGTAGCTTGGACCCTGTTCCTGATACACGTGGGCTACTATTTTTTAATGTTCTTTTTTTAATCTTTTTGTTTATAAAAATATTTAAAAATGTAATTTGTAAGTACTTAAGTGAAATAAAGGAGATAATAATCTTTATTCATCCAGACTACAATGGTCTATAGAGTTAGTAACAAAAATAGCTTAGCTTAGCTTAGCTTATGTTAGTACTTAATAACTAAAATAGAACGGGTCCGGTTTGTAATCGCCCACAATAGCGGGCTATCTGTCCGGACGGCTATTGATTGCAGAATAGTGTTGGGACTGCCACGCAGCCTGCGGAGTAGCGAGGCAGTTTTCTTACGCCACAGTGCATCAAATCCGTCAGTGCGTGCATCTGCAAACATTGCCGAGGCACTACAGAAGCGCAGCAATCGCAACAATACCCTTAATGCTTTATTGTATTGGATACGCAGAGCATCGTAAGTCTTTTGGGTATATGTGAACCTCAGAGCTCCCGAATACAGTGCTGTACAGTATGCCTTAAATAGGTATGGGAGCCTGGTCAAAACGTAGGTACGTTCCCACTGCTGGGGCACAGGCCTCCTCTCTTCGAGAGAAATTAGGTTGTATAATCTACAACGCGGGCTCAGCGCGGGTTCGTAGATGTCACATGTCTTCGAAGTTTTGGTTCTAAGACATGCCGGTTTCCTCATGATGTTTTCCTTCACCGTTTTGAGTGCAGTGGTGATCAAATTGTTTACACGAAGTAAAGCGCATACTAAATAACCAAATAAATCCTTAAAGCAATGCAACCGAAACAAATAGATTATCTGAAACTATGTAATATCCCGTTTAAAAACCGCAAACTATCGGTATTTATGAAGGTTTTAAGCGGCCTGGTTTGCCCTGCTGAACCGTAATTTTGAATAAACACACAAGCATAATAATAAATTAAGGTTTGAGGTCACGTTAGATATAATGTTGAACATTACGATTTTCAATGTAGCTTTATTTAGTATTCTTATGTTGGTACGAGTAATAAATAGGTTGGACAAAATGTTTGTTGATTTAATATTGAATTTGCGATCTGCTGTCTCAATTTTGGCATATTTTTTTTAGCGTTAATATTTATTCGGGTACCGAGTAAGTTAATATTTACATATTATAATATAATCTAACAGTCTTAAAATAATAATAATAATACGTACATGTGTTATAAAAAAGAGGAGTAAGAATCGTAGGGCATCAAAAATTCGTACGCATCGCTTTTAACAGGACGCCTGACAACGTGGCAATACTGCCAGCAGCATTGCCACGTTGTCATGGTAATGCTGATTTGGCCAAAAATAGGCCAGCTCTCTGGTCACTTGAAGAGTCAACCAACCCCAAACGGCTCGAACATTGCTCAATTTTGGTAAAACTCAACTTTGAGCGAGATGATGTAAGCTATTACACTAGGGGTGCCAGGGTAGAAAACCTCCACGTGTGCCTGGGGACTGGAGTTCCCTTCTGGATACGTGGGGGGGGAAGACCAGTTTTCGGGCCGGTGCATCCTGGGGTGCGGGCAGCTATTTCTCATTTTTTCCCAATGAGATCTCGCTGCCCGCATGCTAATGTTCTGCCAAGAGGAACGCTCCACACAAGCCGCTATGAGGAGCAGAGCGGCAACTGTGTGGAGTAAGAGCGGGCCTGGTGTGCACTTACCCTGCCGCTGGGCAGGCAGGAGGGGATAACCCCCCCCTCCTGCCACCGTTAATATCGTAGCCCCGAAGATTGTCAAGGTCATGTCTCTGACTTTTGACGGGGGTCGAGGGTCTTGGCTTAACCGCCCGGACCGCGAGGAAGATTAACCTCTATAAAAAATTCCCCAAACCTCCAAGCGGCGGCGCACCGTGAGGGAGGTAGTAAGCTTGGCTAATGGGTAGCTTAATTTAGTCACTAGTGCGAACCACGGATTTTTGAGCAGGTACCTAAAGTTTTATACTCGTGGGAACAATTATGGAAAAATACTTAAAACTAAAAACAACAAAAGACGAAGGGAGGAGTGATGCGGTGTCGGAGTCCGATGCTGCATCTGGAGGAGCGAGCACGGGAGGCTCAGTGAGCCCTCGCCGTGACCAGAAGACGGCCGCTGCTAAAAGAAAGGCCCATAGCAAGCGGCCAAGGTCAGTGGACGGCCAGGGGTCGTCCTCTGACGGGGAGCTGGCTTCGGCCAGAAAAATCCCCACCAGCAGGCGGGGAGGAGCCCGAGAGCGAGGCGCAGGGAGGGGGCTCACTGCTCGGGAGGCCGCAGAAAAAGCGGAGGAGCCCGCAAAGGAGGGGGGTTCTGGTCGCGTGTCCGCATCAGAGACCTCAAGCGACGAGGCGGCTGAGGTAGGCGGCCCTGATGCGGACCGCAAAGAGAGGTTTGCGGCGGTCGTGGAGGCCGCGATCCGGGACGTGGCCCTGAAGAAGTTACAGACTTCTAAAAACAGGGCCATAGTCTCGGCCAAGGCCTCCATCATGGCGGCGGCGGAAGCCATTCACATCGGGCCCCCGCCGGACGTAACGTCCGATATGCGGGCGGAGGTGGCCCGCTTGACGGCTGCCATGGAGCTCCTCCGAAAGAAAAACGAGGAGCTCCGAGCGGACCTGGCCGGGATGCGAGCGGCCGCCAGAGCGCAGACAATCCCACCACCCAGCCAGCCCGTGCCGGTGGAGAACCAGGTCCTGAACCTGGTTCGGCAGGAGCTGGCGATCTTCCAGGCGCGGTTCGCCGTCCTGGAGGGTATTGTTCTGCGCCCTCCCTTGGCGGGTAGGACGGCCCCAGGGCCTAAGGCAGCCTCGTACGCGGCCGCTGCCGCCCCTAAACCCGGGCCGTCTAGCCGGGCCCAGGCGCCGGCCAAACCGGCGTCGGCTAGAGGAGCCCCGGCGCCGGCGCAGGTGGTCGGGGAGAAAAAGAAGGCGGCCAAGGCGGCCAGAAAAAAGGCGCAGAGGAGGCGCCGCAAGGAGCGAGCCGTTGCGGCTAGGCTTCGCTCCCCCAAGACCGCGGCTGTAGTCATCACACTACAGCCGGACGCGGTCAAGAGGGGGGTGACCTACGGCAACGTGCTCGCCAAAGCGAGAGCGACAGTGGATCTCCAGGAGCTGGGGATCACCGGAGACCTCCGGCATAGGGTGACCGCCACTGGTGCCCGCATGCTGGAGGTCCCCGGTGCGACGAGTGGCCCCACCGCAGACGCCCTGGCTGAAAAGCTAAGGGCGTCCCTCAATGCGGACGAGGCTCGAGTCTCCAGGCCCGTCAAGTGCGCGGATATCCGCATTGTGGGCCTGGATGACTCGGTGACGGGGGCAGAGGTGGTAGCCGCCGTCGTCAGGACGGGCGGGTGTCTGGCCGACCAGGTGAAGGCGGGCACCCTACGTCCTGACTTCACGGGTATGCGAACCATAACGGTAAGCTGTCCCGTGACGGCGGCGAGGAAAATTGTGGAGGGTGGAAGGCTCCTGGTGGGCTGGGTGTCAGCGCAGGTCAAGCTGCTGGAGCCCAGACCTCTAAGGTGCTATCGATGCCTCGTGGGGCACCACGTGGGCGTCCAGTGCACCTTAGAGGACCGCAGCACTCTGTGCTTCCGCTGCGGCAAGCCCGGACATATGGCCGGCTCGTGCAACGCCGCGCCGCACTGCGTCGCATGTGCGGCTGCTGGCAAGCCGGCCGATCACCGGGCGGGGAGCAAGTCCTGCGCTCCACCCGCCGAAGCCAGGAGGAAGGGCAGGCCCTCCGCCGTCGTCGCCACCACCACCGTCGCCGCCACTGTCGCCGCCACCGCCACCGCCGCCGCCGCCGCCGCCGCCGCCACCACCGCCGCCGCCGCCGCCGCCGCCGCCGCCGCCACCACTGCCGATAGGGCCCGGGAGGGGGCTGAAATGGAGGAGTAATAACTCCTCCACTACGCCTTCTCCAGGCGAACATCAACCACTGCGCCTGCGCTCAGGACCTGTTGCTCCAGAGCATGGCGCAGTGGTCGATTAACATCGCCGTGGTCGCTGAGCCGTACTTTGTCCCGCCCAGGGATGACTGGGTGGAGGACCTGAACGGCTCAGTGGCCATAATTTCGTCGGCCGCCGCCGGTACCCCGTCCCTCGAAGGTGTCACGAGGGGACAGGGGTGCGTAGCAGCACGGTTCGGAGAGATTGTAGTAGTGGGAGTATACTTCTCTCCGAGCCGAACTCTCGCCGAGTTCCAGAACTCTTTAACAGAGTTGAGTGTCGTCGTCGCCAGAAACCACGCCTTCTCCGTGCTAGTGCTCGGGGACTTCAACGCCAAGAATTTGGCCTGGGAATTTCCCGTTGCACGGATGTGCGGGGCAGGATGGTGGAGGACTGGGCTCTGGAAACAGGCCTGGTCGTCCTAAATCGGGGTTCTGTTCCTACGTGTGTGCGGATGCGGGGCGAGTCGGTGGTGGACATCTCGTTCGCCAGCCCCGCTCTGTCACAGCGTGTCATTGACTGGCGCGTCATGGAGGAGGTGGAGACCTACTCCGATCATCGGTATATCCGGTTTGAGGTCTCCACCCAGACCTCTAGTGCGCTGGTCCAACAGGCCCCGAGTGGTCCGCGGTGGGCGCTGAAGCAGCTGGACCGGGAGCTTCTCCTGGAAGCCTCGATCGTGCAGGCCTGGGTGTTTTCACCGGACAGGCCTGCTGATATTGACGATGAGGTGGAGTGGTTCCGGGAGGCCATGTCCGAGATCTGTGACGTGGCAATGCCCCGAGTCCGGCCAGGATGCGCCCGACGTCAGGTGTACTGGTGGTCGCAGGAGGTTGGGGCGCTACGCAAGGCGTGCGTCGACGCGCGACACCGGTACACCAGGCACCGCAGGCTCCGCATCTGCCCTCCGGATGCGGAAGCCACGGAGGTGGAGCTATACGAGGGGTACAGAGCGCAACAGGCTGTTCAGCGGGCCAAGGATATGGCCCGCGAGGAGATGCTCGAGACTCTGAACAGAGATCCATGGGGGGCGCCCCTACAGAATGGTGCGGAATAAACTCCGCACATGGGCCCCCCCGCTGACGCAGAGTCTCCGCCCACAGCTGGTGGAGGAGGTGGTGAGCGCTCTGTTCCCTTCACGGGGGGAGCATACTCCCCCGCCTATGGCTCTGCCACTTGCGGTGCCCGAAGCGGACCACGCGGACGACGACGACGACACCCCTGTAGTGACCGGGGTAGATCTGAGAGCGGCGGTAGGCAGGCTGAAGGCCAAAAATACCGCCCCGGGACCCGACGGCTTGCCGGGTAAAGCCTGGGTCCTGGCCTCGAGGGCTCTCGGGCCTCGACTGGAGGCGCTCTTAAGCGCATGCATGGAGAGAGGCCAGTTTCCACTCCGTTGGAAGACGGGGAAGCTGGTCCTCATTCAGAAGCCAGGGCGCCCTGCGGACTCTCCGTCCGCATACCGGCCCATAGTGCTGCTCGACGAGGTCGGCAAGCTCTTTGAGAGAGTGATTGCGGGCCGCCTCGTCGGGCACCTGGTGAGGACGGGGCCGGATCTTGCGGAGTGCCAGTTTGGCTTCCGCAAGGGGCGCTCGACGGTGGACGCCATCATGCGCGTGAGAGCCCTCACGACGGGGGACGCGGTGTCCCGGGGTGGGGTGGTCGTGGCGGTGTCACTCGACATCGCCAACGCGTTCAACACCCTGCCCTAGAGCTGCATTGGGGAGGCACTCCGGTATCACCGGGTGCCGACTTACCTCCGTCGAATAGTCGGGGCGTATTTGATGGACAGAGCCGTCATCTACCCCGGTCGCGACGGGAACTGGAACCGGCGAGAGATGTCGTGCAGTGTCCCACAGGGATCGGTTCTGGGGCCGCTCCTGTGGGACATCGGTTACGACTGGGTGCTGCGGGCCGACCTCCCTGATGGCGTCAGCGTAGTTTGCTACGCTGACGACACGCTGGTCCTGGCGCAGGGGAGGTCGCATCAGGCGGCGGCCGACGCGATGACACGCGGGGTTGCGATAGTCGTGGAAAGGATCCGGCAGTTGGGTCTCGAGGTGGCATTGCACAAGTCCGAGGCCATGTCCTTTCATGGGCCTCGGTACGGGCCACCTTCGGGATCCCAACTGATGGTAGGAGGGGTTCACATCGGCGTCGAGAATACGATGAGATACCTGGGTCTCGTCCTCGACAGCCGGTGGAACTTCGTCGAGCATTTCCGACGTTTGGCCCCCAAACTGGAACGGACCAGGGCCGCCCTAAAGCGGCTCCTGCCCAACCTGAGGGGGCCAAACGCCTCCTGCCGGAGGCTTTACGCAGGGGTCGTGCGTTCACTGCGGCTTCGAGCCGCACACTATCTGAACGCGCCCCAAAAGGTGGTTGCCGTAAGGCTTATAAGGGGGTACCGCACGATCTCGGGCGAGGCAGCAAGCCTCCTTGCCGGACTGCCACCATGGGATCTGGAGGCGATAGTCCTCGCGCGCCTGTATGACTGGCGCGCGGAGGCACTACGTCGGGGGGAAACTCTGCACCCGCGGCAAATCGCTGCGGAGCGGACGGACCTCCGGCGCGGTCTCATGGTGGAATGGAAGGCGCGACTATCGCAACCCAGCGCAGGGCACGCCACGATAGCGGCGATAAGACCCCTCTTTGAGGAGTGGCTAGAGAGGTGTCACGGCGCTCTCACCTACCGCCTGACGCAGGTCCTCTCCGGACACGGATGTTTCGGGAGGTTCCTGCACATCATCAGGCGGGAGGAGACGCCCGGGTGTCACCACAGCGAGGATCGCCCAGAGGACACGGTGGAGCATACGGTGGAGGTCTGCCCCGCTTGGGCAGAGCACCGCCGTGTCCTCGTAGAGGCGATCGGCAGCAGCGGCGACCTCTCGCGTCCGGCCCTGGTGCAAGCCATGGTCCGGGGCGAGAGGGAGTGGGAGGCGGTCACCTCCTTCTGCGAAGCAGTCATGCTAGCGAAGGAGGTGGCGGGATGGGCGAGGGAGAGATCCTCACGCCTCAGCCGCCGAGGGAGACGCTCCGGGCGTCGGGAGCCGCGTGACGACTCCCGGCCACCGTAGGCGCGGGCCTGCGGGCGGAGAGCAATGGGTAGCTCTCCGTCCGATCAGGACCAGGCCCGTGCCGGACGGCGTGTATGTGTTCCACGCGCGCCTCAAAGAGATGTCAGCGTAGTTGACGGGGCCCGACAGGGCCGAAGCCTGCCGGGGTAGCGGGATCGTCCGAAAGGGTTACCGCTGCCCTGGTACATAAAGGGCTAAGGAAGGAACACGGGTGGGTTTTAGTCAGTAAGAGTCTGACACTCCCTTCTGCTCCACCCAGAGCGGGAGGAGTCATTTGATGATTTCCCATCCACAAAAAAAAAAAAAAAAAGCTATTACACTATCTACTATAGGCCTTATGAGACATGGAGACAATTCAACTTGGTCCAGCTGACAGCTAGCCCCTTCGTATTATACACGTCGAGGTGGTAGTAACCACTTTCCATCTGTATGGCTGTTTGACCTCATATTTGTGTTTCCTGTGTAACGCGTTTATAAGTTGTGTTGTTTGGACTAACTGCGAAATAATGCAGATTGGGGAACTGTTGCAGTATTTAGAAGAAGAGTGAAAGAACACTATCTTTTCACTTTGTCATAGTTGCATTTGTATTTATTATTTTAAAATATATTTTAAGGGCTCATTTTTTCAACGCCTGATAATTTTGCCGAGGAATAATTTTGAATTTTTGACAGCTGTTATTCCACAGAAAAACTGACGTCAATTTTATTCGACGAATAAAAATTATGTGTCGATTGAAAATTCAGCCCTTACTGATATTCATTTTAAAAGTATGCATGTAAGTATATTCTCATATTGTAAGTTTTA
Source organism: Apamea epomidion (assembly GCA_947507525.1). NCBI lineage: Eukaryota > Metazoa > Arthropoda > Insecta > Lepidoptera > Noctuidae > Apamea > Apamea epomidion. Next base: position 20,640,071 of record OX382225.1, on the reverse strand, counting down.
TTCAAATTAGTGAATTGTGTCCCATCGCAGGTATTCGGAAAGTGATTTCTTTTGAAATAAGCATCACCTTTGTACGTATTTTTTTGTTTATTTCTTCTTGTCTGTTTATGTGTGAACATAAATGTTTAAATTAAATAAATAAGATTGAGGGCTAAACGTGTTCCGCCGGGGCTGCGGGTTGTTCGAAAGAGATACCGTGGCCTCTGGCACAGGCAACTGAAGGAACACGGGTGGGTTTTAGTCAGTAAAAGTCTGACACTCCCTCCTGCTCCGCCCAGAGCGGGAGGGGTCATTTGATGATATGATTTACCACCCAAAAAAAAAAAAAGGGCTAAACGTGTTTTCAAATACTAGGAATGATAGGTAATGTCCAACTGCATTTTTAAAAATCTCAATAAAACAGAGCTTTGCTGTTGTTTATGAATTGTGTTTATTTGTCTTGTGGAGAACGTTCTCCGATTGTTGTCAGAAGCATTGTGGATATGTACTGTACCTTACTAAGCACAAGTATATACCTACAGCATAAAGGACCAGACAACAATGCCAATGACGTCACTGATTTTGTGAGGTGAAAACACTCGTAGTCGATGGTAGGTCGGGTCTCTTCATACCCTTACAGTGAAGTACGTAACAATTGATGCTAGAAATAGGTCGGCCTGTAATCAAAGACGGGGACAATAGGCCGGGGTAACGACAGAATGATGGAGCGAGGAGAACGGTGGTATTGTAGTTGTGTCTCTTCCTTGATTAATTTCTTCCAGCTTATAGTTACATAGGATGGAAGTACTTGGTGTTTGAAATGAACTGGGGGCCTAAAAAGGTCACTTTAAGCAATACCTCTAAAAGCTATTCATTTCCTGAATTCCCAGCAGATCATTAGCAATTCCTCTAATTTTCATAAAATTTCATTTCATATTTGGTGTTTGTCGCATGAAAAAAATAAAAACCGTAATTTTATCGGTAAATTTTTCATTACTTTTTTTATTAATCAAATTGGTTCTTTATTTTTATTTTTACAGTTTAAATGTTATTTCATTGTTATATGAATTGCACACATTGTACGATTTTTAATATGATTCATATTGTTATCATATTATGATTCTGCCAAAGTGGTCTTTTTAGGCCCCCAGTTCTTATTAGTAGGAGTCCGTGGCAGATCTTTCATTGTAGAGGGCTATAGGCAGTAGATTAGAAAAATAATTACTTCTGCCCATTCTTTTGACATCATTAACGCTATGTGTATCAATCAACTCAGCCTATCGCAGTTTACTGCTGGACATTAGCCTCTCCCAGGCTGCACCACAACATCCTGTCCTCCGCCTTCCGCATCCAGTTTGTCTATCTATACTTATGCGATATTCAAATCACAACAGACTGTAATTCTTTGACGTTGTAAGACAACGCTAGGAGCATGGCGAATTGGCGTAGTCTGACAATTATTTCCCTGACTATAATTTAGTGAATATTCGATGTCCATTCTTACCTAAGGAGCAGTGGATGTATTTGAGAGTCTCAAACCATTCAGACAGCTATACTAGTATTAACAGTTATAGAATACTCTAACTGCCCCGTTAGTCTAGTAGTTGCAAACGCTACTGCTCAGCATGAGGTCCTGGGTTCGGACCCCGGGTCGGGCAAAGTATGATTGAGTTTTTCCATCTGTAATTTCACAGTATCAGGTCGGAGTCTGGATTTGTGTCCGGTTGATGAGAATAGGCCCGTCCCCTATTACATGGGACATAAACATAACTGACGAAATGTGAGTGTACTGCCCTTCCCTTCGGGGAATTCAGGCGTGATGTTATGTAGAATACTAGAACTGTCTCGTTAGTCTGAAGGATACACTACAAAAGGCTATTTTCCTAAAAAAATCTAATTAGTCCGTCAGTTAGATTATCAAAAAATATTGTAACCATATTTTTTCTTTTGTCAATTATATAAAAAATTATGAAGATATCGCCCGTTAAAGTTCCGCGTGACGTCACTTGCCTGCGACATTTCTGCAAGCAAGTGACGTCACGACCCCCACTCCCAAATATTGACGCGCTTTATCTTTGTCATTTTTTGTTTGATTGACAAAAAAAAAAATACGCAAACAAATATTTTTCGATAATCTAACTGACGGACTAAATACAATTATTATTTTTCTACCCAGGCAACTACCCTATTCATGACAACTACGTCCATTGTACAGCGTTGTATTCATAAACCACCAGTGAATGTGTTCGTTCTAATTTCGAACGAGAAACAATATGGCTTCATTTGAACGTAGTCACGTGTCGCTTTGTATACTGTTTGTGAGCTTTATCTATTAGATAGTAATATTGTATTACGAACACGTATTTTTAGGCAATTTTCATCTAGCAATACTCACCACACGCGCACACACATTCCAACACTCACCGCCCCGTACATGATCCATATCTACAACACCATACATACCTACACACCAACTCCATACATACCTACACACCAACTCACTTAGTTTTTAGCTTAGTTTACTTTATTTTATTTTTACTTGTTTTTCTTTAATCTACATAAGGCTGTACTCGTTAGTTTAATTTCTTAGATTAATAACATACCTACTGAGAGGTTTGGCGCTGTTGCCGAGATACAGGTGTCACCTAGTTCGGCTGCAGATGCTACTGTTTTGTATTGTATTTATAATAGCTTCCTATGCAGTTTTTAAGTTGTTTTTGTACAATCCTTTTTTGGTAAATAAACATTATTATTATTATTACATTATTATCTAGCAATACTGTCTAGTTAGACTTTTTAGGTTGGTCATTGATTGTGTGTAAAGATAAAGATATTTTATTTTTTTAAATTTGTACAGTACATGGTGATAGAGAAATAGGTTCAACCATATTTCACCAGTAGGCATGCAAAAGTTACAAAAATTTGACGACACGGTTGTCGCCGTGGTTAAGCGATTGACTGCTGCGCTGCGTGTCGCGGTTTGGAGTCCCGCACGGAACAAATATTTGTATGATCTACAAGTAGTTGTTCCGGGTCTGGCTGTCTCTGTATGTGAGTTTAAATGTTTGTAAACGCACCCACGATACAGGAGTAATTCCTAGAGTGGGGCAACGTTTTTTTTTAAAAAAAGAAGAAAGAGTAGATTGTAATAGTTTTTAAAAAAAACTTTAGTTTTTGTTTGAACTGTTGTTACAAGAAGCTGGTTTAGCTACAACCTACCTCAACATTCTAGATAAAGGTTTCTACGAGGAATTTTTCGTCTCGGAAAATCTATACATACCAATTATAAATTAAAGTCACTTTCCGTGTCTATCTGTGTGACCGCGTTATTCTTTTAAAATAACGGGTCTTAACGTTGTTTTCACCATCGTTTAAAGACTATTCCGGAAGGTTTTTGAGTACAATACATTAATATTAAATTCCATTACATTTTTCCGAGAAAACTTAGAAACCAGAACTAAAACTTGTCAAAAAAAAGTCAAATCATTTATTTCAATTAGACAATTTAAAAGCACTTTTGAATGTCAAAATTCACAAGAAAATAGAATTCATTCTTGTTGCCCTGTTGAAGATAGCATTCAGAAAACTACAATTCACTGGCTTCAGATAAAAAAGCTTTCGATTCATTTTGAATCTTAAGACAAATTAATAAAGTTTGCATTTATGTATTTCAGCAAGATTTCTTATAAATCTCCAGTGCACTTTTCCTCCAACGATATAGTGCGCCCTCAAAAATGTTCGCACCTCATAATATTTTGGAATAAAAAATGTTCAAACATCTCCGCGAATGTTTAGGGTTGTTTCAAAATAATACCATTAACTTTTAAGATAAACTGTTCAGGGTGATGCTGTAGAAATTTGAAGTCTTATTCCACAGGCTATAAGGTTAAGATTCGTTTGAGGTTTATTTTTAAAACAGGGCTATAAGGCTGTTTCTCACAATACACGGTAGGGGTGGACCAAAATTGCCTTCGAAAGTGATTTATAATTTAACAAACCGACAAGGGTTGAGCGTTAAATACTTCATAGATGGACCTTATCACGTCGGAGAAAGGTTCAATTTTGAATGTTTTTTAACAAGTAACTTTTCTCAAAGTTTGCTTTGATTAACTGGCCACAAATAAACAGGGAAAAATATTGTTTTGATTATGTTAGAACTCAATATAACTTAGTGGAAAACGTGTGAGGAAAAGGTCTTTGGATGACGATATTTATCTAATAAACAATTGAATTTGATTTTTCCGGTAATTCCAGTATTAATATACTATACCAGTATTGCTTGAGTTGATGTTTGTTAACACAGGGCCCACATTAGGCTACAACATAATAAACAAATTTTTCAATTTACAATATGAACATTGGCAACACCGTCTTCTCTTCGAGTCGATGGTACTTTGATAGAATATGTGTTATTATACAGACTGGCAGGGACGTCGATGCGCAAACTGTAACCATAAATTCAGCACATGATTCTAGCGTAGACATATTTCGTCAGGTATAAAAAAAAAATCAGTTGTTGCATAGAAAAGTGCAATACCTACGCAGTTAAAATATATGGAACTTTTTTTTTTTTTAATAACCTTCGAAAAATGTAAACGCAGGGCGGTCCAGTATCATGTACTGAATCCATGGTAACAGGTTGCACGTCGATGCCCCTGCCACCCTGTATTGTTTAAGCTCAGTAGGTAACCACATTGATCGCAATCATATCATCATATTTAGATGTCGACACCCATCTCGTCTGCGGAGGTTTGCTACTTAATTTAATTTAACTCTGTAAAGAATAGAATAGAATACTCTTTATTGTACACCATACAAATTACAGAACATAAATATATAAAATTTTACAACGGCTGACACAATGGGCGATCTTATCCCTAAGAGCGATCTTTTAAAGACAACCTTTGGATGGATTAAAATTAGGGAGAGACAAATATAGTACGTAGTCTGTGGTATACCAACAAACTCTATGCTATATATTTTATGAGATTTTGTCCTGATTTGCAATCAAAATCAAATGAAAATCAAAAGTCATTTATTCAAATTAGGCTGAGAATATATATTTTCATTACTTTTCGAACGTCAAAATTACAAAAGACAGCCTCCCAAAACGCCCGCCCTTCACTCAATCTTCTTGTTCATATTTTTCCTTCGCAACCCTACGTTGAACGAAAGGATTGAGAAAAACATCGGTGAATTGTTACCGATATTTATTTCTCAATCATTTCATATTGATACTTCTCAACTAGTAAAAATACAGATGTATTTCTTGAAAAGCCAGCTAGCTCACAGTGAAGTGGGTTGCTTGTGAAATAATACTTAGTGAAACTCAAAAACTCAAAGAATTTCTTTAAAAAAAATTAAGTAATTCCGGGCACTTTTTACTGTCAAGGGCTCGGTCAGTCAGAAAGATCAAATTCGTTGCCCACTCCAAAGCGCGTAATGTACCTATGGAACGGTCAGGAAACTCCATGGACACTCTTTTGAAACATAGTTGAACTAACTTCTGCCCGTGAGTTCATCCGCATACAATTTCTTATGCCCCCGCGTCACCTGCTATTAGCTCGTTTTCGTTCAGACTTTTTTTTTCTTTTTGCTCGGCTCCTTAAGGTCCTAACGTGATGTTAAATAGCCTTTAAAAATATTTTTCCTTTTGATAGCCCGAATTGGGCTATCGTAGGTAAAAATATTGTTTTCAAATACGACTGGCAGTTCCAGAGATTAGCGTGTCCAAACCAACAAAAAAACGAAGTCTTCAGCTTTATTATTAGTATATAGTTTAGTATAGATTACAGTTGAGTAATGTAAGATTTGATATCTTCACGCCACTAGCCCAGTTTCATCAGCATTTATTTAACAGCTGTATTTAAATGTATATAACGAACGTCTTGCACAACAATAGTTATAAAATGCAGGTGCATTTTTAACATCTGGCGACCATGTGTGTGCTGAGCACATTTCCTAATATTTCGTAAACGTTTATAGAGTAAGTATGTTGTTAAGGCACGGTAAGAAGCCAATTTTTCGGTAATCGATAATAGCGCATTGTGGTAGCAAATAAGGTTCAAAATAGCGATGCGTTTGATGTTAGTTGAATTGAATGACCACCAAAATATGAATAATTTTGCAGTATTATTTCAAATCAAATCATTTATGGGTTTGCAAACATGGGTATTTAGTATAAAGATGTTTTGTTATAAGTGTTCTCCATTTCACGGCTCAGTGGAATAATTTTTAGATATTTCTTTAGTTGATTTTATTCCCTGTATTCTCATTTCATAAAATATGATCATCATTTCATCATTTCATAATCAGCCTATAATGTTCCCTCTGCTGGGACACAGGCCTCCTTTCAGGGAGAGGGATAAAATATGATAATGAAAGCTCAAAGTTTTGAAAATTATGCGATGAAAAATATTTTTTAGCTCTGTTTTATGATTGTTTTATCACGATACTATTTTATTTTTATGAAATATTTTTTAATAAGTCTTTTCTCCCTTCTTTCTTTGCCCATTCGCGTAACTGTGCGACAAAAATGTACGTTTTACGGTGTCTACCTTTGGGCAGCGCCTTAAAATGCAGTGATGATTTATGTCCTATATTGTTTTATAGATGTTTGCAGCAGACAGTAAAGATATTTTGTGTTGACCTAAAACACGTCACACCTTTTTACTTTTAATTATGACTGCCAATTAAAACGACTACGCATTTAGGGCAGATTCACACGTACCATAACCACACCACATCGCAGCGACAAAATGTGGGCAAGCTGTGGTTATGTGTGAATAGTCGCTGCAGCTTCTTGCAGTTGCGTTGTGGTAACCACAAAATTTCATGTCACTTTTGTGTTGTGGCCGGCCGCTAGTATGCAGTCTTGCTTGTGGTTGCGTTGTGACTGCGACGTGGCTTAGATGTTGCCGGTATCACGCGGTTGATTTTGACGGCCAAATGTAGTCCGTGTGGATAGACTATTCATTTCCATACAAATTAGCGCCCGACCAAGTGTTGTGGTTGTGATATATTTGATGGAGCCTCTAAATCAAAATATTTTATTTCACTTAACCGGTGCACGGTTCCAATTGGTCGTATCCTATGGAGAAGAGCCGGCAAGAAACTGGTTACTCTTTTAAAAATAATTGGCTTTTACGATGTTTTCAAATTACAATAGGTATGGGAGGACAGCGTTTAGGTACTTGATAAAATAAATATTATTGCTCTCCCATAATATTTATTTTACAATATAAATACCTACTTCCATTTTTTTCTATTTAAGAACTGATACTTTTTCTCAATACTCTTACTCTTATTTCATCTTCTCAGTAATCCCAAGTAATCCCAAAGAAAAAACTTAGTATATACATATCTAAACACAATGTTTTATAAAGAATTCTCAATTTGCATTAAACTTCAAACCTTTTGCATTGGAATTAGCTTTTAAACTCTTAAGATACAAAATTTATATTGAATGCTAGAAAGTCGCTTAAATAAGATTAAAAGTTTATAGCTTTAGCAAAGTTTTAGTGTACCTGTAATAAATTGGTTTTCTCGCTCACAATAGTTTGCTTAGCTAAACGAGTAATGAACGAGCTAGGAGAAACTTTCTTTCAATTCTGTCTTTATTGTCGTGCAATTTATGGTATGCGTCTTTGTCTGAAAATCTGACAACTTGCGTTTCGTTTAAAATTCATGGACATTAGAGCAGAAAGTAGGACTGTCTTGGAGAGAAAATACATTCTATAAGTACAAAGATAACAAAGATTTTCTCAAACTGTTTTCCCAGAGTTCAAAATTAGGATGTGTTTATTAAGTATACCGACATTATCTAGTTTTAAATTATTTCTATGTGAAATGAAAAAGTGATTTTTTAAACTAATTTACAGAAATTAAATAAATACAATTTATAGAACAGACCGCCCAAGAAAAAAACATGATTAGGTACCTACTCTTCATTAAAATGAATTTATTTATTTACTACATTAAGCACACAAGGGATAAAAGGCACAAAATAATGTATAGAGGCCGATTTAGTTTTATTTTATTTATTTATTTAAGTCAGATACAGTGATTTATCAGTGATTCACAGTTTACTTTAAAACTATGTTAGTAATCGAAGATTAATGCCATAAACATTTTCTACCAGTCAACCTGTGTGTGAGGGAAAGACAAACGGTGTTACGTGTAATCACGAAAAATTGAGGTATAAATATTTATTTTAATCAAAGGAAATTAATGATAATTGTAAAGTAAAGAACATTCGAAGAAACTCTTAAACTTACCTGATACCACCAAGACCACAAAGAATAACATTGTCACATCATTCCCACTGCCAATCGAACATCAATCTTCTTTCACAGACACAATATCACAAAACTTGACTCCCAAAAACATTCAGCCAATTAAACTAACACTGTTCTGTGGCTTTGAGTGACAGTTCAATCACAACACTTTGATGTTAGTTCGATACCGAAGCTGTTTGTACTGTGTAGTTTTTGTGGCTAACAAAAATATTCGGGTAATATTTAAGTTCCTTTTTCCTACGAGAAAATATTGTCGATGATAATTTGTGTTGTTTTCAAATAAAAAACCGGCCAAGTGCGAGACGGACTTACGCACGAAGGGTTCCGTACCATTATCTATAAAAATCACGTCTGTTGTATGGGAGCCCCCCTTAAATATTTATTTTATTTTAATTTTATTATTAAAGTAAAAATACAACTGAGTACTTTGTGTATATTTCAAGTGCCTACCTGTTGCCATTATTGATATCGAGCAAAAAAGGGCAAAAAAATCGCGTATGTTGTATGGGAGCCCCCCTTCAATATTTATTTTATTTTGTTTTTAGTAATTTTCGTCATAGCGGCAACAGAAATACATAATTTGTGAAAATTTCAACTGTCTAACTATCGCGGTTCTTGAGATACAGCCTGGTGACAGACAGACGGACGGACAAACAGCGAAGTCTTAGTAATAGGGTCCCGTTTTTACCCTTTGGGTACGGAACCCTAAAAATCATGACGTCTTAATAAATCACAAAGCGGTGTTGAGCTGACCGGTCGCTAATTAGGTACAAAAAGACGTACCTTTCTTACCCAATTAAATTAATTTTAATACCATAAAAAGCTTAGCAGTTATTATGCTCGTTCCTTTCATCCGCACAAAGCACCAGAAACCTAAAGCGTCAACATTCGAGGTCTTACAAGCCTCACAACCTCATTTGTGTGACGTGGAAAACAAACATTAATTAAACCTCCGCGTTGATCCGAATCATATTACTCGGGAATATTCGGGATGACAGCCGAGATCTCCCGAGCGTGGTCTTGTGGGTCGCTGATGATAAATCGTGATTCTGGCCGCCTTAGAGTCGCGAGCTTTGTATATTACAGGTGTTATTAATCTTGTTGTTTATCCGTGGGATTTTCTTGTGTATTGTCCGGAACTTGCTTAAGGAAATTCTTCGGATTAACACAAAACTTTGTGTTGTGAGTTGTTGTAAGTGTTTTTAAACCACCTCTAGTGCTTGGACAGCAGAACAGAGCGACCACTTGCCTTTTCACAGTCAGAACACGGTGGATTTTCTCCTTACACATTTCAACCTAATAATTCTTTAGAAAATAATTTATTTTCTGTCACTTGAATATCGGCTAAAACGAGCGTAAAAGATTTGTCTTATATTAATGTTTGGCATGACGTGCTTCTAATACAATAACAGTATTAAAAATATTTGCGCATCTACTACTTACTACTTAGTTTATTTACGTGTACCTACCGTCGCGTCGTCGTATTAAGATTAACTTGTAATTTCTCACGATAAATGAATCGTATTCTTTTTAAGAAATAAATGTCTTAAACCATACCTTTTAATAATGCACGAACTCGTGCTTCACATTCACAAATAAACATTAGGTAAAATGTACACTACAGTATCAGCTTACATAAAATATACCAAAAGAAAAAAACAGAAATGTCTCCTGAATATTGATCACCAATTCTCCCATGCAAGGACTCTTTCGTGCAAAAGGAATTTTGTGAAAAGTACTCGTAATGTAACAGATTTGAATAGGTCTCGCTCCAGTAGCTTGGGTGTATGCTTCTGGAGTTGAAAGGTACCAAAGAGAGTTTACACGTGTACTTTTAAAAGAAAATGTAAATTTGCTTGTACTGTAAGGCACCTGTCCCACCGCGCCGGCGAGGAAGCGAAACGATTTTCTCGCTCAAGAAACGTACAGAACTTCATCTACAACCCTACTGAATTAACAGGTACCTATTACTTTCAGCTTCTTCTATAACGTCTCATTACTTAACTTAAAACTTAATCAGCCTAAATTGTGCCCACTGCTGGGACACAGGCCTCCTCTCTGTGAGAGGGAAGTCTCATTACTTATTTGTAGGAAGAACTAAGTACCGAAGGCAGGATAGCGAAATATACATATCATAATTTACTATGTATTTTGGTAGTTAGCAAAAATTATAACCGTTTACAGGTGCACGCAAGCCCATTATATGCAAACACAAAGGTTTGATATCCACTGAGCGGAACCCACGTCCAGCCACTACTGTCACATAATCCTGTCGTAAAATGGAATATAATGTGCGATAATTAATGAATATTTCGAACCTAAATTATGATGAATAATCAAATAATTGGTTTTCGTATTACATAAATAAAGATTGCCTGTGGGTAAATGAAGCTGGTTGGTAGTTTTAGTGGAGTTCTGCTAAGTAAGATGATTATGAAATTTAAGTTTTTTTTCACCGGGGCGTCCGGTGAAAAGTTTTGAAATAACTTGGTTGATGCCCCGACCAATCGTACTGAGTGCCTCTTCTGCACATTTATTATGCGCACAGCCAAAGTGTGGAACTCTCTGCCAGCTTCTGTGTTTCTTCCACATTTAACGCGTCTGCCTTCAAAGCACGAGTGAACAGGCCTCTTCTAGGCACGCTCGTTCCATCATAGACCTCATCCATCCCTTTCCATCAGGCGTGATCGAGGTAAGGAGCAGGGCGATTCAGCATTTTTTTTTTAACTTGATTATATTCTGTCTTGTGAGGGGAACGAGCCATAAAACAGCACATGTACCTATCTAGGGAATCTTCTACTTCTTAGTGGCAGTAACACAAGGTGGCAGGGACATCAACGTTCGCACTGTAACTTAGAATTCAGTAAATGATTGATGAGCGTAGAATTTTTTTCGTCGGTCATAAAAACAAAATCATATGTGATTGAGGTGTGAGAGAGTGAATCAGAGGTGATTCATAGAAAAGTACACCTACGCGCTTAAAATGTACTGAACAGCAATTATTTTTTTAATAATTGGCGATAAATCTCAACGCAAGAGGGATCAGAATCATTTCTGAATCCATGGTAACAGGTTGTGCGTCGTTGTCCCTGCCATCCTGTATACAGTCAGCCCTCACGAGCGTTATTGACTCAAAATTAATCCCGGAGCAAGCTAGTTGCAGGCCCGTCAAGTCTTGCGGCAATCAGACCCTCAAACTCGTGCAACACATTGGGGATGATTTCTAGACAGTGTGGTAACTACAGGTGCTCTATTCGTGGACTTGTCAGCTGCCTTCGATACAGTTAATCTATTTATTTATTTATAGTTAATTAAAACAGTGCAACACCAATTACATTAATTAACATAGAGGACAATAGTTAAGTTGACAATAATATAACTTAAAACTAACATGGAACAGTGGACTCCCTTGCATACATTCTCTCACAGAACACCAGACATATACGCTTAATTTTCATCCATTCATCCACAAACACATCACATTCAGGGTTGGCAGCCAGAAGGGCATTCAGTACCTTTAGAGTACGACAGATTGGGGATTCAGCTCTGGCTACAGTTTTCGCTGGGAGTTGCGCAAACAGATCGTGCAGGCGGCTCTGACGGTGTCCGAAGTATTTGTCGGGCACAAATAGTCGGCAAAAAAGACCATGGAGCTCTGGGCAGTCGATACGTCCCCGTAAGATCTTACAGGCTACAGTGAGTTGATCAAGGCCCCTTCTCACCTCCAATGAGTTAAAGCCCAACGTCCCATCGTCTCATCATCGTCTCGTCACTATGGAATGATTACAGCAGATGGCGTGTAATAATTATGCAAACGACGTAAGTTCACTCATAGTAATAATACTCTGTAGGTATAAATGTATGGCGTCTGTCCGCTGGAGTATGCATTAGAAATCTAGTATTTGTAGAGTTCAACAAATTAAATGATTAATTGCATAATTTCTGGAATACTTCTTTTTACGATATTAGTACAAGATGTTGGTAGTTTTTCGAGTCTACCAATACCACTGAAGTAAAGACACTTCTCATAAACACGTGTTCTAACATCTACTCAAGCTCTAGTGTGACTTTCTCGATGTCAAAATGCACCTACCTACTTTCATGGTTTATTTCAAAAAAACTATTTAAAAATACTATTTTAAACAAAGCATCAGAACCTATTTACTTATTTGTGAGAACATCTACCAGTAAGCTTAGATGACTGAAACACATCCCAATTTACTACGCATTCTATAATCAGCAAAAATTATAACAGCGCACTGGTTTACACAAACCTAATAAGCAAACCGAATATGCAAACTAACTTGCACAATACACAAACATTTGACATTCACTGAGCAGAACCCACATCCAACGGCTACTATTGTCACATAATTATCCTGTAATTAGTTGGGTCGTAAAATGGAATATAACATTTGGCCTATAATCCCCTTAGGGTAAGGCAGTTGTGTAACCTATTGTACACCCAAATATCGCCAGTTGTGGTTAAGTCCCATGTATTAAGGGTTGTCCGACCCGGAAATCGAACCCAGTACCTTATAAAAAAAAAAAAAATGTTACATTGAAATATTAAAAATCATTACAAATTAAACAATTACATAAAAAAAATTAAAACACCATTAAAAAGTTAAGCAATTCCTTTTAAAAATTAAGCAGTTACATTAAAAAAAAAAAAACAATTATTATGCTATTAATTATGCTCAGTAGTAGTACTTACAACCATTAAACAAACGAAGCAATGCGATAAGTAATAAATAAAAGTTTATGATGAATAAACAAATAATTGAATATGTATTGGCATATTAAGATCGCATAATATACCTCAATGTATACCCGGCTTTACTTTACCGCTTGTGAAATGACCCGAATATGAGTACGTTTTCGCGTCTATTCACCAGTTTTCCGATCAGGGACGGGTTATTGTCGCGTGACAAAGCCGGGATTATTCCGTATCCGCGCCAGTATTCAATTCAGTTCTGACTAGCCTATTTTGAGTCATCCATCTTGCACCAAGGTTGCGGGTCGAACCTTACCGAGGTAACTATAGAAAATGAAAGTCATAAATAAAAAATAGATTAACACACGCAGGTGGAATTTCGATACAATACCGTTGCAGTGGTGCTATTCTGTAAAACATCTCACAGTGAAAACTTAGGTGAAGTGCTTCGGCTTGCTGGCCGGCTTCGCCAGCCAACTTCAGCCGCGGCGGCGAGTGTTTAAACCACCTGCTCCTCAGCTCGCTGGCCGCTTCACCCCTCCGTGCCTACGCGGATTTTTAAATACACTATAGGGGTAGGGCAGACAAAACTACGTGGAGTCGGTTTTGCAGCGATTCGTTTCTGTCACTAACTTTTGTAGCACAACATATTGACTTTTTAACAATATTTTAATTAAAATTATGAATAGCTTAACGTCTATTTTTATACATTTTTGTTGAAATAAAATACCATGGAAAAATACACCGAACAAACTATATTCATTAAAAAATAATTGTACTGTTTGATAAGCTTGTTAAACAAAAAAAATGTGATTAAAAATTCATTGAATCGTGTTTCTGTGAAATATGTTTCATTTAAGTAAATAGTCCTTGAAACAATAATATTCGAAATAAAAATACAAGGGCCAAATATTATATGAAACATTTTCTGAGAAACGAAATTCGATAGAATTTCTGTCTGCGAAACAAGGGGACACCATTCACGGTGAGACGTTTTACAGAATAGCACCACAGTTCTCAATTACCTCTCCCAATTATTCAAAAAATTGGTCCGAAACATGTATTTGTCTTTCTGAGGTCTGGTGCAAGTTTAGTCAGTCAGTTACAGAATTGTTCTGTTTTTTTTTTTTTTTCAACTAAGACCATTGAAACTGTTGGATATATCTATCCCAACTTATGACGCAACAATATGCGTCGTTGGTCTACCTAGCTAGGGGTCGTCCTACGCAACTCGGTTCCCGGTCTCCACACAAAGAATCGTCTTCTGCTCCAACAGCCTTTTATTCTTAGACAGACATAGATAGTAGATATGGTCGGCTCATTACAACGAACCCGTTTTGCGTACCTATGCATAGACAAGATAGGAAATAACGAGATGACGACTAAGGCTGCCATCAGACGGACTGCATCGCAGCAACCACGCTCAGTCGATATACTCAACTGCATGCAGTTATCTGCAGTCGGATCTGACTTTGCGCAGTTGACGCCACGCATGTAGCCCAGGAGCTCACTGTAAGATTTGACGTCGAAATGGAAGCACAGATGTTACTTCTCTTACTGTATGCGGTACGCGATGGACAGCGTGCGTCGACACTACACGACTGTAGCCGACTGTGTAAAGTTGAAGTCACGACTGTATGCAGTTAATATTGACTTCACACGACTGCAGCCGACCGCGTGAAGTTGATATCATGACTGAACGAAGTCGAACGTACAACCTGCATGCAGTTGAATATATCGACTGCGCGCGATTGCTGCGATGCAGTCCGTCTGATGGCAGCCTAATAGAGAAGTATGGCAGACAGAAACTTGTAGCGCCGACCCAAATAAATTGAGATAAGGACAAGAGAATTATGAATAGCGTTTTAACTAATTGTACAAATTAGTTACGACACTCCGACCACTCGTTTATTAATCAGAATTGAAATCACTGTTAGCCTAAAATAGCTAATTATTCCTGTACTAATTGCGCAGTATTTGGTAGCATAATAACGTCAGGCGTGTTTAATGTAAACACAAAGAGCATCGGCCATTCGTGAAATGTCTGGCGGGCAGTGGCGCGCAGTGGGCGGCATCCGCGTACACAGTGGCGCTCACACGTGTCGTGGTTTTAATTAATAATGTATTAGTAGCAAGTAACGATCGCATTGCTACGTAGGTAATTTGAATACAAATAGACTCAGGATGATTATTGGAACTAATACGAACACGTCATGCGTACTATGCATATATCAGCAAATCGCTCTTTGTTAGTTTCTTAGGGTACCTCAGAAGGGAAAATGGAACCCTTATAAGATCGCTTCGTTGTCCGTTTGTCAAGATCTTTTTTTTATACGGATCTTATGTAGACGGTCTGTGTTTGGCATTTTCCTCCTTTGTTTCATGACTTCACTATTCAACTATCACATGCATAAGCACAAACAGCGTATAAAGTTTGTACTGCTGGAGCCTCCTCTCTGTGAGTGGCAGTGGGACATAATCCACCGCGCGGAGCCAGTGCGGGTTGGTGGATAATTAAATTTCATTCGAAAACATCCATCGGTTTCTTACTAAACTTCAACTATATCAGACGACCCTGGTTACTTATCTCTTTTGGTGACTGTACACCAATAAAATTACAGATATAAATGTAGACATTTTACAAGGAGAGGCACTATAGGTTGTCTTATCGCTAAAAGTGATCTTTTTTAGACAACCTTTGAATGAATTAAGGCATAAGGAGACACAAGACTGAAGAAAGTCTGTGGTGTACCAATTATCGTATTAAATCATTTTCTCAGTGCGCCAGCGTGTAGAGATATTTAATTAATCAGTCCTTTGCATCATGACTTTTAATTTCATTCAATTTCATCTCATATTCACATCTTTATTCATGTGCCTCGTTCTCCTCTGACACAATAAATATTATATCTTTTTAAATATTAATATTTCGTTTTCAGGACAGCTGAAATTATTTAAGCCGAAAATTAAGCTCAGGCAAAGAATTTATACGAAAAACTATTTCTTTATACGATTTGCTCGACCGAGTTGGCTCTACGAGAGTTTAAAATATTTAAGAAGTAATTCACTTTTCACCGTTGTATGTTTTCAGAGGTACTGGCAAGCATTGGTAGCAGTGGAAACGACCGCGATTTACGAGTTGCAGATCGCAGGTTCGAGCCCTGATAGGTGCTTTACTTTGTGTACATTCTTTCATCACCACTGCTCTCAAAACGGTGAAGGAAAACATCGTAAGGAAACCGGCATGTACTAGAACCTAAAATTCGAAGACATGTTACATCTACTAACCCGTTCTTGCCTCGCGAGGTGAATTACGGCCCACTCCCTCTCACAGAGAGAAGGTCTGTGTCCCAGCAGTCGGAAAGTTATAGATTGATTATGCTATACTGGCAACCGGCATAGTAATGCTGAAAAACACATCACAGTATTGGCATGTATCCCTGTGAAAATCCTCTATGAGAATAATAAACTCAAACCAAAGCATTTATTTCAAATAAACCAATTATAGGCTCTTTTGAATTGTCAAGCGGTCAAATGGTCTGATTTAAATTTCGTTTCAATCAGTTGAGGTTTTGTTGTAACAGGAATAGACCGGTGGACTAATTACTTAAATAAATAAGTACAGACGCCAGTATATCAAGCTACTACAATATGTCAATTTTTTTAAATAGATTTTCTTCTTGACAGGCTGTTGGTCTAGTGGTTAGTGACCCTTACTGCTATGCCGTAGGTCGTGGGTTCGATTCCCACCCAGGACAAATGTTTGTGTAATGAGCACGATCATTTGTTCTCTGTCTGGGTGTAATTTATCTATAATATTTATGTATTTAGAAATATATAAGTATGTTTATCAGTTGTCTAGTACCCATAACACAAGCTCTGCTTAGCTTGGGACTAGATGGCGTTGTGTGATAGTTATGGTTTTTTTTTTATATCTTTGTCGGGTAGCTTAATGTGCTGGCGTCTGTACTACTAACTTCACAAACTGTTATATTGATGTTGAACATTGCATCAGTAGGAGAATATTCTTTTTCTTTATAGGCCGAAACTAGAAACATGAAAGTTTGCAAAAAGTTTCCTTTCTTAATGTAGGCGACAGTCAAGAAGAGGTTTACGGTTTTTTTTAATTCAACCTTTCCGGGCAAATTGGGGTTATTATGTTTTTTAGGGTAGAATTTTACGTCGTAGCTTGATTAGCTCAGGCGACCCAAACGATTTTCCAAATTCCACCCCTGTGCGGGTGAAAAGACAATAAAGAAATCTTTTGATCTGTAAACTTAAAAACTTGGCCGGAGTACTAAAGAGCTGAAAGCGGTGTTGAAAGTAGAGGAAAATACTAAATCCATGCGAATGAAGTTGCGGGGGAAGTGTTAGTTATCAATATTTATCAAGTTGGTACCTAGGGAGTTCATAAGAAAATGAGGACTAACTTTGACCGCTACGCCGCCGCGTTACGATAAAACTTGCCCTAACAACAACAAACAATATCAATGAATACTCTATAACTTTTAAATTACTTACATGCGAAATTAAAAAACCTGCATTCGAAACTAAACATTATTCTAGTAACAAAACTTTATAGACAAGACACTGTAATACTTCTTTAGTTCCTATAATTATTAGTTTTGTTTAAAACTTTACTGAAGTTTTACTAGATAAACTTTATGCAACTCTGACAGCAGCAACCCAAGAGCAACCTTATTGCAACGGCAATAAAGATCACTGTGATTTTGACCAACTTGTCAATGGCAGTAACCCAACCGCAACCTTATTGCTAGCAGCAATAAAGATCACTGTGATAATGATAGTGATGCCAAATCAGAGGTAAAATCACCATACCTATGTTCAAACTTGAATTTCAGATTTCTCTCTGGCCAGTATGCCTGTAACTGTAACAAGGTATGTTTAGCGCTACAACGTTATTTTGGCGCGTGGTCATAATTGGAACTAATGACGCCATCTTGTATTTTGAATATGTTTCAAGTGACATTTTTTACAAAACGATTACACAAATCTATCTATAACAAAGCTGATGAGCTTGGTTGTTGAATCTCCTGAACTACCAAAAATTTATTGGCCTGGCAGAAAGAAAAAAGCCAGAAAGAATGCTAAGCGACAACCAAAATAATAACGCGGACGGGTGACACGATGCGATGTGGTGGGTCGGAGGTACAAGAAATGTCACGCGAATAAAGTCGCGGCCAAAAGCTAGTGTTTAATAACACAGTGCCCCTCTGTCAACGTGATTCTACCGCAAAAAGATGGCAGCAGCAGAATGGATGCAGCAGTAGTGTGAATACACACGAGCGAGATGCGTCGACGACAGAGGCAACTGCAACCGTCAACACGACAACGTGTCGCTCGTGTATTTGAGTACACGAGCAGTATGTTGGCGACGGCTGTTGACGGCTGTCGCCGACATGTGTCGACGGTCGACGGCAGTTACCTCTGTCGCCGAAGCGTGTCGCTCGTGTAAATGCACACTAATTTGAATGAAGGACCTTTCTTAGTCACGTGTAAGAAACTAGTTGGTAACAACGAGAATTTTTTTCAACTTTGTTGTTGAAAGTAAACGTACGTAACATTTTCCGTTTCTAGTCATTGCGAAACCATGTTACAAGTTTTGTTACGTAACCAAGTTACAAGTTGTAACAAAACTGTTGGTACAGCAACATTGCAAGGAAACTTCTTAGACGAGTTACGTGTTTCTTTTGTTTTTAACATGCTTATGTAACGTCGCTACAACGTTACTACAGAATATGTTGCAACTAGATTTTCAGTCATTTTAATTTGAAAGTTTGTCGGTAAAAGTAAATTTTATGATTAAATCTGATGCTGCAGCTGGGGTCGGTAAGGCTTGAGTTTAAATTACATACTGCAAGGTGACGGGGATAAAAATCTTTCACAAGGAACGGGGTATTGGAACAAACGAGCATGATTTTTGAATGATGCTCGCTTTTTTTTTTGCTCTTCTAATCACAGACTGGAAAACTGGTATGCCGCTACTCTGTTATATATGAAGCGACTGCCCATCTGAACTCAACAACCCAGTTACTGGTATATACATAGTCCATTTATTTGTCAGAATGTTGTTACAAAGATGTTAGATATGAGAATCCTACTAAAATCATAAATGCGAAAGATTGTGAGGCTTGATGGATGGATGTGTTACTATTTCACGCAAAAACTACTGAACGGATTTAAATGAAATTGGCGACACAGATTGTTTATAACCAGGATTAACACTTAGGATACCTGACGGCACGAAAGGACTGTTCAAGATCCACGAATGACTGCGGCAAGCATAACTTAACCTGATCGATCGACAATTGCGGTCGAGCGAAACGTCCGAAACGATTATTTTTCTATAGGCGACTCGCACGAAGTAACAAATAATTTATTTGTGGGCGAGTGCATAACTCCAGAAATAGGTATAGGCAATCGACACATTTTGAATTTTAATTTAATAATAATTAAATGTGACGAATGGCCCGTTTCGGGCGAGTAAATTCCTGGGAATCGACGAATAAGCCCTCACTAATTGTGACAACGAAGTCTGTAGATACATAATTAGTATCCCTTTGAGCTCCGCTAATGAAGCTCAAAATACTTGTAAAGATTAGAAAGAGAAATAAAGAAGAAAGAAAATACGTTTATTTGCGGTAAATATAACGCAAAGAAAGAACACAAACACAAAAAAAAAACAATTTGGGGGGAAACATGCGTCACATCTATGCAAAACAGCCATCGCTCAGCATAATGCTAGGACCCTATGTGAAACAGAGCCCTAGCGCTGGTTTTCAGCGATTCCTAATAGTTTAACAAGTAAAGTTCAAACTCACTTCCAGCAGCGCGATTAACGCGATAGCTGTAACCATCTAACCGTAAAAACTTAGGTGAAGTGAGCGTGGAGTGAGCTGTCATTCCAACTAATGCTAGGGATTGACACTATTGACAGCTCACTTTAACTAAGCTCACTTCACCTAACTTTTCACGGTGAGATTGTTACAGAATCGATCGGCTGTTACCTGTGTCGAATGCTCTCCACTGTAGGTAATTGAAACGTTCCCATTATCTATATGCTTAGACATATAATACCTTTAATCACCCAAATAGCTTAGTTAACTCGACCCAGAACTAATAGATACTTATAAATTCGATCAAGTTTAACTACAGATTAGATAGAAGAAATGGTAGGTACTATCATGTGTCTGTTGCGTGTAATATGTTATATTTACTGCGTTTATTTCAAGCGAACGTGTTTGCATGAGCGCGCCTACAGCATAACAGCATTATCAACCTATAATGTTCCCTCTGCTGGTGGCCTGCGTAACAGCAGTGGGAACATTCACATCCTCTCTTCAAGAGAGAGTTGGCTATAATCTACCAATCGGGCCCAGTGCGGGTTGGTAGATGTCACATGTCGACTTACGAGTTGTAGGCGTGAATCCGAACCTAGGCAGGCACATTACATTGTGTATTTAATTTCGTCAGCACTGCTCTCAAACCGGTGAAGGACAACATCGTGAGAAAACGATGTCCTAGAACCAAAAAAATTCGACGACACGTGACATCCACCAACCCCGGGCCCGCGTGGTAGATTATGGGCCACTCTCTCGCACAGAAGCCTGTGTCCCAGAAGAGAGAAAATTATAGACTGATTATGTACAGTCACGAGCACCAGTATGTCAACACTTGGCAATTTTCAATTGCGATTTTTTCGTGAAATAACGAATGCAACGTTGAAATACGACACATCACATAAACCTATGGGTTCGAAAATGCTATGTAACAACATAAAATTTCATTTTGAAATAAAGGAGTAAATCGCTTTTGAA
Organism: Apamea epomidion; assembly: GCA_947507525.1. Lineage (NCBI taxonomy): Eukaryota > Metazoa > Arthropoda > Insecta > Lepidoptera > Noctuidae > Apamea > Apamea epomidion. The sequence continues at coordinate 20,619,240 of OX382225.1, read as the reverse complement.
TAAAGCCGAGTGTATACATACTTTTGCTTGTGACTGTACACAATATTACATGCAATACACACATCCCAGTACATACCCACCTAGTACCTATAGTAGTTACTCTCAGGTAATCGTGTTAGAATAGCAGATTATCTGTATCAATATTTATGAGGTCGTGTATACCGAACTTTATTGCCCTGCGGTATGTTTGATCTAGGTTTGTAGTCTTGTGTGAATCCTAACTTTATTGCGTTGGTCGATATTTATTTCCATGTCGTAATCTCGTAATATCTAGAATGAAATGTCAGCAAGATCTGAAAAGTGTCACAAAATCCGCCAAGTGCAAGTCGGACTCGCACACGAAGGGTTCCGTACTACCGTTCAATATATGTAAAAAAAAATCCGTAGTAACCCCCTTTATTTTTTTATTTAATTTAATTATTTATTATTATAGTGGGCATAGGAGCAGACACTGTGATAAACTATCACGGTTCAAAAAATATAGCCCTATAGTCGGACGGACAGCGAAGTCTTAGTAACTGGCACCCTTTGCGTACAGAACCCTAAATACTAAAAATTGACAGATTGGATTCGGACGAACGTGTGGTAATTCATAAAATTGTTTACTTCAACACGTATTTTCAGAGTTTCATGGAAATCGTATAACTTTCTAAAACTGAAAAAAATATTCTCCGAAGAGAAGGGTCTGCGTAGAGTGTGTAGGTATGACACGCCCTCCCGCTCCACCCAGAGCAGGAGAAGTCATCTGATGATTACCCAAAAAAAAAAAAGGTCTGTGTAGTAACTACACTTACATTTCGCAAGTTGCATTTAACTTCCTCGTAAGTTTCATGAAAAAATAATACCCTAACCTAACTAAAATTATTAACAAACTAAAATATGGTGTCGAAATATTCTCCCTCTGCATCGCTGTCGACTGGTGATGTACCCAAGAGACTGGCGGCATTGCCACGTTGTATGGCAATTCTTATCCTCTGGCCAAGGTAAAAGCCAGCCCTTGGGTCAAGGGAAGTTTCATGAGTCAACAAAATAAAACACTTTTAAGACAATAAAGGCAGATAATTTAATAAAAAATCAGTTCTTCTGAATATGTACATTGTTTTAATTAATAATATTATTTAACATTCAATAGATTTAACAGTCACTTAGACGTTAAGAAGACAAAGTATTTTTATTAAAATTAATTAGTAAGTATTATTAATATTTCATTTTACCATAGTTTTCTCATCGTATAATAATAGGTCTTTACCTACATAATTATGTAATTGGAGTTTCTATAACCAGCATTTTCAGATTTCATTATCTGTGGATTGGCGCGCAATTCGAAATTCAAATGAATTTTATTCGAAAGACGTGTTAATTTAATTTCAAATTCAGTCATTTGTTTTTATATAGTTTTTTGTTTTAGTGACATTGTGGTATTTTTTGGCGCCATGGATAAACTGAAAATTCGTACAATTTTCGAATATGAGTTCCTACGTGGAAATACCGCTCCGCAAACAACACGAAACATTAAACGACGTGTACGGGCCTAACACTGCTTGTATAAACACGGTCCATTATTGGTTCAATCGTTTTAAATTTGGAAATTTTGAGTTGAAGAACAAGCCTTGCGGTCGGCCGGTAACCATTGTCGATAACGACGAATTGAAGGCAATAGTGGAAGCGGATCCAACTCAATCTACGACTGAGCTTGCTGCGGGCCTTGGAGTTAGTGTCAAAACAACATTGAAGAACTTGCGTCAAATCGGAAAGATAAAAAAGCTAGATAGATAAGTGGGTGCCACACGAACTAAGCGACCAACAGCGAGATTTACGCGTTAAAGCATGCGTAGCACTACTGAATCTGCATAGAAACGAGGGAATTCTCAATCGAATTGTTACCTGCGATGAAAAGTGGATGGTGAACACAAACGTATGGCAATATAAGACGTCGTTCATAGAGACGCGGGGCGGGAAGCGTAGCGGTGCCCGCCGCTGCGCCCGCGGCGAATCCTCAAGCGTGTAGCAAAGCACGCGGCGGGCAACGCTGCGGGGCACGCGGGATACTCAATCAAACCGACCTAATTGACTTTTTAACATTGAATTTTCATCCAATAAAAAATCGATCATATCGTACTCCATTGTGACGGTGACTACGTCTGCGTTCTGCAATTTCCAAATATGACTGGCAGAAGATTCCGCCGTGGGCATCGCTTCATCGAGAATTACCGCTGCGTGCGCCGCCGCGATAAACGCTGCGTGAGACGCGGCGGTACCAGCCGCGGGCTCGGCCGCAAAAAACGCTCCATTTCAAGCAAACGCGTCTAAAATCGCTTCTCCGTAAACGCACTCATACAACGTCATATGTTTGAATTTAGTGCGGGCCGCACCGCACAACGCGACGCGCGACGCCCCGCGTCTCCGTAAATGAGCACTAAGCGTTCGTCTCAGTGGGTGGACCCGGGTAAAGCACCTAATCAGCAGTACGCAAAAAAAAAAAAAAATTACGCATAGGAAGATGATGGCGACTATCTGGTTGACCAGTGCCGGACTTGTACATCTCAGCTTCTTACCGAATGGCACATCAGTGACAGCAGATGTCTATTGCCAATAATTGCAAACAATGATGGAGAAGCTCGCAATTTAACAACCAAGACTAGTCAATCGCTCTTCCCCATTGCTTCTCCACGACAACGTGCGAGCTCACACTTCACGACAGACCATCGCAAAGCTACAAGAGTTACAGTTGGAAGCTCTCCGTCACTCACCGTACTCACCGGACCTTGCCCCAACAGTTTTCTACTTTTTTCAAAATTTAGACAATTTTTTAAGTGGGAAAAAATTCAACACCCGAGAGGCAGTACAATACGCTTGTGCTGACTTCATCGCCTCCCGTCCGGCAGACGTCTACAATAAAAGGATAAACAAACTGCCATCAAAATGGCAAAATTGTATAGATAATTTGGGCCAGTACTTTGATTAGCTGAAATAAAAAAATTACCAAAATTTTTATATTTTAAAATTATCATACAAATCTCCAATTTCATAGAAGACCTAATATTAATTTAACACAAAGCTTTAACTTATTAATAACTCAAATATTAATTCATATTTTACCAAGTTTATTCATATAATGTCAGGTCTATTGGTTTTAACTGAAGCGTGCTGGGACATCAATCAAAAGTTTTCCATTTAACTTTATCGCTAATTTCAGGGAACATTTCTCATAGAACAAATACAAGGATTTTCGACTTGGGTGAGTTTCCTTTCATAGTTTGACGTCATCATTATGTTCTATTTTTAAACTACCTATTTCATTTGCATCGGATTTGTAGGAACTGTTGTTAATGAATACTTTTTGGATTAAAGCTTCATTAGAAAACGAATATTTTGTATTTGGAATCTTTTCATATAATAAAACATATTTTAAATAATTTTCAAGTTATGGAACAACAAACTGAATGTCATACTTAACAAAGTTCAAATTCCGTTGCAAGCAACAACTTATTGTATCCTTTTTGTTACAAATGGTCATTTATAATTATAAATCAACTTAAAATACATTGTTCTAAAGTAGATAACAGAAGGCCACTCGTAATTTAAAAAAAAAAACATTTTTACATTAAAAATCTAGTCGCAATCTCATCTCAGCGATAATCAATGTCAAAAATGTAGGGATTTTACAGGTATTTTTGACAGATTGAGCCTTAGTTCAGACTGTGCACGTTCTTAAAATCACGAGAATTGCCCCTCTGATTATGTGGCGATGGAATGTAAATTATCTGAGATTATTAACAAACAACTTTATGACCGCCGGTCATTGTATGTTGCCAATGTTATTTTTATTATCAGTCAGTGATTATTAAATGAAAAGTTTTATTCGCATAACAAAAAACCATTCTAAATTTTCTAAAGAACGCTCACACAATAGATATTCCTGGAAAAACAAGAATTCTCAAAGTTTTACGACTTTCGTGACATCACTCACAGCTAGGGTGGCTAAACGGTCGGGTATGACATTGTGATGTCTAGTTTTAGAGCCCCTAGACTAGTAATAAACTTTGCAACACATGAAAATCATCGAATTTAGGAACTCCCTACGTATCCCTTATCGAGCGTTCAGAATCTGACATTTATTCAAAATGTGGGTACGTTACCTACAGAAGATCGAGGGGAAAACCTGTATGAGACTCACACAGACCAGGGAAGCATAGCACGAAAGTGAGGAGGCCTATATTCAGTTATGAGTGGAACAAGTGATGACGATGATGATGAAGACTACGTTCATCCAAGTTCCTTCTTTTCATCTTTAATTTAACATAACGTCACGTCTGTAATCCCAAGGGTTAGGCATACGGCGGCTCGGTTGGCGCAATGACTTGACTGCTGCGCTGCGTGCCGCGGGTTCGATTCCCGCACGGAACAAATATTTGTAAGGCCTATAAGTAGTTGTTCCGGGTCTGGCTGTTTGAGTACCTATGTGAGTTTAAATGTTTGTAAACACACCCACGATACAGGAGAAATTCCTAGTGTGGGGCAACGTTTTTTTAAAAAAAACTAAACTAACTCACTAAAAAAATAGGTGTACCTATAAATAGTACACCTACATTTCGACAGATGTTTATGTCCCATGATGGCTGCTATTGAGAATGTTCAGATGGAAAAACCCAAGAATACTTAGCCCAACCTGGCAGTTGAACCCAGGACCTCATACTCAGCAGTAGCGCTTGCGATCACTAGACCAACAGGTCTTTAATTTATTTTTGTTTATTGTGGTGACCCTACAACATGACCGAGTTGATGTCACTTCGGACACTTTCGCTTCGCGTAACGTCACTGGACGAGACTTCGTGGAAACCTTTTCTATGTTCTTGGAAGTGCAGAATGTTGTCTCTTTATCAATGGGTCTTAAATTCTGACACTCAGTGGTTTTAAAGTGCCTATATCGTACAATGCAGGTCGTATTAGCAGCATGCACGATGACCCCTGGCCAAAAGTCTAACACAATGGGTGCCTGAAGATGGACGGTGCCGCCGAGGCCGCCCAGAAAGAGATGGCGATGTCTGATTCGAGGAGGAAGAAAGTTCCTGGAAGAATTTGGGGGAGGCTTTTGCCCAGCAGTGGGACAGTATAGGCTATAAAAAAACTGGACAATGAACATACAGGTTTAGATCTAGTAAAGCTCTTTGTTTAGGACCTCATCTGCGGAAGGACTACCAATAACTATCGCCAAGTAGCGTTGCTGTGTTTAAATGGCTTTTGTGTGTTTATTACATGGATATGAGACATTACAGCTGTAGTGTATCTACTAAATAGATACGTAAACACTGTCTCATTCACACAAGCGGGATAGCTGCTGTCACTTATGTCATCTGTCAGTCACGAGGAATGGCGGGAAACTGACAAAGTGAAGCAGGCTATATACGATGGCGTATGGTGTGGTAGTGAGCCATTGATTTGATATATTCAACATAAATACGGAATCAACAGGATTCTACAACTGCTTTAAATCTAGGATGATAACGCATCTGCGTGGCGATGCCAATGGTATTCGTGATTTTTTTAAAGCGGCGGTTATTACATCCTTCTACCTGCTTGTTTGACACCCAATAACATAAAGCAGACATCATTATGTATAGCATGGGAAACCAACAGATAGCTTCCCTTTAGGTGACTCACTTAAAAGCGCCATTTTAAAGTCTAGCTATAAAATGCTGTTGCCAAATGAGTGCTCACGCAAGCAGACGCCAAATGTCTGGACGTTGCAATTAAGCTACGACTTGCCAAAATGCTTTGCTGCAATTAAAGAATAAGTTGCCAAAAATACAGTTAATTCATCATAAAAATATTGTTTACAATATTATCTTTGAAGTGAGTTTCTTATATGGAGTATCTTGCAGGCTCTATTCTGCTGACCTTCTTTTTGGTAAATTTACTCTAAGACGGTGACAAGCCTGTAATATTCCCACTGCTGGGACACAGGCTTCCTCTCGAAGAGAGGGAGTGGGCCGTAATCTATCACGCGGTCCCAGTGCGGCTTGCTAGATGTCACATGTCTCCGAAGTTTTGGTTCTTATTACATGCCCGTTTCCTCACGATGTTTTCCTTCACCGTTTTGAGAGCAGTGGTGATGAAATTATTTACTCAAAGTAAAGTGCCTACCTGGGTTCGAACCCTCGACCACGACTCGTAAGTTGAGGCCACTGCTCCTCATGCTGACAAGGACTATCTAAAATTGAAAAAATGTGTTTAACTGTGTAACATGGGCTTCTTTCAAGATTTTCTGCACTTACCACATAAGTGTTTACCCTAAAACGATCGAGTATTGACGCAGTTTATGACTGACATAATAAAATGGGACTTCTTCGAAAATCCTTACTCTTACGAAAGTGCGGGATATTGCCAGCACCAGTAAGTTCTTGCCACAGATTATGGAAATTTTGATATAGGTACACATCGATATTTTGCATGACAGGACCAATTTCGTGAATGTTGCGAAAAATGATTTGGCTTGGTACAATATTTTTCTTGTATCTTATTTTGCGAGAAATTTTTCGGGGAATCTTGAGATTTCGGGTTACGAAATATTCTTTCTTCATAAACTGATAGACTTCCCTACCAATATATATGAAGATAGGATATTTTTCTTATACTGTTTATTACACTATTACTTATTTCATTTTATATTTCAACCTAGAGAGCCATTTATCCGATTAATGCGTTTCGTTATGAACAGTCTGTAGGCCACGTCAGTGGTATTACTTTGACCTGGAGCTAGCCTAGCGTACTACGAAGAATAATAATAAATAAACAACACCTGTAAACAGACTAGAAAAAAAGGAACAGTAAAATACTTATGCTAATGCTTAAACTTCTACGTAGGTGATGTTTATTTCTAAAGACATCTCTTCCAGCATACCTGCTAGAGGAACGTAGATAAAAAAGAGATGCAGACAATGTTTGTAAGAGTAGGTACGAGCGAAAACAAAACACAAATATATTAAAAAAAAAACTAATTTAATTACATTATGACGCTGTTTTTTTACCACTTACGTGCAGCCTACAGCATAAACAGTAAAATGTTATGATCTCAGCACCCTAATTGCGTATCTAACATCCTATTAATCTCAATTGGAATGATTTTGAAGGATTTTGCTAATCCATTGCCTCATATGTTCGAAAAATTTGTCTGCTCAACAACGTTAATAACGCAATGAATGTTGTTGAGCTGTCAAAATGAAAGCCATTGCTACTGCCGCTACTGACAGTGTGTTACGCAATCGCCCCGCAGGTTAGGTTTCAGCAACCAATCAGATCCGTGGCCACAGGTACTAGATGATAAAATAAAAACTTAGCTCAATACAAAATTCCAAAACTCCATTTTTATAAACCTCCGTTTTCCAGAATTCCTACAATTTCCAATCTCCCTAAAGCCACAGTTCAATGTGTCGGTATTTGTTTACATCTCGATGCTCATTCGTCTTCTGTGGCACACTCATTTACCTGCCCCGGGACTGATAAATATTTAGCTTCAGCTTATTAAGTGTCGGTTAGGGTTGTTTATTAAGTACCTTGGCATTTATAGACACATTCTTGATTTAGAATATATACCTCTTTGGTTAACTTAGAGTTATACAGCTTGTATCAGAAAGCTTTGGTACAGTACAGACCACCAAACTGAACAATTTCCTTCAAGGGATCAACATCGTAACACCGACAAAATTATCAGCTGTCCTATACAAAACTTCAATACAGGACCAACTGAATCTAAATGTATGGGACAGCTGATTATATTTTCGCGATTACGATGTTAGCCTCATGGAGAAAGTTGTTCAAAAGGTCTGTATCACACTCTTAATTTTGAGCACCTCTTTAACGTGCTGTATAGGCTGCATGCTGTAGTAATTACTTTATTCCTGTAAGAGCTAGCCTCTCTTCCATAACACATCCCAACTAGACGTATTATAAGGTTTCTTAAGATCGAACAACAAGGTACTTCACAGTATCATTGAAACAATCATACCTATACGAGTATATTTAAACATACATTGATATTTTTGTGTGCACATATTTTTTTGAAAATATTTTTCGTTCTTATAAACGCGAAAGTTTATGAGGATGGATGGATGTTTCTTACTCTTTCACTCAAAAACTACTGAACAGATTTGGATGAAATTTGGCACACAGATAGTTTATAATCAGAATTAACACATAGAATACTTTTTATTCCGATATTCTTACGGGATTGAAACGTATGCGGGTGAAACCGCGGGGCGCTGGTAGTCTTCTATAAACAAAACCACATAGAAAATTGCAAAGCAAAGGAAACTGAATCAGCAGTAAGCCCATTATCATTATTAACCTCGTTCACAGAAATATCCACAAAAGAGATTAAGGAAATCTCCAAAATAAAACCTCAAGAGAACCGTGTTCAATGTTGATTGAAGGGTTGTCTTTTGAATACCCAAATGATTATTACCCTGCTTGTTAATCTACAAAGACGACAAATTGATGAATTTCAAATTAATTAGCAATACACTCATCAAAATATTAATGAACAGTTCCAATTAACTCCGTCTCTTCGTTGTTGTTCATTTAATTTACTTTTAATTTGTTTTTAATGACGCGCAAACAAATTCATTTTAAGTTAATAAAGTTGTAATTTTATTGAGGGCGTATAAATTAAAATGTAATGTTGAGTACGACTGCTCAGTTGTCTTTGTTTCTTTAAGATGTTATTTCTTAGAAAAGTGTGTAGTTAAAGTAACATTTTGTAAATTGATAAACTTCTAATATTAAATAAACTAACGAACTATCAAAACAAAAATATAATAACCTAACCAAACTAAAATAATTAACAAACTAAAATATGGCGTCGCAATATTCCTCCGCATCGCTGTCGACTGTTAGTGTACCCAAGATGCTGGCGGCATCGCCACGTTGTATGGCAATACTTATCCTCTGGCCAAGATAAAAGCCAGCCCTCGGGCCACGGAAATTTTCATTGTACAAGCCATGAGCACTCGGACCCCACGGCCCGAGGGTTTCAACATTTTGTTAAAGAATCTTCTGTTTTTTAAATAATCGATAGGTTTCATCAGCGAAAGAAAGATATTTGAATTCCTTCAAACTGCTATCAAAATATCGAGGTCGTTAAAGAAATCTGTTGATACCCTAGAGATTGCACGTTTTCGCGGTACAAAATCGCCATCTATCTGTCAATATCTACATAATAAAATATAAACTAATTGATTGATTGACTGACATTTGACGTCCTGCCTAAACTATAAAAGACACAAACATAGAAAAATAGTTTCTTGATTGTTTCCATAAGAAACCAAGAGCGGGTTCAGTTTATTGTAATTTGAATTTCACGAAAACGTATGTTATTCTTATGGTCAGACTTTTAATTAGCTGCAGTAAAATTACAGCTTATGTGTTACCACTGCACACGTATTGCGTAGTTTTCGTACACAATATACACATATCGGCCGTTTAATGTCACTAGTGTGAGAATCCACGGCTGAAACAATGTAATATCGTTGTCCTTTCACATCTAAATCAACATGGAGACACGAATTGAATTGTGACTAGCAATTTCATTGGACATCGAGTAAACGTGTAAAGGTTTAACCACACATATCAGGGCCGTGTCCGGGACGTGTACGGACCGTGCTCCGTCAGGGGCTCAAAAAAATATCGGTGTATACATTTTATATGAACTCGTTCACACACGTCCGTGTCCGGCATGGCGACGGAGCTTCAGGGTCTGCCTTGTGTGTGCCACGGCCCTGTCACGTCCAGGACACCTAATAAGTCGGATAAACCTTGACGTCGACGTTGCTAACTTTCTGAACGCGCCGTGCGTTCAGAAAGTTAGCAACGTCGCGTCTAACTGTCAAATATTTCGCCGTTTTGATTATTTTGTCAATATTACTAAATTAGATAAGGCTCTGTAGGTAGCATAAGAAATCAAACAACGTTATGATCTCTCTACGTTTATTCTAAGCCAACGTCTTTAGCCAACGTATTCCAAAATAATATTTGACAGTTCATTCTAAACTCGCTTTACTGTTCGAATGCAACCAGTTATTTTATTGCCAGCCTGCTCTACATAAGGTCGGCATTACCAGACAACCTTCACACTACCCTAGTGGACTAAAATATTCATTAAGGATTGCCATAATAACACTGAATTAGGTGTGTGTTTTAGGTGATAAAAACATTTGACAGGTTTCCAAATGCTTTTTTTACACCTAAAACTAAATATTCAGTGTTTCTATATTAACTATTGTCAACCAATTTACCTAACCTTTTTCCTACTGGGTCGGGGTCAGCTTCCAGTCTAACCGGATTCAGCTGAATACCAGTATTTTACATGAAGCGACTACCTATCTGACCTCGAGTTATAACACGATACCCTTTTGATAAGACTGGTAGTCAGACTTTCGGGCTTCTGACTACCCGTAACGACTGTCAAAGATCTACGAATGACAGCCGGGAGGATAACATGCTTTTCGAGGCACGGAGGGGTCTCGATATCAATTCATAATTAATATTTTAGTAGGTACAACATAGACCGATATTTCATAATTTCATTTAGGGCTGATTTTTCAATCATCTGATAACTTTATTCGAGGGATAATTTTAAAATTTTGACAGTTATTTCATACAAAAACTGTCAAACGTAAATTTTATTTCTTGAATAAAAGTTATTTGGCGATGGAAAAATCAGCCCTTAGTAATATTAAGTCATGAATCAAAACAGTCTCGTAATTAGCTAAAGGTAACTAACTAGTCACGTCTGTGAAATTATGCCAATTAATTACCTTGATGCTGTATAGATAGTAAGTAGGTATGCTTCTGAATAACAGAGAGTAAATAACATCAGTGTCGTGATAATATTGCAAAAAAAGTAGTTCCCATGTTCTGATGTTGGTTGGAATAAAATAGGGAAAGGCTTTTACGTGAAAGCTCATTTGTTTTATTTATCTGAAATACGGAAGGATGAAAACAGAAAACCGAACTAAACGGAAAATGCGAGAGGCCGTCACCCGTGATGGGGTCCATATCTCAAAACCAAATCATAAAATTTCAAACTAATAATACTAACAACTAGATGTAAGCAAACTATGTACTAAACCAGATACTCACATTGATATTGTTTAAAGTGTCATAAATAGTATGTAAAATATTGAAGAAATAAAGGCTTAGTTATTAATTATTATTATCTGAAATCCACAACTTTTCACTTTTGTTCGAGTGCTTCAAACCTGTGCTGAAACCCTACACGGTATTCATATCTCCGTCAACATAATGAACAATTTCCTCTTGATATTTTTTTAAAACAAAACCTTTTTGTTTTTTAATAATTCAGTGGCTGGCACTGAATATCTTTATAGCACTGTAAAATTAAAAACGAGAGCTGAATAAAACTCCGCGCGTGCTGTAATTAAAACAAGATGGGCGGATTCAAAATAATTCAATTAAGGACTGAAGCGGTCGGTCCGATTGGGATCCGTTTTCTTCGGTGCGATATGCAAATAGACAATCAAATCCCTTTGGAGCGTTCGATTATAATTATCAGTGGGCGTTTGTTTTTCTATATGAAAAGCTTGATTAAGGCTATATGAACTTCTACTTATGGCTATGGGCTCAGAGAGTTGCCAAACAGGGGACTTTTTTTTTTTTTGTGGATGGGATATCGTCAAATGACCCCTCCCGCTCTGGGTGAAGCGGAAGGGAGTGTCAGACTCTTACTGACTAAAACCCACCCGTGTTCCTTCCTTAGCCCTTTATGTTCCAGGGCAGCGGTAACCCTTACGGACGATCCCGCTACCCCGGTTTCGGACGATCCCGCGACCCCAGAAATAGGGGACCTTACATATAAAATTGGCGTTTTACATAAAAAATTGGCGTTTTACATATAAAACTGGCCACTTTGATCTCTAATATCTGGCGTTTTGTTAGGAATACCAAATTCAAAAGCCTTGTATTTGTGTTTCGTATTTAGTTATTCATTTGTTTTCGCGCCATTTGGTTTTACTTTGACATCGTTCAGTTCACAATATTGGACAACTTAAAATATACTGCTTCAATCGCAGGATTAATTATGTGTATGGGGAAGCTACTGTAAAAAAAACACGGTATGTTTTAGGTTTCAACTTTTAGTTTTCGAAATTATGACCTACAGAACAAATCTTGTGGACGGCCGGAGACCTTAGTTGTCACTGACAAATTGAAAGTGATCATAGAAGCGGATCTATCGCAAACAACGTCAATATCAGCATCCCCTTGTCAATGTAATTCAAACGCCAAAAGATCTTCGAAGCACTGTACGCTTAATATCATACCAACAACGTTTAATATCTCAGCCCTACGAAGACAAAGCTGACCTGCCAAAAAAATAAGAAACTTGAAAGGAAGCAAACACAATATAACGAGTTCACACTACGTTTTCCGAAACTTTTGCATAAATGAATTATTATCTCCAAACCCTGCATAAACTCACGAGAACAGTTAGCATAATCAGCCTAAAATGTTCCCACTGCTGGGACACAGGCCTCCTCTCGGTGAGGTAAATGTCACATGTCTTCAAATTTTTGGTTCTGGGACATCGTGGGGAAACCGGCATGTTTCTCCACGATGTTTTCCTTTACTGTTTGGAAGCAGTGGTGATAAAACAATTTGAACAAAGTAAAGTGCCAGCTTGGGTTCGAGCCCCCAACCTATAACTCGTAAGTCGCGTTACTACTGGACTGGGCCACCACTACAAGAGAAAGCAGTTACTGTATTGGAATCCCAAAGCAAGGGGAACTATCATTTGTGTTCCACGCGCGACGCGAGATGTCAGCACTAAGGACCGATGCCTGCCAGGATCGCGGCTTGATCGAAAGAGTTACCGTGGACCCTGTCACAGGCAACTGTAGGAACACGGTTTTAGTCAGTAAAAGCTCCACCCAGAGCGGGAGAAGTTATTTGATAATTATCCATACAAAAAAAAGGGGGAACTATCATTTACGTCGGCAACTTGTTATATCAACAAGATGACATCGGCCATAGCATTGAGCAAAACCTTGCGATTTTAGCGAAACTCAGGGACATTATAGACATAAATCAAGGCAACGGTGACACAATCCGGGTAATGTTGGCATTACGATAAGTAGAGCATCTTATGTTGACTAGGATATGTGCGTGGTTATTTGTAGGCTCACAGTCCGTGTGGGAAGAAACTCGGTTTTTCCTTGTCCATCCTTATTTGCCAGCTCAGTGAATTATCTCAGTGACATAAGGCTTGAACAAAACAAAAATACAAATATGGGGAGCCAAGCAAGCGTGAACTACATCCTACTTCATACTAATATTATAAACGTGAAAGTTTTTATGGATGACAAAAACTACTGAACAGATTTGGATGAAATTTTGCACAAAGATAGTTTATAACCAGGATTAACACATAGGATACTTTTTATCCCGATATTCCCACGAGATCGAAACTCACAGCTAGTAATTCATAGTAAGCTCTCTACATCTTGAGCTTTGTGTTTAGATCTAATATAATACTGACAAAATTAATTGAGATAACGTCCAGTGTTATTTAGCTATCCATAGATATAATTATATAGGTATTAATATTATAATTATATGTATACATAACATCTATCCCATGACTACTAAAGACTGCAAAAAGGCAATAGTTCAATGGCAAAAACTGAAGACCTATGATGATATTGTCAAATTACTGCTGCAAGCATCGTCAATATGAGTTGAAAAAAAAAAACACTCACACGCCACGCACACGCCACTATACATACACACGCACACACCCTCACACACACTATTTTAGGATAGATCTCTTAATAAGTTATTATTATTGTTTTTTTTTTTTTTCCTTTATTTGGTTTTGTTTAATTTTAGATGACCTATTTTTTATTAAAAGTGGTGTACCAAAATAAAATTGAATTTAAACAAAATTCAATTTTATTTTGGTACACCACTTTTACCTTTTTATAATTTATCAATGAAAAGCGGGGCCTTCTAGCACCTTTAACTTAAAAGGAGGTCCCTATGTAAGATTTACTGTAAAAGTTGTACAAGTTTCTGCAATAAACCTGTTTTTATAATTGGAAAGTAACTTTTAACGGCACGGTTGGCGCAGTGGTTAAGCGATTGACTGCTGCACTGCGTGTCGCGGGCTCGATTCCCGCACGGAACAAATATTTGTATAACCTACAAGTAGTTGTTCCGGGTCTGGCTGTTTGTGTATGTGAGTTTAAATGTTTGTAAACGTACCCAGGATACAGGAGTAATTCTTAGTGTGGGGCAAAGTTTTATTAAAATAAAAATAAAAAAAACTGTCTGTCTGTTACCTTTTCACGCCTAAACCAGTGACTGATCGTTATGAAGACTACTTTAGATAGGCGACTTTGAATCTCACTTCAGTTGGGAAAAGGCTAGGTAGATGGTGATCTACCTAGCCTTTTCCCAACTATGTTGGTGTCGGCTTCCAGTCTAACAGGATGCAGCTGAATACCAGTATAATACATGGTGCGACTTTCCATATGACCTCCACAACCCAGTTACTGGGCAATACGATGCCCCTTGGTAGGACTGGTTGTCAGACTTTCGGGCTTCTGCCTACCCATAACGACTGTCAAAGATCCACGAATGACAGCCGGAACCAACCACTTAACGTGCTTTCCGAGGCACGCAGGGGTATCGGTATGTACAGATGGCCACCCATCCACAGACCAACCGCGGCAAGCGTAGCTTAACCTGATCGTTCGACCTGTGCGGCTGTTATTATTTAGCCTAAGGCTACATTCAAACTAATTGTATTTAAAAAAAACACGGACAACGTCGCGGGAAACAGCCAGTCTTTAATAAAATCCTATTTTAGATAAAGATTCCGTGTTTTTGTAAAACACAACCGCCAAACAAATGGAGGTAGCCACATTATTATGATCGCATCCTATCTACTTCGCCAACAATATTAATTTACTCTGAGCACAAACCTAATACGTAATTATTTGTTAACGTAATTACAACAGCAATTAAGCAGTACACTGACGTTGGCAGGGAAAGTGCTCCACTTTGTATAACACGACGGAATTAAGAAGCAAAGAGATTGATATAAAAATAACTTCTTATACAAACTTTCTAATTTTATAGGGTTATATGCACTGTAGCAAAGTGATCTGGGTATTGAAAGGTGTTAACACCAGCTCCGGTAGCCGTGATCGTCTAGTGGTTAGGACCCTACGTTGTGGCCGTAGTAACCCAGGTTCGAATCCTGGTCACGGCAGTGATACACTGTCGCGGCGGAGCATATTTTTTTGTATTTTAAGAAAAATTAAAAATTCCTTTAAAAAAAACTTGTTCACATCTTTATCATAACACATTGCAGCAACGCATTTATTTTGCGTCGGTCTATAAACCTTGCAAAAACCATCCAAAGAGCTCAGCAGAAAAAACACTACAGAAATAATACATACATAATTTCATCTTTGTATTCATTGATTTATGAAAAAGTACGTGGGTACTTTGATCTTTGCCCTTATGACGTCAACAGAACTTGGTGCATAAAGAAGTAATACCTATAACTTGTTGAAAGCTGGTTTCGTCTGCCTGAATGGTTCGTGCTTCATAACATTTGAGCTTGTTCATCGGAACTGTGGGGTAAATGCGTAATACACTACTTATCAGTAGTAATGGCTTTCATTTTGACAATTTTTTCGAATATATGAAGCAATGGATTAGCAATATCCTTCAAAATGGTTCAGGTTGAAATTGATGTTACGCAATTTGGGTGGCGACGCGACGTAGGATTGGCTTCAGCAGCTTGGTTGTAGCTGTATACCTTAATAGCTTATTACTTTTTGTCTTGAGTAGATTAGATTAGGGAATCATATCATGTTCGAAAAAAAATATTTCATCGTCTGCATAATAAAAAACTTAAATTCACTAAAACGCACAGCCTAAACCACACGGTTTAGCTAGAAGAATGAAATTTTGCTCAAGGGTTCCTTATAAATACAGGGTCATCGACACGCAAACTAAAACCATATAGGTAAGTATTCAGCACACGATTCTACACCCCCCCTTTTTTTAATAACCGACGAAATTTTCAACGCAGGGGAGTCTCATGTACTGAATCCATGGTAACAAGTTGCACGTCGATGTCGGATACCACGGGTACATACAACGAAAGTCAACACTAAGGTAGGATTTCGAAAATTCATCCACTAAAGGGGTTTGAAGTATTTCCCCGATAAACTTAAATAGCGACTAGAATCAATTTTATTCTAATTTTATTTTTGACGTTCAAAAGTGCCTTTTATGTGCCTATTTGAAATAAATGATTTGACTTTGACTTTGACTTTGACTTTGACTTTGACTATAGAAGATGTATGGAAGTTCGTAATTTTTGCCGAATGGAAATCCCATCGGGCATATATGAATTATAATAAACGACATAATAATAAATATTTATTAGCACAATACAAGTTTGACACATATTAAAATACACAATAGTAGTCACTAGGGGACAGAGAAACTATAACAGGAATAGTATACGAGAGATGGGTAAAGTACAGTCAACACAGAATTTGAGCCCTGACTCCTAAACTAGGAAGATCCTGTAACATAGGAGACAGTGTCTTCGCATAAATAGTAGACGAACAAATTATGAGCGTACTAGCAGACTCGGATAGTCACAAACAAGATAAAGACCATAAGGTAAGAAATATATCTGTATATATATATTTAATTTGTAAATTTATACCATGTTGTCATGGTATAAGTTCTCAAGAAAATTATGAATTCTGGTTACTGATATTGTTGTTTAATTACGCATACATAGGTACAGATGCCAGCACATCAAGCTACTACAAACTGTCAAATTTGTTTAAGAGATTTTCAACTTTATCGCTAAAGCATTAGGTTCAAGGTTTATTGGGAAAATTTGACAGTTTCGGGTAGCTTGACCTGCTGGCGTCTGTACATGAAATTACAAAAAAAAAAAACAAAAAAACGTAACTGCCCACTTGGGAGAAATATTTTGCTAAAATTAACATAATAACCAACAAAAATGAAATATAAAACAACTTACGCATTGAGATTGTATCATATTTTTGTAAAAGACCCGCGTCTTGAATATAAAGCGTTCCCCCGGCATTACTCTGTTGTTACAAAAACCACTTTTTGGCAGGCAAGTGACAGTTCGCGTGCAGGGTGAATAATAATGACAGGGAAAAAGTTGTCTTCAGATAGGTAATACAAGCTGTTGTTTTGCATCCTCGTCAAATTTCAGGAGGCTGTTATGAAAGACATAAATAATCAAATAAAATTACGATCCCTGGTAAATAATGAATACATACTTCTTTTTTTAGTTATTTAAGTTTGACAATGGCGCCGATTCCCTTGTTCACAAACTAATCTAAATTTAAGTTCAGTGCATCTTTTCTTTCTATTCCATTATGAAAAGGACAGAAGATAAATATTAGTTTAGTCCTGTCAAATTAAGTTAAATAGATACTCCATGGACAATTTAGACGTGATTAAAACATGGCTACTAAAAATACGCCAATTTACGTCAGGCGCTGACTAATTTGACAGGACTAAACTAATATTTATCTTCTGTCCTTTTCTTAGTGAAATAGAAAGAAAAAGATGAACTGAACTTAAAAATTTAGTATGTGAACAAGGGAATCGGCGCCAGTATATCAGAATACACCACTTTCAAAGAACAGAATCGCGTTATGGTATCGTATAAGCGGCCGAGTTTTTATGTGTTTGTAAAAGGGCAGTTACAGT
The DNA here is from genome assembly GCA_947507525.1 of Apamea epomidion. NCBI lineage: Eukaryota > Metazoa > Arthropoda > Insecta > Lepidoptera > Noctuidae > Apamea > Apamea epomidion. The sequence continues at coordinate 20,601,444 of OX382225.1, read as the reverse complement.
GCGGTCTCACACAGGCCGCGTTTTAAAATGCGTGTCCCACACATACCGATTTCCGATAATTAGATAAAAAAAACCTACTTATTTTATTAATGATTCGTGTCGAGAATCAGTAGCATAGTTACCTCCTTGAATTTGACGAGGATACAAAACGACACCTTGTATAAGAAAATAGCCTGTGAAAAATATAAAGAGGAAAATATTTTATGTGAATTACGTTTTGAATAGGTACTTAAACAGAAAATAAGAAAAAACATTTTTATTGACCTCGACTTTTTTTATTTTTATTGAAAAATGAAAAATAAGGTTAAAATATAAATACACTTTCAGATATTTTTTGTATGAATGTGATTCAGATCTCATACAAAATCTGCTTGGAACAATTTTTTTTTCATATTTCTGTCTATTGCCTAAGTCGCTGCAAAAAGTTTTCATCGTAAACACTTTTTTTTTTAACCCTATAAACTAGTGCTTGACACGAAACGCTTCGTTCTGATCGTAGCGGTGTCAACAACGTAAGGGTGGAAACTGGCCGTACGACGGGTTGTCCGATGATGGAACGGTGATGGCGGAATTAAGTCATGTAATTCCCGCCCACACTCTCCAGAATGCATCCTATAGAATATCGAAAGGCTGGCTACCCTACGCCAGGCTGGCTACCCTACGCTGACTAAACGATAGAATGTTCTGAAATTAGTTTCCACAAAAACGGTTCCAAGTTGTTCTAAGAACTTAAAATGGCCGACGAAACACGCCATTCAATTGCAATAACGGGAAAAGGGATGCTTTATTCTTCCTTTTATAGTCAACTAACGTGGGTGGGCTAGTTATAGACACATTTTTATTACGTACTAACGTATTTGTATTGGTATAAATTGCAGATAACAAAAGGCCATTTAAAAGATAGCTATTAAGATAAATTGCCTAGGTAATAATGGCTGTTTTGGTGATTCCTATATTCTTTAATAGCAATATAGATCGTATTATGGTGATAGATCGACGAGAGAGTTGTGATTGTTGACATTACTGTCCCTCATGACGCGAATCTCGTGACAGCTGAGAAAGATAAAAAATCAAGTATCTTGACTTAGCACACGATGTTGTCGACATGTAGTACGTGTACTCTGCAATCATTGTACCAATAATCGTTACAGTAAATTGCCTAATAACGGAGAGCCTCAACCAACACCTCAGGAGGCTCTCAGTATGCGGCTGAGTTAAAGGCTTGATTCAGAAAACAGTACTCCTGGACACGGCTCGCATTGTGAGGAGGTTCCTCTCTTTATAGCCACCGGCTGCTTGGACCCTGTTCATGACGCTGATGGGCCACTATTTTTTAAACTAAATGTTTTTTTTATATATTTAAAAATATATGTAAATCTAATAAAGGAATATAGATCATAAAAATTATAAACTACAGTAATTATCATAGATAATGTATGTACACAGTTGAGCATAATATAAACAGCCTGTATGTAGGTATATTGAGTTTCAAAGAACATGATTTTGCTCGAAGCGACGAGATATTTCACCGAAACTCTTATTTAATAACGTACTGATAAAATATTTCGTTCATAAACACGTTCGTATGCGATTCACAATAATAATTGTTCTCCTGACTTTGACTCTCCACGTGACCCGAAGGCTGGCCTATTCTTAGCCCAAATAATCAGCATTGCCATCCATCGTGGTAATGCTGCCAGCCTTTTGGGCACTTATCCCATTGACAGTGATGCGGACGAATTTTTTGATGCCCAATGAGCTCCTGCCTTTTTCTATATTTTTTCGTATCATATACTTGTATATAATTGTATATAGTATATATTAGTGTTAATTGGTTTTTGTACAATATTGTTCTCCTTCAACTTAATGTTATAAATCCCAGCTTTTACTATACCTACATCCTACATACAAGACTTACGTTACAGCATGACATGTATGTATAGAAGTTTATTGAAAAATTATTTTCTTTTCGATTGAAAGAACTGATTTATCAGCGCGATTGTAGTATGTATTAAAATTATTTGATATTTCTGTTACTTTTAGTCTACATCATCCCACTACTTGGCAAAGTCTGACAGATCTCCCCATGACTTTTGACATACTAAAACCTTGAAAAGTACAAATAATAACAATTTCGTGTTCTTGTTTGAAACAAAATGTTAATACTCGTAGATTGGTAATTGGTTCATAGATTGGATTGGTTGGTTTGGTTGGTTGGTATTGGTAGATTGGTATAGATTGGTATTAGGTTGTTATTGAGTGAGAAAATAATTTCCATAAAAATTCATTGTGATTGTGAATGCGATTTCACCTGCTTCTGTTAAAATAGCTATTGTTCTGTTGTTACAGATCCCAAAGATGCTGCGTGATGTACAGTAACACAAGCGATGCGGAGCGAGATGCGGCGGAGGAGGCAACGCTCGCGGCGCTCGTGGCGCTCTACGTGCTCGTGTCTGTCATAGGCATTATTGGTAAGTGTATAACAACCAACCCTCACCGGGCCCCTAATCCGTGCTAGGCCACATACCCGCGGTAAGTCACCAATCTGCGCTGGGCCACCAACCCGTGCTGGCCACCAACCTGCGCTGGGCCACCAACCCACGCTGACCACCAACCCGCGCTGGGGCACCAACCCACGCTGGGCCACCAACCCGCGCTGAGCCACCAACCCACGCTGGGCCACCAACCCGCGCAGGGCTAGCAACCCGCACCATGCCACCAACCCACACTGGGCCCGCGAGGTCTATTACAGCTTGCTCTCTAGCATAGACAAGAGGCTTGGTCTAAGGTCCAGCAATGACAAAACCTATTGCCTAAAATACTGGCGACGAACAGATATTTAAAAAATAAATAGTATTGTCTTATCTATATTTGCTGGTCACTTTACTCGATTTAGAATTTGGCAGCCGTTTAACACTGCATTTTGCAGTGATGTACAGACGCCAGCACATCAGATTAGCTCTTTGGTCGAGAAGATGCCCAAGCTACCTACTACAATCTTTCAAATTTCTTTATTAGATTTTCAACTTTATCGCTAAAGCATTAAGGTTCAAGGTTGATTGGGAAAATTTTAGTTTCGGGTAGCTTGACCTGCTGGCGTCTGTAACTTTTAGATACAAAAGTGACTACCAGAAACTCAAATTTTCCCAATCAACTTTAAACCTTATGCTTTAGCGATAAAGTTGAAAATCTACTAAAGAAATTTGACAGATTGTAGTAGCCTGATGTGCTGGCGTCTGTAAAATACGATTTATAGGAGCCGGTTTTAATCCCTTTTGCATCCTACCTGTTTTCGTGTTCCTGGTATAAATAACCCTTTGTTGAACGGTTTCAAGAGCGTTCGCAGAGGGCATACAATCGGTGGTCAATTTTTGGTGGAGCTAAATGAATTCATAAAGATCAAATGTATGGACGCACACGTCCTACGAAACATCGTGTATATTTTTTTTAATCTTTCCGATTTTATAACCTACAAAAAGTATGACGTGAGCGAGTGCGCTAAAGCAATGTCCTCTAAACTGCAGTGGAAAGCTGCAAATTAAAACATGTACATCAATATGGCTGTGATCGGAATATAAATGAAAGCCAGTGGAATTAATAAGCACCAATTTTTTTCCGATACCCTCTTTCACCATTTTGTGCAATCGTCCCCGCAAATAATAGAACCAAAAACATAGTGAGCAGCAACCAGTACTTAGATAAGCCAATTTTCTCATATTTTTCGTGTGTAAGGTTTACTTGATAAACTTTTTAAAGTAATTCATCTAATTTCTCTCGGGAGAAGCAGCGGCAGGCGTGCGTTCATGAATATTGTGTTTCCTTGAAATTGCAAATCCTTTCATACACCTCAAATTATTTAATTCTACGAGAGTAAGTACCTGGCTTACAAAAACTTTTTATTTCATTGCTCCATAAGTTAATTAATTTTACTAATAGTTTTTTTTTACAATGAATAGAATACTCTTTTCCAACTATACTTTTATAACTATAATCTAGCGAACAAATCCTGCAAATGCATAGTAGACTAGTTCCGCTATTCCCCAATAGATAGCGCTGTGCATTGGCGAACGATTTCTGAATCGCGGAGTTAAGATTCTCCTTCGTCTATAAATGAAATATGTGCCTGCCGCAAAGGGCATTCATATTATCATCTTTACCACTGAGGTTTATTAAACTAAAGAAGTTTATTAAACTAAAAAAAATAATGTAATAATTAAGTCACGTTCTTTATCAACGTGACTTAATAATTAAGTCACATTAGTTTTCAATGTGAGTTAATAATTAAGTCACGTTAGTTTATTATGTGCCTTAATAATTAAGTTTATAATATGACTGTATCGTAATGGTCCTTTCTTCCGTACCTATATTATATGGTTCTTCCCACCGCGTATCGATTGTGAGGCATTAAGTCTCTATCATGCATCAAATTATTTTGTGTTAAATTAAACTATTCTATCTGGTGTATATATTTTAATGTTTATACTACAGACAACTAAGAATTTCTGAACCAAACAACTTAGCACGTCCAAGATCAGCCGTCAAGAAACATTCTTTCAAATAAAATAAAGTTTTATGTGCACGTAATTAGGTATATTTTTGCATAAGATGAAATACTGGAATAGGGGGATACTCGATATAACCGTATTTCGCCAAATACTTACGGACTCAATGGATGGCGTCCTCTGATCGGATATTTTATGCACGACTATTTGAGGGTTGACACTGGAAAGAGTTATTAGCATCATAAATCGTACAAATAATAGTCTCTGTAGAGTAAATCCTCCTCTTGATAGAAAATACTCGATGTATTTCGTACTTAAGGGCCGGCGCCCACTGGCGGCACGGCATGGCAAGGGATTTTTATGCGACGAATAGAAATATAACTTAAATGTATGACAATAAAATTGAAATTTCAATGATGATGCCAAAGGACGTCGCGGCATGCCTAAGGATACCGCGGCATCATTGCTGCCGCTGAAATTTCAATTTTATTGTTATACTTTTAAGTTATATTTTCTATTAGTCGCAAAAAAATCCCTTGCCGTGCCGTGCCGCTAGTGGGCGCCGGCCCTTACGTGTCATACTAGGTGCGGCCTGGTCCAAAAACTACCTAATGTAGTACCTGAGAGCAAATTCTCGTCATTTTAAGAACGTTCACGGTCTGATCTCAGTCGCAGTTTGTCAAAAATACTCATTTCCTTACATTTTTGACGCTGCGATCGGTGCATTTCACTCGTTCATTCATTAATTTTGTCATACTAACGTTGTAGTCTGTTATCGCCTTATCTCTTTAGCATGAATTCACAATTATGCTTTCGGTAGATTTTAAGGTATCATGGTTGAGAAAACGCTATGACACTTTTGAAACCTTGATGTCTTCTAGCCTTGTACAATATTGAGATAGAACTTTAGAGGGGCAATTCTCGTAATTTTAAGAACGTTCACAGTCCAATCTTAGTCTCGTTCTGTCAAAATAATTTATTTATTTATTTATAATCTCTAATTTTCCAACATTTTTGTCATTGATTGTCGCTGAGATGAGATTTCGACTAGATTTTGAACGTTATTAATTACGGGAATTGGCCTTCTATTTTGTTTTTTTATTCGAGTTAACTTAAATCTTTATATGAAAAATAGGGTCATTGCAATAACCCTATTTTACCCGCGACTACGCGCGTCTATTGTTTTATTGAACTTTTCGCGTCAGTTCGAACACCTCCATACAAATTAGCCACAGTTGGACCAGCCGATCGATTCTGTAAAAATCTCACCGTGAAAAGTTAGGTGAAGTGAGCTTAGTTAGAGTGAGCTGTCAATAGTGTCAATTCCCTAGCATTAGTTGGAATGACAGCTTCACGTTTTAAGTTTTCACGGTGAGATGGTTACAGAATCGCACTGCTGGGCCCTAATTCACTATGACCACTCAGTAATTCCTTACTTGGAAACCACGTCAATTGCTTAGCTAATCCCGCAAATCTCGCGTTCATTTCGCGCGGTTTCGTTCATTGTGTCATAGAAAATACGGCCCCTGGGCTTTGCCCTTCCAAAACAACGTTCAGCAGTGCTTGTTTCATGTAATGGTTGACAATACTGACTTATTATAATATTGTTATACAGGCAATGTAAGCTTGATGGCAGCGCTTGCGTCGGGTGGGGCCTCCCGACTGCGCACGCCACAGATGCTGAGTGCATGTGCGGCTGACTTCCTGGTCTGTGCAGCCAGCGCTCCCTTAGCAGCCACCCGAGCAGCGAAGATAGACGAACTGCCGTGCCAGGTCACTTATTATATTGAGGTAATTTTGGTTTGAATTTACTTAACATAATTGTGCTTCCCGGCTTTGTGGAAGGGTTATTCCGGGTTAACCGGGTTTAAATCTAGATTCCGGGCTGCGATTGAGAAATCCTATATAAAAATCCAATCACACTTCGCCCGGCCAGGGGACCGAACACCGGGGACCGCATGCTCATAAATCTCAGTTTATAAGACGTCAACATATGTATATAGGAATTCCAAAGACCGTCAGAAGGCAGTTGGAAAACACTGGATGCGGAAGGCGGATGGCTGGGTTTTGTGCTACTTAAAAGAAGATTATGTCCAGTAAAGGATTATGATCATCATGTGTTAGCCTTTTCTCAACTTTATTGGGGTCGGCTTCCAGTCTAACCGGATGCAGCTGAATACCAGTATATTACATGGAACGACTGCCCTCCACAACCCAGTTACTGGTTAATACGATACCCCTTGGTAAGACTGGTTGTCAGAATTTCGGGCTTCTGATTACCCGTAAAGACTGATATTCTGTGTTAATTAATTGATTGTATCTTGTAGCTTCCTAATGAATGTTTTTATCCACAGTCATTCCCAGTGGCAGCCAGCACGCTATCCCTGGTAGCGATAGCCGCAGACCGTTGCGGCGCGGTGCGGCGCGGCGGGACCTCGCTGTGTGCGCGCCCGCACTTAGCAGTCGTTGCGGTGTGGATCATGGCACTTTTACTTAGTAAGTCATTATGGAATCCAGTTGAGCCCATATTTAAGTTGATTATATCACTACACTGGCTCACCACCACGCCGTGCGGAGCCACTTCACCTTTAACTTTTTCCCGCTATTCGGAGTGACTGACAGATGATATTAGTGACAGCAGCTACCTCACTACTTGTGGGAATGGTTGCAATTAGTATGTACTGTTATGTGAATGAAACATATTTTTACAGATCTAATACATACATAGATCGACTACAGTCATGTTTTAGATTAAGTATACTTATAATAGATCTGGGCACATAAAAAACAGTTAATAATATACAGTTAATAAAAGAGAGGCAACCAAATATTCCTCTGCATCGATATCGATAGATAGCGATGACCCAAAACCTGGTAGATTTTGCTAAAGCTTAGGCCTATAACGAAAATGTCATTTAATCTATGAGCCAACTGCTTAACTGAGACGTTGCCTGAGGTAGCTGCGCGGATCGTACGTTCCCGCGACCCCCGGCGTAGGTGTGATATGGAACACTGGAGTGGTTTTTAGTCAGTAAGAGTCTGACAGACCTCGTCGCCCGCTCCAGGGCGGTGGACATCCATGAGGATTTTCCACCCCAAAAAAAAAAAGCTAGCGGCGCGGTGCGGCAGGGGTGATAGTTGTCACAAGTTGACGAATCACTGAGCTCTCGCATTACGTCACCACACCCCTCCCGCATCGCGCTGCTACGAGTACCTCAGGCAACGTCTCAGTTAAGCGGTCGGCCTATAGTCGGTAATGGTTTTTTGATCAACCAAACATAGAAGCTGATGTGAATTTTTACAGTAGAACTTGCAATTTGACAGGTCTTTTGCAAATCGAGACAACGTCTTGAAAAAAATATGTCAACAGAGCAAAAGAAAAGAAATTGTACATAGAGCAGAGACATGTAAAGCATTATTCAAATTAAGGGTCTTCGGTTTTTCGACAGCTAGAGAAAAACTATAAATTGTAACACGACTATAAAAAATAGCAATTTGACGGTCATGTCAGTAAATAAATTACAACATTCAAACTGGCTTCCTTAAATCAACGAAAGGGCTGTTGTAATACTTGTAATTCGGCAGTAAATATTTTTATTACATTGTTTTACTACCATTATTTGAAATTCATGAATGCAGGACCCTAAATAGAATCCTTTTATGTCTTCATCCTTTTCTTGTTCATTAATCAAATGTATCCCTTTTACGTTAAACATACGTATCTGTTTGGTGTATTAAAGGGTTAATCCCGAATTTTAGAGTACTCTTGTGTCTATGATACCTTTACTTAAATTTATCCCATCTCTCTCTCCGAATCTCGTTACATTTAGTGAAGTAAATTAAAGCCAACCTCGATATCTGTTAATGTTCTTTCATATCTGAATTTCCTGTTTCCCCAGGTGCAGCAGCATTCACAACGACGTGCGTGTCATGTCCGCCACTGGCCGCGGCGCACGCGCTCCTAACCTACTGCTTCCCTGTCATGGCCGTTGCCAAGTGTCACTGGGCAGTGCGGGTGAAGCTCACTGCCCTGTCCCTGACTGCGAGAGCAGCCCACGGCGAGCTGCCTCTCCCCGTGCCCCTCATGAGGAGACCCACACACGTCATCATCGTCGCCGGCGTAGGACCCAGAGAACGCCGCGACGCCGTCGACGTTGGTGACGTCAGATCCAAGAAGAAGCTCCAACCGAGCCTCCTTGGACCACAACCTCAGACGTCTACGCTCAGGTCTCGACGGCGGCTCGGCAACGTCCTCATGGGGATCGCGGCGATATTCGCCGTGTGCTGGTGTCCGCATGCTGCTATAGTGATAGCGAGTGCGTTTGGCTTGCACGTGCCGTTTTTACTGGCGCACTTTGCGCTGTTGCTTGGGTACGCGCACTCTGCGCTGAACGCTGTGGCGTACTGGGTGCTGAATCGGCACGCGCTGACGTCGGCGTGCGCGGCGTGGCGCCTGCCGCAGCTGCGCGTGCGGGAGGAGCGGCCCTCGTCGACCAACGAGGCAGCTCTGGGAGCCTTTCACCCGCGCCTTGCTCGGCCGGCGCCCTCCCCCCGGCCTCCCCCTTCAAGCTTCCTCTATTGATGTCCGTCTATCTTCTAAGCTCTGTCAATCTGTGATTCCTGTTTCTCAGTGCCTCGTATAGTCTACAGGCGCCCCGCTCGCGGGGAGCCGCTCGTTTCGTCGTTATAAACGTGGTTGTTTGAGATTTTATGGAGAATAATATCCGTGAAGCAATAAAGTGTATGAAACACTTATAGACGTTTTATTGTGAACGTAAACGATTGTTGACGTGTCGTATCCTTGGCGAAATGACAGTGATTTATCCTTGGGACAGATCCCTTGTTAATGTGCCGTGCAAGTTCTTATAAGACGATATAATGTTTTAGGGGACTAGGAACTTTAAAATTTTGTGAGAAACATGTGGAACTAAGTATATTTATGATACAGTAAAATTATCAACGCTTAGTACGGATCAAAATGTAGTATAAATTAATATTTGTTATTCGAGTGCTACCTTTACACATCCTATTAAATGTTGATTCGACAATTTAGTACCTAACTATTTGACACTGAACTAGCAGACAGCCTTACCCCTGTTAGAAAGTGTTTACAACCAGCTACAGGCTCCTGCTTCACCAGAAACTGCCATTCACTAATACCCTTAATTAAACATTGTGGTAGTAATAAGCATGATGGCAGATGAACATTAACAAGTCGACGAGCTCTACTACAACAATTAAAATGATTCCACAGAAGATTTAAATTAGCATAAACATAAAGGCTTTCCCTCCACAGGCGCGTTATTACCGGTCGATAATATCCTCAGACTAAGGAAAAGAATAGACATGACATGCGGCATGCGGCAGCCTATCATACTGCACCTACCCATAATAAATGCAGTCTTATGCAAGTTCGAACACTATAAACAAGCAAAATTTTCGCCTAATAACACAAAATTTTCTTCAAAACACTGAAACAAACAAGTCGCGGTGACAACTGATGTACTTGTTGTTGAACTTGTTGACTGTGACAAAACATGGCGACCGGCCGCAGTGAGATATTTTGTAGATAATGTTGCCGTTTTTGGTAATAATAAAACTACTGTTGTCCTTTTTTAAATATGATTACCCTCATAAGTTAAAAAGAGATGCCGATATGTCAGTAGGTAACTATGCCGTCGAAATACATCACATTCCTATAACTACTGTTCGTTATGCCAAGGTCCTTTCTTTTCCTTAGTCTGAGATAATATCGGACGCGTTATTGCGATAATGCGTCCCGATTCCTTGACACACGGCTGCGTTTTTATCGTCCGATATTTCTAACGTATGAGTGTAACCTACATTAAAAGTTACTACATTATTAACGTAGGTGTGTATAAGATCGTGTACGTCCTAATACAAATTAATCTAAGAACTCATATCGGGATATCGCAGGACGGAGGAACGCAAACGTCCTACTGCTATTGCGTCGTTATTATCGCAGCAATCTGTAACTTCATGGCCGTCCTAATACAAAATGTTCTGAAAACATCGGAATCATGCATCCGATATTATCGATCGATAATAAAGCGACTATGGGGGAGAGCCTTAACATTCAGAATAACACTTCAAGAACTTTAAAAGCCCACTATACTCCCATATCAAAGTTTTAGCATCGTACCCACCACGACTCGGAACTACTCCGTCGGGACATATTACTGAACTTAAATGTTGAATGTCGAGCGAAAGGGACCGATGTCAACCGTTTTGTGGGTTAAAACCGACAGTTAGAGGTCGGTAACATGGTTACTAAGGGCTGCTGGTGGTTAGCTAACCCGTATGCGACACAATAATGTGCTTTAACAAAGCTAGTAAACAACTATTTCCAAATATATAGTTTATTCTTATTCTTTATATGAACATACAGGGTGTCCCAGAAGTGGACGTCAAGCCGGAATTGGGTAATAGGCCAAGTCATAATAGTTACCAAAAAATATTTTAAAAAATCGAAGTTGTGTTTTATAAAAATTATGGGCATTAAAAAAAGCGAGAAAATCTGCACCCTGTTAGTCTTTTCGATAAAAATAAAAATAAATTATTAATGTTATTTAATATGAATTATTTTTTATTTTGTTTTGTTTTTTTTTTCTTTTTAGTCTTTGCTATAAACCATAACTTTATAAAAAATTGTTATGGGATCCTGAATAATGTTTCTGTAAACTCTTGCCTAAAATGTAACTGCTTCAGCTTGGAAGAAAATGTCACTTTTTGCCCAACCAAACATTCAAAATTAATACTTGTCAAAAATGTAGGGAATTTGGAGGTATTTTTGACAGATTGATACTCAGATCAGACTGTGAACGTAATTCAAATGATGAGAATTACCCCTCAGAAAATGCCTTGACAATCTTGTACCTGGAATTAACATCAGCTAACTTTACCTGTATAACTGCTTTTCAACTGCAATGTTTTGGCGTCACACGTCACCAAAATATTGCAGTTGAAAAGCAGCGCAGGCAGCGTGCTCACAAAGTCCTTAAAGTGTTGGTTGCAACAACACTAATACGACATATGACACGGAAAGTTTTGGCATCGTGTACCCACAAGCCGGAAGTATCCCATCGAGAGCAATCACTGAACTCCGTCACATTTATGAACCAAACTTGACTATTCTATTAAGGGCTGATTTTTCAATCATCTGATAACTTTGTTCGAGGAATAATTTTGAAATTTTGACAGTTATTTCATAGAAAAACTGTCAAACAACAATTTTATGCCTCGAATAAAAGTTATCTGGCGATGGAAAAATCAGCGCTTAGTGAAGTTTTAAACTATGAAACGAGTATAAATAAAATACAGGGATTATAATCCTTTCACAGTTATTTTATTTCTGATTTTGCATCACTGTCAAAAACAAAGTGATCTTTATTTTCGTTGAAATAAGGTTGCCGTTGGGTTACTGCCACTCACAAGCCTGTCAAAAGCACAGTGATCTTTATTAACGTTACTATAAGGTTGCTGATAAGTTGATGCTATCAGAGGAAAAATAACTTTGAAATAACTAGCCACGAATACTACCATATACTCGATATTTGATTAAAAGTATAGAGGTATGAGGAACAGGGTATAAAGTTCACTCATCCATAGAAAAGGGAGGATCCTCCGACTATAACACCCGTTTTATGTCTGGCGGGCAATTGCTCAACGATTGATGTTGGAAAGTTTGTATATAATATGCTAATTGCGCGGTAAACTCTGCTTGCGAGATGCAGGATCTGCGTGACGTTAGTATGACGCGTTGTTCGCATGTGGTGTTGTAGATACAGCTACAAAAGTGAAGGATCAAGTGATTTTGAACCATATGCGGTTCAACTATTACTGTCAACTTGATCTGCCCTGTACTTAAGCTGACCTGCAAATGATTGTGGTAGGAGCCCAGGTCAAGCCTACGTTCAACTCATATTTCCTCTATACATCCTCACCTATATTATGTAGGTACCATTCGGTAAAGTGGCAGTGCTCTGTGCAATTCATACGTAGCTAGGTACAGCATACAGACTCCTTTGAGGGGCGAAGCCGTGTTGGTCGGCCATTTTTCAAACTCTACAGTCACAGACGACCGGTACGGTAAATATAATAAAGGACATGAAAGCTTCAGGGTAAGTTCTTGAATGAAGAGTAAGTTTTAGGTATAATAATATACTAATATTTGACGACACGGTTGGCACAGTGGTTAAGCGATTGACTGCTGCACTGCGTGTCGCGGGTTCGATTCCCGCACACAACAAATATTTGTATGACCTACAAGTAGTTGTTCCGGGTCTGGCTGTTTGTGTATGTGAGTTTAAATGTTTGTAAACGCACCCACGATACAGGAGACATTCCTAGTGTGGGGCAAAGTTTTTTAACAAACAAAAAAAATATTTAAAAATGTATCTAAGTATCTAAAGTAGAAACTAGCAATTGTCGTTATTACCTGTAAGTTTCGATGATGCAAAATAAACAGTTTGATTTTTCAATCGATCATTTTTTTTTGTTTGTCTATAAAGTTTAATTAGTTAGTTAGATAGTTGGTTGATAGTTGGTTGGTTGGTTGATGGTTGGTTGGTTGGTTGATAGTTGGTTGGTTGGTTGATTAGTTAGTTAGTTAGTTTAGTTTTTTATATATATATACTTTGTCCGCGACTTCGTCTGCATGAATTTTCTTGCTACCCGGACCCATGCCGTCGCATAGGTGCTGCCCGTGCTAATACTTCGTTCGTTTTTTCTCGGGTCCAAAGAGTCCCAGCGTGATGTTAAGTAGCCTTCCTCAAGAATTGGGCTATCAAATAAAAAATCCAATCCAATGTAGTTCCAGAGATAACCTCGTTCAAACAAAAAAACTCTTCAGCTTTCTTATTAGTATATGTGTACATATTATAGATTTATGGATGAACATCCCAGCTATTCAGCAAGGTTGGAAGCGGTTCTGACCACTCATTGGCGGGGTCTGCATCCTTAGTTCGTGATCAAGGTACTCCTAAGAACTGAACTATATCATCACTCGTATATAGTATTTTATGGTCTTCTAGGTTCTTCGATAGTTTCTTGCAAGCTGAAGAAAAAACTACTTACGAAAAATACATTATTCTTTGATACCCACTACAATTTAAAACTGTATATAAATTGGACACTCGATCGCAGACTGAAAAGAAAAAAACCTTGCTATTGAAACTTTTTACGCGAGCAAATTGAAATGGTCGGTCTTTGAGTCGAATTGAATTGAATTCTCAATGCAAGGCAATCCATTTGCATTTTGATTTCGAACAACAGTATCGGGATTGCGTCCTTTATAAGCTTGTGTACTTGTATATCTCCACTAGCTTGATTGCACTTAACTGCTTATCAGATAAAATCAAGTGCAAAAGGACTGATGATTTTTTTCTCCCAAGTATGATCTACAAGTGACCACCTCTGTCGCATCCCGGAAGAGCATAGCATTACAAGCCTATAATGTTCCCACTCCTGGGATACAGGCCTTCTCTCTTCGAGAGGGAGTAATTTTTGGTTCTAGGACATGCCATTTTATTCACGATGTTTTCATTCACTGTTTAGAGAGACTGTGGTGATGACATTAGTTACACAATTATAGTCCTGTCTAGGTTCGAACCATCGGCCTACAACTTGTAAGTCAGTGCCGTGCCGTGCAGTTACCACTGAATCACCACTAGTCCTGGAAGATACGGTGGCTGAAACAGCTATGGGCTAAAATAACCACACAGGGGGTCCCAAAAAGCGGTAAACTCCGTCGCCCAGGCCCAGGGGGAGATAGCGGGACGAACTCGACTCTTTTCTAAAAGATTGGCTGCTGTATTTGACTGCAGCAGAGGGATAAGTGGAAGGAGGGAAGGGACGCCTTTGCCTGCAGTGTGACACAAAGGGCTGACATATGTGGGAGTGTTTCGGGAAGCCCTTGAAGAGAGGGTGCAAAAATTTTTTTTGTTTGTCCCTTCGTGTTTCAACCAGCGCCCTAATTGCGTAACACATGATCAATCGGAATCGGTTTCATTTTGACAGTTCAACAACATTCATTGCGTTATTTACGTGTTGAGCAGACAAATTTTTCGAACTTATGAAGCAATGGATTAGCAATTTGCTTCAAAATTATTCTGATTCCGATTGATCGTGTGTTACGCAATTAGTGTGCTGTATGTAATTAAAAAAACATTATAATCTAACTCCAAGTGGACATTTGGAATGCCTCCCACAAGGTGGACCGACGACCTTGTTAAAGCCGCAGGGACCCGTTGGATGCGAGAAGCACAGAACCGGTCGAAGTGGAGGTGCTTGGGGGAGGCCTATGTCCAGCAGTGAACGTCTTTCGGCTGAAGTGATGATGATGATGAAGTGGACATAGCCCTGACCAAAACGCGTTATAATATTAAGCACAATGTTAGCTAACCCAACAACTTAATTACATACATACATAATACCAACCCGCGCTGGGCTCGCGTGGTGGATTACTGCCCACTCCCTCTCACTGAGAGGAGGCCTGTGTCCCAGCAGCAAAAACTTAATTGTAACCATAACACTTAATTTTACTTTAACGACACTTACTTACTAACACACTTTATAAAGATAGGCATATAACACAGACATTATATTCTTGTTTTCGTGGAAAATACTTCAAGTTAAGTACCTAGGTATCCACCACCATAAGAAGATCTCTAAGATCAAACAATTGCCATATTATAATACTGTAAGCATGGTCCAAATAAGAATGGTAATTGTTTAATTATTCTAAATATAGGCCTAGTAAACGAAGATTAAAGAGTATGTAAAGATCTTAGCAGGTGGCGTTCTGGAAAGTGTGCTTAGAGCTTGTTTAGTTAGAAATACAAACCGCAAGAGTTAACTTGAGACTTTGCTCGGATGACGTAAGCGTGCGATATTGAGGTAGGTGTCGATGGTGAGAGCGGTCAGCGCGGGGGTCTGGAGGGGCCGGGAGGCACATACACATCAATTGCAACGTTTCATTTTCGAACTCCATTAAATTAATTAATAGTTAGACGTTCTTGACCAACATTGGTCACACCAGATGCACAAAAATGGCTAAAAAATTAATAGGAGCTTGCAAACACGACCAATGTGTACCTACTACACACATATTTTTATTTTATTTTTTTGGTTGGGAGGGAAATCATCAAATGACTTCTCCCGCTCTGGGCTGAGCGGAAGGGCGTGTCAGACTTTTACTGACTAAAACCCACCCGTGTTCCTTCAGTTGCCCGGGCCAGGGGCCACGGTATCTCTTTCGAACAACCCGCGGCCCTGGCAGGCATCGGCCCTAGCGGGCCCCGTCAATTCGTGCTGACATCTATTTGAGGCGCGCGTGGAACACAACGCGCCGTCGACCCGGGCCTGGTCCTTACCTGGAGCAATGAGCAGCTCGCCGCCCGCAAGCCCGCGCCTACGGTGGCCGGGAGTCGGCTGTTGTCTCCCGTCCAGGGCGTCTCCTGCGGTGACTAGAGGTGTGAGGGCGCAGAGATTGCCTCTCCCTCACGCGCTCCGCCGCCTCCTTTGCGAGCATTACTGCTTCGCAGAAGGAGATGATGGCCTCCCATGCACTCTCGCTCCGTACCATGGCCTGGACCAGGGCCGGACGCGAGAGATCGCCGCCGCCGATCGCCGCCACGAGGACGCGGCGGTGCTCCGCCCAAGCCGGGCCGACCTCCACCGTATGCTCCACCGTGTCCTCCGGGCAATCTACACAGTGGTGATACCCTGGCGTTTCCTCCCGCCTTATCCTGAACAGGAACCTCCCGAAGCAACCGTGTCCGGTGAGGACCTGCGTCAGGCGGAAGGTGAGGGCGCCGTGGCGCCTCTCTAGCCACTCCTCAAAGAGGAGACTTAACGCCGCAATTGTGGCGTGCCCAACCTACTACACACCTCACGTCATGTTTCCCTAGTCTCAAAATAACTTAGTTACCTATGACGTGAAGTTAGCAAACATCATCAACTAACCATTGTGTGACGTCATATTGTTGTTGCCGGAAAATTCCAGCCGTGAATTTCGAAGGACAAGGAATGGAAACCGCTTTCTAAATTCAAACCAAACAAAATATAGCTGTTTTGTTTCCGCTGTTCTTTGTTTTTTTTCTTTATTCAAATTAAACAAAATAGTACTCTTTTGTTTTCTATGGTTCATACAGCCAGTGTTTTCGTGGAGGCAAATATTTATACGCGCACATTCATCATTTATATTAGGGCTGATTACTTTTATTCGAGGAATAAGATTGACGTTTGACAGTTTTTGTATGAAATAACTATCAAAATTTCAAAAATTATCCCTCGAATAAAGTTATCAGATGATTGAAAAATCGGCCCTTATAACATAAAACCTTTCAGTCAGATAAAAAAAATGGATTTAACGTTTCTCGACATAATTCCAACAATAAATTCCATCAGCATTTCGTTACAAAATATTAATTGTTTGTATCAGAATCCAATTAATTGGACTCACAAATGCATTTAATTAAATTGTATTACGGACAACGTGATGGCTGCAAACGAACCTTAATTTACGTAATTGTTAATTTAATTACGGAATTCGTCACGTATGTGTTCTGCGTACTAGAAAATTCGATCAGAATGTTAAGTGCTAGGAATTAAGGGGATATTGTTTAAATAGAAGATCATGGGCCTTCATCATCATCATCATCATGACCAGCCTATAGCAGTCCACTGCTGAACATAAGCCCACAGACCGTCTATAATTTAGCGCGGGTGGCATTCGAACGTTCAAGCTAGTGTCAAATATTTTAATTAGGATTTTTGTTTAGAACAGGGAGTAGTAATTTAGACAGAAATATGCAAAGGCGTTCTTATAATATAATCTTAAAAGTAGTCGTACAGTTGTTTGATTCCTCCCGTTACCTCAGAGGGCTCTTCTAGACCTTCTACAAGTGGTGATCAAGCATCATCACCTCTCTAATAGCACGCCAATCAGCTCGATTATTGGTAACTCTCATCCAGTTGCTACTAGCCACCAGCCATCATGCGAAGATCGTCGCTACACCTAATCTCAGGACGTCCTACCTTACATTTGCTGATTCGCGGTTCTGGACCATGGTTCTATTCAAATCTCGTGAAGTTTTATTTTCTACGTTAAATTGATGCTCTGGGTTATCGACTCGTCCACTGCCATTAATTTACCACTAAATAAGGTACAAGTTTTCTCGTAGTGACTTGAAAAATTTAAGTGAAATTCTGTAGAGCTGAAACTAACTAACAAACTCACTGAAAACACCAACTTTGGTACACGGAATAAGGAATAAGGAGCTTCACACGCGGGTGACACGACGCATTAAACAAGTCGCTTTTCGTGTCCGTCTTTCGTGGGACCGCTTAGTTCTTCTAAGCTACACCATGAATTTAGATGCAGTTTTCATCATTATTTAGTTAATTTATTCCGGAATGTTAAATGGGTATAAAGCGCTCATAAAAAAATAAAAAAATCTCGATGTTATGAAAATTCGTAAAAACAAGCAGGGGTCGCTAGTACAAAACTTAGGGTAATTAATTACATGCCGAAGATGCTTCACTGCGATACCTCGCGGTCGCAGATTAGCTCGCTAACTGGATGTCCTCCATGTAAAGATGCTTCACTGCGATACCTCGCGGTCGCAGATTAGCTCGCTAACTGGATGTCCTCCATGTAAAATCAATGCATGCTATTAGACTCGCACAACCATTCCAAATGATACCTCACTGCGATACATCGCGGGCTACTTGGGGGTTACCTCGATGCCTGAAGGCAATAATAATTAAAAATGTTCAAAATCTAGTCGCAATCTCATCTCAGTGACAATGAATGTCAAAAACATTTCAAACATGTAAGGAAAATTGACGTGTTTTTAACAGATTGAGACTGAGATCAGACTGTGAACGTTCTTAAAATTACGAGAATTGCCCCTCTGTTATGTGTGTGCGTGTCCATTAGCTTGCATTTGTTTTAATGCAAGCTAATCGGTAATAAGGTATCGCAAAGAGGCATCTTCGGCATGTAATTACCCTAAAGCATGGTGACTGCGCTACGCCATAACGTGACAAGGATTTTCGTAGAATGTAGGTTGATCTTCCTAGAGTCGTAGCACTCGTATCTACGCCGTAGCAGTGTACTTACTACACGTGTGACCGTAGCCGTCACACATGGCTAACGTAACAGCATATTATGTCTGTAACTGTGTCACTGAGGTAGGCGTTATTATGACTTTAATATACATATTTGAGCTAACAATATATGGCATGTGCTACCAATGTGATGTATGCTGCTTTATTTCCACGGATCTTATAAACTTCTCATCTGAATTAGAACGGAATGTTTCATGTCAATATGATCTTTAATTTATAGAGATATGAGGAACAGGCTGTAAAGTTCCCTCATCCTCCATAGAAAAGGGAGGATGCTCCGACAAGACGGGTGTCGTGTCTGGTAGGCAACTGCGCGGCGATTGATGTCGAGACGTTGTATAATATACTAGATGCGCGGTAAACTCTGCTTGCGCGATGCAGGATTTTGCGTTACGTCATTATGATGCGTAGTTCACATGTGGCGGTGTAGATGCCGCTACAAATTAATAATAAATAATAATAATATATTCATTATTTCGGACCACACATACAAGCACACCATCCATATAGTATTAGTAACAACGACTAAAACACTACGTTAGTGAGCTCTTGACATTTATCTAACTACAAGTAATGAAATGGGACTGGGCGGGTCATTTGTAACATGATGCATCAAAACAGATGGACCAGGATCATCACCAGGCGCCGTCACCGAGGCAGGTATAAGAAATGTTGGCGTGACGATTTGGACTCGTTTCGGACCGATTAGCTGGAGAAGGCACAAGAGAAGGAAAATTGGAGAAGTATGGGGGAGACAGTATCGGGACATTATTAGGTTAACATAAAAAACAAAAAGTAATTTCAAAGTGGCCCAACACAATATTGGATTATAAAGATAAAGACGACTAACATATCCTATCGATAATCGCGACCGCAGCAGGTTCCCTTTTTTATGAAACTCACAAAAATCAAGTCATAGCCTGGAGTAATCCAATCCAGTCCCACACAGATGCCAACATAAACCTCCTCATTGAAGCCAGTACCATTAGCCCAAATACCACAAAGGAACATACATACTACATGATGCTGAATTCCGCAATAAAGTTCAGGTCATTGAACCAGCGTCCTTCGACAAACGAAATCGTTCGACAAGTTCTCAAATGACGCGGTAATGCTACCCGTATGACCTACTCGTGAACAAAGACATTCATTCAAACGATTTGGGAGATACTGTTGGTACTCGATGGATTCTCGCTTTGATGTAAGATAAAATTCATTAAGACGTTGCTCTGTCACTTGTTAGAAATAACCATATGTAGATAAATGTTTTTTTTCGATAGATGATGTCCGAAATGATCTTTTGAGGAAAGAACCACACAGATTGAGTGGACCTTTCCAGCCAGTGCACGCATAACGCATATGTCAGAAATCGTGCAGCTCAACTCAGAACTTGAGGAGCTCAACGATTCGACGAATAATACCAAAGAAAGGAAGTAAATATTCATGTCATTGTATAAATAAAATTCATATATAGATAACATCGTTATAGATATGAAAATACGTAAATATTGCACCAACCAATACTGCCGGTATAAGGCACCTGTACCACCGCCGGCGATTAACGAAAAAGCGAGTAGAGCTAGCAACTAATATACGAGTTGGCGAGCAGCGAGTGCGTGACGGTAATGAGCGATTACTCCCAGGGGCTGCAGTCTCGACATTCATAGCGATCGCTTTACGACTGAATTCTGACAAGTGACGGGGAGTGCAAACAATTTCAACATACATATATTTTATAAATAAATAAACTAGTAATCAAATATAATGGCAGGTCGTAATGTGTTTTTTTCACCAGAAATAAAAATACTCTTCACATCTTGTCGTAATTTTACGAAACATTTTCCTAGAACATTATCTACTTTGAAGAAGAAATTCAAGCTAGAAAATAGTACATGTACACAATTTTATTACAAATACTCCAAATTCAACTTCAAACAAAGATTTCTCCTCAAGTATTGTGTTATCGTAGTATCTTCCTTCAGTTTGTGCTCGAGTGTTGAAATAACCGCCAATCTCTCTCACGTGGTACTAAACTTCACCAGGCCCTACTTCTCTAATGATTTCTAGGTCAAGTTCCTAATTCACTAAGGAAATCAAAGTATTTGTGGGAACAGTCTCAGAGAATAACTGCTTTATTTATTTATTTATTTATTTATACAGGCTGATTTTTTAAAGACCAGCTAAATTTAAGGATGTGGTACAGACCATCAAACTGAACAACTTTCTCCATGGGACAAATAGCGTAATCGCGAAAATTTTATCAACTGTCCCATAGAAAACTTCAATACCTACTCGACCTAAATGTATGGGACGGCTGAATTTTTATTCGCGATTACGATGTTGGTCCCATGGAGAAAGTTGTTCAGTTTGATGGTCTGTACCACATCCTTAAATTTGGCTGGTCTTTAAAAAATCAGCCTGTATATACTTTATTGTACATCACAAAAATACATACCATAAACAATACATGAAACACTACAAAATATACAATGGGCGGCCTTATCGCATTACTGCGATCTCTTCCAGGCAACCTTAGAATGGACAGTGATTTTCCTGGACATAAAATGGGACTGTCGTTGGTGCAAATATTATGTATACAATACACTAAAATAGATACCTACACAAATATATACATATCCAAAATTATAGCTATATAAATACATACATACTATTCTTCTTTTGATTTTCTTTGCTTGTATATACAATGTGTAACTGAATTAATGCACATTATGAAAGTAATTTATTCAGAATCATTTGCTGAATCGATTTCTGTCATTTTTTATATAGATAATTTTTTATCCCAAAAATAATTGAAACTACGTATATTACTGTCACACTTTCGCTGTACAGTCAAAACTTACAAAAATAGATGAAGTACCTACTACGCTAGACCCTTGTACGTGTGCGACTGTATGCGTGCGTAAATTTGTAATTTGACCACAATTTTCTCCCACAAGCATTATAATTAATTTAATAAAAAAAACAATGTATTATATATAATAATAAAAATTCAGTGTATGTAATATATTATGATTATAACATAATATTCTAATTGGGGTGTTTGGTGATGTGCGTTAATTCCGGGACATGTTGTATATACAAGCAACGAAAAATAAAAGAAGACTGTAAATGATTGCAGTGAAGACAACAAGATCACAACGAAAAGTAGTGCTCCTTTACAAGTCTTTTGAACACCTGTAACGACTGCGCGCGTTTTTACTAAATGCATATGAAAGTATATACAGTACCGACACCATTTTTATTTTTTCTGTCTGTTTGTCCCGGCTAATCTCCGATCACTCCGATCGACCCGTCACAATAGTCTTCTATTGTGTTTTTGAACTTGCCTGCAATAAAAAGATATAGGTATTTTAGGTCAAAACAAAAACAACTAATTTCATAAACGTAAACTCAGTTAATCTAGAATCGTGTAACCCGCAGGTCTACAAGGCTTACAGTAGCCAGCTTCATAAATGAAGTCACGTTCTAAAAACCTGACTATAATGGCCTTACTGTTACTTAAATTAGATTATAAAAAGGAAACAAATTATTGTTTAAAAAAAACAGCAACAGCTATTATAATAAAATCAAATCTAAATTAAGAGTCGTTTATTTAACCAAGATGTATAGATAATATTTTTTGTAATTGCGATTACATACACAAACGAATTGTAGATAAGTTGCCATCTGATCACAGTGGACAAATAATAACATTTAGCTCCTATAGGCCTTTACAAAAAATTGAAATAAGGTTTAGGCCAATTACATGTAAAAATTTAGAGAAATTAAATAATTCTTTGGCCAGTAAATTATGTGATCAGAGTTTTAATAATATAGATGACCCCAATGAGTTCTACGCCGAGTTCTTTTCACTATTAAACTCGCAATTTTATGACACTTTTCCACTGAAAACTAAAAGTATTTACACAAAGTTTTTATTCAGTGACTGGGCTACTCCAGGTATTCGTAAAAGCAGGGAAAAACTTTTTGAACTGTATGGCTTAAAGCAACATATGAAAAATACGAACTTTCATCAGTATGTTGCAAAATATTCAAAAACTTTTAAAAGGGTGTGCCAAAGAGCTGAAGCTCTTTATATAAGCAATAAAATAAAATCAGCTGATGATAAAATAAAAACTACCTGGCAAATAATAAATAATGAAACAGGTAGGAAAAAACAGCGAAATAGTGAACTTAATTTAGAGACTGCACATGGCCCCATCAATTCAGATGTAGAAATAGCTCAGGAATTTGAAAACTTCTTTGCTAATATTCCCCTTAAAACTACTGAAGCTTTAAATTCTTCCCCCACGCTTTCTGCTGCCTTACTTAAAAGGAATGTAAAGGCATGCCCTTCGGAGCTTAGGTTTCAGCATACAAACCCCCAGGCTGTTATAAGAGCTTTTAAAGATCTTAAAATTAAATCAACAGAAGATCTCTGGGGTATGTCTGTAAAAGTATGTAGATCTCTCATCGAAACCATTGCGCCCTATTTAGCTTTCATATTTAACACCAGTGTTGACCAAGGAGTCTTTCCGGATCTTATGAAACATAGTAAAGTAGTACCATTGTTCAAATCCGGTGATAGTAAAGATCCCAACAATTATAGACCTGTGTCAATTCTGCCAGTTCTCAGTAAGGTGTTTGAAAAGTTGATGCTCAATCAAATGTTACGTCACTTTAATAAAAATTACATCTTTCATGAACACCAGTACGGCTTCACCAAAGGGCGTTGTACCACTGACGCCGGTGTTACCCTAATGAAGAACATTTTTAACGCCTGGGAAGAAGCACAAGATGCTATTGGAATCTTTTGCGATCTCTCTAAGGCGTTCGATTGCGTAAACCATGAAACACTTCTGATGAAACTCGAGCACTATGGGATTAGGAAAACAGCACTTGACTTGTTAAGATCATACCTGAAAGATAGAAAGGTTAAAATCCAAGTAAATGGCGTAAACTCATTGGGTTCTGAAATGACAATGGGCGTTCCTCAAGGTTCGATATTGGGTCCATTCCTCTTTTTAGTTTATATTAATGATTTACCCCAATTACTTCAAAATCAACCGAAGATGGTGTTATTTGCAGATGACACATCATTGATCTTTAAAATAGACCGACGGTCACAAAATCTTGACGACGTGAATAACTCTATTCTTCAGGTCCAAGATTGGTTTACGGTTAATAATTTAGTACTTAATGAAAAAAAAACAAAATGCATTAGATTTAAATTACCTAATGTTAGAAGTAGCGAATGTGACATCGTATTGAATGGCCAAAAATTAGAATTTGTTAATCAGACAGTTTTCCTAGGAATCACGCTAGACGAGAAATTACAATGGGGACCTCATATAACATCTATTGCGGGGCGGCTAAGCTCGGCCGCATATGCTGTTAGAAAGATAAGACAATTAACAGACGAAGAAACCGCGCGCTTGGTCTATTTTAGTTACTTCCACAGTATTATGTCATATGGCATTTTACTGTGGGGTCGGGCTGCTGACATTGAATCCATTTTTATTTTGCAAAAGAGAGCTGTCAGAGCCATTTACAATCTACGTCGCCGCGAATCTCTTAGGGAACTATTTAAAAGGATTAATATTATGACGGTACCTTGCCAATTCATTTATGAAAATATTATGTATGTAAGAAAAAATCAACATCTTTTTAATAAAATAAGTGATAGACATAATTTTAATACTAGAAATAAAGATAAATTAGATCAACCTTTTTTCAGATTATCTAAAGTTCATACATCTTTTATGGGGTACTGTGTTAAATGTTACAACAAAATACCTTGTGAAATATTGCAATTAAATGAAAGAAAATTTAAAACTTATATTAAAATTACACTTTGTAAGCAAGGATATTACAAATTAGAGGATTATATCCAAGATAAGAATGCTTGGAAACATGCTGGTCTTGCTCCATAGGACAATCTCTAGAGTCTAGACAAAATCAAACTGGTTGCTAATGTAATTGTATAATTTATTCTTTTTTTTTTTTTTTTGACATTGATTTACATTCTGTAATTACTTGGGGTCACACCCGGACTTATTACTCCTTATTTATTTATGAAAATCGTCTACGTTTGGAATGTTTGTGAATATGTGAGCACCATGTATCTATCACATAGTTGATCTATATGTCATGGTTACGTTTATCCATTTTAATTCTTTTACCTATTGTGGTATAGTAAGTTTATTTTTGGGTGCATCGTCTTCACATATAATTATATAAATAATGTATGCAATATATTGTAAAACATTTTAAAAGAGTAACGGTGGAGTTTCTTGCCCATTCTTCTCCATACGAAAACTACCTTTTGGAAGGGGCGACTAGAATCAATTTTATTCTAATTTTATTTTTGACGTTCAAAAGTGCCTTTTATGTGCCTATTTGAAATAAATGATTTGACTTTGACTTTGACTTTGACAAGGCTCTCAGCCTTAGTTAAATAAACGACTTTTAAATTACTTGCACTTTTAATTTAATTGCACTTATCGAACGTCAAAATTACATAAGTATTTGCCTGACACCATGCTGAGCAGGACTCCCATTTGGTGCAACCTTGAGACTCCACCGCACCTTGCATGTTCTTTATTTTCATTTCTACTTAGATATGTCAGAGTGTCACTATATTTCTATAAGAATATTTTTCTTTTTGTGTATTGCCGCCTTTTTTATTATAGTAATGTAACTTGTTATCATTTAATTGTGTTTTTGTATGTTATGGCTATGTGTGTACAGAATAAATTGACGACACGGTTGGCGCAGTGGCTGAGCGATCGACTGCTGCGCTGCGTGTCGCGGGTTCGATTCCCGCACGGAATAAATATTTGTATTGCTTACAGGTAGTTAGTGTATGTGAGTTTAAATTTTTGTAAACGCACCCACGATACAGGAGTAATTCCTAGTGTGGGGTAATGTTTGAAAAAAAAAAAAAAACAACAGCACATCTTTCTGTTCACTACGAAAAACTTGATTCTATACAAAGTAATTAACATTACGAAACAAAATAAAAATGCCAAAATGCAAAATGTTGCTAGCTGACGGCTAGCGCACGCCAATATACCAACAAAAATATTGAAAGTAAACTCAAGCAGTAAAAAATTATTAAACACGTAAATAGAAGTTAATACTTAAATAAAAACCACAAGGCATAAGGGCATACCCGAGAGCTAAAGAGAGAGATAACGGGGCCTAAAAAGGCCACTTTAAGCAATACCTCTAAAACCTATTCATTTCCTGAATTCCCAGCAAATCATTAGCAATTCCTCTAATTTTCGTAAAATTTCATTTCATATTTGGTGTACCTAAACATTGCCGCATGAAAAAAATAAAAACCGTAATTTTATCGGTAAATTTTTCATTACAGTTTTTATTAATCAAATTGGTTTTTTATTTTTTATTTCTACAGTTTAAGTGTTATTTCACTGTGATATGAATTACACACACACACAGATCATATTATGAATTGTCACTTTGTGGCCATTTTACGATTTTTAATATAATTCATATTGTTATCCTATTATGATTCGGCCAAAGTGGCCTTTTTAGGTCCCAAAGGCTGCTAAAGAGAAATTCCTGACGGATATACGCAATCACACTTTACCCGAAATGGGAGTCGAACCCAGAAACACGCTCAACAGCCGCTTTCGCGATCACTCGACCAAAGACTCAGTCTCTAGTTACATATGTTATGTTGTAATAAACGATTTAATAACACCTCAATCATTGCGAAAGTGACGTAAATAATGATTACTACACGCAATGATCCGTAACAGTTGTGAAAGTGCTCCAGTTTCGGAGCAAAGTGATTGCTTATTTCGCGTCTTCAGTTACCAGCTCCGGTAGCCGTGATCGTCTAGTGGTTAGGACCCTACGTTGTGGCCGTAGTAACCCAGGTTCGAATCCTGGTCACGGCAGTGATTCACTGTCGCGGCGGAGCATTTGTTTTGTTTTTAGTAAAATATATATATATTTGGCTCGTTAAAAATCAAAGTAGTGAGAAAAATAAGCAATCATGGGGATGCCAAAAGAAAACTTACAACTATGAAATAACTATAATATCGCCAAAAGGCGTCACCCCAAATTCAAC
Organism: Apamea epomidion; assembly: GCA_947507525.1. Classification (NCBI taxonomy): domain Eukaryota; kingdom Metazoa; phylum Arthropoda; class Insecta; order Lepidoptera; family Noctuidae; genus Apamea; species Apamea epomidion. The sequence goes on along the minus strand of OX382225.1, from coordinate 20,574,687 downwards.
ATTCTAACCCGGGGGCATTATACGCGCCACAGCAACCGATCATTTTGTTCATCGACGGCATGTCGACGGCGACTTAAGCCTATGAAGTAAGAACTCTTCGGTCGACCTGTACATTAATAGCAAAAAAAGTTAAATTTTTTGTTAATGTTTCCATACGATTTTCTCAGTTGACGTTGCAAATTCAAATCATATTATTGACCAGCGGGTCATAATGAAATTAAGTACAATATTAATGCCCGGCTAGAGCCTAGGGCTTAAATGACTTGCTTTACGTTAGATTTGCATGACATATAATTTGAAGTTAGCGAGCAGGTGATGTGAAAAATATTTTTGATAAAACTAATACAATTATCTTTTTGTCTACAAAAGACATTGTTAACCTTTGTTAACAATGTCTTTTGTCAAACTCATCTTTGAATGAGACGTCAAAGCATTTTCTTTATATCACTTAAATTCTTACATTACTGCTTCAAAGAAATAAAGTTGTAAGATAACATGTCGCTTCATTTTCATTTCTTTTGTGGAATATTTAATAATACATCATTATTTTATTGTTAACTGGAGACCCGCCCTTACTTCACATGGTTTTTATGACTTGACAAAACATCTGTAATAATGTCTTTATCTCTCTATCTATTTGTAAGTTTAATATTATAATCACGTATCGGCAAGCGTAGTGTGGGATGTCCCCCGCTAGATGGACCGACGACCTTAAGAAAGGTGGCTGGGACAGACTGGATGCGGAAGGCGGAGGACAGGGTGTTGTGGCGCAGCCTGGGAAAGGCCTATGTCCAGCAGTGGACTGCGATAGGCTGAGTTGATTCATGGAGGTTTAATATTATTGCATTATACACACAAACCTTCCGGAATAAGTGTCTAAATGATGCTGAAATCCGCATCAAAATCCGTTGCGCAGTTTAGAAGAAAAATGCGGTCACACAGAGAGACACGAAAAGCAACTTTAATCTATACTAATAATAAACCTGAAGAGTTTGTTTGTTTATTTGAACATACGTATCTACAGAACTACCGATCGGATTTAGAAAAATATTTTTGTGTTTGATAGACCAACTCTTGAAGAAGGCTTTAGGCTTTTTAACATCACGCTAGCACCCTTAAGAGCTGAGCAAAAAAAAAAAAGTCAGATCGAAAGCGAAAACGAAGTACCTAGTAGGTCGGGCTGGCGATGCGATGCGACGTGATGGGTCGGGGGAAAAGAAAATTTCACGCGGAAGAAGTCGCGGGCGGAAGCTAGTTTATTATATGTAAGACAATCTAAATATAATTTACATTTTCATGTAAAATATACGAGTTTGTAACTTTTGTTGTGAAGTTCTAACTTCTAATGAGATGTAAATCGTGTATTAAAAGATACTGGAGTATCGCGTAGTCTTTATAATGGTGTGAATTTTGAAGAGAGAGGTGTAAAAACCCACCCGTGTTCCTTCCTTAGCCCTTTATGTTCCAGGGCAGCGGTAACCCTTTCGGACGATCCCGCTACCCCGGCAGGCTTCAGCCCTGTCGGGCCCCGTCATCTATGCCGACATCTCTTGGAGGCGCGCGTGGAACACATACGCGCCGTCCGGCAAACATATGAATACTTGGGTGACTTTAAATTCAATGAATTTTGAGAAGATATGCAGCAGAAGTTGAAATGAGTGCATGAGTTAGCACTATTAGCTGTTCACTACGTACTGACTTACTGATTGACAATATTGGGCTTGGCAACAAAGAATTGGCATTTGCCATTCACAGTGGCAATGCTGCCAGTCTTCTGGACACTTCCGGATGACAGCAATGGACGAGTACTTCGACGCCTAAATAACCTTTTGTTTGTGTATTTATTAATATACATAGTTAGTTAAGTCTTTTATAAAGAGCTCGAAATATATAAAATCACACAACGCTCTCAGTTTCTCCTAGAAACACAATATCAATCAGGTAGGAACGTACCTAAATCATTTAGCCACAGGCGACAAACTTTACACTGTTCGACAATCACAATACACAACATGTTCATTGTTTATGTACTCTGTGACCCATTTCTCTTAAATAACGTAATATCCGCGGGAAACCGAACCAATACAATATTGTGTGTAGAACTTTGCTAAAATAGAGTACCTACGGGGTGTAATATTCACGGGAGGGGCTTGTGGCTTAGTAATAACAGCCGCACGGGTCGATCGATCAGGTTAAGCTACTCTTGCCGCGGTTTGTCCGTGGATGGGTGACCATCTTTACTTATCAAGACCACTCCATGCCTTGAAAAGCACGTTAACGCGTTGGTAACGGCTGTCTATCGTGGATCTTTGGCAGTCCAGATCCTAAATCGTGTTAGCAACTAGAAAAATAAAGAAACATGATGTTTATTTACATACAAAGCGGTACCTACCTAATAAAACAAACAAAACACATCACATTTCTATTTTGTTTGTAGTTTGTGACAAGTTGTTTGCGAAACAAAAAGGCTAAAACCCTCTGCTGACACAGACATCGTTTTCCCTACTCATTGCTCTTGTTTTGTATACAATTACACGCTACATTACAATCGCCTCGAGCAATAAACTACCCTACATTTCTTATAACCCAACCAAAATAAAATGCTACCATTTTACAACCATTCACTTTTTTTGACTTTTCAAATAATCAATCTTATATCGCAGTGCATATTGAGAGAATGCAACTGAGAGATTTTGAAAGGCGTTGCCATCAGCTCCGGTAGCCGTGATCGTCTAGTGGTTAGGACCCTACGTTGTGGCCGTAGTAACCCAGGTTCGAATCCTGGTCACGGCAGTGATACACTGTCGCGGCGGAGCATATTTTTTTGAACAAATTATGTTTATTGTACTTGAATCAAAAGTCATTTATTCAAATTAGGCTGAGAATCAGCACTTTACGAACGACAAAATTACAAAAGACAGTCGCCCAAAACGCCCGCCCTTCGACATTTCCTAGTACTTTTGCCCCATCTTATCATGCCCCTCTTATCTCTCCTGTGTCTAACCACCACTATCACCACCTACTGTTGGTTGGTTGATGGCAACTTAAAAGAAAAAGAAAGAAAATACATTTATTTATCACAGATTACAAGGTACACCACAAATTCTGCAAAATAATAATTAAATAAAAAATGTATGAGAAAGTAAGACAGAAAAAAAATTGGTTTCTCTGTCACAGAAACACGTGCATACAAAAAGATAATTAACTCGAGTAATCAGACAAATAAAAAAAAATTGTAAAATATTAATATGTATAAATATATAAATATTAATAATATATTTTTAAAAAATTAAATTATTTATGATGTTTTCAGAGCAGTGGCTCTCAAAACTGTTAAGGAAAACATCGTGAGAAAACCAAAAATTCGAAGCCATATGACATCTACCAACCCGCACTGTGCCCGCGTGGTAGATTACAGCCCACTCACTTTCGAAGAGAGGCGGGAGTCTCACCAGTGGGAACATTATAGGCTAATTATGCACCTCGTGGTGACTGTGACAAGAAGGCTTCCACTCAGCATGATACTGTGCTATGGAATAAATAAGGATACACTCATCCTTCACCAAAACCGGATAACGGGTGTCGGATTGCCGTCCCATCAAACAGTAAGAGTGTGGGAAGAAAGAGTGCACCTGTATCTGCGCACATACTTGGGCACTATAATATCTCCCGTCTCGATGGCTAGTCTCCGCTGAGGTTGGCCGCCATGACCGAAATTGGGCTGGAGGATTATATCACACCAAAACTGAAATAAATTAAAAGAACATAAAAGAATTAAATAACAAAGACAGTATCCCATCCAATTAGAATTTCTTAAACTGTAGTTTAAAACAATAGATTTACCTCAATCAGAACTTCAAGCGCCCAGTTATAAGTTTAATTGAATGAATACAGGATCCTTTAATTAGAGCAGTGATTACTTTCCCAGGTTAGGAACAGCTGTTCTAAATCACTGTTCCACAGAAACTAGTTCTAACCAGTTCAAACTAGTTTCATAATTGGCTTTAAGGAGGATTTTGTTAGGTGAGCGGAATTTTAACAGGTGATAGATTAAGTGTATAAGGAAGCCATATGAAATAGAGGGACTCGTGGCTAAGAGATGACAGCCGCACGAGGTCGATTGAAGGTTAAGCTACGCTTGCCGAGGTTGGTCCGTGGATGGGTGACCATTTACTACATAGCCATCCGTGTCTCGGTAAGTACTCCCGACTGTCATTCGTAGATTTTCGACCATCGTTACGGGTAGTCAGGTCAAGGGGTATCTGGGTGGTATCCAGTAACTGGGTTGTGAAGGTCAGTCGCTCCATGTAGTACCGGTATTCAGGTGCATCTGGTTAGACTAGAAGCCATCCCCAACATAGTTCATAGTTATTATGTCAGATTGATTGGAAACCATATAAAAATTGTTAGCTAAATCCTTGGAGTGGGTTTCAAAGAGAAACAGATTATATTAATCGTCTGCAGAGATTAGAGGGATGAGTCATTAATAATGCCGAATAAGCATGGTGGCTAAATATTGCCAAACCACAACGCCACGTAGTAGGTACGGTTACAGTTTGATGCCCATAAAGACATATTTCTAACTAGCCGTTGCCCGCGACTTCGTCTGCGATCCAAGATGAAAACTAACCTATGTCCTTACCCGGGCCAGGGTCTATCTGTGTGCCAAATTTTATTCAAATCCGTTCAGCCGTTTTAGCGTGAAACCGTAACAAACAAACTTATTTTCGCATTTATAAAATTACTAGCTGCGCCCCGCGTTTTCACCCGCATAAGTTTCGATCCCGTGGAAATATCGAGGTAAAAAGTATCCTATATGTTAATCCTGGCTATAAACCATCTGTGTGCCAAATTTCATCCAAATCCGCTCAGTAGTTTTTGCGTGAAAGAGTAACAAAGATCCATTCATCCATCCATCCATACAAACTTTTACATTTATAATATTAGCAGGATAGGATAGTTAGAATTTCCTAACATAATCCTTATAGTATGGGCATGTGTTACGGAAGAATGAGGAAAATGTCGTGAGGAAAGTTTTGAGTCGATGTGAAAGTTTATGTCGATGGCTATAAGGGTAGAGGAAGACCAAAGAAACGAGGGATGGACTGTGTGAATGATGATACTCGTATGGTTAGAAAGGGGGTGACTACCGAGATGACGACTAATAGAGAAGTATGGAAGAATAAGACATATTGCGCCGACCATGAATAACTTGGAATAAGGGCAAGGGATTAAAGATTATAGGGTAATAAAAAGAAAGGAATAGATTTGCTACAAAAACTAGACAAGTAGGAGAAGGAAGGTTTACTTAACTTTATCACATAAATCTCACTATAACAAAAAATTAATGGGTAGATAGGTGCGCACTCATTCACACTACACACATTTAGCACCCACTCACTCACCTCACAATCACACTCACACAATCCGAACTTTGTTTTGCTTGTTTCTGTAATATTTTTGAACAAATATACTACCTTTCTTTTTTTCTCAACTTCGAAATTAATTAATATTAAGTCAAACCCACTCTCGTTGGCTTATACCGCTACGGAAAAAAAATGCCTAATTTTATAACATCCAAAATTACACAAACTGGGCAGCATTCTTTGTTGCCAAGGTTGTCCGATAGCTCAACTACCTAACGAAGTACTATTGCCGCCAAGTTCTGCCTTAAGTAGTTACCTTTTTGCCTGAACCTGAACACAACAACGCTGCTTCGGTGCAGAAACAGGTGATATTACTTTCGTTTTTATGGAGCTTTTCAGGTAGGTAATTAAAAGTTATTAGTTCAAATTGGGCTGAGAATCAGCTCTTTTTGAACGTCAATATTACATAAGATACTCGTAGTCCCCCAAAACGTCCACCCTTCACCACTTCCTAGTGCTTCAGCTGGGAAGATGAAGTGGCGCAACAAACTCCCCAGCAGCACAGGTATCCGTTAAATTAAAAGAACTTGCTTCTATACAATAACATCTCTCTAAGCTAAATAGCTATTTGATTACCAAAATGGAACACATTTGAAGAGTTATTGGGGTCCACGTTAAAAAGATGCTCTTCAAACAAAACACGCTCTCAAACAGAGACAAATACAAGACCAAAACAAAACACAACACGTAGTTCGACCATCGAATAAGTGTCACTGTAAATATTCTATTATTCTGAATACTTGACAAAATACTTAGTATTCGGAACAGGTTTCTGTTCCCCGGCTGAACTGGAGCAGTAACAAAAAGGATTATAGCACCGCAACTCGTTCAATTTTGTATCTAGTTTGCTGACCTTACTGCTGGACTGTGAGTGGGGCTGCCAAAAGTTTGGTGGGACGAATTCTAGGAATAAGCACATTGGACTGGATTCTCTCATATTACAAAACAAGGTTTTTCCATAGATCAGGTTTACGCGACAGACTGTTATAGAAATGCAGTTCTTTATACAAAAACGACGGCTTAGTTCGGTGTTAAGTTGTCAACTTAACACCGAACTAAGCTTTTAGTATTACGAGTAAGAAGTTGAATTTTTCGAATTTTGGATAAATTTAGATTTCGTTTTGTAATAAGACAGTTTGTTTCAGCACTTTGAAATTCAAATAGGGGTTGAGGAGCGAAATCACTACGGTGTACTTTAAAAACAAACCAGCTCGCTTTAAAATTGTGTGGTTCACCACTGGAGTTAGGTTACACTTGACAGAATGCATCACCATCTGCCCTATGGAAACATACTTAGTTGGAGCTGGCCAATAGCTTTTTCCCAATTATGTTTTGGTCGGTTTCCAGTCTACCTGATGCAGCTGATACCTTTTGGAACAACTGCCTATCTGACCTCTGCAGCTCAGTTACAGTTAGGGTAACACGATTACAAAATTATGCTTCTACGTTGCACCTCCAGAGTAGTTCTCACGAATCTACTTCCAAATAATCGCCTAAAGATTTACATCATTGATTACAAACGTTCTAAAAGTAAGACTGCATCAAAGAAAAACAAAATAGGAGAGTATCTATACATAACATATAGGATTTTGTCCGACCGGCACCGTGTCGTTCTTTCAAACTACAGAACAGATTTTGATGCAGTTTTCACCATCATTTCGAGAATTCATATCGGAAGTTTTGTGCGTAAAATACTACCTTTAACAAAGAAATCTCGATGTTTTGTCAAGTCATAAAAACCATGCGAAGCAGTGGCGGGTCGCTAATTAAAAAAAAAAAACACAACACAAGGGCCACCAATCCATAATCAAAACTCAATGCCCCACATCGGCCACATTTCAACATCCATTAACGCCTGCACATAATTGCGTATTCATCAAACCAGTAACAAGTCCTTTAATGGACTACAAAATGCGTCCAGCAGCCGCTAGATTGCCTCTAAAACTCAAACAAGACATCCCGAATCATTCGGGACGTTTGGCCACACCCTCCCTAAGAGTGCCTTTAAGGAGAAGCGATTTTAGACGCGTTTGCTTGAAATGGAGCGTTTTTTGCGGCCGAGCCCACGGCTGGTACCGCCGCGTATCACGCGGCGTTTATCGCGGCGGCGCACGCAGCAGCAATTCTCGATGAAGCGATGCCCGCGGCGGAACCTTCTGCCAGTCATATTTGGAAATTGCAGAACGCAATTAATTAATAAATTAATTATTAGTAATTACTAATTCATTTAATTTGCTCCCATCTTCAGCTAACCTAAAACTGGTCGGTTTGATTGAGTATCCCGCGTGCGCCGCAGCGTTGCCCGCCGCGTGCTTTGCTACACGCTTGAGGATTCGCTGCGGGCGCAGCGGCGGGCACCACCACGCTTCCCGCCCCGCGTCTCTATAAACAACGTCTTATATTGCCATACGTTTGTGTTTACGCGTGCGATGACAAGTGCCGCTTGACGCGCCGCCGCTCCGTAAACAGACAATCGTACAACCCGCCGCGAAACGCCACGCCGCACGCGACGCGCGACGCTCCGCGTCTCCGTAAATGAGGCCTTAGTGCCGACTACTCGACTTACGAGTTTGGAAAATAAACAGACTAACTGTTTCTAACTAGTTTGCACTGGATATTGTTCATACATTTTACACTAAGGGATCTTAGTTTGATTAATTTGTAAGTTTTAGCCGTTTTCAGTGGGTGGTAAAGTTATGAAGAATGTTTGCTAAATGGTAACGGTGTTTGAGTAAGGCCTTGAAGCATTATTAAGAATGTTTGTAATAAATAGGTTAGGTACGTAAGTATAGCTATGATGAAATATTCGGTATGATTTTCTTTTTCGTTGTTGTTATAAAACTCACTAAATGTAAATACTGATACTTTATTTTTTTTTTTCTCTTCCTCACAGTTATAGTCACCACAGTTACTTTTCACCAAAAGAGACCTCTCTCGGCCAAGTGCCCTTATTTATAGACTAAACCTTCCCCTACCAGATTGACGGTTGTACAGTGTTGCCATTTCTCAAACATAAATGAATTACCATAAAAAGAAATTATTAAAATCTTTAAAAACCCTACAGTTGTCAATGTAAATGGTTGCATCATTTCAGAGAAGCAGTGACACGATCGAGTCATGAAGCGTATAATAACTTCTCCAGGTTCTACACTAACTTAATCTGAGAAAATTTAAGAGGTAATTGCATAGCACACTAACAATGGCAATGCATTTCATTTTGACAATTCAACAACACTCATTGCATTATTTACGTTATCGTGCAGACGAATTTTTCAAACATATGAAGCAATGGAGTTTTTCTCATCAAAAATCCGTCAGATTATGATAGAAAGTGGGGAAAGGTGCGCATCGCAAAAACATTTGACATTTAACTAAGAATCATACGACAAACATGACAATTACGCGACGATAACAGTTACTTAATCAATATTTGAGTCATCAGCTGATTAGCGTGTGGTTTAAACGAAAAAGATACTTTTCATTGAAAAAAAATATTTGCACAAATGAACACGCGGTCAATCAATCAACTCAGCCTATCGCAGTCCACTACTGGAGATAGGCCTCTCCCAGGCTGCGCCACAACACCCTGGCCTCCGCCTTCCGCATACAGTCTGTTCCAGTCACCTTGTAGGTCGTCAGTCCATCTAGCTGGGCAGCGCTCCACACTTCGCTTGCCGGTAAGAAAATATAACTACTCGTATTCAACCAACCACTTTGTTTTGCGGAACAATTTCTTTCAATTTTATATTACTCTGCCATAAGTTATAAACTAAGTTGCCTGCACGACATTCGAAGCAGTCAGAACTTTAGAGTCGTGGTATTAAAATGAAATTCAGTTCCAAACATTCACAAAGTTATTGCTACTGCGGTATATATCACATTCCTGGAGTGAGATTTGCGGCTCCTCGCCGTGGCAGGCTGGCAGGTTTATGAAAACGTCGACTAGTTGTAGTCAAGATACGCGAGATATTGTGGTTTGCTGGTATGTCTAGAGGTGTACAGCTGTGAGTCTGTGACTGACTGCTGAAATGCAATAAGCGACAGGAGCTTTAGAAGAGAAGACAGTACCTATCTACCTACATTTTTATTCAACAAAATTATTCTCATTTATGACGAACGGGAGGGGGGATATTATGCAGTCAGTTTCATAAACGTTGCTCGCACTGCAGCATGCAAGAACAGTCGTGTAGTTTTTAGTTTTTACTTTCGAGTATTTCATAAGTGTTGCGTCAAAACATTTTTACGCTATTTCTATAGGTCTCCAGGTCAGAACATGCATTCCTTTACTGTTGGGTGCTGTTTGGATTGTCCCTCACGACACGTTTTATCCACAATCAGTACAAAGACATAGCCCTAACGTTAACATAAGACTACGACGACTTAGTGACATCCAATGGCTGGGAATTTCGCCCACATTAATTGCAAAACACTATACTTTTAATACAATTTAATTATAGAATTTATTGTAATTTATTCATGTTTATTATATCATGACAGTTTTAACAACGCTGTCGCCATGACCACTTTTCTTTCAAATCCTTACCAGCCTGTATCTTTTTAGCTGATTATATATTCCTACTTCTCCAAAATTAATCATGGCCACTATCATATCTCAAATTAATATTTTCTACATGATATTATTCTACAAGTTGACATAATAAACCCACGCAATGCAAGGATGAGTTCCCGATTCGCCTCTAAAGCGAACACATTAAAGCCTGATACTCCAGGGCCACCTATTCCGGGAACACCCAGCGTACTTCTCCGCTCCGGTACCTGACGGACCCTCCCTACGCCTCCGTCCTCCGTCCTCCGTGAAGGCTTCCACTACCAGTCGGACCACCGGCGCGCCTCCCTGGAGGACACTGAAGACCCTCCTATATTTATTGGGCCGCGCCTCATCCGAGGGCCGCCTCACCTGGCGGACTGACAGCGTCCGTGCCTGCTCTCTCCTGCTGCTGTGCTGCGTCTTGCTCCTGCTGTGTGGGCCCTCTTACGGGTGCCCTCCGTGCCGCACACGCACCAGCACCTGCCCTCACCGGCACCTGCACCTGCACCTGCACCTGCATCTGCACCTGTCGCCGGCACCTGCCTCGCGTCGGTCTACGTCCTCAGCTCCATCTGCAACTCCACCTCATCCTCCTCAACCCACCTATCGTGCACCGTTACCCATAAACCTCACCTCCACATACTACACACCACTCTTCAGTCCATCTCCATATTTTGTATATCTTTAATTGATGTCTACCTCCCTTTCTTTAATATAATTATCTTTAACTTTTAACTTTAGTTTAATTTAAAGTCAAAGTTAAGCTTTTCTTGTCGCTACACGACAGAGTGACGATGGTAATCTAAATAAACGCGACTCAGAATTTGTCTACGTGTTTATCGCCATCACTAGCGTCCATCAGTTCCTGTAACGTGCAGCTGACAGAACACGCATGACATGATATTAAGTGTCCCATCGTTTGTGGAACAGCACCGCAATTACACTCCAAGGCGGAGTCGTCTATGAATCTCCATCTGAACAGGTTTTCCTTACTTCAGTGAATCCGGAGTCCGTTTAAAGGCTTCCAGGTTAGCCAAGGCACCCCATGTCCAGGTGGGATGATCAGAAAGTTGTACAAATGGAATGGGTAATATGTTCAGGGTGGCCTTGAGTATTTCAGCAAGCCTTGTGATCAATGCTCATACATTCTTTGTACATGAGGCCTTTACCCTGCTGTTGATAATGTTGGTATTGTACTTGTCGGCACCTCGAATTTCGTATTTTGTGCCGATAACAAACAAATTCCGATGCGAATATTCCGTTCTGATCAAACAGGTAAGAATAAAGTCACCCTACAAAATCGCTACATCCCACAAATTGTGCCACAAATATTCGTCCACCGACATATCTCACAAATTCGAAATTAAATATGATTTAATTCGCTATACCGTTTGTATATAAACAATCGCAGCACGCACCAAGTGTCCAATAAATAAATAAATATAAATAACTAACTGATAACCTCTTATCAGTAAAATGTGGAAGGTCGTGGTTATAGCGGTGTTATCAGCTCTATACTATAACTATGCGCGTGAGTATACGATTCGTAATATTTAATCTATATTACTCATTATAATAATCTGTTCCTACTAACTAGAGAATGCAAGGTCTTGCAAAACCTTTTTGCATCTATAAGAAATGTTTACAGCTTAAGTGGCGTACGTCAGGGGCAGCAGTAGGCTGCCGGCAGTTGCGTCTGCCGTTGACGAGTGTCCCTCGTGTGTTTGCACACTTTAAGAGAACAGCATGCTATGTTAATTCATCCGCCACTCCGGATGCTTACAGGAATACTTATAACCTTGGATCGTTTAAATTTCCATTGATTAAATGTCAATCATTGTTAGATCATCGTAGCAAATGCCGTTCTGTAGTCTCTGACCGTAAATTTATGTATGTACTAGCTTCGCCCCGCGGTTTCACCCGCATAAGTTTCGATCCCGTGGGAATATCGGGGTAAAAAGTATCCTATATGTTAATCCTGGCTATAAACCATCTGTGTGCCAAATTTCATCCAAATCTGTTGAGTAGTTTTTGCGTGAAAGAGTAACAAGCATCCATCCGTCCATCTATCCATACAAACTTTCGCGTTTATAATATTAGTAGGATGTACAATACTATACAGTTCGCCAGTAACCGTACCTACTAGCGTTGAATTATGATTATATTAGCTTTTTGCAATAAACTTCGAACCCAAGTAGGCCGCAGCAAGGCCAACCTCCACTAGAGGGGGTTCATGAAAGGCTCTGACCTCCGCCCGGTGTCCATGCGGTGTCTCCTCACCTCGGATCTTGCACCCCATGTGTGACCTGCACACGTGAGGACCTAATGGCTGCGTCCGTTATCCGCATTGCTGAATTTTGGGCCATACAAATAAAAAATAAAAAAACTATATTTTTGCCATCGACACACTTAAAAGAACTGTAACTAAACATCGCTCTCACCATAACACTAGAATTAAAGAGGAACTCCATTCACAATTTTCCTTTCATTCCATGACCATACAACCCCATAACAATATGTAGATATGAAAAGATCTATCATCATTCATATTAATTAAATTCAATATAGCATGAATCCCATTACTTCACGCTATCCTGAATATTATACTACTTATCCAAAAAATCCCATCTGTCCATAGTTACAGGCTGGAAATAGCTGAATCATACCTCCTCCTTGCTCCCTCACCCTCTGAAGGCTGAATGGCTAAACCTTGAACTTCCAACGTCACCGTGACTCAGAACTATTTATCAACATCTGTGGTCGCTAGGAAACGGATACGTATGCGGACATTTTTAGGGTTCCGTAGAAAAACAAGGAAACCCTTATAATTAACTTTTAATTATAAGGGTTTCCTTAATTATTAACCATCGTCCCTCTTTTCTCTGAAATACATAAATCTGTTTTTTTTTATACAAAAACGTATATTTTTTTAAGCTTACAAAAAAAAACCTTGAAAACGTTTCGCACATAACATTTACGAGGCTATAAGACTTTTTTTTCATATCTATGAATGACACTAATTGTGCTTGTCGCAAACATTTTAACCAAAAACAAGATAGGATACATACATAATTGTATTTTTAACCGACTTCAAAAAAGGAGGATGTTCTCAATTCGACTGTATTTTTTTCTGTTTGTTACCTCAGAACTCCGTTATTTATAAGCCGATTTGCAAAATTATTTTTTTATTTCTCAGGATATACTCTCAGATTGGTCCCATAGAAATTTCATTAGAAACGATGTAGTAGTTTGGTCTGTAAACCAAAATTACTGGTAAAAATTACAACTTAAAAGTGAAAAATAAAAGCTTTTTGCAACAAAAAAAAAACAACCAACTTCAAAAAAAGACACTACAATGTGAAAAATTACTTTAATTTCGGAAGTCGGTGGCAAACAACGAAAATGCGAACCCAACGACACCGACTTCCAAAATTAATGTTATTTTTCACTTTGTAGTGTCTTTTTTGGAAGTTGGTTGTTTTTTTTGCAAAAAAGTTTTTCAATTAAAAAATCATTCGAACTTACGTAACAACGTCTCGCGTTAGTACTAGGCCTCTGATGTAGTTTGGAAATCCCTACTCAATAATCATACATAAATAAACTTACGCCTTCTTCCCACTGCAGTAGGCAGACGCTACAGAACGCCACCTTGTACAGTCACGACCAAAAGTATGTATACACTCGGCTTTATTCAAAAGCGATTTACTCCTTTATTTTTTCATGAAATTTTATGTTGTTACGAACATAGCATTTTCGAACCCACAGGTTTATGTAATGTGTCGTATTTCAACGTTGCATTTGTTATTTCACGAAAAAATCGCAATTGAAAGTTGCCAAGTGTTTACATATTGGTGCTCGTGACTGTACGATCTTAACGTATTCTTTTTGCCTCTTTTACGTTTATTTATCTTTTATTCGTCATACATGCACGCCGGATGCGAGTAACCGACTAAGCACAAAAAAGAAACAATTTTTAATAGTTTTTCGTTAGTTTCATAATTTTCTTCACAAAGTTTCCATTCAAAGTGTCTAAACCTTTGACTCATACTATGGTCCGTGTTCATTGAAAAACTCGCCGCACTTACGTAGTTTTCACCAAGCGGTTCTTTTTCAGTATCGGTCACAAAAGGTGTGCAAAAGAAAAAACGAGTTGCTTGTTTTACAGGGCCCTTACCACGGGCGAATTTGTCCTGTGCCAAATAAGCTAAATTAAGAAAAATGTATATTTTTATTTCCGAGAGTTTTTTTAAGGGCCGCTCGGAACCCGATTTGCGCCCGAGGCTTCACTTTGAAAAAAATATGAAAGGGAAAATAAACCAATTCAGCCCTATATGAGTTTAATGATAAGATTTTATACAATGCTGGTAAAGGTAATATATTTTCATTATACGTTTATAAAAGCATTGAATTTTAATAAAATATCCAAAACAAACAGCGCCCTTTCAAAAAAGACTACTTTCTTTTTCACCCGAATGCGCAACAGCAAAGACAGGGTCATGTTTTTCATACGTATCTACGAGTATATATCTTTGTATAGATTTTCTCTATTTAACCGACTTCAAAAAAGGAGGAGGTTATCAATTCCGTTGTTTTTTTTATGTTTGTCAGAACTCCGTTATTTATAAGGCGATTTACATTTGTTTTTTTTATTTGAAAGGATTTACGTTCGGATTAGTCCCATAGAAGTTTCATCAATATCGGATCAGTAGTTTGGTTTGAAACAATTTTTTTTAATTTTTTTTTATTAGCTTAGCGTATAATGTTCTCCCGCTTCAATGCACCTTGCAAATAGTACAACAATACTATTTGCAAGTTGTATTGAACCCTTGCATTGTGCCCGACTGTTACGGCAATAGGCTCGCCTCTTATTATGTCGACATACAGTTACTTCCAAAAGTTAGTTGACATTTTTCTACTTCAGCTGCGCCACATTATGATTTTAAATATAAAAAAAAAATCAGGCACTCCTAAGGCATTTTGTTATGATAAGTCAAAGGTGGGTGATTAGTTAATAACAACATTATAGCAGTTCAAACATTTGGATCACAAGAATTTTAAATCATAATGTGGTGTGTCACAGTCACAGCTGAAGTCGAAAAAAGTCAATTAACTTTTGGAGGTCAGTGTAACTGGCGCAATGTGGGTGTACTAGAGGGACTCCTCTGCCTGACCCTACGGGGATTATATGCATGATGTTATGTGTTTAATATTATGCCGTAAAATTTTAGTTTTTTTTTTTTAAACATTGTCCCACACTACGAATTTCTCCTTTAACGTGGGTGCGTTTACAAACATTTAAACTCACATACACAAACAGCCAGACCCGGAACAACTACTTGTAGGTCATACAAATGTTTGTTCCGTGCGGGAATCGAACCCGCGACACGCAGTGCAGCAGTCAATCGCTTAACCACTGCGCCAACCGTGCCGTTCAATTTGAATCGAAGATACACGATACACATTTTGACATATGATCTACTTTCTGAAAATAACCTCAATAAAGCCACACTCATAAATTCAAGATATTTATTACCTTTTGTTAGTGTGGCCATTTATTACTATCTACTGCTGCCCGAAACATTAATATTAATCTTCATTTGTTTGTGATAGTGCTTCCCTGTGGGTGCCACTTCTGTCTTGGACAACTCTATTTTAATTCAAATTCTTTCTCAATTTGCAATCGTCTCCTGAAGCCCTTTTGATACTCTACTTAGCCACGGTTCCATTTTTTTTTTCAAGACCATAACTTTTGATTTTATTAAATAAAAATATACGCGGCGACTTGAGAACCTCCTCCGCTTTTTTTCGTCGGTTAAAAACAAACCAATCTTATGCATGACCTGGACGAGTCGATGGACAACTCAAAATGTTAAAATCCATATATTATATCCATATAATATGTACTTATAAACAATTTATACAAAGATTCGTAGATACGCGTTAAAAACATAACCAATGTCTTTGCTGTCGTACAGTCGGGCAAAAAAAGAATAGTCTTTTTTAGATATTTTATTATAACTCATTGCTGTTATACACGTATTATTAAATTTTTTTTTTTTTTTAGTATATATTACCTTTTAAAATGCTATCCCCGTATAATGATAAATGTTTTCATTTAATTCTCATATAGGGCTGAATTAGTTTATTTTTCCCTTTCATATTTTTTTCAAAGTGAAACCGGAAGCCTCGGGCCAAAAGCGGGTGCCGAGCGGCTCTTAAAAAAGTCGCGGAAATATAAATATACATTTTCCTTAATTTAGCTTATTGAGCACAGGCAAACTCGACCGTGGTAAGGACCTTGTAAAACAAGCAACTCGTTTGATGAAGTTTTTCCGTAAAATATAGTTTTCTTTTGCGCACCGTTTGTGACCGACACTGAAAAAGAATGGCTTTGAGGTCCAAACTACGTAAGTGCGGCGAGTTTTTCAATAACACGGATCAAAGTATTTTTATTACTCTTCAGAAACATACATATTTTTTTGTTCTTACAATTTTACTCGCCACTCTTTTCAGATCGATGGCGAGAAGCGGTTGTTTTTTTTTCTTTACCCTATACTGTCCCACAGCTGGGCAAACGACCCCCAAGTCCTTCCAGGAACTTCTTTCCTGCGCCACCTCGAACCAGCCCTCGCGGTACGCGTCCAGGTCATCTCGCCACCGCGCCAACCTAAGCGCTTGTTAATTTTTTTTAAAATCTAGTAAAGAACTAACCTAAAAACTACTAACTAACTGACTAAGATAATAATAATAATAATAATAAACATGTGTGGGGGTCGAGGATTTTTAAATGCGAAAACCCTCCACAACCGCGAGGTGTGCAGTCTCAGGGAATATTTTTTAAAAGCCGAAGTGGGTATGCACCGTGATGTGGTCGCAATGGACAAGGGGCTCACCCCGCTCTCCATGGCGAAAGAGAACTGGCGCAAACCTGTAGTACTTACTACCGATGACCGCAAGAGGGTATGGCAAAGCAAGGAGCTTCACGGGCGCTTCTATCGGGCTCTTCATGAGCCCGGTGTAGATTTCTTAGCGTCCGTATCCTGGCTGCGTTTCAGTGACCTCTTCGGGGAAACTGAAGGTTTTGTCTGTGCAATTATGGACGAAGTTATCTTGACGAATAACTACCGGAGACATATTATGAAGGACGGGACGGCTGACGTGTGTCGGGCATGCCACCGTCCGGGTGAGTCCATCAGACATATTATCTCTGGTTGTTCTCGTCTGGCTAACAGCGAGTACTTGCACAGGCATAACCAAGTAGCCAGGATTATTCACCAGCAACTTGCTTTGAAATATAAACTTGTCGACTCTGAGGTACCGTATTACAAGTATGTGCCCGACCCAGTTCTCGAAAATGACCATGTCACGTTGTACTGGGATCGGTCTATCATCACTGACAGGACTGTTGTCGCCAACAAACCTGATATAATGGTGATAGATCGATTAGTGCGCCGCGCAATGATTGTTGATGTTACCATTCCACATGACGGGAACCTCGTGAAAGCTGAGAAAGATAAACAAATCAAATATCTTGACTTAGCACGCGAGGTTGTTGACATGTGGAATGTGAGCTCAACTGTCATTGTGCCGATTGTCGTATCGGCCAATGGCCTGATGGCCGACAGCCTCGATCAACATCTATCGAGGCTCTCGTTAGGCGGTTGGATCAAGGGCCTGATTCAGAAGGCAGTACTCCTCGATACGGCTCGCATTGTGAGGAGGTTTCTATCTCTGGAGCCCTAACCACCGGTAGCTTGGATCCTGCTCCCGACACCGGTGGATCACTATTTTTTTATATTTTTAAATGTTTTTTTATTTTTTTATTTAATCATACTAATATTTAAAAATGTAACAAAATAAGACGACTAAATAAATAAACGACATAATAGTAATAATAATAAGTATTTATTTTCTCACCACAATAAACATTACAGACATTGTTACACATGATATATTATTTGGTTTAGTTTACTGTGGGAGACTGGTGCCTAAGCTAGGCTTTAATGGCCTGTATTTCAGGTCACCAGATCTCCGCCCTCTAGCAGTTCGATACATTGCATGATAATCATAGTAAAACTGATTTAACAAATTTTGAATAAGTGGTTGTATAATAGCTTTTAGAGTCTGTAGTTTAACATAAGGTGTTAAAAAAAAAAATATAATAATAATAAATGAATGGAAAAAACAAAATAGACAAAAAAGAGAAACAAAAAAACAATGAAAAAAAAAAAAAATATATATATATATAAGTGTTTGTATAGTGTTAGAATTGTCAGAAAACATTATGTAGTGAGGACGTGGGTAAGATGTGTTTCGTGTGTGTATGTGCGAGAGTGCGTATGTGTGTGTGTGTGAGAGGGTGGGGATGAGGGTTTAATAAATAGCAGTTGGTATACATTAAGTCATACTGGTAAGTAATTTTTCGGTGTCAACGTAGTTGAGCCCCTGGAGCCACGTGGCAAGCTTCTTTTTACATTGTCCTTTATTAAGGTTAAAAATAGGTTGAGTTTTGTTGATTTTGTTGTACAAGAATTGTCCCAGATAACAAAAGAAGCGGTTGGAGAATACTGTCGAAAGGGGAGAATGAGTGCGACTTACGGGATTATATCGTCTCTTACCCTGTGTCATTGATGGGTGATAGGTGAGTAGTGAGTGTTGTTTTAGTAGGGTGTTCAGATGTTGAAGGTAAAATTAAGGAGTTTATTACTCGTCAAAGGCTGAATCCTCGTTATCGAGAAATAAACTCCTTAATTTTACCTTCAACATACCATGTCTGTTTGGGTCAGAGGTTGTAATCACCTTGAAAAATCCTTTTGTGAAGAAATTATGAAACTAACGTTAGATTTATTAACATTTTATTTTTTTAGAGTTTTTCAAACTACGTTTGAGGCCCTGACACGAACGTAGGACTTACCTATTACCTAAACGTTTACACGTTTAGATCACGTACATAATGTGCGAAACAAGTATTTTCAATTTTAAAACCGAACGAATTTACGAACTTTTAAAGGTTAGCTTAAATAAGTATACGTTTTAGTATAAAAAAATACAGATTTATAAATTTCAGGGAAATTGAGGGACGATGGTTAATAATTAAGGAAACCCTTGTAATTAAAAGTTAATTATAAGGGTTTCCTTGTTATTCTACAAAACCCTAAAAACGTCCGTATTCGTATACGTTTCGTAGCGACCACAGATGTTGATAAATAGTTCTGAGTCACGGCGAGGTAGGGAAGTTCAAGGTTTAGTCATTCAGCCGTCGGAGGGCGAGGGAGCAAGGAGGTTGTAATATGATTCATTCAAAATAATTTACACAAAGTAAAGCACCTGTCTGGGTTCGAACCTAAGACCTACACTTCGTAAGTCGCGGCCGGTTCCACTAGCCCCACTAGTAGTAGTGGGGCAGAATTCGTGAGAACGACCGTGTGATTACGCTATTACTCACATGTTTATTTCGGGAAAGCCAGCCTTGTTTTGGATTTGGACGCTTACTTTATTCGTAAGCTGATTGCGCAGCGAGATACACGGCGCAACATGGAATTTCACTTATGACAATAGCAGGAACGAGTACAATGTAACCCAACAATACTATTTGCAAGCTCCATTGAAGCGGTTCCATAATTTCAACGGCATGGCTTCATTTATTAGCTGCAATCTGCATGGAAGGTTTATTACCGAAAGACGTTCACTGCTGGACATAGGCCTCCCCCAAGCATCGCCACTTCGACCGGTTCTGTGATTCTCCCATCCTGAGGCCTTCATCAGGTCATCGGTCCACCTTGTGGGAGGCCTTCCAACGCTACGCCTACCGGGACGCGATCGCCACTCCAGAACCTTTCGGCCCCATCGGACATCTGCTACCCACCTAACCTTACAAAACATTAACGACTTTTCAACCTGACAGAACCAATTACCTACATCCTCCAATAACCAGGAACCTGGCACAAAATACGAGTATAATATATGAAACCCACTTCCTCCTAACATTAATCTATATTTTTGCACTGCAGTGGACTACAGACTGTGTCAAGAAACGCCGAAGGAGAAGCATTGTCTAATAGAGTACAGCGTGAGATATAGATGGCCGCACCAGCTCAGGTAAGGAGCGTTTACATCGTACCAGCTACTAGCCTAAGAAATAAGACAGCTACTCGCATTTCCAAAAGAAATAGCCACTTCAGAAATGGGCGAAGAGCTTTAAATATGTAATAATGCTTGCTAAAGAGTTGACTTACATACATATACTGAAGCCATATGTAATGAAATGTCCAAGTTACATAAGGCTTAAGCTAGGATAGCAATCAAGTAATATCTTAGCTTAATACCAAGTTAGAGCTGTTTACACGGTGCTAGTAAATTTTAAACCATTAGAATTGCGATGATCTTAGTCTATAGAGTAATATTCTCCGATTGGTTACTATCTTCAGCGGACTTATGCAAGCCAGGATAGTAAAATCGATGCTGGGAGGCACTACTAGCTCAAAAATAGAACCTCATCCTATTAAACTATCTCACTAGCTTACTATCTTTCTCGCTAGCTTACTATAGCCTAAAAAGAGGATAATTCTGTTTACACTAGATTGGATTGACTAGCTTGCTAACTTATTAGCACTACCTTACTATACTAGCTTAAAAAACTAGCCATGTGTAGCCCGGGCATTAGTGCCAAACAACATTGCTGTGTTTCAATTTACTATTGTCACGCTGTAGCAGATAAGTAGGGGCACAAATTTAGGTAGTCTCGTTGATACGGGTACGCCGTCTATTAAAGCCATACTCCATAGCCATACTCCTAAAGTCGTACAAGGTGTTGCGACTCGTATATCAGTGTTTGGTGAAAGCAAAAGATTATGTTCTGTTTTTTTATGAAAAAAAAACTGGGAGCTTTACTGGCGGGCGTAAACCGATTGCTGTTGGCTGAAATTTTGGGCACATTATAACCTGCATTAACACACAGCATACTTTTAATCCCGGTAATACGTTCCCATGGGATGTTTTCCAACGTCCACACCAGCAACAGCAGATATCTTGATAACTACATTTTTTTTTTTAAAGAAAGCCATTGCTATAGTGTGTTTAGTACGCAATTACCCCGCAGGAGCTAGTAAACTCTTGCGAAGGCCACAGAGGGCGATGGCCGTCAGGATTGTTCGCGGGTATCGCACGATCTCATTCGAGGCGGCAACCCTCTTGGCCGGATCCCCGCCTTGGGACCTGGAGGCGCTGGAGCGTGTCGAGAGACCCATGCCTCGAGTTATTAAAGCGGTCTGAGTTCCACCGGGCCCTGAGAGCGGAATGGGAGACGCGACTTGCGCGACCCACTGCTTGGCACGCCGTTATAGCGGTGGTAAGACCCGTCATGGAGGCGTGGATCGAGAGGCGGCATGGCGCAATCAGCTTCCGGCTGACGCAGCTACTCTCTGGCCACGGCTGCTTTGGGAAGTACCTGTGTCGTATAGGTCGGGAGGAGACACCGGGGTGTCACCACTGTGAGGCTTGCCTGGAGGATACGGTTCATCACACGTTGGAGGAGTGCCCAGCTTGGGCAGGGCTGCGCCGTGACCTCATCGTGGCAATAGGCGGGATCGATCTCTCGCTCCCGGCCGTCGTTCAATCGATGGTCAAGAGCGGGAGCGCATGGGACGGGGTTGCCTCCGATTGCGAGGGTGTCATGTCTGCAAAAGAGGCAACCGAGCGGGAGAGAGAAGCCGCATCCTCTTTCCCCTCCTGCAGGAGACGCACCGGGCGCCCGAGAAGGATGCAAAATGATCTGCGAACTCCATGAGAGGTGGCCTGTGGGCGGCGGACTAGGGGCGTCCGTCGTCCAACCAGACAGGCCCGAGTTGGCGCCGCAGTGTTCCACGCGCGCCACTCGAGAATGGTCGCACCATTGTGGGAATGGCCGCACGGGGAGGTGGGACCCGCTGAGGAACAGCGGGTCAAGGCCTGTCGGGGGAGCGGTGAATGCTTATGCGAATCCCGCACCCCCGGCCATAGGCAGAGGTGGAACACCGCGGTGCCAATCTCTTAGAAACATATTCAGCAAGTTTACTCGAGTAAAGTGAACGCAGCACAATAATAGACTACTCGATGTAGCGGATTTTTTTTTTTTTGCATTTCAAATATTGCCAGCGTTTTGCAGTCTCTATGAGAATGTCTAGGTTTAGATCCGGGAGGCAATATACACATAGTGCTCCTGTCAACAGTACGGACCGTTCGGTTTTCAATTGCACGAAATAGTCTGCAGTGTGTATATAATACATAGCGATGGAAATTTGTTGCCATGTAGGTGTAGCAAACCCTTCAGTTTCATCTTCTTCCGCATCTTGATTTTTGTTGAAATGATTAATCTTGGATGTTATTGTAGTTCGAACCCAGGCAGACATTTTACTTTGTGTATTTAATTTCATCACCACAACTCTCAAAACGGAAAAAGGAAAACATCGTGAGGAAGTCGGCATGACCTAGAACTAAAAATTTTGAGAAATGTGGCATCTACCAACACGCACTGGGCCCGCGTGGTGGATTACGACCCACTTTCTTTCACAGAGAGTAGACCTGGAGGAAATTATAGGCTGACTATAAGTCATAGTTTACTGTTCGACTAAAAACTTTTTTGTGTTCTTACAATCTTCTCCTATATGAAGGTCTGTTAAAAGAGTTCCAATAATGTTTTCAGGTATGTTTACAACTGGCACACTAAGACCTGCTTCGAGATCAGATGGTCGGCTCACTGCCACGAGGTTCCGTTGCCAACTGTCACCAACAACTTCGCCTCGGAGAAGGAGTGTCTCAGCGAGTGTGGTGGATGGGCGTAGCTAAGAAGTTTGTGCGACTATAAATACTTTATACGTTCGAATTTTCCACCCTTATTTATTTATATATACTTTATTGTACACCAGAAAATACATACAAAAACAAAAACAATTTTTAAAACAAAACATACAATGGGCGGCCCTTAATTAGGATATTTTTGTAATTTTAGTATCATCCCACGGCTGGGAAAAAGCCTCTCCCCATGACTTCCACTTCTTTCGATCTAGGGCTAAAGTGGACCACTGATCGTTTGTTGTCTCCAGCTCGTCCTGCCATCTTCTACAGAGTCTGCCGCGACGCCTTCTGGCTGTGTCAGGGCTCCACGTAGTGGTTATTTTGGCTCACAGTTCAATGGGCTCATAAAAAAAAAACTTATTGAATGGTACCCAAGATACAGGTTGTACCTAGTTTGGGATCAATGCTATCTCCATATATATTGTAATCAAATTGTAATGATGAAATAAATGATTTTTACTTTTTTACTTCAACTGTTTTTTTTACATACATAATTATCGTAATTTCTGAATATTCTAACACGTTTTCAGCCATAAACATTATTAAAGTACAAATTATCCTAGACCAAAGTAACTATCCTATCCTATCCTATCTTTTTCCACGCAGACCCATTTTTTTTCTTTATCACAAGAAGTACATTCGTTATTAGAAATACTAGTATCCCAGGCCTCCTGAAATAAAGTTATCACAGTAATACTATACCGTATCTCCGGACAAGATATAGTAATCTTATTTATGAAAAAAAAAAGAACAACTACTTTTCCTCCAATATCTTGAATCAGACCAAAATCGTTTTGCTCCCATCCACACAAATATTTGAGATCTGACCTTTCGTAAAAATATGAATTGTAATACAACAACAATTGTTTTGTTTTGTGATTGGTTATTGAATTTATTTTCTTTCTTGGTATCATTGTTGGTATACTAAAATTGAATCGATTGATTGACAAGTGATTGTTTGGTTGTTTGCCCTTTAATTTTTTTTTTGTCTAAAAGGTTTAAGCCTATCTTTCAGCAGATGGCCCTGTGGTAACAGGCGCGACTTACTACTTGTAGATCGTGGGTTGGAACCCAAGCAGGCACTTTGCTTTGTGTAAATTAGTTCATCACCACTGCTCTTAAAACGGTGAACATCGTGAGGAAACCGGCATGTCGTAGGCCCAAAAATTCAAGGACATGTGACATCTACCAACCCGCACTCTAATTGTGTAACACACTATCAGTCACAATCTGAATATATATATATATATATATATATATTTTCCATTGCTTAATACGTTCGATAAAATTGTCAACTCAACAACGTAATCAGCGCAATGAATGTTGTTAAACTGTCAAAATGACATCCATTGCTACTGTCAGTGTGTGTCGCAATTAGCCGGCCGCACTGGGCCCGTGTGGTGGATTATAGGGCTCACACCACCTAGAGGAGGCCTGTGTCCCAGCAGTGGGAACATTATAGGCTGATTATGCATTATGCAAAAAAACTGCCGCCAAAATAATCCACAACAAAAATTCAAATGACCACAACACTTGAACAACGACCCAATTCGCGAAGTGCCTAATTTCTTGAATGTAGAACAAACTTCATAATTGGCGAAACAAAACACGAACAGACTCCAATAAGTAGGGCAAAGTTTACAATGATTCGAATTCGTATGAATATAAAATAGAGCAATCAGCGTGGATGGCAGACGAGGCCGGGGCGCGGCGACTAATAGGCGGCTCGCCTAACTTTTGCTATGTTTTCCACAGAGTAGCGCGGGGACAGAGGCAACGAGTGGAAGATTGTGGAAAGTTTGTAAGGAAATAAATAATGAAATTTATCTATGTCTATGTCTTTAAAAGTAAGTACTTATCTATATAATTAATTGATTAATCAGTAATAGTAATTTCTTAATTTTTTTCATGGTGTACAAGATAAAGAGTATTTTATTATATTTTGTTGTAAATTCCTCAGTACAAATAAAAGCTTCACAATTACAGACGAATTGAGAACTTCCTCTTTTTTTTTAAGAAGTCGGTTAAAAACTGATATTATTTCGTAAAGAAAAAAGACGTGTCGGAATTGCAGTAGCGAGCTCCCGTATGGTCTCTGAATTATTCTTCTGATTAAAATGAAGGAATAGGGATTGATTGATTTTCTGTTATCTTTCTGGGAAAATATCAATTTGGAACTGTCCCGACTGTCATAGGAGGCTCATCATCTTTATGCTTAATTTTGCAGATTAAGCATTTAGCGACAGTCGACTTGACTCCTTGTCTAGCAGTCCCATAGTTTAAGAGATGAATATAAACTAATATTATAAGGAGAAAAGATTTGATTTTTTGACGTGTTTGTATATTTGTTTGTTACGCTTTAACGCTAAAACAGCAGAACGGATTCGGATTCAATTTGGCACATAGGTAGGCCATGACCTGGAGAAGGACATATGACTAAATTTTCATCCTGGATCCCAGACGAAGTAGCAGGCACCAGCTATAATAGACATTCATAAAAAGTTTTGCAATAAAAAACACTTTCTACTCTTCAAGGCTTTAAACTGGTAAAACACAAAATAAATACAAGCATGTATCTAGTAATTACGTTTTCTTTTAGCACTACTTTAACTATTCAAAAACAATGTCATCAAATAAAATAATAATTACTTCATGTTGACCCTTTCAGCATTGCCCATGTTCACATACAGTTCAGCAACCCGACCAATAAATCAAATGAATAATAACAACTAGTCAACAACAGACACACAGTCTAAATTTACGCATGTATGAACGACCCTGTCCTTGACACAAAGCCTCTGTCCTCCCCCTACTCTACGCCGTCACACCCTAATCGCAATCGTGGCTTACAGCCAGTGTTTTGTCGCTGTCGCGGCAACAGGCAGCTTTTAAAGGTGTTTTACCGGATTTTTACCGATATTTTGTACCGCGAGTGGAATTTTTTTCGGTATGGGGAACAAAGTTGTGACTTTCACGGAACAACAGCTAGAGGATTATCAGGTAAACGGTTTGTTTGCGGCCAGTTTCGATTGAGTCTCGCAGTTCCAAAAGTTCTTTTATCAAACTTTTTGGCGCGAAGTTGTGACTGTGACGTTTGGATTTTGTTTTTATTCTGATGGTGTGTGTTTAGTTTGTGTTTACAACTTCGAAGTTTAACTTACGTTTTAAATCGTTATAATTTTGCTTAAAAAAGTAATAATTGCAATTAATGCGTAATTGTTTTTTTATTAGTTACCTAATTAATATATTTTAAACAGGACTGTACATTTTTTACAAGGAAAGAGATACTTAGGTAAGATAAATTATTTCTATGGCTAATTAACTGTAAAAAGTAAAAGGAAAGTAAAGGTTTTTTTTTTATTGTGGGTATCGATTGTGGTAAGATATCACAACATCCAGAAACAGTGGTAATTAATTTCAAATTTTTGAAAAATCCAATTTCAAAAACTTGAACTCACTGTTGGTTTGTTATCGTGTATCTTAAATTGAAATGGATGAAGTTAATCATCCTCCATTGTCATTGCAGGAACCTTGTCAAAAGAATCAGTAGTCTTTTACAACACAAATCATTACAACACTAGAAACTTCCTAATGCCTATCAAAGGGCCCAGACGGTCTAAGGATAGTGCCATCTGGAATGCCTGGAGGAGGCTTTCACCGTAAAAGGCGGCCCTTACACTATCAGTTGACAGTTCAGCAACATTCATTGACGATTGATTGAAACGTTGTTGAGCAGGCACATTTTTCGAACATATGAAGCAATGGATTAGCAATATCTTTCAAAATGATTCAGATTGAGATTTAATAAATTATAGACAACCAAATGAATGCTTGTGGATGGATATCCACAAGCATTCATTTGGTTTTTTTGTTTCATTGACAAAAGAAAATATACGTGTCCATTATTTTTCGATAATCTAACTGACGGACTAAATATGATAATCATTTTTTTACCCAGGCAACTATCTTATTGTAGAAACAATAAAATTAATTCATGTCGATGAAACATCTTTTTCGATCAACTCTTTATCTACCTAAACTCTAATTTAATTTGCTAGACCAAAATGACAGATAATATAAATATGTATACCTACTTAATAATGTCATGTTGACATATAAAGGTCGATCGCAGCTGGCATTTTGCGGCCAAACCCAATTACCTATATATCACCAGTTTTGGGGTACTGGAGGTAGAAAAACCTATGTACCTCTGGTTTTAACGTCCCAATAATCTTTAATCAGTGGCGATCTGTATGATTATATTATACTGGCAGTTATGACTTTACTGGCGACCATCAGTAGCGATCTGTCTTTAACTGAAAATAGGAAACGGAAAATAGGTTATTGGGTTCGGCCGTTAGTCTAGCAAATGAAAAATGTGTACCTATAAGTAGGTGCCTATTGCTTGTTGCTAGTGTTAAACCTTCGGAGGGTGGGAAATTAGGTGGGAAGGTCAATATTTACGTGATGGATGCGAATTGATGCGCAAATTGATCGCGTAACAATAGCAATTGATTGCAATTGATCAATTGCAATTCAATTTCAATTTAAATCGTTTCGGAGACCCTTAATCAGAAGACCAATTTCCGTAATTAAAAACTTTCAAAATCTAGCGCGTCTAGTTTTTGACATTGATTGACATGAGATTTCATGTCAGCGACAATCAATGTCAAAAACTTGTCAAAAATATAGGGAAATTAGAGGTATTTTTGACAGATATTTTGAAACTGAGATCAGAGCGTGAGCGTTCTTAAAATTACGAGAATTGCCCTTCTGGTATGTAGATTGCACTAAAAATATTTACCGCCACAACAAATTATTGATTTTCTGTACGAATTAAATTCGATTTAGCTACCTCGGGTCCGGCGATATTATATAATACATACCATTACTTATTTATTAAATGGCAGCGCTAGCTCGTTAATGTCACCTTGTAGAGTGTATACATTTGCAGTAGGTACCTAGTACTTACTTACCCTAATCAATAAGGTCATGTAAAGTGTTATGTACTTAACATTTTATAAATTTACACACTGTATTAACTATGTAGTAGTGCAGTGGTGGCCTAGTGGTAACGGCGTCGACTTACGAGTTGTAAGTCGTGGGTTCGAACCCAGGCAGGCGCTATACTTTGTGTAAATTATTTCATCACCACTGCTCTCAAAACGGTGAAGGAAAACGTCGCGTCGTGAGGAAACTAGTCCTGGAACCAAATATTCGAAGACAGGTGACATCTACCAACCCACACTCCCGAAGAGAGAAGGCCTCTGTCCCGGCAGTGGGAACTTTAAAGCTGACTATGTATGTAGTACCTACCGGTGTGTGTAGTGTGTATGTTTGTTAGGTACTTACCTTTTTAAGTGTAGTTACCTAGCAAATCGTATTATTCTACCATCCTTTTCTGGCAGAAAAAATATTTTATTCTATCCTACTTAAGACTTTACGATTTTATTTTAAGTATATGCGATTGGCATAGAAAAATACCTAATAAATATGGAATTGTATCTATTACATTAAGTCAGCATTGTGATCATTAGTAAACTTGGCCCCCTGTGCTTACGAACAAACCAAACCTACTAATTAAAAACCAAGTCTACTAATTTAGAATAATTACAATTGTGAGTTTTTCACAGATTTTCCATACAAAACCTCACATGGACTAGACCATAGCACCGTTTGTAAACAACTAGGCCCCAGCTTTCAAAATCTAAAACTAGTAAACGCCGCCGGTAAAAAAAATTGCTCTTACATTTGACCGCGTAGGTTTTAGTAGGAAACGGCAGATTTTTTTTAATTATAACCGGCGAATAATATTAACACAAGGTAATCCAGAAACATGCACCAAATCCATGGTAACAGTTTGCGCGTCTTATAATGATGAGTACAATGACCCCTAGAGTTATGGGATTAAAAAAAAAACACGTTGTATAAACCTTACCTTATACAAACTTCTTGGTCTCCATCATTTATTCTTCAACTCCCTAAAAAAAAACAATCTTGTTTATGTCCAATTAAGTTGGAAGCCTAAAAAGTCCAAATATAAACTCGAATGCCCGAATGCTATCAAACTGGGGCTTAGTACTAAGCAGGCAGAAATAGCAAAGAGGCTTACATTATGACGCACTGCCATACTCCATGAAACCCGCGGCTGTGGTCACGTGCTGGTTAATTAATCGCTTATGTTTTGGTAGCACAATATTAGAGGGTGTAGATAATTATAAATTAGTTGATTACGCAATTGAGGTGATGTTTTCAGAGGTAGGTATTATAAAACAGTGTGCGATTACTCCGAGAGGGAGATGTGGTGCAATTTAGGTATTAGTGAGTCCTCTCACAAATACCTAAATTTTAATGCACCACGTGGTGCATTAAAATGCTTTCGAGATGTGGTGTTCACAGGTCGATAGATCAGGTTAAGCAACGCTTGCTACGGTTAGTCCGTGGATGGGTGACCATCTTTACATACCAAAACCCCTCCATGTCTCGGAAAGCACGTTAAGCCGTTGGTTCCGACTGTCATTTGTGGGTCTTTGACAGTCGTTACGGGTCTTCAGAAGCACGAAAGTCTGAGAACCACTCAGACTTTCGTGCTTCTGTCGACCCGTCTTACCAAGAGGTACTCTGGAGGGACCTATGCCCGTTTTCACTGACACTAGGCGTCTAGTGGTAGTAAAAAACTAACAAACATTATGTACGGTATTAACTATTTGACCTCAACCACAAAGTATTTAATAAAAAAAATATCTTACTTTTAAAAAAATAACAATCTGCCAGTTTCACAAAAACAAAATATTTCAGCGCTGTCCGAGCTTAACGTTGTTAGGGACACGAACAAAACATAATCCCGCTTAGTATTGCTGTCTGTGATTATAATAGTTTGAATTTCAACGGTATTTTTACCTTTGTTTACTTCTAACATACATAGAAACTTTGCAAGAAATTAGAGCATTTTGGACATGTCAAAGGTGATTAGTGAATCCCATTATTAGGATGGACATCATCACCTCACCTACGTCTATTCATAATCATCTACCAACTAGCCTTTCCCAAGTCAGTCTAACCGGATGCAGCCGAATACCAGTATTTTACATGGAGCGACTGCATATCTGACCTACAAAACCCAGCCACTCGATAGCACGACTTTGACAAGACTGGTTGTCAGACTTTCCGCTACCCGTACGCTACCGACTGTCAAATATCTACGATTGACCGCCGGAGCCCAAGCTCAACAGGTGATGTGAGCTGTCAATCCCTAGCATCAGGTGGAATGACTCATCACTCAGCTTAGCTCATTTCACCTAGGTTATCACGACATCCGAACTATGGCAAAATTCGCTGTTTGGCCCCTTAATAATGAGCACATTCTAGTGTATTCCATCCCCGATAATCATCGGCACAACGAATTTTGTGGCGATACAAATCTGCCCTGATGCGGATAAGGCTTAAGCTAAGCCCTTGCGGCACCACATATAGTGTAGAGTGTAGAATACCACACACTTATCGGATGTAATAAACACTTAAGGCTTAAGTATAATGTCAAATATCACGTAACTTAAACCATATAACTAGTAGTTTGCACGGCAATCATATGCGAAAATAGCCTTTAAAATTACTGCTTTCAGCGTTTTTCCGTATTATATGAGTCATTGCAAGTCTGACCTTGTTTGACCAAAAATGTTTCTTCAGCTTTTCGGATACGGTTTGGCTGCTTGCAACAACAATAAACTTGCTGTTTTGGTGTCAAAGTTCAAACTTAAGGAATTCACTGAAATATATAAAAAAAATGTGTGTGATGTGACTCTTCCCTGCATACAATGACAACGCTTTTCAGGAGCGTCGAGTCAGAGGGCAAAGGCCTCAAAGTTTTGAATGATACCTACAAAATGTTTTTATACCGTGGATGGCGTTTGAGGATTGTCGAGTCAGAGGTCAATGGTCTCAATTGAATGATACAAAAAGTTTTTTGTTTGTGGTTGGAAGAAGGGTATAAATCATAAAAATTGTAAAAAATAAAACAATTCTTTATTAGCGTAAAAAATATAGGCACATTACAAAAATAGCTAGATTCTTAGGACGAAATAAACAAATATATAGCTAGGAAAATCCTATGTTTACATAATCAGCCTATAACGTTCCCACTGCTGGGACAAAGGCCTCCTCTCTGTGAGAGGGAACGGGCCGTAATCCACCACGCGGGCCCAGAGCGGGTTGGTAGATGTATAAACATTACTGAGAGGCATTTTCCGTATTTTTAAGAACGTTCGCATTCTAATTTCAGTCTCAATATGTCAAAAGGGAACGGTTCATGATTATCACACAATGTGCGGGTTGGCGGATGTCACATTTCTTAAAATTTTTGGTTCTAGGACATGCCGGTTTCCTCACGATGTTTTCCTTCACCGTTTTGAAAGCAGTGGTATTAAAATAATTCACACAAAGTAAAGTGCCTGCTTAAGTTGTAGTTGTAGGTCGTGGGTTCGACCCAAGACCGTAACCCCAACTCGTAAGTCGTAGCCGTTACCCAGCTCTTCATGAAAGTCTTCACTTATAATTCGTGTACCTAGTAGATTTTAATCATGCAATGCTAAAAAAATCCTACGATACCCCACACCAGGGGGTAGATGAGAAAAAAAACATCACCGTTTTACGTGTCTGTACATGTAAAATGAGGATGTGTTTTTTTTTTGTTAATGTACCCTAAAAAATGTTTTTTTCATGATTTTATTTTACCACTTTTTCGGCGTGATTACTATTTATATCCATGCCAAATTATAGCTTTCTAGTACTAAGAGTCTCTGAGCTAAGCTGCGGACAGACGGACAGACGAAACTATAAGGGTTCCTTGTTAAGGGTGGCCTTGTTGTTAAGGGTGGCCTTGTTGTTAAGGGTGGCCGCGTGACGACTCCCGGCCACCGTAGGCGCGGGCCTGCGGGCGGAGAGCAATGGGTAGCTCTCCGTCCGATCAGGACCAGGCCCGTGCCGGACGGCGCGTATGTGTTCCACGCGCGCCTCAAAGAGATGTCAGCATAGTTGACGGGGCCCGACAGGGCCGAAGCCTGCCGGGGTAGCGGGATCGTCCGAAAGGGTTACCGCTGTCCTGGTACATAAAGGGCTAAGGAAGGAACACGGGTGGGTTTTAGTCAGTAAGAGTCTGACACTCCCTTCTGCTCCACCCAGAGCGAGAGGGGTCCTTTGATGATTTCCCATCCTCAAAAAAAAAAGGGTTCCTTGTTGACTACGGAACCCTAAAAAAGCAAGTATTTAATATTGTGTTTCAGAATAAAATGACTTGACAAGCCAACGTCGTACACTATCTATGGCATTTTGGACTTTGTAACCATCCCGATCAATACGAGAATGTAAGACCTACCCATAGGTATTACATTTTTAATTAAGTAAGAACTTGATGGGTACAGCTGTCTGTAATAACAAGCATTTTACTTTTGTCCTTCACAAAAGCCAAGGTCAATCTATTTTCAAGACTAACTGAAATACGCAGTGTGTATACAACGTAGAATATAGACTTAATTATGTATGCTGCATTCCTACTGTTCGCCATATTGATATTTTTTTCAAAATGTCGGTCACGCATAGGTATATAATAATCGTTTATTTATATTAAGGGAATACATTTACATTTAGTACCTTAACAATTAAAAATAGCGCACAGTTGCTATTTGCCTGAACTAGGTTGAACCATACCAAACATATACATACCATACCGTTGCATAAATACTTAATGAATTAAATTAACAATAAATATAACGTAAAAACTAAATTAAAAACTTGGTAAATGAAAGTAAAATAGCATGTTATTAGTTTTATTTGCAGACAATAAGTACGTCTCTGTCTGTGCATAATCGATGGTTAGTAAATAATTAAGTAAAATTTGATATCAATGCAAACAGAAAACATAAGGACAAGAGGAAATGTGACGCTTTAAGGACCATATTTCCAGAGTCATATTTCCGAGATATGAGATACGTTCAAAGTTGATGAATTGCATTATTCTGCAAATAAAAAATCTTCTATGCAGTAATGGAAGATTTTTTATTTATGGCTTCTGTAGGTACTGCTAAATAATCGTGTAATGAGATGAAGGTATCAATCGACTGGATCGATGATCAGTTTCAAGTCGAATTTCATCACATGAGATAGAAATCGTTCATAGAGGATGAACAGTACCTACCTTTATTTTATCTCAATGGTACAACGACTTTACCAATTATTCATGACGTCTAATTATAGATACGCGCGCTGTTGGATTTTTAACGCTCAGCTTAGCGTCGAAAGTTGAAAATCCAACAGCGCGCTAAACACGCGCACGTTTTCGGTTTTTTTTGCAATTTTTACAATCATAGATGTCACTTAGTTAGTAAAAAAGTGAATTATGCCCTGTCCATTAGGTTAACAGTTTTTTTGACAGCTGTCTTAGAACGTACATATTCCTGATGACGTAAAAGTCAACTTTAAAATGCGTAATAAAATAAATATATACATAAACTGCCTTATCTTATTAAATTATCTTATTGATGACTTCTTACAGACATTATAATACCGTACGTGTAGCAATCAATGTATTATGACGTGTTGCGGCAATCAAATCACTAGTTCCATCTGTGAAAAAACGGTTTACCTACTTAGTGGACAGGGTATAGTTGACAGTTTCCCTTTAAAGCAGCACTGTTATAAAGAGCCGCACCTGTGCTGCGTGCCTAATATTCCAAGAAAAATGAGATTTGCAATTCTGTACCACACCAAGCCGTTCCATACTTTCTCGGCACATTACATTCCGTACAATAGGGGTAGGTACGAGGAAAGACAAATGACGACATTTCTCATTTTGGAAAGTTGTCATAAAAACCGCGCTGTTCTGTTTACAAATTGGAGATGAGGGTGAAAAAATATGGTTGATAAGGCGAGATTTGGCAAAGATTAATGTTGTCAGGTTTATATTTAAAATTCTTCAAAAAGAACAGCAGTACCAAAATATTTCTGTCAAATATAATATAGGTACCTACTGAAAAAACCTGTAATTTCAGCAGCATAACGGGTACACTGCAATGAATTTAGCCACGAAAGAGCCCTTTACAGGTAGCTCTACCTACTTCTAATAAAAAGTTTTAAATAGTTTCATTATGATTTATCTTATCATAGCGATATTACCCACCGCAATATATTCGGAGTCTAGTATTTATTTATTATTTTTAGTCCCCTCTTATTATCTTTATTTATTTATATATACTTTATTGTACACCAGAAAATACATAACAAAAATACATTTAACACTACAAAACATACAGTGGCTTCCTTATCACTGGGAGCATTTTCGGTTTGTCTTTCAGAATGTGATACTCCCTACACTTTATTGCTTATATCTTTACTGTTTTAATTTCCAGAGTATTCAAACGCTTCAGGGAAGTGAATCCTGCCTTAGTGCCTAAAAGAATGACAGAGAACCAGCCACACACCATAGTAGTGCCTTTGGAAGAGATAGAAAAGTTACCAGAACTAAAAGTAAGACTTCATTTACTATACATTTTTCAATTATGTATGTTGGGGTTGGCTACCAGTGACAAGTCTATCCAAAAGAACCTCAGATGCGGCTGAGATATCAATATTCCACATATTATTACTGCTACTGCTATCTCCCGTACCGGAAGGTGCAGCGTGGGTTGCCCCTCCCCCCCTCGTCTCCCCCCACTCCGCAAAGTGGACCGATGAACCAGTGAAGGTTGCGATAAAATGCAAATGCTTGGGGGGCTTATATCCAGCTTTGGACGTCTTTCGTATGAATTTAATGATGACTGCAATTATATGTATATACAAACTCCACAACATAGTAATTCGAAGTCAATTCGTTTTCAGTAATATTAGTAATCGTCTGCCAATTACTTTAGTAATTGTTGCCCATATTCTGGGGATCTGGCAGTTTGTGTATGTTAGTTTAAAATTTTGTAAACGCACCCACGACACAGGAGAAATTCCTAGTGTGGGGCAAAGTTTTTATAAAATTAAAAAATATTAAGATTAAAGTTAGATAGAGATATCCCATCACAACGGGCCTTCGAAACAGTTCTTCACAATGATGACCAGTCCATAGTTTGAACAGTTTAGCTGTTGTTTAAGTTTGTTTGCGGGATAATTGCGTACTTAGTGCCCTTCATTTTGACAATTCAACAACATTCATTGCTTTACTTACATTGTTGAGCAGACGAATCATTCAAACATAATTGAATTAATGGATTACCAATTTCCTTCAAAATCCTTCACATTGTGATTGAAAGTGTGTTACGCAATTAGGGCAAAAACCAAGCTACTTTTTGAGGTTAAGCTGTGCTTGATCTGCTGATCACGCACAGCTTAACCTCAAAAAATAGCTTAGTTTTTAGATACTTAAAAGGTACCTAAACAACACGTAGGCTGATTTATTTCGCTACCAGGAATTTGTGGGTTGAAACAATCCAATTGTATCGTGGGTGTTACGCCAAGCGGTAGTATATCAACATCTAATCTAAGTAATTGGATTAGAAGGACAGTATCAATTTCTGCGAGCGTTAACGTGAATCAAACAAAACGAGAATTATGAAGTACTAACTTCTGCCCGCGACTTCGTCGGCGTAAAGCAACTTTCTTATTTTTTTTTTCCGTAAGAACCTTCTACAAAGTATTAGAAAACTTAAAAGTAAAATGGATAAAATCGGTAAAGTCGTTCTCAAGTTATGGCGTGACCAAGGGAAATAGGGATTCATTTATATATATATATAGATAAGCGTAAAGTGTAAGCTGCTTGCCATTTTTCTTGCCAAAAAAACAAATGAAAATGTATCAATCTATTTTTAAATTATATTAGAGCAATTCCTGAAGGCCAATTCTCAATTAAAAACGTTCAAAATCGCAATCTCATCTCAGCGCCAATATGTCTAAAACTTGTCAAAAATGTAAGGAAGTTAGAGGTATTTTTGAGAGATTGAGATAGATCAGACTGTGAACGTTCTTACAATTACGAGAATTGACCCTCTGATAATAATGGATGAAAAAAAACACTTAAGGGGGAAACGTCAGGGTAGCCCGCGAAATTCAAATGTTGTTACGTTTTTTGCAATTTACAGGTAAGTGTCAGATTGTATGTTGAGCAAAATATGATTCGCGACCAGTCAAGTTCATATAATGCTACGTCCTATCCTATAATCATAGGGTTATATGAACTTAGAGGGTTGTATTGATGATTTTAATGATTATAATTCTGTAAATACATACTTGTGACGGTCGCGAATCATATTTTAATAATGAAATCACTAGCTAAGAATAGGATTAGGTATGTTTACATAGTAATGACCTAAAAAAAATCACCGACAATCAATGTCAAAAACGTTAAAAATGTAGTCAAATTAGAGATATTTTTGACAGATTGAGACTGAGATCAGCCTGTAAACGGTTCTTAAAATTACGAGAATTGCCCCTCTGGATGAAGTTAAAAGTTTTAACGTTCATGACGCAATCAACGTTCTTTTCGGCAGGTGTTACTTCGTAACTCGATTCAATGTTACCATAAGTTTATAACGATGGTTCTTGTGAGAAACGTAAAATTTACGCACATATTAAGAACAAAATTGTTAAAGAAAAATCTAAGAATTGAATAAAAAACTTTTTCTTAATCCATAATCTTGTCGAAGTCAGACAAATATCTTGAGATTTGTAAAAGTTTCGAGTAAATTCGATATTAAATTGATTGATAGCTATAATTTGGGATGATCAACTAATAGATAGATCGTGACAATCTAATTGATTGATTTTCTTTTAATTTCCAACTATTTATTTGCTAATATATTGCTAGCATGACTTTGTTTACTATGAGAAACTCCTTTAGGTTCTAAGTTGAGCTACACAATTATTGACACAAGCGTGCACTGACTGGACAGGTCAAATCTGCGAGATTCTTTCCTCAAAATACCACCTCAGACACAAATTTTCATGGCCCTCACACGAACTGACCAAGATAATATTTACACTTAAAAAAAGACTGTGACCTCTGAGTTTCTTAGGTTTTTCTTCACAGAGTAGACGGTTTAAAAAAACCGAACTCATCTAGTGCTTTTTTATAATGTTACTAACTGCGCCCAGCGGTTTCACCCGCATAAGTTGCGATCCCGTGGGAATATCGGGATAAAAAGTATCGTATGTGTTAATCCTTGTTATTAACTATCTGTGTGCGAAATTGCATCCAAATCCATTTAGGACTTTTTGCGTGAAAGCAACAAAGAAACTTTCATCCATCCATCCATCCTTACAAATTTCGCGTTTATAATATTAGGAAGAAGTAGGATAGT
Source organism: Apamea epomidion (assembly GCA_947507525.1). Classification (NCBI taxonomy): domain Eukaryota; kingdom Metazoa; phylum Arthropoda; class Insecta; order Lepidoptera; family Noctuidae; genus Apamea; species Apamea epomidion. Next base: position 20,537,551 of record OX382225.1, on the reverse strand, counting down.
AGGATTGTCGTGTACAAGTGTACAGTGTTACAACTTTTGACACTTGAATGACATCGACATGGGGGGCGTTATTGGTAAACGTTTGTAAAATTGTCACAGAAGTTCTACAGTTCGGTCACAGTATTTTACGTCTGATTTTGCATCACTGTACAAATCACAGTGATCTTTATTCTCATATTAATAAGGTTGTTGTTGGGTTGCTACCACTGACAAGTCTGGCTTTAAAAAAAAATCATTTGGTTTCTGTTCCAGGAGAATCCATTCAAACGTCGGATATGTCAAGTGTTCTCACACGACGGCTCTGGCAACCTCACATTCGAAGACTTCCTCGACATGATGTCAGTCTTCAGCGAAGCAGCACCTAGAGATATTAAGGCGTGGTATGATATTATTTTAATATAAATCACTCCATTTAGAGGACTCTCCCAAGTACCAACGTCACAAGCCTACAACCGCTACAAAACTAAGTATGTTTTCATCGTTCTACGGTATTTCCGACGCGCTACGCGGTACGCTATCTATCGGTTTAAAAATCAACATTCAAACCTTGTGTCTAGATAAAAACTAGACCTTGGGTGATAGAAATAATAGGTGTCTAAAAATAATCAGCGCTAAGGTATTTTTATACAAAGGAATGCTAATAAACATGATAGATAAAAACCCGAGACCGGGGCGAGGCAGACTAGGTAGGGTTATAGGGTAAATGGAGCCATTGCCCTATTTGACCCGACTGCGCCCAGTAACCAAGCTTATATTTTACTGTAGAAAATATGTAGAATTAAAGGGAAATATTATATTGCATAGTTTTTCCTGTGGAGTGCTGTCTGCACGAAGATTAAGTAGGGTAGGTACCTCACTTTTAAATACATTTTTAATGGTCAGACAGATATTAAAGTCTTGGCAGACAAATAATGCTCTAAGTGCGCTTTCACACGAGCTATACAATATCGTAAAAATTATCGCTAGCAGGCTCGATTGCATATACACCAATCAGTGTCATCTCCTATGGGATGAAATAAATTTAAATATAATTAACTAACATAGTTCTTAAGTTTACTAACACAATGAGTCCTTGTTACTTAAAGAAATGTATTATTATTATTATACGCGTCAACTGCAGCCGTCTACAAAAATGCTGCTCGTATTTTTGAGCACCCCGTCGACAACACGCCGGTCGTGTATTTGAGCACCCCGTCGACAACACGCCGGTCGTGTATTTGAGCACCCCGTCGACAACATGCCGCTCGTGTATTTGAGCACCCCGTCGACAACATGCCGCTAGTGTATTTGAGCACCTCGTCGACAACATGCCGCTCGAGTATTTGAGCGCCCCGTCGACAACACGCCGCTCGTGTATTTGAGCACCCCGTCGACAACAAGCTGCTCGTGTATTTGAGCACCCCGTTGACAACATGCCGCTCGTGTATTTGAGCACCTCGTCAACAACATGCTGCTCGTGTATTTGAGTACGGTGCTCTATATCTGTCTGACCATTAAAAATGTATTTAAAACTTGCTCGTGTGTATGTGCACTAAGACCAACCCCCACTCATACATTTACGAGTAGGTAACCTACCATTTTCTTATTTCATACATTACATTTCCAGCAGCAACTAGTTATTCTATTTCATTTTTTTATTTATTTAATTAGTTGGTGTATGATTCCTTCATCTTACTTTATTACCTTTTTTTAACATTGTTCGCCATTAATTCTAATACGTTCTCCAACGATTTCGCGAAGAAGAAATCCATTTTAATGTTATATGAATTGCTCACGCGATCTAAACATTAGTGTTGAGAAAAATTCCGAAGATAATTTTCTCCGAAATTTAATATTCCTTTTCGAATAACTGACACCATTTACATAAAATGGCGCATAGGTAGGTTAATTTGTTCACAAAATTCAGTAGGTACCTAATCTACCTGAGAATATTCCTTTGTTTAAGTACCTGATTAAATGACGTTTTTAAGATTATCACGAATGTGGTTTAGGTAGGTAGAAACAAACCTACATACCTAAAAAAACTCTTTTTCTTGCTTACTTTCACAAGTTTTTAATTCATTTTGACACGAATAGATACACGATATCTGTAACAAACGTTTGCAACAAACGTTTTGTTAATATTATGTATAAAGGCAAAAACGTAACGACCACAATATTCCCGTGTGTTACTTTACTTCCCACTCCAGTGCGACCGACGAGAGAATGCGTTCTTGACACCTGGCCGTTTTTTTACAAACAAATACTTGTTTTGCGAATTTGATCTTTATTAGCTACTAGAATTGTCGCACTGACAGGTGTCAGGAACGTATTCTCTCGACAGCCCGAATGTAAAAACCTATATGGTTCTAGATATCTAGAATAACTTCTCAACTCTGCTTCCTCAGGTACGCATTCCGCATCTACGATTTGGACGACGACATGTACATCGGCCGAGATGACCTCCTCGAAGCCACCAGACTCCTCACGAAAGGGGAGCTCCATCCCCAAGAGAGAGAAGAAATCGTTGCCAGTGTGCTGGATGAAGCTGACGTGGATGGGGATGGGAGGCTATCCTTCATGGACTTCGAACATGTCGTAGTGCGAGCCCCCGACTTTCTCTCCACCTTCCATATCAGAGTTTGATTCTAATAAATATATTCAGAAGTTGTCATGAATAATTTATTGTGTTCTGGTTATCTTTTCGTTTTGAATATTAGATTTTAAGTTTGTTATGGATTTAGGAATTCATTCTCAGTTGGTACTTAATAATAATGTCGTTTTTTATGCTGAAAAATTTGATGAAACACGATGAAATAATGCACGTCGTGATATTATTAAAAAAAAAACCAGCCAAGTGCGAGTCAGACTCGCGCACGAAGGGTTCCGTACAACTATCTATAAAAATCACGTCTGTTGTATGGGAGCCCCCTTAAATATTTATTTTATTTTAATTTTATTATTTATTATTAAAGTAATAATACAACTGAGTATTTTGTGAATATTTCAAGTGCCTACCTGTTGCCATTATTGATATCGAGCAAAAAAGGGCAAAAATATCGCGTTGTTGCATGGGAGCCCCCCTTAAATATTTATTTTATTTTGGTTTTAGTATTTGTTGTTATAGCGGCAACAGAAATACATAATTTGTGAAAATTTCAACTGTCTAGCTATCGCGGTTCTTCAGACAGACAGATGGACAAACAGCGAAGTCTTAGTACTAGGTTCCCGGTTTTACCCTTTAGGTACGGAACCCTAAAAACGAACAAGATCTGTGAACAACGCTGTGGGCTGTATTATTTATGTTTTTCTGTTTGTTATAATTACATTCTAGCATCTGCCCGGGACTTCGTCCGCATGAAGCATCTTTCTTAAAAAAAATCCGTAAGAAACTTCTACAAAGTATTAGAAAACTTAAAAAAAGAGATTCGAGAATCGGTAAAGTCGTTCTCAAGTTATGGCATGACCAAGGGAAATAGGGATACATTTTTAGGGTTCCGTACCCAAAGGGTAAAAACAGGACCCTATTACTAAGACTCCACTGTCCGTCTGTCTGTCTGTCACCAGGCTGTATCTCATGAGGCGTGATGGCTAGACAGTTGAAATTTACACAGATGATGTATTTCTGTTGTCGCTATAACAACAAATACTAAAATAAATATTTAAGTATATATTATAGTATTATTATTATAGTTTAAATATTTATTTTCCCATACAACAAACGTGATTTTTTTTGGCCGTTTTTTGCTCGATATTAATAACGGCAACAGGTAGACGCTTGAAATATTCACAGAATATTTAGTTGTATATTCACTTTATAAATAAATAATTAAAATAAGCGTTGAAGGGGGGCTCCCATACAACAGACGTGATTTTTATAGATAATGGTACGGAACCCTTCGTCCGACGAGTCCGACAAAAACCGGCCAAGTGAGAATCTCACTTGGCCGGTTTTTATATATATAGATAATTATAGCAAGCAAGGAATCTGCAATGACTTGGCTCACTTTGGCTAACAATCTGCTTTTGTGAGACAAACGCACTGCAGGCCGTGGTAACTGTCTGAAGGAATTTAAACTAAGGCTGGATTACTGAACTTGGTTGTGTGGGATACAGTCAAGGAATCATGATATCTATGTTTAGCACCTTAAGGTTATTTTTTACGTGAAAATTACTATTTTTCCGACTACGTTATTACCAACATTTTGCACTTGCTATTTATGTGTGAAAGGAATTTATTTGAAAGCAAGCTTTGTGCACGATGGGATTTCCCATCGCCAGAAATGATGAATTTCCATACTCTGACCATTGTGTTCTAATGTACAGACGCCAGCAGGTCAATCTACCCGAAACTGTCAAATTTTCCCAATCAACCTTGAACCTTAATGCATTAACGATAAAGTTGAAAATCTATTAAAGAAATTTGACAGATTGTAGTAGCTTGATGTGCTGGCCTCTGTACTACGTACACATTATAACTCAATGACTCTGACATTATATGTATTACAATATAACTCAATTTTCAAAAACCCCTTAGTGCTCACCTACGTTGTAAAAGGAACTCTTGTGAAAAAGATGCTTCTAGGCCCAGCGGTCTAGGCCGTGCGTTGTCTGTCAATGTGTTTGTGCGATTTTAGTAGTACAGTGCTTGGGAGCAATGGTGGCCCAGTGGTAAGGGTGCCGACGTACGACTTGTAGTTTGTGGGTTCGAAACCAGGAACCTCGCTTTACTTTGTGTAAATAATTTCATTTCCACTGCTCTCAAGAAGGAAAACATCGTGAGAACTAAAAATTCGAAGACTCTCTCTCAGCCTGTGTACCAGCAGTGGGAACATTATAGGCTGACTGTGCTATGATTGCTTGAAACTGTCGCTCCTTAACCACCATATGGGATGACCATGACCCCATTCTAACCACCCCTTTTTCCTACAAAAAATGTGGGCAATATGAATTTAATAACATTCTGAACGGCTATTACGTTTTATTCAATCTTCGGAGAACTCTTTCATCGTATCAAATTAAAAAGGATTTCATCCAAAACCGTTTGCTTAGGACGCTCCTTTTTATCCCACAAACATTAATCTTTTACCCCATGATAATCCATCTTTTAACGTTTAGTACTATATCTATGTAGGTTTAAAACAGGATACGACTTGCTGCTATATTCACCTTTAAACCAGCCTACTATTGTCTCACAGCAGAGCAAAGTCCTCTTGTCTTAGAGAGAAGGCACGAGTATTGATCACCGGGCTTGCTCAAAACGATTTAGCGATTTCAGACTTATATAACTATAAAGTACAGCTTTCCTCACGATATTTCGTCGGATGTCATTAATAATAAAAATAAATCACAATAAAATAATTTTATTTCGGATAACTAAAAGAACCATAAACTGTTAGTAACAGGTTTGCGCTTAAAATAGTGAGTAACTAAGGAAATGCCCAAGAGAAACTCAAAAAGTCCATATGAATTGAAAAAGTCACATTGTTACTTGCACCGATTTGAACCCACACCCGTGCATGAGAGGCGAGGTCTTAACCACTCAGCCATCACGGCACCAAGCCACCTATTATCTACCTATAATTATAATACGAGTATTAATCTACTACAAAGCAAATCAGTAATTAATATCCTCTCCATAAATATGTTTTTCGTGAGAATCAGTGTAATAAATAAAACTACTCCATTAAATACCTTATCTGGCATAAAACCCAGACATTTGACTAGCTAAATTAATTAGGCTAATTGCCAAAGCTAAATGAATATTTCCGCTGAATTATTTTTTGTAAGAATTGATTGGATGAATTACGTAAGTACCTGTTGATGAAATGTTATTCGAGACAGGCCAATTCCCAGACTTTTTTTGGAAATATAATTTATATTTATTTACTAATTACCTACTACAAAATATAAATAAGGTACGTACCTACCTATTTCATTTTTGGGAAACTTATACACAAAAACCGAGATAAGATACCACTAATGGCTACATAACAAGTATTTTGTTTATTATATAATGTATTTATAATAGTTTCCCTCGTAATATAATATCCGCAGTAAATAAAAATACATAAGGAAAAAAAATCCCCAAAAATAACAACTATTTTATCCAAGAAACAAAAACAAAACAAAAATGCAAAAAGATATGCTCCGCCGCGACAGTGTAATCACTGCCGTGACCAGGATTCGAACCTGGGTTACTACGGCCACAACGTAGGGTCCTAACCACTAGACGATCACGGCTACCGGAGCTAGTGAATGATGCAGCGAAATAACATACCGCCTTATATCTGTTGTCACTCCCACCTGAGACTGACCCTCTCTTTCTCTCTTACACAATTTTGTTACAAAAATACCGAATACAAATAAGAAAAAAAATGGCAGCAACATTTTTACGGTTATTATCGGTTTTTGTCGAATAAGTTTATCGTTGTCGTGTTCTTATCAAAACGTTTGTTTTGCCTCAAATCGGTTTGAATACGACGACACAATATTATTAGCATTGAATGGGAACAGTGCCGTGACGTCATAGTATAAAAATAAATATCGGTTTTATATTTTGTTTTTGATATTGTGTTTTTCTATTCTGCATAAACTGGCATTATTTATGACACTTTTCTTATATAGCTATATTTTTTTTTTGTTTTTAATCAAAAACAAAACAGTTACAAACCATTGTTGAACAATTAAACATACCACACAAACCATCGCGGGTTTAACAGCGGTATGGCCAGACACGGCAACTCGGTACAAATTAGGTACATAGATATTTTTTATTTTTTTCTAGATCGCACTGCAATCTAGAAAGTATCTTTTTAATACCTTTGAACAATTCTTCGCATTTATTACATTGCAGATCGTTGTCTGAGTTTTGACGTGGATCGTAGGTATGATAAAACAAGATAGGCAATTCGATTTATTTAGTACCTATCTAACTAACTCATCGTACGCAAATCGGTATACGTATGACGGTATATTTAGATATATTTGCCATATTATCGCAGATACAAAAACCAGCTGGATTATTAAAGCAAACTTAATATTAAAAAAAAAAAAATTAAAAAACAACAACATTCATTGCGTTATTTACGTTATTGAGCAGATAATTATTTCGAATATATGAAGCTATAGATTAGCAATAGGTATCCTTCAAAATTATTCAGTTGGTGATTGATAGTTAGTAGTGTGTTACACAATTAATTAATTTTAACTGAATTATTAAAATTAATCATCTTGCATATTTAGGTATAGGAAACTGAGGTTTCAAATAATAATAGGTAGGTAATAGAAATGTGGCTAAGGGACTAACCACACTTAGGTATTCAGCTCTGTTCCGCTTTTGTCCATAGAAAACAATGATTTTGCATGGGCAGACGCGTCCGTTCAAACAATTACTTAGGTATTAAGTAATTGTAATTATTAGTTATTATTATTTTTATATCATAATATTTTAAGAATTAGTTCTATTTAGTGGCTAACGTTGGTAACTGTACCCACCAAAGCACGTGCCATTTTACGGATGCGTTACGCATTCCATACAAAACTGAACAGATCGGAATAAGTATGGTTAGTCCTTAAGAGGGGCTTGTGGCTAAGTGATAACAGTCGCACGGTTCGATCGATCAGGTTAAGCTACGCTGGCCGCGGTTGGTCCTTGGATGGGTGACCATATTCACATACCAAGACCGCCCTCCGTGCCTCGGAACCGGGACAAACGGCTTAAAGTGCTGTTAAGCCGTTGGTCCCGGTTGTCATTCGTAGATCTTTGACAGTCGTTACGGGTCACCAGTAGCCCGAAAGTCTGACAACCAGTCTTACCACGGTGTATCGTATTACCCCGTAACTGGGTTGTGGAGGTCAGTAGCCAGTCCTTCCATGTAAAATACTGGTATTCAGCTGCATCCGGTTAGACTGGAAGCCGACCTCAACATAGTTGGCTAGGCATATGTTGAGGAATGTGCCGGTTGGTTGGTTACCGCGTAGAATTAGGTAAGTCAAGGCATTTCAATTAGATTCCCAGTGCAGACTACGTTCCAAACTGTAGAACTGACTAGGTCCAATTCATTTATTATACAACTAGCTCTCCGCCTTGACTGGCTCGTTGGTCTAGTGGTCGCAAGCGCTGAGTATGAGGTCCTGCGTTCGATTACCGGGTTGGGCAAAGTATTATTTCGTTTTTCCATCATGAATTTGTCAGTAGCATTCGGGAGTCTGGATATAAGGGCATAAATCCAGACTCCCGACTGCTAATAAAAAAAACATAACTGGCGAAATATGGGTGTACTATATGTGCACCTCTGCCTTAGCCCTTAGGCAATACAGGCGTGAAGCTATGTTATGTAGCGACTCGCCCTGGCCCAGCCATGCATCGCTCGGGTGCAATCTAGCGACGTCTCGACATGTCAAATCATCGATATCCATGTGCTCTATCTGAGTTAAAAATTTGATTGTTATCGCAAGATTTATTTATTAGGCTTTTCAACAATGAATACCTACACTGTTACTTTATCATTTGTACATTGCAAACTTAATTCTAAGCGCCTCATCACTTACAGAAAAACACAGCATGCACTACATTATGCGCAGATAATAGAATAGAATACCCTTTATTGTACACCATACTAATGACACCCATAACCAATAACACCAATAACATAATTAATAAGAATAACAATAAATAGTTTAAAAAAATAAATTAAATAAACTGATAAGTAAAGCTAAATTGATTAAATGAAATAAATTACATTAGATTAGATTAGATGCTATTCTTGAAATTTTTTATACTTATAAAATTAGGTAATTATTTGATTTTAGATTAGAGAAACCCATTAGATGGCAAGCGCGACTTTTTTTAAAGCAGTTACTGATGAGTGAAAGAGATCAATGTCCACTTCGTGCTCTTTGTATGCAGCATACATTCTAGACAGTGGAAAGTATTGCCTTAAATTGGTATGACATCTTGGCATGCAGAAAAGTATTTTATAAGAACTTATAACTTAATAAGACCTGTGTTTGATGTTTTCTGACAATTCTAAACTATACAAACACTTTTTTTTTGTTTTGTTGTCTATTTTGTTTTTTCCATTCATTTATTATTATTTTCTTTTTTTAAACACCTTATTTTAAACTACAGAGTCTAAAACACAACCAAACAAACCAAACCAAATACAACCTCCTAATTCATTTGTTAAATCACTTTTACATGCAATGTATCGAACTGCTAGAGGGCGGAGACCTGGTGACCTGAAATACAGGCCCTTAAAGCCTAGCTTAGGCACCAGTCTCCCACAGTAAACTAAACCAAATAATATATCATGTGTAACAATGTCTGTAATATTTATTGTGGTGAGAAAATAAATACTTATTATTATTACTGAGCAGATCGGGACAGCTCAGAGAGCCCGTTACTACCTTCTTAAGGAAAACCAAATCCAGGATATTCCTGCGTTTCTCCAACGACACCATATTAAAACAATTCAGTCTCTCTTGGTATGACTTGAACTTTTTTCCCATATTATTTGTTATAGTAGTAAGATGCCATAAGAACCGTTTTTGCAGCCGTTCAATGCGCATGATGTGAACCCTATACTCAGGTGACCAAACCACATTGCAATACTCGAGATTACTTCTAACTAGCGAGTTATACATCATTATTTTAATGTTGGGTTTTTTTTAAGTTTTTACACTCTCTCATAACGAAGCCAAGCCATCTTTGATGTTTTTAATATAGTTTTGTCACATTTCGACAAAACTTAACTTTTTATCGAACTGAACGCCTAGGTCTCGTATAATTTCGTTTTTTTTTTGTAAACTGACTGCACGGATTTTTTTTACGTTCAATGACATTTTGTTGTGCTCACACCACTTTGTCAGTCGGTCCAAGTCGCTTTGGAATAGTACGAGTCCGCAGGATTTCTTATAGATTTTATAGCTTTGAGATCATCAGTGAATAATAATATATTCGAGTTCGGGAAGCATTTGTAAATATCATTTCTGAAAAGAATGAATATATGTGGACCAAAATGAGATCCCTGAGGGAATCCCGATGTTGCAATGTACGAATCTGAAGAGCAGCCATTTACCACAACCTTGAGCATCCGTCCAGACAGATATGATTGGAACAAACTTAAGAGAGGGTCCGAAACGCCATACATTTTAAGCTTCTTGACGAGTATGTCATGGTCTACTGTGTCAAAAGCCTTGCTGAAGTGAAGTGTAGACTGCATCCACCTGGACACGCGCATCAACCGCCTCAACAATGCTCTCGACCTAAGTCATCAAATTGATAGCTTTCGATATCCCCTTCATAAATCCATATTGGCTGTCTATTAATTGCTGTGATAAATGTCTAACTAGCACAGGGAATATGAGTTCTTCAAATACCTTTGCAAGTATGGAGAGAATAGCGATGGGCCTGTAATTGCCCACATCGGACTGATCCCCGTTTTTGAAAATAGGTATAATTTTGGTTTTCTTCCAGATGGTCGGAAAAGTACCCCGAAGCACAAAATGATTAACTATAATACTTAATGGCAGTGACAGAACATCAGCCAGCTTATTTAAAAGCAAAGCAGGTATATCTCGGCTACATGACACCAGTCAGCGAAACACGACACAGACACATCGTGTGCGTTAGTTAGTTTTTAGTGTAATTATAATGTTGTATGTATTTATAGTATTTTTAAGTTATATTAATATTGTATTGTATGTGTTTATATGGGCCTTGATGGCTGAAATAATTGGATAAATAAATAAATATCATCAGGGCCAGCCCATTTGTGGATTTCTAATTTTTTTAATTCTTTGTGGATCTGATCTTGTGATATAGATATTTGGCCTAACATGCTATTGCTTATGCAGCTATCGAAGTCACCTGCGCTCGCATGCGTATCATTCCCATCACTACTATACACCTTAGAGAAATGGGATGCGAAATAATTACATATTTCATTAATATTATCAGAGGTGTTAATACCATCTGTCATGGAACTGGTGTAGTTACTGGTACCGCCTCTCTTAATTTTTAAGTATTAGACCAGAAATATTTTGGATTTGAAGCAATTTTTTCCTCTATATCAGCAATGTGAGCATTAGAACAAGTCGTAGCCGTATATGGTCACACCTTTTCCCAAGTAAATCCAATGCAATAATGTCTAAAGGATTATTGTACTTTTTAACTCTAAGTCGCTGGCGGTTCTTTTCGTTTAGTCTTTTAATGAGCTGTCTAGAGAACCAGTGTGGATATTTAGTATATTTTATTGGTACTTGTGGAACGTAGCGCTTAATTAACCCATACAATATATTAGGTATTTTAACAAATCTACCATCTGATCTATAGTCATGCAAGGATATAGCTCTGATGACCAATTGACTTGCTCAAGTTGCTTTAATTGCCACGTAATCTGCCTTAAAATAATTCAACTTAGTTCTATTGGTACAATTTTGTGGCTTTTTAAAACGGGTAAATTAGAGCTCACACAATAAAGGTGGATGGTGCACATCTATTTTAGAAAGTACATCCACTGGTGCACTAACTACAACAAGATCCAAGGTGGTTAGGGCTAAATCAAGAATTCTATTATTTTGATTACATAAATAATTACACTGCCTTAAGTTGTTAAGCAAGACAAAATCCCAAAGAGTCTGTTCTACTAACCCTGTGCAAATATTTTGAGGAGCTCTTATCACATCGCCACCACCACAATAGTTTTCATATTAAAGTCACCAATAATCAAGCAAGATGCAGCGAGGTTCTTGAAATGAAAACTTCTTTAGGCGCACTTTGCGCTCTGTCTGAACAGCGAATGAAACTGAACCGTCACGCGGGTCTTTGACGCTGAATCGGGTATACTCGGCTCCAGTCGGTCGGTGAAGTTGAACCGCGTATAGGTATTCGGCGCTGAATCGCGTATAGGTATTCGGTGCTGAATCGCGTATAGGTATTCGGCGCTGAATCGCGTATAGGTATTCGGCGCTGAATCGCGTATACTTGGCTCATATAAGTTTTGACTTCTATTTTTTACAAGCCAGCGACACGATCCCGGCGTCCTTGCGAAATCAACTGTTCTGTTTCACGCTCCCTACTTATTTCACGCTCTTCGCTACCTTGGTTTTGCGAAGAGCAGTGCACGAAGAGCACTACGTCATAGAGACGTCATGACTTGGCAGTCAGCTAATGGGCTTAGAGGATTTCGAGATTTTTTATTTTTATTTGTACATAATCTGGCATGTTACCAATATTGGTTTTTTCATTATATTTACATTGTTTGGTATGTATTTTTGTATGGAAATAAAAGATGATTGGAAAAGTAGGTATTTTTTTAAATCTTAATATCTACTTAGTTCAAAGTTTAGTAGAATTTTTCACTTGATATTTGTAGGGCCATCGTTGACCAGGCGGTTGAGCGCAGCGAAACCAGCCGTCAACCTATGATACATAGTGAGACTTGTTCCTGTAGGCGAATATTTGTGGGTCTTGACGACACACTCGTGTTGTGTCGCAGCGAGTGATTGTGATCGCAAGATGCAGGAAAGATCGCCGCCTATGCTAGTCACAGAAAAGCGTGTTTTTTTTGTATAAGCCAACGATACTAGCGCCGCTTGTGATCGCGCGGCGTCCGTGCGAACTCAACTGTTCTGATTCACGCTCTTCGCCACTTTGGTTATGTGAAGAGCAGAGCACGAAGAGCACTACGTCATAGTGACGTCATGACTTGGCAGTCAGTCAATGAAATTACAGGCTTTTGAGCTTTTTTTACTTTTATGTATATTGTATATTTCTACATCATCTGGCATGTTACCAATATTTGTTTTTTCATTATATTCACATTGTTTGGTATGTGTTTTTGTATGGAAATAAAAGATGATTGGATAAGTAGGTTTTTATTTTAATACCTAATTTTTTCAAAACCTTAGTATCTTTTAGTTCAAAGCTTAGTAGAATTTTTCACTTGATATTTATAGGGCCTTCGTTGACCAGGCGGTTGAGCGCAGCGAAACCAGCCGCCAACGGACGATACAGAGTGAGACTTGTTCCTGTAGGCGAATATTTGTGGGTCTTGACGACACAACACGAGCGCAGCGAGTGATTGTGATCGCAAGATGCAGCAAGGATCGCCGCCTATATCAGTCACAGAAAAACGTGTTTTTTTTTTATAAGCCAACGATACTAGCGCCTCTTCTGATCGCGCGGCGTGCGTGCGAACTCAACTGTTCTGATTCACGCTCTTCGCCACTTTGGTTATGTGAAGAGCAGAGCACGAAGAGCACTACGTCATAGTGACGTCATGACTTGGCAGTCAGCCAATGGACTTACAGGATTGAGATACAGTTTTTGTACAATTGTAGTACAGTAGATTTTTCTGATTTAAATACCTAAGTGACTTACCTAAAGCCTTTTACTTATCTAAAGCAACCAATCTATATACATACCTACCTAAGTACCTAAGTACCCAAGTACCCAAGTACCTTACTCCTTCACCGTATTGTTCTAAGTATTAGTTATACTTACATATAATAACCAACACCCTGTTAGCTTCCTATGCGTTTAGCGTTAAGCACAGTTAGTGATTTGTGGAGAATGTGGGTCTTTAATTATATTCTTTTGATTGAAATACATCAAATAGGTACATACAAATTACCGAAAGCCTTTTACGTATCTAAAGCCAAGCAGCCAATATATTCAGGTAACTCCTTCCCCGTAGCTCTATTAACTAATAACGAACTCCCTGTGAGCTCCATAATGCCCAGGTAAATTGCTTCCATTCCTCATCAGTCCGGCGTCAATCACATATTGACAACAACACCCGATTGGCTATTAGTTGCCGATAATAGGGCCATGCTAGTGACAGACATTCAGATTGAAAAATAAGCGGAACATATTATCGTGATTGGCTTTATACTGTGAGGGCTTTATATGATACTGTAATTAACTAAGTACTTCAGGTGGAAATCATTATGGATTATCCTATAGGAAAATTAAACCAGTATGCTCTGATTACAGTCTGTCAGCAGGACAACAAAGAAGAATGGCAGTTCTGCTTGTATATTAGGTACTAAAAAGCCTTGTTGATTGATTGAATACTTATTTATCTGCAAAAATAACAAATATTTACGGGACAAATTCCTAAAGTTAGTCAGCACGTTGAATCAATTATTGAAATTCTTGTTCACAAAGTTGGAGGTGCCTGAATGAATAAATATCTGAAGAAAATCTCGAGAGCCGACAAGATAATGAATTGGCAGTACAGTTATTCAATAATCTTTTTAATTCGGTACCTACTTAACTCCTGGAGATCTTTAAATATTGGTACACTAATCAGCTTAATTGTGGTCGATGGGGAAACGAAACGTACAGGTTGGAGTGCGGGGTGAGACAGGGTGGTATGACCTCGCCAAAGCTCTTCAACCTATACATAAACGAGCTGATTGCCGGGCTCAGCAGTATCCGTGTCGGATGCTGAATAGACAACGTTTGTGTAAACAACTTAAGTTGTGCACACGACATGGTGCTGCTGGGCCCGACGGCCGGCTCGATCAGGGAGCTGTTAGGCGTGTGTGAGCGATATATCACGAGTCATAAGCTTGTCTACAATGCGAACAAAAGTGTATACATGGTTATTAAGGCCTCCGACGACCCAGTTGTAATGCTGAACGACCCTACCGATCAAAAGAGTTGACAAATTTAAATACCTGGGACACTTTCTAACCGGAGACCTCAAAGACCGCAGATATAGATCGAGAGCGCAGGGCGCTAGCGGTCAGGGCCAACACTCTGATACACAGGTTCGCTCGTTGTAGTATTGGGGTAAAGATTACGCTGTCTAAAGCGTATTGCCAATCGTTCTACACGAGCGGCCTGTGGATAAGGCATACCAAGAGATTGCTAGACGCCCTGTTCAATATAATAACTGCTTCAGGATGCTGTTGGGACTGCCGCGCTATTGTAGTGCGTCCGGTATGTTCGCATTTGTGCATACCGATGATTTTTACGCCATAATGCGCAAAAAAAAACTCCATCTTGGCAGGAGCGCGGTCTAGTTCTTACAGCATCCTAACTATGTTGATGGGAAAGTACGATGCACCTTGGTAGTCGCACGCTGTGGTGGTGCTGGTCAGAGGACCCCACAGCTACAATTTTCTTTTTATTTTTGTCTCTGTGTTTTTTTTACTAACAATAGTTTTTAAGAACAATGTTACTGACAATTTGGGCCTAGTTGCCATAAATAAACAAATATTGATGAGATTCAATATTTGTTATATTGAATTGAATTTAACTACCTATCTGTATATGTGAGGTAAATACCAAAACGAAAGTATAAAATTGCACGAAGCAAATGGAGTGCTATCTAAAAAACAAAGCACGCGGTTTCTGCTCACCCCCATAGAAAAGGAGTGACTTGAGTCTATTCAGGTAAAGTCCACAAATGGACATAACAAAGCTCAGGTAAAAAATGTCATTGGTTGTTTTAGTACCTATACAGGGAAAAGAGCTTGTTGATTGAAAAGAACGGTATGCATTTCAAATAGCCTAAAAAGCCGCAAACGGTGTTAGATACAAGGTGTCGTTTTGCATCCTCGTCAAATTCAAGGAGGTAACTATGCTAATGATTCTCGACACGAATCAATAACAAAATAAGACTATGTATTAATTTTCGGAAATCGGCATGTGTGGGGGTACACATAAAAACGCGGCCGCTTATACGATACCATAACGCAATACGGTTCTTTGAAAGTGGTGTATTCTGAAATACTGTCAAACTTAAATCACTAAAAAAATAAGTATGTATTCATTATTTACCAGGGATCGTAATTTTATTTGATAATTTATGTCTTTCATAACAGCCTCCTGAAATTTGACGAGGATGCAAAACAACCGCTTGTATATTATTACTTGCATAAAAATACAACTAACGAATAAAGTTTGCGTAGTACGTACACTTTGATTAGAATATGAATCATAGTAATCCAGAGCAATAAACAGAACTAGAATTTGAATATTACCTATCTAGTTTTTCACTAAGTAAGTAGGTACCTAACCGAAGAACAATAGGCAAGTATCTCCAGTAAGAAAAATATCGTACCTAAGTACCTAATAGGGGTTATAGTATGAAATTGCCGTTTTGTTGTAATAGGTACTTCGAATTGACATAGAACCTTCATGGTTTGAGATTTTTGAGTGAAACTTTTTTCACATGGTACCTATGAAGTTCTTCTTTTAAAAAATGTGCATTATTCGATTATCGACTTTCATTTGTTTTTTTGTATTCAGCTTAGACAAGAAAGATGGATACTTCGAAAATTCGAGTTATTTTTTAATACGAGTTCCGACGTGGAACTAACGCGGCAGAAACAGCTCGCAATATCAACGTTGCGTTTGGAGAGGGGACTGCTAATGAACGCACCGTGCGATTTTGGTTTAAACGCTTTCGTGATGGAAACTTTGATTTGAAGAACGAACCACGTGGAAGACCGCCCACACAGGTGAATAACAATGAATTGAAAGAGATGGTGGAAGCCGATCCGAGCCAAACTACCCAGGAATTAGCGGAATGGCTTAACGTTACCTTACCAATAGTATTGACTCATTTGCGTCAAATCAATAAAATAAAAAAATATTAGAAATGGGTGCCTCATGATTTGACTGATCTGCAGAACGAAACGCGTGTTGAAACTTGTGTTGCCTTGTTGAATCGATACAGAAATGAAAGAATATTGGATCGAATTGTGACATGTGATGAAAAGTGGATTTAAAGAATAAGATAACCGTAAGCGAAAAATGAAATGGCTGACCCCAGGTCAAACGCCACAACAGTGTCCTAAAGCAAAGCTTACCAATAAAAAGGTAATGGTAACTGTTTGGTGGTCTCAGCATGGTGTTATTCACTATAGCTTTCTCCGATCTGGTCAAGTAATAGCAGCAGATGTCTACTGTGCCGAACTCCGAACAATGATAGCAAAACTAGCAGTGAAACAGCCCCGACTCATGAATCGATCTTCACCATTATTGCTCCATGATAACGCGAGACCTCATACAACACGAGAAACCGTTTTAACTCTACAGGAACTGCAATTAGAACCCATTCGTCACCCTCCGTGTTCGCCAGACCTTGTTCCAACGGACTACCATTTTTTTTTTGGACAATTTTCTACGTGATAAAAAGTTTTCTTCTCAGGAGGCAGTACAAAATGCTTTCACACAGTTTGTCGAATCTAGATCACGAGAGTTCTATCGCAAAGGCATAAATGACCTTCCTATTAGATGGCAGCTATGTATAGATAATAATGGTAATTATTTTGATTAAATAAATAAATGTTAAATTAAAAAAAAACGAATTTCAATTTTTGAGTACAAATCGGCAATTTCATACTTTAACCCCTAATATTTCCAGTTTCTCCAAACGCAGGGTCGGTACGGAACACAGCTGTTAAAGAAATATGTGGGAAGGTACGCGCAAAGATAATATGAAACTAAAATTATTATATTTTCTCACATTTTCCACATTCGGAGCGAAAAAAATTGAATGATTTGGTTCACCCCCTGAGTTCACCCCTTATTTCGGAGTTATTACGTGATGTGAAGCAAGATATTGTTACACGGGAAAAATATTTCAATATTACGGTATCTACCAAAGTTTATTTTTTATGTACCAAGCTCAGGAGAAAACATAGCACAAAGGAAACATTTTGTTCAACAAAATTCGTTCCAGAACTCCAGTCCCCAAAAATTGTACTAAGGGTGAGTTGCAAAGTGACTTCCCAGTAGTTTTAAAAACGTATGGATTTCGAGAGCAGTGGTGGGTCAGTGGTAACAGCCGCGGCTTACGAGTTGTAGGTCGTAGGTTCGAACCCAGACAGGCGCTTTACTTTGTGTAAATTGTTTCATCACCACCGCTCGTGTCCCAGTAGTGGGAATACTATAGGCTGTTCTTGACATGAACATGAACAAATTTTATTTAGACAAATAATTATGTCATGATGAAAGATCTTAACAACTAAACACACTGTGTCACTATTCCCTGCATTTTTTCCAGGATGTTAAAAAACACTTCAGTTTTATTTTGAATTTTATCTTGCTCTACTTACTAATTCCATGACTAGCAGTCTATAACATAGACAGCTGAACAGGTACTGACATCTCGCGGGCACCGTTAGAACTATTCACATGACATAACAGTTAGTTCAGGTCTGTCACAAAATAAAGCTAAATTTACACTAGCCACAGTCAACCTTCATCACTTTAGTCAGTTATTATAATTATAAATAATGTAATTTTATATTTAAAAAAAATGTGTTGTTCTTCAGACATGAATAATAGTATTTATTTCCAACAGTTTTTTTTTGTGAGTGTTATTATAATAAAAACCGGTATTTACCAGATTTAATGACAACGAGAGTAACCTGAAACGCACCCTTTTCTATATTGCACGTGTTCTCTTTGGTAACAAAAGTCTATAAAGTCTATGCTTTAAAAATTGAAGTACCTTCGCTTTTGTAGTCGCGTTTTTAGCATTATCATGGCTAAAATGCTGTTGTAATTCGTTAATTCTGAAGACGTGCCTGGATAATCCTCGTAAACACTTAGTGTGAAAAGACAATTAGATATTTTGTACGATTATATGATTACTTGCTTTCATTTGACAAATTGCGCTAGACCGCATATTTAAAATGGCAGCCCTACCACGTAGAATAATCAAAGAGACACAGCGATTGATGCAGGAGCCGGTGCCGGGAATCAGCGCGGTGCCAAGCGAAACGAATGCTCGTTATTTTCACGTAATCGTCACTGGCCCAGAAGACTCGCCGTTCGAAGGAGGACTATTTAAATTAGAGTTATTTCTGCCAGAGGACTATCCCATGTCAGCGCCTAAGGTTAGGTTTATAACGAAAATATACCATCCGAACATAGATCGGCTGGGCCGTATATGCTTGGACATACTGAAGGACAAGTGGAGTCCCGCGCTGCAGATCCGCACGGTGCTGCTGTCGATCCAGGCACTGCTGTCAGCGCCGAACCCTGACGACCCGCTGGCCAACGACGTGGCCGAGCTGTGGAAGGTGAACGAGAGCGAGGCGATCCGGAACGCGAAGGAGTGGACGCGGAGATACGCCATGGACAACTGAACAGTGCCGCCCAGCACTCACACACCAGTGCCTCCCCGACGCGCGCCACACGAGGACGGAACTAACATATATCATGATTTTAAGAGTGCAAGTTATGTTATACACCCTAGACCGAGTAACTTGTGAAGAGACAATTGTGGATAAATTTTATTATAGGTGAGCGGCGCTGCGGCGCTGCGGGCGCTCATCGCTCAGGTTATCCTCCTGCATTTCGTAGCCTCGCCCTTATTGTCTCGGAGCGGTCCGACAGTCCCACAGGTCATTGTTTACCCGTTCACATGTAGCTTCGTTACAATATTAGGTATGCATATTTTTTTACTATCATTATAATAGCTAATAAAATAAAACCTGGAGACTTAAATGTATATATTTCATGGTTACAAATTTGGTTAATTTTATACAATGGACAGTGTTTACTGTCACAAAGTTGAATATCTTTGTAAGAGTCTTACGAACACCATCTCTTGAGTGCAAAATGTTATGCTTAATAAAATGATTATATCAGTTTCCTGATCACTAGTGATACTGAAAGTTTAATTTAATTCTTTTTTCTACATAGCAAAAGTGAATGCATTATAGATGTTTTAATTTTCACTTAATAAGCGACAACAGCATGATTTCACTAAGAATCTTTTATGTACTATTTACATCTTGTATAAAAATTATCATTAAATTGTATTTATGTAAATTTAATTTGGCTTTGTGAGAAAACTTCAAAATACATAATATACAAAAGCTAAACCAATATTTTATTTTCATTTTACGTTTGATTTATCAATAATACTCATTTATTATAGGTTATGTTTTCATTGATCTTTTGCTCAGTGATGTTAAGTTACCAACATTATTTACATCCAATTATTTTTTTCCTTAAAGATAGGCTTATAATATAAAACAAATATTTCCTCATTCACTGGGAAAACACATAGATTTTATATAGTATCCTAACTAAACAGGCTACCTAACATAAACAATTTACATTTAGTGTTCCCAAATAACCTAATGGTAACAACTGCATACATCTCCAAGGTGCATCTAAAGGCAAATCTGAACCCACATGGTCACTTATCAAATTAACAACTTATTTTCAGACATCTCGGTCTCCTGAAACAACAACTGCTTGATTCTAGATGATGTGATGTTTTTACAAATCGAAGTGCTCAGAAATAATTCTTCAAGGTCAAACATAACAAATCTAAGTCATTTAATACAAAGTAGACTAGAATTATTGCAAAAAAACTGACAGCAATAGAAAAACAATCCTTTGTTTATTTTCGTCATTTGATAAGTCTTATCTTCTATATTTATCTGAATGTTGTTTTGTTTTGCAAGAGAACACCTGACTGAAAGGTCACACTATAGACTGCAGTTCCTTTTTTATACAAAAACAAAGCCTTTGTTAGTTGAGGACAATATAATATACTTAATTTTTAGGTAATTAGCAAGAAAATATTTACTTTTAAAACTTATTTGAGAGTATGGACTAGCAATTGTGGATATTACTGTTGCACCAGGACAGGGGTTAGTCACTTCAAGAATTATTTAGGTAGACAAAAAATGTGGAACTTTAATATAGATAACTACTGCCAGGGTAACCATGACAAAAGAGCAAACTTGTAAATTCTGCTACTTTTCCATCCTCCTATATTAACTTCATGGGAATTTTAGTAGTCACACTTAGTTCCATATAAAATATAGGTATTCAACTGCATTTGGTAGGCCAAATGCAGTTGAATACCTGTATTTTATTTCCAATCTTAACTGGAAGCCGACCCCAACTCAGTTGGTAAAGGATAGGCAGATGGATGACTTTCTTGCCTTCACCTAATACGCCTCTATCCCACTGCTGGGCAAAGGCTTCTGTCAAATTCTTTTTGGTACTACCCCACCGGTGACCAACCACGCCTTCTCGGCATGGCTTCGACAACGCCGTCCATCTTCAGGAAGCCATCGTGTTACGACCACCCAATTCTAGGTAACCCTTCGTTGTCTGTTTGTCTCTCTGTCCGTCTGTCAAGACCCTTTATCTCAGGAAAGGGTGAAGTTATCAAGTTGAAATTAATATCAAATACTCAGGGCAAATACATTAATACCAAATAGTCAACGCAATCAAAAGATACGGGCGTTTATGCCGCATATTTTGATACTCCCAAGAGAATCGAAACCTATAGGGTACCTACTTGTACGGAACCCTCGGTGCGCGAGTCCGACTCGCACTTGACCAGATTTTTTTTCAAAAAAATATTGATATTGTTTAGTTAGATACCTTTGAAGTGAAGATATCTGAATAAATAATCATAGAGTGCATAAGTTCTTATCCTTTTGAACCTTTAGTATGGTATGGTAAATAAAAAAAAAAGAAAGTATGGTATGGTCACCTAATAAATCTAGATATGTGCCACAAGTCACGTAGGTATCTACCGAATAGTTCCATCTACCTTCCCCCCTTTATTCATACTTTCCTAGATTTCCAGATGCAAGCATTTGTTATTGTTACCTAGCAATAAAATAATTAAGTAGGGATAAACTCTGTACCATAGGTATAGGATTACTTATCAGATATTCAGATTTCACCCAATCTGTAATGACATCAATAACCGAGATAATGAAGAAGCATAAGCTAACAACTCAATTAGGTCGATTGGATAGATAGTCCATTTTCGCATGGTCTAGACATTAAGACACCTTGGAGTAGGTATTGCCGTTCATTTACAATTTGACCGAAAGCCGATCAAATTCTAAGATATACGTGCAGCGAGCCAGTAGCATCTACTTGGTCTACTACCATCATCTGCCTATAGCAGTCCACTCCTGGTCATGAGCCTCTCCTATTTCGCACACCATTCAACTCGATTTTCGGCAACTCTCATCCAGCTGCTACAAGCCATCCTGCGAGGATCGTCGCTCCACCTAGCCTGAGGGCGTCCCTTACCTACCTACCGATTCGCGTTCGCCACTCAAGAACAGGTCTATCCCAACGGTCATCGGTTCTACGGCTAATATTCGATCAATCAGAGAGACTCCAAGCATAGCCCGTTCCATAGCTCGCTGAGCGACCTTGAATTTATAGACCAGCCGTACCGTGAGTGTCCACGTTTCGGCTCCGTAAGTCATACTCTCTACCGCCAAATAGAAATTCCCACGAAAAGTTGAGGATCTTTGCGCCGTATGGTCATCGGCCCATTCCTTCTACATAAAAACCCTGATTAAAGGTACAATATTATCAATGAGACAAACATTTTAGATTATTTTGTATTTCATCCGATACAATATCTAGAACCTACGCAGTTGCCTGAACTTATAGTTCGTATTCGATACCGATAGATGGCGCATAAATTAAAAATACAATTTATAAATTAGACAGAAAGAAATCGGAAAATATTTATTTATTAACTTTAATTAAAACGGTTAAATACCAATTACAGTAAATAAGAAGTACACAATATAAAAACACAGAAACACATAAGTACACAGAGACATATACACATAAAAAAAAAAATAGAAAATTATAAAGTCCAGTTTTAAACATACTTCCCCCAAATGTATGAACTTTTGAGAAATATATCGCAGCAGTTTGCGGGCCATTTGACAATTTCTCACATTCATTTTGCGATGATTTTGGCATAAGTAGAGTCATGGTCAAAGGCCCTGGTAGGTATGGTCCTATATGGCCCTACAGAACTTTTACAACTTATTAACACCAAGGAACGCAAATTAAATTTATGAATAAGAGTCAACTAATTGGGACTATTAATTGATTAGTGCACTTTGCACCTTAGTAGTAAGTATTAGTAACGGCAGCGCCACTGTGTCAGCTACACAGTAGGTACCTACTTGAATAAATTTAACGTTAGTTACTAATGTAATAAAAATATTTTTTTCGTTTTGTGATCATTAAATTCCATTCACGCTCTCCGTACGAGGAAAAATATGCGGTTAGTTGTGATATTCGGCAATAGATGGCGGTAGTAGCGCTAGAAGAGCAGCAAAATGAAAATAATTGCATTTGCATAATTTGTACAGAACATACTAACCGTTAGAATGTATGCGTGTTTTTCTTCGTACGGAGAGCGCGAATGGGACTGAAGTCGCCCTCGTGTGGTTGTCACGGCACGGTCCAACCAATAGGTAACCCATAATCATCGATTCGATATCCATGTCGAACAGTGTTGGGTTTTTCCATTGGGAATTTCCAGTAACAAGCGAGTTTGGAAGTTGGCGGTGTGACCCCCCGTGTCTCGGAAGCCCTTTGGTCCTGCGCCTTGTGTTTGCGCACACTCCTGCGTACAGTCACGAGCACTAATATGTCAACACTTGGCAACTTTCAATTTCGATTTTTTCCTGAACTAACGAATGCAACATTGAAATACGACACAATACATAAACCTATGGGTTCGAAAATGCTATGTTCGTAACAACATAAAATTTGATTTCAAAATAAAGGAGTAAATCGCTTTTGAATAAAGCCGAGTGTATACATACTTTTACTCGTGACTGTACTAGGCAAATCTCTGTCAAGATTGGCCGCTGTGACTGGAATTCTTGTAGTAATATCCTCCCAGATATTACTATAGTTTGACCAAAACCGCTGTACCGCGCCTTCAGTATGTGCGCGGCGAGACCGGGTAGCAGTGCAGGCCGCTCATTCGTCATCGCTCACGGCGTCCCGCCCCCCGCCTCGCCGCGCATTCCTAGGGCGCTGTACAGCAGTTTCGGTCAAACTATACAAGAATTCTGTTTAAATGTTGTCTGTGTGTTTGTTAAGATCTCATAATGTCCAGCAAAATGTTTTTAGAGGTAACTAAGAGACAGACCAGAACTGTCACATTCTTTTGCTATACGGATGTTATGTATTCTAATTTGGTTATAGAAAACCCCACATATAACTCTCCTTTTTTCTATTTGCCATAATTTAGGGCCAGCAGGCATTAAAACCACAACATCAGTTTGTTCAGTTTATTCTTAACTTTAATGCAGACTAGAATAATACTCTTAGAAATGAGAACAACAATAGTTATTTCACATGTTACAGTGTACCTACCATATACCAGCTTTCACAATAAAAGGCTATTTATTATCTGTGTTTCTCAATGTAAATAAATCTTATTCACAACAGCTAGCAATACAAAATTACATCAGACTGTATACTTATTATATTTATGTTTAGTTCACAAGGGCGAGGCCAGTGTTCAGGGTCGTAGGAGTAAAAAAATGGAAACTTTTGGGTATATTTTGAGCGACGAAGGTATTAGATAAATAACAGATGTTTTAAACATTGCCTTTCGGGAGTATGTGCTGACATTGGCTGGGAAATGTCGATGTAGTCCGCTTGTCTGCGGAGACACCCGTATTTTGAAGACACTGGCCATAAGAGCAAAGGAACCGAAAACGTGAATCAAGAAGAGATATTGAGAGGACATTAGATTCGGGGATAAATGTACGTAATCAGAAGCGGTTTATTCAAGTGTTTATATCTAAAGTGTTTACAATTAGAACTGTTAAATTATATATATTTTTATACATAAATAAATATTGTTAACTCGTTCTCAGAGCGCTAAGCCTAGCTAAGAACACAGGACATACATATGTAGGTTACATAGCTATAGCGACACTATAAAATTTACAAAATATGATATATCTTTTGAGATGCTACACGAAATAATGCTTTTTTTATTTACTATATCCACTAATCAATTCTTTTTTTTTTTCATTTTGATCACTGTGGGTCTGCGAAAGTGCGCTGTGGCTCAGATCATAGGATGCGTTCACTATGATAGATGCCTCTATAACCAGAGCCACAGCTCAGTTATTTCGAATGACCCACTTATCTAAGCTATACATGTTGATTCTGAACTGAATGAGATGATTTGAACTATGGTGCACGTTTATTCATAAAAAAATGTTTTAAAACTTAACGACTGTATGTCAGAATATACAAAGAACTAAAATTATGATAATGGAATGGCTAGATTGCTAACAGGCATGAAAGGCGACACAGAAATAAATATTAAAATAGTATGCATGTTTCCTCACATAGTTCATCCAAAACCTACCTATTTGATTTATTCCACACACTATAATAACTTAGTACACAGAGAACTTTCGAGATACCATACAAAATATTATTAACAGTATGTGAAGAAACAGACCAAAAATATCTAAAAAAAATTATGGCAGACACAGGAAAACCACAAAAACCACTCTCTTATAAAATTATCTTTCCACTTAAAATTAACGCGTTTCATATCAAAGAACACTGATATTGAAACGTCATTGTAATAAGTCAAAAAAAAAATATGGCAAAAATCATGACAAAAACCTTGATTTTGAAATAAATCGTCCAATTACTAAAGTGACGCCAAAGAATAAAAAATGTTACCTGAACTAATCCTGTTAATTTAATATAAATATCTAAGCAGATATGAGTGGGTTCTGATATTCAATTTATAAATATATTATTAAGTGGAGTATGTATACACATTGTCATGACAATCAAAGATGGCACTATGTATTTCCTATTACGAGTTTACAAAATGTCTTTCATTCATAATAATAAATGTCCTTAGAGGTTATATTATCTAAAACGCTCATAGGAAACACTGTAGTGACGTGCGTATTATTATTTTATTTTATTTATCGAGCGTTTTCTTATTTTTTATGAATAAGAGATTTTTTTTTCGTTATAACAAATACACGGTGTTCAGTAATAGAGAGATAATACAACTTATATTCTATCTTATGCCACGAAAGCATTGTAAGCATTGAAACTCATCACATATGTTTTTTGAGTATTTTTATCAGCTAAGCTTGAGTTGGGGCCCTATCCTCGCTTTATAAAATAAATTTCTTAACCTTTCTTTGTTTTTTTATTTAGTAACTCTAATGTTGTACCTAGTAGCTGAGTCTTTTTTAAATTAATAATGTATTTGAAATAAATTACATAGCATAATAAAACTAGGTTATAATTTGCCAAATATTCACAGAAAATAAAGATTTATTCGAGTTCTACTCACCCACTTTCCAACTTTTATATAAAAATGAGGCGACAAGACTCATTTAAGCAGCAATACAAAATAACTATTCAATTGGATTTAGAACTCTATGCTTCAGTGCATAAAGTTGAAAATCGTATAAATAGTACAAACTTACTTGAATTTAAAGATAAAGTAGTGGTTTTTCGAAATATCTAAAATAATCATCGTATATTGAGGGCCGCATTACATCTTATCAGATCGTCCCTGCTAGGGCTGATTCTCTCATCTCTGTACACTGATGAAATCAAACAGTTGTGAAAGATCATCGGACTCAAGTTCACCTACCTACACAGAGTTTTCATAGAACAGTAGTTCTCTATTTTGTCAGAAGATTGGTGTTACACGCATTATCTTAGAGCTGGTTACAATATTCATATAAGTTTTTGGGAGATCTATGTAACATGGGATTTCTACGGGGTTTTGTTATTTTAAATTACTTTATGCATGGTATTATTTTGCAATGAAAAGCCAACATTTTGACAATGTCCCTTAATAAAATGACCACTAATGTTAGTGGTCAAACAAAAATCAACTGTGTACAATGACTGGTTGATTTTTGTTTGTCTACTGTCATTTTTAGAAACTATAGGTACCCTTGATAAGTACTATACGATACAGAATATCGGTTGCATCAGCCATAAATATTATCAGCTAATCATTGAGAAATATTACTTGCACGACAGCTGTTATGCATCTATTTACACAAAATACGTAAATATGTACAAAACAAACTTCGTGGCCGCTCCAAACGACGTTTGCGCGGGGCAACAGAACTCGCGCAAAGTTACGTACAACGCTACACAGTTCTTTTGGCTCATGGGTGTGGCCAAAATCGGAACTAACGACGCCATCTTGTTTTCTCAACACAATTTCACAAACGCTTACTAACAGCGCCCCACTGTCAATGTCATCCATGCGCCAAAAGATCTTTGTAGCACTCTAACTGCGCATACAAGCGGCCAAGAAGTTTAAACACAGATTATACTCTACTAAACGGCAGTTAAACGTTGCGTTGCGAGGCTAGGGCCGTGGTTGCGGTGCGGGGTGGGCGTATATCGTAATATCGTAGTAAGCAGGCACTTGATACGCGGCGAGGCGCGCGTTAGATGAACACCGGGTTCTCCTGGCCGGTCAGCAGCCTGAACATCGACGTCGGCATTGTCTTCATCAGGATCTGGAGATGTGAAAATGATCATGTTAGTAGAAAAACCTTTTTTTCCGTCATCTGAATAATGGTAATAACTTTTCATTACAAATGGGATAATGTTTTTGCTGTCGTGTGGGACGCCAAATATTTTTACAATGGAGCTGCACTGATTGCGACGATATAGAAGAAATAATATTTTGTCAAAACCGTTCAATTTGTTAAATCATTCAAAGGTTTATTAAGTTGTGAAGAGTTAGCAGTATAATAAGACGTGGGCTCACCTCCCCGACGCTGGTGGCGAGCAGGTTGACGATGCGCTCGTGCGGCACGGCCACGACGCTCTGCGAGTTGATCTCGATGATGCGGTGGCCCACGCGCACGCCGCCGCGCTCGGCGATGCCGCCGCGCAGCAGGCTGCAGATCTGCAGCGGGACCAATATGTCATAGAATTAACCTTATTATGCGAAATTTTACATGTTTACTATAACTTATTTTCTAGTTTACGTATTCTATAGATATTTTTAACGACATATTTACGACTACACTACTTATATAAGGTCAAATGTAATTTTGTGTACATAGGCATATTAAACTTTAGTATAATAGAGGTATCATGTCAAATCGTATAGCCCGTGCGAACTGGGTCGCTTGGTATTTACTTCGACCACGGTCAGCTTGACCACAGTTAGTACTCAACTATTACTCAACTATGTATGTAATGAACTGTAGCTATACTCACCACTCCGTTCTGCACGCTGAAGCCCAGTTGATACTTGGTGTCTGGTCGCTTGATCTTTACTTCGACCACAGGCGCGCATGGGACCACGGTCAGCTTGACCACGGTTTGGTTCTTCGAGTTCTTTATGTACGTCTGGCAGGTTGACAGCGGTAAGCCTACTAGGCTAACGCCGTTTATTGCGATTATTTGATCTCCTGCAGAAGAAACCAACCATTATAATGCATTCAATTAAATAACAAAGGGTTACATTCATAAATCTATCTGCCGAGCCTTTTCCCAACTATGTTGCAGTTGACTTCCAGTCTAACTGAATGCAGCTCAATACCAGTACTTTACATGGAACGACTGCCTATCTGACATCCTGAACCCAGTTACTGGGTAATATGATAGCCCTTGGTAAGACTGGTTGTCAGAATTTTGGGCTTCTGACTACCCGTAAAGACGAAGTAAGACTAACGAAATCAAAATCTGTTTGTCTCTTCCGATGTTTAGGTAAGCTATTCAAATTTTGACCCGAGCGAGATGTAAGATGTTTAGATGTAGGCACTTAGGTGAAAGCGTAGAAATATTAACAAATCGCAGCTAACAGTATTACATCTACTTCCTGCTAAATTATACTATCTGTTCACGATAGTATGGATCGCACGACACATCCATAAAGCCTATTACTGTTCCTTACACCGTTAAATCTTCTAACGATAATAACAATTATCGAAAAAGTATCGATAATAGAGTCGATGAATGTTGCGAAACACCTCTAAAGCAATTGACATTTGTCGTGCGACCTGTGCGTTCCTATAAGATGATATAACATGAAGCAGCACCGTACCTATATTGAGCTGCCCGCAGCGCGCCGCGGCTCCGGCCGGCGCTAGGTTGGCGATGACCACGGTGGGCAGCATGGAGCCCCAGCCCGACTCCACCACCACCACGCCGAGGATCTCGCCCTTCGTCTTCGGCACCACCACCTGCGAACATGCAAACGACTATTTAGATATGATAAGAGAAATAATGAGATGGGTATAGAATGAAATGGCCGGCTGTAAATATGGCACATATTGTCTTACGCCCAGTTTCTGGAACGAAATTATCGACGCGTCAAAACTAAACGGGAGTTAAGCGATGCGATTGGCTGCTATTAAATCATTCAAACAATCGCAGCAGTTGACGCTCGCTTGACAATTTGTCACATAAATTTTTTGATAATTTTCGTTCGAGAAACTGGCTGTTAGTCACTCATACTTGTGTGACAAACTTGTTCTACAGCTCTCGATGTGCCATATTTTTGCCCGGGATACTATTTGAATGACACAATACAACATGCGTTCGAGATGACTATTTTAAACATTATAAATAGTTACCTCTTTCTGTAATTCCTTCTTAGCGAACATTTGTAGCTCGTCTCCGAATATCTCCTGACTGTTCAGGACTTCTTGATAGTCCATCTCCTTCACAAAACTGTGATCTTCTATGCCATTGGCCTTCAGGAACTCCATGTAGGCGACCTGGAAAGCCTGTCCTATGGACTGGGCTATGAATTGGGCCTGAAACAAATGACATTGTATTTATTTAGTAGGTGTAAATTAAAAAAAATAGAATAAAGCATTGCAGTACACACAATATTGTATTAAAACAAGGAAATTAATAATATTTAAAGATAACACTGTCATTCGTTTACTTAAAATAAATCCATCACAGAGAAAATACAGTTGTATAATTTTTGGGTAATACCTACTATATAACTTATACCTATACCAATTTCTTAAGCCAACAGTTTCTAGCTAAGTTTCTTCAAAAGACCTATATTTAGAGGTGGCAGTGTTCTGGCTAACAAGTTTGTAATTGTATGAAGACGGCAGTAAATAGTGTTATCAATGTTTATTTAATTTCGTCGAGATATGTATAATTTGAGGTTAGACTTAGTATATACATTACACATTATTTTGTAGCTATGTAGGTATGTTTTATCTTAGTTATCGCGGTTTAAGGTCCACTATACTTATACGGGTTGTGCAGTCATGGCCAAATTAACTCTGTTTTAGTTATTCAAATCGATGCAATTTTCTGACTACAAATTCATTGAATAAAAAAATAGTCTACATACCATGTTTTCGTGTAGTTTTGAAGATAAACATTAAAACTTAAGCAATCTTTAGTCTTTCTGTCAAATTCACTTTTCAATTCAAATTCAGTAAGCAAACTTGTTTAGGTTCGTGCTCATTGCGGGTGAAGCAAGTTACTTCACTGTATACTCGGAACATTATGGAGATTTTGTGGTTTTCGCAAACAACTTTTATTTGACCTATGCATCTAGACGTGGGATATTATGCCTTTTAGACATTGACCATGGCTTTTTTTAATAGATCTATTTAGCTAAGCATAATTAGCCTATAACGTTCCCACTGCTGGGACACGAGCAAGGGCAGGGCAGGTAATCCACCACGCGGACCCAGTGCGGGTTGGTAGATGTCACATGTTTTTGAATGTTTGGTCCTAGGACATGCCGGTTTCCTCACGATGTTTTCCTTCACCGTTTTTGAGAGCAATGGTGATGAAATAAATTATACAAAGTAAAGCGCTTGTCTGGGTTCGAACCCACGACCTGCAGCTCGTAAGTCGCGGCAGATACCACTGGGCCACCCCTGCTGTCCTAGACGCTCTCCTAGATCTACATATTTGGAGGAACAAAATGCTGTCAAAGATATTTATTGTCTTAAAATACTAATCAACATGGTCCTCACCTGAATTTGAACTTTAAAAGCGACTATACCTCTGAGTTTGTTTCCATGTTTTTTCTCAGAATAGTCGGATAGGATACACCGAGCTCATCTAGTCTTTAAAATATTATTGCCGTGTAAAGGTGTTTGTATTACTTCTACTTAGGGCTGATTTTTCCAACCCCAGTTAATTTTATCTGAGGAATAATTTTGAATTTTTGACCGTTCTTCCATACAAAATCTGTCATACGTCAAGTCGATTGAAAAATCAGCCTTTAATGAGATAATTATCATTTATTATTAAATTTTCCAATATTTAAAACACACTCACCTCTTCACTCTCAAAGACATGACAGATCATTTTCGGAGTACGATTCAGCTTGGGCTGGTCGGAGTCATTCTCATGCGGCACAAACCTTCTTCTAGCCATCAGAACCACTAGATCTCCTATATCAGCTATGTAGGATATAGTCCTCAAGGCATGGTCCATCATGATTTCCTTCAACTCCGTATTCAAAACCATAATTTTCTCCGTCGATATAAAGAGGTCGACTTCCGTGCTTGGCTGGTTTTCACCTTCGGGTGCCTAGAAATTAAAAATGTTTATGTGATATTTGAATATAAAGGCCGGCTTCATCTCCAGAAAGTAGTTAAGCTTCTGAAAGTTCAACTGGCGGATGAACATACAGGGTGTGGCGCTGATTCTGATTGGCACAAAATAGGCTGGAAAATTGCTTTCTTGCTCACACAGGCAAAAGAAGAGAAGGACGGGAAAAAATTAAGCTGTTAACTGTTTACTTTTAACTGTAGATATGTAGCTTTTCCTAATGGAACCACCCAATAACATGCTGTCCCATCGGACTATAAGAGTGAGGGAAGAGAGAGTGCCCCTGAGTCTGCACACATACTTGTGCAGTATAATATTTCCCGCGTCGAAGGCTAGTCTCTGTTGAGATTTGCCTCCATGGCCGAAATACGGTCTGGAGGACTATATTAGATAGCTCACTCCGAGCTACCTAAGTTACGTTTGAAAGTTTCAGTGCAACCGCTTTAATTTTGTTCCATTTCTTTCTTATTTCATTTCAAAGATAAAGACAGATATTATAGATGTGGTTCAGTTGGTCCAAATAGAATCAGCGTTAATGACACCAAAGCAAGCTTACACAGTGATTGTATGATGTCTGATCCTAAAACAGCAGCTAGGAATTTTGATAATTTTCTAGGCTCAAGCTTATTTTAATTTTGATTACACAATCTGTAGGTATATGGTCAGAAAGTGCTTGTCACTTGGTTGACATAGATTATGGATAGTAGGTACGTCGAAATGACGCAGGTCTATGAAGAAATATTGTCTATTGGTAGTAGGTAGATACGTCGTATTGACGTATTACAATGAAGGGATGTTTTGTGGTACAATATTTTATGCAGTGATTCTGATTATATGAGGTAGATGCGTAAATCGCTGTCGTAATGTATAGAGCAGTGCCGGATTATTTTATGAGCACCAAAGAGGAGAATAGTTTCTTTCTAAGAAAAAAAATCACAGAAAAAAAGGCGGATGAAACGGAACAGCCGTTGAATAAAACGTTTCGAAGAAAGAACCTCCTCCATTTTGAAGTCAGTTAAAAATAAAATGGATTGAAAGCCTGATAGAAGGAAAAGGAAAGAAAGGGTCAGATACAAAATGGAAGGCGTGCTCGTAATCCGCCACAGCATAAAGTTATTTATACTTAATTTAGAATTTAGACACTTACCAAAGCCTGATTACCCAAGACAGCGAAAAGGGAAATACGATAATGTTAGTATAATGAAGTGACAACACTCAGAAATAAAATGTTTCATTGGAGTTTTAAATTGTCAACTACAAATAAAAATAGAAATTATTAAAAATTCTTCTAAAATCTATAAAAAAAAAACCCCAATAAAACATCACAACAATACACATAACCGAAATGATTTTATTTTACTAGCAACACTGACACTTGGTGTTACCAGCATTGATCTTTAATTATGAATTTCTGAGACAAATTAAAGCAAAACCTATTGTTTACTATCCGCGGAATTTTCTCCAAAATATATCTTACCAGGTTGTTGATTTTCATTGAATTTTATAGAAACAAAAAAGAGCTGGTGATGAGTTGTTCGATTATTAAGTTTTTATGTGTCGTAACATCACTAGCAGTGACAGAAGCGACCAAATCAAGTGATTATTTAGTTCATTAGCTTGTTTTATATTTTCTAAAAAATATGCTTTGCAAGTCTCTAAAAACTTTAATTCTAACTAAGAAACCCAATAAAAATCAACAGCACATGACTTAACAATCATTCAAAATCTCCAAAGAGAGCCTAAACAAATATGTCAGCCAAACCACCTTAATCTTAGTGACGGCTTCCTCTACCATGTTCTTTTTGGGTCGCTTCTTGCGCCGGCGCGAGTCCTCGTCCACCTCGACCGAGCCCAGGAACGAGAGTCGGAACACGGCGGCCGGAGCGGCGTACACGCCGGAATACGGCCCGTCGCAGCCCCACTGTGACATGAGCCATGAGCCATACCGGCTAACCTCCTCGGACGCTCTCACAAAGTGTGATGTATTCGATTTGTTTTGATATCTTTTGTTTTTTTTTTTAATAAATACTTATTCAGAATTGTAATTGGTATATTATATTAACCCTATCTCTCTATTTTATCTTTCGGTGGTTTTACTCAGAGTATGACAGGAAACACCGATTTCATATTAAAGTTTTTTTAAATATGATTAACGTGTAATCGTGTTTGTATAAACCTGCTTACAGAAATAAAATTATTTATCACTTATTTATTAGTACGTTAATTTTATTTTATTACTACCTGTTATTTGAGACTTCGTTCTCGTAAAAATAACCACTGCGTGTAAAGGTTGAGTTTAAAAAAAAAACGTAGTTTATCTCTAATTCTCTTTACACTCTGAGGATAATATATTTGTATCTTTGGTGGTTTAGTGCATTGTCTGAAATTCGGTCAAGGAACTGTTGAAATATTTTAAATACTCAGATATATTGTATCCCTGCTTGTGATACCATTTTATAGACAAGCAGTTAAGCAACATAACACACTCAGAATAAGTTCTTTTTTCCTTGTACGCTGCCAATCACTAATATACCTACTTTATATTGAACGCTTTACATTGCTGACGAAGATAAACGTATCCTGTTTTTAATTTATGTTTTGAAACAAAATTAGAGTTATTTATCTCTACCGGATACATTGATAGATAAAATTTATTTTTAAATACCTGTTTGTAGACATGTAATTTGCTTAGTTTGTCGGATTTTGAAACAATGGTTTACCTAAACTTTGAGCGAGATCAAATTTATTTATATGAATAAAAAGCAGTTAAAATGTTTAGTAAAAATTAACCTAAGCGTTATTTGAAAATAAAGTTTTATTTTAATGTAAATGTTTTTGCAATTAATAATTTTGAAGCACGTAACCTTTGTTTGGCTTGCTTTCCAAACGCATTCTTCAACGAAACCAATAGCAAATGATGAAAAATTTCGCGCCAAAGCAAGCAAAACAACTCGAATACAAACACACAATGATTGAGTGAGAAGCGAGCGATCCACCGTCGTTAGTATGAAAGCAGACCTAACGAATAGTCTAGAACAACCTTAACATTAGAATAGGGGTATCGTGTGCGTAGCGCTAAGCCCTCCGCGATGTAGTGCCTCATGTCGTCAGGCCACCTCAGCCGGTGTGAATCGGGTATGTTACATGCTATATTGTGCATATTATGAAATAGTGCATGGATAAAAAAGCCTCCGTACCAGTTAGTGACGTACTTTCCTCTCAAGTCGATTTTTTATCGATTTGTAAAATGTTTTTTTTTGTTGATTGACGTGAACATAATTCGGTGTTTATAAAAGTACGGTCGTAACTCGTAAATAGCCCGAAATCGGAACATGCCAAGGTAAAAGACTAGCACAGCACAGTATGATTGCATACGCTTACCTTACAGTGCCCTACACAGGGCTCAAATGATACAAAGCATTAGCGACAAGCGGAACAGAAAGCGACAGATAAACAAACATTTTCAGAGGAGGCTAGCCGGCCAATACGGGAACCGACAATCTTCTTGGGTCGGGTCGAGGGGTGAGGATCACACTGAAAAAAATACTCTAGTGCCATGTCAATAAGAGCTCAAACGGTTTGGCGGACAGGTCGTGGATGGCTCAAAACGGTTCAAAATTAAACATACTGAGGGCAAAGTCCCTTAACGTTCTAGCATCTAAATATTGTTTTGTTCGTTTATATAAAGGGTATGAAGGATATCCCACTAGCATTCTCAATACACTAATCCTAATGAGCATGAAATTACATATTTACAGGATGACCGTGAAAGATTAGAACATAGGAGAGTTGCGTGCAAATAGTTCGAAGAATTTGCGTGCCAGTATCGCTTCACGCGTTTTAATAGGGATGTGAAAGAGCGTAGCTGGTATCGATATAGTATAGCTCGACTAAAGTGGTGTTTGGAGTCGATAGAATAGTGTTGTATATAGTATTATGTTTTAGATTAAGCTGAAGCTATACAATGGGAGGCGACTTTTAAAGACCATAGATAGAATTCTGATGAATTGTGAATTTTATAAGTATGATAATTTTACACAAGGACAAGATTTGGATAGAAATAGTTTTGTAAAATTATCGTACTAATAAAAACTAGATTTCTAAATGTGACAAATAATACTAAATAAGTCGCATCATTGTATAACCGCCGCTTTAGCTTGCCAATCTCAAGAAGAGTGCTACAGTCAGAGTGGGGCAGAAAGTGACAAGTAATTTCATGCTCTCGCTCAATAAACATCTACATAAGATACAAACATTTTACATTAATACCGATTCACACGGGCAAACGGTAAGTTGCTCAACTGTGTCTTTATGAGAATGCATGGTTTAAACACGGAAGTTAGCAACCCTGACTTTTTTTTTGTAACTGGTAACCCTATGGTAAATTAGAATAAAAAAAGATTATTACAACATTATAGTTTATTCATGGGTTTTTTTTTAGAAAAGAAATATTATAGAATTAAGGTTGTATTAATTACACCGGTAATGGTTATTCATGATTTTTTTTTTTAGTAGACATTAATTTCAAATAATGAAAAGGGTTAATATTTCAAACATTATGGATACGAAAATGGGTCAAGTTAAAAATGGATATCAAGGTCAATGATGAAAAAATTACAAAGAAATACATATCCAGTTTTATACAATACCTTAATCCTTGACACCGCTTCTTCGGCCTGCAGCATCCTGGTTGCCTTCGTGGGTTGCCCCTCGCATGCCAGCTGGGTGGAGCCGAGGTACCGAGCGCGGAACAGTACTCCTTCTATGAGCACTGAACGGGTTACGTCTGCGGAATGAAACATAGTGCTGGATTTAACTAATATTTCTGTCAAATTAAGAGAGGATTATTTTTTAATTTCTAACGTTGAAGAAGGTGAGAGGTTCAGTGATTTTTCTGTTTGTATGGATTTGTGTGATTTTCTCGAAAACTACGCAAGTTCTACTAGATCTATTTGAGTTTACTTGAATATAAGTATGGATAGTGGATAATATAAGCAAGGCTCGACCAAGGTGATATAACTCCTGCGCAACTTCATATTACTAAAGCGATTAATTGACTGATCAACTTGACTGATCATAATTAGTGTGTTTAGAATCTACTTTTTTAACTTTAGCGTGTAACATATCTTTGATAGAAAGAAATAAAAGAAAGAAAGAAAATAAAGAAAAGAAAGAAAGATATCTTTATTTCCTTCTTTTCTTTCTCTTTATCAAAGAATTAAATCTTTTTTCTTTCTTTCTAACACTACTTTGATAGGAAAAGTGATACTTCTACAAAATAATATTTTTATCACCCTCTGAAAACTCACCATGGATAAAATCCAAAAGCAGCATAAAAAAGATGAAATCGATTTAGTTGACTTTATTCAAATAATATATTTTATTGAAGTCAGTATTAATAAAACTTACCTTCTTTATTTTTGCTCTTTTTCTTCCCATCTTTGTCCTGAAACAGGAAAACAAGGGGTTGTAAGGATTGGCATCTTTACACTTTCAAATAGCCCAATAATCAAAACGTTTTAATTTGAGTCAACGGGATAGGAGCTCTGTCCTACTAAAAAAATCACTGCACTCTCGAGAATAAGTGGCACAGATATTGCCCACACAGTCGCTGTAAATTATCTTAGATTATGCCGATTTGATTTTGATTATCATCAAATAACATCAATGTTTATCTTAACCCTAGACAAACGGTAGTGTGTCAGCCAAGTTCGGAGACACCGTATGGTAACGTACGTCTACCTACCGGCTGAGCTTCATCTTATTATTGTTTACGGTTTCGCTATTTGCTTCGTGTCATAAGTTATTAACTTAGCTTATTATACCTATATTGCTTATGAATAATGGCTCCGTAAATACGAAACTAATTGCGTGATAAAATACTTAGTAGACATAAACTTATCCGAGACGACATGTAGCTAAGGCCCAGTACCTCATTACCTCATACCCAGTGCGAGTGCGGTGCCTCTAATCAGACCATGCCCCAGTTGCTGGAGTGCCCTAAGTGCGCGTTCACCTGCACCTTGGATGACTTAATGAATGCCACTGATGCCGAAATTAATATGGCCACCTACTGGGCTCAAACAATATAAACTATCGAATAAAAAGAAGTACCTCATTGTAACTACCTAAGGCTCCGTAAGTCCTTAATAAGTTCCTCAATCGCGATAAATACTAAGTATTAACTTATCTTACAAACAAACTTATCCTAGACGACGACGTGTTACTAAGGCCCGATACCTCATTACTTATAACTATCTTTGATATGCTATCTTTACTTCTTTACCTATTACTTAAACTTAACTTAAATGACGTGTAGCTTAGGTCCGGCACCTCACTACAATGCTGAATAATGTACTATCAATTAACGTTTATTTTCTTAACAAAATCGTGCAGTAACCTTTCCGTTGTGCAGCGCCTCGTCGTCGCGGTTGTCGGGCGGCTCGTGTGCGTGCGGCGAGCGGGTCGCCACCACGCTGCCGCCCGGCATCACTGTGCGGGACTTCGGCTTGCGCCAGCCCTACGACAAGTGTTTATACGGTTTCATATGGTAACGTATTGACGTTAAGAAGTTTAAAAAAAAAACACGGGTTGATAGAATTTTGGATGAAACAAAAACGAACGGAAACGCCTTTTTTAAACTAAAGAATACACTTAAAAACTATGTCCGTTCAGTGTGCCCGGCATCACCTTGCGACAGCTCTATGATCACAAATTATACGGCGTAAGTAAGAAAGTAAAAAAAAAAAACGGTTTGATAGAATTTTAGGCGAAAAAAAAACGAACGGAAAGGATTTAAAAAAATTAAGAATACAGTTAAAACTATGCCCGATCAGGTATGGTAAGTTCTCCGAAGTAAGAAGGGGTAATTTCTTGGGTTAAAGTAGTCTGATAGGTACCTACTTGACACAGTATTATGTTTATCTAACTCTTAAGGCCATAAATAGCTAATAAGTATCAACGACCCAAAGACCCGAGAGATTTTTATCACTTTATCGCCCAGCTTCTGTGCTGTTCATAAATAGAGAGATCTTTAAATCTAGTTTTGGTACTGCGTCATACTCTTAATGACTCATTCGCATTGGCGTAGCTAGGGATTTTGTCTAGGGGGGATAGCCGTCCTGATAATCTAACCACAGCTAATTAATGAGAGCCAAAGTAAACAACAAAACAACAACTTAAAACTGAACGACCTATAAGAGTTCCGTCTTTTCCTTTTGAGGTACGGAACCCTAACAAAAAGCGATTAAACAGTAAGTAGTACTGTCGATTTTTCTAGGGTGGGCAAAGACGTTTCTAAGTGGGCATTGCCCACCCTTGACTCTACGGTTTATTCCTACCAAACCAAAGAATTTCATCACATCTTTGATCGCTTTGTTCGTTACTACACATGACTTTCAAAAGACATTCCGTTCATCATTGTTCATACAAATCAGTTCAGAACTCCGTTACTAAGAATTCATCAACTAAAATACTTCTCATACAAAGTACGACGTCGGCAGGTCAGACGATTTGACCCGAGCGCCTCTTGTCATTGAGATGCGCATGCGGCTCAAGTAGGTACATACATACCTACATATGTGGCACCGGTTATGAGTTTTAAGTGGGGTTTTTAATTTTTAGATTCGGTATGGTTGGTAATGGGGATAGTGATTAGGGTACAATTGTTTTACGTTATTAGATCAAGTTAAAGTTGTTTAAGGAAGAGAGGAAGTTATCCAAATATTTGGCACCTCATTCGAAACTGGCTTGACTGTTCGAATGCAACCAGAGTTATTTTATTGCCAGCCTGCACTACACAAGGTCGTCTTTAACAGACAACCTTTACAGTTCTTCACGTGGACTTATTTGCGGGCACTGTTTTTATATTTTATCTGGAATAATATTTTTCTTGCAGTTTGAGAATCTGTTAGATGCAGTCCAGAACTGAGGAGCAATTCTCGTAATTTTAAAAACGTTCACAGTCTGATCTCAGTCTCAATCTGTTAAAAATACCTCTAATTTCCCTATATGTTTGTCAAGTTTTTGACATTGCTTGTCGCTGAGATGAGATCGCGGCTAGATTTTGAACGTTTTTAATTACGTGAATTTGCCTTCTGGTCGTTGTGACTATGCTTGGGGGAAGCCTATCTCTAGCGGTGGTAGACTTTCGACTGATATTCTTAAATATGATGCAACAATCTATCTCTTTCAGCTCTATAAATGAATATGAGTACACAGTGGTAATATTTCGAAACCATATATTGACTACAGTATCATAATCGGCCTAGAACGTTCCCACTGCTTGGACACAGGACTCCTCTCGGTGAGAGGGACTGGGCCGTAATCCACCACACGGACCCAGATATCACATATTTTCGAATTTTTGGTTCTAGGACATGTCGGTCTCCTCATGATGCTTTCCTTCATTGTTTTGAGAGCAGTGGAGATGAAATCATTTACACAAAGTAAAGCGCCTGGCTGGGTTCGAACCTACCGTTTACAACTCGTAAGTCGTGATCGTTACTACTGCATATCAGTAACGGCGAAATCATATACACAGTCTGGCCATAAATACTGTCACAATTAAAAATAAGAAAGATATAAGACATTTGAATTTGGAATCTGTCATTTTTATACGATTGTTCATTGTGTTTTCTAATTTTGGCGCCAATACATTGTACAATATTTTGCGATATTAAAATTGAGTGGGGTAATAAAGAGAACCGAATCGCTGTGATTGCATTACACAAAGTTGGTATGAAGCCAGATGCAATTTTTAAAAGTCTCCATACGCTTGGTGTTAGTCAAATGTTTGTGTACCGGGCTATTAATAGGTACAATGAGACCTCCTCTGTTTGTGACAGAAAAAGATCTGGCCGTCCACGTAGTGTTCGTACGAAAAAGGTGGTCAAAGCAGTAAGGGAAAGAATTCGAAGAAATCCTGTCCGAAAGCAAAAGATTTTATCTCGGGAGAGTCCCGATCTTAATCCGCTGGATTATGATTTATGGTCAGTTTTAGAGAGTACGGCTTGCTCTAAACGCCATGATAATTTGGAGTCCCTAAAACAATCCAAACGATTGGCAGTGAAGAATTTCCCCATAGAAAGAGTGCGTGCTTCTATTGATAACTGGCCTCAACGTTTAAAGGACAGTATTGCAGCCAATGGAGACCACTTCGAATAAGCTTTTTATATTTTAAATTGTTTTATATTTATGTACTTATTAAAAATAACACACTGTAAAAGTAATAAATATTATTTGAAATAAAAATTTTTTTTTTTCTTCGTGACAATATGTATGGCAAGACTGTATGTTAGGTATACCTAAATGGCCACTAGCCTCTTAACCATAGATTTACATACCGTATCTTTGTTTTACAACGTGTGAACGGCAATTTGAATACACAATATTATGTAAAGAGGTTACGTGTGCTATGGTTATAATATTATGCGTATTATAAGCATAAAGTTAAACATTATGTTGTCAGATAAAGTCACCAACAGACCATTACTGTACCTACTCTGATACGACTCGGCCTGAATAAAAGAAAGATGGAAAATTCGGTAAAACATGACGCAAAGAAAAACACAAAAAGAACAAGTCGAGAAGTTATGCGCCACATACCTACACGCTAAACGTCCATCACTCAGCATAATGCTGTGACTCTATGTGAGACAGCGCTGGATTCCAGCCGGGCGTTGAGCGAGACAGCTGGTTTTCAAAAGACAGCCAGTGTTGACTGACTGAAACGTGTAACTTCTCCATGTCCACTCTTATAAGAACCGCCTACTACCAGTAATTCTGTAAATACATATTTGTTACGCCCGCGAATCATATTTTAATCAACGTACAACTTAGTACTGACCAGCAAATTGAAAAAACGTAAGAAAATTTGAATTTCGCGGGCTACCTTGGAGCATCCACCTTAAAACAACATGATACTGCCATTATGTCTCGAGACAATGATCATAATTAGGAAATACCAATTCACTGAACCATCTGACGGACATTATTACTATGTAAATTTAAGTACCTACTTACTGTAACACATTCATATTTGCCTAGGTACTGAAAGCCTTTTTTTTTTTTTTTTTTTTTTTGTGGATGGGAAATCATCAACTGACTCCTCCCGCTCTGGGTGGAGCAGAAGAGAGTGTCAGACTCTTACTGACTAAAACCCACCCGTGTTCCTTCCTTAGCCCTTTACGTACCAGGGCAGCGGTAACCCTTTCGGACGATCCCGCTAAAGGTACTGAAAGCCTTGGAAAATTATTCTGAATTGCATGCATTTAGGTAAGTAGGTATATTAAACTTGGGATGTGCCCTGACAGGCGTTGCACAGAGAGGCTTTCGGATCTGTCTTTTGAGAGGTAACGGTGCTCTCTTCCGTATGCAGGTAGTGACCACCGGGGTGGTTTTAGTGAGGTAAAGATCCCACAATCCCCGGTCTTATCCCCAAAGTGCGGGCGCCTTTTGAAGGTTTTCCCCAAAAATACAAAATAAGGTACCTATATTAATCTTTTCATAATATAGGTACTGGCTTCATTATTACATAAAATCATTTGATAAAAGATTCATCTTTATTATGTTTTCATTCTTTGTGCTTTAAAAACATTGTTATACCGTGCTTATCGGTCGCGAACGCGAAGGGAAAGTGTAGCTAATCTGTCGCAATAGCCGATATTACGGAAAAAACTGTCAACGCCGAAGGACTTGACGAAATATTTCTTTTAGTATTTTTATCATTTTGTTTTTACAACTGCCGACCTATTATTTACTGCCTACGTGTCCTGTAAAAATCTCATCGTGAAAACTTAAGTGAAATGAGCTTGCAATACTGTCAAGTCAATCCATACCATCAGCCGATCTATTCTGTAAAGATCTCACCGTGAAAACTAAGGTGATGTGAGCTGTCATTCCATCTGATGCTAGGGATTGACACTATGGACCACAGAGCGCTGGACAGCTCACTTGAAGCTCAGTTCACCTAAGTTTTCACGGTGAGATTTAACAGAATAGAACAACAGGTGGAATGACAGCTCACTTCACCTAAGTTTTCACGGTGAGATTTTTGCAGAATAGACCGGCTATTTTTAGCACCTAGCTTTTGAATGAATATTAGTATTCAGAAAGAGGGACCGCCATGAAAATCTGCCATTTTCACCAATATTTGACATGAAGGTGTCAAAAAACGCTCTGTATTTTAGTCTAGTTATCGTGTGACCGTTCACCGCTTTCTTAGGAAACCAAAGCTGTATTAATGGATTATTTATGTATGAACAACAGGCTAAAAATACAATGCACATTGATTCAACTATTAATACAAAATCCAACCTTTTCGTCATTCCCATCCTCAACACTTGATT
Organism: Apamea epomidion; assembly: GCA_947507525.1. Taxonomy (NCBI): domain Eukaryota; kingdom Metazoa; phylum Arthropoda; class Insecta; order Lepidoptera; family Noctuidae; genus Apamea; species Apamea epomidion. The sequence continues at coordinate 20,494,858 of OX382225.1, read as the reverse complement.
CATCGTTCGCTTCCTTTAAATCCACGTTTGACTCAACGCCAACATCATTTGACTCACTATTATTACGCGTTTTAATATGCACTTCCTTTCCACTGAGGCCCTCATTTACTGCGACTACTTCATTAGGTTCTATATTATCACTAACTTTTGTATCTTCATTTTCTTTTAAATGTACTATTTCATCGTGTTTATTTTCTATTAAATGTACTTCATTGACACTAGACACAATTTCATTATTTTTGTTTTCATTTGAATGTATTTCGTTATCACTAGACACAACTTCACTGTCTTTATGTTCATTTAAATGTCCTTCTTTAACATTAGACGCTATTTCATTGCCGCTAATTTCATTTAAATACACTTCTTGAACACTAGTCACTAATTGATTAGGTCCTAATTCCTCTGAACGTTCATCATTTAAATTCACTTCTTCACTTAACAGTTCCGTTTCACCACAAATTACTTCTTTCACATCAGCCAATTCATTTTCATTACTTTCACTACCATCCACTCTAATTTCACCTTTAAGGTTATTTAAACAAGGTTGTCTTTCCTCCTCACTCATTTTTACGAGACGGCTATGTTCCGCGTTGTCATTTGTTTAACTGAGCGTTCAATACGCTGATAACAGTGCAGTTGGTCATTTCCCATGCGATAAAGATACGTGGAAGCAACGCTAGTGTTTTGTTCGCGTTGTACTCTCATACATAGGCGGTATGATACTGGCTTGCCACCGTGTTATGCTAAGTAAACAGATGTATGGACAAAGAGCAGTAAGATTGACAGATTGCCATGTTTGAATCATTCCGTATTCATGAATGATTTGTCTGGAGACTTATTTCGAGTAAGGATTGAAGTTTTAAAAGACGTTGGAATATGTGTCGTTAATGTATCCGGGCGCTTGTACCGACGTCGATTAATTATCTGGACATGATAACAGTTTACTGCTCGATAAGGCTACATAAAGATAACCGTTATTCAATAATAATTTATTGTGTACTTAACGGGTAGATAAGCACACGTCTGTTGAATTCATCTAACCTACATTAACGTTGGTAAGTTTAGAGCAGGTATCCACCGACTTAGCAATTTTTTTTTTATTATTTACGCAAATTAACGTTTCATTATTACCCAACTACGGCAAAGCCAAAGGATCCTTATGATTTTATTTTTTTACATTTTTTATTCAGTCTTCTACATCCTAATTTGATTGTATGTATAGATAACTAACTACTTACACTAGGTACTAAATGAAATGAGTAACTAACTATACAAACAAATACAAAAACAAAAGGCCACTTAGGCGTCGAAGTACTCGTCCGCATCGCTGTCATCCAGTAACGTGCCCAGAAGACTGGCAGCATTGCCACGTTGAATGGCAATTTTATGTTAATTATAATGTCACATAATTTTATTCTTAAACTCTCAACAAATCACAAAAATAAACTCCTTTTATCATCATAATCCTCTCAGAGTCTCAAACCACATAGGCAGAAAACCAAACACCCTCCACTCTTATCTAATCTTGGGCCAAGAATAATAGTCGCACAAGGTCAGTGCGCGCGCGACGCTGACTGGACGACGCTTGTGTTTATACTCACAGCTGACGATTGCGTCATATTCATTAACGTAGGCGTATTCTTGGCTTACCTACCTAATTAATAACAGGTTGGTACTTAGTTTATGTTGCATGTGTATGTTAAAATAACTTGTTACTTTGATAATGCTTGTTTTTGATAGATTAACTGGGTTTGTTATGTTACTGACTCCTCCTCCTAACACACAATTCCTTGCTTAAAAGGTGATCTCCAATAACATGTATCGAAATGCCCAAAGTACTTGAAATAAACATGTTTTTTTTTTGTCCGAGTTTTTTTTTTCTTAAAAATAAAGTTTGTAAATAATAAAGAAGTATTGTTTTAAATAATTAGAAGTTTATTTATAAATGACGATTAAAGTTATGTGCGGTTTAAACGTTAAAAATGTATGGTTAAACAGTCGCTAATCACTAGTTAACTTTAAGTAACGTTTATAAATAAAGGGGATAATGTATACCTGTGGTTTCAACAACGTACGAGTAAATAAGTCATATTGTAATGCTGGTGCAATCTGTAGTACAATGTTATACCGTCTGGTCATTATATCTCATATGAGAAGATAATATCTATTAATTAATCTGTTTCCAAAAAACTGTTTTTTTTTTTAAGTTTTGGTATATTCTATACATAGATCAATATATTCCGTTTTATTTCAACACTCGTTTAAAATAAAATAATAGATTACTAAACCCTGATTCTAATGATGCTTATTTATCATATTCTCTGTAAATTGAGAGGTCTGGCTCTTGTGATAAGTACAGGAACTCCTGGAAGGAAGTACAAGAGCCAGGGCTACACTGATGTTTGTATCTTGAAGTGAAAAATAAATAAATTATCATCTGATTTTTTATTTGCTAGACTAAAATGACAGCGGCGATCGACCCTTTTTGACATAAAAGAAAGATATAGCATAGATTATGTAAATTTACAAAATCTATATTTAATTAAGTCAAATGGTTGACATTTTAAATCCAAAATAAGAACAAAACGTTGCACTCTTTATTCCTGTTTTACTTAAAAATGGTAAGCGAAAAGGTTTCTGACTCATTTATGGTAAAGGACACAAACCTTATTTGGTATAAATGGACTGGAACACGTTCTTACATTTTAAGATGGCATACGTTAGAGCTCTGCGTATGCGCATATGGCGTTGTTTACGATTATGATAATAGACTGTCAAGGCTATGTCACAGATGTGTGGTATGTTTAAAATAACAACTGTTTTATTGGTTCTATACGTTTGCAAGGGAACAAGACGTCTGGACTCTGGCGTATCCTAGGCAGTCAGCCTCGCTATCAACTTAACTGAAGTATCTTTCAGCGAAAAAGAAGATGACAATAAGATATATGGTTCCAGTGTAAAGAATAACATTAAAATCAATACAAAATGGCATGTATTTAATAGAACCTCTAATAATCACCATTTTGCGCTTCTAAGAATCTTATTGGACACTTGAATAAGTACAATGATGGCGCCTCTTTATGTGAACTTCAAATAATGTCTATTTTGGCGTCCTAATAACATTAAATAGTCAAGTAACTGCGACCAACTTGGACGTAGCGCTCGACGGCCGCTGCCGCGCTACCGCTCGCTTGTCTCTCTCGCGGTTTGTCACAGTTCCATCCTAACCTAATTCGTTTGGTCGGGGTACCCTAGCATAGTTGCGACCAACTGTGCGAAAAGACCGGACAGTAAAAAAAAACTATATTGTTTAAAAAAACGTGTGAATTATTAGAAGCGCAAAAAGTTTTTAGAGATTTATTCATTTTAAAAAGTATCCATCTTTAGAAGGCTAATAAGTTTTTAGAGGTTCAGTTAAATATATCCCATAAAAATAAGTTCCTAATGCAATGATGCCTACTTTCGGCAAATTTAAATGATAGGCTATTTTTCTAAAAAAATCTAATTAGTCCGTCAGTTAGATTATCAAAAAATATTGAACCCGTATTTTATCTTTTGTCAATTATATAAAAAATGATGAAGATATCGCCCGTTAAAGTTCCGCGTGTTGTCACTTGCTTGCGACACTTTTGCAAGCAAGTGACGTCAGGACCCCCACTCCCAAATTTTGACGCGCTTTATCTTTGTCATTTTTTGTTTGATTGACAAAAGAAAAAATACGTGTCCATAATTTTTTGATAATCTCACTGACGGACTAAATATAATAATTATTTTTTTACCCAGGCAACTACCCTATTATCAAATTAGTGGAAACAATGTTTGACATTTGGGCCAATCTCCATGTTGGCCAGGTTTTCACGCAGTTTTATACCATAGATTTTTCTTATCAAATCTTAACTGATAAGTTATTATAGAGTGTACTTACTTTATCATCGAAGAATCCTTGATCGTCCGTTCTCTGCTGGCCGAGTAGTCTGTCAGTCTCAAGATCTGTGTCCGCTTCATCTGAAAAGTTGTGTGTCGGTCTTGGTATGTCTATGAGAAAACACGACAGCTACCCAAAGGTACTTTTTTATAATTATCCATAAAATTAAGCCGACTTCAGGGAAAATTTTGAGGAAACATTTCCTAGTAAAACGGGGAAAATCTTCCTTAATCATTTGTATTTGCACAATCGTTGGTATTATTATTCATTTTCTATGTCAAACCAGTCTGATTTAAGTTTTTTGATTTTGTTAAGTAAAAAAAATATAATCATAATGTAAACTGTTTTTTCTTACCTTCGTCACCACTCGTAGGTTTAATTTCTACTGATTCTGTGCTTTGCGCAGACGACGGTCTTTTACTGTTGACAAGTAAGTAGTTATTATTTATATGCGTTGCTGTAAAAAAGAATATATGGAGAAAGTTGTTCAGTTTGATGGTCTGTACCACATCCTTAAATTTGGCTGGTCTTTAAAAAATCAGCCTGTATATAAAATTATATTATATTATTTTATTTTGTTTTTTTTTACTGTGTTGCGACCTTTTTTATATATATTTATTGTTTTTACTCTTTTTTACATGTGGTGAAAAATAAATGTCAGTTGTGTCAGCGACTCGTCATTTTATTGACCTATGTTAAAATACAGTCCACACCACGCCTACATTTTTTGGAATATTATTACTTTAATATTTTCACAAGTGTCAAAGATATGTGGACAGAAAAGAATAAGTTTGAGTGGAAATTCATTGTTGACCTGTGTTAGATACTATATTTTTAAAATCGTATGCGCAAGCGCAGATTGGGAGTTTTGATTTTAGGGGTTTGGAAAACTGGCGCAAGTTTGAAGTTTGTCAGTTTAAAACTTGTATAAAACAAGTGATATTTGAATTATGCTGTTGCATCTTTTTTAGTAGTATCGTCCATTAACTTTTGTGTCTGTAGTATTAAATGATTTGTGGTGCAAACGGGCCTTACGAGTACGATCATAGTCACTCACCGTGGATACACGTCGTCGTGATGCACATGGTGATGGTGCGGCGTGTGCTGCGCATGCGGCGCGTGCGGTGCGTGCGGCGCGTGCGGCGGAGCGGCGTGTGGCGCGTGCGGCGCGTGCGGTACGTGCGGTACGTGCGGCGCGTGCGCGGCGGCGGGCGACGCGGGCCGGTGCGGCGCGGGCGCGGGCGGCGGGGGGGCCGACTCGCTGCATACTGGGGCAACACATAAAAAGGCTCTTGGTAAACAAACAAAAAGACACTTAAGCGTCGAAGAACCATTCGGAAACGGAAACGTGCGCAGAAAACTGACAGCATTGCCATTTCTTTAGCCAAAACTGGCTGACGCTGCGCGTGACTAGAGGGCTAGCTCCCCTCTTGTCACGTGCAGTGTCATCCAGTCGGCCAGAAATTTCCTTTAAAAGGAGACGTGCACCGCGTGCACGTCTCCTTTTAAAGGAAATTCCTCATGACCCGAGCGTTTCGACCACAAACGGCAAAACTGTAGTTACTTGTTATATTATTACTATTTAAATATATAAAGGAATATTTCAGAGATAGTTACGTAACATTGCTAACAATTCTGCTATACAACTAAATAATTTATCAAATTCTTTACACAGATGTTAGTCAATAATAATAAACGAAACCAGAGTTAAACAACTCGTTATTACCACAAATTCAGTACTATATAACACAAAATGAATCTCTCACACAAAATACTTGTTTTCCTTATAATTAAATATTATTTGGCCATTGGCAGTTAATAATTAAATACACTGATGGAGGAAAAAGTTGCCAAACAATGCTTCAATATTTCGTCAAAAATGTAATAAACTTACCTAAAGGATCCAGTGAATGTAAATCAGCATCAGACAACACATGAGGGTCTGTGCTTGTTCCATTCTCTACTATCTCCTTTATTACTACTGAATGTGTCTGGAAAATAATAAACAACATTTTTCATTAGTCATTTTTCTAGCAAAATCACAACAGGAAAGTAGTAATGGCAAAAGATGAAAAAACTTCAAGTAAACGTAGAAATAATATAATAATATGTTGGTTTTTTACTTCAGGTAGTAAAAATACGTCAAATCACATTACTTTGCATTGAAATGTTTAATTTATTTAGATTTCAAAATTCTTATATTTCAAAGTGGTAGTCAAATCAGATATTTTTCCTAATTTCAGTTGAACGGGCAATAAACAAATTTAATTTGCGTATTTTTATTTCAGTGAACACGTTCAATGCCGAGAGCCCTCCTGGAGGGATTCCTCTAGTCACATTTGCGATGCCGGGAGCCCCCGTAGAGGACTGAACATTTTGAATATAGGTTTCATAAAAGCAGCATAAAATTTGAAAATCAGTCTATCGGATGAACGTAACGTTATCTACGGAGTTCGACAAGGAAGTATACTGGGACCACCCCTTTTACACTTTACATCAACTACTTTCCAAGGGCAATAGAATATTTTTTTACGTTATGTTTACCGTTTATGCGAGAACATGACGCACCTGTATCATCTGGTTATTGTTGTCAGTATCGGACGCATGTCCGGAAGATAGCCCGTCTTCTACTACCGGCAGATGTGTTACCACCACGCGGTTTGTGTCCATCACCACTGCTAGAACAAAATGTTTTAAGTTAACATAGGTTCTTGCTCTGAGACGTCGGTGAATCTACACATTGTATTTTATGTACAGGAAATATTTTATGTCCAAGCGCATTGGTCGGGTTGACAAAGTATTTTGTGACAAAATTGCGTTTTTTCAATAATTATTTGCACACTTGTGTCTGATATGGGAAATCTCAGAATCTTGAGTGGTGAGTTTACGATAACATGTGACGCAAATGTGTAGTAAAAATAATAGCGTGCTTAAGCGAATTAATAATATTTACAGACTTAACAAGATGCTCTTATCTGTGATTGTCATTATAAGATCAACTGTATCTGGTAACATATTATAGATATGAATTATATTAGTTGTGCAACTGAGCGAAAATCACAAGAAAAAGTTTGCAAGTGGCAACACCGCAGCTCAAGTAATTCTTTGCGAGCAGTTTGCGGCACACGAGCGACACGCGTCAAAGCAACGCGACGCGTCGAAGGCTTGGTGTTTATGTGTAACTGACTCAAAACGCCATGAATCACTAGGGCCTTACTACTGTGTGAGGTATAGCTTCACCTTTCATCTCCGACAGCTCGTTCTCCATGAGCATGAGCGACAGCGAGCGGTCCTCGCTGCCGCTGTCGCTGTCGTCCGTGGACAGCGCGAAGGGCACGTCCGCGCGCGCGGGCGCGGGCGAGCCCGAGCCGCTCCACGCCGCGCCCACGCTCAGCGCGCGCACGTCGGGCGCGAACGGGCCCGCCGCCGCCGGCCCGCGCACCTGGGGGGCAGCAGTGCTCAGTAATAATAATAATAGCAGCCCATCATTGTACCGCTGTAGGGCATAAGGCTCCTCTCATACAACGAAGATGCGAGGATTGATAAATAGTGAGGTGAAATAGATATAAGTAATAGGCATTTAATTTTATACGTATTTGACAAGTTAATACGGCTGGCTGAAGGATCCCACAAAAACCGACTGAGGCTTTAAATATTTCTGTCTGAAATCTTCAGCTCATAGTGAGCTAATTTGGTCATCAATGCTCGACCTATCTCTTAATAACAACCTGTAAATGTGCTAATTGTGTAACGCATTAGGTTGACAAGCTTTGCAGGTCATGAAGATCGTGGGTACCAGAATAGAGCTTATTCGTATAACGTCCCGAGTTGCCATACTACAGCTCGTGATACGATATTCGAGCTGCCATGTTCCGATTTCGAATGTAATTATTTCTTTAAATGATACGGCCTCTTAAAATCAATTATTTTCGAGATCTGCAAGTGGTTGTGTGTTGTTGATGAAGGTAGAGATGGACTGTACCTGCAGTCCTAAGAAGTTGGTGTGGTTGTGCGCTTGGTGCGGCGAGTCTAACGTGTCGGTGACGTGCGGCCACTCGGACTCGCTGCCGCCCTCCAGTCCGTTCTCCGACGGACATTCTTGGGGTTGACGTCGTAATTCGTAGTCTAGTTCCTGGAAACAAACGAATACACGTTAATACAATGTTCAAGGAACAAAATCAGAACTACACGACGCTCACAAAGTCGGATTTTAATATAGAATTGTTAAGATACCAACAGATGCAGGTAGAACTATTCGATTATGAAGATAGGTGATGCCTTTCAATTTAATCGAAATTTAAATTATCTACCACCATTTACGAAACCCACAGAAAGAAATAGAGTGGCCTATTCGACCGACAAATCAGTAAAGAAAAGAAAAAAAAAATCCAAAAAAAGCTATAAAATTAATAATAACAAAAAACATAAACAAAACCACAAAAACAAAAGAAGTTTCCTCGTACCTGAAAGTTAACAATCTCATCATTCGCGATGAGATTGTTGATCTGCGGCTGGCCAGCATTCGTGGGACATCTGAAGAACTCTTCCAGAACCTTCCTGGTCTCTGAGAACTCGTAGAGGTAGTCGAACGCTGCCGATCCTGATGGCGGGCTGATGTCCCGGCTTTCTGTGACTACCCTCTGGAATTTAGAAGAGAGAGAGGTAGATCAGTTACCTTCTTGTTGGTGACGTTGGTGTGTAGTGGACTGCAGTGTTTGTTAAGAATAAAAAAAGATAAAATTGGCGATATTTCTTCCCGTGGGTGACGTAAAGTGTGATTACGGGATTGTAAAGAAACATGTGGATGCCTAAAATAGCACTAGTTTCCGCTTTTTGGCTGTATTAGGAGATATCGAATTTGTGTGCTTGCCAGATAACTACCACGAGAAGAATTTGTGTGGGCAGTTGTAGGAAAAGGTATAAACATATTATTTATTTGATTAGGAGCGTTTTAGATAATGTTTTGTCTAATTCTGTGTCCATTCTGGACATAACATTAAAGTTTAAAAAAAAAAATATCAGCAAATATCTCACCTGAGGAAACCCAGGCCTCGGCGACCTCGTCGGCTTCTGCGTGCCCACCCCATACCTCCTCGGCGACCCTTCATACTCCGCTATAGGCAGCTCCCCAATAACCCTGGTGACGCGCGACTTGTCCTCATCGCCCGACAACCACACGCCCGAAGGGCTCGCGTCACTCAACCTAATATCCTCCCTCGAAGGACTCGACTCACTCCCGTCACTCACTTCACTTTTACAGTTCAATACATCACTATTATCACCGTTATTTTTAATATTGTCTAAAGTTCTTTTAACACTGATATCGATCTCATCGTCACTAGCTTCTGGTTCCGTCCTCAAACCTAGAGACACAGAATTCAATATCACTGAAAATAAAAGAAAGAGAAAACAATATTGTATGAATAATAATGGTTATTGGATAGGATGGTTAGGTTTAATGGTGTTGTAAACTTTAGATATCCACTTACAAGATAAGCCTGCACCCTACTTGCTTACACACTATCAATAACAACCTGAATCATTTTAAAGGATATCGCTAATGCATTGCTTCTTATGTTCGATAAATTTGTCTGCTCAACAACGTAAATGACGCAATGAATATTGTTGAATTGTCAAAATGAAAGCAATTCCTACTGCTGGTTTGTTATGCAATTAACCCTCTATTTTAATTGTAATTCTGTTTTGCATCTAAGATTATTCTATGGAAACGAGAATGTAAGGAGATTAGTATGGTGTAGGCAGGTTTTTAATGAATGAGAAAGCGACATTTAAGACGGAGACACAACCACAAATAATAGTTAAAAAGTTTACAACACGTAAAATTATAAAGATAACACAAAGCAAAGTGAACTGTGACGTAAAATAAATAGAAAATATTAACATATTAGGTGAACATTAGACAACAAACCATTACACCGAACATTGTGAAAATCACAGTTGAATTTTAAAAGCAATTTACATATAATACACGGCGTAATATTTAAAGCCAATTTATAGTCTTATTTTACAGACAGATTAAGATGAACGCAGTCTTGCTACAGTTTCGTTTTAAATAATCGATCAAATCAAAAGTCATTTATTCAAATTAGGCTGAGAATCAGCCCTTTTCGAACGTTAAAACATATAAAAGACAGTCCCCCAAAACGCCGGCCCTTCATCACTTCCTAGTGCTTTCGCTGGGAAGAAGTGGCGCAACAAACTCCCCAGCAATAATTATCATGTGGTAGCACTTTCATGTGAAGATCTTCTAAAAGAACAAAGAATCAAGTAAGCGTTCACCTTAAACGCTGATTTTGACATTGATCGAGTATTTCATTCCAGTCCAGCATCCAGTATCCACCGATGATCAGGATCCAGGATGGGAAAAGAGCAGCTGTTTAGCTGATGGCCGATCCAGGGCTACTGGATTCAAATGCTGGATAGAAATACTGGAACCAATGTGCCTTAAAAAAACATTAAAAACAATCACCTTTCCAATCATCATTGTCATCGAACACGACGACTTCTCCGTCAGCAACCACGGCAATAGGACTGCTCTTAGTGCTGACGTCAGTGGTCTTGTGAGGGTCCAGTATGGGCGAGCTGTTCTTAGGGATCCCCATCGCGCTCTGCTCTAGAATGACGTCACGGTCACCATTCGTGTACGTCGGCGAGGTGTGTCGGGATATCATTTTCTTGGGCTCATTGTTTATTCTGTGTAGGGATATCTGGAATAGAAAGTGTAAGGAATTTATTGATAATGTGGTTTTTTGTTATTATTAAAAGTCTCACTACCTATTCTTCAATGTGTGTCCGTCTCTCAAAGCAAAGTTATTAACAAAGTTTGGTGGGGTAAAATAAAAGTACTATCATAATGTGAATGTGTCGTGGCTAATGGCGTTGCGTTATAATGTTATTGTGATACATGATATGTTGTAGATAGATAAAGAATTTGTTGACAATGCAATCGGGCGACACACACAGTCGCATCGCTCGTGTAACGATGGGGATTTTGCAACACCAATTTCGGGGCAGTGTGATCACCCGTTTTGGCAATTTTAACTAGTTGGCCAGATCGTGAGATTTGACGGAGCCAGATTCTTTCTTCAAAAAAAAATTCTTGGGTATCCAAAACGTAATACCGCTTTCTGAATCAAGCCCTTGATCCGCTACCCAACGAGAGCCTCCTCAGGTGTTGATCGAGCCTCTTGGCTATTAAGCCATTAGCTCTCACGACTATCGGCACAATGATCGCTGAGTCCACATCCCACATGTCGACAACCTCGTGAGCCAAGTCAAGATACTTGATTTGTTTATCTTTCTCGGCTTTCACGAGGTTCTGCGGTACAGTTATGTCAACAATCATTGCGCGCCGCTCTGATCGATCCACCACCACTATATCAGGCTTATTGGCAACAATAGTCCTGTCAGTGATGATGGATCGATCCCAGTACAATGTGATATTTCCATTTTCGAGAACTGGGTCGGGCACATACCTGTAGTACGGCACCTCCGATTCCACAAGGTTGTATTTCAGAGCAAGTTGCTGATGGATTATCCTGGCTACAAGGTTGTGTCTATACAAGTACTCTCCGTTACCTAGACGAGAACACCCGGAAATAATATGCCTGATTGATTCCCCCGGCCGGTGGCATGCCCGACAGATGTCAACCGTGCCGTCTAGGAGGACTATTATTATTATCAAGTACAAATTTGCCAATTAAAATCCTACTAATATTATAAAACTTGAAAGTTTATATGAATGGATGGATGGATGGATGTTTGTTACTCTTTCACGCAAAAACTACTAAACGGATTTGGATGAAATTTGGCACACAGATCGTTTATAACCAGGATTAACATATAGGATAGTTTTTATCCCGATATTCCCACGGGATCGAAACTTATGCGGGTGAAGCCGCGGGGTGCAGCTAGTGAGTCATAAATGTAACACAGACACACGTACCTTCATACATTAGTAACCTACCGTCAACATGTTGTATCCTAACTGCAACGGCCATGACATGTCGGGGATCATATTTAAGTTATTTTTCACTGCACCCAATACACAACACTAGTGTTTAAAAACAATGTTTATTTTTTCACTGCACATTTAATTTTTTTTTAAGTGTCGTCAGTTCAGGCATAAAACACAGTTTTTCAGGAGAAAGGTGATTTGCTGTATTTGACATGGTCGTTTCGTGCAGATTTTTATGTTTGATAGTCATTCCGTGTCACTACTCTTGATAATAATCAAGATAGTATTATTATCATGGATGCGATAACGAGTCTGATAAAACGATTACCTAGTCCCATAAATCTAATAATGTTGTGATCAGTGTACACACCCCCCACTGTACAAACAAATATACACTGTGTCTCCCCAGCTTATAAAGCAATACAAACAAACACTGATTTTGAAATAAGGTTATAAAGGCATGCGCACACTGGCGGACGGCACTGCGGTGGATTTGGCCGAGTTTTTATTAAATAATAATAAATATTTTATTCGTATTGTTTCTCTTGAGGCTTAATTCAGTCTCTTATGTTGCTTGCTAGCTTATAATTCAACTAGCTTCCGCCCGCGGTTTTTCCCGGGTGGTATGTCGATAAAAAGCCTATCTCCTTCCCCAGGGTCCAAAGTATCCCCATAACAAATTTCATCGAAATCGATCCAGCCGTTTCGGAGATTAGCCGGAATAACCAGATAGAGAAAGAAATTAAAAAAATGAATTTTTCCGTTGTTATAAGTACCATATATTATATACTTTCGGCATTTAGTAAAAAAGCTGTTATTTTGACATTACAGACAGTTCAATTTTATTTATTTGTAAGTATAGAAGTACTAGCTGCGCCCCGCGGACATCCCGACCCCGCGCACAACATGTTGACGGTAGGTTACTAATGTATGAAGGTACGTGTGTCTGTGTTACATTTATGACTCACTAGCTGCACCCCGCGGCTTCACCCGCATAAGTTTCGATCCTGTGGGAATATCGGGATAAAAAGCATCCTATGTGCCAATCCTGGTTATAAGCTATCTGTGTGCCAAATTTCATCCAAATCCGTTCAGTAGTTTTTTACGTGAAAGAGTAACAATCCATCCATCCATACAAACTTTCACGTTTATAATATTAGTAGGATAGATTTGATCAATTATGTAATACACACCTATTAAACTGAAGTGTGCTAACACACGCCTCACGGTAGTCTGTCCAAGGCATGCTTTCCGCATCGCTCATGTTATATGTGCCCGACACCCTCACTTGCCGCCATAGCGGCGCCGACTATCCGGCGACTGAGTCGTGTGAAAGGGCAATTTATATCTACTTATTTCTTTAAAGCCTCTGCCAGAGCGAGTTCAAAAGAGCGGGCGAATGACGTCACCCTGAACGCTCTATAGTCGCAGCACCCACTTTATATGAGTGCGAGTGTATAATGTTTTAATAGAAGTATTAGTGATCTATGATCTATCTAGTGATCTATGCACTAAATCACTTAAAGGGTCAGCAGACAGACGCACGGTGAGACGCTATTCTAGTAGAACAATTTCCATGGAGTTTTTATAGAAATTGTTCTATTACAGTAGCGTCGAGCCAGTCTGCAGGAAGTTCAATTCAAGGCCAAAGTCCAATTTATGGCAGTATTTTATCGTAAGCTACTTGCCAACTTAGTCGGGCATACTTATCTGCCAAGCTATTTTAGACTAAACCCGACAAAATGCTCGTGAATAGAACCGTGCAGAAACGTGTTTCCCAAATTCCTTTTGAGGAGAAAGTTTAGGAAAGTTCCTCTTCTAAATCTGGACAAGAGCCTCACCATATAACGAAATACTATTAAACTAATAAAGGTTTTGGCAGAATTTAAATTGTACCTCATTAGCAAGATTATCAGTAGCGTAGTCGACAGTATCCTTAGTGAGTGACCGCACTTTGTTCCTCAGGTTGTGTTTGTGTGTATTGTTGTGTCGCAGCTTGCGCACTGCCTTCGTCCGGCTCTGCGAGTATAACTCCCGACCCCCCGCAATTTCTATGATCCTGGTAAAAGAAGGAAAATAGTATACAATTTTAAAACATCCTCACTGGCCCTCATTCCCTCTCGAAGAGTGGAGGCCTGTGTCCCAGCAGTGGGAACATTATAGGCTGATTATGCATATCATTCTTAAGCAAACCTCTAAAGCAAAGCTCAATTGGGATAGAACAAGCCCTAGATAAAAAGTATTTTTTTAAAGATTTTTATAGCAAGTCATTTTTTGATTATAGGCAGATGATTTTTTTATTTATGTTATTACCTGGAGTCTCTTAGCTTGTAGGTGCCTCCCTTGGAGTTGAGTATGACTAGCTGGCTCTCGTTGCCTCGCTCCTCATCAGACGAGACGTTGTTCACGTTGTTGGTGTCGCGGTCGCGACCCTCCAGACTGGAGGTCAACCTGAAACGTTTCACGTATTCCTTTAATATCTAAGCAGTGCCTTTGAAATTATTCCAGAAGAGAAAAATAATAGAAATGAGGGATCGATCAACAAGAGAAGAACGTGCAGTTGGATAGGAACTCGAAATAGATGAGTAGGTATGAAACTATGGAAGAAAAGATAGAGGGGCAGCAGTGTCTATTTGTTTAATAGAATCAGCTCAATTTAATGGAAAAGTAATAATATCAACAGTAACAGTAATACTGTACAATGCTTCTTCTACCTAACTCCATTAGTAGTATAGTGAGAAAAGAACATAAAACAACCCTTCGAGTTTTATCTTCAGAAACTTATTAAAGTACATGTAAAACGTTATATAAAGGGTTAATTACGTTGCAGAATCAACATCGCAAAGTCTTTGCCCCTTTGGATTGAGTTTGTGGATTTTAATGTGTTTGCACACGTAAGATGTCGGCAATCACAGAATGTTTGAGCACGTAAAACGCGATAATTATTACTTAATGAATATCTGTGTTCAACAGAGTTGTTAGGGGGTGGCTCGTGTCCATAATAATTGCTATATGGTCGGCGGTGGATGACCCTGGCTGGAAATAAACTAAGGGCTGATTTTTTAATCGGCAGATAATTTTTATTCGTGGAATAAAATTGACGTCTGACAGATTTTGAATGGAAGAACTGTCAAAAATTCAAAATTATTCCTCGGATAAAATTATCTGGCATTGGAAAAATCAACCCTAAGTCTATAAGATCGCCGGATGCGTACCATTGTTATGGATATTGCCAACAGAGCCACTGCTCGGACTAGAATGGACAAAAGTTAAGAGTTGAAGTACTTGTGGTGTTTCAGCCAAATGCTGCTGCCGCTCCACATAATCCTTGAACTAAGGTGGAACAAAGTCATGAGAAACAAAATCCAGTAGGGAACGTTCATACCACAGAATTTGGAAGTGCAGTAGATGCCTCATTCAACTGTCCAATGCACTCCCGAATTCTGTGCCCAGCTACCTACCTGCCTCCAAAAGCCACGTCCTACCATGTTATACACCTTAGTTTACCTGTCGTGTGCGTGCTGCATGTTCTTGGGACGGCACTTGGGGAAGAGCCTCGTGATCCGCTCACCGACGTCCGAGCCCGGCGTGGAGTCGCCCGCGCCGACCGCTCGGGGCGGAGCCGCGTTCATGTCGCCAGCGCCGCCGGCGTCACACCGCCACCGCCTCTACCGGCAAGAGGTGCCGCTACGTTAGTTAATAGAACTACTGGATTTGCACTCATAAGGGAAAGTTTGTCGACCTGGAGAGATGATATCAGCGAGTCTATTCTGTAAAAATCTCACCGTGAAAGCAAAGGTGAAGTGAGTTTGGAGTGAACAGTCAGACAGTAATGAGAACTGCACTCGATGTTTTTTAGCTTCTGGCTTATCCAACTGTTGAAATTCAGTATGACACTTATGTTATACTGATATGGAAGTTTATGTCGACCTGGAGAAGATAATGGGACCAAAAATAAATTGAAGACTGGAGGTCAAGGCATACCTTCGGATCTCATGAAGTGGTGTGGCTTGGAGAAAGATTGTGTATGTAGGAACAACCGATTCTGGGCACGTCCAAATTAAATGAAGAATAAACGAAACTCCGACTTACCGTCGAAATTCATTTTGAGATGTGTTGCCTGGAAGATGTTTCTGAACAAAAGCAAAACTCTTGCCAAAAGGCAAAATTACCTACCTCCATGGTATCTAGGTACTACCTAGAGCCTCGATACCTACTACCTATATATGGTCAAAGTTCATTCACCCGTTCATTTAACAAATGGTTGTATTGTTAATGCCCTTAATGTGAATTCTAAAACGGTCCAGACCACTTTAATTTGAAATGTAAGTAATTAAATAATGTTAGTGTTCAGCGCTGAAGATTGTTGTACGCTAATTATAGTTAAAAGGAGAGGCAGCAAATTGCATTTTATTTGATTTATTGATTTTTTAATTGAATACGAATACTACTAACTTTAATGTTAATTTGTGACACGCAATAAATGCTCTCACTGACCTTTTTACTAAAAACCAAACAGACAAAGTATATGAACCGTTAATCTTGCTTATTGATATATGCATTGAAAAGTTCTGGGTTTACATCGATGTCCAGAATTTTATTTGATATTTTATGGAATAGGAGATTTTATTAGAAAACCTCTTTGCAATAAATTCACGACCTAATTTCTTAACAGAAAAGGTGGACCTTCCTTTAAACTTAACCATGGATTTACTTATTCGCGACTTTAGCACGACCTTCGTAACATACATTGTATAAGTACCAAATTCTTTAATGCTACAGTAGTAAATATTTCTGGTCCTGTGCCAACTCTCGCTACTGTATCCCAATGTAATTTGACCGTTAGCCGTATCTATGTAAATCAAATGCGGCCTGCCTCTCCAATTTCTTTGGGAACTGTAACCTTTTTACAGCCAAGTTTATTGGTTGTAAATTTTAGACTACGCAGTAGGCATTACTTAGGTGGAACACGAACGACGATAGATGGAGAAGCGTTGAGGATAGAGTACCAACGGAAATATTTACGAAGTACAGAGTTCTAGACTGTGTGTTCGTTTCGTGGTAAAAATCCAGGTGATTTAGATCGACTCAAATGTAGCAGAAGGTGAATTCCAAAGAATGAAATAGTGTTTATTGGAAATTCCTTAGCCTCTATTCCAATCCAAATATCTATGGAGTTTAATAATTTTCCGAGGCATTAAATTTTTTGAATTGTAGATAGATTACCGAAATGTTTAATTAAAGTACAAAATGACGGTATTGTGCTCTTTTATAATTTCTAACGTGAACACATTATCGAGGACGTCTACGTCGACCCCCATAAACTTTTTAGAAATACGTGAACATTATAACGTTATCGTGGGCGGAAATTAACACCGTCTTCATAATAATATATTTCCATCCATTTTGCTTTCCTGTGTTATCGTAATGCCGTGACGTCTATGATAATACCGTCAAGTTAGAAATTATAAAAACGCACAATGCATTTGGTTCCACAGCTTACTGAAAAACAATCGCCGACCGCTGTTAAAAACAAGCAAGCATCAACTTGCACCAGAAATGAAGTCTCCATTGCGTCTGTAAACACTATTACCATTACCACAAAAATACTTAAAACTGCAGTCATAAATATTGTAGATTAGCTTCATTCTGCAATAACAAAACGACTCGAGCGCATTTAGCGTAGCAGACTAGCAGTTCATGTTAATCGCTTGTAGGAACGTTTGGGGTTTATCACTAGTGTTCGACCAAGGCACCGGGGTATTGGGGGCACGAGCCAATGACGTGTTTCGCATGGCACCGACTGTAACCGCTGCCAAACTACCGGATCGATAGAACATTAGTGGTGTGCCCGCTGGAACTGCGTGTGTGAGCCCTGAGCGGGAGCGTTCGGATATAATTTGATTACAATTTACAATGTAGCATGAAAAGGGTTAAACATCAGCAGGCCTGTTTAACTAAAGGTTTATTCATATTATTCCTGCTACAAACACTACACACATCACTCGTTACTTCTTCAAGAAACTCGATTTGGATTTCAGTCACCCAGTATGACCAAAATCAATCTTCATAGCCTTTTCCCAACTATGTTGGGGTCAGCTTCCAGTCTAACCGAATGTATCTGAATGTATTTTACACGGAGTGACTGCCTATCTGATCTCCACATCCCAGTTACTGAGTAACACGAAGCCCCTTGGTAAGACTAGTTGATGCAGCATGACCAAAAATGTGAAAATTCTCATCCTTGAATTTTCACGTCTATTGCAAAATAATATCCATCCGTTTGATTCTATATTCATTTGTGTATGGCATGAACTCGCTAGATTTTAACAACTGTATTATCATATAAGTATCCACCCTATCCCTTATTTTATGAAATACTAGCTGCGCCCCGTGGTTTCACCCGCTTAGGTTTCGATCCCGTGGGAATATCGAGATAAAAAGTCCTCGTATGTGTTATTCCTGGTTATAAACTATCTGTGTGCCAAATTTCATCCAAATCCATTCAGTACTTTTTGCGTGAAAGAGTAGCAAACATCCATCCATCCATCCTTACAAACTTTCGCATTTATAATATCAGTAGGATTCTTTGTGAAAGGTTATCCTTTTGTTGATGTAATATAGTTTTAGTTATTTGTTGTGTTTCAGGTCGCGTTGTTGTGACCTCTATCTACCGAAGAACCCGAGAAGAAAATGCCCCTCATAAATATGGCATAGTTTTTTAAGGATCACACTGTCACACAAAAGCATTCAAATCGCTGCTTCAGTAAATGCGCGAAGTTTATAAAAATAATACTTTGGCACAGACGCCTGATGTCTTCAGCGTACATTTGTGCGGAACGTTTTCTGTAGCGCTGTATAACTCAGCTTATGCTAGTTTTATGGAATACATTTTGCTATATGAACGTAACGAGTTCCCGCGTCTTTTATGGCCCCGGTAGGGTTGCTAGATCAAAGATCAGAGGGCGGACGGAGCGGTTAATTTGGCAG
Organism: Apamea epomidion; assembly: GCA_947507525.1. Taxonomy (NCBI): domain Eukaryota; kingdom Metazoa; phylum Arthropoda; class Insecta; order Lepidoptera; family Noctuidae; genus Apamea; species Apamea epomidion. The sequence goes on along the minus strand of OX382225.1, from coordinate 20,475,965 downwards.
GACGTTTTTTTCGCTACATTACGTGTGAATGGCACTTAGGCAGCGTAACACATTGGAAATACATATATAGGACCAAACGAATCTAATTTCATCGTTATATCGTTGTGTCGTACCAATGATTTTTTGATCATATTAACACAAACATTTCGGAGCAAAACTTTCATGAAAGACCCACAAAAATAAATAAAAAGTTAAGGCAGTGTGAACTAAAGTGGGTTCTACGATAGGCATCGGGGTAAAAATCCCTAAAAGTTAATTTAAAATCAGATGTATGTTTAATATAGCAACCCTACTTCTAATAACGCTGTGTCCCGGGCGACGTGTTTCCTAAGGGCGGGTTTATACCGACTGTTTTTATTGCGCGGACGATACATGAGCTGTCGCTGCAGATCCTTTTTTGTTGCTTCTCTAAAATGATGTAGGGAAATCGGCTTACGTCGCCAGTCGCCCGCAGCTGTATGTTGAAAACACAAAGACTAGTTTGACTATGATTTGCTTGAAATGCGACTGCGATTACTTATTCGCCAAGGAGATAAAACAATGATGTTATTCTTCAAAGGTTGGAACGTTGGAATAAGAAAAAAAAACTTCTTAATGGGAGTTGGTATTCTTCGTATTTGATAATGACAACATGCATGAAATAGAGTCCTAAACTTGATGATTCGATGTTTCCGGCGAATATCCACAATTAAAAAAAACTACGCATGCAGAACTGAAGTTGGCAAAATTAACGCAAAATTCCCATATTTTCTGCTAATGACAAACCAAAACTTAATGCAAATAATACTGTAAAATGTTCACGAAGAAACATTTATACCGTTGTCACTTTTAGCATTCACGGAAATGCAGTCAACCTAGTTACCCTAGTTTGTAGAAATTGAATTCGTAGTGGAATATTAAAATGTATTTTGCAGGAAATCATATTATTCGTCACAAGAAATGCAAGGAAAGTTAGAGTATTTATTTATTGGATGGAGCTTGCGCAAACACAAATGTTATTTTACTAAAGGAATAGTACGTTTTATCTAATATGTATAGTTAAGTTGGACTTGGTATTTATTAAGTTGAAATCTGAACAAGCTTGCTTTAATCCAATCAACTTTACTTTGTCCCGCATTTCTAAGGAGCAATCTACAATAATTCAAAGTGATAGGGTCCTTCGTACTGGACTTGTTTGTTATTATAAAGATCACAGACTATTCCTCTTCAAGATACGCGTCCCCTACATAAAATTAAGTTTCCCTATAAACGTATGTTTATGTTCGGGTGGAAGATGTATTTACTCTTCGTCCCTTGCTCAAGATAAAAGTTGTCTCCCATAATTAATTACATACAGACACAACTTACTTAGTAATTATTTAATATCCCTGGAGGGAAAGGAAATCTTTCCTTTCAAAGCAAATGAAATCAACGTAATTTACTTTTCGAGAATTCGAACCCTTTTAAATGGAACCATTCGTGTCTCCATTCGAAACTAAAACTTAAATTGCCGTAGGGAAGATATAATTTTGTTTAATATCTTTTATTTGGTGAGAGGGAGAGTGGCAGAGGCTCGGTGGGCCGAGTGACATGCCTTTTGGCCAGACGTCAGTACAGTTCGCCAATTAGCAAATCTCTCACGGGGCTCGCCTTATATTTAATGAATTTCGGAAAGAATGGGACACTCGAGTGCAGGCGGTAATTAAAATCCCATTTATAGACTAGGCGCGAGGGTGACGCCCAAGTGCTCATTCATCTGTCGCAGAAACAAAAATTGAACATAATAGAAGCCAGCAGAGTCAGACCAGAAGTTCTGCGAATGGAAATTAAATCTACGACATTATCTGCAATGTCTTGTTAAAAATGTTGATCATTGGTTTACAAACAATGAGGATCTTCACATGTCAAGTAGATCTGTACTTATTTCACTTCCTCGTTTTTCACTCTTTGTCCTTCTACGAAATTGGACCACGATACTCCTGAAATTCAGGGCAAAGGGAAATATTCGATGTCAGCAAGAGATGGGTCAACACGTGTCGAAAAAGGCGCATACCGCTGCGGGCTGCTACAACACTTTCTTTTAAAACAGGAAAGTGTCTGTCTAAAATGAAGCACTCCGGGTCTCGTACATTCTTAATGTTATCTCTTTACGGTTAACATCTAAATATTCATACTAATATTATAAATGCGAAAGTAATTCTGTCTCTGTGTGTTACCTTTTGTCTGTGTATGTTACATTTTGAATGGATTTCGATGGTTTTCATACAGGTAGACCATGACCAGCACCCTAATTGCGTAACACACGATCAATTGGAATCGGTTTAATTTTGACAGTTCAACAACATTCATTGCGTTATTTACGTGTTACAGACAAATTTTTCGAACTTATGAAGGAGTGGATTAGCAATTTGCTTCAAAATGATTCAGATTCCGAATGATCGTGTGTTACGCAATTAGGGTGCTGGGTTAGGCCATAAGATACTTTTTAGCCCGGTAGTACGTTCCTGTGGGATAATTTCCGACATCCACGCAGGTGAAGCCGCGTACAAAATCTAGCATTTTATAAAAATGGATCAGCTGGCAAGTAGGACACGTTAACGTATAATGTATTCACTAAGTTATAGATACTTACATATATTGACCAGAAACATGACACGTGTTCCTAAATAGGTATGGTATGTACAAATGTGTACAAATATTGATGGGTCAAAAGACACGTGTATACAAAACGTGTCGAGAAACACGTAACCTACTAATAACACGTTCATTCGTAACCGGGAACTGTCTCGGCCAACTTTCCTTCCCGAATTACCAAAACCTTCCAGAAGGAAGGTATTTTTGCACTGCTAAGGGAAATGCCAATGTTAATTAAATATAATAATGAAATGTGGTGCTAATATTTATTTGGTTCGTTAGGAACGATTCGAATCTAATCAATGGTTTGGTTAGGTTCTCAATAGTTTTATGCTGCGTTGAGTAAATCTTCTTAATATGCAAATTAAGGAATTGCAAAACTTGGATTTATGTGATGCATCATTTGCCTAGCCTTTTCCTAACTATGTTGGGGTCGGCTTCCAGTCTAACCGGATGCAACTGAGTACCAATATTTTACATGGAGCGACTGTCTAACTGATCTCCACAACCCAGTTACTGGGTAATACGATACCCCTTGGTAAGACTGGTTGTCCGACTTTCGGGCTTCTGACTACCCGTAACGACTTTTAAAGATCCACGAATAACAGCCGCGATCAACCGCTTATCGTGATTTTCGAAGCACGGAGGTGTCTCGGTATGTAAAGATGGTCACTCATCCACAGACCAACCGCGGCAAGCGTAGCTTAACCTGATCGATCGGCCTGTGCGGCAGTTATTATTTAGCCACGAGCCCTTGATATCCGTAAGTACTAATATTATAGATGAGAAAGTAGCTCAATCTCTCTGACTGTTACCTTTTCACTCCTAGACCACTGAACCGATATGAAATTTGACAGATAGCCTAGGACCTGGAGAAGGACATAGGCTACTTTTCATCCTGAACATGTTTGTATTAAAAATTGAATACAAAATATACGCACATGAAGTGAAGCTAATCATAAAATATTTAACTTTACTATATTCTAGTATAGTAGGTAGGTACATCGCCAGTGTGTGGTCTTGGCTACAAATAGACTATCTCATCATTTAGAGTACCTAAACTTCGGTATGAGAATACCTGCATTTATTCATGACATCATGCTACGATCATTTGCCAAGAAAGACTCGTAGTTACCTACTGACCTACCTCAACGGAGTAGCGTTCTCACTTCTACCTAAAAAACATAACAAAATAATCCTATAATGTTCCGACTGCTGGGACACAGGGCGGGCCCAGTGCGGGTTGGTAGATGTCACATGTCTTCGAATTTTTGGTTCTAGGACATGCCGGTTTCCTCACGATGTTTTCCTTCACAGTTTTTGAGAGCAGTGGTGTTTACAATTTTACACAAAGTAAAGCGTCTGCTTGGCTGGGTTCGAACCTACGACGTACAGCTCGTAAGTCGGGCGCGTTACTACTGCGCCACCGCTGCACTCTTGTACCTAGCCTTTTCCTTACTATGTTGAGGTCAGATTCCAGTCTTTCCAGATGCAGCTCAATATCAGTACTTTACATGGAGCGACTGCCTATGTGACTGCTCGGCTCCTAAGGGTCGTAGCGTGATGGTAAAATCTTCCTCAACAATTTGGGCAATCAAAAGCAAACCGAATATTTCAAATCCGACTGTTAGTTCCAGAGACTAGCGCGTTCAAATAAACAAACAAAGTCTTCAGTTTTATTATTAGTAAATAGATGAGACAGTTTGTAAAGACGTTTGGATATTCGTCCTCAATCACGCAGCTAAATAAATATGAATAGGTACACAAATAGCCCATATCCTGGATTACCCCAGAGAATCCTTTTTATCCGGGTATCAGGAGGATCTCCATAAATCAACACAATAGGAAAATCAGTTTATAGAACTTCAAGAAAAAAACTAAATAGAGTATGTAAGGAAGGGAAGGAATATGAAACTGTCTGTTTTTTTACTTGAAGACTTCATTGAAGACCACACTGCACTCCAAAACACAGATTACTGACGTTGCTCAAAAAGCCGATAAGCTGAAGTGGGACTGGGCTGGCCACGTCTGCCGTATGCCCAATAAGCTGTGGGCCAAAATAACCACCACGTGGAGCCCTGACACAGCTAGAAGGCGTCCTGGTAGACCCCGTAGAAGATGGCGGGACGAGCTGGACCAAACAAACGACCAGTGGCCTACTTTAACCCTGGATCGAAAGAGCTGGAAGTCGTGGGGAGAGGCCTTTGCCCAGCAGTGGGATGATACAGGCTAACAGTGACAGTGACTTCATTGAAGACCCACCTAAAGGTTTCAACCCTCTTGCTTGCTCTAAACGAATTGCTACTCGTATGATTCAATACAAAAAGATTATAAGTAAGACCGTTTGTATAGACGTCTGGCTATTTCTTCCTCAATCACGTATAAACGAATACGGATGCGCAAACAAATAGCCCATATCCTGGATTACCCCAAAGAGTCCATTTTATCCGGGCATCAGTAAGACCTTCATAAATCAGTACAATATGAAAACAATCGCAGAACTACACGAAAAAACATAAGTATGTGACCCGATCGGAATGTATTGGCAAAATACGTTCCGAGGTCGTGAGCTCGGGGAGACGACATTTAAAAGTCGTAAAGTAAAGGTCAACGTTAGAAACAGCCAGGTCGATAGATCCTTTGTATTCTGGACTATCCTCGTCTGGTTTATGGGGAAAAAGGTTACCTAGACTAGAAAAGTGTTGTCATTTTGATGGATCATTAAAGAACATTTAGAACACAATGTAACACGCTTTTATTTATTTCTTATTAGGTTTAAATTGTTTAACTGTTTAGTTCTTTATATTGATAAGTAATGACAGCTTGTTTTTAAAAAGTTATTGTTTTCGTTTAATTTAATTTTTAACTTTTTAGTATTTTTGATACGAGATTGACTACGGCGTAGTTCGTAGCGCGTAGCAGTGTTTTTCCGTTATAAGCGTTTACTGCACTTAAGCTACCTGTTCATCTTTAGTCCCTGGTTACCATCTAGCACCAAAGTACTCGTCAAGACGAATCAAACGAGCCCAAACTCGATGGGGTTATGTCGTATAATTACCGAATTCCTATGGCCATCTTCCAGCTCCATCATCAGGCCCTGATTACCATCTAGCACCAAAGTACTCGTCAAGACGAATCATACGAGCCCAAACTCGATGGGGTTGTGTCATTTAATTACCGAGTTCCTATGGCCATCTTCCAGCTCCATCATCAGACCCTGGTTACCACTTAGCACCAAAGACCTCGTCAAGGCGAATCATACGAGCCCAAACTCGATGGGGTTGTGTCATTTAACTACCGAGTTCCTATGGCCACCTTCCGGTTCCATCATCAGATCAGCTCCATGTCATAATAATTTTGCATTGTCATCCGATTTACACATGCCTGCAAAATTTCAGCTCAAGCGGTTAAAGATATCTTCTTCAAAATTGAGTTGCAAGAGTCCACCTGAACAAACAGTTACATACACACATACATCGCAAGTTAAATAAAAGCTTGTAAAAAAAAAAAAAATTAAAAAAAATTAAAAACACGACTGCCCTGCCAAAAAACGAACTAAAAAGTAATAAACAAGTTGTATTCCCTGACTAAACAGATAAATAAAATTGTCATTGCAGTCGGGGGACCTCTTAGATTAAAAGGTGTTCCACAGAATGGTCCCACTCCTTTTTGGGCAGTCGTGTAAAAAGGTTCAGCTGTTCCGACATTTTGATAAAAAATTGTACCAATTCTGGTACAATTTTTTATGAACCTCCAGATTTTTTTAAATCGCCAACAAAAAAGTTCTACGTTGAGGGGGTCTAGTAGAAGCAGTTCTTAGCGTACAAAGTACTTACTAGCTATGGTGCTCAAACTTGCAGTTTTAAGGCACCTGTCCTACTGCCGGCGATTAACAAGAAACGAATAGCGTTAGCAACTAAAAACGAGTTGGCGAGCGAGCAGCAGCTAGTGAGCGACGGGGACGAGCTCGCTGGTACGCATACCAGTGATCATACCAACGATTGTTCTGCCCGTTAAGGGAGCGCCGCTGAGCGAGTACTCTCTTCGATAGCTCTTGTCGCTGCAACAAACGATAACTCGTCGGCGGGCAACAATGTGTCTCTTTTACTTACACCGGACCTATAATATTTTGTACGTTTCTTGAGCGAGAAAACGTTGATAGCTAGTCGCCTCCGCGTCAGCAGTGGGACAGGTGCCTAAAACTCGGTTTCCGCCACCACATTTTGTGGCTATGGCTATTCGTCGACGTGTGGTCACAATAGCTGGCAGAACTGTAAACCGAGGTGACAACCCGTCCCGATGTCACCGTGTAATTTTATGAGTTCCCTTCAGAAAAGCTGGAAGGAAATAGGGATGCTATTGAGTTATGTAAATTGAAACGTGTTTTGATTTCATTTTTAAAAGATTTTCAGTACAGCTTTAGGTGCGTGTTAGAATTAATGAGAATTTTATCTTATCGCGTACCTACTACATGACTTCGTTACTAATATTTTTTCGAGTTTTTTTTTTTTTGGCGATTTACATTTTCCTGTTACATCATGATATGATAAATTATTAAATTATGATGCTGATTAAGATGCTTATCATCATAATCAGCTTATATTGTTCCCACTGCTGGGCCACAGGCCTTGTCTCTTCGAGAGGGAGTGGGTGGGTATAATCTACCACGCAGTCTCAGTGTTGGTTGGTAGATGTCACATGTCTTCGAACAATAAATTCAAACAAAACTCATATCAGAAGGCCAATGCTCGTAATTTGAAACGCTCAAAATCTAGTCACAGTCACATCTCAGCGACAAACAAATGTCAAAAACTTGTCAAAATGTAGGGAAATTAGAAGTATTTTTTGACAGATTGAGACTGAGATCAGACTGTGAACGGTCTTAAAATTAGGAGAATTGCCCTCCTGATCAAAATTCAAACAAACAATCTATGTATATATACCTTACTTTAACATTGTTATTCCTCACACAAGCGTAATTTAGCGTCTACCTACCTATTGTGTATGTTACTGACCCAGTTTATTCGATCACGACTAATATAATTAATTACCTCCTGCCCTGGTCCCAAGTTATTCACCACATGTCTTATTCTTCCATACTTCTCTATTAGTCGTCATCTCGGTAGTCACACCCTTTCTAACCATATCATCAGTCACACAGTCCATCCATCGTTTCTTTGGTATTCCCCTACTCTTATAGCCATCGACATTAATACTAAAAATTTTGCTCACGACATTTTCCTCATTCCTAATATAATTTAGTACCTAGGTACCATTCATTTCCCAAAAAAGTACAAAACAAAAGATCGTTTGTAAATTTATTAAGCTGTAGGATGACATTACAAAGTGTCAAAGAACTCAATAGACCGCATAGCGCGGGTAGATAAAGGCGAGAGTACACAGCCAACCCTTTCCTAACAACTTTGATGCGCACTTTTCTCGGTGTTACGCAGTTTGAACATGGGCTACCCTTCTAAGGGAACGTTCACGAAATTATAATAGCTGTCGAAATAAGAAGAGGCTGGATTTTAAGCAAGACAGAAACATTTTAAGGGGTTTTTAGTTTTCGGTTTTAATGAACGATGTCCAAGTTGTCATATAGCTTTTTTTACAGGGATAATACGAATATAAAAATGTAGCAATTTTGTTACAAAACCAAACAAATATCGCAAGTAATTAACAAGAGTTATTTTGTCACAAAAAGTAGGTACAGTCGACTGAACAGTGAACAGAGTATGATCACTGTTCAGCCGACTGTACTGTTGGCAGTTATAGTTATAAATAGTATCCCTAACTGTGATGTCATTTATTTAACAAACGGCCTCATATTTGATATTTATTCGGGTACCAATAAACCTAGTGATATTGTTTTTATTTTATTTCACAACCACTGACCGTACAATGTACTTACGTTAAAAATGTACCGGGTAAATAAATACCCGTTTAAATTACCTAATCGTTCCCGTCCACCACCAAATGTTTCGTGACTGTAATTTAACGTGAGAATGCTAATGTTTTGCCTCATTAGTCCAGTAAAAAGGTTTTATAGCTACGTTTTTTATAGAAAGGCGGAGTTCCGACTGAGCTGGCTGAACTGTGTCAATAAAATTAAAAGTTTTTCCACGAAAAACAAATTAGGTAATGTTAAAAAGTAATTCCTTCAGTTAAGTTTGTTATGTAGAATATAACAACATTCTTATAATACAAGACGTGTGCCCGGAGGGATTTGTGAAAATGACGAACTTCCGTACAAACTTACGTCTCCTATTTAACCCCTTTAGGGGATGATTTTTAAAAATCCTTCCTTAGTGCTCACTTTCGCTATTTATGGAACTCTTGTGCAAAATTTCATGCTTCTAGACCCAGCGGTTTAGTCTGTGCGTTGTCTATGTTGAATGAATTTAGGATTTTTGTAAGTATATCAACTTTATTGAAGAGATAATTAAGTTGATTTCAGAGTGACAAGCATTATTTAAAAAGTCTTAAAATTTTTTGAAGTTGATCGTAAACTGAACTTTATTGTGTAGGAATTAAAGTTATCTTTCCAATAACTCATATTTGTTTACATGTTTGGCGAATTAATCGCGAACGTAGATAATATTTCAAATTGCGTGTATATCGTATGAAATAATTAGATTTTTATGTTGGAGCCCACTAATCCTTAGCTTATTCAATTAAAAGAGAGTTAAGACCAATTGCAATATAAATTCTCCAGGTCGACGTTAATCAGGGCTTAGCTAGAATAGTAATTGATGCATAAATTCATTAGAAGCTGGTTGTAATTTTGCTATGGACTGTACTTTTAAAAAACAAATTAAAAATAGACTCTTCTGCCCGAAAAGAGAAGAAGAAAGGAACAATGCAAATGAATCTTAAAACAAATTCTTACCTTTCCTCATAGTTGTGTCCTTCTTAAACCTGAAACAAAAGAATTAATATTAATATCACAAAACCAATTCACAAACAAACAACGGCTTGAATAAATGATTTGCTTTCGGCCGCCATTTTGGCAAGTCCTGCCAAACTTTTGCAAGTTTTCAGTCCAAGATACCAAGTTCGCTCGTAAACACATGGACTTGGAAAAATTTATGAAAACTAGCTACGTATCTCTGGAAATATTTTCATTAATATATCCTTCGCTTAATAATAACACTAATATTTTCGCGAAAAAAAAAACGTTCACTATTTGTCATCTTGGTAGTAATTATCTTACTGTGACGGATAAACTAGGTAAGTAAAAAATAGAATATATATAGTTATATAGCATAATCAACATCTGCTTAGCCTTTTCCCAACTATGTTGGGGTCGGCTTCCAGTCTAACCCGATGCAGCTGAGTACCAGTATTTTACATGGAGCGACTGCCTATCTGACGTCCACAACCCAGTTACTGGGTAATACGATAACAGTACAGATGCAGCAAATCAGCGCTGAGATGATTCTACGAACTTCTTACGGATACGTTCACGTGCCTTCACTTTTGTATTTTTGTTTGATTGTTTCTAATATTATTTCATTTACGAGTATATGGCATAATAATGGAACAAATCTCTTCCATGTATTTTATGTGGGGCGTTGATTGCCGCGCCAGAGTATTTTACTTTTCCTAATAAAACTTTTATTTATTTTATATTATTATGCCATATAACAGCAAATTTCCATTTTCTAGAACATTTCCATATCTTCACAACCAATTTTTTTTCGTATGCCGTAAAAACAGAAAATTAGCCAACATAATATTCTAAACGCCTTTTATCGCATGTAAATACGGAATAAATAAGAATATCATACATTATTAATGAATGAAAAGTTTGCCCCAATTTTCTTTTAACGCATGCCTATGAGCGTAAAGCAAGAGCTGCTGCGCTTTAAATTGAGATGCAAATCCAGCGTCTAGTGGCGTAGACGATATTGAAAGCGCTGTGAAGTGAGTGGTGAGAGGGAAATTCAGCGCTTTGTGCCTCAAGTTTGCGTTACGAGAACTTCAGTGCGACACTTCCCTTATAGAAATTCGGTTTTGGTATATCTGGGTTAAGTTTGTGAAGGCATTTAGCAAGTATATTAGGCTGAAAACTTTCATTTGGGCTAGCTAAGATAGTTGGTAGTTTTGGACACTGACGAAATGATAAGACGGACTCTTAACAATGTATTAAGATCATTATAGATATATAAGTTTTGCAATGACTCGCCTATTTCACATAACGATAAGATCCCAGCATGTAACCATAAAAAATCGATTACGATGTAACAAAAGAGACATTCCGCTGACGATAGATTAATATCGTCAGCGGAATGTTAGTTACATAGAATATTTTTTTTATAAAAGTATCGCTATTTAAGTGGGCGAAATGATTGATATTAGCATAATAATCAGCCTATAATATTCACACTGCTGGGACACAGGCCTCCTGTCTTTGAGAGGGAGTAATTGATATTATTTTTACTAAATTCGCCGCAACAGCCGTAATTGTCGGAAATTTCGATAGACTGTAATTTGAAATCCCCAAAATCGGCAATTGGTTAAGTGCTACGAACCAAAAACAAAGTGGTTTATTGGGAATTTAAATCAAATATCTGTCTTCTTGGAACCGATAAACCAGACCAGCGTAGTGGTTGTGTACACTGCGTGACTGAGCGTATTTCTGTATTCCTAGAACGATAATTGGTTCTGTGTAACGTTACAGTAACCAAGTGTTTCGATAGCTGTACTTTGTTAGTCTCTATAATATTACAGGCAGATACACGAAAAAAAAGAATCATGAATTTCCATTTGAAGGTTTTCCAATTTTGGTTTCCTGTTAGAAAACTCAATTCTGAGTCAAACTCAGCTTGTACAGACGCCAGCACATCATGCTACTACAATCTATCAAATTTCTTTAATAGATTTTCATATTTATCGCTAAAGCAAATTTTCAGTTTCGGGTAGCTTGACTTGCTGGCGTCTGTACATATGTACATTATCGACGTAACAAATTGTGTATGTAGAGTAATTTTATGTGTCCAATAAAGAAAAATAATTGCCACTTGTGAATACGCTGAATTCTGATACAAGTCAAAGACGACACGAAATCGGAGACTAAGTATACATTTTTATTTGTTTATTGCATACATGTACAGTTTATAATTTCCATAGGTCTATAGTAGAATATAAAATTATTAGGTAATACCTGCCGGTCGATTCTGTTAGAATCACACCGTGAGAAGTTAGGCGAAGTGAGCTTAGAGTGAGCTGTCAATAGTGTCAATCCCTTAGCATTAATTGGAATGACCGCTCACTCCACGCTCACTTCACCTAAGTTTTCACGGTGAGATGGTTACAGAATCGCACTGCTGGACGCCTAACACTAACTAATTTCTGTGTGATTTGCTTTTACATTACAAATACAAACCTACACATTACTGAGGGGTAATTTCCGTATTTTTAAGCACTTTTGCATTCTAATTTCAGTATCTACCCAATATGTCAAAAATACAATCATTATCTTGAATTTTTTTACTAGTTTTTGACATTGATTGTCGCTGAGATGAGATTGCGACTTGAATTTGAATTGTTTTATAAGTACGAGAATTGACCTCCAGTAGTCAACATATATAAACCAATTCTACATTAAATGAATTCAATTCGATATTACATACATTCAGGTCAGCATTCCATTAATTTTTCCCGTCATTCGTGCTTTTAATTCGTGCTTTATTTCTTTTAAATAAAAAAAAAGGTTGTTGTTGCTAAACTTGTCTCTAAAATTTTGCATGCTATGTTTTATCCTAGCCAAACATGCTTGTGCTTCAATTTGTATTTAACACCCTTATATACCATGTTTTACGCAAATCAATATTCTATTCTATTCTATTTTACACAACGCGCTATACTATTTTCTACTATCCACGTTTCCCTTCTATTTACCATATAGAATCACTTTGAGGTGTTTTTGCAGCGTGCAGTTGAGTGGCTGTCCACTGTTCACTCAACCCCCGCCTCGTCGGACGCAGCCTTGTTTTTAGCATGTATGAAAATGCAGAGTACTCTGTAGTGGGCGATTTTCCACCCTTAAGCGTCTGTGAGTCAAACCTTGTGTGAAGTTATGACGTGCTTTGAAACTGTAATGTAAAGTCAGGGACTACCAATTTTGATATCGACTATTCTGCCAGCGTCATGTGACTACCAAATTAAATTGTCCGTATATTCAAATCACAACTGTCATTCTTGGACAGTTGTATGGAATGGCTAAAACACAGCAACGTGATGTAGTTATGTTTATATAGGTATGTTTTCGATACCGTCAGAAACCGACCACTTTCAGATTACCATTATATTATAACAAAATATTTGGTATTTGGTTTGGTATAATATTCTATTCTACATCAAAAATGATTCATCTCAAAGTGCTACTGTGGATATCCCCAAAGACATGCCATATCAAATGTTTCCGCAGTGTTTAAGTACGTTCAACAAGCGGCCACCCTACCCACACAGGACGCTAGCCGCTCCCCCACCCACCTACGTTCTAATTGCATACCCGAAATTCAAAGCCTCCCTAAACAGCTTTATTAAAACGTAATAACATTCAATAATCTTATAACGGCTTTATTAATATTCCACAAGCGACTAATAATATAATTCGACCAGAGGGGTAATTGCGTGTCGAGGCCTATTTGACGGACAGGGCTGTCATCTACCCCGGTCACCGGGGAGAGTGGAACCGGCGAGAGATGTCGTGCGGTGTCCCACAGGGATCGGTCCTGGGGCCGCATCGGTGGGATATCGGATACGACTGGGTGCTGCGCGCCGACCGCCCCAGCGGCGTCAGTGTGGTTTGCTACGCTGACGAAACGCTGGTCCTGGCGCAGGGGAGGTCGCACCAGGCGGCGGCCGAAGTAGCGACAGGCGGTGTTGCGAAAATCGTCGAGAGGATCCGGCAATTGGGACTCGAGGTAGCCCTGCACAAGTCCGAGGCAATGTCCTGGTCCTCGGGACGCGCCACCGTCGGGTTCCCAAATGACGGAAGGAGGGGTTCACATCGGCGTCGAGTCGACGATGAAGTACCTGGGACTCGTCCTCGACAGCCGGTGGAACATGGTGAGTGTGATTGTCGCAACTCTGTGCTTGGCACGCCACAATTGCGGCGATAAGTCCCCTGTTTGAGGACTGGCTGGAGAGGCGCCACGGCGCCTACACCTTCCGCCTGACGCAGGTCCTCACCGGACACGGTTGTTTCGGGAGGTTCCTGTTCAGGATAAAGCGGGAGGAAACGTGTCACCACTGTGTGGATCGCCCGGAGGACACGGTGGAGCATACGGTGGAGGTCTGCCCGACTTGGGCGAGCACCGCCGCGTCCTCGTGGCGGCGATCGGCGGCGGCGATCTCTCGCGTCCGGCCCTGGTCCAGGCCATGGTACGGAGCGAGAGTGCATGGGAAGCCGTCACCTCCTTCTGCAAAGCAGTAATGCTTGCAAAGGAGGAGGCGGAGCGCGTGAGGGAGAGGCAATCTCTGCGCCCTCACGCCCCTAGTCGCCGCAGGAGAAGCCCTGGACGTCGGGAGTCACCAGCCGACTCCTGGGCACCGCAGGCGCGGGCTTGCGAGCGGTGAGCAATGGGCAGCTTACCGCTCGGCAAGGACCAGGGCCCGGGTCGACGGCGCGTTGTGTTCCACGCGCGCCTCAAAGAGATGTCAGCACGAACTGACGGGGTCCGCTAGGGCCGATGCCTGCCAGGGCCGCGGGTTGTTCGAAAGACATATCGTGGCCCCTGGCACAGGCAACTGAAGGAACACGGATGGGTTTTAGTCAGTAAAAGTCTGACACGTCCTCCCGCTCCGCCCAGAGCGGGAGAAGTAACATGATGATTTCCCACGCAAAAAAAAAAAAAAAAGTGGTAATTGCGTAACACTTTCTTGGCTTTCATTTTGACAGTTCAACAACATTCATTGCGTTGTTTACGTTGTTGAGCAGACAAATTTTTCGAACATATGAAGTAATGGATTAACAATATCCTTCAAAATGATTCAGATTGTGCTTAATAGTGTGTTACACAATTAGGGTGCAGAAGCAATTTCGGTCGATGAGGTGTTTGACGTCAGGGTTGTGGTTGTTTATTTGGAAAGATGGCCGACCTATGTACACAATGCTTGTGGAGATGGACTGTATATTAAACTTGTAAGATGCGGTTGAATATTGATTAGTTGGGATAACCCTTTGTTTTACTATCAACATGGAGCGTTTGATTTTAATTAAAGTTGTAGAGGAGGTACTTGGAAGGAAATTAAGTTTCTGGAACTTTTTTTTTTTTTGAGGATGGGATGTCATCAAATGACCCCTCCCGCTCTGGGTGGAGCAGAAGGGAGTGTCAGACTCTTACTGACTAAAACCCACCCGTGTTCCTTCCTTAGCCCTTTATGTACCAGGGCAGCGGTAACCCTTTCGGACGATCCCGCTACAAGTTTCTGGAACTAACATGACAAATAAACAAACTTGTAGATACTATTAATATAGGATAAGTGTAGAATCCTGTTGATTCTGTATTCAAGTTGATTACATTACTAGCTGCAGCAGTGGTAGCCCAGTGGTAACTGCTGCGACTTAGGAGTTGTAAGTCGTAGGTTCGAACCCAGACAGGCGCTTTACTTTGTGTGAATAATTTATCACCACTGCTCTCAAACCGGCAACTGAAAATATCGTGAGGAAACCAGCATGTCTTAGAACAAAAAAATCGAAGATATGTGACATCTACCAACCCTGCCTCTAATAGAGAGGAGGCCCGTGTCCCTGCAGTAGGAATATTATATAGGCTGGTTATGTACATCACTGGCTGTATCAGTATCACACCAAGCCTCTAGTGCAAGGCTTTTTAACCTTTTCTCGCCATTCGTGGTGACTGACAGGTGACATTAGTGACAACAGGTACCTCACTAGTGATATGGGACAGTGTTTACATATATAGTAAATAGAAACACTACAGTAACTATATAGAAAGAAAGAAAGAAAATAAATTTATTTGACCCAGTTGTATAGCTTACCATTAATTCTAAAAGGATTTAACAAAGCCTTAAACGCACATAACAATATTGTTGGCGTAGAATTAAACTGCTTTGAAAACAATACGAGAAAAGTATTCTTAATGAGCTTTAATATGGCTTTTTGAGTCAGAGGAACAAAGATGAGCGGTAAGCGTTTTATTTTCCTAGAGCTGTTCATTATTTGTAACAGACGAGACTGACGTGATTAATCCCTGACAGGGTGTAATTAAACTGGCATTCAACTCATCCCGCGGGATAATTTCGAGAGGCCTCAGTTGACTAAAGAGCCATAGACGTTTTGTATACGGAGAAAACTGATACATATTAACGTAGTAGAAAAGTAGCCTATATTCAGTAGTTAAGATACTTAACAAATGAACATAAATAATTCTGCGTCCTTTATCTTGCTCCTGAATATTTTTGTGTT
Source organism: Apamea epomidion (assembly GCA_947507525.1). Classification (NCBI taxonomy): domain Eukaryota; kingdom Metazoa; phylum Arthropoda; class Insecta; order Lepidoptera; family Noctuidae; genus Apamea; species Apamea epomidion. The sequence continues at coordinate 20,459,914 of OX382225.1, read as the reverse complement.
TTAATACTATGAAAGTATAAAGACGAATTTCCACGGACAAGAAAGGAGATTAAAGATTTTTATATGGAACCTGGTATAACTGTCGCGCCATTTTGTTTTTTTTTTTTTTATGGCTGACAGCTAGGTATGCCACGGACCTTCAAAGACCTTTCTGTAAGAAAAATCTGAGTGACTATAATTTACTAAAACTAGCAAGTATTTATACAAAAATACACGTGGCACGCAGTTTACTAACAAGCCGCTATCGGACACACTGACATTTATCGCTAAAAGTTTTGGCGCAGGTGAAAAATGAGAATGCAGCCTTAAGCTCTGACCATGTAACGATTTAATTTCCAGCCGGAAATTAATTCGTAGGGCGAAGTGCGGTTGCCTTGGCTCACGGCAAATTCCGAAATTTTAATATTCGCTTCCACTAGCCATGTCTACCTGGCAAAGGACCAAGTTCGTTAGAGTTTCACGTGAAAATATATGGCTGTGGAAGACTGTTAAATTACACGAGGTTTTTGATAAATAACATTGCTCGCATTATTATGGAATAATCATTCTCCTGCCCGTATCCTTATTTATTTGGGGTTTAGCGCAACATGTCATTTTCTTCCATTTTTCTCTATTAATCGTCATCTCGGTAGTCACCCCCTTTCTAACCATAATTATCATTATTTACACAGTCTATCCATCGTTTCTTTGGTCTTCCCTTTCTTGTTTATTCAGTGGTATATTGAATGAAAGTAAAAATACAAGAGCGACACAGGAGCAAGCGAGATAGCATGACAAGAAAGAGCTAGCTAAATGACAGTGACCACAGATTAGACAAGAATATTCTATAGTCATGTAAATAAAGAAGACAGTACAGCGGGGTAATTGCGGAACACACTATCAGTAGCAATGGCTTTCATTTTGACAGTTCAACAACATTCATTGCGTTATTTACGTTGTTGAGCAGACAAAATTTTCGAACGTATGAAGCAATGGACTAACAATATCCTTCAAAGTGGTTCAGATTGTGATTAATAATATGTTACGCAATTAGGGTGTAGATTTACAAGTATTTATTGTAACAAAACCTCTCGGTTCCTTATCATCGCTCGTAACTTTTACCCGACGCCATTTTAATTCCCGGCAATAGTGTGGCGGTGTTCGTCGGCCTTTCTGTTGGTTGAGCCGGAGAAATTTTAATATTTTCGACTACCCGCTCTTCAGATTAGTCTCTGTTAGTGGTGGCGGTTAGTCAGACACTTTATTCGTTGTTTTACACTTGTAACAAATTAAGACGAAACTTTTTGTAAGGGAATGGGATGGTTTATTATTGCCCGAATACGGGAAAGGCAAAAGGAAGGGTCGCATGCCTGTATACCATATGGGCGCCGAGAACACCAACAAAATTATATTGACATGCGACCACAGCTTTACCTTGACCAACTTAGTACCTATGTCTTGATTTCTGTCTGAAATATTTTCTTGTTTCGTACTGTTCATATCACTTTTATTTTTCCGTAGTCGGGTTACAGTTTTTTAAATTTACGTTGCAGGTTAATTGGTAATTTATAACTATGTGAATTTTGACATTGATGTTTAATGATAATAAATTTACTTTTTTTTTTCCAATAACCCCTATTGTCCCACAGCAGCGCAAAGGCCTCCTCCGTATTCTTCCACTTTTCTTTGAGCTGAGCCTTCTCCGTCCAATTGGTTAGGAACGGAGGAGTCCAAATCGTCAAACTCACTTTAAGTACCAAAATTCCAACATCAATTTAACAAAGGTTAGAAATACTCGAAACTCATTACAGAAATGTCACTGTCATAACTTTATACAGTTTTCTTATTTTAACTAAATATTTCAGAATAGAAAGACGGAACCTTAAAACCTTTCAAACTAGTTAACTTACAAGTTAGGTTTTCGCCGATCCGCTTCTTCGTCCAATCGGTTAGGAACGAGTCCAAATCGTCAAACTAACTTTAATTAACAAAATTCCAACTTCAATTTAACAAAGGATAGAAATACTCGAAGCCCATTACAGCAATGTCACTGTCATAACTTTATACATTTTCTTATTTCCACTAAATATTTCAGAATCGAAAGACCGAACCTGAAAACCTTTCAAACTAGTTAACTTACAAGTTAGGTTTACGCCGATCCGGCAGCCAAACTATCAAGTTTAATCTGTCTCACGGGTATACCAACATTAGATAAATTGACGTAATACAAATCGATCGAACCCACGAATATGGATGGGAGCAAGGTCACAAATCACAACAAAGAGTACCAGCTTTACTTACATGATCCTACGTCGGTCATGCATTAATAATAAATTAGTCGAATTTCACCAATGAAACAGCACACTATCGATCTCAATCTGAATCATTTTGAAAGATATTGCTAAACCATTGCTTCATATGTTCGAAAAATTTGTTTAATCAACAACGTAAAAAACGCAATGCATGTTGTTGAACCGTCAAAATGAAAGCCATTACTACTGATAGTGTGTTACGCAATCACCCCGCTGAACGCGATCGGCACATGTAATCTGCGTTCAAGACCTGTCAGAGTCATCATTGGATTAATACATAGGGCAATATTAATTCGGGTAGTACGTTCACGTGGAATATATTGCGACATCCACGAGGGTGGGCACAACTGCAGGCAAAATCTAGTAAAGATCCCACGAATATGGAAATAAGGTCACAAGTCACCACAAAGAGCTCGAGCTCAACTTTTGGTCCGAAGCCTAACATAAGTAAGGCATTTTCATAGTTATAAATGTGAAATACTTTATGTTAGGAGTTAGGACTTACTGACAGCTAGCAATATGGCAGGTATTCTGGGTACTTACTTAATATATTTTTTACGGACAGTTCTTGTTGTAAGGACCAAACTATGTGGTTCTTAGATATAAATATGTCAGTTTTCAGAAAAGAAAAGCTTCAACAACCTCACTTAGTTGCTCATCAAATAATTATCAATCTTAACTTACGTCAAATAACGTTTGATTCCCGTGAAAATGTTCGAGGGATGGCGTGACCATCTGTTATGATATTATATTGCGAGGGACAAACACGGATGTGGTTACATTGGCGTGCGACTGATATTGTGTCAAGACTGTTTTAGTCGTGTTTACTGGGACATTGGTTTTCTTGTAACAGGTTATTTTTGTTCAAGTTTATCCTATAAAAGGTGCTGGATAAAGGAATTAAGTTCGGATTTAAAAGAGTTCGGGGTATCTTTCCAATCCTTTGTAGATTTACGATTTCAGGCCGTTTGAACCTTGGAGCCTATTTCTGTAAACTGGTTCGAAAAACACTTTTTAGACGTTAAAAATGAATTATGTTTTAACACTAGACGAGTTCAGTGTTTCCTAACCGACTACTCTAGGAAAAAAAACCGAAACGAACTCAGATGAATTATTAATTCTCTCATTTAGCTATTGAAGCGAGCGACATAGAAGACATTCTCATCTGATCAGTAGCAAAATTTACATCGTGCTGCGTATACCATCGTGCTCGTATGTAGCTCCCATGAGGACTGCAGTGTGCTAGCCAAAAGCATTTTGCTTCATTATGGGGAACGCATATGTAGCTGGAATACAATATGCCGCTATTGCACCAGAATTCTGGCAATGTTCCGAAAAAGCGCAGATATTCCATATCGGTGACATAAAATGCAAGCGTGTAAACATTGCGTTGTATACCAGGAAATACATCGCGCGATCAAAATGACCGCGGATATCGTGCGGTCGGTCCTGCGGCCGGGTTCTTGCTACCAGGCGACCACGTAGTATGTACACAAGGACCAATGTCCGACACGATATTACATGTATTGCCACACCATTGCCTGTGTGGCTTCGGCTGCTATATTGCCTTGTTAGCGGTTTGGTTCGACGGAAATTACGTGGAAGTGCATAATTTTCACCCTTGTGTGTGTATTGTGTATTGTGCCGTTGCTACGAGGGATGGTTGTGCGGTCGTCGCCCTGATTGTCCGTCGTGGTGACTCATGTGGGTGGGGGGAGGTCTTTGTAGATTTTTTGGACGCGTTGAATTGTTGTAAGCCAAGTTGAGATCAGTGTAGGTACAGTGAAGAACTCTTAAAGCTTTACTAGCGCAAGTAACATCAGGCGACTCGGTTATTACTTTCAGTTTCGGTTTAAGTCGAATCTTAGCCGAATAAAGAGTTAATTAGTTTTATTCGCCTAAGATTCGGCTGATTTTACCAAATTCAAATATACATATTTTATCCATGGAATAAAATTGATGTCTGACGGTGCTAGTAAGGGAAAACTGTCAAAAATTTAAAATTTAGTCTCACGATAAGACTTATTCTAGGAATAAAACTTTGGTGAAATTCGCCCTAAGTATTGGGATGCCCTTGCCTTTGCCCTTTGGAAGGCCAATGTGAATAAAATACTTGTTTAGTTAACTAACAAGAATGAGATAACCAGTTTATTTCCGCCAGCATCGCTTTTTATCCTTACATAAAACATTTCTATTGTATCTATAAAGAATAAGCTGGAATCTTGAACAAATATCAATGGCGGCTAAGAGTAGCCGAGTAAGCATTGGAAGGGGTCTAGACGAGGACTAATGAACCTACAGGCTTACAGTACCTACACTACCTACTCACAGCGATCAATACGAGATTACAGAGCTTTGTAAATTATACTCGTTGTGCGTGTTGGATTGTTTTGTTTTTTTTTCCGTCTTTATTTTGGTGTTCTGGTTTTGAAATGAAACCCTGCCTGTGTTTCGTCGTTTTATGGCTCCCGCAGACAGGCGAGACACAACTCTAGCAAAACAATTTCTATGAAAACTATATGGAAATTGATCTAACAGAATCGCGTCGCGCTTGCCTGCGGGAGCCTTTATCGATTCAATTTTTAATACATATTTAAGTAGGTGTTTTTCTTCCGTGAGTTTTAGGGTGTACCCTGAACTTTCAGCCCTGGTGCCTGGTACCAACTGAGCTGCCATGTCGTCAAGTTCGTACCACCATGATCGGAGAAGTATCTTATCTATGTGGGAACTTTAGGCATGAGATGTAGAGCGATTTGCCTACGTCCTTCACTGAATTGTTTTCACAGATCGCTTCAAATGACTGACAGCATGTGCCTATAGCTATGGAACCTATTAATAAGTCACGTTCTTTATTAAATAATGCCTTTTTTCTACATCATACGCCCATAATAATATACAGGCTGATTTTTTAAAGACCAGCCAAATTTAAGGACGTGGTACAGACCATCAAACTGAACAACTTTCTCCATGGGACAAATAGCGTAATCGCGAAAATTTTATCAACTGTCCCATAGAAAACTTCAATACCTACTCGACCTAAATGTATGGGACGGCTGAATTTTTATTCGCGAATACGATGTTGGTCCCATGGAGAAAGTTGTTCAGTTTGATGGTCTGTACCACATCCTTAAATTTGGCTGGTCTTTAAAAAATCAGCCTGTATAATCTTTGTCGCATAGTATTGAAAGCATGCGTGCGTCCAAGGTCTCGATCGTGGCTATTCGTGGCCCATGGGCCAGGCAGGACCCGCCGCCATTGGCCAGCATTGTGACACGCAATCCTACGCTTACGATATCAACGCCTGTTCAAAGAACTGGACTGTGGCCTTTTGATTCACTTAATGACTTGTTTTGGGGATGTTTGGTTTGGTTGAAAGTATGTTTCTTTATTTATTTTATGGTTTTATTTTGTTCTAATATTAGAGAGAAACGTATAATTTTAGGTGACTGTGGGTGAATCAATCAATAATCGGGGAAATTCCACGTTTCAATTCAAAGGACCAATCTACATAGATTATCTTTAAGAGCTTTATGGCGTTCGTTAGGTCATCTAAGGTGCAGGTAAACGGGCACTTGGGACACTCCAGCAAGTGGGGCATGGTCTGATTAGAAGCGCCGCAATCAACGTGGCCACCTACTGTGCTTAGACTATATTAAAATTAAAATAAAAAAACGACGAGGTACCATCGAAACGAAAAGAAGAAGAGATTTATTATTTTGATTAACACTATTGTCACTCATACCCACACACAGCTACCTACACATACAAATGCGATTGTCCCTGAAAATCCGATTACCCCAGCACGAAAACTCAACCAATATGTAATTCACATAGCCCCAGTTGATTGTCTCGCGCAAAAAGTTCAACAAAGAGAAAAAAACACACAACCAGTAAAAAAGGCCACACACACACAAGACACCTGCAGCTAAAACAAACAGCTGTCGGTTCTCCCGCTGTGTGCAGTTGTCCTGTGTATACAAGTCCTAATAAGGGCCTCGCTAAAAGCACTTATCTGGTTTAAAACCCTTTAAATGAAGCAATAAATGTGAGGGAATCGCTGTGAGGCACACACTCACACTGTTTGTTTACGAGGAAAACATTCGCGTTTGTGTTGCTGCAGAGGTGTCGACAATTGTTTTAGCAATCGGGATTCGAGAGTACCGAATTAATTCATACACGGAATAAATATGAATGCGAAATTAATTAGGATCTTGCCGTGCGTTTATTAAGTTGTCCGTATGCAAAATAGTTTGAGAAAATAAAGTCCTTCTTTAGTATTGTTAGTTTAGTCCGGGAGCTTTCGGGTTACATCGATCTTTGAACTTCGAGGTGAACGACCTCATTGAACTGCAACTCTCCCCCGATCCCATTAACCTGATCGCCTTGCTTTGCGACCAAGTATTTCCGCTACCTAGAAAATGCGAAGCCCGCTATAAAAATACGCAAATAACTCGAGCCGCATGACGACCCTCGTGAAATCGTTCGTCATCCCTAAATCTGTCACGTACACTGTCGGGAACAATTTAATTTTTCCACCCAGAGATCGTGAACAATTTTGACAAGTTTAATGAACATCACATAATGATATTCGTTGCAATTAGCGCCGAAGGCACGTTTGAGGTGTTTACGTTTCGACGCATCCGAGGAGTTAATTGGTAGATAAACACACTAGATTGGATGGACGGTTTACTGCAGTTTACATACAATATTATCTTGTGTTAGTTTTAGGATTGTGCACCATTTGCTCTTGAGGCTGTTAATTGCTGATTATTATCGTGTAATATTCAGGTGAGTACCTATTCGATTTACCGTGAAGCGTATAACGTTATTAATATTCAATATCTATTGCAATGTTTATTGAAGGAAAGCTAGTCGTAAACATGTAGTGTGTAAAATCTCTCTGTGGTTTGGTGTGAAAACCTGCCGACCTACCGATCAATTCACATTCTTTTTGTAATGTAGGGTTAGTTGCGGCCTATTAACTTCTTAATTTTCTACCTCAGATAAAATATTTCGATCCCCATACCTAATTGTGAGAACAAAGAAATCTTAAGGCTGATTTTTCTATAGACAGATAATTTTTGGTCGTGGAATAAAATTAACGTCTGACAGATTTTGTATGGAAAACTGTCAAAAATTCAAACTTATTCCTTGAATAAAATTATCTGGCATTGGAAAACTCAGCCCTTAATGAACTAACTTATTAATTAGTTTCACTAATTATAGTTTTAGCAAACTATATCTAAGCTAATTTCCAGAGACAATGACCAAAAGTCGTACCAAAAAGTCTCATCATCATGCACCAAGATCAAAATATTATAGTAATTATTTTCATATTTTTTTACGACATTACGCGTCCGGGATTTGAATTTTAAATAGGGAATTTGATTTGAAGTAAAAAAGTGTTGATTTTGTTGTATTCCCTTTACATGACGTTCCGTTTCAAATGATATGATTAATATAACCTTGAATTTTGAAAGTGTCATGATCACGTCTTTCAAAAAACATGTAAAAAAATTATAATATGCCGATTCTACATTAAATTAAAAATAACTAGAATAAAATAGAATATAATTTTTATTTAAACGATTATCATTTTTAGAGCAATAATGGCCGTTCGTGTATGACAGTTAAACAAAATAAAGGAGGTACCTACATAGTTATCAGATTATTTAGATTTTTTTGAAAATCTCCGAAATCCGGGTTTTGTTTACAAAAAAAAAAAATTGTAGGAGTTAATATGATAAGAGTAGTCTATAAAAAACAAAGTTTGACTTTGATGCAGCATGGTACGGGATTACATACATCCATGAGCATTGTCCTTTCCAAAACACATTTGTTTTAGTAGCTCTGTGAGACCTTTTAATCGGTGATAACTGCTGCCAAATTAATTGGGCCAGCTTCGCTATTCGCTACAAAACAGGAAATCCGCGGGAAAACAAGGAAAATGGCGGCGCCGCAGCGGACGCAATCTACCGAACACTACACCTGTTACCGACTTAATTCTTTCGAGTGTACAATGAGTTCTTTTTTTTTTTACTACCTGTTCTTTGAGAACTGGCTCCTAATGGAGATTACTTACGACCTATTTCATGCTCCGTTTGTTTGTTCTGTGGGACTGTCTGAAAATTCCGAGCGAAAGAATCGCTACTCCAACGAAAGTCGCGGAATTTTTAATTTTCTGTCTATTTTCTTTGGTCATCCCATCACCGACGATGCCGTGGAAGTGGCGAAATTTTAGTCAACAAATTTCAATACACTGTCGTGCCATCGACACGACGAAGAAGGCTTTATCATCTAATTGTAAAACATGCTTTGTCAAAGGAAGTTTATATAAGACAAAAATATATTTTTATCAACTCCTAGGTAGAGAACCTACCACGTTAACATGAAACTCCCTCCCCCTCTATGAAAATAACAGACTGAATTACATATTCCAGTCTCGTTGTCGACAGTGAGCATCTCGAAATGAATAGAAATGAGAGCGTCTAGGCAAAGCAGCAACATATCTCTTTGAGGATGCAGCGAATGTTAGTTTTAAAGATTGTGCCCGTGAATGAGAAGCAGGCCGCGTACCCACCAGCGCATAAGCCTGCAACTGACTCCGCAAGATAAGCAGCTCATAGGGTGTGTATTTCTCTTTAATTTTGGTGGGAATGATGTGGGTATTAAAACCAACACTGCGAGCTGCGACGTCGGTTTAGACTGCGGTAACTCCGTTCCACAGGGTGCTTGCCATTTCCTGGTTTTATTTCAGGATTATAAACGTAAAGAACCGTCAGTTTTGTTTCGGAATCGTGCTTCTGCAAGTAGAAAAAAATCATTCTGGGGAGTCGAGCTTTTGCAAGAAAATGAAAGTTTGGAAAAACTACCGTAAAATAACAGGAAAATATGTGTCGGTGCTGCATTATACACCTACTAACTGAAAACTTTGTAAGAAAAACACCAGCGGACATATTTAAACTTTATTTTAACCCATTCCCTGTCCCATGAACCATGATGTTTATGTCCTTTTTTGCGTCATGTTTGCCGCAAATAAATGCATTTTCTTTCTTTCTTTCGGGTTGATTGTTTAACTATTGTGTCTACATTGTGGACAGTGAACGTGTTAAAGATGTACACTACAAACACGTTTTAACGTCTTAATTAAACTACAACATAGCTTGTTTTTCTTCGACATTTCAAAAATATTTAGCTACCAATATCAAGCGCAGAGCTTGTTTTTCTTGGAAATAAAAAAAATATGTCTATGCCAAAACAGCAAATGAAAAGACTGCACTAATTACAACAAACCTAATTAATATTTTTAATTATCACAGTATGCTGGTCAAGGATTTAAATAGGGACTCTTTTCTCTTTCGTCGGGATCGAAATAACGTAATTAATTTCCTTACCCTCATTGTTTTTCAAAAGTCGTAAAGAATGGCCAAAAATAGGTTTTTGACCATTCTTTTTGCTTTTTAAGAGTTATTCCTGTTTCATATCAAAAGGGATTGTGGAAAGACAGTCATAACCTGCTGGTAGTACTTATGAATTAGTTGGTAATTAGTAATGACAAAAGTCCTGTTTTATCTATATTTGGCTGAGATGTTTTCGTAAAACAATAACTATGAAAAATCTAATCGATCCGTTTTATAATATCTCATTCCAGAACCTCAATACAGGCCGATGTAAGTAGCTGTTAAACTGGGTTCACACGGTTCGATTTTAGTTAAAGAACTTTTATTGTTCAACAAAATTGTTTTAAATTTGAAATTCAATTTGAATGACAGTCTGTTCAGACGGTTCAAATCACATGCGACTTAGCAGTTGATCAACTAAAATTGAACCGTGTGAATCCGGTATTAGGTAAGTCAGTCACTTGCGCACTCTAGATATCAAATCCCACTACTAACCTACTCGCTAATGTTTTTACTATAGCATGAACTATGATTGTGAAGCTCAAAACTACTGAATAAAAGAAAGACACATATAAGAAAAAAAAACCACATGATGTCTACATTTATCTGCAATTTTTATGGTGTACATAATAAAAAATATTCTATCTTCTATCTATCTATAAGTTTATCTGAACACAACACGCGCGGCACGCATTACAAAACGAAATCTTGTTTCCACGGAAGACCACACTACCATTTTCAAACTGTCATATTGTAATTATACAACTGCAGTACAATCCCACTAAAACAAAACAACTCCAATCCTAAGGTAATTTTAATTTGAAAACCAGCACAGGTAGGTACCTAATGTTTGAGAATATAATGATAATGCAGTGGAGCAAACATTGGCGGCGAGCTTGTTGGCTTGGGGCAAACATTTCAGCTGCCCGCGGTATGAAGTCGTTACTAACTGTACCGTGCCCTGATTATGTATATTGTGCTTTGTTGTAAGGGTGTGAGGGGTTAGTTTGCTTTTTTTATATTTAAGTAAGTATAGTATAGTTTCTGTCCCCGACTTCGTTCGAGTGAAATTTCTAGTTTTAACATTTATTTATTTAAATGCCTGATAGTTTTACTATCATTACAGGTCTTACTTAACCTAATGCGACAGCCAAGTCACACACACAAAATTAAAAATAACTCACAAATTACATCACAAGATCATAAAGATTATTGTTTGTAACACAGTGTAAACAATAGTACTTTTGCGAATTCACCCCAGTGACGTAAATATATCAATTTCGACCTGAATATAATTGATGGTGCGAATTGCTCGAGTCAGAGGGGTTTTGGCCAGCAAGTTGGTCCTGGCCGATGGTACGACCAGCAGTGGCGGGGCCCGTCGCCTCCACCGTACAAGTGCAACCGCTGTAGCACTCCCGGGTTGTGCTCTATGCCTCGGAGCCATATTATACCAACACCAACATATCATATAGCTGTGTCCAGTTACTTCGCTTATTGTTCTTTCTATTTTCTTTCCTTTTTGCTCGGCACGTAAGGGTTGTAGAGTGACGTAACCTTACTCAAGAATTGGGCTATCAAATGCAAAAATATTTTTTCTGCTGGTAGTTCCAGAGATAAGTGCGCTTAAACAACCAAACTCTTCAGCTTCATTAGTTTAAATATGGTGTTTGTCCAATAGTTGATGATAGGAAATGATGAGTTAAAATGAAGCTTAGAAAAATACGATGCTCGTTAACTGCACCACTGGATCACTCATCTTACTATCGTAATAGGTACGTATATAATATATTCCACAATCCATACATTTGCAATCTTTAATTGTGCAAATCTTTGCCTCATACATACACACGTACATTTCTACGTTGATGACAGTTTGCTATCTATGTTCCCACTCCACCACAACTTCCGTGAGGTGATAAGGAATCAATGCAAGCACGGATGTTATTTGCTTTCAGTTTTTCTAAATCAGGCATACCATGCAAAATAGTCACTATAATCGTGGGTCGCCATCGACTGATTCTAAAGCCAACGGAACTACTCTAGTATCGGCACAAACTAGACAATATGACAATAATTCATGACGTGGTAATGGTAAACATTTTTTTTTTTTTTTTTAGGATGGGAAATCATCAAATGAGCCCTCCCGCTCTGGGTGGAGCAGAAGGGAGTGTCAGACTCTTACTGACTAAAACCCACCCGTGTTCCTTCCTTAGCCCTTTATGTACCAGGGCAGCGGTAACCCTTTCGGACGATCCCGCTACCCCGGCAGGCTTCGGCCCTGTCGGGCCCCGTCAACTACGCTGACATCTCTTTGAGGCGCGCGTGGAACACAAACACGCCGTCCGGCACGGGCCTGGTCCTGATCGGACGGAGAGCTACCCATTGCTCTCCGCCCGCAGGCCCGCGCCTACGGTGGCCGGGAGTCGTCACACGGCTCCCGACGCCCGGAGCGTCTCCCTCGGCGGCTGAGGCGTGAGGATCTCTCCCTCGCCCATCCCGCCACCTCCTTCGCTAGCATGACTGCTTCGCAGAAGGAGGTGACCGCCTCCCACTCCCTCTCGCCCCGGACCATGGCTTGCACCAGGGCCGGACGCGAGAGGTCGCCGAACGGCTGCCCCTGACTTAAGCATCGCCAGTTGTGGAGGCTATAGGTAATCAAGTAAGTATCCCACGATACTACAACGCTACGTCATCTGCCTAGCCTATTCCCAACTATATTGGGGTTGGCGTCCAGTTTGACCGGATGCAGCTGAATACCAGTATTTTACATGTAGCGACTGCCTATCTGATCTCCACAACCCAGTTCCCGGGTAATACGATACCCTGTGGTAAGATTGGTTGTCAGACTTTCGGACTTCTGACTACCTGTACAGACTGTCGAAGGTCTACGAATGACAGCTAGGACCAACGGCTTAACGTGCTTTCCGAGGGGTCTCAATATGTAATGGAATGTCATCCATCCACGAATCCACCTTCGATCGCCCCGTTCCGCTGTTATTATATAGCCACGAGCCCCTTTAATATGCGAATAGTTGATGACATGGTAGAATAAAACTAACCAGTCAGCAACGACTACCCTTGACATAAGCATCGCCAATTGTAGATTGTGGTTTTCAAGTATCTCACGATACTACACCGCTATGTAGAATCTTATATTCGTGCTACGGCGGGCACAGATCAACACATTCACAACTACCTTTATCGCAGCACATTTATTATTGACAAGATAACTGTTCCACCTTCCATAACCGAGTACATAGCAACAAGAAAGTTCTCCTAACACATAAATATTCAAGTCTGTAACATTACCGTGATGTTCTAGGACAAAAGGCAAGTTTTTCTCCCCAACTACAAATTACTGTTGAAACAAAAACTATTCAATTATTTAACGGTACGCTAAAGGCGACATCTCCCGTTTGCACTTTGTTTATGAATAAATAGTTGTCTGTACTTAGTTTTCTTGGTGTAGCTAAAGGTGTTACAAGCTAGTAGAATATTTGTATTTTTAATCTACGTAAAAGCAACTATTATTTTAATGTTTGTAATATCTGATACATGCAAACTTATCGTCTGTTTCTGTGCTAAGAAAAACAGTAGAGGATAAAAAGATTTACAAAGACTCCATGGAGTGAACAAGTCAATCGAATAGCCTTCAAGAGTTCAACTCCCATGACTCCGGTTCAATGTACGAGTATATTCGTATTAACTCAAACAAAAGTTAAAAACTTATGAAAGCAAGCTAAAGAGCTTTCAACCCGCTTGGGAACCGCTAAAAGCTAAAATATTAGGAAGCAGTAATCTATCATAACTTCTATATCCCTTAAACAGCAACGGTGTGGTGTATTAAGTAAAAGAAAATTCGACATGGCACCGCGGAGTATCGAAAAGTGTTAAATTATGCAGAAGGTCCGTTAAGAGCAAGACGGGGTGCACGCCTTCGTTCTGTTTGCGCATTCGCTTACGAATAAATCCACCATTTTGTTGATGCTCACAGCCCTGTAAGATGGACGACTGCGTCTCGACTACACACATACATAGATACATTTGTATCGTGCACGTGGTCGCCCAGTTCCAAGTTCGCTGAAGTGTTAACATTTTAAGGCTATAGTGATGTGTATTTGTTCTTGCTCCAGTTCGACGAGGGGCGATAAAGTATCAGCTATCGATTGCAGCGATACCATTCAAGTAAAGTTCTTAGAAAATTTGCCAAAGAGATACTTATACAGTTACAATTGAGAAAAGAAACACCACGTTAAGGAGAAATGGCTTGTGATGAACTTTCCCATGGAATTTATATTTGACAGCCTCCTAACACAAACAAAGCATCATGATATAACATTTCTCTGAAATGAATATTTCTTTTTTCTACGAAATGTTAAATCATAATAAACTCGAGCGACATGTATAAGGGCACGTTCACATTTGAGCGAAAACCTCCAGAGACAAGATAAATTGACATTTGATGGAGCGTCTAATTCAACTTGTTTTTAAATCCGGATAAGACTGTCTACCGTCAAAAGCAATCTTAATTTCCTTTCACGGATTTTACTCTCGTGTACAGTATTAGTTAGTAAACGTTGTTTTAATATAAAAACATTGAAAGCAAAACTGGAGATGAGGATAAGTTTGATGAACGTGACTTTTTAAATGAGACGCATCATGCTGTGATTTCTTATAACTCTGAGAAGCATGACGAACGGTCGGTGTTTTGACATATTCAACGCCAGAACTGGCCATTTTATCTTATATTTCTTCCTTCCCATACTTAAATGGTGCGACAAAAAAAGGCCAATAAACTACTTTCAATCATAGACAAACTTGTGACAGTAATGTAAATGTAATATGTATATATACATTTATTTCAGTTTTATTTTCAATCAACTATTTCGGTTTTTTATGTTACATTAATTGATCTTCTCATGACTAACATAGTTTTAAGATAATACTAACAAAATATGGACATTTAATAATTTTTTATGTTTGAATGAAACAATTTTTTATTTATTTATATTTTATTTATTTTTATACGTACACATCGTAGCACTAAAAATCAAAACACAAAGAAAAAACTTCGGAAAACGTTCTTCGTTTCGCTTTGTTTGGTACTCTCTGTCTGTTGCCAGACACTTATGAGAATCATATTGTCCTTTTCGACTTCACTCTCTTCATTAATAAAATACTCAAGTCTCTCTTTTGTCACTTGCTAGATTTTTGTTTTCTCTTTGAAATGTAAAGTAATGATTTTGTCACCTCACTTAATGGAAACGCTTGAAGGTCTCAGGGTGTAAACAAGTCAGATAGGTTTTCTTTTCATAAAGGGGACAAACATGCGGAACTTCATGATTTAAAATGTGTAACGGCTGTTACAAAGGACACGATAAATTAATAATGCGACACTTCAAAATCCCAGACTAACCTAATTTGTATTTTTCCTCGTATTTAGAAATTCACCAAAGACAAAAATATGGTCAGCGTATTATGTAAATAAAGAAGAACATATTGTCCCCGAAGAGATTTACCTCAATTTAGGACCAGCTAAACGGGGACCCCGAATTAATTTGCCTAAAATGGCCTAATTTACCCGAAAACACGAAACTCTCGAACAAGAGTTAGTACTAAACATTTTATGATGTAATAATATATAGTGATGTGTAATATGTATGAAGCCTGGTCTCATAACCGAAGCCTGAAGTCTACTTTGCTCCCATACTCAAGGTTTTGTCATAAAATTTAATGTTACATAATAAAGTATGTATTTCGGGGTAACGAGAAGAGATTTGAACGCTCACTAGCTCAATCGTAAGTGAATATTGAAGCAGGTAAAACTCGTATGTGAGTGCTTCATTTAATTTTAATTTAAAATTCTGCCTTGTTAAAATTCTTTAAGAGTACCTATCCCTTTACTTTCGTAATTTGAAACGATACCTACAAAATATAACACGACGAAAAATGCTAAGGGTCGGTAGACACTTATCTACTTCCAAATTCTTCTGAAACGAATTTAAACATTGTAATTTATTCTTAATAGAATATCCCTTTCAATTTCCTTTTTCCATTAAACCGACCCTTAAATTAAATCCTTTACTTCCCTGAAAATTGTTAAAGTAGGTTCGGGTGTTAACCCGTATTTCAGTTTTCCAAATAGTTAGCAGACGAACTTGCTCACATGGTTAATTAACAAAGCTGCCTCAAGGTAATACAATATAAACATTCCCCAGCCATCAACGGTATTACATCCCTAGGTAAAAGCCGAAAATGTACAACTAACTTTGATATTTGAAGCATAAGGACGGAATACGGGTAAGCTTAGTAGCAATAAAGATTTTATAATTCCTGTAATTCTGTGTTATTCGCAGTTCGGTTTAAGTGGAAGTACTTGCGTAGGTATTACAAAAGAAATTGGGCCTAAAGTTAAGAGAAGCCCTAAGGTACAGACTGATGACGAACATATAATTTTTTTTTTTAAACATTTCCCCACACTAGGAATTTCGCCTATATCGCGGGTGCGTTTACAAACATTTAAACTCACATACACAAATACAAACACAAACAATAAAATACCAGTAAAAATCTACTTGTAGTTCTTAATTGTTACTGCAGTAAATGCAGTAGGTAGACAGAAAGCAGTTAAACGAAACACTTTGAGCAGACAAAGAAACTTATTATACACTAGTGTATAAGTACATAAACAGTTCTCACAAGGAAAAGCAGGTTATAACAATAAGGTGGAAAACTCAAACAAAGGAAACAACAGTTTACTTCAGGCAGCTAATTTTGGTAGGATTGGTGTTAACCTAGGCGATTTTACACAAACTAATAACAACAGAAGCTAGCTAATAGAAGCCAACCACGGAATAGTACCAAAGAAAACAAAACAGATTGATTGATTCAGTTACAAAAAATACTGTTAGATATAATCTTGGACAAACAAAGGACAAATTCCTGTTCCTTTAATACCGGCAATCGTCAAAGACTTGAAGATTAAAATGGTTACCGCTGTGATCGGTTTTTTTCCTTCGACAAAGATTGCCAATTTGATAAAGCGGGGCCGGATCCAAAATGAGGAAATGTTATTAAAGAAATGATGGAAAGTGTGTTCAAGGACATTATGATGTATTACTTAGAGATAATTTTTCAACGTTAGTGCCGACTTCTCCGTTTGCTTCATCACATTTAGCTTAGTACGCATTTACTTCATATTCTTGGCAATCCATGTCAAAATAAATTCAGCTACATCAAAGTTTTCGTACATATTTCTTCACAAATAAGAAAAGAATCGCTGTTCGCGTATCAGTTGTCCGCCGTCAAATAAAGCTATTTGGCAGTGAGACGGCGTAACTTGCTACTTTAGTGCTCAACTCGCGTCCGCAACCCCAAGAGTTTTAAACTTTACAGAACGCCACGTTTTATACTAGAGGATTTACTAGCGTCCCACAAAGTGTGTAACTGAACGGTTTTGTGTGACAAATTGGTAAAGGAAGTTGCTAACTTAAATTGAACAACTCGAGATCTTTCTTGGTCGTTTGACAAGTTAATTGCGATGCAGAGGCAAAAGTTATGCATTGGTGATGGAGACGGGACAAAAGCACCAACGTTTAAACTTGCGAGTTATATCATCTACATACGCCTTTGATGTTCCTTTCCTCGTTATGTCGAGACATCCAATTACGATCTTCCAAATATTTTACTTAAAAACTTCAGCAGAAATGATTTACAAGAAACTAGAAAGAATTCTCGGGCTGTTCATTAAAGGTCGTTTACATTAGCGCTACACTCGCCGGTCTTTCGAGTTTCCAGCACGTAACGGCTGCAGATGTACCTAATTGTCGAACAAATTGTCGACGGCACCTCTACATCGCCTTGTTTTATTGCCGGGAGACTAGATTCATGCAAACTTTGCGAAGATTGGTGTGGCGTCATTACAGTTTGACGTGAGGAATGAGATGTGAAATTGAATTCAAATTGAATGAAGCCAGGTGATTGTTTCGCAAGGCTGTTTAGAATGTTTTAAGAACAGAGAACCCATTTCCGGGTGATTTACATATATTTTGCTACTCTTACTACTCTCTCTCCTGTGGTCCACACGACATTGCGTCTTGCAAGATGATAAAACTTTTATCATCATCATTTGCTCTTAAATACTGTCCTTTGCGCCTTAGCAAGATAATTAACATAATACAAATAAAATAAGTATACAGGCTGATTTTTTAAACACCAGCCAAATTTAAGGATGTGGTACAGACCATCAAACTGAACAACTTTCTCCATGGGACAAATAGCGTAATTGCGAAAATTTTATCAACTGTCCCATAGAAAACTTCAATACCTACTCGACCTAAATGTATGGGACGGCTGAATTTTTATTCGCGATTACGATGTTGGTCCCAATGGAGAAAGTTGTGATTTTTAGTTTGATGGTCTGTACCACATCCTTAAATTTGGCTGGTCTTTAAAAAATCAGCCTGTATAGAGAATCATATTCCGGACCACGTTAATCCTAGTCATAGACCGGACACCACTACACCGTCTGATTGATGTGAAATGACTAAAATGATTCATGACGTGAAGGCTTCTACGAATTGCCGTTTCTGTGCCTTCAAACAGAACAACGATGAACTCGAAATAAAAAAGGCAAAATCACAAAAAATAAATACAAATTCATGCTCCAATCGAATAAATCATGAGCATGTTTGCAAAATTAAAACAAGTTGGAGATTTAATCATAATACCGGGTGAGTTCGTAGTACGGCCGGTACTTGGCCCGGCAGCGGGAACTCCAGCCTGCACTTTAAACACTCCTGTATTTATCTGCTGCCTTATTACCGGATGCCGCAGCTAAGAGGCGTTAGAATGTACTCGTAATAAAAGTTTTAATAACATTTCTCGCGAATTCGTGACTTTCAAACAAATGGGTTTCGAGTTTTAAGTATTGTTGGGTGAATTATGTTTTATAATGCTAAACATTGTTTGAATGAGTATTGCTAAGAGACAAAGTTTTTGGAATTGTCTCAGGATTCATGGGTATTTGATGTGGTTGAGTTGGAGTGTAAAGGATTCACACAAGCATGCGATATCAATATAATTATTGATTTTAATCCTTCCGATATCAATATCGGCAGGATTAAAATCAATAATTATATACGGTTTTTTAGGTATTCAGCCTTTTGCTTACGTCGAAAGTATTTGGATGCAGCGAAACCACTTATGAAGAGAATTTGAACTGAACACAAAATTGGCAATACAATTCGATAAACTGAATCCACAGGTCATTGCCGTCCAATCAACTACCCACGCACAACACAAATGTTGCGTATACGATCCTACAAGTTGGGATCATTTTCTAATTCTTTATTCCCACATCTCATTAAAAATCATGTCCTGATTATCCCTAAAGTGGCAAGCGCCGAAATTTTACTTCAAATCTCAGCAGGTAACATTTAAGCTACCTTCGTCATCTTGATATTACGTGTTACGTCATTTTGGCATTAAGCCCTGGATAATTGGAGTGAAATTATTTGCCAACCGAGATATTAATTTAAATAGATTTAACGTCGTTAGGGAGAATGTTTCAAATCCAGGCTTAAGTTGAATAGAATGTCATGTACGTAAATCAATATGGAGTTAGTTGGGCGTGCGGACCGCGAGTTTGAGCTGAGCGCTTAAGCTCCTCACATATGTATTAAATTATCACATGATCGTCATATTTAGGCGTCCAGTTGCCCTGTCACTGACATTTTAATTGAAGCTTTTAGGAGGAACTTTTGTTTATGATGAGAATACATTTCGTTTCTTGGTCCTTTTATACGTAATAGCCATTTTTCACCACGTTTGCCTTTACCACCACTCTTTCCTCCCAGCACTGTACAGCCGTAAATAACACGAAAAAAAAATGAAACAAAGAAATTAAGAGCATTAACAGTGACGTTTATTACAGAAATTGCCTTAATAAAATTACATTAGGCACACTGGCACGATCGCTTAATTTCAAGGGTGATGGAGCTCATCCGGTTCACTCGAATAAATGACCAAAATGTCCTACTGACTATAGGTAAACACGTGGATCGGTCTGGGGTGACAAATTGTCTTGAATTAGATTGGCTAATAGAGACTGATTGGTTTGTCCATCGATGTCTATTGTCTGCTCATTGGATGTGACCGTTTCTTTTGTTAATTTAGTCTTTTGAACCGCGGGGGTATCGTTAATTAGAAGTTAGTGAGTCATATTTTTCTTTTGTAGAGATATTTCTATTTCTGTATGTATGTTTCGGTATTTCGTAGCACTTACTTCTGAATTTTTATGTAAACCTGTGACGCATAAAGCAAAGGAAGCAAAAATGAAACACTAAAGCACAATAAATAATTATCTTAATTATAATGAAACATGAAACTTAATGTCACGTTCGTAAAGGCTGGTATGCATCAGCGGCGCATAAATGTCAATTAAAATTGTTTTATTATGTCCACGATGTTAATGAGTGGATGGAAATAAGCCGACGATGCGACGAACGATATAAAGAGTATAGATGATGGAACCGGACGACCAGTCATGCGAAACCTTTTGAGTATGGAGGAAGGTAATAAAACGAAATAATCGATTGATAAAAAGAGGGAAGCAAAAGATAATTCAATTGGAAGATTGGAGGCAGTGAAAATGGAAATATTTCTGAGTACCTTTTGTTGACTTAGAAAATTGCATCACAAACAATTATGACAATGGTAAAGGACAATATTGCTGACTCCAGTGGCTCAGAGACGAGACTTTATGAGCTTAGTAACGTAATAACGCACGCAATGCAGTGTAATTTTGAACTAAATATTCGTCTCTAGGCTCGTTCAGCATAGAACAAAGGGAGGTTGCCCTTTGTGCTACCCCATTACTACTATACAGGATAGTGTACTAGCATCTGGTGTACGTGATTAATGTTTGTATTTCTGTCTGTGTACTGCGTCAGGTGCCATCTGTTGTGTCCGCTAGGGCAGTAAAACATTTAAAGACCTTTGTGCTAGCTAGAATTTTTATTTGTCAAACCATTTATTTCAATTAAATCAATTACAGGCATTTTTGAATAGTCAAGGAGTCGGAAAGTCAGAAAGATGAAGCTAGTTGCCCTTTCGAAAGCGTAGTTGGTACCTATGTTGTCCTTCCAAAACTGTTGGAATTGGCTAGAATTTGCTCGAAAGCACTTGCCTTTACTTGTAAGTACTTCCGGCTGAGAACTATTACACCAAGGATGAAACTAATGTATCTCGAGCGTTTATTTTATTCAGTCAGACCTTCAAAGACTTTCACGATATTAAACCGGCAAGTCGTTTATATAGAATTATTACTATGAAAGTGATTACTGAAATATATTTAAGGTTATGAATATATTTCTGAGTGCTAATGGCCCCAAATAGATCCTCGACGGACTACTTGCATATTTTATTTATAATTTATTCCTTTCTAGAAATATATTCTAAGTGAACCAGAGCTTCGATAGACGAAGAAGTACAAGAACGCCTACGACGTATGTTATGATTGATGAAATATCTATAAACATTTTTTCCCAAAGGAGTGAAGTAATATTCATAGATTTCATAAAAGCTTAACAAAAGAATAATTCAGTAGGGTAAATATTTAATAGCAACTATGTATTCCCAACTTCAGGATTATTAATGTCTAGCGAGTTTTAGATCAATTTTCCCCTGAACAAAGCCTTTTACAAATTGGCAACAACGTTATTGGAGAATTAAGAAGTAGGTATATAAGCCTTTTTAAGGGTTCTTTTTAATATGTTAATTATGCATTTCTGCGACCTGTAAAATATATTTTCTGTTACTCTAAGTTAATCCAAAAGTTGTGTTTGCTTGTACATAATATGCATATTCAGCCTATACTGTTCCCACTGCTGGGACACAGGCCTCCTCTCTGGAGGCAGTAGGTTGTAATCTACCACGCGGGGCCAGTGCGGGTTAGTAGATGTCACGTGACTTCGAATTTTTTGTTCTATGACATGCTAGTTTCCTCAGAATGTTTTCTTTGACCGTTTTGAGAGTAGTGGTGATGAAATTATTTACACAAATAATTCGTATATTGGCTTATAGATTTATGCAATTTAGTTCACATATTGTCACGTCTATGTGTCTTTCAACGCTTCTAATTGTAATCATGTACAACAAAGCGAATTCTATCTATCTATTTCCAATCCATAATTCAAAGCACACAAAGTTCCCGCAAATAATCGCTTAGCACGTTAACGGCCTGTCTAATGCACCCACAGCGTGATGCATCGAGCACGCGACAAGCACATACAAAACGTGATGAAGTTTGCACGCAGGTAGCACTTAATGGATAACAGGCTTTAATAATTTATGGTTTAGGGTCTAAATTGAAGGAACAATGGTCTTTTGACTGTTGGTGACGCTTATTTATCGGCCTGTGGAAGAACAATGATGGCAGTGTTTTGTTTTGTGAGAGATGAAATTGGGTGACAAGTTTTTTGATGTGGAGGTGTGGTAGGAGTTGTTCACTTTATCGTAACATTATGTTATGCTTAGGTATTTGTTACCTTTAAGTCTGTCAATCAGCATATCAAAATACATATTTGTTAAGTATGTTTTGTCATCTAAGCATTTTATGGAATCTAATAAAATACCTAGTTCAGAATATGACCAATTCAATTACAGAGTTGCGCAGTCAACTTCTGCAATTTGAATATTTACGATCAATAACCCATTGTTTAGTGGGCAATGAAATACAATTTTACTGTACAAGGTCTGAAATGACATATACAGTAGCTCAAAATACCGTTTATTCCCAGTAGTTCCATGTAGCTAGTCCCACATGGAACTATTGAAAATACCTATTAGATGATTGGGACCGCAGTAAATTACCTACATTTTTCGACGGACCACACTCGACGAACCCGCTACGTATAGACAATAATATTACGATCTTTCGTTGATTTATGTCATTTGGAATAGATTCTGGCGATCTGTGATCGCAGTTTTGTGACCACTCGACGAACATCAGAAGGCCAATTCTCGTAATTTAAAACATTCAAAATCTAGTCACAGTCTCATATCGGCGACAAATAAATGTCAAAAACTTGTCAAAATGTAGGGAAATTGGAGGTGTTTTTAACAGATTGAGACTGAGATCAGACTGTGAACGTTCTTAAAATTACGAGAATTGCCCCTCTGAAGTGTGTAGGTACATGAAATAAGAAATGTTTATTTTGTCACAGCAACATCTTCATATAAAAAAGACAACTAAAACACGTAGGTATTTTAGTTGTTAAGTTGTTTTTTGTACGCTCGTTATGCTCTTTCAAAATCTTAATAATGTTGTGAGAATAGATAAAGTACTTAGTAGATACGACGACATATCGAGTTTTAGCTGACCTCGATTGTATAGACTTTTCGTACAATGAGAAGTCACCTTATACAGGAAACGTATAGCTTGATAATTATGTCGTCGTGCGTGACTATTCAAAGTTTGACTACGAACTTCCACAGCAAATTAACAAGCAAAGGATAAAATATATAATTATGTCATATCTATATGTATTTTACTGTGTGTACATAAATAATAAAATAAATAAATAAATAATAAATATAATTTTCAACTAAAAAATTGTACAACATGGCGTAAATATCAGGATTACATCACCGCGTAGTGCCGAGAGCGCGTCACTGGGGCACGCCATGAATGTTGATAAGAGGGTGCTATTCGAAATACTCGTAAAACCCGCATAAATATCCCGCTTATAAGACGGGAGACGTGCAAACGCATGAAGTTACGTTTACTTTACGTAACTTACCCCATTTAATGTAAAGTAAAGCAACGCTACGTTTCCCGTCTCACATGTTAAATATACAAAGGCCCAAAGGCTTTCCTGCTGAAAAATGTTAGTTCTTTAAAATAAATAATGCGGAAAAACAACCCTTATGGTTCGTTTTCGGATGTTGATTTATGAGTCTACGTAAATAACCTCGCACCGCAGCAAAAGGTTCCCTAGAAATGTATTTAAAACAATGACGTGAAACGCTCTGACACGGAAGCTTTAATTTTAGATGGATTCTGAATTATTCATGTAGTTGTTCACCACTGAGATTGTTGTCAGACCAATTATAAAATGAAGTTCACACCGAAATTGCCCCGAGGGGGAAAACAATATCAGTTGGTTGCAACGAACTATTTTCACGAGCTGCAATCTAGATTCTAGACGACAAGAGCCCTAATCCTTTTCAAAACGAATTCTAGTCGATTCTCTTCAAGTTCTTTTCAAACCAATATTGATCCTAAGTTTTCGAACAAAAACTGTCTCCGCTCCCATAGCGGTAATAAAGGTGTACACGTACACTTTTTTCTCATTCCTTCGTGAACTTTCTAGAAAATTAGTAAGGTGAATTGATTTACGCTGAAAGTTGGACAGTTAGTAAATGAAGAAACGTCTCGAAGGAATGCAGAGGAGGGATCGAACTACTTGGAATTTTCTACATTTTCTTCCGAGATAGAGTTTCGTCTTGGATTTATTTTTGATGAAAGTTTACAATGATATTTGAAATTATACGGGGAGAGTGGAGAACGTAGAAGTTTTGTTGGGGGGTAAGGAAAGATTACAAATCCCTATACGCCCCAGGGAAGTTGCGTCGTAAAAGGCGACGATACCTTGCATAGGGTTGATGGCAGTTATGTATAGTTTTAGCTATCCGGCTCGTATTGGAGATTCGGGAGAAGAATCATCGAACAAATAGCATGAGTTTGTTTATCGACGAAGCGCGGCCGAATCGACGTACTATGTGTCGGTACATCTATAGATTATAGGTTGAACATACAAACATATAGAAATACTAATAAATAAGGAGACAAGTTTCCAATGATACAAGTCTACAAATAAATGTCTCTTATTTGAAACAAATACGTTCGATTTCATTTATCTTTAAGACCTGGCATCTCCGCTGTAATAGAATATATTCCTCCCGTCCATGACATAAGGCTTGCGCATTAAAATCCCCTAACATTAACGTCCAACGACATCTCGTTTACTTGTCGTTACTACACGGCACAAAATGTGATGTAGGTACTCTAACACGCTTTTCCGACCGAAACAATTTTGACGGAAAGTTGCTGAAAACAAAGGACTGACTGACATGGGGCGAAATCTAAAGCTAGACATATGACCTCGGTAAAGGGTACCGAAACCTAGTATTATGGTTACGTAACCTTTTTTGTCTGCGTATACGGCAGTGTTCATTGAAGTGGGTTAGTGTAAGTATGAACCAATTTGGTACCTTAAGATATCGGAAATTTCATTCAGGGGAACCACATCGTGACTCAAGAAACATTCACTTCAAGATTTTCCGAAAAACTCACATAAAAGAGAAAAATAAAGTTTTTTGTTTATTCTGCACTAATAAGACGCACATAATTAAATAAATATAAAGTACACACTAATCCAAAGTAGGTCAAAACCCTAGAATTCATACACACATACAGGCCGGACATTGAACCCGGCCATCGTGACTCAAGAAACATTCACTTCAAGACTTTCCGAAAAACTCACATAAAAGAGAAAAATAAAGTTTTTTGTTTATTCTGCACTAATAAGACGCACATAATTAAATAAATATAAAGTACACACTAATCCAAAGTAGGTCAAAACCCTAGAATTCATACACACATACAGGCCGGACATTGAACCCGGCCATTTTCCTTTAAAATCGCATGATGTTTTAATGCGGTAATTGATAGTTAAGGTTAATCAATGAAATTGTTTTTCTCAACTCTAAAATCGACGACGTTTTTTTCTTAGACAATGAATTTCTCTCACCCTCTCTCACTGAATCACCCCCAATACAACAAAAAAAAAACTTAGCTGGCAGACAGCAGCAACCTAAAAGCAATTTATATAAGGAATATAGTCGGATTTTAGTTTTAAATCGGACTGATCTTTTCCTCGAGTTGGCGACCATTATTTACTTAAGATTTATTTTAAAGGTCTTGCGGAAAAGGTCTCTTAAGTTTCGGGTGAAGTAAAATAAAGAGGGGTTTCCGTTAAATCTTTTTTCTTTTTTATCGCGAACTATCGAAGTGTGATTGAAATATAATAAGTTCGAAGTCTTGCTGCATTCGGCTCTGTAGGGTAGATAGATGTAGCAGTTTTTTCGAAACGAGATAACTTAGAAAAAATACTTGTAGCCTAACCTCTACCCTAACCTAATTATGTTAGGGTCTACAGTTTATTTACTAAAAACAACGTCTTACCACGCCGTAATTAATTTTAGATTAGGTGAGGTACCCTTTATTTGTTCTAGTATAGAAATAAACAGCTGGGCGCCGGCGCAAGAAGCCTTACAATAACTTAGCCCCACAATATTGACGTCACACGTCTGCGTTGATTACCTCTAAATATAACTTTTAACAACGTACAACTTTAAGTCTTATAAAATTTGTATTAATAACGTCAAGGCTGTAAAACAAAAACATTTCCATCACAAAATATATATCCCGGACCTAATTTACATAAAGTAAGTTCGTTGTTTGAACCACTTGGGGACCGAACTTAGGTCCGGCCGCTTTATCACTTTTTGTTTGAACATTGTGCATTAAGATTAAAAACAAATGTTTCTTTCTGTTTGAGCTGATTTCAAAAGAATTTCCGGGAGGTTTTGTGGTGCAAAGTCCCTTGAAAGAATAGGAGTTACCTTAGATATGAAAATTCTATAAAATTCTGGCATTTATTACCGAGGAGTAGCCGAAGGGCTAAGAAAACCATGTTCCCGAGGGTATTGAGAAAAGCTACTAGGTAAATTATGGGAACATAGAAGGTGGTGGCATAACAGCTTCCATCAAAGCGAATTTGTAAGCAATGTGGTCAACTGTGTTAGAATTTATTTTTGAACATTTAGAGGGTTCAAATGAATAGGTGTGCATAGACTTCCTAATATTATGTAGTTCGGCGTTCCAGACGATACAATCAGACCTGTATTTTCAGCAAATAAATTATTCTTATACAAAATTTTGTATTCAGAAACTACACATCACTAATGCAAAACGTGGAATTGCCAAAAGTCTAAGTAAGCTGCTAGCTGCAGTGTAGACTATATAAATTCTTGATAGAAGCAAGCTTGTGGCGTTCTAATCGGGCCACAGCCAACCACTCGATATCTGAAGGGGTGTCGTCGTCTTATCTACTGTCCCAATTTCCAGATCAGCACTGCGGTCTTATAAAGGGGATATTCAAAGGCACTCTCCAAATTACCCTACATATAAACGCAACCGAAATACAACAACCAACTCACACGCCAGAATAAGGCGCTGAATGAGCTGCTACTTACAGATCCCTTCATTTGCACTCACAATTTTATTGATACTTTAGCTGCGGAGGGCTAATATTAGCAGTTTCGTTGTTAAAAATTGTTGTTTACTCTCACCCGAAGCCGAACGGTAAATGGACGTATCGGATATGCCTCGAATTAGATTATCATCAAGAAGCGCAAGATCGTCGGCAGCCGGGCGAACGGTAAGTTCATTTTGTAGTAGCTCGGCGAGAAACACGACATTTACGTTCTACATACTGATGCTTTGAGAGATACTAACAGAAAATAAAACTGAAATTTTAAGACGTTTTGTCATAAAATGCAGAAATACCTCGGATAAAGATATTTCTAGACGAGTTACTTTATGGCAGAGAATATTTCAATATGTAGTAAAATAAACATAATGTTCGCAAAGTGTAATAATTTAGAATGCGGGCGGAATTAAGTCACGTTACTGTCGCACGTGGTAAATATAACACAAAATATTATTTTGGTACATTGAACGGTTGAATATCACGTCAACCCGAAGCCAGATAAAAGCTTTGTAGCTAATACAATGTAATTAACAAAATGAACACGTGATTTAAATGCCAAAACTCTGGTTGAACAACCCATAAGCCGTGTTTCGTAAATGAACAGTGAAAGCAGTCTAAAACCGCAAATCTCGTTGATCTCTGCCCATCGGAAACTCTCCCTTTGTAATCCTCTCCCCTCCCACACTCATTATTTATTATTTTTTATCTGACATCCGACGCTGCCCTCCTCGAAAATGGTGCGAAAACGTCGACATTTTCGTTCAAAATGATATTGCGAAGTAGAACTGTTATCTTGTGTATATTTTGGACATCTTCACGACATCAAAAAGGTTATCGTGGCAAATGCAATCTTTGGGGCTGTTTTGGAATTGCACTTAGATGGTGACGCCGCAAATGATAAGTGAGGGCTCTAATATTGAAGCTATTGTAGGAGATATAAAATATTTCATTACGAGAGGCGCTGTAAAAGATAGAGCAGCGTATTTATGTATCACGCTTCATCATGCGTGGTGATATCCCCTAGGGTTGTTCATTGTACCGGGTTATGAAACATGCCCATGTTTAATAGTACACGTGAGCGAGGTTAATAGTCACAATAAGAGACCTTAATGCAGGGGCCAACGAAAGTATTACTATTTTTAATATGGACATGGCAAACCAGAAAAACAGGATATATTATACGCTCATTCAGCAAAAGTTGCCAAAAACCGACAAAGAAGTCACGTCGCATTTTCTATTATAGAATAGAAATCCCTTAACATTACTGTTGAGACTGGAAAACATGTTCCGTGTACAGGGAGGCGTATATTATGGGGAGGGGGAGGGGAAGCCTCCAATGACGTGTTGCTTATAACCTCGCGTTTAATGTGTATAAGATGTGTCAGCGAATCTTGTTTTTCTGGTACAATTTTATCAATATTGGAGAATTCATTTGGCCAGTAATGACGCTTAAGTACACTTTCGTCCGTTTTGTTTCTGGTGCCTTGGTCGCGCATTTCGTCAATCAATGAGGGCTGATTTTTCAATCATCTGATAACTTTATTCGAGGAATAATTTTGAAATTTTGACAGTTATTTTATACAAAAACTGTCAAACGTGAATTTTATTTGTCGAATAAAAGTTATCTGGCGATGGAAAAATCGGCCCTTTTTTTTTTTTTTTGTGTATGGGAAATCATCAAATGACTCCTCCCGCTCTGAGTGGAGCAGAAGGGAGTGTCAGACTCTTACTGACTAAAACCCACCCGTGTTCCTTCCTTAGCCCTTTATGTACCAGGGCAGCGGTAACCCTTTCGGACGATCCCGCTACCCCGGCAGGCTTCGGCCCGGTCGGGCCCCGTCAACTACGCTGACATCTCTCTGAGGCGCACGTGGAACACATACGCGCCGTCCGGCACGGGCCTGGTCCTGATCGGACGGAGAGCTACCCATTGCTCTCCGCCCGCAGGCCCGCGCCTACGGTGGCCGGGAGTCGTCACGCGACTCCCGACGCCCGGAGCGTCTCCCTCGGCGGCTGAGGCGTGAGGATCTCTCCCTCGCCCATCCCGCCACCTCCTTCGCTAGCATGACTGCTTCGCAGAAGGAGGTGACCGCCTCCCACTCCCTCTCGCCCCGGACCATGGCTTGCACCAGGGCCGGACGCGAGAGGTCGCCGCCGCTGCCGATCGCCTCTACGAGGACACGGCGGTGCTCTGCCCAAGCGGGGCAGACCTCCACCGTGTGCTCCACCGTGTCCTCGGGGCGATCCTCGCAGTGATGACACCCGGGCGTCTCCTCCTGCCTGATTATGTGCAGGAACCTCCCGAAACATCCGTGTCCGGAGAGGACCTGCGTCAGGCGGTAGGTGAGAGCGCCGTGACGCCTCTCTAGCCACTCCTCAAAGAGGGGTCTTACCGCCGCTATCGTGGCGTGCCCTGCGCTGGGTTGCGATAGTCGCGCCTTCCATTCCACCATGAGACCGCGCCGGAGGTCCGTCCGCTCCGCAGCGATTTGCCGCGGGTGCAGAGTTTCCCCCCGACGTAGTGCCTCCGCGCGCCAGTCATACAGGCGCGCGAGGACTATCGCCTCCAGATCCCATGGTGGCAGTCCGGCAAGGAGGCTTGCTGCCTCGCGCGAGATCGTGCGGTACCCCCGGATTAGCCTTACGGCTACCACCTTTTGGGGCGCGTTCAGGTAGTGTGCGGCTCGAAGCCGCAGTGAACGCGCCCATACCAGGGCCCCATATAGGGCCATGGACCGCACGACCCCCGCGTAAAGCCTCCGGCAGGAGGCGTTTGGCCCCCTCAGGTTGGGCAGGAGCCGCTTTAAGGC
Source organism: Apamea epomidion (assembly GCA_947507525.1). NCBI lineage: Eukaryota > Metazoa > Arthropoda > Insecta > Lepidoptera > Noctuidae > Apamea > Apamea epomidion. Next base: position 20,430,071 of record OX382225.1, on the reverse strand, counting down.
GGCCCCGGTCCGTTCCAGTTTGGGGGCCAAACGTCGGAAATGCTCGACGAAGTTCCACCGGCTGTCGAGGACGAGACCCAGGTATTTCATCGTCTTCTCGACGCCGATGTGAACCCCTCCTACCATCAGTTGGGATCCCGAAGGTGGCCCGTACCGGGGCCCATGAAAGGACATGGCCTCGGACTTGTGCAATGCCACCTCGAGACCCAACTGCCGGATCCTTTCCACGACTATCGCAACCCCGCGTGTCATCGCGTCGGCCGCCGCCTGATGTCGACCTCCCCTGCGCCAGGACCAGCGTGTCGTCAGCGTAGCAAACTACGCTGACGCCATCAGGGAGGTCGGCCCGCAGCACCCAGTCGTAACCGATGTCCCACAGAAGCGGCCCCAGAACCGATCCCTGTGGGACACCGCACGACATCTCTCGCCGGTTCCAGTTCCCGTCGCGACCGGGGTAGATGACGGCTCTGTCCGTCAAATACGCCCCGACTATTCGACGGAGGTAAGTCGGCACCCGGTGATACCGGAGTGCCTCCCCTATGCAGCTCCAGGGCAGGGTGTTGAACGCGTTGGCGATGTCGAGTGACACCGCCACGACCACCCCACCCCGGGACACCGCGTCCCCCGTCGTGAGGGCTCTCACGCGCATGATGGCGTCCACCGTCGAGCGCCCCTTGCGGAAGCCAAACTGGCACTCCGCAAGATCTGGCCCCGTCCTCACCAGGTGCCCGACGAGGCGGCCCGCAATCACTCTCTCAAAGAGCTTGCCGACCTCGTCGAGCAGCACTATGGGCCGGTATGCGGACGGAGAGTCCGCAGGGCGCCCTGGCTTCTGAATGAGGACCAGCTTCCCCGTCTTCCAACGGAGTGGAAACTGGCCTCTCTCCATGCATGCGCTTAAGAGCGCCTCCAGTCGAGGCCCGAGAGCCCTCGAGGCCAGGACCCAGGCTTTACCCGGCAAGCCGTCTGGTCCCGGGGCGGTATTTTTGGCCTTCAGCCTGCCTACCGCCGCTCTCAGATCTACCCCGGTCACTTCAGGGGTGTCGTCATCGTCGTCCGCGTGGTCCGCTTCGGGCACCGCAAGTGGCGGAGCCATAGGCGGGGGAGTATGCTCCCCCCGTGAAGGGAACAGAGCGCTCACCACCTCCTCCACCAGCTGTGGGCGGAGACTCTGCGTCAGCGGGGGGGCCCATGTGCGGAGTTTATTCCGCACCATTCTGTAGGGGCGCCTCCATGGATCTCTGTTCAGAGTCTCCAGCATCTCCTCGCGGGCCATATCCTTGGCCCGCTGAACAGCCTGTTGGAGGGCGGTCTTCGCCGCTCTGTACCCCTCGTATAGCTCCACCTCCGTGGCTTCCGCATCCGGAGGGCGGATGCGGAGCCTGCGGTGCCTGGTGTACCGATGTCGCGCGTCGACGCACGCCTTGCGTAGCGCCCCAACCTCCTGCGACCACCAGTACACCTGACGTCGGGCGCATCCTGGCCGGACTCGGGGCATTGCCACGTCACAAATCTCGGACATGGCCTCCCGGAACCACTCCACCTCATCGTCAATATCAGCAGGCCTGTCCGGTGAAAACACCCAGGCCTGCACGATCGAGGCTTCCAGGAGAAGCTCCCGGTCCAGCTGCTTCAGCGCCCACCGCGGACCACTCGGGGCCTGTTGGACCAGCGCGCTAGAGGTCTGGGTGGAGACCTCCAACCGGATATACCGATGATCGGAGTAGGTCTCCACCTCCTCCATGACGCGCCAGTCAATGACACGCTGTGAAAGAGCGGGGCTGGCGAACGAGATGTCCACCACCGACTCGCCCCGCATCCGCACACACGTAGGAACAGAACCCCGATTTAGGACGACCAGGCCTGTTTCCAGAGCCCAGTCCTCCACCATCCTGCCCCGCAAATCCGTGCAACGGGAACCCCAAAATCGGCCCTTAGTCTAATAATTTCGTTTTTGCTAATTACAGATCCTTGCGTGAGTTTGGATTTTGCTGTTATCTACTTATTGTATTACTAGCTTTTGCTCGCGGCTTCGCCCGCGTGTCGGAAAGTATTCCACGGAAATGTACTACCGGGATTAAAAGTACCCTCCGATCACATTAGAAAACTACTCCAAAATTGTTGGGAATATACTAAGTAGATAAAACATTAATACAGTATATGAAGCCCGTTGTTGTGTTATATATTATTATATAGATTATTCTTTGAAAATGCAAATTAAATAAATGACCTAATTAAACACAGCTCTCACCTCCCAGTCAATATTTACAGAAAATTCATTTTAATATTTATACCCTACTTCCAGCAGTGGACAGGTATCGGCTGGGTTAATTAATTGAATTATTTAAATATTTTCCATACGGTTGCGAAATTAAAACTGGCGTAGTTATTTTGAGTTTCATTCTGAATTCAAAGCCTATTTTCAAATGAATACAAAACCATTCACAATTGGAATAATTTTCTCGTAAAGACAGGTGAAATTGCATCATAATTTCTTATTTATTTCACATTTCAAGCCGAAGTGTGTTTTTATTTTCTCTTATATTCGACTTATTATTAGTCTGAAGGATGGTTCTCATCTTTTATTAGAGAAGTTTTTATGTTGAAGTTCAAAATCAAAATATTTAAATTCACATAAACCTACATGGGCACTTATAAAACGTCAGAAGCTGCACGGTTCCAATTGGTCGTTTCCTATGGAGAAGAGCCAGCAAAGAACTCCACGGTTACTCTTTTATAAATAATTGGCTTTTACAATGTTTTCAAATTACAGTAGGTATGGGAGGACAGCGTAGGTCTGTCAACAAGTACCAGGTACTTGATAAAATAAAAAGTTATTTTTCCATTCTTTTTATGGATTACATACGTAGTTAGTACTCGTTCACGACAGTTATTGCTGTAAAGTCAGGTTACATAAACTGTCGAACTTTGGGACAGTCGTTGAGTTACGTAAGGTAGTCTGTTTGATACTATTTCTGTCTGATTGTTGTTTTTGTAGGCACAGTCCAGATGTAGGTTTCTTTTACGTAATTTTTTATGCTTCCATCTACAGCTCCCTACCTATGCTTTATTCATAAGTAAATATCTAAACAGTTATCAGAAGGCCAATTCCCGTAATTAAAATCTTCAAAATCTAGTCGCAAAACGTAGGGAAATTAGTTTGACAGATTGAGACTGACTAATTATTTTTGACAGATTGAGACTGAGATCAGACTGTGAACGTTCTTAAAATTACGAGAATTGCGCCTCGGTTTGCATTGCTAGTAGTAAGTCAGCCTCAAAAAAATATGTTTACGCTGTCTGTCCCTACCTACTGCTTTTATATTTTACCTAAGGAAAAACGCGAACATTTAACAGCACTGTTCTATTACTTGAATTACACCATAAACCTTCAGTCCCAATTGGGAATTTTCCAATCGCGAAATGTAATACCTCCCTTTTATTCCAAACACACGTTTGCGAACAGCTATAATTGAGAGTCGAATATTTACCGTTCCGCAGTCGTATATAGCGTAAATTGGTATTGCTTACCTGTAACAAAAACGACACAATGATTAATCAGGGAAGTAGGCAGTATTACCATTTTAATGAGCTCGGTACTGAGTTTGAGTTGTAATACGATTGACTTAATTGATACGTATTGTAGTAAATACGGTAGCGTTACCCTGTCACCTGCACGCGGTTAGACCAACCAAGGAATGGGGAGTATGAATAAGCTTCGAACTTACAGCCGTTTTTGTGTGTATTTGCAGGAACTACAAAGGACAGGACTACAAGTTTCTTTTGAAGAGAGAACTATGACGAGCTGGGGACTATAATAGTCTGAATGATTGAAATCTTTTAATCAGTCTTTCATAGCATTAAAAAAGCTTCCACGAGTGGCGATATTTGCAGTCCGAGCTGTCAGACCGGCTTCCATTTTGCTTACTGGCTAATATTTTGACATCTCTATGAGTTATTATTTCTGCCCGCGGCTTCGCCTGCGTGGATGGCGGAAATTTAATGGGTTTTAATTTTTTTGCGCGGAACCCTAATTCTTTTTCTAAGATAAAAGTACGCCGTACTTACTGCTTATAACAGCAGCTATCTGCCAGTGAAAATCCAGTCAAAATCGGTTGAGATTAGCCGGTTTTTTTTTGTTATAAGTACCGTATATACTTTCATATGTAGCAAAAAGCTGTTATTATGACATTACAAGCAGACACCTCAATTTTATTTGTTTGTATTGTATAGATGCAGATGTACGTGACAATCAGACAGTGAAAGTTTGTTACTGCAGGCTATTTGACCTGCTTAACCCTTCGGGGAATACAGAGGTGATGTTATGTTATAAAATACACTAACAAAGTCATCAGAACAAACAAAGTCAACAAAGTCGTAAGTCAGAGATAGGAGCCTTTTGGCCTCGTATAGGACTTTCTGTTTAATTTTTCTTTTTGGTACTTTTTTTTAAATATAATTTGTTTTTTTTTTATTGTGTTTAGTTTAGTTTTATAATCTTCCTGTACGAGTCGCAATAAATACTTTTTCTTTCTTTCTTTATCGTAAAGCAAGTCCTAGCAATAGTTGATGTCGATGACTCACGTATTTGATCAAAAATGCAAGCTATAATAAGTTTCAGTGAATAAAGTCGTAAGTGCAACGAACGAACTCGATTATCATAATTACTGGGTCGGTTAACGGGTGGTCGGATCGCGTGTTATCCAATACAGTTTTCCGAAGTCTTTTAACTTTAATGTGCTTTGCTTTTCGCATTTTCTATAAGACTGGTGACGGTGTGGGTAAAAAATTTACTTGTCGTTGTCACGAGACTTGGACTAAGCGCCATAAGTAATTAAGAACAAATCATATATGTACTTATGAAATAAAAAATGGTGGCAGGAATATCTGCGCATCTGTTACCATGGATTCAGTACAAGATTCTGATCTAGGTAGAAATTTACGAAAAATTTCTACGCAGGGGGCTTAGAAATTTTTCGTAAATTTCTACCTAGGGCTTCTATAATCATGTGCTGACTTCATGGTTTCAGTTTGCGCGTCGATGTCTCTGCCACCTGTATATTACTTATTTTTTACCCTTTTTTGTTAAAAAGCTTTCGCCATTTTTCAACGTATCTACGAACATTTACCGCGAAACTAAACCACACAGTCAGTCAATCCAACGTGTCGGAGAGTTAATTCAACACAGCCACACGCGAAATTGATTAAACAAAAACACTACGGCCATAATTGATTTTGTCGCAACAAAAACACGTGGACCAGTTAAAGGAATCCTGTCCATTAGCGAAACGCCGAGTCACCAGCACTAATAGGGCGGAACTCGGCACACGTTTATGCGGATAAGAAGGGCACAATCGAAATAGGTTGTACACAGTCCCGCATTGTAAGACTGGGAGTCAACGACCGTACTAACGATCGTGGTGTTACACGCAGTGTGGGACACACGGACTTGCGAGTTGGAGGATTGGGTTATCTTAAAGTTATGTCACTTTGGAAATGAACCCAGAGAGTGCTGGAAGAAGGTAAAGAAAGGTTAAAGGTTAGGACTGTTAAGAGTTAATTATGAAACAACGGTGATTAAGGCAAAAAAAACAGGTAGGCAGAAAAATGTAAAATGAAATTCGACATTATTATACAATTATTTAAATGTTTACTTTGATAACATTCTCTGTAGGGCTAGCAAAGTCTTCTTTGTTTTCTTCTTGAATAACACACAATATCTTCTAAGATCAAAACCGAGCACGTTTTTCCTTCCACAAACACTTGTAGATCACCAATAACAAGTTGGTCAATTTGTCGGCTTAACAGATGGCGGATATGTATCATTTGTCCGGCGGCCGTCCTGGTGCAATAATCAAGTATAGAATACTGCTGGCGCCCAACAGGGACCATAGTAGTCGTGAGATACTTATAATAACTCAAGAATCCCAAGTTATAATTATTTTCTAAATCAACTAACATCTTCACAAGATCAAAATCTAACACTTTTCCCTCCACAAACACTTGTAGATCGCCAATAAGAAGTTGGCCAACTTGTCGCCTTAACAAATGACCGCTATGTATCATTTGTCCGGCAGCCGTCCTGACGCAATAATAAAGTATGGACTACCGTTGGCGCCCAGCGGGGACATTAGCAGTCGTGAGATATATGTCGCTTGACCCTATATCATAATAGAGAAATAAATCGAACGGTACAGGAAGTGAAATGAGCAATTTTATATGGGGTGAATTTATGAATATGTTTAGCGTCGTTCGAGCAGTTCTTTGTCTAATCTAAACTGTCTAGACACGAATATTTCTGTCTTTAGGAATAATACTATTTAGGCAATGTAATACATTACATACAACCCTTAAACAAACAACTTCTCTTCATATATTTTATGTCGGAAAGTTTTGTTGCTGGGATGATTTCCTTCATCCATATTACCAATTCTAATTTGCTCTTTGTCTGCTGAAAACCTCATCCAGCACCATCGTCATCCACAGCCCGACTTGACCCGCGACGACATTGTTACCATCGCGAATAGAACCTGGATGAGGCTGGCACAAGAGCGTGGGGTAAACCTCATTACTTCAGCTCAATTAAAACCTCTCGAACTGCACCATATTATGCAGCCAGCTGGGGTTCCGCACTTTAATTATAAACGAGCACGCCAAATAGACTCAGTTACCCCAGGCGGTGCAACAATGATATGGCGATATACTCTAAGCATAGTAAGCTAGACTAAGAACGCTAGCATTTTGACTCTGTACTGTGCAGTTTGCGCACGACTGCCTCGATATGAATTCCTTAAGGAGAACACCCACTTACTCACCAAGAGCGTTTGCGTGTATCAATGCTTTTAAATTCGATATCGAGCATTAGATTGCAATAGTGAGCCAAATGTACTGACAGACGAGCATTAGCTATTGAAGGCGCTCAATTTTGAAGATCTTGTAACTAACAGATTTACAGAGACCACCGAGTTGTGTACAGTCGTCTAACAGTATTTTTTTTTCATAGCAACCCAAGCAGCAACCTTACTGCAAGTAGAATAAAGTTCACTTTGGTTTTAACAATGATGCACAATCAGAGGTAAAATAACAGTGTTAAGACTGTAATACTGCGTCTTGTTACAAGTGATGAGCTCTGTAAAGCTAGATTTAACGTTCCATACATTTGGGTAGGTACATCCTTTATTTGTGACAGTCGTAGTATATTCGTGGTATCATTTCAAGTCTGCTCGCTTCAACCCACGAGTCTTTGACTGATGCTCGAGTTGTTACATATATAGTACTATACGCGAAGACTTCCCATGAGCACTCTCCTTAATACATAGCAAGGATATTTGACTGCACTGTGCGCACAGCTGCCTCGATGCATTCCTTATACATACGCTGAACGCTTCATTAAGCATGCCATGTCGTATTTGTGCCCCGTTTCACTAACACTAGGCGACTCCTAAATTAATGTGCTGTTCAATTATCAACTTTCGGCGCTGAACCGATCGTTAAAAATCCAACACCGCGTTTTTATTTAGGCATTTAGGTGTGTGTAGTGTTAGTGAAAATGGGGATAAGTCTTACTTGCAGGTTGCATCATCCACTAACCTTATAAAGTTAGCTTCATTGGTTTCAGAGAAATTCTAGCGTTTAACTTGCTACATTAGGCCAAGGTTGGAAGGAAGTTTTAATGTATTCAAGAGACTTTCTACAGGATAATTTTAGCCAAAATTTAGAAAGTTTTTGGTAATAACAGGCCATAGAAACTGTTTCTAAGCTTTAAGGATAGGATTTTATCAAGAATGGCATGTAAAATTAAACGAAATTGTGACCACTTGAAACTACTGGCGTCTGTAATACATTTATCACTCGCACTAGGGCCAGAAAATTCTCTTACAAATACCTACTTACGTACAGACGCCAGCTGCACATCAAGCTACCCGAAACTGTCAAATTTTCCCAATCAACTTTTAACCTTATGTTTTAGCGATAAAGTTGAAAATCTACTAAAGACATTTGACAGATTGTAGTAGCTTGATTTGCTGGCGTCTGTACATTACAACCTTTGACTTTCAAGAAATATAATTTTCTGTGTATTTTTGAATTCTATAGTACACTTTTCTTATTTAATTTGAGTAGGTAGTACACCTACACAAATGAAATAAGAAAAGTCTGCACACCTAAGTAAGTAAGCACTCACTCAACGAAATCTGTTGTAGTTCGAAATTGGAATTGCGCACAATAGGGATTTAGGATCGGTCGTCGCCCCCAAACTCCTAAAACTGTCAAAAGTGTAGTGTACCGTACCGTATACCTACGCTATGTACAATAGGTAAGTACCTAAAGGTACTGACAGAGGTCAGGAGGCAGTAGTTTCTAATTTATCCACATCTGGTTTGACAAGGACCCCTGACCCTAAAATAATTGCAAATAACTAGTATGACCAGCCTATTATTGTCCCACAGCAGGACAAAGACCTCTTCTGATACAGAGAAGGCACGAGCATTAATCATCACGCTTGCTCAAGACGGGTTAGCGATTTCAGACTCATATTAACTACAAGTCCAGCGGGGCAATTCCCTTATTGTTAAGAACGCTCGCGTTCTAATCTCAGTCTCAATCTGTCAAAAATGCAATAAATTTATATACATTTTTGACATTGATTGTCGCTGAGATGAGATTGAGCCCCATTTGATGCGTTTTTTATGGACGAGCATTAGCCTTCAGGTTTCCGCACAATCGTTTTACTTTACTGATGTCAGTAATATCCAAAATAAACTCAGAAAGTATATACCTATGCATTGGTACTTGCCTAGATTTGGACTCACAGCCTTGTGCATGAGAGGCAAGCCATAACAACATCAATTGCAAATAAGTAGCCACATAAAAAAAACTCATTTAAACTGTTCCATAAACCAAACCATTAACTTCAATTAGTGATCACATTACACACAGTTAGGCACAAACAGCCCATTTTAATTGCTCACAATATTTTGGAACGGTAACTGCGTGCATTCAATCATCCCCAATTAAACATTGCAAAGCAAAAGTCAACAAAATGAAACAAAAGGCAATATACGAATACTGCGCCGGTTAAAATTTTAAACGGGAATGTTCAACTGCTAAAGCAATATCTCGCTCGAACATATTACGGGCAACGAATGGCTGGAGGCAAGGGACGAGCTATTTAAAAAATAATAGTAATGAACGTTACATTTCTTCGTACTCTTTTCCCCTGACGGGGTTAATAGAATTCCCAGCCGAGCACTTAGAGCTAGAGTACCTACCGGCTGTGTTTCTAACGTTTCTAGAGAGGTCTAGTATCAAATGGGGTTCAATAATTTTAAGTTGGGAATTATATTGGATATGTCCTTTTTTTCATGTGCCAAGCCTTTTTCTAACTATCTTGGGGTCGGCCTCTAGTCCACCCGGATGCAGGGTTTTACATGGAGCGAATGCCTATCTGACCTCCATAGCCAAGTTACTGGGTAACACGATACCTCTTGGTAACTGGTTTTCAGACTTTCAGGCTTCCGATTATCCGTAACGACTGTCAAAGATCTACAAATGACAGCCAGGACCAACGGTTGAACGTGCTTTCCGAGGCACGGAGGAGTCTCAGTATGTAATGGATGGTCACCCATCCACGAACTGACCCGATCCTGGATATAAATCATTTTAAGAGTTAAAAAAATCGTTTTAATGTTAAGGGACCGTACTTACTCGAAAATTGTGAAAATCTTATTCCTCAATATATCCGGCCATAGACCCCACTTCAACTAAAGGAGTTTATTTTCTCTCATAAACATCGACGTCAAAAACCGGAACATTTATTGTAGTTTATATTACTTTTTTCCGTGATGTTTATCGAATCGTGAGCGATCCTCGGATCGGAATATGATCACTCTGATAAATAACACGAAATAACACGTAACCAGAAGGCCAGTACCCGTAATTGAAAAGTTCAAAATCTAGTCGCAAACGGATTTCAGCAACAATCGATGCCAAAAACTTGTCATAAATGTTCGGAAATAGGAGGTGTTTTTAGATTGAGACTGAGATTAGAATGCGAACATTCTTATAAAATACGGGAATTTCGCCTCTGCTTCTAATAAAATACCCCAACAGGTCATGTTAAGGTGTAGGAAACCTTAACATTACCCTTGTTTTAATTCCGTTAGGCCCTTTGTACACGGTTTCTTCGGTACGGCGTGTTAATACGACACAGTTCTATGGTATACGGCGACGGTGCCGTGCCGTAGTGCCGCTGTGTCGTCAACAAACTTCCATAGTGATCCACACAACACTGACGACAGGCACGGTCGTCAGCGTTGTATGGATCACTATGGCGAATAATCTGTAGTTTTTCACGGCAAGAAAAACGTGTGTATACAAAGGGCTTCTGTCAACTCATTTTTCCATCTCCAAGTACAAATAATAATATAGTATTATAAACATTGTCGCGCGCATTGTTTGATAAGAATTTTCGATATTGATCAAGTTCCATCACAAACACTGTGGGACTCAGTCTCAACAGCTGGGCTCCGAGCTCCGAAGCTGTTGCTATAGCGCATACAACACCACCCTCAAGGCCAGAGTCTAAAGATGTTCCAGTTTCGTAGAAGGCTAGAATTTAAAAGGTTTAAGAAAAAAAAAGGAAGGGAGAAAGGTTTTTCTTATATCTCTGAAATGTTATCTAGATTTGCCAAAGAATACAGAAATATTGTATCATTTTCGGGTCTTTCGGCGTAGTTAGCGTTAATTTTTGGCTAGATTCTGTAAACCGTAAGATAGTATCAACTACACTTGCCCTTAGGTGGAACCGTCCCACACCCGTCATACTGCCTTCCGCTTAACAGGGACTCGCCCGGGGAAATAAGCCGGGTGTTATCCTGGTCGCCCTAATGTCTCATGTAAACAAAAAGCTCAAAGTATATCGCAAGGAACATGGAAACTACTGCTGTGAAATACAGTACCAAGATTACGAAGACTAGTGGACTAACACCGTAGGAAAAAAAAAGCAACACAAAAAGATTATTTCTACGAAGATAAAAAGACTATTTCTAGAATAATTCTAGTTCTACAAATGATAACGTAGACGAAGACGCAATTAAACACCTATACATTAAAGAACCGGAAAACTATCTTGATATAGCAAACGAAGCCTTGAGAGTGAGACTCACAGGAAGCGAACAAGAAAATAATTTAGCCATACCCATATATGTAGGTCATCAAACAACAGCAAATCACAACAGTACCTATCTACCTAATACTACTCGCTGCTATTCCCAACTGTGTTGGGATCAGCTTCCATTCTATCCGAATGCAGCTGAATACCAGTATTTTACATGGAGCGACGGCAACAACCCAGTTACTGGGTAAAACGATACCCTTTGGTAAGACTGGTTGTCACACTGTTAGGCTTCTGACTACCTGTAACGACTGTCAGAAGATCTATGAATGATAGCCGGGACCAACGGGTTAGCGTGCTTTCCGAGGCACGGAGGGTTCTTGATATGTAATGGATGGTCACTTGGTCACCCATCCACGAAATAACAGCTGCAAGCGTAGGCTTCGATCAACCCATGCGGCTGTCACCATTTAGCCACGAGCCCCTCTAAAATTTTAAGTATCAGTAGGAAACTACACAACGATAGAAAAAAATTCTAGTTCTACGAAGAATAACGTGACTCGACATTCGACTGAACATTCACGACTTTATTAAAAAACAAGGTTTATATTTCGACCTAGGCTTAAACGATCGACCCAAATTTTGTAAATTCGAACTTTATTCCGACAAAATAAAAGTTCTAATTATAAAAATTGACGGCAAACCCGAGTCGTCAATTTTATAATAAGAACTTTAACGTTCTCCGAATAAAGTTTGCAATACAGTAACTGGTTAAAAAACCGAACCGAACCGTTAACTGGTTCCATGGTTTAGCCTTAGACTTACGTTAGAACTCGTTTTGTAATAAGACGGATATACATCAAAGTACCGTAAAACTACAAGACCATTTCCCGATATAGCAATCAAAGACGCCTACCCAAGAAAGCAAACACGGAAAGGGTTTCGCCATACCCATATACAAAGGTCATCAAACAACAGTAAAATCACAACAGTACCTACATATACCTACCTAGCTACACACAAATATGCAATATACGCAGACCCAGTTGGTAATTGATTTATTACAACCCCCTTTGTGTACAGAAACACGGCACGTCGACGAAATTAAGTCTGTTATGCGTAGAACAAAACGTACTGGATACGATATTGAACGACCTTGATCCAACAATTACAGAGTTATTTTCGGTAATGTTACCCACATAAATCAATTCGACTTTTGTTTGGTAGTAAGTAGCGAATGCGTGCTTGACAAAAACTTTGCGTAATTTCGGTTATTGGTTGTCATTTCGGGCGAAAACGTTTTAATATTCTGAATCGAATCAAGCTCGATTCCAATACTTAATGGTCAGAGCTACGTAATCTGGACGGCTAGCCTACGACTGCCAATGTTTGTGGATAAGAGTGGGGTCGATACAAAACCTTGGGGTTCGGCTTTGTTTGAATTTTAAACCAAAAGCTAAAAAGCAGTCACAGTTTATGGAATAAAGCCGTCAGAGTTTATTGCAAAAATTAAGTCTTTAAAGCGTTGAATAAATACATTAAAAAAAAACCAGACAGTTGAATTAACTAATTAACAGTTCATTTAACTCGTTGACCCTAAGCCAAAACGTCTATTATTATTTATACTATTTCATCCCGCAATAATAATCCGAATGCTCATCTAGCGAACAGTATGTCATGTTTACGTCATAGGGGTCGCTCCACCCCATATATCCCATTCATGATCTCTTCAGATTACTCCCCCGCTTGGGGGTGGATTATTTGAACTAATTATCGAATTGTCTCCAGCACGCATGATTCATCCCCTTGCAATTTTATACCAATTCGTTCCGGGGAAGAAAACGTTTGGGGAATAAGATGACTCATCGCTTTAGTGTTTTTCGATAGTTGGGTCGGATATGGTCTGGGTTTCCATAAATATCCAATGAGATTTAAATGGGATTTTCCGGATTTTATCGGGTGATTCTTTGTTATTGCAGCATTAGAATGAAAGAACGTCGTACTTTGTAATTGAACCTTAAAGCTATGAAAGTAATTATTAAGTTAAGCTGCTAATAAAAACTTAGCATGTTTTCATGTTTAATGTTAATGTTCCCTAAATAAAATAAAAATATTACTTGCCATAATTACTCAGTATAATAAACTTAAAACACGTAATGACAGAATAATGATCCCGCTCCGGGTTAACCCTCGCATACTGGTGACGTCGTTAAATATCACAGGTGAAAAAAAAGCTTACTAAGTTTCTCGGGCAGTTTAAAATATCGCCGCAGTAAGTTTTCATCGCTCCAGCACGGACGTCAACGCTCGACCACTGCAGTGTTTTGTGAGCTGTCATTTTATTTTCCGTGAAAGTATTTCTATTTCCTTGTAGACTTTACCGCAAATATATCGTCGCAAAAATTATGTAGGTAGAACAAAAGTACGAAGAAAGTTATTACGCAAAATGGCTTATATGAAACACAAGGGAAGTATGAGAAGAAAAAGCCTTTTTACGTAATCCTGAACGTAATTTCAGTTGAATGTACAGACGTACATATATCCCAGTGAACTTGAAACCCTACTTAGTTACAGAACATTTAAATTGTCTTGAATTTGTAATCCATTCTAATCCTAAACATTGTACGCAGTATTCCTTACCATTTGCTTATATAATATATATTAGCAATCACGAGTACTTCTGTCGCTTCTATAACATTTTATTATTACAAACAGAAAGGTAAAGTAACAAAGACATGTCATAAAGACGTCACGGCTTGTCATCGTATACATATACTGATTATTCACAAACATTTTATTAAAGGTATAAAAGATATAGAAGTTTCCAACATTTAAAGAAGTCATTATAAGTAGAGAGAAAATGAATAAACTTTTGAACAACAAAAGGTTTCGGAAAAAACAACGCAAACAGGAAAAATATCTATAAACAAAGAACAACCACTTGTATCTAATAAAGTATCAACTTACATCACAAACGAACAGCGACAGTGAAATCCCGAACTTATCTGACAATCACAGGTAGCCAAATAGCCAAAGCCAGTCACGACAATACGTAAATCATTGCACTACGTCAATATGTTGTTATCACTGCTACTTATCACGCTGTTATTCACACGCTATATTTCATTTACGTTATCGGCAACGCTACGAAACGTCACTGCAGGTGCGGGGTTAACCTACACGCTACGCAAGCGCTACGGTGCTACGCGCGTAGCTCGTTGCTACGGGCAGCGGTGACGACGCCTGAGGACGAACTGCGTCGGGCGGCGCGCCGATGTCTCGCGCATGCGCTTCACCCTGCGTAGGGGATGGATTCGCATAGTCGTATCATTCTCGTTTTCCGATAGGTAAGTTATAATATTCGTAAGGGAAAATAGTGTGCAGAAAAATGTAACGCGGTTATCAAGAGCAGAGGGACGAGACTGATTCAAATAAATACGCAGTGTTATTAGAATGTTCTAAAAGTACATTATTACTGCCTGGATTAGTCTGCCTCCATTTTCTTTGCCAACTTATTATCCTGAACTGAACTTTATTAAAAAGTTCTATTATAAACTTAGGGCCGTATTAATACCGCTCTCGGAACGTTCTCACGGGTGACGTCACTTAACTCGCTGTCACTTTGGCGTTAACTTCCAGACATGTGGTGATTAAGTTGATGCGTAATTTAATTAATCAAATTAAGGTACAAGTTCAAGGGTATTTCCAAGACAGATCTTGAACATTCAAGCTTATACATATTTGACTTTACAGCTGAAGATTTAATCACAATGACAATTAAAAATGTGATGTATATAAATCGTCATCGGTAATCATCGTATGGCCTAGAGGTCGCAAGCGCTACTGCTGGGCATGAGGTCCTGGTTTCCATGTCCGGATCGGTCAGTGTCACTGTGTTTTTTTTTTCCTGGAATTTCTGAGTAGCAGCCCGGAGTCTGGATTTGTGTCCGGTTAATGACAATAGGCTCGCCCCTATTACATGGAACTTAAAAATAACTGACGAAATGTTGGTGTGTGTGTATAGGAGCATTTTGGCCTCGTATAGGACTTTCTGTTTCATTATGTGTTTTTGTAACTTAAAAAAAAAGTTAGATTTTTTATTTTTGACTGTGTTTAGTTTAATTTGTGGTCTTCCTGTACGAGACGCAATAAGTACTTTTTCTAAGGTACACCTGTCTAACCCTTCGAAGATTGCAGGTGTTATAAATCAGCAATTTTGCCAACAATGAATACTTATAGTAAAAATATTGTAATATCGTGAGTCAACACAACGGGGTACCCCTTTGTCAACCATCGCGTACTCTATACGGGCCAGACATGTTTAACTAGCGTTAGGTCCCAATTTCATGTCCATTGAAATGAGTTCGAAAATATGTGGAAACACTGATTACTTGTGAGGCCCATTATTAAAGTCTTATTTCAGTTTTATAATAGCGAACTGAAAAAGGCGGATGTCCGGATGCGACAGTTTAAGGTGATTGATTGATTTCAAAGGGTCATTCACATTATGGTAATGGTTGGTCATCACTCATCTGCGTCCTGAAAGGAGACTCGGCGGAAGTGGTATATGGATAGCGATATGATTGTGATATTTGTTTGCCTCATCTTTACCTTTGAGCAAAGTGGCATCAAAATCTGAACCTTGCCTGGTCAGATTTTGATGCCACTTTTGAGAAAAATGCATTCCTACACAAATATCAAAACCGTATCGCTATTGGTATATAGACAACTTCCCATACAAAGTCTTCTTTGTTAACAACATACAGTTATCACCAATCAGTATGTTAAGCCTGTTGTGATAGCAGTTCATACCAAGATCATTTCAACAAGTCACGTTTAAATACATTTCTACTCTCACATCTCTCTCTCCCATCACTTACTGTTAGTGGTACCAATTTAAAAATAAAACGATATCACTGTGGAGCTCGCAAATTGCGACACGGAACATAGTTACGTGTGCGACATGAGCTAGTAGCTACATACGTATATTCCCGCGTTTACACGGAACTTCGTGCGACAGTTTAAACGTTTTTGGCGCAGGTAACAATGTGTCGCGGAATCCTAAATAGATCAATGTGTGGCCATAAAAATGTCGCGAGTGCAACAGCGATTTTAGAGAAAAAAATGTACAGAACCCGACGGATCATAGTGTGATCAATGCTATGAAAAATCTAGTTTGTTTCAAAACTGCCAGTATTGTTAAAAATATTTTATGGATGCGTGTTCGATGCTTTGATGTATTTCGCAGTTTTCAGTTGTAACATATTATTTTTGTTGAATATTACTTCTTTGTTATTGATGTATTTTTTATGTAGGTACGGGTTTGATAAAAAGTGCTGGAATCTGCATGCGAATAAAACGCGCACAGTAAAATAAACTGAAGTAGGTACAAAACATATTACGACAATTTTTCTTTATCAAGTAACATTGAATTTTTTTTTTTAACGAAAAATTAAAATTTTAACTCTTCTAGTTTCCATTTTCCAATGAATTTTACTTACTGTAAAAGGACCCCATTATCATAAACCCATAGGTGTAGGTAAATAAATAATATCTACTCTTCAACAACAACAAACTAATCCTTGCACATCTGCGCGACTTTCAACTATCACAAACTTTCCAGACTGATAATATTGCGATTATGGTATTCAAGAGATCACAGATTGATATATACCTATTCAATGAAAAAAAAAACACTCACGACCTCAACAGCGCGTGCGTGTTTGACTAGATGTATGAACGTGTAGGAAGCAAAAGGAGTATGTACTTAAGGGTCATAGCAGGTGGAGTGCGCCCCATACATGGGAAAGCGTGAGTATACGAGTGTTAAAGAAATTGCGTGCCATAGCTTCAGGGTGAGTTCAGTATCGATAAAGGAACCCGTAAAAAAACCATTAAGAAAAATTAAAAAAAAAAAAACCGGAAATTATCATAAGATGAACGTAGGTATATATAATGATAGTAGGTAGGTAACTCTAGGAAATTATTAATTAGCATTTAAACAAAATAAAAACTTATTTTAACCAATTTATTAATCAATTCTAAACGATTGCTATTTTAAGTTAGTAGGTACTAAATTAGGTTGATCTTGCAATATTTCTTTTTCTGGGTTCTTTTATCGATACTGAACCTACCCCTAAGCTATGGCACGCAATTTCTTTAACACCCTGTATAGGGTGTAAAAAGACCCATCACATAGCCGTCAACTACACATGCTGTACATCAAACTAAGTAACATTGCACAAAAATAATTGCTGGGAAACGACGACTTTTATTTTTGGTGTGAAAATTTGCTGATTGCGGTAGTGCGCAATGAATTACACGCAAAACAACAACGACACAGGTGAATGCAACGGTACAGGGGTCGTGGAAGTATTTAAAGTTGTGTTGTAACATTTTAAACAAGTTTTCGTAAAAAAACATCAGTAACAGTTGGAATTTTGACCTTCAATATCTCCGTAACCAGACGATTCCCAGGTATGGTACAGTACAAAAAAATGATTACAATGACGAGAGGAGTACAAGTGACTCTCGGCTTCGTTAAGTGTCTTTTTACATCCGTTATGTATGCGTAGTGTATCTATAACAATCTCGACTGACATAGAAATCGACTCGAAGCTTCCGAACGTTTTGTTTCCTGGTCCTTAGAGCCATCTGCTTTATCTCCTGGACATTTCTAGGTCGTAATACAGCTTTTAATTTTCAAATGTCCTTTGTCTGTTGGATTTTCTCAGCTGTTCTCCCATAATAATGAACTGCAGTAGGTCGCAGCAGCCTTTTGAAATGTTTCATTTTCAGAGAAAAAACTCGCTCTCCGTTATGCAGCACTACGGCTTAATGAATAAAGCACTTTATTAAATGACATTTTAATCTTATTACTGTTGCTTTTCAATTTCGTTTTTAATTGCGCGAGTGGTGTTTAATATTGGATTTATGTGTGGGTAGGTGCGAAATGTCAAGTAGATGAGATGATTAATTCACAGATTACCCATTGATTTATTTGTCATTCGGATCTCTTACTACAAGATTTAAATTTAGCTGCGAAGGTCCTATAACACTTCTTCAGGCATTAAACAACCTTTTGATTGGGTTTCAGCGCAAAATCCGTTTAGCGTTGTTTTGTCGGAAAAACGTGTCAAGCAGGCAGACAATTTATAGAAAATACACGACATTTCACATGCAATTTAATTCCTGTATAATTTACGGTCTGCCGAAAACTAATGTTTTGCGTAATTTTAATACGTTGAAAACCGCAGTCGAAAGCTAGTTGATAAAATCCGTTTTTGTCAAGATAATGACAATGAGTTATGGTCGGTCGCCGGCTGCCGGTGTTGTGGCGTCGTGCGGTTTATTCCACATTTATTTTTATCTTAGTTTTAGTTCTCTCATTATATCTAGAATTTAAAATGTTTCAGCCGTTAAACATAGCTGTCATTTGCTTTATGATAACGAACTTGGGTGAAAGATTAAATATAATACATGAACAGGATAGGATCTGTTCCGATTCTTTTATTTCTTTTATTCAGTTCCAATAAATAAATAGTGCAGCAATACATGGGTGTGAGTTATAAGTACATGGGCATTTATAAATATAACACCGCCAGTAAGCACTTTGCTTCTACAATAAAATACCTAAAACCTGAACTTACACGAGCACAAAAACCCCGTCTCTGAAACAGAACGAAAGATAAAGAAACTCCAACGTAACATGATCGTTAATAAGTAAGGATATTTTACGGCTCGTCATATTTCATCCAGTTTTCAGGGTTCCGTACCCAAAGGGTTTAAAGCGAACCCTCTTGTTGTGGCAGCTTGATCACTGTCCAATAAAGTATTTTCGTAAGCAAACAGAACGGAAACTGATGGGTACAACAATTTGAAACGAAAACAAGTATCAGTTAATGAATATTATTATCACTGTACATATAAATTACCAGCTTCTGCCTCAGTAATTTATATGTTTAGTACTAATCCTTTTATCCTCGCAACTTCCGCCCACGTGGAAGGCAACTCTCAAAACGATGAAGGAAACCATCGTGAGTAAACCAGAACATAAATTCGAAGACATACATATTATTACCATATACCCGCGCTGGGCCGTCCCGTGTGGTGCATTACGGCCCATTCCCTTTCACAGAGAGGAGGCTTCTGTTCCAGCACTTGGAACATTATAGGGTGATTATACAAGTAAACCAAGTATACCATAAAGACATTATCGTATGGCACTCAGCAAAAGTGTAGCTTTCCATCGGTAAAATATTTTTTGTTATTGGGATCAGTACTCCGAGAAAATATCGCTTACAAACAAACAATTTTACCTCTTTATAATATTAGTTTAGAAAACTTAAAAGTTTATGTAAAATAAAACCCACATTTACATAGGAATAACGTGTTGCCACCGCGGAACGTTTGGTACAAAATTCGAAGCATATTTGTTTGGTTTATTTATTACCGCCGGAAGAAGTTAGCCTTGGAGATTGACGTTTAAAGGAATATTTAATTTTCAACTGAATCCTTGGTCTGGAAGCAATTTTCCGACAGCTTTTCCTTATTCAAGCGAAAATGATATTCCCTTATAGAGCTTCCTTTTTACTTAACCTCACTGTATTTATTTATTTAAACTTCTTGCACACAAATATGGTACAAAGGCGGACTTAATGCCTTAGGCATTCTCTACCGACTGGTAGAGAATGCCTAAGGCATTAAGTCCGCTTGAAAAACCGGCATTAAGGGCTATATAGGGCATTATTGGGGCATTAAGTGCCCCTCTGTTCATCACCCTTGGTTGACTAACCAAGGGTGGTGAACAGAGGGGCAATCTTCGTAATTTTAAGAACGTTCACAGTCTGATCTCAGTCTCAATCTGTCAAAAATACCTCTAATTTCCCTAAATTTTGACAAGTTTTTGACATTTGTTTGTCGCCGAGATGAGACTGCGACTAGATTTTGAACGTTTTTACTTACGAGAATTGGCCTTCAGATAAGATGCAAGGTGCTCTGTTTGAGACAAACATAATATAGCAATATAAATAAATTAAAAAGATATTGTATAATGTAGTGTTAATTGTATTTTTGTTTAACGTAAGGTAGGACGCCCTCAAGCTAAGTGGAGCGACGATCTTCGCAGGATGGCTGGTAGCAGCTGAATGAGAGTTGCCGAAAATCGAGTTCAATGGCGTGCAATAGGAGAGGCCTATGTCCAGCAGTGGACTGCTATAGGCTGATGATGATGTATTTTCTGGTGTACAATAAAGTATATACATATAAATAAAAAGATAACATAATTAATTATAAATAGAATAGGTAGACGAATACATAAATAGGTATCATTGAAGTATTTGCTACAAATTGGCGACTAACATTTTCTGGTCTTTGTTCTCAAGTTTACGGCAACGTCTGTGACTGTACTGGAGATATAAAGAGCCGACTAAGCGAATAATCGAGTCTATCGCCGGAATCGATACAATCTTTCTAGTCACGAATACGGTTCTTGAAAGTTCCGAACACGAAGTTCCGTTTCACGTACCTACCAGAACGGTTTTTCAACATTATTACCGTTTTGAATCGAGTTATGGAATTCGGACGATTGTAGCGAAATGCTAATTTCGATTTAACTCGACTAGATTTCAGTTCAATCATCCGCTCGAATTTTAACGTAGTTACGGAATTCGATATTAGTTCACATGAAACCTAATAATTCGGAAAGCATTTATTTGCTGAAATTCGATCAAATGCGTAATGTGTGTGTTTGTTTCCACATCAACTGAATTTCAGGCAATATTTATTCAGATTGGTACTTTGTGAATATTATTATAATCCAGTAGCTTCTGCCCCGCGACTTCGTCTGCGTAAAATTTCTTGTTCACCCGATCTACCCCGTCGCATCGCATCGCCTACCACTGCCCTGCTTCTAAGGGTATTAGCGTGATGTTAAATAGATTATAGCCTTCCTCAAGAATTGGGTTATCAAATGCAAAAACATATTTTTTAATCAGCCTGGTAGTTCCAGAGATTCTTCAGGTTTAGTATTAGTATAAATAGACAAACTAATGAAGTCAGTCCTTTCCCACGAAGTCACGGTATCGCGTATGTTAATATTGTAATTTTTGTCTTCATACATTTCTAGGCAGTATGTATTTCTCAATTTCACATCTAGCAAAACATAGGTGCGCCATTTATTCAACGTCCTCGTTACCATTCTTCAAAGTGAGCAAGCGTAAAATAAAGCATATTTCTTTCATCCTTCTGATTCGTATGGCCGTATCGAGTGTGCATTTGAACAAGTGAAGCGCTAAAAACTATCGCCTTAGTGTGCTCAGACCACAGACCAGAGAGAGATCTCGGCGGCCGCTGCTAGAGGCGGCATTTTCCATAAAACCAAGCGTGTCACCGTTTACTCGCAGTTTTTTCTTTTTTTTTTCGTTAGCCTATACGAATATTGTGTCTTATTCCTTCCAAGCCTCCCATGTCTTGAGCGATCTCTGGCCATGTTGGCTTTGCAAATCTCGTTAGATCGTCATTCGTTACTCGCACTGCGACACAAAAATGATGCATACAGCTGTGGCAGGGCGATCGACGCGCCAACTGAAACCATTAATTCAGCACATGACCCTAGTAGTCGCGTAGTCGCGTAGAAAATTATCAATGGCTATGAAAAAAAAAAATCTGCTGTTTTTTACATAAGTGATACCTACGCGGTCAAAATGTATGGAACAGCTAATTATTTTTTTAAAAGAAAAATATCACACAGGGGGGTGTGTGATATTTTTCGTCGGTAAAATCACGGAAGGCGGTTTGTGACGTACGTTGTGCGCTCAACGTACTTTTGGTGCCACGAATTTTATTAGGACTTCTATACTTAGTCGCTGCCGCCCGCTTCCGAGCTCTGTGGCCCAGACGGCTCGCGGGCGTCGGACGATGAAATTACACGAGACTTGGCTGAGAATCCTATAAATCTAGGACTGTTTATAATTATATATATATAGACATCTTGTTGCAGTTAGGACTGTACGTGGATTTTATGTGGCTTAGAAGATAAGTAATTTGGAGTGAAATAGTTTGGTTGTTATGAGCAATTTCCTGAAGGAGCTTATTCATTTATTTATATATAAATATCACACCACAAAAATATAAACACAAAAAAAAATTATCGAGCACTAAAAATATACAATCGCTTTCTGCGATCTCTTCCAGGCAACCTTGGAATGGACAGTGATTTGTCTGGACATTAAATGGGGTTGTCGTGAATGCAATAATTGTTGAAGAGTTGTTCAGATAGAGGTGGTAGAACACGAAAATTAAATGGCAGACATAATGAAGTTTTCAAAATATCACACGACGAAATAAAGAACCCATTTTATGCTAACGCAACTGTATAAAAATACCAATAAACCGAAATCCACACTGCGGTTTAACAGCAAACACAACGTTGAAAACTGCGTCCTTTTTCTCTCTACACTTTAATAAAAAGTTACCCAAACGCCTTTATTACTCTAAACGGCTTAATAATACGACAAATAATAATAAAGACGCAACAGCAAAGTTTAACGACAATCGCGAATGCACTCATTTGCGAACTAAATTGCATTGTATCTTCGGTGTTTATTCCATAATTTGTTATTCATAACAGACTACGAACGGCGATACTGGAGAAACTTGGCCGAGGCTTGCGTAGTTGCGACTTGTGCACGACTTGCCTGTTTAGATACAAACTCTGACAGAATAAGGAGCACGCAATTTGCGCTGAGTATGACTTTAATTGAGCCCTAATTTATTGTATTTGTTGCTAAATAAACGGTCTGAAAAGTTTATAGCATAACAACATAATCAGCTATTCTGCTGGAACACAGGCTTCCTCTCGTCGGGAGGGAATGGGCTCTAATCTACCACGCGGGCCCAGTGAGGGTTGGTAGATGTCACATGTCTTCTAATTTTTGGGGCGGGACATGCCAGTTTCCTCACGATGTTTTCCTTTTGCCGTTTTGAGAGCAGTTTATAACTATGAACGTATCTAGAAGCTGAAAATGTTTCCAAGGTTGTTCCAAACTTGAGCTATTAATAGTACTTCAATTTATTTCTCCGCTAGATATGGCGTGATGTAGAAAATTTTCGGTCACAGTTAAAGCGCCCTTGAAAATAATTAGTTCATTTTGTAGCACTTAACGAGCATAATTTTACTGAATAGCTTTTGATTGGCACTGCAATTCCATTCATTCTACAATGAACACAGCAATTTAGATTTTCTAGCTACTTATTTGCCAATCCTTGTCCTTTGTAAACTATTATAATGTTAACATGTTAGCTGTGTTAGAACTTCAAATAACCGTTTTCCCTCCTCGTTTTTCCTACACATTCCCGATACCCAGACACTACTTATCAGTTCGAAATCTAACAACAGTGTACGCGGAATCGCTGTCAGGCGCCGACCGGCCGCGGCCTGCTGCGAACCGTTGTGCGATCGCGATGTTATCATCCACTATTTCATTTGGATTTAGAAATGTGCAATACAAAGAGTCCCTCGATTTATTTAACGATTCCTCTTGAATTCAGATCTTCAAAAGAATCGATGTATCTTTGGAAGCATTAAACATAAACAGCTTGGAAATCGACTGGATAAGCGTCGCGGTCGGGGTGCTGTCGTTGACCGCAACTTTAGTAGTATTAAGGGGTATGTGCCAAGGTAGGCTGTCAAATTTAGATTTTATTTCTTTTTTGCAATTTTCAGGTTGCAAGTTAATGAAGATTCGTAACTATAACAAAATGTGTACTAACACAATTATAATAATTAAAATCTTCAACACATCTCTATGGGGTTTATTTATAAACGTTTCTTAAGGAAAGTCATGATTGGCGACCGTTTTACCATAATTTTTTGACGTTATATGTCTCTAAACTTTAAGCAACCTTTATAAATAAAGGGGTCTAAGTTAGAAGTCGCTTGAAACGAAACGAAAGAAAATTTGAATTTCGCGGGTGACGTTTTCGCCTTAACTACTAGCCTAGCCAAAGCTTGATTACCATAATGTAAATGCAATTTCTCTTCCTTATTTTACTCCCCTTCTTCTGTGCTCAAGGAGCAATGCACCAAGTATTTAGAAAAATAAATTTGAGGCAGGAATCGATGGGTGCGGTGCCGGGCCGTCGACCGTTGGAAACGCTACCGAACTGATGTTATCCGATACAATATTCATATATTTTTAAATGGAATACTGTTTTATTTGGTCGTAAATACTTGAAATATTATTTTTATACATTACTTTTGTACGTTGCATGAACATTATATTTCGAGTTGCGGGAATTTTATGCGGCTCTTACTCCGAAACATACTTACACGTAGGTTGATTTAACTAAGTACACATTTCAAAATTTACGATTTTAAAAGCACTGGAATATACGCAGCTATGTTTTTTCTAAGAAATATTAAATGTTTATTTATCAAACCGATTTTGGAAAAGTTTCAGTCAACGAACTGGTCCGTGACTGGAAACAGTCATTGTAGTAGTCGATTTTATAAAAAAAAAATCTCTATCACATAAGAAATAAAGCCTATTTTACCCCAAAAATACTAGATAAAACACTCCTTAGCCTGTAATCTTACTTCGACATATTTCTGGTAATGTTTGGCTTTGCTATTGTGTCGTGAGATGACACAATAATAATAAAGCCAGCTTTGGGAGATAAACACTTCTTTCGGACTATAACAAGTAAGTGACAGGCGGAATAGGCGAAAGATACCTCAATTTCATTAGAGCTTTATTCTTGACATATCTATTTATTGAGTGTCAAATCTATACGCTTTGTTAATCTAGGAAATTTGACTATGTAGGGTGTAGGCTATTACCATGAATTCAGTACATGATTCTAAACCCCTCAGCGTTGAAATTTTGATATATTCCACTTATAGCACTGATTTGTCGTCGGTTAATTAAAACAAAAAAAGAGAAAAAAAAGGAGCAATTTTTTTAAAAATCTACTCAATATATCAAATCCAATCAAACATAATGATGTGGATAACGTCGTGAGCTACACACACTCGTATGTAATGTCTTTCTTTGCTCACTACCTGTTTATTACATGTTTGTGTGACTGTTTGTTTTCCCGAATTAAATAAATAAACATTAAAAAAATCAGCTGTTTCATAAAAAAGTTCTATGAAACAGAAGTTTTTTTTTTTTTTTTGTATAACCCCTCGAGAAATTTCTACGCTAGAATATCTAGAATCATGTGCTGAATTCATGGTTTCAGTTTGCGCGTCGATGTCTCTGCCGCCCTAGATCAGATACTAAATTGAGTTCGTATGTAGATATGATATTTATGTGCTAGATATTCAGTGTACAATGATTTAATAGCTATTGACATGTTTGACAGCCCAGTTTATAGGATTATCCAAAGAAAGTTTGAGGTCAGAAGTTCGTTGACACAAAAAGAAAAAAAAACTTTAAGCTCATTTACAAAGGCTTTCTTTACAGATCAAGTCTTTGTCCAGTTAATATTAATTTTGAAAGCAAGCTTGTTCATTATTATCATTAGTATAAACTACCTATAATGTTCCTACTGCTGGGACACAGCCACACAGGCCTCCTCTCTATAAAGACGGGAGTGGGTCATAATTCACCACGCGGGCCCAGTGCGGGTTGGTGGATGTCAAATGTTTTCGAATGTTTGGTTCTAAGACATGCTACTTTCTTCACGATGTTTTCCTTCACCGTTTTGAGAGCAGTGGTGATGTAATCAAATACACAAAGTAAAGTGCCTGTCTGGGATCGAACTTCCTCCCTACTCGCAAGTCGGGGTCGATTCCACTGGTCTCTCAATTAATATAATTGATTAACCAAAGTAACATCGACCATTCATTTTAGTTGACATTGGATTTTACAACAGATTATAATGGTGGATGATGGATAGAATCTCAGGACCCAGCTGCTTTACTTCTGAAAACTTCCGAGTTCAAACCGAAATCTCAATCAATCAATTTGTCTCTAATTTATGGCAGTTTACCATTCAATACCACAAAAAAACAACTATGTTCGGTGAGTAAATAAACTCATCTAATTTTAAGTAAGCGATCGATATCAATCGACAAATAAGTAATGAATGATGTGCTTACCTGTAAGAAATTGGTACTCTAGTTTATATATGTCTATTGGATGTGATGGGATATCTTTGTATCAGTGTAGTCAATTGTTGGTGAGCCAAATAAATAAAATAAAAATAAATAAATTACAACAGAATTCGATTGGAAAATGGTGTAAGAAAGAATAGTGGGTAAATTGAAAAAAATAGCTAAGTACATACTAAAGTTCACTTAAACCTTTCTAAAGGGTGCGTCTCATATCATATCAACTAGTTATTTGGTATATTTTCATTTCAATAAAGTTCACAAGACATAACGTTTATTTAATCAAAAATCCTTAGGCGTATCGTTTAAAATATATAATATTGATATAACGTTTATTTAATCGAAAATATTTAGGCCTATCGTTTAAAATATATAATATTGTTACCATTTTTATAGTTAACACCCCGATTCAAAGCAATCCGACTCGGATGGGTTATATTAGGTTAGAAGGTTAAGGCGGGAGCGGAGCGGAGTGCCAGGTCCCCTCTATGTTGGTGAATCATTTGGATTGGGTTTGGTTAGAACAGTGACCAATTGACCATTAACGCGCGAAGGCGAACGAGTGAAGCGAGCGTGCTGCGGGAGCGGCGTGACAGAAACGGATCGCTGCAAAACCCACTCCACGTAGTCTTGTCTGCCCTACCCCTAGAGTGTTATTTAAAATCAAGTTATTTAAAATAGGCGCGGAGGGGCGAGGCGGCCCGCGAGCTGAGGAGCAGGTGGTTCAAACACTCGCCGCCGCGGCTGAGGCTGGCCGGCCAAGCCAGCCAGCAAGCCGAAGCTGCGGTGGTGAGCGTGAAACACATCTGCAACGATAAGCTCGCAAGGGACCGCCGGAGCCCCGCAGCGCCGGAGCCGTGACAGAAACCATGCCTGCTGCGTGTTGCATGCTTGCTTGCATGCTGCATGTATGGTGTAGGTATGCTTGTTTGCATGCCTGCTGGATGCATGGTGTATGCTTGTTTGCCTGTTTCTTACAGGGAAATAAAAACCACATATGTTCACAATCAACTGAGCAAGATTATGCACACAAAGAGACAACTAACTGACAAGACAACTAACTGACAACTGACTAGTTGTGAAATGTAGGTACCTTAACAAATTATATTTGTTAAGGTACCTACATTTCACAACTTATTAATAATTAGACAATGTTATAATGTATATATCTGAAATTTTGCTTTGTGTTTTTTACTAGGCGTTTTATCATATTAGACTAAATAGGGTTTATGTCTTTTGAGTGGTATATCAAACGATTTTATATTCAATGTATGTTATGCTTAAAAAATAGTGACTTTAAAATTATATCAATCGTTTATTATATTAACTGATCATTATATCAAATAAAATTATAGATTCAGTTGTTATATCTTGTAAATATTAGAGATTTTGTAATTATGTCATATATTCCTTACCCCTTTTTAAATGCTTATAATATGCGTCCACTATTTATATCAACATGGTGTTTCCCTACATGTCTCTGACGTCACAACCATTGTGTAGCCTAGGCTCATAACGTGGCCTAGTAACATCTGCGAGCTTCTGACATGACCTAATAACGAAGTATTACAAGCGACACAAAATGAACAACATGTTTCATGGGAATATAGCTATTTTAATACTTCATAGCGTTCAGGGTGAGAAAATAGTGTGGTAGGTAATTTGACGTATATTATTTCAAGTTAATGTATTGCTATGTATAATAATAACCCGCAATTATGGCACTTAGAACGAATTTCCCATTGCTGTAGGTGTATCTGACGTAAAAGGACGTTTTTAGATTGTGGTTTATTTGGTTATTCTTAGCTCGTATTCTATTAACTTTGAGTATCGTCTTTTTCACTTTTAGTTACGATTAACTAAACAAAGTTTAAAAAAATAAAAATTAAATTAATAAAAACAAAACATGAATTTAAAGTTTTTGTATGCTTCAGTTTACTAGGGGTGTAAATGTAGTGTTAAATTTACACAAATTGTGTTATATTTTTAGCGGAGTAAAAAATGACGTCAATCTTGTATATACATACAGTCACGAGCACTAATATGTCAACACTTGGAAACTTTCAATACCGATTTTTTCGTGAAATCAACAATGAAATACGACACATTGCAAAAACCTGTTCTTTTTTTTTTTTTAAACGCGTTAATTCGAAAATACTATGTTTGTAACAACACAATATTTCATTCAAAAATAAAGGAGGAACGCTTTAGTGTATACATATTTATGCTTGTGACTGTACCACTGTGAAACAGGCCTGACTCAAGGCATACAAAGCGAGCCAAAAAAAAACAAACCAAAAGTCATTTATTCAAATTAGGCTGAGAATCAGCACTTTTAGAACGTCAAAATTACAAAATACAGTCCTCCAAAACGCCCGCCCTTCACCACTTCCTAGTGCTTTCGCTGGGAAGAATTGGCGCAACAAACTCCCCAGCAGCACAGCTGTCTAGAAACAAGACCCAGATTCCCTCATCCTCACCATAAAATCTCAACATCGACAGCCCTAGTTCCAATTACTTCTCATTAGAAGTGTCTAATGAGAAGTAATTCGAACTAGGGCTGTCGCTGTCGCTGTAGAGCTGTAGGGCTGGCGTAGTGACGCCACACAGACGCGTAGCATGACGACGCTCACCCGCTCTCTAATTACACCGTGTTCGCAGCCTAACCGCGCGTCAGAGTGCATTAATCCTGCGATAATTAAATGAGGTTTTTATAACGGAGTCATCCGCGGCTTTGAATTTTATGGGATATACTGTTGGGCTAGGTACGCGTGTTCCATTCAGCTTGAGACTATACTTGCAATTTATTTTGTAGTCTAGAAGATTGACGTGTAAAAGAGGAGGACCATATGGTTAACAGCACAAGCGTACGGTGAAAATTGTCGCATGCTTAATGGAACACTGACCCATTAGTAGTTAGGTCAGATGTGATTTCCGTTTTTTTTTTACTCAGATCTCATCAATAGTTAATCATAGACGTTCAAAATACAAGCATTCATGATTGATATAAATTAGTTTTATTTTTATGCATCAACAAGTAGGTTAAGCTCTCATAGCAAGATCTCCTTTTGCGATTTCCCAAAAATCGTCTTTTTTGAGTTAAGTCAGTATTCCATTAAGCATGCGTTGTGTACAGAGACTGCGAAAGATAAAAAAAGTGTGTTAAACTAAAAAAACTACCTACCTTCTATATATGGGTAATATGTCATAAGACTTAATTACAAGGTATTCCACTCAGAGCACTGATTTCCACCGCACTTGCCCGAACCGCACCTGAGCACTACCACTAACTGCACTGTAACCTGCGGTTCAGTGGAACAGTTTTTCATATGGGACTTATTGGAGGCGAACAAGAAGGTAGACGATCTCTGATGGTTAGTGGCAACTAAAGCTTTAAGTCTTAATATAATTATCACGTAAAAAATTTAGTTAGATTGAAATTGTTTATTGGTCTTATAGCCTAGATTGTAAGTAATTATTAAGATCATGGTTCTTTTTAATAAAGAACCAAAATATGTGCGATGCTATTCCATAGTTCTAGCTCTATAGCCATTAGAGCTTTGACTCCAAGATGGAATCGCACCTAAAACACGCACAAATAAATAAATAAAATAGCAGCTGTATCTTGTTGCAAATTGCCTGTAATAATACCGGCACCCATCTCCCCTCAAACTGGTATATCGCAGCATTTTTTAAATATTTAAGGTTGTTCCAGCAACTTCGTTAATTAAGACTTCAATGAACAAGAAGTATTAAGTATCACAACAGTGATTGAAACTCCTAGTCATTATCTAGAGCCAATCTACGATACTGTAATGAACTCAAGGATACTGTATTTTAAATTCACGGAGAAACTTCAAGTTATCTTTGAGAGAATGAACTGGAAGTTTCGCACTAGAATAAGCTTGAAGATTTTCGAGTTTCAAAATCAAAATCGTTTGAAGAAGACTGTTTAACTAAACACTTTTAAATCACAGTACAAAATAGCATAACGATATCTTGATATAACTTGTATTTAGTACCTGTATATTATAATATTACCTACATGTGCGATAAAAATCCGATGAAAGCACGAGATAGCACAAAAATATACACCGTAAATTTATGTTCTGGAAATCGTCGAATTACTAGCCGTTACGATGCTATAAATAAATAATTATTGTCAACCCGTTAATAGCAACTGCCGATCAACCTATAAAACATACAATTAACAAATCTGCAGGGGACAATATCGCGACAATCAAAACATTTGACAATCGCATTAATAAATCGCAGTACCTGCCTACCCACTGGTTAATTATCGCAGGACCTTTGTTGTTAATGGGATTTTGTAATCCATTCATCGAATTGTTAAATGAAAGTCAAACAATTAGTCTTTTGGGTGTGCAACACCGCACTGCCCACACACAAGCCTTACACTGTGCACCGCACACCGTATCTAACATGCCGCCACTAAAATTTTCCATTTTAGACCTACTTTTGGAAGCTCAAAAAGTAATAGCCTATTTAGCTAAGTTGCCTGCCAAATTCATAAACATTTGACATTTATAATCGCTTTATAAATAGAACCCGTCCTTGTCATTTTCATGTCAGTGGAGTGAAAGGGGAGTACACTATGCCACCATTTATCGAAAGTTTCTTGGTATGGTACCCTTGCTCGTGACACACATTCATCGAACTGCGCCCACGCTAATCAAACGACCTAACAAAAATATACTCTATGCCACCGTACTAAGATTACGAGCTTCGATTGAGATCGGACGGATTCGGTCGTTATCGTACGTGGTTCGCCCCCTTTAAGGGTACGCATAAAGCGGCACCCCACTTCATTACGTGTTCGACGATCTGAGCGATTAACGGAGGAGATTTAACTCAAACTCAAACTCTTTATTGCATTCATGTGTGTGTGTTTATATGAACACCACACACTTACGGTGGCCTTATAAAATTGTTTGGGCTCGAGTTAAAATGAATTGTTATGACGGCGCTAAAGCGTTATAGTAACATTTTTAGGCTATTTTTTTACTGTGTTGTGGGCAGAAAACATAATAAAATTGGCTGTAAAATTTTCCACGATATATTTTCTACCAGATTTTCTATTTGTGTTCATGACATATTATCGAGTGAATCAGTCTATAAATTCGTGTCGTGTAAAAGATAGTATCAAACAATTGTGTAATCAATTCTGGTCATAAACTTGCAGTAGGTAACTATTGGCTTTAACATTGAATCTTATCTTAACGCTCATCGTCACAATTGTGCAGTACTTGTGACGGATTCATATCATAATTTACATGAGAGTGAATTACATTGTAATAACTTGTAGGTACAGACTACTTGAATGAGATCTCTTTAATGGCTTCCCCATGGCTCTTGTTTAGTCAAAAGGAGGCTCACTAAAGTAATATTGAAGCCGGCATATTGTATTTATTTTTAGTAGAGTATCTGTTTCTTTTTTCACTGTTACGTTCCTTCCTAGCAATAAAAATATCCTTTCCAAGTTCCATCTCCATACATCTGTTCTTCGGTTTTTCGGGTCGTACTGTGCAAACATCACGATATTTAATATTAAAACAACAAAACGATCCCACAATTTTACTTACACCGCAGCGGTTACAAGCAAATACAAATACATCTATAAACATTTTAACGATAAGAGATGTAGATAGTAAAATATTCATAGGACGCGTTTAAAGATTTAAGACCGGCTTAAAAGAGGCACGCAGGGGTATATATCGAGTACCATAAACCGCACTTTAGTTACCACGAAATCAGCCCTTACTGCGACGACATAAAAGCACTGTTAAAGTCGAACATGTACCATGGTGTAGCGGTTGACTGTACAGCTACGCCTCGTTACAAGGTCAAAGAACCAGACAGTGGGGGAAAATGTCTGGTAGAGGTAACTAACACTAAACGTACTCAGTAAACACGACTGGGTGTGAAACGGTCCGTATGTATGACTGTGCGTGAAGTTGCGAGCGATCGAAATATGAAGGAGTTCAAAGAATCATGTTGCACCTAAGGACGCATCGTTACATGGTTTGTGTACTTACCAAGTGAAAACATTGTGAATTACTACCAAATGTACGGACAGGCAACTCGCTCCATAAAAAATACTGGTATTCAGTTGCATCCGGTTCGAATCCGACCCCAACATAGAAGGGAAAAGGTGGATGAAGATATGTATTAGTGTGTATTTCATCAAGCTACATTAAAACCATTCTCCTCTGTGTAAAGATTTAGCCACTACTTATATCATAGCTCAACTTGTACCACGGGTATTGAATATTTTCTCACCACAACACCAAACAATTTTCGGAACTTCGTTTGTCTCGTATCCAAACGTTTTAATAACTGCGGACCACCGAGACCCTTATTAACTACTGCAGCTTTAATTTCCCAGAGGGTGGACCACACGAGTGTTTCTTCCCAGACTCGACGCTGGAACTTGGGACATTCATACACTGCATTCAAATTGCAATAACAAAACTTTTGTTACGTCTCAAGAGGTCCACACGACTTCTTGACTAAGACCGGGATAACGTACAAACTATTTTAATTTAATATTTCAAAATTAACTTTAAAATTCTTGGTGTTTGTTTTAAAATTCTGTTTGTCGTCTGTTCTAGATATTTCGTGGAACATTTTGATGTTAAATTCAGTTCGCTTGATAGTTTGTTAAAGAGAAATGTTGAATTGACAATTTGCAGCGGCCTTTCATAATATTTAAGGGTCAGGTCGGCCCGACGAAATAGGTCAGGTGGGCATAATGTAGTATGATATGCAGATATAGGCCTCTGAAAGTTATTATATCATGTCAAGTTTTCATATTTCTTCCAGTTTAGTCACGTTTTGAATATACATCTTGTGAGTAATCATGTATCGTAACTTATTGCTCAATCCTTTTTAATAACTCGTCTTTAGGGACTGCCCCAGTTTCATATTTGCGTGTTACGCTTTCTATCTTTGCTTACTATTTATCATTTTCTAACGTCAGTAAATATTCACACGGAAAACCAGCGAACACTCTTGAGCATTGCATAAAAACTAAACGATATATCAACAACAATAGACGTTGCAGTGCGATAAATAAAAACTATAAAAAAACTTTCTTGCATTTCCTAATAATGGCGTGTCCAGGGGTCGCAAATCACGTTTCGCTGACAGCATAGACTATGAACATTATGGAATTTAATTTGAGTGATCCTCGTCGTGTCTCTGTGCCGGGGCGCTTACAAGGGCAACTCAATTATTCTGGGGAATTTTGGTCCAATATGACGTCACGACCACATCAAGCAATTTACTGCTATGCCAAAATGCAGCAATTGCTGCTTGAGATACTGCGACACCGTAATGGGCGATATGTAGCAACTTAACAAAAGAGAACACTTCGCTATCTCCTGCAACAGTTGCCGGCAATTATTGCAGAAAATTGCCCATATATCTGCAGCTAAGGCATTGAACTGAACAGGTGGCTGTCATGTCGTGATTTCCCGCGGGAGGCGCCCACGCACAGATCGTGCGAAACAAAACTCTAACTGAGCGTAAACGCAATAAGTATTGTGAGTGGTTGGAATTGGGCAATTCTTATATTGCCATTAGTTAGCTGTTTGCAAGACAAAGAGATGGGGGTTGGATTTTATTATTATTATTTGGTTAGACTAGCAGCTAATTAGCTGATACGTGTGTATTAAATAGCTTGAAGATATGTAATCTGTCCAGTTCATTCTTGGAGCAGTTCTGTTAGCGAGCCGTCACAACGCTCCATTTTCTGGGAGCTTATTCCATGCTGTTACAACTCGGTTAGACAAGAATAGCTTCAAAGGCTTTATCTTTGATGAATAATTGGGCTCGATTTAAAAGGTTATTTTAGCTGCCTCAGTCGGCAGTACTAAAATATTGAGAGCCACCGCGTAAACGTAGATAGAGAGCGAGATCGTAACCACATTTCAGGCTAAAAATCATCTAAAAGGCCTCATTTAAGAACTACTGATGGAAATGGTAGCTGTTGAAACACCTAAACTAAAATTTAGAGCGTATTGTACATCCCTTTACACCTGCAGCCTGTGGGGTCGTTACACAAAGAAGTGCTATAGCGACCTCCACGTTCTTTACAATAATGCGTTTAGTATTGTGGTGGGGCTACCTCGGTTCTGCAGCGCCTCGGGTATGTTCGCGGAGGAGCGCACCGCCTGTTTTCACGCGACTATGCGCAAGCGGAGCCTCTCTCTGGTGCGCAGAGTACGGGCCAGCTTCAACGCAATCCTGGCGATGATTGCTGACAGGCTGAACTGCCCCTACAAGCTGCATTGCTGCAGCAGGAATGTCGCCTGCTAAACGGCTTTGCCTGACAAAGCCGTTTAGCAGGCGTTATTAATGAAGGGGTCTTTGTATGTATTTAATGTACCCATGTATTTAAAGTATCGTAATTTTATCATTTTAATCTGAATGCTATCACATTTTGACATTTTGAATTTTTGGCATTATTTTATTATGAATTTATTTTATTATTATTTTATTCTATATTATTATATTATTAATGTGAATAATGGGTGTAATTTTGTCTCCTATGGGCCTAGTTACCCGAAATAAATTAATTAAATTAAACACCTATTGGTAAAGACCAAAAGCAGCTATATATACTCGTACAAGTATTATTCAGTTACATCTACAACAGCGGTAATCGGATTGTTAGACAGGTAACACAATTACACAAACATGTGAGCGTATCTATCTATATACCCAATTATCAGATACCTGGGTGTCGTAATACACTAGTATTGTAATACGTACAGTCTGCATTACAGGTTGCTACGGACATATTGTATGGTATGCAAGTTATAGAATTGCTGTTACTAGGTACCATACTAAATAGGTATAGTTTGTTCAAGAGTAGGTTGGTATACCAACTGGTCTACCTAGCCTTTTCCCAACTAAGTTGGAGTCGGCTTCCAGTCTAACCGGATGCAGCTGAATACCAGTATTGTACATGGAGTGACTGCCTGTCTGATCTCCACAACCTAAGATTGGTTGTCAGACTTTTGAGCGTCTGACTACCCGTAACGACTGTCAAAGGTCTACGAATGACAGCCGTGATCAACGGCTTAACGTGCTTTCCGAGGCACGAAGTGGTCTCGCTATGTAATGGATGGTCATCGTACCTTCGATTGATCCAGGCGGCTGTTATTATTTAGCTACGACCCCTATGTCGTTACCTATGAGTGAGGATCAAAAGTTTTTGTATGATACTTAGTCAATGTTATGTCAAAGCTATTCGTCAAAGACTTTCCACATTTACCAATTTCGCGTAAAAAATGTACGATGATAACGCTCGAGTGGCCAATTTAATATGACAAAAGCTGCGGAACGCCCTTTGTGTCCGTGTGTAGATACGATAAGATATAACCACGAGCCATGCAATCGAAGCACTTCACATGACGTGGGTACCTACAGGTTTTAGAAAATCTGAAAAACAGCATGTGTATTAAATAGAAAAGAGGCTCATTTAATAGAAAAGTGTATACCATTCATTAATTAGTTTTAAGAGTGAAATATTTCCCCTGAAAACCACATCTTACGTGTTACTTTGAATCTTTATTGACATGCTTAGTTCATTATAAGCCTTTAAGTATTTTTCCGCTTCAGAGAGAGGGCAAAAAGAACTAAAACCACTACACCCCGTTAAGAGTATTACATTCTTTCTTTACAAGAATTTCTCTGACTTTGTTTCATGAGTTAAAGGAATGAAATTTCCTTAGTCAACAAAAATAAGAAACGCCCATAACTTTGTACGGCGAATGACCAAGGTTTCGATCTCAGTGAAGATTCAACCACGGTGTCTTTCAAGAAATCTGCCTTTGAAAGAAAATGCAGAAGTTATTTCTCTTGAAGATTTCAAAGAATCAGAATTTAATCATATTTCTTTATCCTTTAGAAGTAATACAACAGAAAGGAACGAAACAAATAATCCTGTTGATTATGAAATATCAGAACTAGATACAACCAAAAATTACAGCAGGCCAACTAAATAATTTAAAAAGACCTTATTTTCATTGTTAGTTACTTAGATTATTACGCGAATGGTATCCCCGTCGCAGAATTTTAGGCAAAACATATTAAATATTTATTTTATCCTGCTATTTTTGCCATCGACAGGCTAAGAAAAAGATTGTAAGTTACAAGAACAGCAGAAGCCTGGAGTGTTATCTGCTATAGACACGCTACTAAAATCTGCAACTCAAACAGAATTCCATTTAATCGAATTTTGATCTCAAGAAACGTTGCAATTGAAGTCTGTGGTCCTTGTTCGAAGCGAAGGAAACGACTGATGGAATTATCCGTGTGATCGCTTACAGGGAAATCATTTAATTCCTCCCTCAACATTCCCACAGAAGCTGCTGTGGAACCGTGACGGGAATTGATAACCACATTCTGTTATCTGTGTCCGACATTGAATGCCTCCCATTGTTCGGTAATTTGTTGGTTAACGAAATATGAATCAAGCTGTATATTTGAGCCACAAAGGGTGTATTTTTCACTGTCCATAAAACATGATTTATGTTAACTGATTTGGGATTAATTTAGCTGCAAAATTATTATATCTATCAATCGAGGGTAAAATATTTAATTTACTTTTATAAAATTGGTTTTCAGTCATAATCGTAACTTATTTGGTTTCAGTCGCAATACAATACGATTTTTGCGAGTTAGGTTTGTTAACGGAGGAGTTCATAAAAATCAATAGGTCAATGTCATTCGGGTGAGCTTTACAAAGGCTTTTGTCCAAACTACGTAGATTCAAGGGCAGGTTTGAATGGGACCAAAAAGCCCCAATGTTGATTACCTACTTTAACTTCTGTAGTATACCTATGGAAGTACCCAATCTTTCGTGATAGTAAATGCAAATTGTACAGCAATATTGCTTTCTTACAGTTCACAGGTTGCTTTGAATCGTGGCTATAACAAAAGGGTCACAATATCTGAATTTTATTTATTAAGGATCGTTCATTCTTGAAACAGATTTATTTACCTTCCAGTGCGACCTGTTTACGCAAATCGTAGTGGCAGTGTAAACTATGATTACAATTTTCAAAAACTACAAAGCCGCCATTTATATTTTCAACTGTTTATTTGTAGCAGTTAATATTGTTTACGAGTCTATGACAGGCCTTAGCCTTGTCTAGTCACGCACCAATGATTAAGGCGAGCTATTCTATTGATTTTCATAACCTTTCTAGTATTTCCTTACCTATCCGGCAACATCAACACTGAAACAACTAACTTCCATAATTGATCGTTCGTCCAAGCACAAACTTTACCTGACTTCGTTTGCTTGGCTTTAAACTGTCGAACTGATTTCATTTCCTAGTTTTCACTTAATTACTGCAGATCGTCTGAACCCCTTTGACTGTTTGGAATTTATAGGCTTTACTAAATTTTCTTGCAGTGTGGCAGCGCATTAGCATGCCCCTCACGCAACAACAGTCCGGTGGCCCAGCTCGCCAGCACCCGCCAAGATGGCGGCAGACGGACGCCATATTTATTTATGAATTGAATTCTCTACGGAGGATCGCGATCCAATCTAAAAACCGTTGAGTGTGTAGAATATTTGCAACGTCAGAAAACAAAATGGCTGAAATTCATACGTACGATTTGGTAATATCGAATCCGTTTTACCACAGTTCACGATACCTTATTACTTAGGAAATTAGGGTAAAACTCAAATAATTTCTAGTCTACTTGGAAAGTCACAGTTCACTGCGTCTTTGTACAGTTCTAAGCAAATGAAACCGAATGTTAATTGAGGCGTGAACTTATAAAATAGGAATAATTTTCATTAATTTTCCTCGCATGAGGAAACTTGGCTCGTATTTGACCTGCGAATTAATAAGGTCATGTGCATTGTTCACACAAAGGCGCAAAAGTAGAACATGAATAGAAGAAACTCATTAGAAAAACAATTCCATAAAATTAATTTATGTATCCTAAAAAAAATATTCGGCTATGTCCTCCCATAATACAATGTGGCAAAGTATTTGAAACAGAAAAGCTTAATTAATTAACATCATGGGGACAATATTCACGGAATAAAAAAGGCAGAATATTTTCAAGTCGCACCTTATTAAATTCCGTATTAGGGCGATGCAATAAATTAGCGGCGGCCGGTCCGCCACTCGACGCCGCGTAATGAAAATATATCGAGGGAAACACTGACATCTTTTGAAAAATACTCGTAATTTTATATTGGCACATTATGAAGGAATTCTTTAAAAGATACTCTTGTTTCGGAGGTCTAATTAAAATCCTAAAATTTGTGGTTTCCTTGCCTTTGGGAGAAAAACAATAACGAGGAGATTTATTGAGCTTCATTTGTTTCATAATGTTTATGATTAATAATCCTATTCAAAATATTTGTTGCCAAAAGGTATAACATTTATTTTCCTTTCTCAAGCTAATCAAAATATAAGAACTCACAAACCAAAGCACATTTTGAGCTAACTCCTCAGAGTTAACATCATATAGGTGAAGATTATGATGATTAGAAAATACTTTAAAAGAAAACCGAAGATGTCTGCATGTGAATGTTCATAGTACCATAGTGCAATATGGAAGGCTGTTTATCAAGGTGTATAGCCGTACGCTATTATCCTTAATGACGTAGCGATTGCCCGTTGATAACGCTATCGAATGAAACGCAATCATTACTCCGAGCTTGCAGAATTTATCTCACTAACTGCTTCCACTTACATCGGAGACGATATATTGCAGCGATGAGTTTCGTTGTTGTGTTTAGATATCTGTATAATAGGGTAGTTGCCTGGGTAAAAAAATAATTATTATATTTAGTCCGTCAGTTAGATTATCGAAAAATAATGGACACGTATTTTTTCTTTTGTCAATCAAACAAAAAATTGCAAAGATCAAGCGCGTCAAAATTTGGGAGTGGGGGGGTCGTGACGTCACTTGCTTGCAAAAGTGTCGTCGTGTATGTCGGTAACTCCGATTCTTTTCCGGATAATTTAATTCAGATTTTATTCTCCGAGACTCCGAGCATAGCTTAGCTAGCCATAGAGCGTTGAGCGACCTTGCATTTGCGGACCAGCCCGACGGTCAAAAAAGGAAAAATGAAAAGGCAATATTTTGTATGTTTAGATACAAAAGTGGAAGATTTTTAGAATAAAGTCTAAAAATCTTCAACTTTCG
The DNA here is from genome assembly GCA_947507525.1 of Apamea epomidion. Lineage (NCBI taxonomy): Eukaryota > Metazoa > Arthropoda > Insecta > Lepidoptera > Noctuidae > Apamea > Apamea epomidion. The sequence continues at coordinate 20,390,634 of OX382225.1, read as the reverse complement.
AATAGTATACTCGTAGCTCAGTACACCGTCGAAGAAGCTCCAATGGCGTGGAAAACACATTTTGATCGAAACTTTCCGAGCCTCAAATGATTTCTTCTAGTTCAAGAGTCGCCTGAAGAGTGAACACGTTTCGGAATCGTATAGCGGAATGGTGATAAGAAAGGATTTTTATGTTTCCATGGTAAGCTATAAAGTGTTTTATTTATTTGTTGTTTGGTAAAGACAGCGTTATTGCAAGTAATACATACTTACCTTACCTGCGTGAAATCAAATCAATTACCATTTTAAAAAGATATTTGTTTGTTGTGGGTGCACCTACTTACTATGGCTACACCTGTGCCCCATATATTTACAATCGACTCGAAAAGAATTAGACCCATTGAAGAATTCAAGCATGATTTTATATGTATATTTGTTACTAGCTGTGCCCGCGACTTCGTTCGCGTGGATGTCGGAAAACAATAATGTGCCTCTTTACTAATTATTTTTCTAAAATAAAAGTAGTTATAATAGCCTTAGTTACTCCTTATAACACCAGCTTTTGCCTTTTCAGAGATTAGCCGGAACAAACAGACAGACAGACAAAAATTATTGTTTTCTTGTTATAATAAGTACCGTATATATACTTTCACATGCATTTAGTAAGAAGTCTTATCTTGTTTAATTTTAGATTTTACCTATTTTTTATTGTTTACATTCTATTTTCTTTTAGTACACCACTTTTGCCATTTTATAATATTTGTCATTGAAGAGCGGGGCCTCCTAGCACAGGTATATCTTTTACTTAAAAGGAGGTCCCTATATAAGATTTACTGTAAAAGTTGTACAAGTTTCTGCAATAAAACTTTTTATTTATTTATTATTGTTATAATAAGTAACGTATATACTTTCACATGCATTTAGTAAGAAACTGTTATTTTGACATTACAAACAGAAACTTCACTTTTATTGATTTGTACAGATTTGGAACAGTCCGTATAATTTTTGAACTACCTACATATAATCATTTCCTTTTTATTTACGTTTACTTAGTTAGAAAATAACCATGTTCTGCACCCACAACATGCATTAATTCAGCTACACTTAACTAAATTAATATTTTACCTTAGAGTTTAAGTGCTTGGTAGAGCAAGTTTCCTAGAAACCTCCTCTTTCATCCTCGTTCCTCGTGTCATCCTATAATCCTTCCGGACACAAACGGAAGGTCTGAGTGGCTTTGGTCGAGTGTTCATGGGATTTGAATATGTAAAACAATCTGCACAAATGATGGATTCGAGTGGTCTATATATACAAAGTTCTCTAATGAAACTAGTGTTCGCTGAGAAAATAGTGAGCGTAGAAATCACTACTAAGAAAATATAACCATCTTCATATCTGGACTGGTTTCGGTAAGAAAATATAACCATCTTCATATCTGGACTGGTTTCGGTAAGAAAATATAACCATCTTCATATCTGGACTGGTATCGGTAAGAAAATATAACCATCTTCATATCTGGACTGGTTTCGGTAAGAAAATATAACCATCTTCATATCTGGACTGGTTTCGGTAAGAAAATATAACCATCTTCATATCTGGACTGGTTTCGGTAAGAAAATATAACCATCTTCATATCTGGACTGGTTTCGGTAAGAAAATATAACCATCTTCATATCTGGACTGGTTTCGGTAAGAAAATATAACCATCTTCATATCTGGACTGGTTTCGGTAAGAAAATATAACCATCTTCATATCTGGACTGGTTTCGGTAAGCGCTAATTGTTCTTCTTTGCAGTTTTGTTCTGTTAATCAAAAGTCAACTTCTCAAGTAGATTCTTTACTGCTTCATTGGCCTAGTGGTAGCCAGCGCCACTGCTAGACGTGAAGTCTTGGTTTCGATCCCTGGGTCGGGTAATGTGTTAGAAGATTTTTTGGGACTCTGGATTCGCGCACGGTTGTTGGAAATTGGCTCGCCCCCTATTACTTGGGAAATAAACATATCTGGCGGGGGTGTACTATAGGTACAACTCTGCCTAACCCTTCGGGTTGAGAGGTGTGATGTCATATTATGTATGAAAGTAAATTCTTTAGAAGGTAATTGCTTGAATAATAAACTATCCACCTTTAAAATACTTATAAGGTATCATGTGTAGCTTATACATATAGCACATATGTATTCACGATTTAAATTCGGCCTCCCCGATAAACCGATTTGACGTACCACAATACGTGGCGTTAGAGAAAAGGACCATAATCTCCACGAACAGGCTGATTGGATTTAGTTAAAAGGATTCATGATTATTCATGCAGCATCTATTACCTACTACTACCTGAACCTCTGAATCAGATCTTTTTACGTTTTTGTCCGTATCTAAATCGCGGCATAGTCAATAGAAGAGTGGAGTGGAAAGGATTTAAATATGCCACTCAATCTGTCAAGCCTTTACCCAACTATGTTGGGGTCGGCTTCCAGTCTAACTGGATGCAGTATACCAGTATTTTACATGGCGGGACTGCCTATCAAACCACAACCCAGTAATCGGTTAACCCGAAAAGTCTTGGTAAGACTGATTGTCCGACTTTTAGGCTTCTAACCCGTAACGACTGTTAAAGATCTACGAACGACAGTTGGGACCAAGTGCTTAACGTGCTCTCCGAGGCACGGAGGGTCTCGATATGTAATGGATGGTCACCCATCCACCAACTGATCGTGGCAAGCGTAGCTTAACCTTCGATCGACCTGTGCGGCTGTAATTATTTAGCCACTAAATATTTATCTTTACGCTAAAAAGTTTAACGCATAAGAGCGATGTCAAAGACTTGACTGCCCAGCATTCGCTGCACGTTCATTTATAATAAGCCTTAGGCCGTGTACTTAGACACGTCAGTTGAAAGAAAGAAAGAAAGAAAATGCATTTATTTGTAGTTATGACGTACATTGGGGAAGCGTTATTCGGTCACTGTCGGATACTGTCTAACTACAAGTGCAAGATAGATAGAAATACTCTTTATTACGTACACCATAAAATTGCACATTTAAATGTAGAAATTTTACAAGGGGTAACACAATGGGCGGTCTAATCGCTGAAAGTGATCTTTGGATGGATTAAGGGAGAAGGAGAGACAATACTCCAAGTAGTGTGTGTCTCTTTGCATTATACAATGAATACATACAAGATAGAGACGGAAACATGTATAGCCTTAGTCGCAAGTTAGCTGCCTGGTTTGTTACCACTTATCTCTTTTCTATGCTGATTTCCACAATGCTGATATAAAAATAGTGTGGCACGTTTACGTAGGCAATATTCAATGATTCCATAATAAAAATACCGAGCCAAATATTCTGAGGACATTACGAAATTGTCGGGAAATAACGCGGAGTAACAAATTTGGCGAGTTTCAAACTGTCGACGCGACGTCAACGATTGGCTTCGTTTGCCGACGTCAGGCGTCAGGCGAGCAGACTCCGTGCGATTGAAATGAAGCACTGTGTACTCACAGTTTTGCTATGTACGACTTAGTTTAGTACATAGGGCTGGAGAGAACAGGCGTGTCTGTAAAAAGTAGGACTTTGTAAAAATTCGGAAAATTAAGGAATATAACAATTAAATGAAATTGTTTATTCTGTAAATAGGATGTTTGAATCACTTTTACACGTCATATTATTTAAAAAAAATAAGCTAGATGAGGTCGGTGTTTCCTTACTGACTACTCTGAGAAGAAAGGTCGAAACAAACTCAGAGGCGACAGTCTCTTTTAAAGTCCAGACATAATCTTGGTCAGACCATCTAAATTGATGTCTGAAATGGTTTTTTGAAGGAAGTACCACAATGATTTGAGTGGACCAGTATAGTCAGTGCAAGCATTTGTCAGCAACCGTGTAGCTCAATGCAGAACTCGAGGAGCTCAACGACTCTAATGCAATCTCAATGTTGATAGTAAAAAAATGTTACGGAAAAAGCCTTGTAAATATTACTTATTCTAAACACGTATTTTGACCCTGCAAATTACTCCATTCAACGTCGACAATAAATAATGCATATCATATAAATGGCACTTAAAGGCATGAGCCAGCAAGCTGCTTAACATAAAAATCCAATACATCTAGATTACTTGAAAAAGATTAACGACAGACGGTTGGGTGCGACCGCTTGCACGCCACTGTATCTCCAATAGGCCGAATATTAGTTTAATTTAGCGTGTGATAACATGCAAATTAGTTTCCATTAGTTATACACGAAACGGCTGGTACTATTGGTATGACACGTTTGTTTTAAAACAAGTGCTTGGTGCATGCAAGTGCTCCTCTATTTTACGTACTTTAATGTAAACGTGCAAATTCAGTTTTACTTGAATGTGGCAGAAGTAAAACTGAGTTAAGGGGGAAGCGCCAGTCCGCGAAATTCAATTTATTTTCATTAATTTGATATTTCATGAAATAGTCATTGAATAGGATTATATGCCTCAAAGAGATGTTAGCACGAAATGACGGGGTCCGCTAGGGCCGATGCCGCCGGGGCTGCGGGTTGTTCGAAAGAGATACCGTGGCCCCTGGCACAGGCAACTGAAGGAACACGGGTGGGTTTTAGTCAGTAAAAGTCTGACACTCCCTTCTGCTCCGCCCAGAGCGGGAGGGGTCATTTGATGATTACCCACTCAAAAAAAAAAAAATAGGATTATATGAACATAGGGGGTTGTATTGGTGATTTTAATGATTATGATTCAGTAAATACACCCTTATTACTCTCGCGAATCATATTTTAATCAACACACAACCTGACACTGACATGAAAATTCCAAAAAACGTGAGAAAATTTGAATTTCGCGGGTTCGCGCTTCCCCTTTAACTACCGCTCCGGCTGTGAGCTATGAACTCCCGTTTATTGCATAAATGTGTGTGTGATTGATGACGCGTAGGTAGTTGTTGCTAGTCTGACATTTTTATGATTTTGGAATTGGTCGCTTTGTTTTTGGCATGGCCTTCGCATGCAGACCTGAGTATTGCAATGACGAGGGTAATTCTAGATGTCATTGCTGCTTTCTTTGCTTTTTGCCTGTAATTTTCTAATTCAGTTTTGCTTGAAGGTGCTACTGTAGCACCTTCTGTAAAACTGAAATTGGAAATTATTCTGATCATATTATTACTAAAAAAACTACTTACCTATCAACCAAATCAAGATGCTTCTTACGTTATCTCGCTCGGGGTCACTCGCAAGATCAGCTAAAAAGCATACAAAGAGGCAAGAGCGTTTAGAAACGTAGGTACTAATTAGACGTTATTACTAAAAACGTTCAAAATGTAGTCGCAATCTCCTCTCAGCGACAATCAGTGTCAAAAAATTGCCAAGAATTAGGTAAAATAGAGGTATTTTTGTAAGATGAGGACGGAGATTAGAAGGCCAATTCCCGTAATTAAAAACGTTCAAAATCTAGTCGCGATCTCATCTCAGCGACAATCAATGTCAAAAATATAAGGAAATTAGAGGTATTTTCGACAGATTGAGACAGACCAGACTGTGAACGTTCTTAAAATTACGAGAATTGCCCCTCAGAACGCGAACGCTCTGATAAATAAGGGAATTATCCCTCTGGTCTGCATGTTCCTATAATCTGAATCGAGAGCCCAATTCCAATTTCTACGGCCAGAAACAAAAGCAGTCCATTCAAAAATCATGAAAATTTCAGGCAAGCAGCAACTACGCATCATCAATCACACAATTATGCAATAAACGGGAGTACATCGCTCACAGCAAAATGGTAGCGTTATGCCAATGGTACCAAATGACGCGCGTGGCGTTTGATGGGCGGCCACTAATAACGTTACGAATTGAATACAAATGTACCAGTGCGTTGTCAAACCTAGTGCGGTGTTTGGAAGTACGTGCCTTATTAGCAGGCGCCTTAATGATAATCTAATACAGGATTTATGTTATCGATTCTATTTGAATTTTGATGGGTTTAGAATAGGAATAGGATTTACTGTAGGAAAAAGAAAATGTATACAGCTAAAGGAATTAAGCATTGGATAATAAGGATGTATGGGATGGGTCCGAGTGCTCATCCAGTATTTCGGGACATCGCCAAGCGGTTGGTAGACTCTACGTGAGCAGCGGGCTAGCTTATTTTTAGCCCAAAGAATTAGCATTGCCATTCAACGTGGTAATGGTAATGCCAGTCTTGGGCACTTATCCCATTGACAGTGATGCGAACGGATTTATTGATGCCCCGACTTTTTTATTATTTTTATTATATACTTGTACATAATATATATTTTAGTGTTTCTTGTATATTGTAATTAAGGATTTTTTATTTGTATTTAAATAAAAAAGGATGAAAATAAATTGTTATTTTAAACACAAAAATGTACACACGCGGACTTAATGGCGGTCATTTTCTACAAGTTAACCTTTGTTACACCGACAAGTGGCCAGCACGTAAGTTTTAGATGGGTAAGAAACGATTATGAAAAGTAAGTTTTGTGAGTAATTTCGCACCTTTACACTAACCACGTTATTCAGGAACATTTAATACATAAGGAGAAACAGGAACAGAATACAAAACACTAGTTGTACCTACCTATAAAATATTGCACAGTGAACAAATTGACACTTATCTGTTCTCTAATTGCACACGAGAACGGGACACATGTTGACCCATTTAACTATACCTAAAACTAAATGTTAGGCACACGCGCGGAAAAATCTAGCTCACCAATTTGTGAAAAAATATCTCTACCTTCTTTTGTTTGTAGTTTCTTCGTCACTACGACTTATGCTCGGTTCCTTCCATAAACAAAAACGAATCGTTTTGATTACCAATGGTAGCATTTTTTATTGCAATACTGGGCATATAATTATTATATTCGTAAGTAAATGTTACCTGTGATAGCTATATACTTCCATATGAGGGTCTACTATGCGAAGCTACGAGGTCTTTGCTTCATTAGTGGTAAAGGTACAAGAGTCTTAATTTTTACCAATAACGGTCCGTAAATTATAGGAATCGGCCAATACACGAACTCGATTCTGTTTTGTTATCAGGAGACTGGACATCAATCAATACTGCATTGACAGGAAGGATTGTTTCGTTGTTGTCTATCTCCGACTCGAAATCAAAAAACCTTTTTTTTTTTCCCCCATTTTCTTTTAACAGATAATTAAAATGTAGAAAGAAAAGCCTTCAGGATTTTCCGAGATTTTTAATTACAACTAAGAAGGATTTGTCCAGACCTAACTTAAACAAAAGAAGCTTGCAGCCTGTTTCACCACCTTCCGATAAGTTCTGGTTAAGTAATATTATCTAGCAGATAATTTCAGTTAAGTTTTATTGTATTTTTAGTTTTACCTTGTACAGTGCGGCCGACGAGAACACGTTCTTGACCCCTGTCAGTATCATTCACACGAATACGTGTATTGCGAATTTGATCTTTATTAACTACTAGAATTGTCGCACTGACAGGTGTCAGGAACGCATTCTTTCGACGGCCGAACTGTAGATTGTGCTTATCCGGTATCCTGAAACAGGTTTTTAGAACTCTGATAATTTTAGTATCATTGGATTGCGCAATGGACGACTTTATAATAACCAATGTAATAGAGAGGTAACATTGCTTGTTTGTTTGTAAGAGAAATATCTGGAAGTAATGATCCGATTGAAAAAAATCTGTCTCTGATAGAAAGCTTCACTAAATTGTTTGCCGAGTGCCATAGGATAGGTTTTATGGTTAGTCTCGGGCAGAAGCTAGTATACAATACGTAGGTATGTAGTACATGCGTCTTACTCCGAATCCTAACTTAATGTCATCCGCATGTTCCACTAGAACAAGCAACACGTACCGACACGACACGACATAACAATCAAGGCCACTTAGCGACATGAGTTAGAGGCACTGCTTCGCACAGACGTACTTTACATACAAATTGTACTGACATTGTTTAGCAGACGGATTAAATTACGTTTCTAATAGTTGTTTGGGAATGTTTTATAGTTGGTTTATGGAGAGGCGACTCGTTGATATGATGAATCATCCGACATACAGGGCAAATGTGATATATCGATATATAATCACGATGAAATAAAAAATAAAAAGTTATTTCTTAAGGGTCAACCGCTCGTTGTGTTGTTAATTGAAGTAAGAGTTGAGAAAATGTGTTTCATCCGTTTTAGATATACCAGTCACGTCTGTGAAGTTTGGACAAAAAAAAACCTGTTTTTTTAAACTGATATTTAATTTTTTTTTTTTTTTCAATTTTCATTCATTTCATTAACAGCGGTCGAGGACCCCACAAAAAGTTATAAAATTAATTTGTGTTATCATGTTAATCTGCGGAGTTTCGCTAGCTTATTTAATTTAACCCGTTATATCTAGGCAATCCAAAAATCTAACACACACAGACTAAGCCACTGATCTAGAAGCATGAGTTTTTGCACACGAGTTCTTTATGTAGTGAAGTCTTTAGTGTTCACCACTAAAGAACTATTTATGAAAATTAATTTCCTAAAGGAGTAAAATAGGGGATGAAAGTTGGAAGATCCTCATATTTGCCGATGAGAAATCCCATCGGGCGAACGGCTTGTACGATAATAAACTTGGATTAAATAAAATCCAAGCAAGGAAGGAAGTAAGCTTCAGGAATCTGCAACAACTGTAGCAACAGTGATTGAAATAAATTTGCATCAGCACCGCCACGGAATTCACTTCAAGTCCTTAATCAAATTGTATCACGAACGAAGCTCTAATTTAAACTTAACATACTTATGTGCACGAGTTTAGCATAACCTCGTGTCGCCTTCGCCACGCCAACGCCCCACTTCGCAGCCACTTGAGTAGCTGCGAGGCCTGCGACCTATTTGGTGGCTCAGCATCCATTGCGACCTAAATTCCCGTACTGATATCTGTCAGATCCAGCCAGCGACGCATCTGCAGCGGGCAACTCGATTTGTACGTTTACACCCCATTTGGCACTGTCTGCCAGTGCGACTGTACCTACGAGATCTGAAATTGCCCCGTGCAAGGCATTTGTGAATATTTTTGTTTGTTGTTATTTATCTTATTTTTTGTTTGAAACTTTGTTGAAAACTCAAAATTCAACTAAGACACTTTCGCGCAACAATTTACCGGATGTTGAAAATTGTTGTTAGACATTGGACAACTAAAATGTTGTGGAAAATTTATGGTTAGGTATTTGCGTCTAAAGAACTCAAGTTGAAAGCAAGTGATTTCAGAGCTGATCTGGAGTTAGATTAATCGTTAGTTTTGTACACAAAATTCTTGACATTTAGATTTTGCGGTCTCGATTTAATCGACGGCAATGTCGGCTTCGGTATAGCAAGATTTCGTTCCAAATATTTTGTACAATATCCGGAACCGCATTGTACAGTACATATTTTCTGTAAATGGGCACTTCACTAGTCACGTAACACGTAACGAACTATAGCACCATAAATAAGGAGAAATGTCCCCTCACTTCACTGACGTCGGGAAACAACGCATCCCTAATCTCTATGCTCTATGCCTTATTGCAGCCAAGAGACATTGAACTACACTGGCCTGCAAAACTAAGTATTACACTTTTAAAATTGGAATAACTTTTAAGGTACACAAGATATACTTTCGAAATAAAAAGGACTGGAAAAAGACTTTAATTTTGTATATAAAAACTTCGTAGTCGAGAATTTTGTTCACAGGTGAGTCTCGATTCTCACTAGACACTTCTTGAAGACGCTTCTCAGAAAGAGTCCAGAGGGCTGGCATATGTTCAGAAGGTCGCACAGAGTTAGTGGCCATAGAAAACGGCACTTTGACTGAGGAAAGATATGCCCAAGAGATTCTCAACGAGTATGCAGGGCCGCAACGTAATGTAGTAATGCCCGGCCACACACGGCTCAGGTCATGCAAGAGTATATTCAGGAGGTTGGTATCAGCATGATGGCTTAGACATCAAGAAGTCCTGACCTCAACCCGATTGAGCCTGGGATGAGCTAGGGGGGCTAGTCAGAAGCCGCAGACCACCAGCTACCATCTTCAGGGCACTAAAACAGGTCCTGATTGAAGAATGGGAGAATATTTCCCAACATCGGCTCCGAAACCTCGTGTTCAGTATGCCAAACCGGCTCGAAGCTGTAGTCAGAGCCCGAGGAAGCAATACCAGTTATTAAAAATTAAATAACATGTAAAACATAATTATAAATGTTAATTGAGTTTTTTGACACTAAACTAAAAATGGTTATTTTTATCTTTTTTTTTTAAGTTAAAAATGCTACTAATAGTTTACTAGTTTTAAAAAAAGCTGATAAAATTTGCTATATAACGTTATTTTAAATCTCTAACTTCTATAGTTCAGAAAAAATTGAAATTTTGAAAGTGTAGTACTTAGTTTTGCAGGCCAGTGTACCTGATTTAATGTCTCACGTCTCTCACTGTCTCAGTCTCATTTCAATTTAGAAATTTTACAGAAATCAGTGCCAATAACTCATTGAGCACGTGCAAAATTAACTTTGTAAGGCGTGCTTGTTGAATTAACACAAAGAGAAAACTTATAATTTAACGATAAAGTATAGACATAAACATTATTAATATCCCAAAAATACTTGCTGTTAAATATTCCAGTTTTAAGTAGGTACTGCCGAAACTTACTTAAGAGAAAAATGGAAGCGCCTTAGAAAATGTAGGTTTAAGTGAGTTGGGTATTGTAAAAGAAACTGTTAAATAGTCAGTTCATTTTGAAAGCATAAATAAGGAAGTAATTACAAAATTCGAATACAAAAAGTCGCTACCATTAATGAAAAAAATTTACCTCGATAAAATAATTTTCCAATTAATTGGATACTTTAATCCGACCTTAATTTTCTGCGCAATAAGCTCAGCAGATAATAATATGCGTGGGGTGCGTGTACCGTCACAAGTACCTACGTAGGACAGATTTTTATGTCATCGCATTGAACCGATAAGTCCATTCAAATACCTAAGTAACGACTGACAGGCATATAATAGGTATATCAGTGGCCTTGGTGCGAGTTTTATAACTATTCGAAAACGATCGCGGCCACTTCAATTTATACTGAAACTTAATGAGCGCCATTTGGTTGCAATGATGGGAACTACAATGAACCCATACAAATTAACATGAACGGTTAACGCAAACGCATATCACTATTAAGGCTCTAATTTAACCAGTAGAATTAAAACCTGATAATATCCTCAAAAAGTTGCAAGCACACCAAAAAATTTTTATACCACCGGCACCGCACGTAAATGTTACCATCCAAACCAAAGAACGGCTGCTGCAACTTCTTCGTCCCATCATACAAAGTTTACCTACCAACTTAATTAACCAATTCGTCTCTCAACCAGCAAGACATGTAAAAGTTGCTGAACTTTGATTAACACGGCCATTACGTAGTCGTCCGCAGTTTACCCGTCAGCTCGGAAGTACGGAGTATTGGCCGGCAGGATTTATGGGCTCAATACAATTTATCGACTAAGATGGGGCACTAGGAACGAACGGGAATGTCTCGACGTGACGGCAGACGGCGTAATAAAACTGGTGCATTCTAGGTATTTGGGGCTATTTCTTCTTTGAAGTCTTTATATCTCGGTTTTCATGGAGACTGTGATATAATTAATATGATTCAAAGTATTAAAATAAGAATGGTATACTCCAAGAAATAATAAAACCTTTCGAACTTGAAGACAGCTTGGGGAAATAAAGGAAATTACTACTACTAACTCGATTTCCAAGATCTGCCAAATCATGAGTCTTATTGCAAACTTTGTTGCTACGAAACGAATAATTCATGTTTGATCTTAGCAAAGATCAAACATGAATTAAATCTGAAGAAAATCAGGCGTGGTATTTTTGACAATACCACGCCTGATTTTATTCATCAGGAAGGCGAAGCTACCTAGTTTATTTAAACTAGCACATGTTAGTTTTGCCCTCTCAGGAAAACCTACGGCAGGTATGTACAGTTGAGTAATTAGACTGTCTACTACATACGACCTTTCGCAGAAACTTCTACAGGCACTTCCCGGCTGTGATAGGCTTTCATTAAAAGGTATACATTGAAAGTGGTTCCGCTGTTCTACTTCCAATTTCCTTTGCATAGATTGAATTTCTTCACGCTCATCAGGATTAATATTACGCAGATATATGTTTGTATGTGTATATGAAAGACGACAGAGAAAGTGAAATGTCAAGGTTATGTCAAAGACAGGTGAGTTTTAAAAAGCTGATTATGCAGAAGGAAAATAAGAAAATATAGGTACATACTTTAAATGACTTGTCTAATTTAATGTATCTATAGTGGCAAGAACAGCCAGGTAAGCTATCATTTTCAAGAATTACAATATAAGGATGTAGGCATGTGTAGTTGAGACATCAGGCGAAGTGTCAAGGTCATGTCGAGGACACGCGAGTTTTTCTGATCATCAAAAAGAAAATTAAGAAAGCATACTTATATGAGACGGTAAACCCAATGGCTTGTCTAATTTAAAGTATCTAGAGTGCCAAGAACATCCTGGTGAGCTATCTTTCCAGTATACTCGTGAAATCAAAATTCTCCAGCCAAACGTTATAAAATACGGCGAGGATAGACGGCCAGTTTTTATCTGTTATTAATGCGACAAGTTGCGAAGTGACCAGCCAGGGAGGGATTAAACTTAAATCAAATCTTTGTGGTGCTACTCCTGAGAACACTCGACGGCGAAGTAGGGTTGCCGAATGACTTAAGGATTATTGGGAAGCAGTTTGATACTTAATTTGATCCGGAAAGAGTCGACTTCAAGTGCAGAGAAGGCTTTTTACTTCCTTATCAATAATCAAACAAATGCTCTGTACAATGCCAATTGGTTGACAAATGGAAAAATGTTTAATTGAAAATCCAAAGACTGAGAAACGTCTCATAACAAAAATGGCATAAACTATGATTACACATTGCTTTGAAACTGCGCATTGCAATTTAATTTTCGGTTAGATCCAGCGCACCGAGCAACCCTATAGAGAACGTTAACAATAGCCGATTCGGAATCCTCTTACAGCTACAGATTTCAAGTTATCGTCGGCTCCTCCGTTTGGATTGGGATGCAGTTTCTTAGTGTAAATATCTTATTCACTGACGTTAGCATGCCTGGTTCTACTGCAAACGAGGATCAAAGCAAACAATGTTGAAAGTTTCCTTATCCTATTGTTTGTTTAATTGGAGTTAACTTTACCACTCTTGAATTCTCAAACGCCAGTTTTTATTACACGTTTTAAAAGTATATCTGTCACTAATTTATAATAATAATAATAAATAATAATAATAATACATTATTTATTACATTTTAATCTATAGTTTGTGTGGTGTACATAATAAAGAATATTCCTTGTGCTTCTTGTGGTACTTGATACACATTAATGTTGCAACTGATGGCACATATTGAGTTGCATTTCAGTATCCAGCCGTTAGAAAACAAAATAATAAAAGTAAATAGATACGTTTGACCGGTTGAAAAGCTTTATTTCATCATATTTATAAACACGCTTCGGCTGGAGTGCACCACGTGTAGGTTTATTTATAGAAAATTGTAGCGCAAGAGTTGATGACATTAAAGCTAGAAGTATGACGCACACAAACGCAACTGGTGCATATATTACGTCATTGAGAGCTTATTCCCATCCGGACACAAACGCTGCTCCATTTGAAACCGGATTGCCGGACAACGCCATTCTGCGGTGATATTCCGGCGCGAGCGATAAAATGTCCTCCCAAATCCTCAAAACGTATAGTAACTAGTGCAAATTACATCGTCGGATATTTTTTCAGAGCTGCCACCGGCAGCCATCACTTGGTGTCTGGTTGCGCGCCAAACCGGTTAACCGGATTACAACAACGCTTTTGTGGTTTCATCCAGGTTTGCATGGCAAACATACAGCGTGTGTGTGTGTTTATTCAAATTTCGTATTTATGTTCTGAGTGGGCCGGAGTGTAGAATTTTAAACAGGCGGGCAAAGGGATCAACAACGAGCGCCCCATGATATTTTGTTTTATTTTTGATTACGTCGGGCGCGGGACCCTAATTAGGGTTACACTTTTTACATTTCTATCCATCTCTTTTGATAAAGGTATATCAGTTGCTGTTTTATTTGCACAAAGCTTTTGAAATAACTTTTTCAAAGGGCACTGAACCTTCACTGTAGAGAAAGGAGGCCTTAGCTACGCTGTTACTTTAGGGAAATGTTGACTTATTTTGACATGATAATTCACAACTTTTTCTTTTCGTGTCGATGGTACTCTTCCTGACTGTTTTTGTTTTTGTTTTATAGTTTGAGCCCAGTAGGTGGCCACGTTGATTGCGGCATCAGTGGCATTCTTAAAGTCATCCGAAATGAAAATTCACATGAAAATATATTATCATTACTCTCACAAAAAAAGTGCCGCCAAATAAACAGACCAAGACAGAAAACCAAATACCCCATTAAGCTGTTTCTAGCATGCAACCTTATAAAGACTATAAACCTTTGGATACTCGGTCGAACACCATTCTAGCCGGGTATAGTAAATAAAGCCCGGTGGCTGCATCCGTCTTCCCCGCGGCAGTTCGGACACATTGGCGTCCAGGCTAGTGCTCTCCTATATTTTAGACAAAGAGGAGGTCCTCGATATATTGAAACGTAGATTGCTTTTGTTAACAAGAAAAATAAGAGACGCAAAAACGACGTTATTTAAAACCTTTTTTTTTTTAACATCTAGCTTTTTCCCGCGACTTTGCTGGCGTGGAGGAACCAGGATCATGGTCTATCCGTGTGCACATCATAATCCGACCAGCCTTTAAGGCGTTATAATGTAACGGACAGACAGAGTTACTTTCGCATGTAGATATAATCGCATGGAGTATTTTAGTAGGTACCAAGGTATTCAGCAAACATTAAGCAAAGCCATACAATATATCAGCCATTTGTAGATAAGCTTTATATTTCACATCGATAACAGACACAAGTTTTACAGCGACCCAAACGTAATGTCCCAACAGTACACTATGTCTAAAACCCGTAGAAACCTGTATGTCCTACTAAAATAAGGCGTAGAAACACTAGTCCCATGGCGAGGATAAAATGTATTGTCGATAGGAACTGCCTGGATCGGGGCGTATCGTAAAAGGATTACTAACATATGTATCTTTGTTTGGGGAGAAAAAAGGCGATTGACTGAGAAAGATCGAGCTATATAGCCTGAGGAAATATATTGCCAATGTTTAATTGCAAGGTTTTATTGAAAAAGGTTCGCTGGTAATGGAACTTTCAATTTACTTAACGGATATTGCAATGATCATGGATTTCTGGAATGATGTTGAAATGTTTCCTGAAGACTCGATTGGGTTCAAAGTCGTAAAGATTATGGTATCTGCAGAATGTCGAGTTATGGGTACAGGATTTTAATGGCGAACGAAATGGATGCCCATTCGTCCGTGCAGCTTAATGTTAAACCTTGAATACAGAAATGCAAATACATATTGTGACATAAAATAGACATTCCATAAAAATCGAAACAATAAACATTATAATTTATGTAATTGCTTATATTATGTATTCCAAATTACCAGTCAACCTTCAATACCAATACAATCGACGCATTATGGCTTACCATTTTGGTGACAATAAATAAATTACGTTCTTACGCAAGACAATGCCGTTGAGGGAGAATGAAAAAAAAAACTTAAATGAATATGTATGCCGTTTAAGTCTTTCGTCAGGTGATTACAATTCATCATGTCGGCGGGAACAGGGAGGCAGGCGTTGAATTTGCACGGGTACCAAAAGTTGACGACGAGTTTCCCGCGTGTTACTGAGACGACCGTGTGAGCTGATTTAGTGGTTGTGGTACAAGTGAGAAACGACGAGCGAGTCGTCTCTCGTACCGACAGGAACTTTCTGAGAACAACTCACGTCACGGTGGTAAACATATATAAGCTTGTCAGTGAGATGGTAGCGAGGCTGACTGTCCTTGGTGCGACGGTCGTACGCACGACGACATAATTATCAAGCTATGTTTTCCAGTATAAGGTGACTTCTCACTACACAAAAAGCTTATACAATGCGAGGTCAGCTAAAACTGGAAATGTATAGTTCGATATGTCGTCGTGTGTAGGTACACGTGTACGTGGGTGCAAGATGTAAGTATCGCTACTCAAATTTTCATGCACCCCACTAGTTACGGCTAGTGTGGTGCATATTCGGGGATAGTAAAATGACCAAAATGACTTCATTTTGGTCATTTTACTATCCCCGAATCGCTTTAGCGTGGATGCGTGGACGCTAATGCTATAAAGAATGCTAGAAAATGTAGATGGGTCAATGACCAATAGCGGTCATTGACCCATCTACATTCATTTGCATTCTTTATTTCAAAACCTGAAATGAAGTCAGTTAACGTCCTGAATCAATAACTATCGTGATCATGATTGTTTCAAGAATAAAAAAAAACATAAATAGTTTATTGTTTGGGTTCCTACGGAGAGATATCAGGGAAAGGGCAGTGACCGCTATTGCTACACTAAAGCGATTTGGGTATATTTGTAAAATAAGACAGGTAATCATTATTTTGAAAAATGAGAATAGGAATACAGGTTTATACGTTAATATATATATGGTAGTAAAACAAATCAATAGTTTGCCACCCACGTGTTAATACAACATTTGTAAATGCAGTACGAGCGATCTAGTTATAAATTATTAAAAACTTAGTAAGATAATTTAATACAAAATAAATAAAAACAATAGTGCTATTGAATCATAAATCACACGACACGGAGACCGTCGTCATACGAAACCGGTAGTAGTTTTGAATTTGCAATTGTACAAAGCTGGGAAGGAGAATATCTGTCGTGAAGTGTCGTGGTACGAATGTGTCACGACAAGCGTATGAGCTGGCGATTTATTATATGGAGACGGGCTTTAAGCTAGAAGCGGTAGAAGAAAAGATGAGCTCGGATTGTTATGTTGTTTAAATTGTTTATTTATTATCTAAATTTCCACATATTTGAAAGGGTTTGGCTAACATAGTTTTAACAACACAATTTCTACAAAACTAAGGGCAGAATTTTCAATCGACAGATATTTTTTATTCGTGGAATAAAATTGACGTCCGACAGATTTTGCATGGAAGAAATGTCAAAAATTCAAAATTATTCCTCGGATAAAATTATCTGGAAGACGTTGGAAAAATTGGCCCTAAATATATTAGCTTTTGCCCAGATATAACAACAGTATAAAAACCATGGCATAGAAAATACCCAATTTTGGGAAATGTTATCCACATATTACTAAAACAAACGACAGTACCCAACAGTTTCCAAACTCATACACCCCTTTCACCCACAACTTAGACCATAAAGTAAGGCTGGCGACGCATACTTATGAATTTAATAAGACTCCAGGAACAAATTACGTCATGAACGAGTCAACTACAAGCGATAGGAGTAGGGAACTTTATTAAGTGTACCGTACCGCTGTCTTCTAATCTGATTACGCAGTATTTTCGTGGCATACGACACACTAGAACTTTAATTTTAAGGTATATTGTCAAAGGGGTGGTTTTCGTGTGAAAGTTTGTTGGCAATGTCAACGTACGTTACACTCATGGTTGGTTGTGGTGTGAAACTAATTTTGTAACTAAACACACATGGGTGTTATATTTGGTTATGTAGGTTTCACTGAATTTAATCTCGAGTACAGTGCTTCATCATCGTGTGACATGAAAGCGGGGGTTCTATTAGCTTTTATTACTACATTAGGTCCTGTGCTAAATGCAATTATCTTAGACCTAGCTGCGCCCCACGGTTTCACCCGTGTAAGTTTCGATCCCGTTGGAATATCGGGATAAAAAGGACCCTATGTGTTAATATTGGTTATAAACAATCTCTGTGTCAAATTTTATCATAATTGGTCCAGCCGTTTGAGCGTGAAGAAGTAACAAACATATAAACACACACTCACAAACTTTCGCCTTTATAATATCAGTGTGATGGACTATGCAGCTTCATCTTACTTAGTTTACACATTCTCCATGCCTGATGCCTTCATTCATTCCAGCGCTGACAATTTCACAGAAAATGGATGTAGAAATATTGTTCTCCCAAAAACATCAATATTTAAATTCAACCCCTGGGGCAGCTGTTGGGCGCCATTAGATCTCGCTTACTTTTAATAACTGAACTACTTAACTCTAGCTACAGGTGCAGCTAAAAGAAACAATTAATTTCGCGCTTTATGCTAAGTAAAACTAAGTTGAAGTAATAAAGATGTCGTTTAAGATTAAAAAGGTAAGTTGACTAGCCGCAGTTCCCGTGAGAAAAGTTAGAAAGAACTTCAGACAGATAAGGTAAGTAACTAATGAGCTACTAACTGATGTTACTAGAATGCGTGAACAGTTAACGTACATAGACACCGTCACATATTTCTTACCGAGAGATATTTCTTTGAAGAATATGGAGATGAGAAAAAAAGTGTACCGGTACTTCATTGCTGAGTGTCGAAGGAAATGAAATTCCGAGGGAATGAGGAAATAATATGAAACTTTTATGTCGGCGATCAATTTGTTAGAATTGCATATACATTATGATGGATGAGTGATACTTACTTGATAAAAAATGTGCTTGAGTGACACTTGACAACAATTTGATGGATAAAGGTTGAGATTCTTGTGCAGCATAGGCATTCACAACCACTCGATACGCTTCCGTACCACAATCAATCAACGTTATTGTAGGAGTCCTCTAAACGCTATTCACTAGTCCAAAACACGAAAATATTGTAAGTTAAAGCCAAATAGACAACCTATGCAAAGCAAAGCAGGTTATCGAAATGTGTCATTTTCGATACGATAGCCTGTCGGATGGTTGTGAATACTATAGAGCTACGCAGGTTAAAACTAAAAACGTTCTTTGGCAAAGGTAAAGTACGTTACAAGTACCGGTAACTTAGCACTTACCGTGAATTCTCCATGCGGCACCAATGCGCAAAACAGTTTTGGTCAGTAATACCGAATACGAATATGCACAAAACGAACTGCTGCAAAAATTGCGTATCTATTAAAACCAAGGCTGGATGAAACCGATTTGGTTTCATTTGACGTTTTCGCTATCACTATAGTCATGAAACCGAAGTTAAATTAATCTGATTGCGTTGCGGGTCAAATAATCCGGTAGCCGTTTGCAGCAGATTAAAGTTAACGGCCAATACTGTGATCAAAGCTGAATTGTCCAATATACTTGGTATATTAATAGTTGTTATAATTACAAAATAGATGAAATGACACAACGTCGGAAGTTGGTGATACAGTGGAGGTGTTTGATACTTCCAATATAACTCAGAATTCCATCCAATCAATACAATTTAGAGTCGCCTAATCAACAAAACAAGTCAATTATGTTACATATATAAGGAAATAAAGTACAAACGACATTTAAATAGAGACCTTAATGTAATTACGTCTGAGTATTGTCGGAAGATTCTTTTCAAAACAAAGAATGGAATCATGGCATCAGCCTATGTTCCCACTGCTGGGACAAAGGCCCCTGTTGGTGAGAGGTAGTGGGCCGTAAACCACGCGGTCCCAGTGCGGGTTGGTAGATTTCACTTGTCTCTGTTTTTTCGGTTCAAGAACATACCAGTTTCCTCACGATGTTTTCCTTCACTATTTTGAGAGCAGTGGTGATAGAATAATTTACACAAAGTAAAGCGCTTATCTGGCTTCGAACCTACGACTCGGTAAGTCGCGGCCGTTAGCAATAGGCCACCATTGCTCTCTTTGTCGGAAGACTCTTTTCAAAATGAACAATAGCTACGATAAATTCAAAGTCGTGTTTTCAGCAACGATATGCGACCTAGTGTTTGTGAAAACGGCCGTTTGGGAGTTTAGAAGCTTAAAGGAGACAATGCATATGCGAAAAATAGTAGCAGAGGCGAATTATCTGTAGCAGCCAGATGTGGGAATCCGATTTCGTATCACGCAAGGCCAGGCTTGGTGTTAAGCGATACAAAAAGCCGCGGACGAATTAAGAGCAGCCTGTTAAGGGTTTTCGTAAAACTGAACTGGATCACGAATTGTTAACATACAAAATTGCGCGAAATTGTATACGCTTATTTTCTCGCTAATTCAGATAAGTACACATTCATCGTCATTCAGTGACTGGGTTGTGGAGGTCAGATTGGCAGTTGATCCACGTGAAATACTGGTATTCAGCTGCATTCGCACCCTAATTGCGTAACACACGATCAATCGGAATCTGAAACATTTTGAAGCAAATTGCTAATCCATTGCATCATAAGTTTAAAAAAATTGTCTGCTCAACACGTTAATAACGCAATGAATGTTGTTAAACTGTCAAAATAAAACCGATTGCGAATGATCGTGTGTTACGCAATTAGGGTGCAGGTTAGACTGGAAGCCGAAACCAAAATAGCTGGTAAAAGGCTAGGCACTTTGATTTGATTCATCAAGGACGATGGCATAATTCTTTGTCACAAGTCAAGTCACAAGTTCCAATGCCTAGATTGGTAGTGGAAGCTGGTAATTTCGGAGCAGGAGTCATGCTTAGTACAGAGCGCTGACAATAAGTAGGTCAAGAAAAACATTCTGCAATATCTCGAATTAATATTATAGTAACAGAAGTCGCTGTGATACAACACACGCATGTCATATTACACAAAGTGATTCTGAAGAATATCCAAAGTTTTATATGACGAACGTTGGGACCCTTCTTTTGAAATTGGAGTCCTGTAGTCTGGACCAAGGTTTTAACGTTACAAAGGGCAAAGGATACTATAAAACGAAATTCCTTTACAAATAAGCGTATTCCTACAAAAGCTTCGAATTTAGTGAACCCGACCTTAACAATGATTCAACGCGTGTTGCTTTGTGCAATCAACAACAATTACAAAAAACAAAACCGACAAAAATGTGGCAGTAATTTTAATATGCATCAGAATTGCCGCGGGGTTGCCTTAGCAAGTTTACCGAACAGCTTCATCAAATGCCAGGGCACAAATACGTCCCGCCAAAACCGATCGATAAATTAACGCGACAATCTATCTATGGTGATAGAAATGCACAAAGTACGAACCGATGACCTGACATTAATAAATTAGTATCTACGACACGCGTGCCTTCATAGGCTTAAAAGCAAGACCTGGACATGTGGAAATAAACCTTATTCAGCTTGGTTTTAGACTGATTTTGCAGTATAGGTTTCGATAGCTGAATACCTTGGACGCGTGAAACGGGCATTACCTAAATGATGTTCGGTCAATGATTGGGCATACAATGTATTGTAGCTTTAGTTGATAACATAGAAGCATAAGAAGCAATATCTAGCTATGTAGTTCGACAAAAAGAGGACGGATTTCACTATACCTACACTATTTCCGAACCCAGCTGAACAAAAACAGCTGTTTTGTCTTTAGTTTTTACTCAACTCACTGGTAACATGTGTTAACACAAACTTTTTCGATCTATCATAGTACACGTTTTAGTGAACGACACTGTTCCCTGCATTTTCCACACAAATGTTTAACTTGCAATAAAACTGAAATATTCTAACCGCTGTGCGAAATTGGTTCCGAAACACGAATTTTATACGCAAAATCACGCGTTATTTTCACCTAAATGACGCTTACCTCAATATAAATCCACCGCATATATCAATCACTTAAAACGATCCATAAAACGTTGGTAACAACTCACAACACTAAACAAAGCCAGGGGCACACAATCACCACGTTTGTATACAGCGGTTAACTGTGCTTAACCAGCCGTGCAGCATACACTCAGTGCTGCAATATCGATATCGAACTCGCTAACCGGTTTATCGTCAAGAATCGATTGAATTCCTTCGCACACTTGACAGATTCGAATGTCTTGCGACTGTGAGTGGCAGCAGAAAAAGAGTTGGAAATGAAAAAATCGTCTGGATCGTTGCAAAATTGCGTTTCGACTCGGACAGATCAGATATGGTGACAGTTGTGAAAAAAGAGAAGTTCATTTATTTTACACAGCACTGGTGGAATGTGGGTGTACTATAGGGGCACCTCTGCCAAACCTTTCGTGGAATACGGGCGTGATGTTATGTTAAGTTATTTTAAAAGAAAATGTTTATGGCGTAACCCCGACTTCTATTCAGTCATACAAAGTGTGCTTCGAAGATATTACCTTTAGAAAAGAGTTAGAAAAATAAGTTAGATAAATTCACTTACATGCTTAGTGAGTAAATTAAGTAACAAAGCTTTGGAAAAACTATCACTGTCATCAATTTAAATTCTAGTGTAGATAATAATGTTTATATCGATAAAATTAAAGTACGGACGTTATCATAACGGAAATCATGAACAAACAGCACTATGTCATTATTATTCTTGCGTTTAATTGAGCTGATTGCATAATTGATAGTTATTAAATCGGTAACCAGTTCATAACAGGTTAATTTATAGTGAGCTTTAAAACGTGACCTTCAATCGTGAACCCACTTTATACTGTAGAAGTACATACCAACAATATTTATTTATCCAAAAATCTCGTTTCTGCATAAAAAACCTACGGTAGGTACTGCTTTAAATTATGGGAAAATCAATAATGTTAGATGGATAGCATTTTATGAAAGAAGACAATATTATGCTTAAACTTTAATGAATAATTTAAAAAATTGAGGATCTTTGAAAATCTGAAACACGTGGGAAGGAGAAAACACAAGAAAACAACTACGGTCTGCACATGCAGCACAATGGAAACTTTTTACAATCTCGCTTCATGTAGCCATAAAATAAAAAAATATTCAAATTAAAAACAAAAAAAGAGAGAAAACAACGAAATAAAAAGTTTACCGAGCAGCGGTTAAAAGGAAAATAAAAGTACTTAACAAAACGATGGTTTGGGACTCAGAAACAGGGCCGCAATAATTCCAGCTTGTCCTTATTGCGAAACGTAACGTTAACTTGATAGCAGATAATGCAAATTGGACTTTGATAACTAGGAAATACGCCTCGGATTGCAATTAAAACAATTGTAAATTTGTTAAGGAGCAAAAAGCGGGGGAGGTAAATGGAGGGGCCCTCGAAATAAATGACGAAAGACGGCCGTGGACAGCCCTCCGCGTCCAAACTAAATTACTTTACACAATTAGCCTTTGGAAATGTTTCGTTCAGAAATAAAGCAGTGGAAACGAATATTTGAGATTTGAACATCGCTCTAAATCCTCCGGAGTTATTGGCGGAGTTTTCCGAAATGCACCTTGAGTTTTTACTAATCCAACACTCAATTAATTAACGCCATTTTGCAGGGAATCACAAGTTCTGAAATGCAGTGAAATCTGTTTGTTTATTTGGCAAGTCAATAAATATACATAATCTATGAAATACAGCTATACAACAGAATAAAAAAGTAGTGCTCTTTGAGAGTTTCAATGTTAAACACAACGCAAAAATAATTCTGTAAAATCTGAACGATGCCAAAGCAATGAAACGAAAAATAGAATGTAAATGGAATAAAATGTAAGACTAAAAAGGCTACGAAGGAGCGAAAATTAGATTCGAACGCTATACACCGCGAGCGTTCGTTGTCGCTTAGACAAAATGAAGTTTGATCCTGTTTTTATTAGGACTTGAGATACGGGGGAATCTGATCAGAGCGATGTATTGACCTGATTAGACTCTTTCTCATCTTATAATGTATGTACTAATTTCTTAGTAACCGTTTGCGCGTCGATGTCCTTACACCCTTTTTTTTTTTTTTCTTGGTGGGAAATCATCAAATGACTCCTCCCGCTCTGGGCGGAGCAGAAGGGAGTGTGAGTGTGAGTCCTTACACCCTGTATTTAATAGTATAAAAAGCGTTGATTTAAAAAAAAACATATATTTACTGAATAGATAGTAACAGTTTGCACTTCGATGTCCCTGACACACTGTATATTATATTTACTGTATATGCATATAATGAGCCTCTAAATATAGAACATCTGACGATTTTTTAATCAGATATAATGTTAAAATAAAAACAAACGATAAATGAAATAATAATGAAGTTACGTATTTAATTAATCAAAACAAATGTATCTTCGTTTAAAATTCGATTATTGTTCAAATGGAGTTTGCAATAAGATAAATGAATCAAGTTAACTGCGATAACTTTCAAATACATTTCAAATTCAGTTCGTTTTGTTCAATTATTGGACGAGTCTCTAACAAATCGATGACATCTTAGTATTTTTGATGGAAAAATAACAGATCCTTTGGGTAAAATTATGAATCAAAATGTTTTATATCATCGCTTCTTTCAAATACATACAATAAATAATTCTGTTTGAAAGCGGAGACATACAGACAGCAGGAAATTTGATATATATTCATGTTAAAAATCTGCTCAACTCTACCTACATAACATGATCAGCCTATATAACGTTCCCACTGCTGGGACACAGGCCTCCTCTCTGTGAGAGGGAGAGGCGTAATCCACCACGCGGGCCCACTGTGGGTTGGTAAATGTCACATATCTTCGAATTTTTGGTTTTAGGATATAATTATGTTGAAAAAAAAATACAGACTAAAAAGCTGTACATTTTGATGATATATACAATTTGTTTGAAAGCTATTGTTAGTTTTATCACGTTTCATGGACCCCTGGAAACTAATTGTCGACCTTTATCAACCGAAAGCATGTCAGGTCTTTATTAGAATAGGATTTAATCCAATATTGAAACTTTAAATAGAATTGAATAGTGTTCGCCTTCTCCATTCCTAGCGTTATAAAACTACCGTAATTCCCACGTTTTCTCGAATCTCAGCAATCGTGAGCATGAAAACTAGTAACAAATTATCTTAAAGGTGTTCTATTTCAGATTTTTCTTCTAAGATATTACGGAGCGTCGACATTTCACTTCTTCCAGTCCATTAGTGACATCTCGGCTCTATCAAGTAGCTAGAATCCGTGATAAATGAATTTTGCATCGCAATGGCTTCCCGTTCCTTGGGAGTGCAGCTGCGAAAGTATTGAATTACATTTTTCATGAACAAATTGAGCGCCAATCGAAAGAACTTTTCATCTAGCAGCGAACTGAAGAGTTCAATCAGGAAGTTGAGTGGCGTAGAGATTTTATTTTTGTTCTTTATTGTGATGAAGCATAAAAAAGTTAAGGTAGATATTATTTTTTCCCAGATGTTCAAGTTTTCGTCTTTCATTCCATGAGCACAGAATTATTAGTTAAATTCAAGGAATGGTCAGCAATAGGCTTGCCCCCTGTTACGTGGGACTTAAACATAACAGGCGAACCAATAACTGCGGACATTTTTTGTTTTTTTTTTCAGTACACATAATTTATCTAATTATCTAATCGACATTGTTCAGTGTGATTGAAAATTCTTAATGCGATAGATGATCTAATTTATATACTTGTTTATTTGTGGTTCATATATCTATATTAATTTCTTGTTTTAATTATATTGCATCTACAAAAGTAGTAACTTTTGTACGCCCTAGAGGCAAAACATAGCGCCCTCAATGTCTTACCAAATAAGAACTTATAATGTACCTATGTTTTACAATAAATAAATGAATCTGAAATGTGGGTGTACTATAGTCACAACTCTGCCCAACCCTTCGGGGGACATACAGACGTAAAACCTAAACCAATTCATCAACTTTCCGTTTATAACTTCGGAACAAAAACAAACCAGATGATTATCTTACTTAGCAGTAAAGCCTGCTGTAGCTACTGTTTATCCGTTAATTACACTTTCCGCGCAGCAGCCACAAAATCCACTCACTCCAGCATCCTCGAAGTTTATACAAGTTCTCATTAGGCTCTTTAGCATCCGCTGTGTAAAACTCTTTCAAAGCATTGAGGTAGTTAACCGACACTTCATAAAGTGTTAAAATTTTTCCGCATTAAAACCTGGAATCTGCCGGAGCGAAGAGGCGTTCAGCAAAAAAATTGTTGGAAAAACAAGTTCTAACCAAAGTCTTTATTTCAAGGGAATATTTTGCATGGGTATTTTTTTAAATCTAGCCAGCGATGTTATTTTCGCTAGCCATTTTAAAGCAAATTGGGTTTTAGATGTAATGTCTTCGTGTACCTGTCGCGCTGGCTTCTTTATGCTTGGAAAAATATGTTCTGGAAAATTCTAGTACGTTTTCCTTTTCGCAATAAATACTTTTTCTTTCTTTCTTTCTTTCTTTCTTTTGTTTTGGAGAATTTTAACTATTCGCTGTAAGCGTACCTATAATTCTTTGGAAACATATTAAGCATGTTTTCTAATTCAGTTTTTACAATAACGTGACTCGATAACGACGTCCTTTCTGGGAATAAGAAAGGTTTTATATGCTTGTATGTAATGTATATAAGAATGTTCGTATACATATTGAGAAATGGTATAATAATATAACATAACATCACCTGTTTTCGCCAAACAGATAGGCAGGGGTGTACCTACCTATAGTACACCCACATTTCGCCAGTAATGGTTATGTCCCATGAAATAGGGGGCTAGCCATCAACCGGGTACAAATACAGACTCCGGGCTGCTACTGAGAAATGGTAGCTATCGTTAATAAAGAAAGAAAGAAAGAAAAAAAAGAAAGAAATAAAAAACTAATTGTATTTTCTTTCTTTTCTTTCAATAATTTAAGATTGAAACTTTACGGAAGACTATGCATAGTCTTCCCGTAAAGTTTCAATGTTAAACTGCAAAAAAACAAACACCATCAAAACATGCATGTTTTTTTTTTTTTTTTTTTGTGGATGGGAAATCATCAAATGACTCCTCCCGCTCTGGGTGGAGCAGAAGGGAGTGTCAGACTCTTACTGACTAAAACCCACCCATGTTCCTTCCTTAGCCCTTTATGTACCAGGGCAGCGGTAACCCTTTCGGACGATCCCGCTACCCCGGCAGGCTTCGGCCCTGTCGGGCCCCGTCATCTATGCTGACATCTCTTTGAGGCGCACGTGGAACACTTACGCGCCGTCCGGCACGGGCCTGGTCCTGATCGGACGGAGAGCTACCCATTGCTCTCCGCCCGCAGGCCCGCGCCTACGGTGGCCGGGAGTCGTCACGCGGCTCCCGACGCCCGGAGCGTCTCCCTCGGCGGCTGAGGCGTGAGGATCTCTCCCTCGCCCATCCCGCCACCTCCTTCGCTAGCATGACTGCTTCGCAGAAGGAGGTGACCGCCTCCCACTCCCTCTCGCCCCGGACCATGGCTTGCACCAGGGCCGGGCGCGAGAGGTCGCCGCCGCTGCCGATCGCCTCTACGAGGACACGGCGGTGCTCTGCCCAAGCGGGGCAGACCTCCACCGTATGCTCCACCGTGTCCTCTGGGCGATCCTCGCAGTGGTGACACCCGGGCGTCTCCTCCCGCCTGATTATGTGCAGGAACCTCCCGAAACATCCGTGTCCGGAGAGGACCTGCGTCAGGCGGTAGGTGAGAGCGCCGTGACGCCTCTCTAGCCACTCCTCAAAGAGGGGTCTTACCGCCGCTATCGTGGCGTGCCCTGCGCTGGGTTGCGATAGTCGCGCCTTCCATTCCACCATGAGACCGCGCCGGAGGTCCGTCCGCTCCGCAGCGATTTGCCGCGGGTGCAGAGTTTCTCCCCGACGTAGTGCCTCCGCGCGCCAGTCATACAGGCGCGCGAGGACTATCGCCTCCAGATCCCATGGTGGCAGTCCGGCAAGGAGGCTTGCTGCCTCGCGCGAGATCGTGCGGTACCCCCGGATTAGCCTTACAAACATGCATGTTTTGATGGTGTTTGTTTTTTGTTTGTTTTTTGATACCTTGCTTAGGTATCAAAAAACAATCAATGCTCCTAAACCTAATTAGAAATCCAGTACCTAAGACCATTCTCGTCACAACCACTTAATGAAATCAGACACCAATACCTAAATAAGCACATATTTCTCGTGAATATTAACTAACGCTTCGTAAAAGGTCAAGTTTATTTTTAGTATCCCGTACGATTAACCGCATGGTAATATTAACACTGTAACTTTAAAACTCGCCCTTATTGCTACAAAATAAAGACACTGTCAAATTCAGATAGTTCCTATGGACGTGCGGTCGACTGTCCGTCTGTCCGTATAATCGAAATGCGTGGGGGTGTATACAGGAGGGTGTATCTATCGTTAGTCAGCTGTCGGGGGTGACTCACACTCACCCCGCTACTGTTTTATTTGTTTTTATACGACGCACAGCCAAATCTTTAGCCATTTGTATGGGCGTTATGTTAGGAAATGAAAGAATAGGAATTGTATTGGAAACATAATCGTAAAAGATACGAGTGTTTCTGTCACACTGTAAGTAATACTGTTATCTTTTATTCTTGGATGGCGATACTTTTCTCGAAGGTTGAGAGTTGAAACAGAAGCACATTTTTCACTTGGCTCAAAATGAAGCACGATTTTCGGGATTCGAACGATTCTCGGATTTAGAACTTAGTTTTATCATTTTCCTTAGTCTAGTTTTAAAATATTGCACCAGGCCAGAGTAGGTAAGCCAGCTTTACCGCGTAACATTTCGAAATAGATTTTATTTCGATACAGATATCGTAACCGGTACGGAAATACTAACCCAGAAAAAAGCAGTAAAATCATGAGAAAAATATTCCATTGTGATTATTTTCCTCGGTAAAATTCTAGTCCTTGGTAAGATAAAACAAAAAAAGACGCAGTCTGCGAAATTTTCTTTACCTAATAAATATACCATGAACGTAAAAGTGAGCGCATAAACCATAAATCACGGTGACCGAACGAAAGGAAGCAACGACGTAAAGAAGGTAACCTCACGCGAGACAAAAGAATCGTGACAATCGCCTTCAAGAATAAGCTGATAAATGGCAAAGAGATATATGTACTTAACTATAGACAGAACAATGGGGAAGGAAGGATCTATCGAAAGCAATTTCGCCCAAAAATAGCACTAAGTTGGAGTGCTCTTAAAAGGTGTCTTTAAAATTGCTAAGACGTGGTTGTTATAATGAACGGAATCGTCCCTTTTCGTGGGACTTGGGAGGGGCGAATTTGGCAGACACTCCTTTTTTGCGACGCAGAGGGCAAGTGGCGAGCGAGTTTAATCTTAACTTCATTAGGGCGCGACACGAATTCATTGGGGAATTCTCCGGGAATTATTTATCCCAAAAATGTAATAAAATTCTCATTTCAGCATTGTCTTGGTTTGTTTAGCGTTCGCAAACAAATTGGAATTGGGAAGATTACGATGGTTCCTGTAGCCCGAGGTTTTTTTTATTTTCGCTTTAGATTACTGTTCAAGTTTTTCATTCATCGTTCAATTTACCGAAATGTCCCAGAAGAACAATACAATTGTTTGATTCCTCGTTTTATTGATCGTCTGAACTTTTATTTACTTTAATCACGTTTGTGTGCTTAAAATCTTTGTTAAATACCTTTCACTCCAAGTTAAGGGCTGGCCAGTCAAGCGGCCATTGTGCCCGCCGCGACTTGTTCCAATAATTTTAAAGACTGAGATAAGGCTGCCGACACGCACGCCACATAATTACCCCAACTTAAGTCGCCCCCACCTGACCTAAAAATTACCGCTCTATAGACGAATTTTCCAACATTTTAATATCAATAGGTAAGTTTTTGACGACTTTTTTAATAGGTGAGAAAATGAAAATTATTCTATGGTAAATAACAATACTTTTTTATCCAAAGAAACACACACGACTTTAAAGTTACCATTACCACCAAATAAAATTATTTAAGAAATGTTTTCCGACAAAATAAGAAAAAAAAACACGACCTAGTAACTATCCCTTGGAATTGGAAAAAAGCCCAAAAACCTGTGCGGACCTGAGGAGCTCGTTACAAAGGAAGGGAGATAATGTAAGACAGCGCTGAAACACTCGTTACGTGGAATGCTCTGGGGAAGTATTTTTTGCCGTGAAGGTACGACTTTAAGCTAATAGTCTCTCGCCTGACAAATGGAATTAGTCACACGATCCTGGTGGAACTTGGAACACAACGCCTGGCTAGAAGGAAATTAATTTAAAAAGAAGACTAGCTAAGGTAGGTATATCGAATTTATATGAAGCTTTGCGTATTCCTAAGATCTACATATATGCATGTCCCTATCAACACAGGATGAAATTGAAAACTTGCGACAAATCGAAATAGGAGGCAACTGTTACATAATCATAATAAATTGTCATTTCCCAAATCTAAACTCTTGAAAAAAAAACATGTAATTATCATTTTACACAGTGCAAACTAAGTTATTGCCTTCAAGTAGACACGAATTATCGTCGTTTCAGTAATTTTGCAGTTTCGACGTTGCAAATCGCTTGCCTACGCGCACGTATGTGCATCTCTTTCCTTAAGAACATGCTCTAAATTTACTTTATAGCGCGCTGAATTAGATATTTTAATTTGTCGCACTTATTCAATTTCATCTTGTATATCTAAATATTATTTGAATGCTCCGTTGGTCTCACGGTCGCGCTTGCGACTATTGAGCTGGGGTCCTGGGTTCGATGTCTGGGTCGGGCAAAGTGATATTGGATTTTTCCATTGGACATTTCTTGGTAACACCCCGGAGTTTGGAAATTGGCGGTGTGATACCCCCGTGCCTCGGAAAGCACGTTTAGCCATTGGGCCTGCGCCTGATCTCTCTCCGGTCGTGTCGGATTGCATGCCGTCCCATCGAACTGTGAGAGTGCATCCGTGTCTGCAATATCTATAGTCAAATAACGCAGGTAAAACAATAGCAGAGTTTAAAATGGCGCTTGATATTTGCAATCACGTACAGAATATATACGTGAACACACAATCAATGCATTTTTTTTTTGTTTTCATTTTTATTCTCTGTACTCCATATTTCATGCAAAAATAATAGCGTTATAGTGCATCGTTAAAATTTACAGTTCACAGTGCACACTTATAGTTCGACAGCGGCTAATAGCCGGGTTGTTTGCACAATTACCAGGAAATTGTTAGCATTCAGTTTTATGTAAGGACTTTTATACACGCGATTCTGTTGATCGATATTTACTTCAGATCCTTTAGTTTCATGGAGCCGTTTTCATACAATAAACAATGGATTCAGCTTCAAATTTTGACCATGTTTTGTCATTTAGACATTAATGTTTCCTGCCCGTTCTTCTCCATAGAAATCTACGTTTTGGAATGGGCTACAACTTTCTGACTAACTGAGCGACTCTTTGACAATTCAAAAGAGACTGTAAATGGTTTAATTGAAATAAATGTTTTGAGTTTGTAATCTAAAGCTATCGTGTAGGTAGCTACTACCACATTATACTTATTGAACATATAGGTGTACGGCTAAGCAAGATAAATCAAGTAGCATAACAATCAACTGATTCGTTCGTTGCGATCAATAATCCGTGCTCGAGGCTATCTATGATAATAAACACTTGACACAGATACACATAGAAAAATATTAATAATTATGATAAAGCAGTAAATAAGCACTTACATCCATACAATGAAGAATTTAACTTGACGAAACGAAGCAGGTAATCTGAAAAAGAAAGGAAGCGTTTACACATAAAGCCAAGCGAAGAAGATATCAAAAGGCACTTTAATACTGAAGCAGCATTAAGGCATAAAAGTGGCTTCTATAAATATCTCGTATCATTTAACGATACAGTTCTTCTAGGTGAAACAATTAATATTGGAACGATACCAGCAATGTAGGTATATGTATTTCCAATAATCTTGCACAATTGTTTTGGTCAGCAAAAGCCTGTTTCTATTGTGACTCTTATTACTATAATATGCACGACAGTGTAAGCAGCTGATTCAATAAACTTGTTCAAATATCAAAATACAATGGCAAAAGACACAGCGTTTCATAATCGATAAGCAGAAAGAGAAGCATTATAAATAGGAACTGCTCAAACGCAGTTTGCACACAAAAATATTGATAAAGGAAACGTAAAAAATCAACGATTTTACGGCAGCCTTCGCTTCATATCAGCTCAAAGCAGTAAAAAGTTCCGTTTCTCTATACCAACATTTATTTGGTGAAATTCAAAAAGAGCGCAAACGAAATCTCGAGGACGACAAACCTAAAGAGCCGGATGTTTCGCGCCTCGCAATTAAGATAGCTTTGCAATGACGCCAGATTTTGGCCGCGTTACCAAATGGACAATATGGGCCCATACAAAGGGAATTGTGTCTGAGATTGTATTGTTTTTAGGAATACGTATCTTTTTTAAGGCTCTGTAATACTATAACTGGAATCATTCCACATCTTTGATCTCTATGACCTTTTTTTAAATCAGCCTATTGTGTTCCATACTGAGGCAATAGCCTCCCCACTTTCCTTCCATTTTTATTGATGATGTCCTTTTTCTCTAATTCTTCATAGGACCACTTAAAATCCACTTCATTTAAGTTATGAAATTGAAGTATGTATGACTCTCGTTACATTCGAATTCGAACATTAAACGTTAACCAGCTAATACTTTACGTGAAGCGAGCAATTTGTCAAATCAAGTCGTTATTACTTGAATTTCAAACGTCTTGGAAATCACTCAAATTGAAATAATTAGGTATGTTACATTAAAATTAATGGCGCAAAATGTGTGTTGAGTTCGATAATAATTTCCTATAAGTAAGTACGATGTATAAAGTTTTTAGTGATCGTTTATGTTGTGTTCCTTGTAGAAGTTAAACGTACCCGACGTTTAACTTCTTAGCTACGTGATGAGACAGGACATTCAAAACGTTCTTTGCTTTCAAAGGTAGCATCATTATTATATTCCTAAGTGATAATATAACTAGAAAATTATTTTGGAAACTAGGTATGTTAATTTGGCAAAAACATAGCATGGCAGGAAATGAATATGTGTGATACCTAATCATAAATCAATGGAAATAAGTAGGTAATATACAACATGTCCCGGAATTAGCGCACACCATCAAACACTCCAATTAAAATAATCTATAGTTATAATCATAATACATAGACTGAATTTTTAATATTACGTATAAAACATTGTTTATTTATTAAATTAGTTATACTGAGTGTGGGAGAAAATTGTGGTCATATTACAAATCTACGCACGCACACAGTCCATTTTGGTTTGTCTGTTTGTTTGACTGTACAGCGTAAGTGGGACTGTAATTTACTTAGTTTTAATAATTTTTGGGGAAATAAATTACCTATATTAAAAATTAAGGAAATCAATTCAGTGAACGATTCTGAACACACTACTTTCATAGTGTGCATTAATTCAGCTACACATTGTATGCGAAATGTGAACGCGAAATCTTTCGTCTTTAGGTATTACAGAATCGTGACGAAAAAATACTAATATCCAAACGTGGGTCCTAGGTACCTTTCACAAAACGTACGTGTACTGATGTTGAAACATCAAAACTTTGGTACTAAAGTTTCGTTTTGTCTTTATTCCACAGGCAGAGGGCCGTTTTACATTCCCAACGAGCGCGTTTCAATTGCCTTTCACAGTTTGTGAGCACTTTTTGTTTTTACACTTTCAGCGCGTGACTTTTTGGGCAATTGACGTTTTCATGGCTTCATATCGGTAATCGATACGCTCAAAGTTGAGCGAATGCAATGAAACAAGGAGATACGTATGGGAATCATTCGTGCGAATGCAGAAATGTGAATATCGTATCTTTGGATGAGTCGCTAGGAAAAAATTATGCAGATGCGAGTTTTTCGAGTAGCGACGAGTGTCGTTTCGATGTTTTCTGGTGACTAGGGTGTAGGTTGTAACTTTCAGAGTGGCGTTATAAACAATGCAGATAGCGATGTGGATCTGTGATCAGCACCCTACAATTGCGTAACACACAATCAATGACAATCTGAATTATTTTGAAGGATATTGGTAATACATTACTTTATATGTTAGAAACATTTGTCTGCTCAACAACATAGATAACGCAATGAATGCTGTTGAACTGTCAAAATGAAAGCAATTGCTATTGTTAGTGTATTACGCAATTACCCCTCCGCTATCCACGTTTATTAATAAAGGCTAAACCTTTTGTGTTCCAGTGTGCCATCTACGAAGAAATAAACAGCTTTCAATATTTCATTTGAGAGGTCCACATGTAATCCTTAAATCCCGTTTGGTAATCCCTACGTAACATAATTTTTACAACTTTGAGTTTCTGTCTTTTGGGGCAAAGTGAAATTGGTTTAGTAACAACACACACATACAGTGTGTTAGAAGTAAACCAATCTAACACATATTCGTCCAAATATAGGGTTCGTGTTATCTACAAAACAAGGCAATTCATCGCAATGTGCAAAATGGAAGTCCACTACAAATATAGAACAAAGACCCATCGAACCAAAATCACAAAGTTGAAACAATGTTATTGCCAAAAACATTGAAAATAGTAGACGAGCTATGCTGTAGGTATGTGAAACCAGTCCCTGACCCACTTCCATGTTAGATATGCGAACTAAAACGAGCAAAAACGGCACACCTATCTGCCAACACAATATTTTAAAGGCAGTATTTTCCAGTGTGATTCCTATAAGCAATTTATTCTATTGAAAACTTGGGATGATTTATAATTTTAAATGCGACTCTTTACCTATTGTATAGCTTCTGAGTTCACTCCTTTTCTTTCATTACAATGTAAAATCAACATCATTGCAGCTGCTGTCTCTCCGCCTAGACTCTATTGTCAAGCCAGCTCTTAGTCTAGCTAGCCAGATGCATTTCTATCACTATTGTACTTTGAATAAGCCTCCGTTTTACAAAGATCGGTATTTTTTCTACTATAAAGGTGCACTAATGGGCCAGGGGTTAAAGAACATTTTACATTTTGTATATAGTCCGATCGAATTTCGTTTTTGCAAAACTATTTTCAGCTATTTTCGTTTTCGGCCGAAATATAGAAAATCAATATTATCTATTCATTTTTCCAGAGAAAATCCATCGCTACAACAAACAAGCACAATAAGTAAATGTCAAATGCTGAAAAAACGCCTTTTGCTCCCATATAATCAGATCAGATCTTTTGTTAATAATTATGCCTATTTTTGCTGAACTGGGCATTTTATCCCCAGTGGTGGGTTTTTGTGCCCATTTTTTTTTTGTGTGTGTAATTTTATGTTTTAATTTAATGTAATGTGTAATGTAATGGACTTTGTCTGAAAATTTTTTTTTGGCGCAGCCGTGAGGCACATTTTCCTGCAAATTTCTTACATCGGACTTCACACTTTTTATTTAATCTTTTTTTTTATTTTACTGTTTGTTTTATCTGATGTAGGTATGTATCTGGTGTATTGTGTCTTTAAGTTTGTGCCAATTAAATGTATTTTCTTTCTTTCTTTCAAAAGTATAAAGTACATTTTCGAAGAATTTACATTTATTTTACTTTTACAGAACGAAAAAAAATCATCGACAAACAAAAATGCATTTTTCGGTTTTCGGCCGGAAATGCAAATCAGACCGAATACCTATCGTTTTCATTTATTTGCTGCCGAAAAATATCCGCTTTCGGTCTAGTTTTATGTTCATGGAACATAAAAGTAAAATCCATACTACCTAATATTATAAGTTCAAAAGTAACTCTGTCTGCATGTTTACTTTTTCACGCCTAAATCACTGAACGAATTTTGATAAAAATTAGCAAGGAGATAGATCCACGCGAGCGAAGCCGCGAGCTGCAGTTACTGTTCTGTTCTGTTCACTGGAGACACAAACTTAAGTAATTATCTAGCATTTCTGCAATAACTCATAGAAAAGGCTTTTAAAAAGTATACGAAAATGAAACAGCTATCAGAACCACAGCCAAAATTATGTCAAAATATAAATCAGAAAAGAAAGAATGGGTTTAAAACTGAATTTACAAACAGAGTTTGGCAAATCAACCCATCTCCCCGTCGCTGAATACTTTGATAATTGAGATCAATCATTAGCATCTAAAACCCGCAACTAAACAACAAAATAGTAAGCTAATAACATTTAAAATTAATACTTTTCCAACTCGGCGGGTTTGAGCTCGTGAGATAATTGCTTTAAAATGTTCAGAGCAAAGTTTTAGGTGACAGCAACGACATTACACGATTATTTCAGAGTGCTTTACCACCACGTTTAAATCATTTAATATTTATATTGGACTAGGGACTCGAAATTTGGCTCACATATAATTGTAGCCGAACAAGAAAAAAGCGTTATAATGTTAAAAGCCTGTCAAATACCATAATTACCATACCATAATACTATAATTTTGAACTTAGCCCCAACATGCTGATGGACAGACCCTTTTTAAATGTATTTTTATTTATTTGGTTTTGGCTTGAATACTATTACAGAAAAAGCTCGAGGCAATGGACACTACTATCGACAAAAGACTAGGTACCTAAATACATCCAACAGCGGGTGTTTACAACAATTTGGAAAATTATATTTCACTAAGCTAACTTCATTTTCGTGCAGTAGCATTTGTGTAATGCAACACATTCCATTAAGACTTACCGAGTGAATAACTCCATTCGTGCATCGTAATTCTTTTAAAAGCCTCTCATACCTCTGTAATCTCACGTATCTTCAGTTGTATGAATAAATTCTCGCGTGTGCAGTTTTAAACCGTTTTATAACAGCAGTACTTGCATTGCATCATAAAGAGTGAGCGAGGTAAAGCTCCCGTAAAGCCTCACATACTACTTATGCCACGGGAATGCAATGTGTAAATGTAGACTAACTTTTATTACTCGTAAACCTGATTATGAACAACTTTTAGCGAAGTTTATTACGGTTTTTGGCGGGTATGCGCGTAATTTCGAATTCCTTGGATTTGAAAGTCATATTTTCGGGTCTAAACTTGGGGTAGATTGTTTTGAATTTTCTTTGCTTTCGTTCAGACCGAAACTAGAAAAAATATTAATAAGGTCTAAGTTGTAACAAAATCAGGTCGACATAATAATGTAAACGTTTGATGTCTGATGTCAACGCCTAAATAATTAACGTGAATCATTATACACCGTGATTTTTTTGTCGTCTGTCAAAGGTGGTCCACTCAATGTATCCAATATAAAATACCTCTAGGCGTGTTTTTTTTTTACCATTCGCGTGTTTTTGAGAAAAATAAATAATACATTAGAATTATGAAACATCCTGTTAATAATGTTTACGTATAAAACAGTAGAACATACCTAACCATCGCACGAGTTGAGTAGATAGATCTTCGCTCGCAACAGAATGTTTCAACTACGTTATGCATCATAATACTGAATATTTTTTTTCTTTTTTTTTTCTCTTAAATACAATTTTTTTTTTGTTATGAATGTATAGTAGTCATTGGATACATGAAGTGCGCTGCCGTTGTCAGACGACTAAAAAGTCACGGTGTATAAGAATGTGAACAGCAAACTCTTTCCAGAAAGTAAAATTATTGCCTCTATAAAACCCGCAGAGCATCATAACAACTAAAGACTAAATTAGCGTTTCCATTTAATATTACTCATAATTACCTGCATCCTCTCGTAATTAACAGATAACCCACCAACGCATGTTTGTTACATACAAAGAGACGATAATCCGTTCAGCTAACAAACTTAATATCAATGCACCAGTTAATACCGGTTAATTCCGGTTATGAGCGGCTTATAAGCTGCAGCATCGAGTTTCAAAGAGCTCGATATCTGTTGGTACACGGTGGTTCCCGTTTGGATTACCGCAATGTGCATTAGCGCTATCCAATAAGTGCGGGTAGTGAAGTTGAGAGTGGGAAATGTTTGAGGTGTACTTGGGCAAATGGTCTTTTTGTTTGTCTCGAGTTCCATTGGATTTGATTTGCGCTGGCACAAAAAAGCATGGTCAAAATTCATGTTTTTGTTTTCTTCCTCTTTCTCTTTTGAAGAACACGTTAATTAGGTAATGGTGACATTTCACTACAAGACTATTGTTCGAAAACTGTGGTGACAGAATTGGCAGAACTTTTCGCTACATGGACGATTTTTTACCATCAAGTTATTCGGATAAACAATAAGTAATAACGGAAAACCCGTCAAGGGAATTAGGAATTATCATTATAATCAACATGTTTCGCAGAGGAAGATTAATACCAAGGCACAGTTTCCACCTAGGTATAATCTCTAGAATTTAGTCCAGTCGTGTCCTAGACATTAGGTTTGTGATAACAATTAATATTTCTCTTTGCGCAGGGAACTTGTGTGTATATTATGGTGGCTGGTCAAAGTTCCTATGCGTACATTGTCAGTGTTGTGGTAACATCGTGTTATTTGAACTAAGACCTTACAGTAGCAATGATAACGTGTACTATGTAGTTACTTGGTGCTTATTGTTACTAGCTTCTGTCCGTAATTTCGTCTTCTGAAACTCCTTGTTCCCCTGTAGCATCGCATCACCTGCCCGCGTTATTATTTTGTTTTCGCTTAGCGTTCTTTATGCCTTTTTTCTTTTTGCTTGGCTCTTAAGAGTCCCAGCTTGATGTTAAATAATAGCCTATAGGGCGTACCTTTCTCAAGAATTGGGCTATCAAATCCGACTGGTTGTTCCAGAGTTTTCGCGTTTAAACTAAAAAACATAAAAACAAACAAGCTCTTCAGCTTTATTATTAGTACTTATTGTATAGATGTGCAAAATTTGCAAATGTCGAATTCAAAGAAAACTAAGAGGAGCATTGGGTGAGAAAGACAGAAAAAGAAAAAGTATTTATTGCGACTCGTACAGGATCAGAAACACGACTGGAAAGTGCAGTGCTGAAAATCAATACGTATCATATCTACCACTGTTGAACATAAGGAGGCCTCTGTCCTTATGTTCATTATTCATTGAAACACCTAAAACTACCGTCAACTAACTATTTATATAGGATAATGATGACAGAAGCAGGGTGGGTGATAATTATGGCAAAAAATTGAATACTAATTTGGATTGAACGTCCTTTTTCAACCTTTCGAGCATTATTTTGAGACACCGCCGGAAAATTGTGAAGACCAGCTAAAATAGCATTTTAGATAGGATTTTATCCCCCAAAACATGGAAATAGGACGAAAATCACTAAAGTAATGGGCAATTATCTACCGCTCCATAATAATTGCAATTTGTATCGTCGGCGAGCCAAATTGCTTTAAATCCCGTTATTGCAGGTCATAACGATAAAAATAAATTACCTTCTTGAATTTCGCTACTATTTTTAAAAACGGGATTTTTCTGCCCCGACCTTTAAAGAGGGAAAATAAATGTGTGCGTGGAAAATTATGAGGTTATGTAGAAAGAAAGTATTTCTACCAGACTTTTCAGCTTTTTTATGGGAAAATCGAAATGTAGGTAACATCGAAAAGTTCTGCTCGTTAGCAACCGCACAACCAGTCTCCGTACGTATATTCTGTATTTTATTGATTTGACTGCTTGACCTCCGCACCGTTTATTTAGGTACCTATTTATTGAAAAATAGTTACCTACTTACATAGTGTAGCGAAATTAAAACAGGACTTCACTTGTACACGTCTAATTTGGTAAAAAAAAAAAAATTGTTTACTTAATGAAGGACTCAGCACGGTTCTTAATATTTCAAAGTATTAAGTTATAACTCTGACGCGACGTTCTTGGTGTTAGAGCCCTATAATAAATTTCACTATTACGCGTCGGTCACGATACGTTTGCAAACGTTCCTATAAGCCCCGCAATAAATAAATATCTGGTAATCCTAAATGGGTAACATTGCACCAAGTCAATGGGTATCAGGCAGCGAGGTAATAATTTATATCAGTTTTAACAAAATCGAGACAATAGTAACGTAACTACTGAAAAATATAAAAGTAAAAATAATACGCGAATCCGGTCCCAGACTCCACGCTGGCAGTCGGAAGGCTCCACGCTGGCTGGTATCAGAATCCACCTGCGTTGGGTACGATTCCCAACAGGAAGCTTGCAGTCGTCTGGTCCCAGGCTAGCGGTGGGGCGAATTCAAGATCCGCCTAGTCTTCGGACAAATCTACAGAAAATAACGAAAAATGATAATCCGAGACGCAGGCAGAATCTTTAATAACAAAAGAGATGAAGAAAAGTTAAATTACATACAAAGTCTGAATGAAGAAACCTGACTCGCCTCGAGACAAGTTTTAAATGCTGTACGTACGTGATACGTTTATTTACGGGAACACTGCCTATTACAAAGAGAAGAATGGCATAAAATTTAGGAAACGATAAGAACATTTGAATAATCAATAGCAAAGCATACATACCCTTGGATAAATTGGATGACCGCACAGAACTCGGTCGTTCAAACTATTATATCGATAGCTTTAATATCGTGGTAAATTATTACATAGTCAAGCGGAAAAAAATAATATCATACACTTCCGTCCTGCGTCCAAAAAAAACTTCAAATGAAAAATCTCGGTAAGAGAAAAGACACGACACACTTTTAGATTAAAAATTCAAAAAACCAATATGAAGAAAATAACCTTTCTGATTAAAAATAAGGTTGGATTTGTTACAAAAGAAGGTCGTTCGTGATAAAATTATAATGTAGCATTTGCCAATGCTGCAATAGGTAGGTACAAGAACAGTAGGTAGGTTGTGTGTATATGATGATATTTAATTGTAATAATACCTACCAGAATATACTACTTTTTCACCCCAGAACAACATACCTATTTAATTTCCATATCAATAGCAATAGTCGAAGTCGCTATCGTTCTGCGTTTAATAGAAATGGAATACCTCCCATTACTACGTCGTCGTGTCCCTTTTATTTTCCATCACAACACTCGGAAAAGTTGCAGCCCCAACTTGCTCGTAGTCGCACTGTAACTCCGCGACTCCGTATATTTTACTAGTCCACAAACTTGCTAACTAAGCAGGAACGGTTTCAGTAAACAATGGGCTCTTTAATTTCTAGTAAAGTTGGTAAGTGAAGGTAATACGTTACTTGCTGCGAAGTTCACCGTGAAATATTGTTCAGACATCGCGTTGATCGAATCAAGATTTGTTTTAGATGAGTTGTGCTAAATTGTTTTGACTGAGCCGACTAGAGGCGATGAGTCGGGTGTAAACATTGTATGTGGCGGAAAATCGATACTCATAGATTACTTAGTTTTCAATATGAATTTATTATGAAGTTGGTAGTTATGTGCGTCACACAGAAATTGGGGAAAGAGATAGTGGCGTTGAATTTTGTTGTTCTTCAAAAAACGTCAGTCATAATCCCACATCTGGAAAACAAAATTTACCTAAGTAGGCAAGGTTCAACAGGTTAACAACCTATATTTAATTCAGAATTCTGTCCCATCCCACGCTCCGTAAAAACTTGCTTTGCAGAACATTCTTAAGGAAATCATTAAGCTCCATTACACGTTCCATCATTACGAGCTCTAATGAGGACGCAGGTATCAGGTACATCTTACGTAGGCACCTACCTACTCCCAAACTGATAATGAAAAGCGTTCCTTCAGTAAAATGTATCGAGTTCCTTGCAATTTACCAAATTTACAATTTTCTATGTGCGGAACGTGTAATATCAATAACAATAAAGTGCCTTACATCTCTCAGCTCTCAAGATAGATAGGTACAAACATGTACTTAATCCAACCAACGATGTTTAATAATGACATAACTCCTTACCATAAATGGGATTTTATAGCCGATGAATTTTAAGGACATGTCAAGACTAGTGCTACAAACTTAGCATAACGTGATCCTCTAAATAACTTCTTCATTCGTCATAAAGTAACGATTTTCTAAACGGTAAAAATTAGAACTAATTTAATCAATTAATTCGCGGATGAAGCATGTAACTGAAGTCTTAAATAAATTTTAATAGTCTAATTATATTGCACTGCAACAGCCTTCATCATCAGAATTTCGTAATAATAAGCAGTTGTCGGTGCTTAGGTATGTAGGCAATTTAATTTGTGGGTATATATGTCGCAGCCAACTGGTTTAATTAGCGTTTAGTTAACCGCCTAGCCTTTCAATTAAACGGCGGCCGTTCAACTAACGGCCTGAATGATATTCAATAAATTATAATTTAGGTTGGAATTGTAACCAATCACGTGCGTGCCGAATTGCCGCAGTAACTAAGGCAGGGCACCCTGACCAAATGGGCGATTAGAACTGTGATCAACCGTGTGCGACACGAGAGAGCGAAGCGAGGCGAGCACTACTTCCAAAGGCCAGGCGGTTGACTAAACGGCTGATTTAACCAGTTGGCTGCGACATATATACCTACATACTTACTAAGTAAGCTTCTAGTAATGCAATGCAACATAGAACCAAGAGCAAAAATTTATAGTTAGACGCAAGCGCAACAGTGCTTGAAATGGTTCTCGTAAAATATGCTACCCCTTCACCTTATCTTAAACCCATGATGCAAGAAAGTTTTACGCACACTTCAAACACTTCTAATAAAAACTGTTCAGTTACTTACAGTAAAGCAGCACTCTAATTGCGTAACACACGATCAATCGGAATCTGAATCATTTTGAAGCAAATTGCTAATCCATTGCTTCATAAGTTCGAAAAATATGTCTGCTCAACAAATAAATAACGCAATGAATGTTGTTGAACTGTCAAAATGAAACCGATTCCGATTGATCGTGTGTTACGCAATTAGGGTGCTGGTCCACAAACGTGAGTGCGTCTTACTTGACAAATTGGGTCGAGTCGCATTCGATGCTATCGCGCTTCTAGCAAATGGACCATGAAGAGCTTCTCCTCTGTAACCTGTCTGAACGAATCACCTATCCGTGTAGCTGTGTGTAAGTCAGCATACTCTGGCATGGTATTTATTATCAGTACGATGTCTCTCCCTCAAGTGTTATGGGTTTTATTAATTTAATTGTAAGATGCTTACCCAGTTTATATCCTACAGCTTGTATCACTTCATTCACATTGACATGATTGAGTTATGAATATTAATCTAATACTTAGCTTCTGCCCGCGATTTCGCCCGTGTGAAATTTGTTGTTTCCCCGCACATCGTCACATCGCATCGCCTGGCCGTGCAATGACTTAGTTTTCGCTTTGCGTTCTTTCTTACTTTTTATCTTTTTGGTCGGCTCTTAATGTTAAATAGGGTAACAAATGCAAAAAGAAATTCCTCAAATCCGACTGGAGTCGGATTTGGGCGTCCAAACAAACAAGCCAACTCTTCAGTTTTATTAAGTAGATATATAGATGAAATACAAATTCAAAATACGAAACTAATAATGATGTAGCATTATTTTATTATTCAATATATCAAAATTTAAATCCAATTTCTTTAGTAATACAATCCAATATGGCGGGCGCCATCAATCAACCGAACGTTTCGTTACATTCAAAAATTACTCGCGAGCGATTGAACCGCGCATTCGATTCAAATACTTCGCAGTTTATCGAATAAAATGAGAGTAATCCTACGAAGTCGCGACACAATAGAGACGGGGAGGCATTCAATGTATTCAGTAAATCTTCGTATAGCGTGCGGTGTCAGATGCAAAGCGCTGTGCAGAACTGAATCCATGTTTAGCAAAAGCAGTATTCGATTATTGAAATGGGACTCGAGGATTAATACCATTGTGATTGTTGGGTTCTGTGAAAGCTGTTTGCAATGAACGGCCAACTGGTTTTCAAATAGGATAGCGGTCAGATATCTAGTATTGATGTGGTTTGGGCATAAAACAGCGAGCAATTTACGATTTTGAAGCTTATTTTGGAAAACCGATATGAAAACTGTTTCAAGGAAATGAAATTCTGATTATTTTTCACCAATTTCGAACAAAAACTGAAATGGATCTAATCCCGATGGATGGGTTGAAATGCGTCAATTTGCGACACGGAAGCGTTAACTAAGTAATCAAGATTCAACCCGACTTCATAGGTAAGTTGGCACCTACGCTGTCTATGTTAGATTCAAAGCTAACATAGCCGGTGTGCTGTACTTACCTACCTTACTTACCAACGACAGGGTTTTGCACTCAAGAAATAATGATTAATACGAGCTAGGCGGTCAGAATGAGAGGAATAAGCCGCCCAAGCCCTCCAGAGGGGAAAAATGTATTTGTTTAAACGCCCATCTATCATAAGACCCCCAGTTTCTGTCCTTTCCTACAAATATATTGAGTAAGGTTCACTAACTTTAAGTTTACGACTGTTAGTATTTACATAATATAATGTTTCAAATGTTATTGGCACTTTCAAAGAAATTATGACAGGATTTGCAAGCGAAGTGGCTTATTGGAATAATAAGTATTAAAACTTTTTATATTGAAACATAAAACCATGGTTTATTGAACTTCTCATGTGTCATTTGGAAATTGAGAAGGCAACTTAAGTACCTACCTATTCAATAAATTCATATTTAATCTACATATCGTTTTAAATTCTCATAATATTGCAGCTGCCGTCGTACAGCCCCAAATTC
The DNA here is from genome assembly GCA_947507525.1 of Apamea epomidion. Lineage (NCBI taxonomy): Eukaryota > Metazoa > Arthropoda > Insecta > Lepidoptera > Noctuidae > Apamea > Apamea epomidion. The sequence continues at coordinate 20,346,297 of OX382225.1, read as the reverse complement.
ACGATCACGTGATTTTACAAGTTATTATATTACTACATGAAGGTTGTCTAGAGGTTGCGAAGCACAATGACAGTTGATAACTCTTCCAAATTAATTTTAATATTCACGTACTCTCAACTCTGCAAATTACCGTAAAATGAGAAATATCAGGCTGAAAACTTCACCCTTTAAGTAACCACGACACTAAGCTACAGACAGGAATTTTCAAAGCGGATGCAACGTTAGTAATTCATCTGAAAGTACCTAGCATAGACTCTACAAATTGGATCAAGAAGTTATAGATTTAAGCACCACGCCAAAGTAGAATTATCAAGTCAGCGCACTGCATGTTGGATGAACAAACTTGCTATGTCCTGATTGGGCTCGATGCGATAGCCGAAATTGAAGCCGACCTAGATAGTCATAGCAGGACGATGAAATATTGTTCGAACAGGACTCAACTGTGAAATTGAAATAAACACATGTCAAAATAAGGGATAGAAAAGCTTAAAGGGACAGGGTAGTCCGCACAATTCAAATTTTCTAATGTTTTTTGAAATTTGCAGATCAGTGTCAGGTTGTATGTTGAACAAAATATGATTCACGACCGTAATAAGTATGTATTTACTTACTTGTAATCATTAAAATCATCAATACAACCCTCTAAGTTCATATAACGCTATTGATTGATATTTCGAATAATTAAAAGTAAGTAATAAGTTCCATGAATTCAATTAGCATAATTTAAACAATGTTATAGTTTCAAGAGACTAAAGAGATTCCAGTCACTAAGCCACTAATAAATTAGGTAAACCTGAAGAACGTTTCGACTTTTCCCGACTTCGAGACATGTTAGCCAGAGCTACCTAGACAGGTATTACTTAATTAGTCTTCGTCGAAGTAAGTTTCAGAGCAACCACTAATTTTCCGCTACCTACTAAACTCTACCCGCATCCGGCAAATATGAAACCTTTAGCTGAAGGAACCCTCAAGTACCCTGTTATTCCACGCTAAAGATTACTACAGAAATCGTCCATTGTTACACATGACGACGCAAACAAAACTGTTAACTTACGCACCCATTTGCTAAAGTATCTTCGAAAATGGCTACTTATGTCGCCTGTCAGACACAGGCCCGTGTACTTATTAAATACCTTGTTTAGTTGAGGAGAAGAACACACTGATATATCTTGTGTGAATTAAGCTTTCTAAGGAAAACTGTGCGTAACGAGTCAGCCTTGACACTGGGATTAAGAGGGAGTTTAATTGTTGAGAAGTAAATTAAGTACCTAAACGAGCAATAGATTAGAGCATAATTTTCTGATTATAGGCAATCCGTTAAAAGATTTAATTTTGAGACCTTACAAGAATGGAATAAGGTTTCTTTTAACGAAATTATTGAAGTTTTAATTCATCTCGTCTGAAAAGAAAAGACAAGAAAAGACATACTAAAATGTCAAAAATAAAATTACAGTTAATCTGCCTACCCTTTTCCCAACATAGTTGGGGTCGGCTTCTAGTCTAACCGGATCCAGCTGAATACCAGTATTTTACGTGGAGTGACCGCCTATCTGACCTCCACAACCCAGTTACTAGGTAACACGATACCGCTTAGCAACACCGTTTGCCAAAATCGAAATTATTGTAACATTTAAATTATACTTCCCTGAAAACCGTATCCATTCAGTGTTTTAATCAACATGAAACATTGCCTACACAATTAAGTTACAGTACTAGTCTAGAATAGGAACCCCTTCATCACAGAGCTTGTCATCAGAGTTCAAATTACTCGTTATTGTATTCGCAATACGAGTATACAACCACTAATAACGCAGACGCCTGTTTATTTCCTCCTAGTGAAACAATGTTCTAACCATTGCCATTAGGTAGGAAGATACAGTCGATCAAAGAGTTTGGTATACAGGAAAAATATTCATCTTTCGACTAAACTGCCAACGATATTTGTTATTGTATGCGTTGCCACCACAAGTCCGAAGAGAAGTTGCAAGCGCAGTGGAGAAACTCAATCAGGAATCTGCTACCAGACACAAACTATCTGGCGCCCAGCTACTAACGCAACGGTTAAAAAGCAGGTACAGCTTCTTAAAATCGACAGCGTCTCTACCACGAAACCCGGTCGACGCCCGTTGCAAACTGTGACAGGATACTCTTCCCCTCCTACTTACTGTCTACCACCAAAAGGTTTCCTGCAGGGTGTAACCGTCCGTGGTCCACTTGGAAGTCCCTGAACCGTCTCCGGACACAAGTGGTAAGATTTGACTCCAACGTGGTAAAGTGGCGCTACATAGACGGAACGGCAGTAGGGTGTGGCGGTGGAGCTATGTCGCAAATCATGCTCCACCTCCTATCCTGCCCTCTGTGTTCTAAAACCTACAGTCAATGTGACCTCTGCGCTGCCACTGATGATGCCGTGGAAGTGACGAAGTTTTTGGTCAACAAGATCTAAAATGCAGTCACACGAAGAAGGAACGATTGTGTGCGTGGGTAATAGCTATTTAGGCTTTTACATGAAGCCATAGTGACATCTGCGCTGCCACCTACGATGCCGTCGAAGTGGCGACGGCCCATCAAAATTTACAACACTGTCGTGCTATCAACACGAAGAGGCTGACATGATGGCTGAGAGTGATGTAAAGACTTGACAACTCAGCACACTCACAACATTGTTTTATAGAGGTATGAGGAACAGGGTGTAATGTTCACTCATACTCCATAGAAAAGGGAGGATCCTCCGACGAGACGGGTGTTGTGTCTGGGGGGCAACTGCCCAACGGCTGCTGTCGGGAAGTTTTAAGTATGCTAGTTGCGCGGAAAACTCTGCTTTCGAGATGCAGGATTTGCGTGACGTCAGTATGACGCGTTGTTTGCATGTGGCGTTGTAGATACCGCTACAGTTTAAAAGTTCATAGTAGCAAGTTAGCGGCCTGTATACCAATCTCTTTGTTCTACTGTACCTACATGAGATACGTGATCACATCCCTATGAATATAAACTAGTACGCAAAACGTTCAGTATTCAGGTCGTGTACACGTTAATAAACAAGACATTTGTTTGATACGGTACACATGCAAATAAGGATACTGAATAATATTTCTTGGTATCTCTTAGGGCCGAATATGAATGACGTTGTTCGGATTATGATAATTTTAAGCCCATTGAATTTTTTTTAACGTATAATAATCATTTAATGCAATTTAGTATACCTAACTACTGACTTATTTTATTAATGGTTGCTGAATTAGTAGAAAAATATCCTTTAATTTATTGAACTCTTACAAAGTCAGTTTATTCAATCCAGATAGGTACAAAGAGCAGTGACTGGTTCAGTGCCAATGTCTACCATTAAATACAACATTTCGAAGTCCTTTTTCGACTTCAACGGAGCGTGGACTCAATACCGTCAAAGCGTTCGTTAGTCCAGGCGTCCGTCGAAAAGGGTTAAGAAAAACTGAACAATTCATTTGGGAGAGTTGTTTTGGTAAATCTCTTTTAAACCAGCCACTACCACTCATCTGAGTCTGAAAGCAGATCAAAGTAAATCAATGAGGGTTTTTCTACTAAACTAAAAGAAAGGTGTGAAAATGGAAACTAGACACGTTGGAAATCGATTAGCCATAAGCTCAGAGTCATTTTTTTGTAATGAAATTTAATAGGAAGTTTGCATGGAACACGCTTGTTGACGCTCAGGCTTTCAATACGCCTCTCTCAGAGCTGCGGGGATTTGTGCTGCTAGCATTATACCTTTTTTATACCACGAGTAAGTTTTCCATTTCTTTTGTCTTTTCCAACGAGGTTTATAATGAATTTATGGTATGGAAAATTGCAATCACATAAAGATAAGCATACAATATTGTTCCTTCACTTAGGTTGGGACCCCGGTAATCCTTTCTCCCTTCCAGACAGTTTGTTTTAAACAAATAACGCCTTAATAAACGTTCAAACAAAACGTTATGAATTATCCTTTTGTGTCGAGTTTGAGAATATTGTTTTACGGAATCCGTAGAATGTTTTCTGGAGGGTGCTTTTCAAGGGGTTACTATTTGGAATGCGTAGTAGTAGTTGATAATTCGTCATCATCATAATCATTTCAGCCGAAAGACGTCCACTGTTGGACATAGGCCTCCCCCAAGCACCTCCACTTCGACCGGTTCTGTGCTTCTCGCATCCAACGGGTTCTGCAGTCTTCACAAGGTCGTCGGTCGTCGGTCGGTGATAATACGTAAATGATTAAATAATTCACGTCATTTCGAGCTGACCGTCTATCACTAACTTAATGCAAAAACCTTAGGTGACCTTTGCGCTGCCACCGAGAACGCCGTGGAAGTAGCAAAGATTTGGGAAAACAAGATTTAAAATACAGTCGTGCTAGCGGCACGAAGAAAAAGAACGCAAAATCACGAAATAAAATGTTCCAGCAATAATCGAGTGTCATATTATTTTGTGTAACTTTTAGGTCTGAGTTTATTTAGACGTTATTTATCATACACGCCCGGGGCTTCACCTGCTTTCACGTTTCTAAATATTTACTTTGTATTAGTACCTAATTATTTGAAGAAGCCTGAAAGTGTAATGTTAGTCCAAATTATCTTCCCCCGAGAACTGTGAAAATAACACGTAAGACGAAACAGTGAAAACTTACTTTATGAAAGTTGAATATTATTCTGTTTTGTTAAGTAAATTTTGAATAACAGTGTCTGACAGCGAAGCATCCAGAATTCTAGAGTAAAGTAGGTATATTGTGTAAAGAAATATGGCGAGTAAGCGATATAAGTTAGAAAGAAGTTGCCAACTTCGGACGTGAACAAAGTCGGCGCCAGCATGTTGTTGAAATAGTTTAGTTGAGGGTCAAATGCCTAGGTACTACTGTAAGTTGCCTGTCTATGTTAAGACGTCAATTTACCACTATTTAATTTTCATTTATATGTTCCAACAATGTCGATACCTGTTTCGTACTAATGTTGAAAAGAAATCCTGTACAGTTAAGTCCTTTCCGTAATCAGGTTGAAAAATCCAATACTCGCAGACCGACGAATATTTTTCAAAAGATTCTTCATCGAGATCTGTGTCCGTCCAATTTGCAGTATCCCGCAGAATGCGACTTTTGAAGCTCATCAGTTTTTTTCCCGTAGCCTCAGTATTACCTATCGTTGGATTTGAAAGGATCGAAAAGGAATTTGATCTGAAAAGGAAGAACGTACCTGTGAGGACAACCCAAAAATGTCGAAGTGGCGAAGCAAAAGTATCTTTGCATGATAAAAAACTTTAGGTGGGCTAAATGTGTTTCCAATGGCTGAATGAACTTTATGCCATCATTTTTGCTTCAAGTTGCAGAATATCGTGTAATTACACCATTAACGCACTTCATCTATACAAGCCACTTATCGTACGCAAGACTGCGAACAACATTGATAATTTATGCGGCGAGTTCCGTTCAGAAGCCGTTGTCCGGAAAACATAAAAGCTTTTAACGTCATTACAGCATGGCCCGAGTAATTCCTGCTGCGGTTCAAACGACATTACAATGAATTCTGATACTATATAAGAAATATTACGACTGTAAGCGCAAGATAGAACGATAATATGCACCCATTAAAAGGACTTTTTAAAGAATTCACAAAAGAAAACGAAAATATCATCAAAACAAAAACTGTTTTGATTCATGCAAAGCGACTTAACATTTCGCCCACTTTCGTCTGGGATCTAATCAAAATCCCAATCAACTTACTTCACGACTAAAACCTTGTTTTCAGCAAACACTACTAGGGCAGTACGCCAAAATAAATCTCCAATAAAAATAGCTTATGTACAATGACGATCGAAAACTTCTGTTTAATTAAGCAGAGAACTTAAAAGCGGCTTTCACTTAGCACGCGTCAAGAGCTTCAGAACTATTAATCTTGGGGATGTTTCCCAAAACAATTTATTACTGTGGCACGTTAACCGTAGGGCTTGCAAATTGGGACGTGGAGATTAGGTGGGTCAGAAACTCAGAATATTCTAAACAAACGATCGAATGCTATTATGTACGCGAGTGGCTCGTCTTGTTCTAAGAGTTTGTAACAAAGGCTTGTATGACGGACAGGTTGGGCGCAGATATGTGAGGAACTCTTGGCTTGTATGGCCCTCTCTAGTTCGTCGAGTCATGTACCCGTAATTAAAGTTGTGTAATAAAACTTTTAGGCTCCGTTTTCGGCAGTCATGGTATAGTTTGTGGTTGTACACTTCATTAAGCGTAGGTCTATGACGTCAACAGTTTTAGATTGTCCACACCCGTCTGTGCCTGGCAATGACAGGCCTCATTAATAATGCACGCTAAACGGTACTGGCGGTAGCCCTGTTATCAAACAGTATTTCCTTCAAACTGTTCAGAACAATTCTCTTTGTTCGTTCATATTCTTAACACTAAGAAAGTAAGTATCTATACATTTAAAGCATGTCTCTACCTAAAATTCTTAAATTAACGGACTAATAAATTGCGAAAACCTTGGATTAAATTCACAGTACGCCGCGGGAGATGAAGAATTCAGGTAATATTATGAGCTAACTTAATTAATTTATGAGTAAAAGATTACAAGGGGCTGTGGCGTGATATTGTGAAATATGTATTTTTCTTAATATCCAAAGCGTTTAGGTACCTACCCACTAAAATTTTCTCTTTTGGAATTCACGACCTTGAAGCGGTGGTCGCTCGAAGCTTTACGTAATCGAACCTACCAGAGACTGTTACATATAAAAGCTTTCGGATTTCACACAAACGGACGTAAAGGTACTACAAATCGTGGAAATAGACTGCTGCGGAAAAGATCGAATAGGTAATCTTTTTTGGGAACTTTTGCTTGACAATTTTGGACGTAACGACCATTGAAAAACTGTTATTTGACTTTATTGACCTACAGAAACGAGTTAAAAAATAATTAACAATGGTTGTAAAACAGGTTCTTCAAATGACCACCGCAAACGAACTGCCTTACTATGTCATTCAATTACTATCATAACTTTCGAGAAGTTGTTAAATAGTAGTAGTTGGTAAATACTATGATTTTCGTCAATCAACTAGTATCAGCTATTCAGCATACGAAATAACCTATAGCCCTACGTATTTAAATTCCATACCTACTAGGTACATACCCATACAGAATCAAATTATTTTGACACGAAATAAATTGCCAACATAAGTCGCTCCAGACGGTTGAAAATTAATCAAAGAAACAATCTTCCGGCTCATGGCGTCAGAATTAGAAACACTTTATGTCTATCACAAAAGAAAACTTCAAAGGGGAACTGAGGAACAATGAAGGAATTTTTATAAACAAAATTGCTAGTTTATTAACTTGATTACACAATGGCGGCAATCCATTGGGTTTTAAATGGACGAGAAATAAGCTGCTATCTTAAATTGTTATCTTAGATTGGAAGTCTTTAAATGACTTTAAGTTTTGTTTACTGATAAATCACAAGTTTGTGAAGCTTCATTCCTTAACTTTGCATAAATAACAATTTGTTTGACAATCTTCTGTATTGGAAGACTCGTAGTGTCATGCATTAGGTACCCACATATTTTTATTACGTTACTACTAGGTTCTTTAAATATTACCTTCTTCTTTTTAGTGTATCGATGGCAAAAAGTATAAATATTTTTGGCTCAAAATTCAGCTGAGCAAACTTCGCTCATAGACGCAGTCATGATCATCAAGTGCACTAACTATTACATTCCGAGACAGCATACCATAATCAGCTTATAATGTTTCCAGTAGTGGGACACAGACCTCCTCTTTTTAGAGAGTAGAGTAGTTTACCTCACGATGTTTTCCTTCACCGTTTTAAGAGCAGTGGTCATGAAATTATTTACACAAAGTAAAGCGCCTGCCTGGGTTCCAACAACTCAAATAGGTGCCTAATGGCTAAACATCAAATGACGCAATCAAAAACAAATAGCATTTCAGCAAGCTGCTATATTGCTCGCAGTAAAAAGCTTCCTCACTTTTCACAGAATCCTTGAAAGCTATTTAAGTTTTACTCTGACTAGAATTTCCATTGTTAAGTTGCATTTTGAATAGTACCTACATAATCAGCCTATAATGTTCCCACTGCTGAGACACAGGCCTCTGCGAGGAGTGGGCCGTAATCCACCACGCGGGCCCAATGCGGGTTGGTGCGGTTTGAATAGTGCCTAGGTACAGTCATTTTGTATACCTATCTAGTGGGTCTCCCTTGTTTAATCGAAAAGAAATTGCCAAATTATCACTTCCCAAAAAATTTTCCACATAATTTCATTTGCCAAATTATTACTTATCAAAAAATCTATTCACAAATAATCGTAACGCAAACCTAATGTTTGGCAAATGAACGTTTAAACAATGACTTGTTTACCAACTAGTACTTTTACCAATTTTTATGTAGGTAGTCGTAGTAGATATATTTCAGTTGGAATAACTCATTTTACGCAAAATAAAATTTGCCAAATATTTTTGCGTTTTCAACAATAATCTCTTTTTTGCCATATTTTTTTTCTATATAATCTAGTCGTTTCTGGCACTCGCCGGCCGCTGCCGCGGCACCGCTCGCTTTGCTCGCTCGGCTCGTGCGTAGGAGGTCACAGTTTTCATCTAACCTAACCATTTTTTTTTAATTAACCTAACTAGTTTGGTTCTTGATAGCCTGCTAACAATAATCTCTTGTTTTCCTTAATTGTATTAAATAAACGATTATATGTATTAAAATAAAATTGCATTATTAAATTATATAATTCCTAAAAAATCTTATTTTTGCCTTCATATTTTTTGCCATAACAAATCATTTGACCAAACATTTATTGTCTAAAGATTGTTTGCTGTAATAAATCATTTGACTAAAGACCAAATGCCTAAATGACATTATCCTTGATAACATTCTGCCAAGTAAAAATTTTACCAAATGAAAATGTGCGTACTAAAATTATTCCAAACATTGCATTGGTATAAAAAAAGATTGCTAAAATTTGTTTGGGTAGTGAAATTTTGGCAAAATCTTTTCGGCAAAACGGCAGGATCCGTAGGACGCGTAGATATTGCACTTTTCTATGAAACAGCACATTTTTGTTGTGATAGGTAACCATCAAAAAATATATACGCTAGAGGGTCTAGAATCATGTGCTGAATTCATGATTACAGTTTGCGCGTCAATGTCCCTGCCACCCTGTATAATATAAGTAGTATAGTCTGAAAATAAGTACGTGAAAACCTTGAGATACCTTCAGATAGATGTTCTGTAATTTGTATGGTGTACAATAAAGAGTATTCTATTCTATTCTAGATACCTAGTTGCATAGGTAAGTATGTCCTGAAAAATATTCACAACATCATTTGGAACGGAAGAAAAACCATTTTCCTCTACTCTTGACCTCCTCGCCCAAATCACATAATTGCCTGCGTTCTAGGCTGCATTTACAAAATGTATTCACTGATAAATATATCAATGAAACAAACTAATTTATTCAGCCACGGTTTCATTTAATGCCAAATCACGTGTTAATTGACCAAATGCAATAATACTTGTGGGTATCATTAATTGTCCAATTAAAATATACAAATTATTACATATTATGTTATGATTGGGTAAATTTATGTACTGTAAGGGCGCGTCGAAGTGATGGGATGCGAGTATGTGCGAATTCAGGCAGCAGCTGCATCGAGCGTTTAAGCGTTTTTTAAAATATCCATGGGCACTCTTACTGTGTCATTTAAAGGAAAGCCGCGTGCTTCACCCTACTGTTTGCATGTATATGAACAATTTCTTTCAATATAATTCGTGCCGTCCAACTCCTACCACTAGTGCTTATCTGCCTTGCTTACAGAATAAGGTCAGACATTTTCCTTCTCGCGCCGTTTATCCTCGGTGCGACAAAACTGCAAAATCAAGGCCTTCATAGTTCTAAACAAGTGTTGGCTGTCGTTAGTAATTAAATTTTCACGGGATATTGTTACAGTGGGATTATACTATTACACCTAAGAGGTAAGGTAAATCCAGCACCCGCACCGCCCACTAATAGTGTCCACGTTTATTTACTCGCCTGATGAGTGAGCCACAGACTAAGCCGAGGTTTTAATTACAGCAGCACGGTACGTTCCACAGATAAAACAATGTCGCCTCGTGATCCAGGTCAGGCCACTGCTCTAATGTACTGCTGTATATTTTATGTTCGGATAATAAATTAAAGCTTTGCTTTGGGCACGGCGTAATTTTAAGCGTAAGTGAACTTGCAATGATGGTTTTTAACTACCTGCAGCAGTCGGTGGCGATGGGACTTGTCAGTTACAATTAAACAAAAAGTTTTTAAATATTGGTCAAATTGATATCAGTCTAATTTGTTTACTAGCTTTGGCACGCGGCTTAGCCCGCGTTGATGTTGGAAATTATCCCATGGGAATTTAATACAAATCCCAACCCAGGTCAAGGCTATTAGTGTGCAAAATTTAATCCAAATCCGTTCACCGCATAAGCGTGAAACAGAGAGACAGTTACTTTCGCATTTACATATAATATTAAGTCATAGCGTATAAGAAGTATGAATTATTGTACTAACTGAGATGAGAGCTCCCATGACTATCTTACTTATCATGTTTTCAATCAGGATCACCAACAACGAAAATGTTACATGATACAGCTAGTAAGGTAATAATATTGTCCGACCTAATTTTGAGATTAAATGCAACCTCACTGTAATCAGAAATTCCCTTTATGGTAAACACAAATTATAGACTAAGCTCTATCTGGCTAACAGCTCAAACTCGATCAGTGACTGCTAACAGCTTCTAGCTAGGCATTGGCCTCGGCCATCGGCCGAGTCGGTATTAACAATTGCTGTACCGAGTTACCGACAAGTGATAAATGGAACGAAGGATTTTTAATTATGCTGTCTTTTTTTATCACGCCGCTCGGGAGCGCTGATGAACGCAAAAAATCTCGTACACACAGTAACAAATGAGCTAATCTGATTTAAATTAAAAAAAAAACAACTTACAAATAAGATATCTAAACTTTAAAGCTTTAATTTACAATTTAAAAGAAACTTTTACAAAGAACAAACATTTTGATGTTACAGTTTTCATAAACGAAGTTTTGCTGAAACTTTAAACCTCGTCTGCTGAAATAAGTTGCATAATTTTAGTTTAATATTTTATGAAAGCTCAACATTATTAATGAAAAAAACTGTATTTTATTTAAGTACTTAATTATGCATCACAAAAACGATAATTAAAACAAACAAAGGGTTTTGCTTCTAGCCTCGTTGGACAGAAACTCAATAAATACTTGGAACGGATCGTGAAAACTTGTAAAGGTGGGTTTACAGGAAAGAAAGCAGGCGTCCAATAAGAGTCGGAGCAGAGTAATACTTATTCAAATTTAACTGTGGAAAAACCGCAGTTTGGGAAGCGATCTGGGTGGGCAAACACCTGCGCTCACTGAACCTTTTTAACTTAACCTTGTGTTGCAATTCCCTGGAGCACGTAAAATCTATATACCTACGTGCTACAGTTTTACGCCACTCAATAATTGAGAAATAATAAAATAAATTCTTAACGCAAAAGCAACATATCGTAGTATTAGACTGCTAATCCGCGAATCGCATACAAGACCGTAAGCCAATTATCAAATCATTCTCACGCAACGCATTCGGACCCCGGTGGCCATTTAATCAATTAATTTAATTAAAAGCATAAACATACCTCACTTAAGATCATTTAAACTGGGGAAAAATTTATATTGGCCGCAATAAAGTAACACACGGCAGCAAAAAGGCCGGGTTTGGGGCGGGACGAGACCGGGCTGTATAGGCACATCCCGCACATTCTAGCAAATTACACTGATACGGCGTGAAAAGAATTTTAATGACATTCGAGGTGCCGGGGCTTTATGCGAGAGGTGACTTTGATACAGCGGCCTTGAGGTCCGCTGTGAAATGTTCCGCACGTGTTCTTGGAGAAATAACCTACCCATGGTCTGTTCTAAAAGTATCTAAAGAAAGTAAACAAATGGATCAGAAAACGTACCGATGTCAATTTGGAGTGCCACTTAGTGTTTTGATTTGATTATTTGAATACTTGAATACGTGAACCTGAAATTCGAATTTTAAATCACCAGATGTTTTTCATTTGACAATAAAATTGAGGTTTATTTTTAAATAACCTAAATGAAATAATGTTATTGAAACAATAATTGTTGGAAAAAGTGGTGAGATATAAAGTTGAAACCTTCTAAAAACAGATGAATGTGTTACTAATTCTCTTAATGAGTGACTGTGTAAGAATTTAACCTGAAAGGGTTTGTTTACACTTTCATCAGACAATTTTAGAACAGGTATGTCTCGGTAATGCAATCAGTGTATCGCACGCCATGCTACCAAAGCTTTTCGGTGTGATGTTGATGGTCAGAGGATTCAGAAGTTTCGCAAGATGTGTGTATTAGGTAGGTAGCTACCTATTTTATGTTGTGATGTTGTTAATTCGCTCTACGCCTCAACGATTTTAGCAGTAATAATCTAACTTGTACCTATGCCTAATTGGATTGATGTCGATTATCGACTCAGTTGTTATTGAATATTGAGCATAATATTTAGAGACTTAAATATTATGAAAATAATGCTAACTATCGGTGGATAATATTATTTTGTTTTCATTTTTCACCCAGCTAAGTAAGCCCAAATAAGTTGTAAATACGTAGCTAAGGTTGCGATTTCAGGGGTCCTGAACCTGTAAACCTTCTAAAACCTTCCTGTAAACGGAGAATCTTAAGCTTTTAGTAAGGCCGCGTTCAGACATAACATAATATGACTAGTCGGTTTTTTACTACTAAAATAATGTTTTGGAGAATTCTCTTTTACCAAAACTTTACAATCATTGTACCTATTCAAAGACATTCCTTTCATCATGCTTTTAAATTCGTCCTCATTGCATCTAAAATCGGTCATTTTAATAGGTACAGATGACTAATCGAATCAGCATAATGCCCAATTCTTGCACAATTGAGTCGATTATTCATTTTTTCCGATAAATAAGACCAAATCCATGGGTAGCTACGAAATTAACAATAAATTACGCGCTCCTAATGCTTTGTGTCATTAAGGAGCAATTAATCAAAAAAGTCGAAATGAATGCGCCAAAAAAATTACGACATTTGGACGGCGATAAACGTCATTATGAGCTATCAATTTTTTAATTTACTAAATTCTTTGGTATGAGAAAAATACAGGGTTTTCTTTGAATAATTGCTACAATAAGCAGTCGTAAGTATTAGTTGAGCGAGTACGGATTTACAAATACGATCGATTGAAATTCTATTGAATAAAGTTCCCAAAGTAAACGCGACTATACTTTAAGAGCATGATTATGCTGAAAACGTGAAAACACAACCCTTTGTTACTTTAATTTCTAAGGGTGTATACTGTGAAGGACTGATGAGCCCCTCAAAGTACCGGGAGGAATCAAACAACGATACGATTCCTTTACGTTTATATTGACTGAACATCTTTACATATTCCCGACTAAACTAGCACTGTTCCTAAACAAGAAAACCTAATAAAATATTTGACACCCCAATCTAAACTTGCTTAAATGTTCGAATGGAACCCTCACTAAATTATAGCCAGCCTGGACTACATAAGGTTGACTTTAGTGGACAACCTTTACAGTACACGTCAACTCATTTTCCGAACCGAGGCAGGTAGTGGCGCCAAATACCTTGAAGTTTTGTCGCCCCACGCCCCTTAAGGACAAGTCTACAAGGCACCTGTCATCAAGTTTGGGGTGAAGGCGTGAAATATCGGTGCCGTGAAAACAATTTCTAAACATTCAAGTCTACATTATTTAATAACACTGCCTACTCCACATGGTAAGTGGAGCGTGAGGCTAATGATAGACAAATACTTGTAAGGCACATTAATGAAAGTTCTGTCGATTTGTAGGTGGGTATGTATATTAATTACTTTAATTACTTCTATGGAAAGTGAGAGAAAGAATTTTAATGCAGATAGAAAACACTTATCAGTGTTTTCAGTGTTTTCTATCTGCATTAAAATTCTTTACATATATTCTTTATATTAGGCGTTCAAGTATGAAATTGCCAATTGAAATTCGTTTTTTTTAATTTAACATATTTATTTAATCAAAATAATTACCATTATTATCTATACATTGCTGCCATCTAATAGGAAGGTCATTTATGCCTTTGCGATAGAACTCTGGTGATCTAGATTCGACAAACTGTGTGAAAGCATTTTGTACTGCCTCCTGAGAAGAAAACTTTTTATCACGTAGAAAATTGTCCAAATCACGAAAAATATGGTAGTCCGTTGGAGCAAGGTCTGGCGAATACGGAGGGTGACGAATGGTTTCTAATTGCAGTTCCTGTAGAGTTAAAATGGTTTCTCGTGCTGTATGAGGTCTCACGTTATCATGGAGCAATAATGGTGAAGATCGATTCATGAGTCGGGGCTGTTTCACTGCTAGTTTTGCTATCATTGTTCGGAGTTCGGCACAGTAGACATCTGCCGTTATTGCTTGACCAGATCGGAGAAAGCTATAGTGAATAACACCATGCTGAGACCACCAAACAGTTACCATTACCTTTTTATTGGTAAGCTTTGCTTTTCCATCACGAAAGCGTTTAAACCAAAATCGCACGGTGCGTTCATTAGCATTCCCCTCTCCAAACGCAACATTGATATTGCGAGCTGTTTCTGCCGCGTTAGTTCCGCGTCGGAACTCGTATTCAAAATTAACTCGAATTTTCGAAGTATCCATCTTTCTTGTCCAAGCTGAATAGAAAAAACAACTGAAAGTCGATAATTGGATGTTGCACATTTTTTAAAAGAAGAACTTCATAGTTACCATGTGAAAAAAGTTTTACTCAAAAATATCAAACCATGAAGGTTCTATGTCCATTCGAAGTACCAATTACAATGAAACAGCAATTTCATACTTTAACCCCTATTATATACAGCATCTGAAGTGTACTTGGACAATCATTTTTAAAACTATCAAAATACTTTACACATTGAAGTTGACACATGAAAAAATATAACAAGTTATCATATTTAATTTGCATACCAATGCTAGTTTTTATACACTGGGTGTTGAAGGTCAAAATATGAAACTAAATACTTGTTTGTCAAGTTACACTGTTTTGTTAAAACAATCATCAACTCAGCCTATGGTAGTCCACTGCTGGACCTCACCCAGGCTGCACCACAACACCCTGTCCTCCACCTTCTGCATACAGTCTGTCCCAGCCACCTTCTTGAGGTTGCCAGTCCATGCACCTGAACGGTGTCCCACTCTATGCTTGCCGATATGCAGGTCTACATTCTAGGACTCGTCTGCTCCACTGGCCATAGTTCCTTCAATAAACACGGCCAGCCCACAGCCAGTTCAGTTTGCTTACTCTGCAAGCTATGTTGGTTACTCAGTTTCTTTCCTTTCTTTTTGATAGAACAATAGTACATAGAAACTTAATTATTTTAATAACTTAGTAAAAAATATATCAATACTAATCAATACAAACCAATTCAGCTGTACGGTTGTCAGCAAGAGATTGCTTTTGGTGACCAATTGGGACACCCCTGTACTTTTAGCTGAGCCCTCCAATTGTGACACCCTTTCAGGCGAGCCATTTTCTTCAAAGACTGACACTGTATCAACATGTTGGCTCAGTATGACTATCACAGTATACAACTGTTATTACAGGTAATTAGCCATGTGATCATTCCCTGAAACCCAGAATGTGTTCTGTGTTTCTTTTGCATATTGGTATTTGGGTTGAGAAATTTTAATATTACTTAGTTGCAACAAGCTTAGACAGAACACTTGATAATACAGCTGTTAAGACTAGGCAGGTAAATTATGATTTTATTTTACTTGCAATACAATAATGTAGGTACATTGTGGTTATTGATTTTAGTAACTACTTGCTTAATGTTACTTGTATGAAAATATCAACATAAAATAGGTAAGTAAGTACCTTCTTATTGACTTTTCAAAGATTGTTATTTGCTACCGCTTGTCTGATTGCCTTTTACCGGTCAGTGGGTCGTCTTAGGGGTAAAAGAATAGGTACCTACACTTCCTAAAAATTAAGAACAACAAAAGAAATATTTTCTGCCTCATTTATTATTATTTTTCAACCTTAAATTTTATGTTCTTTTGGACGAAATAGTGATAAATTATTTATGCAGACTGTATTGTTGGGGTTCATGCAAACCAATTAGCATTTCCTTATTCTAATTTAAATATGTTCATGTTCAAGTAAGTCTATCTTGCGTAGGTCTGCAATAAATAGCCTTTTAGAAAGTTGCCCCTCAAGCGCAAACAATAAATGGGTCGTGACGTTTTAATAGTCTTATAATATAGTCAATGTATATAGCTAGTGAAATATTACCGAATCGTGACCGATTTAACCAATAAAACATAAGTTTTCTAATATCGATCGGCTGTCGGTGTCACTGCGATAGAATTCAAGCACCGTTGAACTTACCTAACGATGTGTCGCCACACCGAACACTGTATTTTTCTGTCGTTTAGCAGTCCTCTAATTCAATCAAGAGTTCCACTTAAAATCAACTACACAACGCACAATTAAAATTGCCGATTTTTTTTTTTGTTTTTATCAAACGCAAATCACAGAAACTAGTTGCGAAAACGAAAAAATGTCTAAGATGGCGCCACAATGCAAATATTCTAATGACGTTAGACTGCGTGTTGCCATCGTTTATATCAATTTTGTTGGTAGTTTTTTGGCAACTTGTGCACAAATATTTTCTTTCTTTTCCTTGATAAATATAAATATTGCAAATAAGACACATTTTAGAATAAATACCAATTTAATTTAAAAAAATCGAAGATCGTAAATTTTTTGGCGTTACAAAATTTCAAATTAAACAATAATATTTACGGATAGGGATTAATAATGTACTTATATACAACATACATAACATCTACATACAAACAACAGTTTTAACAACATCTCAGCACTCAGCTAAGGCATTATTACCTACTACCTCTACGTGATGGTGAAGTTAAAAAATATTTTTCTCAAATATGCTTGGAAATTCGAGCATTATTTTGACAACCTTCTTAGAAATAAATCCAAAATGCTGTTTTAAATTAGACGATCTTACTGGTCAAAAAAAATCGATCAGGTGGCCGGCATTGTTAGCTTTGCATCCGCAAATCATTTGTGTCTCACATCAAGTCTACGGGTTTGTATGAAAGTGCGCGCATGTAGCGACGCGACAGCTGGAAGACATTTTTGTCCGTGGGTTTGGACGCAACTGTTGCCCATCTATTGGTTGCAATACAATGTGCGGCGACAAAAATGTTTCCGACAAGACAGTTGCCGCTCAACCGAAAATTCCCGTGTGGGCATCGTCCAAATCTCAGCGAGGAGACAGCAACAGAGATTGCAGAGACAAAAAAGTTGTTCGTGGCCCTTCGTTTGAATTTTCGCGCTTTTTTTAGAAAAGTACTACGTATCTAATAACTACGTATATTATACATAAGCCTTGGCCGCAAGCAGGCATTGATGGACGAACGTGAAAGCGGCAGTAATGTAGGTACTTAGCCAGCTACATAGTAGGTATACCATCAAAGACTCTTGATTATTATTTGAGCAAATATATTTTATCAAACTAGGTGCTGGAATAAATACAAAATTAATTCAATGTAAGTATTTTGACCCGTGTAATAATTTACGTAAAAACGCTAAAATAATGAAGAGCTTACCAATTTACTTCTCAAAACTAGTCTAATACAATTGAGATGAATATAAGTTTCCAATCATTTCTCAACTAGATAAGCAAATCATGGTGTTCTTAAATAAATAACCCTGAAGTAAAGTATGATAGTAAATAGATATACTTAGTACTAACAATATTTTACATCTATTAACTAATCTTTTGCAAATTGTGAAATCAGTACATTTCATTGTACTAGATACGACTAAATGGTCCCATTGGCTGGCAGCAGTCTTGGTTTCTTGAGATTAAATCTTTAGAAAAATATGGAAAACCTCTCATGACATGATTGCGCTCAATAATACTTACAAAAACTAAATATTCTAGGCTACAACCCGCAATAGTTCACTAGAGACCTGAGCGGGCCCTGTGCGAGCGGCTCCCAACCGCGCTGTTACCGCTTTCGCCATCGACCAGTACCGCGCGCTTACGTCATCCGAGCAAAGTCTCAAGTTAACTCTTGCGGGTTGTACAATCAATGCACTATCACTGTGACCATAAGCCACATACTTAATATAGATAAAAAATTTGATTACAAAATGCGTCATGCAAAGTCCACTCCAGTATCTAATAGATCTCTGATAAGTACTGTGGCCTTTCGTGGCAAGATACGCAAGAGGTGACCGAGGTACAGCAGATGCTTGGGCACCGATGCCTCAAAGTAGTTTCGGCGAACGCTCTCGAGAATCGACGTAGCTGCTTTTTTCGGAGTTATTGTGCCGAAGTAACTTGGTATTCTGAAAATATAATTGTTTGAAAATTATTATTACGAAAATGCGCCCTGTCGTGTTCTGGGATTTTAAATGAATATGTATCTTCTTCTTCTTAGCGTGTTGATAGCAATCTAAATGGACTCAGCCCAAAATTCGGCTACTTGTTTGGCGCCATCACCAGCGACCATCAGTTCCTGTAACGTGCAGGTGACAGGACACGCAGAACACTGTATTAAGTGTTCCATAGTTTGTGGAACAGCACCACATTTACACCCCAATATGTATAATAGCTATTAGCTACGGTAGAATTACAGAATAAGACAAGACTTTCTTTTCAAAACAATTGAATTTCAAAATTCACATAAGTAAGACACTTTTAAAATAAATGATTGATTATGAAGTATGCAGATTACAAGTCATAAATGCTAAGCACTTAATACTTTGCAAGATTGCGATTAATTCGTTTTTGTTTTGTAGATTTTCTGTGATATCACTAACCTTACTCTTAAATCCGCACTTTCATCGCTGACGATAAATGGATAGATATGAGTGAGTGTGACATGGACTCCATCAATCTTGTTTACTCTTAGGTCTTCTGTAAGAGATTCTGCCAGTCCCTGGACAGCAAACTGAGCCATACTTAATGGCATTTGGTCCTTGATGTAGCTGAGGCCAGCCACTGATGTTAAAGCCACAATGTGACCATGGTTCTTAGCCTTCATCTGGGGCAAGAACTGGTCAATCAACTGAAAGCAATAATTTTAATAATTAAGTTCCTAGATTAGCAACATAATAAATTACTGTTTTTATTTTGTAAACGTTTATGTGAATATTATCTTATCGACAGTAGCCTTTTGACCTTTTTATTATGATTCAATAGAATAGAATAGAATATTCATTTATTTGCTCAGAATGTAGGTATTTACAATAAGGTGGTTACAATAATATGAAAGAATCCTTGTACATTCTACCATTTTGGCAATCATCCAACATTTTAACATTTCATCATCAAACATACAGACATTGATACAATTAAACTTTTTCAGCTAGAAAATCCGAAACGGAGTAGTAACATTTATTCAGAAGTTAAGATTGCAAAAACACCAATTAATGTGTTGGTAAAATAATATTCTATAAGAATTTGTTTGTAAATAATTATGCATGACTTTTTTATTACTAGCTAAATGTTGCAATTCCTTTAAAAAAATAAAGGACAAGTACATAGGTACTTGTAACCTTTCAAAAAAACTTGTCACACTTTGGTGAAACATTTTGCTGTAACAACTTACCCAGGCAGCCCTTAACAGAGAGAGGTAGAAAGAGAGTAGGGAGTTCTTTGCCCAGCAGTAGGACATTATGGGCTAATAATAATAATAACTTACCCAGAAATATGATGTCAGTGTAAGATCCACAGTATCATGAATATCTTGAGGCGGCTGAGTCAGCAAGGACCTAGGGCTTGGTATTCCACAACAGTAGAACAACATACTGACAAACCCAAGATCCTTCTTCAGCTGAGAAGCTAGGGCCTGGACATTGTCCTTCTTAGTAACATCACAAGTGTAGTTTATAGCGGAACCTCCTCTTTTTTTTATTTGCTCAACAGTATCCTCATTAGAAGAGCTGTTTTTGTCCACACACAGGACTATTGCTCCTAAGCTAGCTAGCTGTATGGACAGTTCACGGCCTACACCTCTGCCTGCACCGATTACCTGAAAACATAAATGTAGAAGTTAAAAAAAAAAGAATTGTTACTGTTGCTAGATCACATTAGTGTTTATCAGCATGATGAAGTATTTAAAAGAAAGTGATCATGCTATTTATCTGGTTCAATAAATTAATTGTTTTCATAATAAAAATAAAAACAGATTCAGCTCTTAGAAGATTAAGATAATAAAATTCACTTACCAGAACCGTTTCTAGTCGGATTGATTTCATTGGTGGTGGTCTAAAGAGTTCATATACAGCCTGTAGAATTGCACAGATAGCATTCAGCACCACCCATCCAATATCCACCATTAGAATGCACAAGGAATATACTCTCAGCAACATTCTGATTGGGAAAAAGATATTCAAGAGAATTCCCAAGATGTTGTCAAAGAGTTTGCTTTCCTGAAACATTTAAATTGTGCATCATTTAGTATTTTTCATTCATACTAAGATTCGTTGATAAGAGCAAGTCTGAATACCTATGTAGGTACATACTTATAAAAAAACCTATAAAGACTTAAATACAGATACCTGCAATTTATTGAATAATTATTTGCTAATACAATTACAGTAAGTTATCACTTTGCACACACCTTTTCATCGAAATAATCCTTGGAACCCATAGCAAACACACGTAATTATTACTAAGATAATAAAATTCTTATTTAACAAAAAAATTATTGTTGTTGTTTTAGAATAAAATTGGGCACGAAAGCACTATATGAAGCTAAAAGTAGGGCTTCATAAACAGGACACAGAGCGATAAATAGTAAAAGTGAAATGATAATGACAAGCAGTACATATATAAATTATGAAATGCAAAGTGATAAAACGAAATGTTTGACGATAATCTACACTTGACTGCTTGACAACAACTTTTGATAAGATTGAAAGTTGCTGTCACTGTCAATTATTGGGTTTTCCGACACGCTTTTTGGTGATTCAAAAGAAGTGGTGTATTGCATTACTCTTGATTAATTAATCTTAAAATAAGAGACTTGGTCATTTATACTTATTTGCGTAAATCTCGTAAATTATCATAAAATGTTCGTTTTCTGTTCCATAGATCAATATTACTGTTCTTAGTAGAATTTCGATACATAACATTGCAACATTGTGTCCGTTTAGAAATAGAAAATCGTTTCAAAAATAAAACAAAAAAAATGGTATACATTTCATTTTATACGGACTGTACAGAGATTTGGTTCAATTTGAATAAATATTAAGGCACTATAAGGCATAAAATGAGCTAAGCTTTGGTTTAACTTTTATAAAATATAGTAAGTTAAAAAAAAATTGCCTGTAAAATAAGTATTTTTTTTTGTGTACATTTAACGTAGTTTCTGAACGTTATCTAGATGTCAAAGTTGTCAAACAAAATGAAAACAGCAAAGCAAAATATTCTCAAATGTACTTACTCTGTGGCGTTAATATCAAAACAACGTTGTTTAATATCTCAAAACGTTAATTTGCAGCTAATGCCAAGTTAATTCAACCCAATAGAAAACTCAATCATGGCTTTTGTATACCAAGGAGACCCTGAACTAGAATCTAAGTCGAAAAAAGGTTTGTAGAAATCAACCCCACTTTTAATATTTTCGTTATTCCTCTTGCTTATCAGTATTTACTATTTCAGCTGCGGAGCGTATATCTGAGAACATGCACATAGTAGCGAACGAACCTTCTTTGGCTCTGTACCGACTGCAGGAGCACGTAAGGAAAGCATTACCGCCTATGGTAGAAAGAAGAGTGGAGGTGACCAAACTGCAGCACGAGCTACAGGGACGGTGCTATGATGTAGAGTATGCTCTCAGGTAATATAAGCTGTATTTATTGATATAATACATGATACATAAACGGCTGCCATGACCCACGCACAATGGTCCACCTGAAGGACTAAGTGTGGAAACGAAACCCGTAACATAGAACATAGATAGATACATAAATAAAAGGCAACATCAGAGGCTCAATTTCCGTATTTTTAAGTATGTGTGCATGCTAATCTGTCTCAATCTGTCAAAAATGCAATCAATTTGCATATGTTTTTGACGTTCATTTATGCTTGAACTGCGACTTGAATGTGAGTGTTTTTTAAGTACAAGAATTGGCCTTCAGGTATTAAGTAGGTGCATTCCTTCACTTATAGGAGACAACAGGATGCACAATAAACTTAACAACTAAGCTAACAAGGTTAAGTATAAAAGTGTACTTAGTAAAGTTGAGTTAGTTATTCATTAACTATTGTAGGAAATAATTGTAACCCTTGGATATCTCCTGCTAATATTTCTAAATGTTTTCTTCTGTGAATCTCTTTGTATTATTATAATAACAAAACATATTGTGCATGGGAATTGGACTAATAAATTGGTTGATGATGGAATAGGAAGGAAGCAATATTTTACTGATATTTATTTAATAAAAGCACAGCCACATCACATACATTAAACATATGCTAGAAATAATCTTAATAACTAAAGGACTAAAGTACAATTACGGCGTACATAGCATTGCTATAAATTAGAACTATTACATTTTAGAATTACATAAGAATTATTACATTTTCTGAAGTTTATTTGACTTCTAAATTTTGAGTTCATAAACAAATAATTCTATTATTTCTCAATTCCAGTGCAGTGAAATCAATGGACGGTGCCGCAACCAGTTTCAAGAACATCCAAGAAATGTTGAAGCAGTCAATATTTTTAAAACAACAATTAAAATATGAGGAAGCTAGGAGAAATAAAAAAGATTCTAATTCTGTTTACAAACGTCTCTCTGCTCATATTGTTCTTGACCTACCAGACCTCTCCGAGTTCTCTATGGTTAGGGAGACTACCAATAGGATAGAGAACATGATGGCACAGGCTAGGGGCTCATCAGCTGAGCTTCATAGGTCCCACACCACTTTGCATTAAATCAACAACCTGTATAATATACATGCTGATCTCATAACAATGTGTGCTTGCTATATGATGTAGAGCAATCTGCTTAGCCTAGCCAGCTTCTGCTGAATTAAGGCTTATTCCAAATTGAGCCACAACAGCAATCTTCTGCTTTACATATCACCACCAACAAAGATCTTTTTTATTGATGTTGTAGAAAGCACATGCCAATTACACATTTACACTAGCATGGCACACAGTGTCCCCCCTCTTTTAAAGTCCTACAGTTCTGTGATTATGTGTAAGATAAAGAAGTACTGAGTAGGTATTTTGAATCAGTATTAACAGTTAATCTGAAACAAGTTGGGTTTGTATTACCTATGTGGGCTCCTTAGAACTTTTTACTAAGCTTCCATTGTTATTCTGTTTATCCACCTCAAAAAATCCACCCTAAGCTAAATCCAATTATCCAACTAGGCCTAGGCTGGATTCTCGGACATGCGTTTCCGCGTATCCACCGCAGGGTGGAATTTTTGAAGTGCATAAACAGAATAACCCTGTTTCCACTATCTAGTCAAGTTAAATTATAATAGTATTATTTAACTATGATAAATCATGTAAATCCAGTTATTGAATCTAAAATAATTTAAGTAGGCTAAGGTAATGCTATAACACTAGAAACTAACTTTTTATCACATTGTCACTCATTGATACACTGGGCAAGTAAATATTAAAACAAGCTGTTTTAGGTACACTTGTTTTATCAAATTTATAAATATTCTTCTGTTTTGAGCTTCGGCGGGTTATTTCGTTTATACACACCTTAAGATAGATACGCGCAAACGCATGTCTAAGAATCCACCCTAGGCCTATCAATTCCGTTTATCCCACTAGGCCTAGGGTGGATTCTAGGACAAGCGTTTCCGCGAATCCACCTTTGGGTGGATTTTTTTAATAACCGGCTTCGACATTATTTTCTAGCACTGTGTATTAAGCTTTCATTTAAATATTAACATGGTCGCATTCAGCATATTATAATCATAACTAACAATACCATTAGTTTAAACTGTGTTTGTTGGGTATTTACATATTAATGATAATTGGTTGACAAATAAATGTGACATCATAATATATTTTCGTGTCTGATTCTGCAAAAAAAAAATATTGAATGCTTGCTAAGCTTTCATACAAGCAATCTAGTCGCTAATTGATATAGCCCTTGAGCTTCTGATAGATGATCCAGGGGCTAGTCACGAAGTCATCACTACTTTTGCTTTATTTTGTGTATGATGGAGAAAATGCGATGGCGTAGTATTTTACCACCTCCGGATAAGCACTTTCTGTCAAATCATTTAACTAGCTGGAGTTTATTCGAAAGCGGTTATTCCGGTTATCCACCCCAAAAAATTCACCCTAAGCTTATGAATTCCGTTTATCCAACTAGGCCTAGGGTGGATTCTCGGACTGCGTTTCGGCGTACCCACCTTAGGTTGGATGAACGGAATAACCCTTCGCAAGTGGTGAAAACTCGCATGCTGGTGGTAAAGTCATCAACTTCCATTGCTTGGTGTCAGTATGTATTTATGTGCTTACATTGTAAATAATTACGCTCATCAGTATTTATGAACTTAACAAACTGTAACTCTTAACTTTTATTACAATAAATGATTATAAAGTGCTTGCATTTTGTTGCTTATAACATTCTAACAGATATCGCAATTCATTATGTCTAGCAGTAGCTGCACTGATCAAAATAACTGCTTTTATGCAGTGGGAAGTTTCATGGTCTGGTAAAATGCTGACATATCAGAGTAAGTATAATTTTTCATAGAATCATAGATTTTTCTATCATATGCTTGAAGTCTTGTTTATATTTTTGCACAGCCTAGGACGCTAGTATTAAGTTACAACAAGGCTTTGGCTTAGGAATTACAGCATACACATAATAAAAATAGTCCTTTATTTAATTAGGTACATTAATAAGGATCGATTAACAAACTAGCGTCCGTCACCTCTACCTACCCCTTCGAGAAGTACAGTATGGATGTGTTGTTTTTTTTTATTCGTAGGTATGCGCCTTCCTTTCCTTCGTCCTTCGATTTAATAAAAATATAAATTACAAAAAAAAAATGACCTAATACCAACCTGAGAATACACTAAACGGTTAACGGTTACATACTCTGTGCTAAACGGCGGAGCGAAACCATAACCACCATAGCGTGATTCAGAAATCCATAATCTGGGTCAACGCCATCTAGTGAAAGCATTTGGGAACTAATCCTTGGCGAAGGCAGAGATAATTATTTTCTTGCCGTGCAATAAATCATTTTGACCATGTTCACCAAACGTTTTTAATTAATCGACTACATTTATATTTAATAGCGCTTACAGCCGCAACTCTGGGCAATATTTTTGGGGAATGTGGCATCTCGGAAACACTTACAATTTTTCTTTTTGTTAACCTGTGTTGTCACACTGCTGGGCAAAGGTTTCCCCATACTTTTCTAGTTTTCCTTATGTTGTGCCTTCTCCGGCTAATCGGTCAGGAACGAGTCCAAATCATCACGTGTTTCTTAGGCCTGCCTCGGTGACGACGTCCATCTTCAGGCACCTACCGTATGATGATCTTGGTCCATCTGTTTTAATGCATCTTATTATAAGTATGTTCCGCTCAGTCCCTTTTCAGCCTAGCAGACTTAGCCCCAACATCAGCGATGCCCGTCTTGGAAGGTATTATGGTGTTACGAATTTGGTCGGTGACTGGTGAGTTTGATTTTTAAAATACTACGTTCCATCGCGCTTTGGCAAAGCTTGAGTTTGGAGGCTTAGAAAAGCCTCGGTCAAAGACCAAGTCTGAGCCTCATAGGTTAGGATAGGCATAGGCAGGATGCACATGTCGACGAGCATGTAGACGAGTTTGCGCTTGCTTGAATACCTTGCTTTATATTGTATTTTCAGTTGATTAAATGTTGGCAAACAAGTACTTAGGTACCTACATAATGACAATATCAATTTGCAGGCCTGTCCCATTTTCGTATCGGATTACAGAATTAAAATTGGCTACCCTACTGAGCTTAAGCAATCTGTTTAAAAAATAAACGAACATCAAGAATAAAAACAAGTTTTATTGAGCTTTTAACTTCTCAACATCAATCAAAAACGTAACTTGCTTAGAAGCAAAGTCTTAATCATTTGCTAACACTAACGACAAAAACAATTATCCTACTATTAATATTTAATATAATATTATAAACGTGAAAGTTTGTAGGGATGGATGGATCTTTGTTACTCTTTCACGCAAAAACTACTGAACGGATTTGGATGAAATTTGGCACACGGATGGTTTATAGCCAGGATTAACATGTATAGGATACTTTTTATCCCGATATTCCCACGGAATAGAAACTTATACGGGTGAAACCACGGGGCGCAGCTCGTAATTATCTAAAATAAAAGTGGCAATATAGTCCAACGGTTACGGCGGACTGGCGAAGGGGAGAGGTCGTGGTTCGTTTCTCGCCCGTTGTTTTGGCACTAACATAAAGTGTGTAAGCTTAGGGGAACTAGAAATGTGCACTTTAAAATAATTAAAACAACAAAAACAGTTTTCAGATCAGGTTACCCTTAGCATAGCGAGAAGAATACGAACATATTGTAGGCAACGTATCTACTTAATTTTTTACTTACTTACTTAGTTTTTCCAATACCCAACTTTAATACAACTCAAAGACAGTCAAACGCACATCAGTACCTATCTACTAACATTATACTGCGAAAATGACCCTAACATTGAATG
Source organism: Apamea epomidion (assembly GCA_947507525.1). Lineage (NCBI taxonomy): Eukaryota > Metazoa > Arthropoda > Insecta > Lepidoptera > Noctuidae > Apamea > Apamea epomidion. The sequence goes on along the minus strand of OX382225.1, from coordinate 20,319,432 downwards.
ACTCTAGTTTTAGACCCTATTTTGTAAATATTCATGTAAATCAATTATTTCAATAAATAATTTAATTGCTACAAAAGGTGACATCCCGACACAACCGAAAATATCGACACCCATCACATCTGCAGAGCCTCGCCAGCTAATTTATTTTGACCCTTTGTAGGTAGGATTCGAGTCAAAGTTATAGTAAGTAGCTAAAATTACCATAATTGCACGACAAAAAGTCCTAATCTTACTTCCTCCTGAAAAACACAATGAAAACAACTAATTAAAAACAATACCCTCCTTTTGGCTTTCGCCGCATTCAGGTAAAAACGTAAAAAAACGAAACCAAAACAAACTAAGCTTATAATAGTGTGATCTATCTATGAAATATGACAGACCAAGGCAACACCTTCAGCTTGGTGATATCATACTTCCGTTCTAACGGTATAAGTTTCTGCAGGGCTCGCTCCTTGGGCATGATCTGTGGTTTGATGGACAAGAGCTTCCTCAACCAGTTCCACGAGAACAGGCCCTTCGCCGGGTAGACGCCCGGCCCTTTCTGTATTATAGAGTTGTAAATGTAATCAATAGGTAACCCGGTGACGATGTAAGAGTATACTTCCTGATTCTCTGCTTTAAGGGCCTCCATTTTCTCGAATATTATCGGCCAAGTTAAATATGGATCTTTTACTTGAACATTCACAAGTACCTGGAAATTAACGTTTTTATTTTTACATTATACACATTAGTGTAAATTTGTACAAAAATATGCAAATAGCTTGCACGCCTTCTGATTGGAAGAAAGAAAAATTGGTTTATTTGTCACAGAAAGACGTGCATACAAAAAGATAATTAACTCGAATAATAAAGAAAAATAAAAACAAAATAGATCTATCAGGAGCACAAAACAGAAATAGTCGACGGCTGCACGTCATGACTGTGACAAGAAAGCTTTCTCAGCATGATGCTGTGCTAAAGACGTACGGAAACCAAGTGAATGTCACAATGTCGTGCAAGCGACTTGCATACTTTTGTATATAGCGGTATCTATAACGCCACATGCGAACAACGCATCATACTGACGTCAAGCAAAATCCTGCATCTCGAAAGCAGAGTTTACCCGCCAGACACGATACGGAGGATCCTCCCTTTTCTATGGAGGATAAGTGAACTTTACACCTTGTTATACCTCTATAGGTACATATGTACAAGTTACAGGAATGTGTATTATGTAAATAGATTAAGATGCAGGGAGTAGAGAAACTGTCAGTTAACACTAAGGGCCGGTTTTTTGATCCGTAATTAAACTCAACCAAATGTTAAATTGGTTAAATTTTTGCAAAATGTGTTTTTTGATCAAGTTTTAGTTTATCTAATGATATATTATAATATCATTGCTAATGGTCAAATCATTAACTATTCATGAAAAAAATAACCATTAGAGACCATTAGATAAACTAAAAATTGATCAAAAAACACATTTTGCATAAAAATTACCATTAGTTACCTAGGTACTATTTTTAACAATTGCAGTTGAGTTTCGGATCAAAAAACCGGCTCTACGTAGGTAAGTATGTAAGGCACCTAGCGTAGCGACAGGAAACTTTAGGTAGATCTTTCGCACTGTTACCGCTGCTGTGATGCCATTGAGGCTTTGGACATTAGTAATGAGACAGTAATTCCGAAATTTTTAGCACGTCAGGTACAAGGAAAATTAGTTCTTTTGAGTGAACGTCCTCTTTATCTGCCGTACTTTTCTCCCATATGGAAGCTATCACTACTAGAATAGGTACCTAATGATATTATTAGACATGGACATTTATTCGTAGGATCTGGTACAGGGTTAAGTATGTTCAAGACACATCTGCCGCAAAAATACATAAGTAAGGTTTTTCCATGACGAATTTCTCTGTAGCAGCTCGAAGTCTGGATTTGTGTCCGGTTGATAGCAATAAATAATTGGTACAATGCTAAAACAAACCGCTGACACCTTACGAGAGAATAAAGCCGCGATGTTATGATAAGTTACCTCATAGGTAGGTACCTAAATAGCCAGTCAGCAAGGTCACTTACCTCTGTGGTATCATTGATTTCAAAGTTCGTGAAGTATTTTGCGAAAATTACGTTGATGTCCACCTCATCCTTTAGATGTACCACAACGGTGTAGCCCTTCTCACTATACCGTTCTACCATTTTGTCCACAGAGTCTACGTCGAAAATAGCACCGTCTACCATGATGGCTAGGCGGTTCGTTATTGGCATGTGACTTTCTACGCTGTGAGAGGGAAAAAGGAATGGCAGGTTATTCTTGCATAAAATATCTCAGCTTTTCATTGTATTCGATCGCTAGGAGGCCAAATTGCGTCAGATTACGTTTCTGGAATAATTTGTCATTTTTAGCACCAAGAAAGAGATCATTTCATTTTTTAAATCCGCTGAATGCGCGCTATACGTCGATTGAGGCCATGCTTAGGGTAGGCTTGTACCCGTTGCCATTCGAGCAACTCAAGCAAGTTTCATAAGCTAAATACAACGCGACGGGTTGGTAGGCAGTACGAAGACCAGCCTCAATCGCAAAGACAGACCAGCATCAATCGTGAGTATTCGTGAGAGCAAAGACGAATCTAACCTGCCAGAGCAGATCAAGATAGCATGTCCTCTCTTCCTGAGCGTGGTCAGTATGAAGTACATGGCTCGTCTGACGGAGAACTTCTGGTAGGCGGTGCAGTCGTTCAGGACGATGACAGGTGGCGCGCCGATGACTGCGGCCGCGAACTGCAGTCGAGTGCGATCTTTCCGCGGCATCTCGCTGATGAGGAGATTAGCTTCCGAGTGCAGTTCTAGATTCAGAATGGGTTTGATGATCAGTAAGTTTCTAAAGATATATTAAACTATTTGTATTATATGTCACTTTTAAGTAGTCTAATCTGGGTCTTATCGAAGGTGGACCTATCCAGACATTTTTCATAATTATTGGTTCCCGTTTTCCGGGCTGTACGGACACATGTCCCGACTCTAGCCAGGAACGGGGAAAAGATTGCTTGCATACTTCGGATAAAATTGTTAACCATAATAATAAAAATAGGCCGGGAAATATTTCAGATTTCGATGAATAACCATCACCATCAGCCTATCCCTACTAACCGAGGGCCTCAATATGATTGTGGACCTCCTCAGGAATTGCGCTCTTCGGTACTCCGCGCAACGCCGCGATCAGGGCCAGGGCCTCCCGGAGATTCAACCATTGCGGCAGCATCTCTTTGTCACAGCTCATCGAAACTTGTTGACTGTACTGCAAGATTGATTTTTTACGTTAGCTATTACATATTTGTGTGCACGGTTATGTATTTGGGTGCATTAATCCGCACCCTAATTGCGTAACACATTAACAATCACAATTTAAATCGTTTTGAAGGATATTGCTAATCCATTACTTCATATGTTCGAAAAATTTGTTTGGTCAATAACGGAATAACACAATGAATGTTGTTGAACTGTCAAAATGAAAGCCATTGTTTCTGTTAGTGTGTTACGCAATTACCCCACTTATCACTGCTAAACCTAACTAAAGCAGCACATTAAGGTCTTGTTATATTTTTAATCGTTACGTACTTCAGTTTGCAACATTGGGTCTTCTTTCAATGAAGTTGCAAAAGACACAAGAATTTTTTTATTGGTAACTACATATGTTTATCATTGTCTCCTCACCTTATGCGGTTGCGACATGAGTTTGCTCTTGGACATGGACCACACATTGCCAGTGCACGGCATTTGGTACCCCGACAGTATCTCGCACAGCATGCCGCGCCCGTGTCGTTGGAGGCCCGACACCGCCACGGCCTGGCCCATCCCGACGCCCAAGTACACGTTATGAACCACGTACATATCGTCGTATCTCTTCGTCAAGTCTGTTAGTAGGAGGTACTCGCCAAACGTGCTTACTTTGTCGTCTAAAAGTGTTAGTCAAAGATAAGTGCCATGTATTTTTTTGCGAGTGGCAGGATTTTGTATAATGAAATTTTTAATGATCCGTTGAAATCACAGAATATGAATAAGACCTGAAGTTTCATACCTATCTGTACTTAAAAGTCTGGTTACAGCCACTAAGGGCCTATTAAAACAAGAATCAATTACTTAAAAAAAACAGTCTTCTGCTCGAGCACAACTTTCCTGAAAAGCTATACCCAACTTACGAATTCGATGTGGGTTATACAGCTGTGACTTCTTGTCGAGAACATCTTGCTTTTCCTTCAAACATCCGGGCGATAGTGTCGTGGGCGGCGGTTTGTCTCTATTTGCCACAGAGGTAGTGGTAGCAGTCCACAATCGGTGGAATACCCTGTACTCGATAAGCAGTAGTAGGACCGAGAAGCAAGCGGCAATCGTGAACATTGCTGTCATTTGCACCACAATACCATTACGGGTAAAATAACTTTTTCTCGAGAAGCATTCTTGCAATACACCGCATTTTTCTGAAAGGTTGTGGTTAAGGATTTATATACATATTATTTTATTAAAGCGAGTGAGTAAAAGTAAATAAAGAAAGAAAGAAAATATGTTTATTTGCGGTAAACATGACGCACTAAAAGAACACAAACACAAAAAAAGAATAAGTTGGGAGAAAACATGCGTCACATCCACGCAAAACGGCCATTGCTCAGCATAATGCCAAGACCCTATACGAGACAGAGCCCCAGCGCTGGTTTTCAGCGACAACTGGCGAATATTGATGATTGGACGGCGAGAGGGAGACCAGAGAAAGCATGGAAGGATTGTGTGAGGGACAATTTGAAAGAAAAGTTAGGCGAATGATAGATACCTAAGAGAAAAACATGTTACGCTGATCCCAAGTCACAGGAAGAAGAGAATCTTTTGAGCAATAAAGTTTGTATTCCTTTATTTAAATGTAGATACATATAAATTATATTTTGAAATTAGAATATAAAAAGTATAAAAATATAAAAAATAGTAGCCCATCGGTATCAGGAACAGGGTCCAAGCTACTGGCAGTCAGGGCTCCAAAGATAGGAACCTCCTGATAATGCGAGCCGTGTCCAGAAGAACCGCTTTTTGAATCAAGCCCTTGATCCAGCTGCCCAACGAGAGCCTCCCAAAGTGTTGGTCGAGGCTCTTGACTATTAACCCATTGGCTGTCACGACTATCGGCACAATGATTGCTGAGCCCACATGCAACATGTCGACAACCTGGCGAGCCAAGTCTAGATACTTGATTTGTTTATCTTTCTCGGCTTTTACGAGGTTCTCATCATGCGGGACGGTTAGGTCAACAATTATTGCGCGCCGCTCTGATCGACCATTACCACTATATCAGGCTTATAGGCAACAATAATCATGTCAGTGATGATGGCTCGATCCCAGTACATTTTCGAGAACTGGGTTGGGCACATACCTGTAGTACGGCACCTCCGATTCCACAAGGCTGTATTTCAGAGCAAGTTACTCATGGATTATCCTGGCTACAAGGTTGTGTCTATGCAATTACTCGCCGTTAGCTAGACAATTATTATTTATTGTTACAAGTATAGCTGTTTCTATGAATCATGAATCTGCTCGAGACTTACCGCAACATTTATGATAAGTATTCACCGAACAAAGGTTCTTTTCTTTGAATATAAAGCATTCGTTGTTGTACATCAATATTTGTTCGATCTTCACGTAAGCGTATGCCATATTGAACTGAGGAGACAGGGTCATAATGTCCATGATGTAGTTGAGAGTATCGCCGTAGAATACCTTTGCTAGTAATGTGGCTTCACCTGTGTGGCAAGAAACCATGAAGTTTTGGTACCAAGTTGCATAGAAATCACAAAACATATCTAAGATAAACGCAGCCTTTACCGACCCTGTCTGAAAGATCCATATCTCAAACCCAAATGATGAAGTAAGTGTGTAAGCTACCAATACTCTTATTAATTACCATCGATTACAGGTTCGGTAATAGCTGCGTTTAATACCATATTTTTGTAATTTCCCCATAGTGAAAACTAAGATTATAGAATAAAATTTCACGAATGAAGTGAACAAGCTGTTGCTATTGCCGACCCGCGTAAAGCCAACCCTGGTTTACAGCGTTATTAGAAATATCTTCAGCTATTTTAATAGTAAATAAATATATTCTTTATTAAACATATTATTTGCGAATTATATTTTTATTGGTTATTAATTAACGAAAAAACAATTATTAGGTACGTCTGAAAGTTCACCAACAAAATAACGAACTTTAGTGTCACCGTTCGTCGTTTCGAAAAAGTAGGTACGTCTAGCGGTCACTGACCGAGTGCCCAGCGTGCGATCGTAAACAGACACACGTAAGCCACGCAATTACTTTACTTGCGTGTTTGTCATAAGATTTAACTTTTCCTTCATACTTTTATACCTGAAACTACGATACGCGGGCGCTTAAAAAAACAAAATAAGCCGTAAATAAAATAAGCCGGTGGCATAATAATTTCAATAATATGCCACTGGGTTATTTTAATGCGGTGTCGCTAGTTCAATTTTAACGACGTACATATTATATCCTTATTTTTATTAAAATACTTATAAATCACATTTTAAAATATATTTATTTAAAAAAAAACATTTAAGTAATATTATTATCTCCTTTATTTTAATGTAATCATATAAATTATATTTTTAAATATTGGAATATAAAAAGTATAAAAACATTTAAAAATATAAAAAATAGTAGCCCATCGGTATCAGGAACAGGGTCCAAGCTACCGGTGGTCAGGGCTCCAGAGAGAGGAACCTCCTGACAATGCGAGCCGTGTCCAGAAGTACCGCTTTCTGAATCAAGCCCTTGATCCAGCTGCCCAACGAGAGCCTCCTCAGGTGTTGGTCGAGGCTCTTGGCTATTAAGCCATTGGCTGTCACGACTATCGGCACAATGATCGCTGAGTCCACATCCCACATGTCAACAACCTCGCGAGCCAAGTCAAGATATTTGATTTGTTTATCTTTCTCGGCTTTCACGAGGTTCTCATCATGCGGGACGGTTATGTCAACAATCATTGCACGTCGCTCTGATCGATCCACCACCACTATATCAGGCTTATTGGCAACAATAGTCCTGTCAGTGATGATGGATCGATCCCAGTACAATGTGATATTACCATTTTCGAGAACTGGGTCGGGCACATACCTGTAGTACGGCACCTCCGATTCCACAAGGTTGTATTTCAGAGCAAGTTGTTGATGTATTATCCTAGCTACAAGGTTGTGTCTATGCAAGTACTCTCCGTTAGCTAGACGAGAACACCCGGAGATAATATGCCTGATTGATCCCCCCGGCCGGTGGCATGCCCGACAGATGTCAACCGTGCCGTCTTTCACAATAAATCTCCGGTAGTTGTTCGTCATCATAACTTCGTCCATAATTGCACAGACAAAACCTTCGGTTTCTCCAAAGAGGTCACCACAACGTAGCCAGGCTACGGACGCTAGTAGATCTACATCGGGCCCATGTAGGGCCCGAAAGAAGCGCCCGTGAAGCTCCTTACTCTGCCATACCTCCATGCGTTCATTAGTGTCAAGCACTACTGGTTTGCGCCAGTTCTCTTTACCCAAGGAGAGCGGTGTGAGGCCCTTGTCCATCGCGACTACATCTCGATGCATCTCCACGTCGGTTTTTAGGAAATATTCCCTAAGACTGCATATCTCGCGATTGTGGAGGTTCTTAGCGTTTAAAAAGCCTCGACCTCCACACTTTCGCGGGATATACAGCCTCATTACCGATGACCGTGGGTGATGCATTCGATTTGCAGTTAGCAGCGTACGGACCCTCCTATCCAGGGCGTCGAGTTCGGTCTGAGTCCATTTGAGTATGCCGAAAGAGTACATCAAAACCGGCATGACCCAACCGTTGAAGGCGCGCACCTTGTTCCCGCCTGATAAAAGACTATTAAATACTTTTTTCAGGCGGCCAAAGAAGCGCTCCTTCAACGATTGCTTCATGTCAGTAACATTGATGCCTAGCGCTTCCGACATACCCAAATACTTATAGGTTTCGGATGCGGAGAGGGCTCTAAGATTTGTGGAATCCGAGAGTTGGGTTCCCACGGATTCCACGATCTCCCCTCGCTTTACATGCATGACCGCACATTTGTCCACACCAAATCCTATCCTGATGGCGCTACTGAAAGTTTCAGTAATTTTCAGTAGCTCCATCAGTTGCAAATTGTTGGGGGCAAAGAGTTTTAGGTCATCCATGTAGAGGAGGTGAGATATAACCTGACCACCTCTCCTCAGCCGATAGCCTAGACCTGAATCTTCCAGCAGCGTGCTTAGAGGATTCAAGGCTAAGCAGAACCAAAGCGGACTCAAACTGTCACCCTGGAATATGCCTCGCTCGATCATTATCGGCTCGCTATTCCTCTGGATATTTCGACATCCTGGATAGCGAAGGACCGTCCTCCATTGCCCCATACACGTCATCAGGAAGGTGCGCAGAGTTGTATCTACTTTATACAATTCCAGCACCCTCATGAGCCATGTATGTGGCACCGAGTCATAGGCCTTCTTATAATCTATCCAACATGTCGACAGATCCTTTCGGGAACAACGAACCTGTTGGCTAATGGCCATATCAATGAGAAGTAGCTCCTTAGTACCGCGGGACCCGTTCTTACATCCATTTTGAGAGACAGACATGATGGAGTTGTTGTCTATGTGTTTATTAATTTTAGCTCTAAAAATGGATGTAAGAACTTTATAGAACGTCGGTAGACAAGTGATCGGTCTATAATTTCTGGGATCCGCAGTACTACCTGATTTATGGAGCAGGTGGGTTATTCCTGTCGTTAGGACTGGACTGACTGGGGCAGCGACCCTGACTCTAAGGCTGACTGGAACTGGGATGCCAAGGGGACGTGCGATCTTTGGAACCACTTTATCCAAAAGTTTTGCAGCCCGTCCGGCCCTGGAGATTTCCAGTTAGGCAACGGACGGACTGCACGAGCAATATCTTGGGGGCTGATGATAAGTGGCTCCATCTGTGGTATAAGTTCGCACGCTCGCTCGATCATCCCAGTCCAATCTCCTTCGGTGTGACTGACAGGCACCGACCAGATGTTTTGCCAGAACGAACACATGGCGTCATCATCTGGTAGGTGCGTGTCAGTCACACATTGGTCCTGTCGTTCCCAATCAATGTAAACCCACCTTTCGTCGCTCTGGAATGTACGATTCTGAGTGTACCGCTCCACTCTCCGCCTGTACCGACGAATACGGCTTGCCCATGCACAGATCTTCTGCTTCAGGTAGTCGATACGTTTTGTGACGCGGGACAAATAATCTCGAGAACTAATAACAGTCCCCGAGAACGCCCGCCTCACAAAACGCATCACTCTAGGGCGAGTATTGCCCTCCCTGAAGCAGATTAGCTTGCCGATGAGTGCTCTAGTCTCCCCGATACGACGCTCAATCCTGCACTGCCAAGCTGGTACAGCTGGTTTTGGTCGTGCGGCTCTGTCACTGTTCGGGAATTTGACATGAGCCACACGACATGCCGCAACAGCCGCACAGTACAAGATTGAATGGGTATCGGTGAGGTCTTTGCTGTCGTTAAAGTAATTTGACAGCTGCGAGTCTAGAGCACACACCAGCGCCTTGTTTTTCTTGTGCATGGGCAAACGAGGTAAACGTGGTCTGAGTCCAGGCGGAATAGATCGGTACTCACGGAAAGCATCGTCCAAAGCGCTCCTCAATCTTACATTGCACTGGGAACTCACGGATATAGCCTCATCATCATCCTCTTTATCAACGCGGTTGGGTCGCGATGAAAAACTGGGTAAATTTTGCAGTTGCACCGCGACCAATGACGAAGCAGGCGCAACGTGGCTATTCCTTGATTCGAGGCGTAGTCGATCAAGTACAACGTCATCCAGCATATGGTTACGCTGGATAACCCGCACCTGATCCGACAGTCGTTGCGTTGACACGTTGACAGCTGGCTCGAGCACCTGAAACAGAGAGAGCATCCGACCACGGTACGCAGTCAAGTTACTTCCCCCCTCTGTAGCCCCAAAGTATGCGCGCATGACATTTTCATTGACAGTTTGTGTCCATCTCATGCGCTGCACACTTCCACCGGCAGCGGGGACCCTATCAGAGGCCGGTGGGCCTCGGAGTCCTAAGCTGGCCGGTGGTCGGCCTCTTCCGCGTCGACGTACTGGTGGTGGTGTCGTCGGCGGCGAAAAGTATTCGTCGCTCGAGCTCGACGCAACTGCAGCGGCCGGTGTCACTGGACTCACGTCTGGAGCAGGTTCCGGCAACTGCGAGGCGGAACTGAGCGACAAACCCGAAGATGTCACGAACCCGAAGAAGTGACATTTTCGCCAAAATGTCGTGTAGCGACAAGTAACTAAACTTATAAAAACCAAAGGAAAAATGAAATTAAAGAAAGGGAGGTAGAAAACAATTAAAGGTATATTTATAACTTTAAGATGGAGATGGATAATAATATACAAACAACTTTAAGTAATATTATTATTAGCGCGACGGAAGGCCGCGCGGGTCCCCGTGAGGGTGCACTTTTGTATGGAACCGCGCGGACGTCCGCTTAAGGCAGTGTCAGCCCGGGCTTAGATTCGGACTATAACATAGAACGGTCAAAATACAAAGTATTTTTCTCTTTATTCAGATGCATTGAATAAAATGTCAAGGTGATCACATTTTATTTATCTATGATAATTAATAAAAACGAAAATAAAAAGTCAATTAAGCATACTGCAATAATAGCTCGAAGTGGAGTCCATTTCTCTCTATACAGAGTCTTGCGCGTTTGACCGTAGTCCATCACTTTTTACAGTGTTAAATGCAGTGACGATTTTAAGTTTTAGGTCTAGAGGAGGGTTTGTAACTATATGTATACCTATTTAAATACCTACTTACAAAACACAATTTTAGTACCTATGTACACAAACGTAATACATAAATTACGTTTTTAAATATAATTCAACCTACATTACTTAACAGCACTAAAATAAAAAAAATACCAACAACAACACTAAAATAAACAAAACCGATACGATGTTTAGAGCTGATTCACAAATATTGTTTAACAAAACATTCATTGGGATTATTGATAGCGCGGACAAAATTATGTTGCGACTCAACGCTACCAGCAGCGGTTTTTGCGTAACAGATTGTCCGCCCAAAAAATCTAAACATTATTTATATCAGGGACCCAAAACAGGGATTTGCTTTAGGAGGCCCGGTTGGCTCGTAGCCCAAAATACCAGACGAAGCAGGTAGACACGTATGACTAGTAATTTTATGACTTACCAAACACAAGGTTGACGATGACAAAAGTCATAGTGTTGAGAGCCATCTGCTGGCCCAAACTAAAGATGTACGCTTGCGGTATACAGCCTATCCCGTACACACTTAACATGAACGGGATTATAACTGCAACAAGAAACGTCGAAAAGTCGCTATATACACAGCTCTATTAAGCAAAAACCAAAAAAGAAAGAAAATAAACATAATAGAATCTCTGATATTGTGAATTTGTAATAAGCAAAGATCAAGATAAGTTCTTAGTTGTTGTGGTTTTTCCATATTGAACTTAATATTTTCTAGAGTTTCCCACGTTATTACAGTGGATGGTTTGGACTCAACCTCTCGTTTGCTTCTACAGTTATGAATGGCGCAATAGTGGCAAAAGCAGGACCCTAATTGCGGAACACACTCACATCAATCACAATCTGAATCATTTTGAAGGATATTGGTAATCCATTGCTTCATATGTTCGAAATATTTGTCTGATCAACAACGTAAATATCGCAATTAATGTTGTTGAACTGTGAAAATGAAAGCCATTTCTACTGTTAGTGTGTTATGCAATCACCCCGCAGGTTGCCCCGCTGCGTGCTGTAAAGGTGTAACCAGACAGCGGTCGATCGACTTCGACTGTTGGCTTAAAATATGAGACCTCATAAATTATACATGTAGTATTTTTATCTCACAAAGCGACGCGCGCTTTGCTTGATTAATTACCAAGTAGAAACAAGCTGTGTGTGTAAACGCAGGAGCTCTCGGTACCGTCCGAGAGAATGCCGAGTTCGGAAGCGCGTGTGTGTGTGTGTTATGTGACTCGTCTTCACGCACACATTCACAGCGTGTTTGTATCCTTGGTTACCACAAGTGAAATGTGCGTCGCTTCGTGAGATAAAAATACTGTACCTACCTAGGTATGTATTAAAATATGACATATGTTGTCGATCGACGGCGGTGCACTGTTAACTAATTCTTATTGCAAAATTAATAGATACCTTCTATGGCTTCTATAAACTACCAGAGGAGTTAAATGTAATACTAACAAACATCAATCCACACGAACTCAGACGTATGTATAGTGAGGAACATGATGAAGATCATGACGGAGCTTATGACGGCGACCAGTAACCAGTACAGCAGGAGGTCGCAGAAGTACAAGGTTAACCAGTAGCGAAAAGGAGAGAAGTTCATTGCGTGTTTCTGAAAATTTCCTGAAGGGTTAAGAGAAAGCATGTTCTGCCTATATTTGAGATCAGTGGAAAAGGCTATTATACATTTTGACCTTTGTAGAATAGAATACTCTTTATTATGTACACCATATAAATATCTTTGTACCTTTCACTTTAAGCATGACAGCATTTTCTCGAGCACCAAGTTAATAATATCATTCCTAGGTAATAATCACTTAATATGTTGAAGAATTTCGAAGTGATGAATGTAATGTTGTTCGCGGCCATTCCCATGGGGAAAGACAGATGTGGATCCTTTGACATGAATAATGAATACCTTATTTCGGATCTCAGAATCCGCAATCTATTCGGTAACCTATTACTTGTATGGAATATTGTACGGATACCTATTATTGTACGGAAGAATTCTTTCAAAAGAAGTTTAGATCATTTATTGATTGTCCCAAAAACAGTGTTACAAATATTTTTCCACCAGTTATGAATAAGCAAAAACTGCAATACGAGTACAGACGCCAGCAGGTCAAGCTACCCGAAACTGTCAAATTTTCCCAATCAACCTTGAACCTTTAAGCTTTAGCGATAAAGTTGAAAATCTATTAAAGAACTTTTGACAGATTGTTGTAGCTTGATGTGCTGGTGTCTGTATAATACATTAGTTAACTAGGACTGCTGTTCAGTAAACAACGTTCGTTTGCTTATGTTAGATTAGAGAGAGTGCAGGACCAAGTACACTTCCTTGAGACACAAGCCATTGAGATCTATGTCATCACTTTGTAAATTTTGTATTTTCACACATGTGTAATCTTTAAAAATGTTCAAAGCCACGCCTCTTATTCCTATTATTTACATTTTTTTCAGAAGGATGGTGACAGAGACTTAAAAATGCGTTGGACAGATCTAGACATATGCCATTAATAATGCTAAAAGTCAAATCTTAAACTGTAGGTATTCCGGTTTCTCACCGCAGTCCGCTATTTTGTGATTCCTAATCTAGACAGTTTAGTAAGCGAGTTGGGAGGAGATCAACACTCTAGGGTTAAGATAGTCTTCACAATTTGGATCGGTACTATTTGGATAGTAATATCTCCGAATATGGCGTCTGTGTTAAGAGGTGACAGGATGTGAAAAGATCGTCAAAGCTAGCCACAAACGGTGTCGTATTTTGTGTAGATGGGGAGCGATAAATTGCTACTAGTGCAAATTCTGTGCCACACTTGGCAATGAGACCGTTTGCATCACACGGATCCACTTCAGTGATAGTCCAGTAAATGTTATGTGTCCGTAATTTTAATTTTTGTGACTACTTTTAAAAGAAGTGTAGTTCTCCAGATGTTGACCTTGCTCAGCTAGCACTCGGTTAACACTTTTAGATCACATGTAACATCAATTATTTACAGTAACAGTAAGGGCATCGGAATTACGATTAACATTACGTACATTGACGTGTAACATGCTAATTTAGCAACATGTCACTGATGTTCCCGATGCATAGAATATTTATAGTTACCTGAACATGTCTAATAAGTCCGTGCTCCTGTGAGGGTATAAGCGTGACGTGCGAATTGGTGAGTAATAACAGAAACTGTATGAATAGAGGCGGAGTGGCCACTTCTTTCATCCACTGAAATCAAAGAGACACATTTTTCTTAAATAAGGTAGTTGTATCTACTTAATAAAGTTGAATAAACTAATCTGTTTATTTGACATTGTCTTATTCTTCATTTTTATTCCTTTACCATAGCTAATTTAGCTAGGAATCACTAGCACGAAGCATCAAGCTTGTTTTGGAAGAGTGATTGCAAGATTGAGTTTTATGAGAATGATTCGAGGTTTTGAGGGATGATTTTGTTTCATCATACTTACAGATCTCCCAGAAAAAGAATGCGCTTCTGCAATCTTCGGAAATGCAAACGCGTGCCGATGAAATATGATATAGAGCTATTAAAGCCATGGAGTTACTTACCTATTTTATATTACCATAGAACAAGATTAGAGATTAACAACTCTATGCAAATTCCTAAAAACTTTTGAGTAACAGGTGACGCAGTGAATGAAAGCTTTATAAAAACGCCAAATGATGAGTGCAGTACCTATAAGTGCGGCTGTACGAAACATAGAAGCTTTGCCTCTGTGGGGGTTACTCTGAGACGCGTCGTTTGGACCTACTAATTCGTAAACACAAAGTTTACTGAAGCGATTCCTCTTCTGTTTTAGCTGTATGTTATGTATAAGTACCAGAGAAATATCTAGCACGAGGGGGTCGTCGACGATTTTGATGGTAGCGTCCAATTGGCCGGAGTAGTGACGTATCAGCGCCATGTACACACGCGCTAGGGATCGCGCCGCCGCACCGTGGTCGTGGTGGATCGGACTGTATAGAGCTTGCACCTGCAGTGAAACAAGGTCTTGCTCACACTACCTTCTTTACCAGTGTAACTGTAATACACAAATCTCCAAGAGCCTGTACAGTATCTACCTACGAGTAAGCCCGCAAACAGGCTCACTGTCTCTCAGTTAGTCAACTAGCCTTCAAACTGTCTGATATGTGTGCTTCCTGTATGCCTTTCGCTCCATTTTCGCTCTGATAGGAGTTGGACCTAATTCCCATTTTTGTTCCTTCCATTGCTCCTTCTCTCTTGTCTCCTCTCTTATCGTATAATTATGCCACTTTTTTGTCGATAAAACTTTTGATGCAATTCACCAGGATTTAGAGAATTTATTCCAGAAGGTTTATGTGAAAAATACAGTAATATTTATTTTAACGGTGACATCATAACATCGAGATATCTGTATACATGTAGGTATGTATACAGAAATCTCGATTTTATGATATTTCGCCAGCACATCAGTAGATTGTGCCCGTGCGAAGAAGGGGCGGCTCAATAGTTTTTTAACCGACTTCAAAAAAAGGAGGAGGTTCTCAATTCGGATGTACATATATATATATTTTTTTTATGTGAAAGTTCATTAAAAAAGTTTAGCTTTGTTATATTCACCTCAATTGTTCCATTAGAGTCAGTCGATACGTCCATACCATACGCATACAAGTACACGTATACTTGAGGCGAGTCGATTGCTCGAGACGCCAGGTATTCCGTCAGACTCTGGATAATAATACATAAATATTAGGAAATAGCTGCATATCAATGCGATAAGTAAGTATTTTCGCAATTTAAATTAAAACTATTATATTTGAACTATAACTGTAGAATATTATAGCAAAGTTCAGCACTTGGAAACGTTCTTGTGATCTCTTATACGATAATTTGTGTATTTGATTACTTGATCATTTAAATATATATCTTATTATGATTAAGTGATTATAAAACTTACCTCTGTGTGTGGAAAAGCTGTATACTGTATGTATCTTATTTCTTCTTTGGTTGCTTGTGTGTCCGACATTACGTATCTGGAAAAACACCTAAGCCATAACTACGTTCATAACAAAAGTTAATAAAATTTAGTATATCTAAAGAGCACGAATTTATAGTTCGACGTAAATATAATCTTCAAGGAAAAGAGCTGAGAAGCTTGCCGAATCGTGCTGTACGATATTAGGTACTGTAGGTAACTATAATGTTGGGATCACACGGCATTTCAGGTAACGTTTATTGTTATTTGATAATGATAAAAAACATAATTTTAACATCATATGAACAGCGTGTTATCCCAACATTATAGTGTAAACTATCATAGAGTACAACCATGTGTGAAAGCTTCATCATCATCCTTCACAGCCCCACGCTCTTGTGCCAACCACATCCAGGTTTTGCCCACGATGGCGACCATAGAAATGTAAAAAATAGGAGAAGTGGCAAGGAGCCGCGTCTGTGTCGTCGCGGCATGCCCGAAATGACCATGCACTAAGCAAATGGCCGTCTCCGCGAACTAGTGCGCTTTCGACCGTGATCGTGAAAAAATATAAGAATGCCTTGTTGTTCAGTGGTTTCTTGTAAAAACCGAAGCCAAAACCAAAACTTTGTAAATCATGAAATCACTTACCATATATAAATATAAGTATTTTACTATATTTGTCTTTAAAATCACGAAAAACAACAAATTGTAAAATATTTCTTGCTTTTACTACGTTAATTTTGTTTTCAAATATCGCAACGACTGTACTATTCGCAGTAAATACATTGCTGCTTAACCACTGCCTAAGTGTGTCGTTATGTGACTAGACAAGCAATGTAAAAATCACAAAATGATAGGTACTTTATTTATGCGGTGCATCGCATGGTACGGCCACTGCTGGTTGCGAGCAGCTATAGATGTGGCTGTGCAGATCCACTAATGTAGGCTATCGACAACAGTTAATTTCACAATTTGTCAACCGTTTTAACCCAGTTGGAAGACCTAAAAAGATAACGCTTAAATCCAGCTAAAAAGAAAGACCCTTGAGAAGATAATATAATGTTTAAAAAAATTGTTTACTGTTTTTTATTTCTTCTATTTTTTATTGATTTATAATATAATATTTTCTTATATTATTTATATTATAATATTATCGATAACTTTCCGATTTAGTCAATCACTAGCGTATATGTAAAATAAATGGCTTTTGCACAGCACAACGATAGCGACAGATGTTTTTGAGTGAGTAAGTTGTTCGGTGCATGGTAAATGCACGCTATGTTTGATGAGTTAAGGTTTATAATTGATTGTGTAGTACGTTCTGATTTATGAATTGCAAGTGTGTGCGCGACTTTGTATCTATTGCTTTTACTGCCCCAGCAGTCTCGACATTCATAGCGATCGCTTTACGACCGAATTCGGTCACAAAGTCCCGAATGGACAGGTGAAATGTGTGGAGTGACAGGACTTTGCGACCGAATTCGGTCGTAAAGCGATCGCTATGAATGTCGAGACTACTGGGGCAGAACTACATGTTTAGTAGTTGCGCGGTAGTGGGATCGTGTTAAGGACATGGAGTTCTGATGCAATTTCAACTACAGGGCATATCTCCTTCTATCCTAGATATCTATGATGGCAACGCAATGTCAATGTAGACTGCCCATCTCGCCGCCGAACGACCGACATCTCGTCTTCCAGTCCTTGGATGCAGCATGCAGCTCTGTCACAGCGTTACTCCACCTGTCATCCCTTCGCCTTGCCAGTGTGAAAGCTTACTTGATATAAACTAACCCAATGGCAATAGAACGACTAGTTGAATCATTGTCCGCACGCAAAACTAAATTAGTGCTACTCTCCAAATCCTCCACTGTCAATGTCTGAAACTAAAATATTAGGCTTTATGAAAAGAGGCAAATCAATCACTAAACACGTATGTTGAGTTGAGTGAGGGTGAGTATGTGTGAGTGTGAGTGTATACTCACACTCACACATACTCACCCTCACTCACACTCACTTCATTTTGATTCTGAATAAGCAGCCCGTAGGTACAGACACGAGCACTAAGCAAGATAAGCAAGATAAGCAAAATCCAAAAGCGATTTCTTCGTGCATTGCAACATTGATATAAGTCCTATTTCACTATAGAAGCTGCGGGGTAGTTGCGTAACATACGAACAGTAGAAAGTAGGAATAGCTTTTATTTTGACAGTTCAACAATATTCATTGCGGTATTTACGTTGTTGAGCAGACAAATTTTTCGAACAGATGAAGCAATGGATTAGTAATATCCTTCAAAATGATTCAGATTGTGCATTGCTATTTCGTTACGCAATTAGGGTGGGTAACAACATAAAATTACAATCAATACAGTAGGCGAATATCACACTAATATTATAAAGGCGAAAGTTTGTGAGTGAGTGTGTGTGTTTGCATGTTTGTTACTTCTGCACGGTCAAAAGGCTCGACCAATTTGGATGAAATTTAGCACACAGATGGTGTATAACCAGGATTAACATATAGAATACTTTTACTTTATCCCACTATTCCCACGGGATCGAAACTTATGCGGGTGAAACCGCAGGTCGCAGCTAGTACTTAATACAATAAAGCGTACCTACACATATTAAACTGCTCCGAATGACAAAGCCCTTCTCATAACGTGCGTTTTCGCTATCGATATTATATTTCACGCCATGTTCACTTCTTCTTATTACCTTTATAATTTTAAATTCACTTTGTCGTGGACTAAGACTGTAGACACTAAAAACTATCGTGTTGGCTTGTTTATTTATCACTAGCGGACGCGGCAGACGTCGTCCTGCCCGGTTGAGGCATCGTATACCGACAGCAGCGACGCCTACCGGGTCCGATTGTGTTTTCAAACCATCCAGGAACCCGTTGAAATATACACACAAAATTTCATCCAAATCGGCCCAGCCGTTCTCGAGTCTTAGCGAGACAAACGAACAGCAATTGATTTTTATATATATGTATAGATTTGCTGCGCCCCGCGGTTTCACCCGCATAAGTTTCAATCCCGTGGGAATATCGGGATAAAAAGTATCTTATGTGTTAATCCTAGTTATAAACTATTTGTGTGCTAAATTTCATCCAAATCCGTTGAATTGTTTTTGCGTGAAAGAGTAACAAAAATCCATCTATCCATCCATCCATACAAACTTTCGCGTTTATAATATTAGTAGGAATACTACCGGGATAAAAAGTATCCAATGAACTAATCTATATCTTAAATATCATCCAAATCCGGTAAGCGGTTATGGTGTGATTGACTATCAAACATTCAAATTCACAAACTTATGGCGACATCTATACCGCCGTATGCGAACTACGTGAGACAATTGTCGACACACAAGTCCTACATCGCGCAAGCAAAGTTTATCGCGAAACCTAAATATTATATATCAGCCCGACAACATACACCGGGCTGGTCGGAGGATCCTTCCTTTTCGATGGAGGATGGGGGAACTTTCCACCCTGTTCCTCGATACCTCCAAAACACACAAATATACTTTTTTACATTTATAATATTTAGGGCTGATTTTTCCATCGTCAGATATTTATTCGAGGAATAAAATTGACGTTTGACAGTTTTTGTATGACATAACTGTCAAAATTTCAAAATTATTCCTCGAATAAAGTTATCAGATGATTGAAAATCAGCCCTTAGTTGGCTAAGATTAGTATGATAGGAAAAAGGTTGTACATACAACAAATGAAGGCAAGTGACCTACACTACTCGTATAATTTATTTTAAAAATCAGACTTACTTCACCACGTGCTATTTTTACTTTATCCATATGTAGCACTGCAGATGACAGTGTATATCCTAGGAATAGCCCTGACAACAGCGCTGATGTAAACTGCAAATATTAAAAGTTAATGAGTATATAGCTATTATCAATAATAACATTTTATTAGCTGGACCAAAATAATTCTTGCTGAAACTAATAAATATATCCCAAGATTATCAACTCTCGCAACTGGGAATTTTGAGTAGGTAGGACCAAAACTCATTCTGAATCTAACGCAAACTTATTTGTAATACGCGTTATATTATGGCTTGTAAGTCGATTCGCACGAATTTACTCGCCCAAAAAGTGCGAATCGTACCTTTTAAATAATATAATTTTTTCTATGGGTGACTCGCACGAATTCGCACATTTTGAATTTTATGCAATGAAGTTAGGAAAAAAGTACAGACACCAGCACATTAAGCTACCCGAAACTGTAAAATTTTCCCATCTACCTTTAACTTAATGCTTCAGCGATAAAGTTGTAAATCTATTGAAGGAATTTGATAGATTGTAATAATTGTTCGGTGGGTTGTAGTAGCTAGATGTGCTGGCGTCTGTACATGTTTTATAATATTTAACTGTTATCACTTCTGTGCGCTAGTGTCCTTTTTTATATACTTTATTGCATAAAATTCGCGAAAATTATCCCACGGGAACGTACTACCGGGATAAAAAAACAACCTTGTTCTAACCCGGAACAAGGACTATCCGTGCGTCAAACATTTAAATCCTTTCCGACGTTAAGCCGTGAAAGGTAACAGACAGACCGACAGGAAGAGTTACTTTCGCATTTATACAGGGTGTAAGGGACTCGTGTATGACTTTTTAATGTTTGTATTTCCTACGTCCTAAATAAATCTTTCCATCTTTTTCACTTCATTATTAAATCAGAAGTCGGATGATGAATGTTAATTTCTAACAATAGAAGTGGTAGATTTGGGAAAAGACGAATTTAATGAAGGACGATGTTTTCTTCAACAGTCAGCAATAATAATTAAAAAACATGTGCCGTCCGGTGACCCACCTCAGGAACGAAGTTCCATGCGTGATACTCGGACGCACACACACTCGCACACACGCACACACACCCTCACTCGTATATAATAGAAAGAGACAGAGAGGGAGAGAAAGTCGCACGTAGGGGGCATAAGTTACGTGACGATTTCTACCACACAGCTCCTACCGCAAGCCACTACGGTCCAAAAACATTTAAGCAACTTACCGTGATACTGAACAGTTTCAAGTGCCTCGTATGGAACTTAAAGAACTTCGACAAGATGGCGCCAAGATGTATATTGCAATAACTAGTCCGTCGCTTCCATTTAACACGTTCTAAAATGTATATAATTGCAGAAAAATTATAGACTTATAAATTGAAAGGATTAAAAAGGCAATAAATTGGGAAACGTTTTTCATACCAGTAAAATTCATTAAAGCCTCTGTAGATCTCATGGCACTAAGAGGATTGTGAGGAGGTCTATTATCCGCTATTGCTCTGAAAATATAAAACATCTTTAAATTATATCTCTGATTTTTCATATTTTAATAGAAATGCATGAAACTGTTATGTAAGAGTCTGCTCTTACATAATAGTTTCATATATAGACCTTTGACTTTTCGTTTTTTTTTTTCGTTATATAGACCTTTGCATTCAACTAAATTGACTGCACGGGCTGCAAGATACTTAAAAAAATAATACAATGTTCAAACGTACCGTCGGCACACCTCCTCGGAATCTGCTACGCTGATATCAAATGACGTTAGTCCATACTTAGTGGAGTTATCATTGAGATCCTTCACAAGTTCGGCCACACGCTCAGAAGGACTGGCAGGTAGTCGCAAGATTATCAGAGAGCCGAGATGTGCTCTCACTGTGGCCCCAGCGAGTTCCACCCGATCAAGAAGTATTTTTACCTGTTCTTCGGATGTTGCACTGGTTCTTAAAGTCACACGGACTCGGTACTCGCGACCTTGGGAAAGGAATAGACCAGAAGCATATGAATATAATGATAATTGTAAAACATTTCAATGTTTTGAGTTGGCCAACTCGCTGATAAAGTGGTTTTAAATACGGGATTCTGCTTGGTATAACGCTAGAGGTAATGAGTTTGTTTTATGGTGAATTTGTTTATTTTGTCAATCGGAATCACTTTTAACGGGTGGCATGTTCACCATATCGGTGGCGCATTGGCGCTGGCCTGCACTCATTGCTGCACGGCATGAGATATAAGAGGCCATACATTAGTAACGTCACACCTTATGGGGGAGGGAGGTGGTCAACAAAGAGTGACATCGAGTGACAAGGGGAGGGGGCGAGTCATAAACTTCGTGACGTCACATGTATAAAAATCTAAAGTATTAAAACTCTCGAAAAACTTAGCTACAAAAATTCCGGGATAAAAGGGATGAAATTATTTCGTGTGACGTAGTTTATGGATAACCTTAGGGGGTTAACAGGATAATTATATTACTGGATTATTTCTTTGGTGTACTTACCATACCTGAAGAACATATATGCAGGCGTGCCTCCAAAGACCAGTCTTTTGTTATCGAACACAAACACCCGGTCAGCGTATTCAAGTTCCATAGTCGAGAAACAGAACGATAGTATTGTTTTGTACGTTTTATATTGCTGAAAATTGTAGCATAATACTTAAGATAAGAAAATCGTATTTTTATTCATTCAGAGCAGTGGTGGAAAAGTTGTATCTGCCACGACTTACGAGTCGCTAAATCGTCGGTAGGTCGTGAGTTCGAGCCCAGGTAGGCACTTAGTTTTGTGTATTTAATTTCATCACCACTGCTCTCAAAACGGTGAAGGAAAGCATCGTGAGGAAACAGGCATGTCCTAGAACCAAAAAATCGAAAACGTGTGAGATCCACTAGCCCGCACTGGGCCCGGGTGGTGGATTGCGGCGAACTCCCTCTCACTGAGAGGAGACCTGTGTCCCAGTAGTGGGAACATTATAGGCTGATTATGCTATTCATTCAGTTCTTACATAACATTTCGGTTTCGAATAAAAATTCTCCGAACTTCAAAACTTCAGAAAGGAGCAAGAAACGATAATAGTATTTACCATTATTTTGTCTTTGATGACATTTCTGTATCTGTTGAGATCAACAATATCTGGTATAACTATGACCTGGAAGTTTAAAATATAACATTTAGTATGATGTAACAAACACAATTTTCTTGAATTTCAAAGATTCATAATTATGTAAATTGAAATTCGCGCTACGTGTGCTCGAAGTACCTATCTACTCTTAAATTATAGGTAAGTAAGTAAGTGTTTCGGGACGAACTGAAGAAAACAAACGACTAGTGGTCCACTTTGCCCTGGATCGAAAGAGCTGGACATCATGGGGAGAGGTCTTTGCCCAGCTGTGGGATAATGCAGGCTAACAGTAACAATAAGCATGTGCTTATTGGGAAATATTCAAGTCAAGTGTAATGAGTTATATCAATCAACAATTTGAGAAGCTTGGGAAAAATGGGGGTTTGGTGTTAGGGATTCCTAAGCCATCAGTTCTTTCACCACCCTATGTAAGAGGGGCAATTCTCGTAATTTTAAGAACGTTCAAAGTCTGATCTCAGTTTCAATCTGTCAAAAATACCTCTAATTTCCCTACATTTTTGTCAAGTTTTTGACATGATTTGTCGCTGAGATGAGATTGCGATTAGATTTTGAACGTTTTTAATTACGGGAATTGATCTTCTGGTATACGGTGTACTTATACTCCCAGTGTTCTCTGTATTCGGAACAAGTACCGGGCCGCCATGGGTTTCACTGGGTTGCGTCACCACATGCTGTCTATCCTGCGCATTCTCGTACTCGTACTTTATTTACCCTAGGCTCCAGTAAAATAGCGATGGCCCAGCACAGCTGCGCCTTGTAGTACAAGTTCAGGTTCCTCACTTGCTCGTACTTCACAAACTCCAGGTCACACTCCCTTAACAACCGCTTGGTTCTGACGTGACTGTACTCGGCTATGCGTAACTTCGATTGGTTCCACAGGCAAATCTGATGAAAATAGGAATTCTTCTAATTTGCTTTTGTGTACAGGCTACTAAAATTACTAGATTTCGTAAGGCAACTAAGACGAGACTCTCTTAAAAAAGAAATATATTATCTTACAATATGTGAATCAGTTTCGGAAGTCGGCTTTTTTTCTCTATTTAAGTATAGGTATTCTTTTTCATGGGAATATTTTCCTCATAAAACTTAAAAATTCTCATAAGTTTAAACATCGTCTTTTCTTTCAGATGTCTAAGGCGTTTTTTTTAAATTAAATCTATTTCGCAGCCAACTAGCTTAATAAACATGCATTTAGTACTTGACATATTTTCCCAAACTACAATAAGCAACCTGTCGCTTCAAGTCAATCAATCGCCAATTTAAATATCTGGGCAAGGCAAGTAGTTAAACTTTAGCGATCCAACCTAGCTGTTTGATTGAATGGCTGAATAACATTCAGGTCGCTAGTTGAACGGCGCAGTTTAGTTAAAAGGCTAGGTAGTTAACTGAATGGCTAATTAAGCCTGTTGGCGGCGACATATATAAGTTTTAATAATAATAATAATAAGTTTATTTCTCCTCACAATGACAAGCTTAGGTTTCACATAATATTAGTTTCTAATTTCTTTAGCAATGTGAGGAGCTGCTGTCTGAGTTAGGCGTAAATTGTCTGTGATATGATGTATATATTTTGAACTCACAGTGCTGTACATAGTCAAATGCTCCTGAACGGTGAGGTCTTCGATAAGGGCCTCTGCGCGGTGGCAGTAGCCCATCATCTGAGGTGTCGTCATCACCCCCGTGCCTGGCTTCAGTATCTCGCCTAGCACGGCAATGGTTCCATTGTCCGCTTCCATTAAACCTGGGTGAATGGACCTTCCTTACTGATTACTTAAATTCATATTTTAGACAGAAATTCTGGAGCGGTTACGTACTAGCCGAGTTTCTCATTGTGTATGAAACGAAAGATTACATTAAGCCAATAAACCGAATGTTTGCCGTTCGATAGATATGTTATTTGCGAAGCCTCACCACATACAGTTTCTTTTTGTTCAAAATGCCATAAATGGAATTCCAGGTAGCAATTTTATTAATAGAACTGTATGTACTGTCCTAGTAGGTATGTGTTGGTTGGTATTTACTTTATATTATTATAGGTGTCAACCAAAGTTACCGGTAAGCAAGTCCTCTACCGCGTTCATCATGGTTTCTTGTATCTTTGAAGCCAACAGTATGGTGAATTCGCCTCGGTATATGTCGAAAGTGATATTGCTAAGTACAGGGACTCCCATAATGGTCTAGAAATATGAAACAATGTTTTTAAAATTAAAAAACTCCTTTGTTATATTTTAGACAAAATCAAACTGGTTGGTAATTGTATAGTTGATTATTTTCACGACATTGAATTTACATACATTTAGATAGTACAGATGATGATAGATAGTACATAATTTTATTCTAGGTGTCCATCGTCTTCACTTACAATGATATAATTAACATTTAGGTACAAAACATTGTAAAACATTTTTAAAGAGTAACGTTTCTTGCCCATTCATCTCCATACAAAAGTGCCTATTTACTCGTAAAGTAAATGATTGGACTTTGACTTTATAATCATAAGTTCTCACTGTATTTGATCCAAATCAGTAAAGCCGTATTTCTAATAGAAGCGAGGGTGCCACCTCATTATTAACGTTTCGGTCCAAAAAACAATAGAAAATGTGTATAGTAATGGATTGACTTGCCTTTCCAACGTCTCGGAAGCTGATAGCCTTTGCCACAAACTCATCTACTTCCTGTAGCTTTCCAACCTCACTCCCTGAGGGGGCCTCGATGTGACGGAGCTTGCTGGGATCCTGCACAAAAATATGTCGAAATATACAAAAAACAAATTAATGGGCATTTTTAATGGACTTCAAAAAAGGAGGTTATGTATTCGAACGGGCATTTTTTTTTTAGTATATTTGCGGTCCCGTATTCATGGGTAACAATAATAATAGCCTACCGACCGATTTCGGTCACGGTGGCCAATCTCAACGGAGATTAGCCAGGTACGTAGGAGATATTATAGTGCAAACGCAGTTGACCTCTGTTCCTTTACTCTCATAGTCCGATGGGACGGCAATCCGACACGACCGGGGAGAGATCAGGCGCAGGACCAACGGGTTTACGTGCTTTCCGAGACACGAGAAATGGGAAACATTATGATGCCTCCAACAACACTGCAACATTCCATGTTGCCAGCAACATGTTTCTAGCACCAATCAAAGATGTTATGTAAGCCTTGTTTCTTATGATGATTTGATTTCTATATCTATTAAAGTCACTTTTCGTGTCTGTCTCTGTATATAGTATGCATAACCGCGTTGTTCTTCTAAACTACGCAACGGATTACGATGCGGGTTCGACCATCATTTAAAAAAAATATTCCGGGAATGTTTATGTGTATAAAACATTCATTTTACAATGAACTTATTTATTTTTATAATCTCTTTACATAGGGGCTGATTTTTTTAATTTGGTAGGGAAGTCGTCAGACTTTTACTGACTAAAACCTACCCGTGTTCCTTCAGTTGCCTGTGCCACGGGCCACGGTATCTCTTTCGAACAACCCGCGCCCGTACTTCGACGCTTAAATATCCTTTTGTTTTGTATTTATTTATATAGGTAGTAGGTTAGTCTTTTGATTTAGCATCTAGTCTAAATAGTTATTTTAAAATTAAATAGAGAAAGGACAATGCTCATGGATGTATGGAATCCCGTACCATGCTGCATCAAAGTCAAACTTTGCTTTTTATGGACTACACTTATCATATTAACTCCTACAAAACTTCTTTTTGTAAACAAAACCCGGGTTTCGGCGCTTTAAATGATTTACTTTATTTTGTTTGACATTTGTCATACACGAACGGCCATTATTGCTCTAAAAAATGATATCGTTAAAATAAAAATTCTATTCTATTTCATTCTAGTTATTTTTAATTAATGTAAAATTGGCAAAGTATAATTTTTGTACATGTTTTTTGAAAGACGTGATCATAACAGTTTCAAAATTCTAGGTTATATTCATCATATCGTTTAAAACGGAACGTCATGAAAAGGGATTAAAACAATATCAACACTTTTGTTCAAAAATCAAATCCCCCACGCGTAATGTCGTAATAAATTATGAAAATAATTACTATATTAGTTTGATCATTAATTCATGATATATGATACTTTTTGGTACGACTTCTGGTCTTTTCGATGTTGTCAAGTCGTGAAAACCGCGCGAAGCAGAAGCGGGTCGCTAGTTACTTATAAAGCATTTAATCTCGGGAATTTTTTATGCACGTTTTTGCCGCCTTAACTGTTTCTGAGTTCAAACGATACTCAGAAATCGTCCAGCACAGCAGCTACGAGGACTTTAGCGGGTGTTAAACTTTCGCTCAATCGCGCCTTTAAACAGCAATCGCGCGTGAAAGAGTGTGAAGGGGACGGGAAAGCCTGCGGAAGCCTTTTCGCGAACAATCCTGTACGCTCAAAGTCACTTGCGAAAGAACATAATTATGTTTATAGCGGGGCATAAAAACTATATCACTTATTGCCATAAAACCACGTATCGCTGATCGTAGTTTGTTGTTAATAGCAGACAGAAATACGGTGTCACCTATGCCTTTGACTCATCACCCCGTAACAAGAAATAGGTGGTATATTATGCTCAGGAAGTGTAAGTACCTCTGCTTCCTTGAATATGATGGACGCCCAGGACACTTGCCCACCGATGGCGCGTTGCTGCCCGATAGTTCTCTGCAGCATCATGAGAAAGGCGAAGTACAAACAGTTCATGAGGGTCCACGATGCCACCATGTATAATAAGGAACTGGTGTTTTCTTTTGCTTCTTTATCTGGTTTCAAAAGGCACAAGACATGATTAGTTTTCTGGGTGATAGGGACGGTACAGGGTCTTCCAGCTAAGGAATAACAGCCGCACGGATCGATCGATCAGGTTAAGCTATGCTTGCCGCGGTTGCTCCGTGGATGGGTGACCATCTTTACATACCTCCATGCTTCGCAAAGCCATTCTGAATCATTATCATGACAATGAAAGCCAACCTGACGGTGACAGATTTTTCGCCTTCCTACATATTATCCATGTGGGTTTCATCAGCTATTTTATACAATACACAGGGGCCAGCGGGGTAATTGCGTAACACACACTCAGTAGCAATGGCTTTCATTTAGACAGTGTAACAACATTCATTGCGTTATTTACGTTATTGAGCAGACAATTTTTTATGAAGCAATGGATTAGCAATATCCTTCAAAATGATTCAAATTGAGATTGACAGTATGTTACACCATTAGGGACTAAACACACTTTTTTTGTATGGAATAGGTACGCATCCGTTCAGCTTTACGGATGCGTACGCATTCCATACAAAATCGTTGGTTTCTATGGACAAAGGCTGAACAGAGCTGAATAAGTGTGGTTAGTCCCTTAGGGTTCTGCTTGTTAAAAAATGGTTAAGGCGGCGGAACTTATACTTAAGTTATAATTTTTATTCCACTTAACATATGTAGCATGAAACTTACGTTCAGTTTGCAGCAGTGCAAACTTGTTAAAAGCATGCACTAGTCCCATTGGTGGTAATATCAGGTGCAAGAAGAACGACAGAACGGTATGCTGGCGGTCGTATCGATGGTGGACCACCAGCTCAGCGAGGTAGGTCTGCAGGAGAGTGAATAGAGTGGTCCAGACGCAAGCGAAGTAGCCTGGAAGAATAAGGATATGAGAGTTAGCCGCGCTGCATGCATGCAATAGAAGGTACTACTCAAGGTAAGCGGCTCCTAAGAAAAAGTTGTTACGTTTAGTAACTTGCCCGGGGAGGAGGAGGAGGGGGAGGAGTTTCTTGCCCATTCTTCTCCATACGAAAACTACCTTTTGGAAGGGGCGACTAGAATCAATTTTATTTTAATTTTATTTTTGACGTTCAAAAGTGCCTTTTATGTGCCTATTTGAAATAAATGATTTGATTTTGACTTTGACTTTGAGTAAAACATCTATCCACAACTACAGCATTTATAAAATGATGGGAATTATTCTTGTACAGTTGTCCAACTTGTTGGAAAATTATAGGCTGGACCCGAAAGTGGTGATCAGGTCATGCTTATTCATGTTGTTGTTAGATTTGCGTATAAAATAAATGCACCCAGTTCAGCTTAGTACCTTTTTCACACTCTTAGTTTCGAGGACAGCGTACAGACCTTTTTTATGAAACATGCCCATCAGCATGGCGAGCATGATCATGACGGACTCATAGGCGAACACAACTATGAGAGCTTCGACCAGATGGATCCATCTGAAGATCAGGATTAGGGTGACGGAAGCCAGCACGCAGATTGGCAGGCAGGTGAGGTAGGCATACACCAGCCAGCTGACATACATTGCCGAGTACTGGACGTTACGTAGGCGAAGGGCGCGCTGTTAAGAAGAAAAAACTTTAACATCATCACACTTTTGTTTGTCGACCGGGCAGGTGTGTACTGTGTAGTGTGCCCACATTTAATATTCTATTAAGTATGTCAATGTGTTTTTTAAAGCACATGACTGTTATTATTTGTAGTTATTTATAGCTATACAGGGTGGCAGGGATATCGACGCGCAAACTGTAACCATGGATTCAGCATACGATACTAGACCCCATAGCGTCGAAATTTTTCGTCGGTTGTCAAAAAAATCTTCTGTTTCATAGAAAAGTGCAATACCTACGCGGTCAAAATGTATGGAACAACAATATTTTTTTTTAATAACCGACGAAAAATTTCGACGCTTTGAGGTCTAAACTCATGTGCTGAATTCATGGTTACAGTTTGCGCGTCGTTGTCCCTGCCACCCTGTATGTTTAGTTCCTGGATGAGTCAACTTTTTATCTCTTAGTTTTAAATACTAAATTAGGTATCTAATATCAAATTAACGTATTTCCGATTGTGTTCGGATAACATTACATATAGTTCTGATCGCCAGAATCGACAGTTATAATGAGAATATTGGCTCAAGGCGCTTCAAGAAGTATTAGTCGGAAAGCAGGTTGGTAGCGTGTCTGAATGACAAGGGTGCCGGACGAAAACTTTGTCCCGTCACTTGTGTCTTTGTGGAGGCCCTTGTATTGTACCCCTAAAATCATAAATATGCATACATTGTAGCAATCTGCGTAGTAGAAGACGAAGTCATTACAGGGTGGGGAATTGAAGCGTAGTTTTTTTTATTATTAAGTACCCCTTTGCCTGTTGAATTTATTAGTAATTGCAAGTTTACACAATGTTCTTTTAACTAAAGATTCAGATATAAGATACCATAAAGACTTAGATATAAGATAGATTGGTTTAATTTCGTGTTTAATGGAGAGTTATGATTATTTAGGTAATAAGTAATAAAGTTTATTAATTCATAAACAAGTGTTACAATATTTAGGTATGACACTGAATCCCGCACAAGGATACCCTGTGTCGCAGGAGGCTGACCCTTCTTTCTTATATCTATGGATTGACACTTCCGAATGGTGTAACATAAAATTACAGGATATTCTTGTTTCGAATTTGAGTTGGGTCGGTTCCCGGTTCAGGCAAGCGAATTTTCAAAAATGCATAAATACAGTTTAGCAGAAGTTTGAAACAAATCTATTAATGTTTCCTTTGATTTAAAATTGGTAGCGTAAATATTTTTATGACCCCTACGATGCCTGCTTCATCTTTCCACCTTGAATAATTTGTTGAAGTCGAGTGTTTAGTAGGTACACTACAAAACAATTATTTGTTGAAGTAGAGTGTTTAGAGCACTACAAAACAATTATTTGTTAAAGTAGTGTTTAGTGCACTACAAACTTCCTTTAGCTTAGTGTCTTTAGCTGAGTTTTTGTCTTTTTGCTGGGCTAGCGTGATTTTAAATAATCTCTAGTCTTTCTCAAGAATTGGGCTTGGCAAAGAATTTTTCAAATCCAGCAGGTAGTTCCAGGGATTAGCACCTTAAACACAAACAAATTCTTCAGCTTAATTATTAGTAGTAGAAAGATAAGCAACTAACCTTAAACCTACTCATAGTTTCAGTTACAACCAGTGCTTCGGTTTCCAACACGGGAGGCATGAGAGCCAGGGTGAAACACAGCAGTATTCCTGACAACGCCCTTATTACTCTCTGTTCTTCCATCAGCGGAGAAACTGGCATTGCGACTAGTGTTACCTGGAAATAGAAGAATGTATGAAACTAGCTTCTGCCCGCGGCTTCGCCCGCGTGGATGTCGGGAATTATCCCACGGGAACGTGCTACCAGGATAAAAAGTATGTCCTTCCCCAGGATGCCATCTATCTCTTTGCCAAATCAGAAGTTCAGTGGTTTAGGTGTGAAAATGTAACATACAGTTTCAAGTTCAAATCCTCCCCTTAAAAATCGAATTACCCCTTTTTTAACCCCCGACGCGAAAACGACGGGGTGTTATAAGTTTGACGTGTCTCCTGTGTGTGTGTGTCGGGGGGGGGGGGGGGTGTATGTCTGTCTGTAGCATCGTAGCTCCCGAACGGATGAAACGATTTTAATTTCGTTTGAAAGGTGAATTTGTCGGGAGTGTTTTTAGCTATGTTTGATGAAAATCGGTCCAAGATGGCCGCCGCCACAAAATGGCGGATTACATATTTTTTCACAACCCCCTCAATATGGGTATCAAATGAACGGGCTTGACTAGTAGAATACTATATACAATGAGAAATTTCAAATCCAAGATGGCCACTACCTCAAAATGGTGAATTACAAAAAACCTGATTAGGGTATAAGATAAAAAAAATCAGCTGTTCCTTACATTTATGTTCGTATAACTCGTCAAAGTGTAGGGAACACCAGATTTTTTTTCGCGATTTCGGGTTTGATCCCATAGTAAAACTTGTTCATAATGATGACTACAATGACCCCCTAGAGTTATGGGATATAAAAAAAACACGTTGTATATACATATAGATAAGAATTAGTGCTCTTTTGTTTTTCTTTCTTTTCGCACGCTAGCCGATGACAAGTTTTGTTAAAAAAAAAAAGAATTTTGCAAATCCGTCCATATATGACGGAGTTATGCTCGAAGATACATTAAAAAAAATATAAAAACCCAAAATGAGAAACTCCTCCTTTTTGATGTCAGTTAAAAAGGACGCGTCCGCAAAGTTAGAAGTTTCCCGCGCTCTATACAGGGTCAAATTATATTAGCTAGCGAAACTCCACAGATGTGATAGGTATCGATAACTAAACATGATAAAACAAAAAAGGATTTAATTTGACGATTTTTTTTGTATGGGGTCATCAACCGCAGTAAGTGAAGCATCAGTTTAAAAATCAGTTTTTTTGGATAAACGTTGCAGACGTGATTGGTATCGATATCTAAACACGATAAAACAAAATAAAACAGATTTTCTCAACTCATGCTTCAAGTTACGACACTGCCAGCGGTCCTTGACCCCCAAAAAAGCACCAAATCATTTTTATTTTTATTTTATCGTGCTTAGATATCGATACCAATCTCGTCTGTGGAGTTTCGCTAGCTAATTTAATTTGACCCTTTATAGTGTTCTCTTGTATCAGCATGAACTACATTATTATAAAACCGGCGGGCCGGGTCGGGCCGCATAAATCCGCCTGCTATGCATATTATATAGGACTGCGTCGACTAGAGCTGCGGCAGGATGCAATTAATTCGCCCGACGCGACGGGATAAAATACTCGCCGCACCTTCGACGCATAGCTTTACTTACATCATCCAAAGCCGATTTCGGCTACGGTGACTGACGCCTAGGCTCGTGAAACATATAGGTAACGCTAAGGTAATATACATATTTGCCAGTCAGCAAAGTGATAGCAGGGCTGCCTGCCAATGTCGCGGCGACGGGCGTATTAATTTGGATTAGCCACTCTTAAAGGCTAAACGTAGATAGTATGAAGAGTGTTTTGAAAGAGGCGAATTGTATTGACGATGAACCGACGACGATGAATGAGAAAAGTTTCTTTTTTAAATAATGCACCATTAATCTTACTGCTGTCTACTAACCTTCTCAATGCGCATCAAAAACACACTTTTGCAGCAAAATTTTAGCATAAAAAATAAACGTTTTGATGAACCCTTTGAAAATTAAGTACATGTGTTCAAGTAGTAAGGAGGGTTTGTATAAAAACTCGCCCGGGGAATTACTCCCCTCGTTTCCGACCGACATTGAAAATGCCAAACAGCTGGGTACCGCGGCTTTAAAGCTATCTGTGCCGGTTGAATTACAAGCCCTACGGTATTTTTATTTAATCTGCTAGGTTTCCATGAGAATTTTGCATTGTTTTCTGTAAGATTAACAAGACTGCAGCTGGAGCTTCTGGATATATCATGATCGTCGATGATACATTATAGCTTTTGAGATGCCATTTTTTTCTGACAACCATGTATTGCGGCTACATTTTTGTAGGTATCATACGTACTATTTATTTACCACACGGGTGCATACTATAATGGTTGCAATATTGCACCATAAGTTGCATCAGATTTTATTTTCACTTGTTCTGGGACTAAACTACATACGAGTATTATGCGAAATGATAAGAATATGACATGTAAACAATGTGAGTCGTTGAACGTAACATTGGAAATACCTAAATAGATTATCCGTTCATTGTTTTTGCGATCCATTTAAGTTGCATTTACGATGTTGCGATCGAAAATTTAGCCCTTTATATCACAGCCGAAATAGCTCAGTTGGGAGAGCGTTAGACTGAAGATCTAGAGGTCCCCGGTTCGATCCCGGGTTTCGGCAGCTAAACTTTTTTGCATGAGATTACTTTGCGTTTTATCATACTGAAGTTACCAGCGTTTTTAATGTTTTTTTGCGCTGTAACGTCCTTGTCAGACAGTTTATATTTGCTCTACTCCACATTTTCCTAAATATCGCCTTTGCCTATCACAAAAAATTATAATTTTTGTGTAATAAACCATGATGAGATTATGCTTTATGAGCTTCAGCAATATTAGCCGAAATAGCTCAGTTGGGAGAGCGTTAGACTGAAGATCTAGAGATTCTCGGTTCGATCCCGGGTTTCGACCAATAGATATTTTGAAGTGGCATGCACGGATATCTATGGGCATGCATGAATGTAATTTAGTCCACAGCCAGATTATACTTGTCAAAGGTTTACGTGATTTATTTTCTTTTTACTTGAGTCGGCTCTACTACGCCGTGTAATTAGCCTAGACCTTGGTATAGCAACACACTGGCAGCCATGCCCTTGTTGAAATGTTTAAAGGTTTTCCCAGAAGGGAATGTAACAAAACAGTTTGTAGTCTGAACTTATAACATACATCTCCACCTGGGGTAGGCAGATGTATGTATATTGCATAGTACAGTCCACCTACTATGGCCGTGTGTCTACCGCGCGTGCGTCACCCGAGTCGTTTAATCTATACTTACTTACGTACTTATGATTTATTAGACAATGAAGTGATATTACATTACAGGTATTAGCAATAAGAGCCGAAATAGCTCAGTTGGGAGAGCGTTAGACTGAAGATCTAGAGGTTTCCCGGTTCGATCCCGGGTTTCGGCAGCCACCATTTTTGGTATACTCCTTTGATTTTTGAAAAGAAGGGTCTATCCCTTTGTAGTTAGGTATTAGGGGTAGCTAATGCACGGCATAAACCGCTGGGTCTAGAAGCATGCAATTTTACAAGAGTTCCTTTTATAACGAAAGTGGGAAGCTAAGCTAGTTAACCAACCCGCACTGGGCCTGCGTGGTGGATTATGGCTCGCTCCTCTCACTGAGAAGAGGCCTGTGTCCCAGCAGTGGGACCGTTATAGGGTGATTATGTAAGCTAGTTAAGAAAGTATTTTTAATAATTCATCCTCTGACAGGATGGTATGGGGACTAAATTGGGGAAGAAAGGTTGTCGTTTTAGCCGATGTGTAACATCTTATCGGGCGCACGGCTAGTTGTTCATTAAATTGTTAGTGTATAGTAAGTAGACTTTAGCCTTGCCCATTTCTATGCTTAATTTCATCATAACTTGAAAAGGATGTTGTGTTCCACGATATAGTAACAAGAGCCGAAATAGCTCAGTTGGGAGAGCGTTAGACTGAAGATCTAGAGGTCCCCGGTTCGATCCCGGGTTTCGGCAGCCATAATTTTTGCTCCTTGGATTTTGAACGGAAAGGTTTTTTATTTTGTAGTGAGGAGCTCCCAAGATAATGTTAAAGCTAAGATATGGGACACACCAAACGTCACGTATGTCGTGTAGGCATTACATGCGTTCTGCGCAACGCTAACTTGTAACTTTATATAGGTCATTTGAACTTTTAAAATGTTTTCCTCTGCATAATATGGCTATTTGTTTAGTAATTGAAAAGTTTAGGTAGGTACACACATAATACAGTGTGGCAGGGACATCGACGCACTCCCTGTTACCATGGATACGGTACATGATTCTTGACCGTTGAAGTTTTTATTGCACATTTTGATGCGTCATTTCATCATAACTTGAAATGTTGAGTTCCACGATATAGTAACTAGAGCCGAAATAGCTCAGTTGGGAGAGCGTTAGACTGAAGATCTAGAGGTTCCCGGTTCGATCCCGGGTTTCGGCAGCAAAATCTTTTTGAATTTTTGGTCGAAATTCATTGGTATTTTAATAAAAAATATGAATTAATTCATTTACTGATAGACAATGCACGGCAAACCGCTGGGTCTAAAATTATGCAATTTTAGGTTCATTTTATAGTTCTTTTTATAACGAAAGTGAGCAGTAAGGAAGAATTTTTGAAAATGCATCCCCTGAGAGGGTTAAATAAGGGTTGAAAGTTTGTCATTTTAGCCTATGGGAAACATCCCATCGTGCACATGGCTTGTTTTTCACTAAATTGTTAGTGTAGGGTAGACTTCAGCCTTGCACATTTTTATGCTTCATTTCATCATAACTTGAAAAGCTAGTTGTGATCCACGATTTAGTAACAAAAGCCGAAATAGCTCAGTTGGGAAAGCGTTAAACTGAAGATCCCCGGTTCGATCCCGGGTTTCGGCAAAAGTAACTTTTTGTTCGATCGTTCCTAGTTCCTTTCCATCATGTCAAAATTACTTTGTGTATTGGCACATCATTTTGATAAACCCCAGAAACATGTTATCTTCAACAATCAGCTTATCCGTTGCAAGGACAAAAATTTACAAGGTAAAGTAACTAAATAAAAAAATAAAAAACCACAAACAAATAAAAATCTTAAGTATGGTGACGGTCAAAATGTTCCACGTTTTTCTAGTCTAGCTCTCATTCGCCGCATTCGCAGAGTATAATCATCAGCCCACAGCAGTCCACTGCTGGACATAGGTCTCTCCAATTGCACGCCATTCAGCTCAATTTTCGGCAACTCTCATCCAGCTGCTCCCAGCTACCCTGCGAAGATCGTTGTTCCACCTAGCCAAAGGGCGTACTATCTTACGTTTGCAGATTCGCGGTCTCCACTCAAGAACACGTCTACCCCAACGGTCATCGGTTGCAGTGTGCAGAGTATAACGTGCTAAGAAATTTCGTTCCAAAAAACTTAGTAATGCACACCATACGAATAGACCAAAAGTCAATTGTCAGCTATGTATAATTAGGAGTATTATTAAAATTCATCTAGTGTAGTAACATCTGAATATTTGTGCGCAGACTATCGGTCGATCTAACACCTGTGCAGATCACGTGTAGATAGCGCATACGTGAAGGAGCGCATGATTGTGCTCATCAAAAATGTATCTGATTATTATCTTTCTATGAATATTGTACGGTGCACGTACATGGGTTTTAAAATATTTTTATTGCAATAAGTTAGCCAGTAGGCTCAAGTATTTGCACTTTAGACGCGACCTTCATTTGGCAGTGCATTGACACTGACACATTGCATTATTCTATGCAATTTATGTATATTACATTTAGTGTTCAATTAGACGTGGTTTGAGTCGGACAACTTGCATTTTTATTTAAATTCATCCCATTGAGCATTCACTGACATTTTATGCATTTAAGTTTAATTTGACATTCTGCTTTACATTGACATTTTACATATGCATTGACAAATTTACTTATGTTAGGGATGCACCCTACTAATATGGTAACGCGATGGGCAGGAATCGAGTTTCCTAGGAGTATTTGGTGTTTGTTATGGCAAGTTATGACAAATACGCATATATTAATTAACGCGGAATAAAGTCACAAAATCTGAAGGTTTACCTTTTCCACCACGTTCCTGCTAATTTCTTATATCGGATTTTTCATTTTTTATTTGTTTTTATCTAATGTTCCTGTTGAATTTGAATGAATGAAAAATGAATGAAAATTAAAATGATTGTTTCGACGCTATATTTTAGTTTGTAAATAGTTTTAGTTAATTTAGGATATTATTTTGTTATTTTAGTGTTATCTTATAAAATGGAATTAAATGAAAATAAATGGCTTGAAAAAAAAATGTTCCTGTTATCTGATGTATTGCGTGTCTTTTAGTCTGTGCTAAATAAAAGTATTTTCTTTCTTTCTTTGTAATCATACATTTTTGAGGAATAAAATTAGCATAAAACTGAACTCCGTGTATTTATAAGCGGGTTAATGAACAAGGGCGTATACAAACTTTGGATTTCTATATCTCGCTAATAGTGATGTCGATCGGAGTAGTGTTGAAACACCTTTAAGTGCTCATACACACGAGCAAAACGGTCCAACGGCAGAGGCAACTGCTACCGTCGAAAACATGTCGCTCGTGTATTTGAGTACCGTACTTAAATACACGAGCAGCACGTTATCGACGGCTGTAGTTGCCTGTGCCGTTGACCAGGCCGCTCGTGCGTCTGCAGATTTAAGTGGAAATGTAGAGGGCCACTTATGGAGAAAGTCTTAAAACTCACTGCAGATCTGTGGGATAGTTTAGTTGCTTAGCGGTGAAAGACTGGCAGCCCTGACACGTCACAGAACTAATTCAACAAACTTTTAATTACCATTGGTAAACCAGTAAGCAATACATAATGACTGCATAACATAATCAGCCTAAAACGTTCCCACTGCTGGGACACAGGCTTTCTCTCTGTGAGAGGGATTGGGCCGTGATCTACCACGCGGGCTCAGTGTGGATTGGTAGATGTCACATTTCTTTGAATTTTTGGTAGAACATGCCGTTTTCGTTACGATGTATTCCCTCACTGTTTTGAGAGCAGTAGTGATAGATTAAATATTGTATTTGCCTGGGTAAAAAAATAATAATGATATTTAGTCCGTCAGTTAGATTATTGAAAAATAATGGACACGTATTTTTTCTTTTGTCAATCAAACAAAAAATGACAAAGATAAAGCGCGTCAAAATTTGGGAGTGAGGGGCCGTGACGTCCGGGCGTCGGGAGCCGCGTGACGACTCCCGGCCACCGTAGGCGCGGGCCTGCGGGCGTAGACCAATGGGTAGCTCTCCGTCCGATCAGGACCAGGCCCGTGCCGGACGGCGCGTATGTGTTCCACGTGCGCCTCAAAGAGATGTCAGCGTAGTTGACGGGGCCCGACAGGGCCGAAGCCTGCCGGGGTAACGGGATCGTCCGAAAGGGTTACCGCTGCCCTGGTACATAAAGGGTTAAGGAAGGAACACGGGTGGGTTTTAGTCAGTAAGAGTCTGACACTCCCTTCTGCTCCACCCAGAGCGGGAGGGGTCATTTGATGATTTCCCATCCTCAAAAAAAAAAAAAAAAAGGGGCCGTGACGTCACTTGCTTGCAAAAGTGTAGCAAGCAAGTGACGTCACGCGGAACTTTAACGGGAGATATTTTCATCATTTTTTATAATATAATTGACAAAAGAAAAAATACGGGTTCAATATTTTTTGATAATCTAACTGACGGACTAATTAGATTTTTTTAGGAAAATAGCCTATTACAAATCAGAGGCTAAAGATGTGATTTGTAGGTCTGACTACCTCGTTGGTGTAATGGTCGCAAGTCCTACTGCTGAGGATGAGGTCCTGGGTTCGATTCCCAGGTCAGGCAAAGTGTTATTGGTTTTTTATATCAGAAGTATCTCAGTAGAATCCTGGAGTCTGTATTCGTGCCCGGGCGAAGGCAATAGGCTCGCCCCTATTACATGGGTCTTAAACATAACTGGGGAAATGTGGGTGTACTATTGATACATCTCTGCCTAACAATATTTTTTTTTAGGAAAATAACCTATTGTACATACAAAGTAAAAGTAAAGCGCCTGCCGGGTTTGAACCCACGACCAACAACTCATAAGTCAGGGCTGTTACCATTGGGCCACCACTGCTCTCAGGTAGTGACTAATATCTGATTAATTAATTCAAGCTTAGACTTGTGGAATGGTTTTAAAGTTTATCACATTTCAAGTGTCAAGTCATGGTATTAATATATTATGTCTTACTAGCATCACTTGGTATTCCGTCGTCTACCTTGGTGACTGATTAATTGCCATAGAGACCAATCATTTATTGCTAAGGAACGTGACTATGATTAAAGACGTTCCAACATGGTTTTGGATTTGTATAGTCTGTTACTACTATTAAAAAAACTATACTAATAATAAATAATAAAGCTAAAGAGTTTGTTTGTTTGTTTTAACGCGCAAAGCTCTGAAACTACCGGTCCGATTTGAAAAATTATTTTTGTATTTGATAGCCCAATTCTTAAGGAAAAATATAACGCTATGACCCTAAGCAGCCGAGCAAAAGAAAGAAATGTCAGAAAACAAAATTACGATAATTGCCGCTTTGAAAGTTCCTAGTTCCGCCGACCCTCCCCATCGTATCGCATCACCTGCCCGCTCTAAAAAAATGTCAGAAAACAAAGTTTTAGCGGGGGCAGGTGATGCGATACGATGGGGAGGGTCGGCGGAACTAGGAACTTTCAAAGCGGCAATTATCGTAATTTTAAGAACGTTCACAGTCTGATCTCAGTCTCAATCTGTCAAAAAATACTTCTAATTTCCCTACATTTTGACAAGTTTTTGACATTTGTTTGTAGCCGAGATGAGACTGTGACTAGATTTTGAACGTTTTAAATCACGAGAATGGGCCTTCTGTATAAAGTTCTGGACTCTTTAATTTTATGACATCAATAATCCAATATTCAAATTTCGTCAAAAATATAACACAAATCAGAACGACTGTTGGGGTAGCAATAGTCAGACATGAAATTGTATCGCATGCTTGACCAGCGGGGGTCAAAGCGTAATACACTAACAGTAGCAATGGCTTTAATTTCGATAATTCAACAAACATTCATTGCATTATTGACGTTGTTGGACAGACAAATTTTTTGAACATAATTATATTATGAAGCAATGGCATAGAAATCTCCTTCAAAATATTCAGATTCTGATTGAAAGTTCGTTACGCCCAATTAGAATACTAGCTTGTACCTGTTCACCGAAAGGAGCTCTGAATTTTTAGCAGGATGTCTTGTACTGACTTTAACTGTACTCGACTGTATTTTAAATGCTGTTTTCCCATAACTTTGCCGCTTCTACGGCGTTGTCGGTGGCAGCGCAGTGGTCACTTTGACTGCATGTTTTGGGGTACAGAGGGCAGGATAGGAGGTGGAACATGGTTTGTGACATAGTTCATAATCACAACCTACTACCGTTCCGTCAAGGTAGCCCCACTTTACCAGGTTGGACTTACATGAGTCTTCCCACTTGTGTCCGGAGACGGTTCAGAGACTTCCAAGTGGACTATGGAAGGTTGAAATTGAAATGAAATGAAATTGTTTATTGAAATAATTGATTTACATAAATATTTACAAAATAGGGCCTTAATACTAGGTGTAGGTAA
This sequence comes from Apamea epomidion, assembly GCA_947507525.1. Lineage (NCBI taxonomy): Eukaryota > Metazoa > Arthropoda > Insecta > Lepidoptera > Noctuidae > Apamea > Apamea epomidion. The sequence continues at coordinate 20,278,942 of OX382225.1, read as the reverse complement.
AAATATTTGGATTCTACCTGAACTAGGAATAAATCTACACCCAGCAGGGAGATACTCCTCTGGTGGTAGGCAGTAAGTAGGAGGGGGAAAAGTAAGGCTGAGGCTAGTGAAGCGGTCGCTACATAGAGATTGTTCACACGAGCTTTCTCTCTACACTAGTAAATAAATGTTAGTTTGTTTTATACGCACCTCATAATCCGGCGGTTTTTCACTGACGTATTCAATGATGGCCTGACTGATGGCCAGCTGGACGGCCAAGAAGCCAGCCTCCAGGTGGGGGTTGAAAACCTTCCTGATTTTAGCGGTGGCGAAGTAGCGAGCTCGCTCCGTGCTGCGGATGGTCAACGCCCAAATGTTGCCCTCCTAAAATACTATATCGAGTGAGACTTTTTATTTTTATAGCTCTGGTGGCAAGGTCTACATATACATAACATAAGTGCATCATCATCTACCTAGCCGTTACCCAACTATGTTGGGGTCGGCTTCCAGTCTAACCGGATTCAGCTGAATACCAGCATTTTACATGGAGCGACTGCCCATCTGACGTCCATAACCTGGTTACTGGATAATACGAAACTCCTTGGTAAGACTGGTTGTCAGATTTTCGGGCTTCTGACTACGCGTAACGGCTGTCAAACATCCACGAATAACAAACGGCCGGGACCAACGGCTTAACGTGCTTTCCGAGGCACGGAGTTGTCTCGGGATGTAAAGATGGTCACCCATCCACAGACCAACCGCGGCAAGCGTAGCTGTTATTATCTACCCACGGGTCCCTCATTGATGCCTAAATGTAAGTTGGAAAAACTCTCATTACAAAAGTCTCTACCTTACCGCTTTACCAGCAACCCCTACTTAAGCTGTACAAGCAAAACTGTAATAAACTAAATGAAGACTTAGTTCAGTATTTTTACTGCCTGACAACTATTTCGCCTTCTACAGCACAGCCGGAATAGCTCAGTTGGGAGAGCGTTAGACTGAAGATCTAGAGGTCCCCGGTTCGATCCCGGGTTTCGGCAGTAAAATCTTTTTGAATTTTTGGTCGAAATTCATACGTATATTTAATAAAAATCTTGAATTCATTCATTTACTGATAAACAATGCACGGCAAATCGCTGGGTTTAGAAGCATGCAATTTTCCAAGAGTTTTTTTATAACGAAAGTGGGAAGCTAAGCTAGCTAAGGAAGGATTTTTGAAAATTCGTCCCCTAAGAGGATTAAATTGGGGATGTAAGTTTGTCGTTTTAGCCGATGGAAACATCCCATCGTGCGCACGGCTTGTGGTTCACTAAATTGTTAGTGTATGGTAGACTTCAGCCTTGTACATTTTTATGCCTCATTCAATTATAACTTGAAAAGGATGTTGTGTTCCACGATTTAGTACCAAGAGCCGAAATAGCTCAGTTGGGAGAGCGTTAGACTGAAGATCTAGAGATCCCCGGTTCGAACCCGGGTTTCGGCAGCAACATTTTTTTGGACTATTGTCCAATGTATAGTTGTGGCTCCACTACGTTTCACCCAGATGTTTTAACTACCTGAAGTATCTCATTTTTATTCATGACAAAAATAGGTCTTAAATGATACGCTACAGTTATAGTGGCCGCAATAGCGCAGTTTTTGGGTCTTTGGGACTGATTTAAACGGTGCAATTGAATTGCCTGTTGAATGATGAGTTGAAGCAACAATAAGACCCTCTGAATGTGAAAAACTACGTTTTATTCGCCGTGTGTAGGCACCGTCGTCAGGGTTGTATGGATCACTATAGAAGTTTGTTGACAGACACGTTTTTTTCAACGGCGCGGTTTATACGTGCAGCACCGTAAAGAAACCGTGCCGTATACAAAGGGCCTAAAACCCCATTTACATGGTGCAAGTTTATTGCCTGTGGCATACCATATAATTAAAGCACGAATTTACTGGCACTCACCGCACCGTCTAAATAGTCTTTAGACGATGAAAGTAATTTGTTGTTTCAATTTTAATGTATGCCACAGGCAAGAATACATCACAGCATCGTGACAATGGGGTTTTAGACTGAAGATCTATTTTGAATCATTAGGTTAACATTAAATGTCATGGTAAAAGTAAACTATGATGACTTAAATAAATAGTAGGATAGTTAAATTGCATTAATTACGAACCTTTGGTTTCCAAATCACCCATATGACGGGTTTTTTGGTGGGTACACCCATGGTTTGGTTGTGTAACATTGTATTGAGGTCATCCTCAGTCGCTGCACTCCATACATTAGCTGGAACATTAAAGTAGTCGCAAGTTAGCTGTCTGTACACTAAATCGCAAAAGGACGCCTAGGCAACGCTGACGTGATGGCTTAGAGGCGTTTATGGGAGATTGGCCGGAGACGGTAAAAAACAGTGAAGATTAGAATGCTATGGGGGATACCTTTTTCCTAGGAAATAGGTATCCGCAGCTAACTGCGGGACACAGGTTGAACAAAAGACTGAATAGCTTCTTCGACTTTTACCTCATGCCGATTGAGCCAGGTCGATATTACCAGCCCAAAGAACAAAAACACGTATAACTTCACTTACAAATGTGCAAAAGTTTGGCACCTCTTGTCATAATATCTATGACATGAGGAACATAATTCGGCGCGTAGCCGACTATGTCGTCCTTCCGAAAAGAATTCAGGATGACGTCGGTCGCCAGGGGAGGTTGCGGCTCAGCCTGCAGAGGCGTCAGGAACACTGGCTTCGCTATTAAGATGGCGGCTACGAATAGTAGCAAGGCCAACAGTGCTTCCAAAACTAGTATCCCCCATCTTCGTCTAAAATATTAAAATTAAAACTATTTTATTTCATATGGGCAATTATGAAACGTCAGAACGATTCCAATGGAGAAGAGCCGGCAAGAAACTCCACGGTTAGTCTATTAAAAATAATTATTAATTGATAAACCTTTTTAAAGGCTAGAAGTACTCTGATCGCAACCCGACCACGACCCGGCTGTTCAATAAAAATGAATTGAGTGTAGAAACGCAGATAGTTTTATAGATAGTGTTAAATAGTTATATAGTAGTGTTATATAGTTTAGATAGACACGCATAGGACGCACCACACATGACTCGCCGTGTCGTGGCCATCAGAGCGCGTGTAGCCTAAATATGAGACCGTTTAGTTTCATATTTAAAACAGTTCCGAGATATACAGATTTAAAGGCAAATTTAACAGCCCGTACGTAAATATCGACCCCCGTTAAGGATATTTCAACAAACAAATGCTCAACTCACGAACTAAAATACCTTAGAAAGGAAGGAAATGTAGTTTAAACCCAACGATACATACTGTCTTTGTAAATAACATTTCCAAATGAGAATGCTCGCATGTCTGTGAAACCTGATATGCAGAGTTCGTTCCTTTTTTTTCTCTTTCTTTTTAGTATCTGGTATATACTGCATAATAAATACGTTCAATAGAATATACTAATTAATTGTAATGAATTTCTCGCTTATTTATTAGTGAAATATCCACGTTCACAATAACTGTGACAGGACGGATGTTATGACAGTATATTTTACTTTACTCTATGTGTTATGACCACATACTATGACAGTTTATAATGGATTATCTATGGAATACCTAAGATGGCGTCCTTACAGCCTGCTCTTGTAGGATTCTCTCTAATAGGTTACATTTGCTGCTATTCTAAAATTAACAAAATCAAAATGTATACGAATATACCTACTGCAACTTTACATTCCTATTAAATTATCTAGATCTGAACATATAATAAATTAAAATCGCTTTTCTTGTCGCGCCTCTCGTTCTTGTGTTTCCGTGTGACCGCGTTGTTGAACTTCGCCGTTGTACACACAGACTTGATACAGACCTACTGAAATGTGAGTTTTCATAAAATATCTAATCACCATTCGCAATTTATTTGCCAAACATGTAAACAAATATGAGTATTAGGAAAAATAAGTTTAATGCCCACACAATAAAGTTTATGCTACAACTTCAAACATTTATATAACTTTTTAAATAGTGCTAGTCACTCTGAAATCAACTTAATTTCCACTAAAATAAAGTTGATATTTGTTTAACTTGAAATAACAGCAATTGGAAACATACATTAATTGAATAGACCTTAGGGAGTAGCTTTTTTTTCATATAATAAATTATACCTACTGATTAGATCTACTCTATTTATTCATTGCTAAGCGACTACCTAAGAGTAGAGTTAGACAGCTCCGACACAAGTACTATTAATTAGGGTTACTTCAATTTAGGTATGTATTACTACGCAATATTTTTATTTTATTTGTATTTTTATTATTTAATTCATGCCGTGCTCAAAAACATGTTCATGGTTTTATAAGTGTTGCCATCGTTTTTCTGTTTCGCGTCCGCTCCGCGTTCGGCTGCAGGAAAAAACAAAGACAAAAAGATCACTTATTTCCGTTTTCGTTTTTCCCTACAGCCTAGTTTCATATTTACGTTATTCATACATACCAAAATTATCGTTTTAAATATAAATACATTTAAAGCTATTGAATGGAAACCAAATTATGGAAAATTATTATTATTTACGTCAGTATCGCTTCCCGCTATTTTAACACTAGGTGACTTTTCTTTGTCCCCGAACTAAAAGGTTTTGTTAGCTGCCAGGCTTATTTTTTTCAAATAGTTTTTTATAACCGATCCCTTTATTTATTCCGACAACCAGTCTTACGAAGGGGTATCGTATTACTATTACACAGTAACTGGGTTGTGGAGGTCAGATAGGCAGTCGCTCCATGTAAAATACTGGTATTCAGCTGCATCCGGTTAAACTGGAAGCCGACCCCAACATAATTGGCAAAAGGCTAAGCAGATGATGATGATGACCTTTATTCTTTTTACTAGCTTTTATTTAGGTAAGGTCTGATGAGGTAAGGTTTTATGAGTATTTATGGTAGGCACATGGAATGAAAAAGGCTTGTTAAACTTTCATTTAATCTAGTTAAAATTGAACTAAATAGAGTTAATTTAGGGAAATACGTTTACGTAATAGGTAAGTATAGTTATTGTTTACATACTTATGTAAATACATGCGGGTGACTCCCTATATCCCCGGAAATCTGCAATACAAACATTGGTTTCACAGAGATATTGGTTGGCGTTTGGAAAGCCTATATATTACAATTCAAGCTCTATGTTAGATGGAACAGAGTTCAAATTTCTTATTCAGTAGACCAGTTATTGCGAAAAGTGCTATAAAATACCAATGTAGTATTTAAAGCTATTACCATATGGTTGAAAATGCCAAAACCACGAAGAAATCTTCTAATGAGTAAAATCAATGATTTGTTTTTCTCACTTAGGTTCAAATTAAGCGATTTAGTATTGAAATATAAAGTGATGTTTAATGTGTTTTTATTCAGTGGTGTAATAACGCAGGCCCAATATGGCACGTCTGAGTATATTTTGTATTTTACTTGTTGTAGTTTTTGCGTACTTGGAAAGGGCTGATGCAGGTAGGTACTTTAATCTTACACTAGTTTTAGTCGAAAGTTACGTTCATAATGTGGTATTTAATTTGGTTAATCCAAATTAATTATCACATTATGAACATTTATAAGGGTATTAAAAAAAACATTTATAAGCGGGATGAGCTCTGGACAGAGAGAGGTGGAACGAGCGAGAGGGAGAGAGAGAGTAAGGTGGCCTTTGCCCAGCAGTGGGACATTAAGGGCTAATAAAAAAAAACATTAGAAATAATTGCTTATACGTCAAACTGTAATTGGCATCCTCTTTTGCACAATTCGTGTCAGCACAAGCTACACAAGAATAGGTAGTACAGTATTATTATAAAAGTGAAACTTTATGACATTGGCGATTTACACAATAATAAAAATGTCTATTTATTTACTATTTAATTTATGTAGACCCCAAAACCCATCGCGTGTGTGTGGGTTCATACCCAGGGGCTATTGAAATCAATAGCCCCTTAGTTCCACTCTTCAGCTACTTTATACTGATTTTCTTTTTATTTCCAGCATCCCGCATAGCGCGGTCACCTCACTACGGTGGACCGCACGGTATACCCCCGCCCCCACCCCCGCCCCCAAGAGGCTATGGGCCCGACTGTGGCCCCTACGGCCCCCCTGGACGATTTGACCGTGGCCCTGGAGGATTCGACCGTGGCCCTGGACGATACGACCGTGGCCCTGGACGATTCGACAGGGGCCCTGAACGGTTCGATCGCGGCCCTGGACGGTTCGAACAGGGCCCTGGACGTTTCCAACAGGGCCCTAGCCACCACGGTCATGGCCATCATGACCGCGACAAGTACGACATCCCTCCTGGCGGATCCATCAGTATCTCAAAGACTATTAGTATAAGTAGTGGAGGTAATGCCCAGTCCAGTTCTGGCTCTAGTGCTGGCTCGAGTGGTGGCTCGAATGCTGGCTCTAGTGCTGGCTCGAGTGCTGGCTCGAATGGTGGCTCGAGTGCTGGGTCCAATGCTGAGTCCAGTGCTAGTGGCAAGTAGTGTTTGGTTCTATAGATTAGAGTATAATATTATGTTAATGTTGGTTAGTGTATTAAATTAAATAATTTTGTTAAATATTCTTGGTTTTATTTTTTACTCTCTCCTTTCTTCACCTTACCAACCTAGATATCGAAACCTTTAGGATAGCCGAAATCTATCAAATTGCTAGTCGAGCATGCCAGAAGTTGATTGTCAAAGTCTGTGTAGCAATGACAATGGAAATATACAGGATGTTGTTACATATGAATGACATAAAAGTTATAATTATAATCCTCATGACCAGCAATAATATTACATTGCATTGCATATATCTACACATCCCTATGTTAATAGTATTGTACATATACTTGGGCCAGTCAACCATGAACTTGTAAATATAACGTTAACATTAATAGCAAACGTATCTACCGACGACATCTAACCGCAGAGGTGGAAAGATGTTTCATCAACCAGCATAACTTGACATTAAGTTGATTGTACTTCATGATTGACTGATGACTCATTTTAGGTGGTAGATAAGTTATGGAGGTATATATTTTTAATCTAAGAGATAACTAGAACGAATAAGCATGTTACAGGAGTTCGTAGACGGCAGAGTTATCAACTTCTTGAACAGTAACTGCAAACTGTATTTTTAAAACCAAATTATTAATAATTTCTTTCTGTCAATATTGCACGTCAATATTTTTTTGCTTGGGAGCTTGGTGTTATCTATCTGACTAGAGATGCAACACTGGTGCAACTCAGTCGGGATTTCAGTGCCAGCTATCCTGAAGAAAGCAATCTAATGGTAGACGAAGCCAGTACTACGTCATTGTAGCTAGCTTTCATCCAAAACGTAGGTTCTAACCGGTAAATAAGCTGAAGTGGGTGCAGCAATGGCAAGTATATTTACAAAACCATCCCGAAAACAGCGCTAAAAGGCTAGTTTGGCATGCGGCAAAAATCTAAACTACCGCCGCCATCTTGTTTGGTGATTACTATTTATGTCTCAATTTGACAAATGCTACAGTCCTCTCACAGTTATATTACCATAGATTTTGCATCGCTGTCCAAATCACAGTGATCTTTATTCTCATTCTGATAAGGTTGCTGTTAGGCTTTTTTTTTTTTTTTTTTTTTTGTGGATGGGAAATCATCAAATGACTCCTCCCGCTCTGGGTGGAGCAGAAGGGAGTGTCAGACTCTTACTGACTAAAACCCACCCGTGTTCCTTCCTTAGCCCTTTACGTACCAGGGCAGCGGTAACCCTTTCGGACGATCCCGCTACCCCGGCAGGATCATTGTGATCTTACAATAAGGTTCTTGTTAGGTTGCTGCTGTCAGAGGTAAAATAACTAAGAAAAGACTGTACAACCAACAACGCGCCCCTGTCAATGTCATTCCGGCGCCAAAAAAATCTTTTTTAATCATCTCATCATCCTTGTTATCATTCTTGTTAATAAGATAGCTCAAAAAAGTTGCATTTTATGCTGAAATACCGGGTCGTGGGGCTTCTAGAGTATCAGCATAAAACGTAACTTTTTTGAAATTTCTACAATGACGTAACAAGGTGAGATATGTACCTATCATGCTGGTCAGATCAAATTCCTATTTAGAAAAGAATTAACGCAGTTAAGCATGGAGTGTTAAAATTCTCACTTACGTTTATGTCTGTGGTTTGGTGGTTCGATATAAACAGTTGTATCGTTGTTTTTGTACCAGTAGAGTTATTTTTTTATCCAATATGGCTCGTCTTATAGTTTGTGTGTTCGTTGTTCTGGTCTTAGTTAATCTGAAAAGCTGTGATGCAGGTAATTTTATTTTTGTTTATCTACAGAGAAATAAATTAAAGTCTATGTTCCAGTAGAGTAAAGTAAATCCTGAAACCTGGGCCCTAATTCACTATGACCACTTGACGATTCCTTACTTCGAAACAACACAAAATCCTTAGCTAATCCCGCCAATCTCGCGTTAAATTCGCGCGGTTTCGTTCATAGTGTCATAGAGAATTACGGCCCTGCTTGGTTGGTTCTCGAAATGACTGTTTATATAGTGTCAACAATTTCCCAAGACCATTTCAGAATGGTTGATTTAAAAATATGTAGAACATCATGACACTCGATTAAAGTAAATAACATTTTCATTATCAAATGTTTCAGCGTCTCGCGTAGCAAGATCTCCACAACTCGGCGTGTTTGGCGTTGGGGGAGTAATCGGCGGCATCTCAGCTTACCCCGGCGGCTATGGCGGAGGTGGCTATTATGGACACCACCATCACAGAGGCTTCGGCGGAGGATACGGTGGTTACGGTGGCGGCTACGGTGGCGGCTACGGCGGAGGCTACGGCGGACGCTACGGTGGAGGACCCGGCTATGGAGGACCCGGCTATGGAGGACCCGGCTACGGAGGCCCAGGCTACGGTTATGGTGGCCAAAATGGGGGATTAAGTGTTTCTAAGAGCGAGTCAATCAGTTTCGGTGGTGGGGGCGCGGCTCAGTCGAGTGCGGGCTCAAGTGCCGGTGGTTATGGTAAATAAGATTTGTTAGAGAGATAACTTGTAAAATAATAAATTATTATTTAGATAAGGTTTTCTTTTATTATATGTTTTACATGACCGTCTATGTTATTTTCAAAGTGATATTTCTCCATGGCCTTACAAAGATGAGTTCAATACGCTTGACTAAGGGGTATGTTCCAAAGCCAGATAATTTAATTCGAGGAATAATTTTGAAATTTTGACAGTTACTTCATACAAAAACTGTCAAACGTCAATTTTATTCCTCGAATAAAAGTTATCTGGCGAAAAATCAGCCCTAAGTAAACAAAAACCAATCGAGATATACGAGCTAAGTTGAGTTCGTCTCGTTTCTGTATGAGTTTGTCATACCCAAAGTATGACATGTTATTCAAAATCTTTTTTTTTACCAAATTACAAAGAGTTTTTTTAGAGGTTGTATCGCGAAAGCTTGTTCCTATAAAAAGAAAATAGAAGCCCAGTACTTATAGCTGCAGTACTGTCACAGTTATTTTAGGGTCCAATCACACCACACCACAACGACAATACGTGGACGGGTACTAGTTTGTTTGAAAATTAATATTTTATTCTTACTGACCACATTTGGACGTCAAAATCAACCGTGTGACCGATACGGACCACATCACGGACAGGTCGCAGCCACAGCGCAACCACCAGCAAGACCGCGGACTAGCGGCCGGCCACAACGCAAATAAAACGTTGCGTCGACGCGACGACACTGTCGCAGCCGGAGTCGATCTGTCTGTCTACAAACACTAGCCACAACGTAACCACATCGCAACCACTAGCGACATCGTAACCACATCGAAACATTGTAGTTACTACAACGCAACTACAAGAAGCTGCAAGGACTACTTATTCACACGTAACCACTGCTCACCATCCAGATACACTGTACCCACATTTGGTCGTTGCGATGTGGGGTGGTTGTGGTGCGTATGACAACGGCAACTCAACAGCAACCTTATTGTAACGACAGTAAAGATCACTGTGATTTTGACAGTGATGCAAAATCAGAGGTAAAGTAACTGTGAAAGGATTTTACTTCTAGCGCATCCACAGGCCGAATTCACCCACTGCTGAGCATGGGCCACGGCTGAGCAGGTGGTGGCCAAGTGGTAACAGCCACGACTTACGAGTTGTCGGTCGTAGGTTCGAACCCAGACAGGCGCTTTAATTTGTGTAAATTATTTCGTCACCACTGCTCTCAAAACGGTGAAGGAAAACATCGTGAGGAAACCGGCATGTCCTAGAACCAAAAATTCGAAGACATGTGACATCTGCCAAGCCGCACTGGGCCCGCGTGGTGGATTACGGCCCATTCCATCTCAACGAGAGGAGGCCTGTGTCCCAGCAGTGGGAACATTATAGGCTAATAATAATAACCCCACTGCCGTATCTCTACGTTGACGTCGTGGTGGGTCTTGCGCGTTCTAAACTCTAGGTCTGTGACGGAAGAGTTTACTTCGCCGGATCAGGTCTAGGGTGAGGAGTCAGACCAAGAGAGATACAGGAACACGCAGGGCAGCATGTGGCGAGCTGTTGGGCAGTAGCGACCCTACGGACCCTTTCTCCCGGGAAAAGTCTTGTTCCTCACCTCTGGCTTGCCTTTATTGGCCGGCTGGAGTGAACACTGACGAGGAACAGAGCTTCCATCTCATTTTTTGCCTTTATTGGCTGGCTTGAGTGGAGATTCGCAAGAGCAAACGTGCTCGGAGGAAGGAAGTATTTCAGTAAGATGCTGGTAGGGATCTTGACCGTACTTCCGGGATTGTCGTGATAGCCGTAGAATACCTCTCCACTCCTCACAAGCACCTCAGGATATGTTGCCCCCTTGTTGCTACGACACTATGTGCTAGCAACCGTTTTGGGGGGCCCACTATTGAGTGTGCAAGTCACCCCCTGCCATTTTATCTGTGAATTATATTATCATTGGTCAGGCAGGGGTCATAGACCTTCCATAGTTCAAGGTAACCGATGTACAATAGCCACCCACACCCATAGACCAGTATATTTTGTTTCCATGTTCTGCAATAGTCCTGCACCAACCGGGGGTTGTCCTTGGGTGCATTTGCATGGTGCATACAGAGATAATCGTCGGTTGGTGCCTCCTCATCATTTAAAAATTATCTAAAGGGCTTCTGCGAGTTGGCTTCGGTCCCTGGCACGCCTTTCAAAGGTCCGGGACCCCAGGGTCCCGAGATAATAATAATAATTATAATGCTCTCGTTGGGCAGCTGGATCAAGGGCTTGATTCAAAAAGCGGTACTTCTGGACACGGCTCGCATTGTCAGGAAGTTCCTCTCTCTGGAGCCCTGACCGCCGGTAGCTTGGACCCTGTTCCCGATACCGATGGGCTACTATTTTTTATATTTTTAAATGATTTTTTATCCTTTTGTTTATAAAAATATTTAAAAATGTAATTTGTAAGTATTTAAATGAAATAAAGGAGATAATAATAAATTTATTTAATAAAAAGGAGATTGTAGTACATGAGGCATACATACAGTTATTCATATAAGTTTGTACCATGTCAAACACAATCTGGTGGGTGAAATTCAGCTTTCCTAGCTAGGTTATAGAATAACCTGTATTAAGGAATAGCAGTCCCTGTCCCTTACAAAAAGTTACAATAAACTAGTACAATTATATATATTTTTTTAAGACTACAACAATGATTATAATTGAATACGTGCGCGCGTGTGCGTGTGTGAATGATTGTATAAGTGTAAGTGGCGTGTGTGTGTGTGTGTGAGGTGGCGTGTGTGTGTGTGTGAGGGTGTGTGTGGGGGTGCGTGTGTGTTTGTGTGAGGGTGTGTCTCTCTCTGTGTGTGTCTCTGTGTGAGTGTGTTTCTCTCTCTCTGTGTGTGTGATAGAGTGAAAGAGAGTGTTTATTTGTTTTGATTGAAGTAGTGTAAAGTAATATTTGATCTGTCACTGTCACTTACTAAGATGTTTTTCTGTTTCATCATAGCTTTTATTTTGAAGAAATGAACGTTTTTACACTTAAAGTAATACTTAAAGTAAGAGAGATTATGTGAGCATAGGCCTCTTTTTTCATGTACCAATCCCCCACGTTCCTGTGCCAGCCTCATCCAGGTTCTACCCGCGATAGTAACCAAGTCATGCGCCCATCTCGCCGCCGGCGACCGACACAATCCACAATATATGATGCGATTGCAGTCTTCTGGGCATGTTTCCAGATGACAGCAATGCGGACGAGTACTTCGACGCCTAAAGGTCCTTTTGTTTTTGTATTTATTTATATAGTTAGTTAGTCTTTTAATTTAGTACCTAGTGTAAATAGTTAGTTATCTATACATACAATAAAGCTTGATGCGATTAAACAGGTACAACGAAGTACGGCAGTGCGAAATTGATGAACATCGGCGCCAGAATTTTTGCAGAAATGGCAAAACTCTAAAAATAAGCTCCGATGTAATCCACTGTGTAAATAACAAAATATTTCAACATTTTGTAATATTTTACGCGCAGGAAACTCCTAAATAGAATCCTGTTTACAAAACTTTAATAGGTGCTAAACTTCTCACACACGTTTGAATTCGTCCTTCCGTGGTTCAATGAATCGTTTTGATATATAAATGGCTGTACTGTTGTTACAATGTTTCAGTACTCGACAAACACCATCAATATGGCTCGTCTTCTAGTTTGTGTTTTTGCTCTACTAGTCTTATATAATTTATCCAGTGTCGACACAGGTAATTTTATTTTATCATCGTATTAATTATATACATATATTCCTAAAATTTCGTACTTACTTATAGAAGTGCAATGTTTCCAATAGCTTGAATCACTCTTTTTTTTTTCGTAAGCAAAATCAGTTTTACATAAGTTTGTGGTAGACAGACTCAAATCAAGTGGACTGGACGTTACACACTAAAACTGGCAATGCCGTTCATTTTATTAGTTCAACAACATTCATTGCTTTATTTACGAAATAGAATAAAGAAGTAAGAATAAGAATTTTTGATTCTTGTAATCAACGTTGCAATACAACGTGGCAATGCCGCCCTCCGGCCCTTGGGTACATTACCAGTCGATAACGAGATGTAGGAAGTTTCCCCAGTGTACCTATATATTTTTAACTTCTGTAGATAATAAAGAAGCAAGTTTAGGATTGAATGTGTGTTACGCAATTAGGATGCTGGCTAGTTTTTATAACAAAACTATACGAGTATCTACACAATTATTAAAATTAAAAAACCAAACACTTTATTTTCAGCTTCACGACAAGAAAGATCGCCACATTTAGGCGGCCTTGGTATTGGCATCGGAGCTGGAATTGGTGTTGGCGGGTTAGGCGGACCCGGTTATGGCAGACCCGGATTCGGAGGACCCGGTTACGGAGGCCCCGGATATGGAGGCCCCGGATACGGAGGCCCGGGATACGGAGGCCGCGGCTACGGAGGACAAGGTTATAATCAAGGCGGATACCCTGGCTCTGGAGGACCGGGATTTAATAATGGCGGAAACCCCGGTTCATTCAGCGCGTCTAAGAGTTCGTCCATAAGCTTCGGATCTGGTGGTGGAGGATCTCAAGCTCAATCAAGTGCTGGCTCGCGTGGATTCGGCAAATAAGACTGATTCTGAATAGATACGTTAAACAGTTTTGTGATTAAAATAAATGATGTTTGTGTAATGTAAAGTGTTTGTTTGATTATTGTAGCTCGCATTAGTAAAAACTTGAATTTAAAAGAAGCACAAATATAAGGAAATTAATAGAAACCATTATAGCATGTATTTCCCAGCAATGTCTATTAAAAAAAAATAACTCAATGCCCAACGTCACTTGCATGCATTTTTTACAGAAGGCGACATTAATACTGCATTGACAATCAACCCCGCGTCCTAACTAAAAGCGATCGTCACGCGACGATCTCTTTTGTTTAGTACACGGCCTTAAATACCCAAACAAGCTAAACTAATTGGAAAAAATTGTTGAAAAATCCAATTTGGCTATTGCGTTATGATTCTGTTACGTGTCCAAAACTCCAAAACTAACTAGGATGCTAATTTTCTGTGTACACCTTTCAAATAACAACAAGATGTCCTATCATAAAAGGCTCTGTAGCTCTCCGGACTAAATTCTGTTTACCTATTATTAGGTACATCCTAGACTGTTAAGATAATCAATTTACATAGCATGTGCTAAAATTGACACATATTTGGTATGTTTATGTTTCGCGTTGTCGAACTAATATAAACGAGTGTATCGTTATCACGGTATCAGTGCTCGTGAAACCCTCGTGTATTCCAAGATGGCTCGTCTTATAGTTTGTGTCTTAGCTGTCCTAGTCTTCGTTAATTTCTTCAGTGTTGATGCAGGTAATTATAAATTCTTGTAAATACTTAATTAGGCCTCCCACAAGGTGGACCGATGACCTTGTGAAGGCCGCAGGAATCAGCTGGATGCGGGAAGCACAGAACCGGTCGAAGTGGAGGTGCTTGGGGGAGGCCTATGTCCAGCAGTGGACGTCTTTTGACTGAAATGATGATGATGATGACTTCATTTGCAACGAATATCTAAGCAACATCATCATTTTTTGATAAACTACCACAGAGGCTGTTTAATTTGGATTGTTTTTTTTTTTTTTTGCCACCTACGTCCTAAACTGTCAACGCTTCCGAATCTTCACCTATTTAAACTGGTTGAAAGGAGAATTTTCTCCTAAAGGAGAAAGTTATCCATTTGAATAACTTTTGGAAAATTCTTTCTAGTCTGGACTCCATCAAAGATCCATTAAAAAAGGAAAGCTGCCATTCAAAACTTTGCATGTAGTTCCTTCGAGTCATTGAAGTTGGGTTATTGTAGATTGGTGTCTATAAACGCGAACCAATATCAAAGTCAAAAGTAATTTATTCTAATTAGGCTGAGAATCAGCTTTTTTCGAACGTCAAACTATTGCAGCAACGATAACCTTCTGTCAATAAAAAATATTCTTGTATTTTCAGCACCGCACCGATCTGGCCCCCCTGGCCCTCAATTCGGCTACTCCAATCGCGGCCCTCAGCGTCCTCTGTCCATCAGTGTGTCGAAGAGTAAGTCCATAAGCATCAACAGAGGAGGTGGAGGAGCATCTCAATCTCAGTCAAGCGCGAGCTCTCAAGCCGGTGGACGTGGCTAATAAACAAGAATTGTAATATTACTAATATTGTGAAATAAAAGAATTTAGTATTTTATGGGTGTATTTTTATTTTTATTGTTTGTAAAGAAACTGTTGGAAGGAAAGGTAGAGTCAAGATAGATAAATTTTATGAATACGATTTTGTTGTATAACAGTAAGGTCTTCTTCTTCGTGTTGGAGGCACAACTGTTATTCAAATGCTGGCCCAAAACTTCGGTACTTCCACGGCGTTATCGGTGACAGCGCAGAGGTCACTTTGGCTGCATGTTTTGGGGCATAGAGGGCCAGATAGGAAGTTTGGAGACAAACAGCAAAGTTACCGGTGTCAGAAACCTAAATCCTAAACCAGGTCGCGATTTGGTTTTAGTAGGGACTAAAACCAAATCGCGACCTGGTTTAGTGTACTAAGTTTGGTTTAATTCTGAACGATGGGTAAACCAAAACTAATTAGGGAAAAACCAGGAGGCTTGTTCAGGTAGGAGAGATGCTTCACGTTGCCAATATTAAAAAAAAAAACCACGGCATCGGGTTCGCCGGCAAGTGAGAGTATGCTTGCTTATTGTTCGATTTACCCTTATTTATCTGTTCCGTGGCTTTACCTGAAGCAAACACTCGATGAAGGTTAGGTTAGGGAGATTTGATCCCCCCCCCTGGTGGGTTCCCGCATTGACGAGGCGGGGGGGCTCAGTAGCCGTGGCCCGCGACCACGGTGAAGCTAAGAGGAACCCGAGCGGGGGCCACTCGTCAGGGCTTTGCGGCTAAGCCGACGACGTAGCGGCCAGCGGGTAGGTTGCGGTGCCGCTTGGGTGACATCGCAACCTACCTGAGGCGGGCCGCGATGTCCCTCGTATGGGAGACATCGCGGCTGAGGATTGGAGGCCGCGGCGGGAGAGGAGTGTCGGTGTTACGTTGCCGCTCTCCCTACCTTCCGCGGCCTTAACGGGGCCGCCACCGTTAGATGGCGGACGCGGTGGGGCCGCAGGGGAAGAGGAGTGTCGGTGTTACGTTGCTGCTCTCTCTATCCTCTGCGGCCGTAGCCCCCACAACGCGAGGGGCATGCGGGGCCCGCCAGCTAGGCGGGCGTGGAGGTCAGCAGGCAACGGGTGCGGGGGCACCGTTGCCTGTATCGCACAGGCCTCCACCAGTGTAGGACGGGAATGGCCAGGTGTTTCCGGCCATTCCCGTAGCCCCCCCAACCTGGGGGGCATGCGGGGCCCGCCATACCATCTAGGCGGGCATGCGCCGGGAGGGCTGTGGAAGTAAAGGCTATGCCGGTTTCCCATGGCCCTCCCATCACGGCGATGTGGGAACACCGCTGAGTTTTAGTGGGTATACTGTCATTCCGACAGGGAGTCCCACATACCCCGTCTCGTCCCCCGCGAGACGGGGATGCATAAAGCATTTCTCAGCGAGAAAAAAAAAAAAAGGGAGATTTGATCCATAGTGCATGAGGGAATATGACCAGTGGTTCAACTGAACAAAAATGAACGTAATGCTGAATATGCCTTACAATTTGATATTGAAATGGATATCAAGCCAAGGCGTTTAATTAAAAGTACATTTATTTTTCTGAAAGCCAAGAATGTTTCTTTTTGTTATGAAGTTTTTATGTAGGGTGTAATTTGTTATGAAAATCCATGACAGATACCTAAGAACAGTTTTTGTTGACTTAATAACGTTATTTAATATTAATATACTTAATATTTACAAAGTATTGTCAAGATTTCTTCAAGGTTCAATCTCCCTGTTGCTATAATCAACTTTCGCATGCGTAGGGAAGATTTGAACCACCAATCGATCATCATCATCATCGGCAGAGCATTTTCCCAACTATGCTGGGGTCGGCTTGTAGTCTAACCGGATGCAGCTGAATACCATTATTTTACATGGAGCGACTGCCTATCTGACTTCCCAGTTACTGTGTTATACGAAACCCCTTGTTAGGAGTATGACTGGTTATCAGACTTTCGGGCTTCTGACGACCCGAGACGACTGTCAAAGATCCACGAATGACAACCGGGACCAACGGCTTAACGTGCTTTTCGAGGCACGGAGGGGTCTTGGTATGTAAAGACGGTAACCCATCCAGGGACCAACCGCGGCAAACGTAGATATTTTGTAAAAATCATTTTCATCTCAAGTTAAAGGATTGTTTCCAACCTTGAAAATAGAAAATGGTACCTACCGTTCTTGAGCTGTAAGTTTCAAGTCATTGTTACAATTTTACACAATGACATGTTAAAGTAAAAGGGGGTCCAACTCTCCTGGACTCTGCCTACAGAGTTACAGACTGTTCACTGTAGTACATTGGCCTTCCGCAATTTATCTGTGTAAACGGTTTGCACCCGATTTCTTTAGAATCTGGCGTGGCAAATCCTATTTATATCCTAAGACTGTTTAGTACACATGCTACGATTCCTCAAATAGTCAATTTGATAAATTATGTTTATGTTCCACGTAGTGCCGGACCAGTATAAACGGGAGTATTGTTTACATTCTACTAGTGCTCGTGAAACCCGTGTGTAACGCAACATGGCTCGTCTCATACTTTGTGTTTTCGCCGTTCTGGTCTTTATTAACTTCTTCAGTGTCGGAGCAAGTAAGTTTTTGACTAACAATAAGTAAGGCCCTTTGTACATACACGTTTTTCTTACCGTGAAAAACTACGGTTTATATACGGTTTATTCGCCGTATGTCGGCACGTCGGCACGACTTGTACACAGACAAGTTTATACGCCGTACCTTAATGAAACCGTACCGTGTACAAAGGACCTTAGGATTATACACGATACTTTTAGCATAAGGGGCCAGCGATTTTTGGAAACTCGAAACAGTGACTGACAAAAAGCGATTGGCAAACTTAAGGCCCCTCGCCCACGGCGACTTTTTGTACCGATGCTGTCGTGCGTTTACGAAACGCACGACAGCATCGCTACAAAAAGTCGCCGTGGGCGAGGGGCCCAACGCAGTGAGTTCGTATCGTATCTCGTATTGTCCTTTATTTAAATGACAAGTTTCTGGCCGCAACTTAATAAAAATACACCCCATGTTACTCGCTGATAATGTATCTGAGTATTTTTTGAGTTTATCCATTACAAACATACGAAAATAATCTTTTCTCTTTATAATATTAGTGTAGTTTGAGTAGACCGAGTTCTGGATGTTCATCGGAAACGGTGTTTGTTTCACTTTCGACGACTAGTAGACTATATATGTACATATAATGCTCGTCTACGTCACGGGGCTGCATAGAGGTCAGGGGGCTTACCACCAGCTCTTATAGCAGGGCAGAAGTTGAACTGCACTACTTTTTAGTTAGTCATAGTACAAAAAAGCAGTGCAGTTCAACTTCTGCCCTGCTATAAGAGCTGGTGGTAAGCCCCCAGAGCACGAATGCGCGAGGTGAAACTGATGTAAATTCGAATGATTTCTGAATCGAAAATTCAAATGTTCTTTAGCATTTTGGTTTAAATTTTAATAAGAATAATTAGTAAAGTAAATAGTATGTATGTGGGAAACGAGTATTTTCGTTTGGCGTTCGTACTAGGCCCGGGGATCCTTTTTCATTACACCCCTAAAATATGTTATCTTCATTCTTGTCTCATCTGATAGCAGTTGTATTGTTCTCGTATCTAACTCTATAACCACAGAATAAATAGTACTATTACTAAGAGATTCACCTGAGTGCTTGATACCTTGTAAGACTGGTTTTTTTTTTATTTCAGTTCGACCTGGAAATTCCCTAGCACTTAATTTAGGTACCTCGCCTAGGCCTGGGTGTGTGCGTCCGAAACCTAAAAGCGTCCCCGAGAGTGCGCCTGAGCCTCAAGCAGAGCCACGCCGTAGAAGCTTTATAAGATTTTTAAGAAAATGAAAATTTATTTTGCTGTTGAAGTAAAGGGCTTTTGTGTTGTCTACGATGTCGTTTTATTTATGGTTTACAATGATGTGTTCGAAACCTCGAAGGTGTGCGTTTTCTTGTTAGGCTAAAGATACACCAAACAACAACACCAACACAACACACCAATCAATTTTTGAAAAGTAACAGCTAGAATTTGGTTGTTACCTAGAAGATCAAACTCAGATCAAGTATACCTGGTCTGTTCCAAAACTAACTGATGAAAAATACATGTGACCTCTACCCACCCGCACTGGGTCCACGTGGTGGATTAGGGCCCACTTCCTCTCACTAAGAGGACGCCTGTGTCCCAGCAGTGGGAACATTATAGGCTGATTATGCTACTGCTAATTAACATCCACAGGTACGTTTTCTGATCCATCCATCCATTGCTTACATTTTCATCAGATAATTTTGGAACAGACAGTAGAAGAGAAAAACTCAAAGATCAAGTGTGCGGATTAGGTAGGTAGGCATGGACTATGATATACTACTAAATCATCGATGTAAGATTTTTTTTAAAGAATAAAAGGATGTATCGAAACTTTGATCGACTTACAGCCGAACACAATAACCTTCTTTCAGTTAAAAGCAGATCGCTACTGATGGTAGCCAGTATAGTCATAACTGTCAGTATAATATAATTATACAGATCGCCACTGATATAGACTATTGGGACGTTAAAACCAGAGATAGATAGGTTTTTCTACCTCCAGTATGCCAAAAACTGGTGATAGGTAATTAGGTTTGGCCGTTAGTGAAACTGGTCATAAAAATTATAATAAGTAAAAATTATGTAATGTGCGCAAAACTTGCAAAATATGGTGCGACATGCCCTTAGAGAGTTCGGGCCGATTCATACATACGTGTGCATAAGCTCACGCCATCTTTTCATGGAATGACAAGAAATACTGTTCGAACATATGTAGAAAAGGAGCAAAAGTAAACTAATACACACACCTGCGCAAATAAAAGCTAGAAGCTTTGATTTGCGCAGGTGTGTGTATTAGTGCAGAAGAAATAGGAAGAAAAGAGAAGAGGAACACAGCTAAGCCAGATAGCACAGTGTTGTAAGCAGGAGGCTAAATTTCGTAATTAATAACGTTCAAAATCTAGTCGGAATCCCAGCGACAATGAATGTCAAAAACTTGTCAAAAATGTTGGGATTTTAGAGGTATTTTTGACTGATTGAGACCGAGTTCTGAATATGAACGTTCTTAAAATTACGAGAAGTAAAAGAAGACGAATTATTTTTCCCAACCACAAAATATCATACAGTGATTTAATCATTTAATGATACCAAGAAATAACTAACACTCAGAATATGATCAAAATAAACTAATATTTGAAGATCACATGACATAATATTGTGTTAAATCAGAATTTCGGCGATTTAGTACTTTGGTGCAGAGTTGTGTGCAATGCAAATATTATTACCACAGTGTGAATTGTCTCACTGTTACCATATGTGATATTTGTGTTGTCAATTTGATGTTAACCATCATAAGAATATACTATTCTCGGAAGACGGGGAAAATCACAACCTCCAGCATCACGTATAAATGTAAGTAGATTGATGAAATTAGCTCAGAACAAGACTGATGTTTCGACAAGATGGGGAAAATTATAGTTTTGGTTTTCGCTCTGACTGTCTTTACAGCTCAATGTGCTGTTATTAAAAATGAAGGTACCTGTTTAATTTGAAATCTATTTCGTTATTACATTTTTCTAATAAAATAATATTTCAAGTTTGTATAATTCGTAGAAAATTGATATGAAAATAGACGCCGACAGTCTGCATGTCGAAATTCATTCCTTGTAATTCGGATATCATCAGCCAGTCAGACTTCTATGTAAAACTTATCCTATCCTAACTATATACTCCTTTTATTTTCAGATGTTCACAAGCGTGTAGAACGTTCACCATGCAGCACATGTGGCGGTCCCCCTGGACCCCCGCCGCCACCCTTCGGTCCACCAGGCCCACCGCCATTTGGTCCACCTCCACCCCCACCTCGAGGATCAAGATACTTCCACACCGCTCATTGGACTGGACTAGCTGACAATGGCCTTCAAAGAGGAGTATTCAGTGGAGCAGCAGCAGCTACTGGAGATGCTAATCAGGCTGCAGGAGAAGCATTTTCCCTTGCTTCTAGTGGGGCAACTGCAGATAGTGGTTCAGGACTAGAAGGCCAGTCAACTGATTTAAACGGTGGACAATCATCACAATTCGGCACTGGTGCAGGTCTTGATGCAAGATCTTCAGGCGGCTATGGCTCTGGTGGCTCTGCTTCTCACTCCTCAAGCAGTTCAAGCTCACAGTCATTCAATGCTGGTACTCAGTCTCCTACTGGCTCCAATGCTCAAAGTTCCGGTGGATTTGGTGGACATTCATCCACTGGTGCTGGATTAAATTCGCAATCTGTAAGTGGTTACGGCGGCAAATCTTCTGGCGGCTATGGTGGCCAGTCTTCTGGAGCTTTTGGAGGTCAGTCTTCAGGAGGATATGGTAGCAAATCTTCTGTTGGAAGACAATCCGCTTTCGGCTCAGGCGGCTATGACAGTCAATCTTCAGGCGGCTATGGTGGTCAATCCTCAGGAGGCTACGGAGGCCGATCTTCTTCCGGCAACAAGTCCCAATCATCAGGTGGCTACGGGGGTCACTCCTCAGGCGGTTACGGAGGTCAATCTTCTTTGGCCTACGGTAGCCAAACTTCAGGCGGTTACGGTGGACAGCCTTCTAAGGGCTATGGGGGCCAGTCCTACGGCGGCCAATCTTCCGATGGTCAGTCTTCCGGTGGCCAGTCTTCCAGTGGATATGGCGGTCAGTCTTCCGGTGGCCAGTCTTCCGGCGGATATGGCGGTCAGTCTTCCGGCGGTTATGGTGGTCAATCGTCTGGCGGGTACGGTGGCCCGTCTGGAGGTGGAAGTGACAGCCAGTCAGCACATGCTGAGAAAAAATTCAACTTTAAAGAATCTCACCACTCGTACCACAGTGCAGGTAAAAATCAAGGAGGCTTCAATTCACAATCTGAGGGCCGAGGTTTTAGCGGTGAACAGCAATCGGGTGGTGGTGCCGAATCCGGTAGTAATACCGGAGCAGGCCAATTTGAAACCCAACAAGTTGAACAAGGAAGCAGCCAAAATGGTGGCTCATTTGAAAGTGGCCAGCAGTCTGCTGAAGGTATTGGCGCTTCCAGCGGAAGTGGGGCAAGCTCTAGCTCTGGTGGTAGCGGAGGTGGCTACGGATCAGGTAGTTCTGCTGGAATCGGTTCCAGTGGGTACGGCTCCGGTGGCTACGGAGCTGGTTCTTCTGGATCCAGAGGTTCATCTCAATCGGCTCTTAATGGCGCCCTTGAACTAGCTTCCCAAGGCCTGCAGACAGCAGGTCAACAGCCAGCCGGATGCAGCACTTGCGGAAAGAGCAACTACGCTTTAAGTAATGCTAAGAGCAGGAATGGGAATGCAATCGCTCTTTCTGTTAGCGGCTAGATTCCATGACGTACCTGAATTGTAAGAGGTTGCATAAATGATATTGATTGAGTTTTTGGAGATTTTACCTAATACTACTTAATTAACACATTGTTATTTTAATCATTAAGATGTTATTTTTTTGTTTGTGCGTTTATGTAAATATTGTAAATGATGTTGCTACGTAATAAATACTTATTATGCATGACATTGATATTTTTCATTTTAGAATAGGATAGAAAACTTTTATATCAGGCAGGAGTAACAATTTTACGTGTTAGTAGGTTACAAGCACAGATATACAATTAAAATTCAGCGTGGAGTTGCATCCACCTCCGCAACATTAGGGAATTCCACCGATCTGCGAACACACAGTCTACATTCAGAGTTTAAACACCCTTTCTGAATAATATACATATCCACCCGGTGGTACATTGTTCATTTTTTCATCATATAACATATCAAATCAATTCAAATCAAAAGCCATTTATTCAAATTAGGCTGAGAATAAGCACTTTTCGAATGTCAAAAAAAGGGATTAAAATTCAAGTTGATGGTAGACTACGACCATGCCAGTTTCCAAAGTAGAATAGAATACTCTTTGTTGTGTAGGTACACCACATAAATTACAGGTGTAAATATAGAAATTTTACAAAGAGTGACACAATGGTCGGTCTTATCGCTAAGAGCGATCTTGATCAAAGTAAAATGTTTGAATCCTTTAGTTGATACCTAGTTATTATTTTTATCTTTCATTGCAATAACCCAATAGCTCAAATCATCATCAAGTAAAAAAGCAAAAAAATAGATTTCTATGACTGCATAGGAATATAATACGTACCTACCCCCAAACTGTTGGAAACCATGTTTTTATTTCCCAAGTAGAGTCAAGTTACTGAAAGAAAACTCAGTCACCACGGCCTTCCGTCATGATTTCATTTGTTTTTTCTTCTTCAGCCTGTAGGCTTTCTCTGTTGAATATACCCTGAGTTGGGATAATTTAGGTACACATATATGACTCGGGACTCCTAAATTGCATACTTTCACCACCCTGCCTACTTTTTAAACAACTTCAAAACAAGGAGGAGGTTCTCAATTCGGTTGAATATTTTTTTTTTTTTTTGGTATTGTCAGAAGTCCGATATTTATAAGCCGATTAGAAAAAATATTTTTTTAATGGCTGAGGTGCCTCAGGGGTGGTCCTACATACTCGTATATAAATTTTATTAACTTTGCTTAATTTCGGAAGTAGGTGTCAAAAAACGAAAATGCGGAACTTTTCACTTTGTAGTTTTTTTTTTGGAAGCCGGACGTATTTTTTTTTTTTTGTACTTAAAAAAGTTTTTGTTATAGAAGTCTATGACTTTTTAAATGGTCGTGAATTCTAATTTGGAACAATGGCGATACCAACATGATGGCCAGTATATCAGCTTCAAAACTGCATCAAAACTTTTTCTTTGATTCATCATTATTTTGATGTTTTAGGCCTGTATATAGGCCAATGATAGTACACGGTGGCTCGATTAAGGAGTCCGCAATGAATTACTATATGACTGTGTTAGTATGATAAATCAAGAAAGGAGCATTGATTGATGTATATATATTTACACAATATATTCACACGATCACACACCCTCTCGCTCACACACACACACCCCCAGACACGTTGACACACAGACCCCACACACGTTAACACACACACATCACTGAAATGTAAACAATAAAATTAAACATTTCTTTATATTATTTTTTCCATAACTGCATGTAATCTTTGTATATACACATCACACACACACACATCTCATGATGTTCAATTGTAATGGTAGATCGACGCACCTTCACTCTTTAGGGTACAACTAAATTTACGTACGTATTGCCGACCACTGTCTCTCAAGGTACAGGTCTCCTAGTTTGAGAAGCAGGGTTTAATTTTTTGTCTATACGTTTAAAGACTTTTGTAACCTTACACTTATGTACGAGTATGTATAAACAGTCATTCATGTTTATTGTATGTCTATCATTGCGTTGAATCTGTGTCTATGTATTACTTTAGATAAATAAACAATTATTATTATAAAGAAAGAAAATACATTAATTTGCGGCAAACATGACGCATAAAAAATAACAAATGCCCTGGGCCCTGGGTTCCCGGACCTTTGAAAGGCGTACTTGGGGCCGATATCTGAACTCGCAGAGGCCCTTTACACAATTTTAAATGATGTGGAGGCACCAACCGACAATTATCCCCGTATGCACCATGCAAGTGCACCTAAGGAAAACCCCCGGTTGGTGCAGGACTATTGCAGAACATGGAAACAAAATATACTGGGGTATGGGTTTAAGTGGCTATAGTGGATCGGTTACCTTGACTATGGAAGGTCTATGTCGCCTGCCTGACCAATGATAATATAATATTCACAGGTGAAATGGCAGGGGGTGACTTGCACACTCAATAATGGGCCCCCGATAACGGTCGCTAGCACACAGTGTCGTGGCAACAAGGGGGCAACATGTCCTGAGGTACTTGTGAGGAGTGGAGAGGTATTCCACGGATATCAGGACAACCCCGGAAGTACGGTCAAGATCCCTACCAGCATCTTACTGAAATACTTCCTTCCTCCGAGCAAGTTTGCTCTTGCGAATCTCCAATTAAGCCAGCCAATAAAGGCAAGAATGAGGTGGGAGCCCTGTTCCTCCACCCCAGCTGGCCAATAAAGGTAAGCCAGAGGTGTAGAACAAGACTTTTCCCGGGAGATAGGGTCCGTGGGGTCGCTACTGCCCAACAGCTCGCCCCATGCTGCCCTACGGGTTCCTGTATCTCTCTTGGTCTGGCTCCTCACCTTAGACCTGATGCGGCAAAGTAAACTCTTCCGTCACAGGCCTAGAGTTTAGAGCGCACAAGCCCCACCATGACGTCAACGTAGAGATACGGCGGTGAGGTTATTAATATTGCCCGTGACATCACAGCGGGCCCTATCAGAATACCAGCGCTAAGACATTTATTTTTT
The DNA here is from genome assembly GCA_947507525.1 of Apamea epomidion. Classification (NCBI taxonomy): domain Eukaryota; kingdom Metazoa; phylum Arthropoda; class Insecta; order Lepidoptera; family Noctuidae; genus Apamea; species Apamea epomidion. The sequence continues at coordinate 20,253,409 of OX382225.1, read as the reverse complement.
AAATGTCGAAACATCATGCTGAGATAGGAGCCTTTTGGTCTCGTATATGACTTTTTGTTTCATTTTTCTTTTTGTTAATTTAAAAAAATATAATTTGTTTTTTTTTATTTTTGACTGTGTTTAGTTTAGTTCATGATCTACCAGTACGAGTACGTAATAAATACTTTTTCTTTGTTTCTTTCTCTTTAGCAGGAACACTTTTTTATATACTTGTACAGACGCCTGCACATCAAACTATTACAATCTGTCAAATTTCTTTAATAGATTTTCAACTTTAGCAGTAAAGCATTAAGGTTCAAGGTTGATTGGGAAAATTTGACAGTTTCGGGTAGCTTGACCTGCTGGCGTCTGTACAATATTATTATTTTAAGACTGTTAGTTTTTTTAAATTATGTAAATATAATGCAGTATTAATAAAATAAAAAAAAAGAAATGACCAGGTAATAAAATATCAACGAGCATTATAAAGTTTATGCCACTTATACACAGTTATTATTGAAATGAAATTGACATGCATCCATACTCCTTTCCACAAAATTCTAAATTTTACTATCATTTTGTTAAACATCATTCTGACGTCAGATTTGTTGGTATAAATTATACATAACTAGCTGCGGCCCGCAGTTTCACCCGCATAACTTTCTATCCCGTCGGAATATGGGGATAAAAAGTAATAAACCCTATACCTACCTATGTTAATCCTGGCTATAAACCATCTGTGTACCAAATTTCATCCAAATCAGTTTAGTAGTTTTTGCGTGAAAGAGTAACAAATATCCATCCATCCATCCATCCATACAAACTTTCACGTTTATAATATTAGTAGGATGCGAAAGTAGGTAAGTAAACTCTCAACTTTTTATTTGTTTTTATCTGATTTATGTATCTGGTGTATTGTGTTTTTTAGTCTGTACTAAATGTTTGTACTAATAACTCTTTCTTTCTTTCTTTCAACGGATTTGAATGTTTGGCACACAGGTAGACCATGACCGGGTTAGGAGGATATTAGATGCTTTTTTATCCTGGCAGTACGTTCCTGAACCTCCAAGCGGGTGAAGCCACTGCCAAAAGCTGGTTATAGATAAAAAGACTGTCAGTTTTCTGATGACCAGGGCCCCCTATTCTAACATCCTCGACTGGAACTCGACTGCATACTTGCATGGTAACCATTGACCACGCTATATGTAATTTGCGTGATGAATAAATGTTGAAATCCAACAGTTTTAATTGCAATTAATATAATAATATATTTATTTAATAAAAACGTTTAAAAAAAGTGTACATTTAGCCAAGAGTGGCAAATTTCCCATACAATTATAGTGCCTAAAAATAAACTACAACTAAAATATTTTTTATTACAGGTGCAAGTAATGATGGTTCGGAATTCGAGTGTTAGATAGCGACCCACCCGAACTAGGTTTAATTCAAACCTGTTTCAGGCCATCAGCATTTGCTTCTTTGAATTGTGGTTTTCCCACAAAAAATATGAGAAAGACGAGCTCGTCGCCAGTCGTGGCTAAGTAACAGCCACACGGGCCGATTGCACAAGGTAAAAGCTACGCTTACTGCGATCGGTCTGTGGATTCTTCTTCGACGTGTCGCTGGCACGACAATTTTTCAAACTTTGTTTGCCCAAAACTTCGCCACATCCACGGCGTTATTGGTGGCAGCGCACTAGCTGCATGTTTTGGGGCACAGAAGGCAGAATAGAAGATGGAGCATAGCTGCCGTTCCGTGTAGTTAGGTACATGGCGCCATTTACACCTTCCCACTTGGGTTCGGAGTCGGTTGAGGGACTTCCAAGTGGACCACGGAAGGTTACACCTTGCAGGAAGATGCTCGTTTGGTTGTAGATTCGAATAGGCGGGGAAAGGTATCCTGCCATAGTTTGCAACGAGTGTCGACCGGGTAAGTTGGTAGAGACGCTGTCGACCTAAGGTGGCATACTTAGGTGTTATTGTTACATTAAAAAAAAAAAACGGGTTGCACTCCGGGAGTGCCGGCAGAAGTGAAAACTTGAATATTAACGTTGTGCATTTTTGATATTTTGGAATGCGGTCTACTCTCCCTCCGTCTTACGAATTTTCGATCAGGTCACGTGTCCTGACGCGAGTTTAACATTTTTTACCCGTCACAAAAAAGTGCACAACGCCGCTAAAGAAGTTTTCACTTCAAAAAACGTAGATTGGATAAATAAATAAAAAAATGTACCAGATATACGAAAACCTGGGCATAGTTTTACACTTGTACAATAAACATGGAAACCGCGAAAATTGATCTAAATCAATGTTACTTACATCATCAAACCGCACGTGAATGGAATCGTACAAACAAGGGTTTGGATAAACTTAGGCTGGACACAAACCATCAAACAAAAATATCGATAAAGACTGTCCGTACGTTCATTGCTTCAACCACACTTGAATAACGAAAACCACCATGACTGCTACGACCATGAACCTACAGTTGCATAATGAGTAAAGTAAAAAAACTATGGTATGATGTTTAAGGAAGATTTTTTTGGTCTTTGGCAGCTTCTTAGTGGTCGCCTACATTAGAAAAGGCTAAACCCTTGTGCAAAACTTCACGTTCCTAGTCCCCGTAGTTTCGGCTGCGCGATGATATGTCAGTCAGTCAGTTTCTCATTTTATATAAATAGTATAATAATAACTGCCTACAGTTATGCTTTTTTTTTTTTTTTTTTTTCTGGGTGGGAAATCATCATATGACTCCTCCCGCTCTGGGCGGAGCAGAAGGGAGTGTCAGACTTTTACTGACTAAAACCCACCCGTGTTCCTTCAGTTGCCTGTGCCAGGAGCCACGGTATCTCTTTCGAACAACCCGCAGCCCCGGCGGCATCGGCCCTAGCGGACCCCGTCAGTTCGTGCTGACAGCTCTTTGAGGCGCGCGTGGAACACAACGCGCCGTCGACCCGGGCCTGGTCCTTACCGGGCGGCGAGCTGCCCATAGCTCGCCGCCCGCAAGCCCGCGCCTACGATGGCCGGGAGTCGGCTGTTGACTCCCGTCCAGGGCGTCTCCTGCGGCGGCTAGGCGCACGAGGGTGCAGCAATTGCCTCTCCCTCACGCGCTCCGCCTCCTTCGCGAACATTACTGCTCGCAGAAGGAGGTGACGGCCACCCATTCACTCTCGCTCCGTACCATGGCCTGTATGAGGGCCGGACGCGAGAGGTCGCCGCCGCCGATCGCCGCCACGAGGACACGGCGGGGCCCCGCCCAAGCCGGGCAGACCTCCACCGTATGCTCCACCGTGTCCTCCGGGCGATCCCCACAGTGGTGACACCCTGGCGTTTCCTCCCGCTTTATCCTGAACAGGAACCTCCCGAAACAACTGTATCCGGTGAGGACCTGCGTCAGGCGGAAGGTGAGGGCGCCGTGGCGCCTCTCTAGCCACTCCTCAAAGAGGGGACTTATCGCCGCAATTGTGGCGTGCCCAGCGCTGGGTTGCGACAATCGCACTCTCCATGCCGCTATGACATCCCGCCGGAGCTCTGTCCGCTGTGCCGTGAATTCTCGCGGCAGCGGAGCAACGCCCCGGTGTTTTGCCTCCTCTCGCCACTCCCATATGTGGGCGAGGACTTTGGCCTCCAGATCCCATGGCGGCAATCCGGCAAGGAGGCTCGCCGCCTCAGCGGAGACCGTGCGGTATCCTCTAATGAGCCGGACAGCCATGACCCTTTGGGACGCGATCAACCGGCGGGCTGGGCGCCGCTTCAAGGATCGCGCCCATACCGGCGCCCCGTAAAGGGCCATGGCCCGCACGACCCCCGCATAGAGCCTCCGGCAGGAGGCGTTTGGTCCCCCTAGATTGGGAAGGAGCCGCCTCAAGGCAGCCCCGGCCCGCTCCAGTCTGGGAGCCAAACGTCGGAAGTGCTCCACGAAATTTCACCGCCTGTCGAGGACGAGTCCCAGGTACTTCATCGTCAGCTCGACGCCGATGTGAACCCCTCCCGCCGTTATTCGTGAACCCGACGGTGGCGCGTCCCGCGGACCATGAAAACACATGGCCTCAGATTTGTGCAATGCCACCTCGAGTCCCAATTGCCGGATCCTCTCGACGATTGTCGCAACCCCGCGTGTCGCTGCTTCGGCCGCCGCCTGGTGCGACCTCCCCTGCGCCAGGACCAGCGTGTCGTCAGCGTAGCAAACTACGCTGACGCCATCAGGGAGGCCGGCGCGCAGCACCCAGTCGTACCCGATATCCCACAGATGCGGCCCTAGGACCCCTGTGGGACACCGCACGACATCTCTCGCCGGTTCCACTCTCCCCGCTGACCGGGGTAGATGACGGTCCTGTCCGAGACACCGCCAAGACAACCCCACCCTGGGCCACAGCATCCCCCGTCGTGAGGGCTCGCACGCGCATGATGGCATCCACCGTAGAGCGCCCCCTGCGAAAACCAAACTGGCTGTCCGCCAAATCCGGCCCCACCCGCACCAGCTGCCCGGCAAGGCGGTCTGCAATTACTATTTCAAAGAGCTTGCCCACCTCGTCGAGCAGCACGATGGGCCGGTAAGCGGACGGAGAGTCCGCAGGGCGCCCCGGCTTTTTGATGAGGACCAGTTTCCCCGTCTTCCAACGAAGTGGGAACCAGCCCCTGTCCAAGCATGCGCTTAGTAGCCCCCTTAGTCGAGGCCCGAGAGCCTCCAAGGCCAGGACCCAGGCTTTTCCAGGTAAGCCGTCGGGTCCTGGGGCGGTGTTCCTGGCATTCAGCCTACGTACCGCCACTCTCAACTCTACCTCGGTCACCTCCGGAGCATCGTCGTCGTCGTCGGGCCTACAGTTATTCTCGTTTATTCATCTATGAGGTAATTAAAAAAATGTCAACTATTCAATTGTTTTGGGCAAAAGTTTTAGGGCCCGTGAACGTCACATCGGAGCGACAAAATGTGGGCAAGCAATGGTTACGTGTGAATAGTGTCGCTACAGCTTCTTGCAGTTGCGTTGTGGTAACTACAAGATTTCGACGTGGTTGCGTAGACGCCAGTACTTGCGATGTGGTTACGTTGTGGTTAGTGTTTGCCGACAGATAGATCGACTCGTGTTTCATTAGAAAACGACGTCGATGCAACGTTGTGTTTGCGATGTCACCAGCCGCTAGTGCGCAGTCTCGCTGGTGGTTGCGTTGTGGCTGCGACATGACCTTGATGTGGTCGCTAGCGCCCACACAGTTGATTTTGACGGCCAAATGTGGTCCGTGTGAATAAACTATTTATTTTCATACAAATACGCGCCCACCCACGTGTTGTCCTTGTAATGTGGTTGTAGTGTGGTTGTGGCGTGTGGTTGTGGTATGGTTGTGGTACGTATGATCGGACCCTCACATAGAATTTTTAATGAAGGTTGGGTTTTATGCTATTTATGCACAGGGTGAACAATAAACTGTAGCACTTTGCTTCTATAGTACGGCAATCGTAAAATGTTCGGACTTAAAAAAATATAAAAGTGATATAAATAACACATTAAAGTGCATTATTACCTGGCTCAATATAAATCACTTAATCATAAATCTAACTAAAACGAAAGTAATGCATTTATACCAACGGATCAGTCCCCCAAATACAAATGTCAGTCATAATGGGGAAAAAGTTGACTCAACAAGCATAGCGAAATTCCTAGGGATCTTGATTGACAGTAATCTGACTTGGGAACCTCATTCTGAGGACGTATGTAAGAAATTGAGCAAATCAGCATATGTACTGTACAATTTATCGCATAAAGTTAGCAAAACTACTCTTCTCACAGCTTACCATGGCTTTGTGGCATCGATTTTAAGATTTGGAGTAATATTCTGGGGCAACTGTAGCGAAAGGGAGGTGATATTCAAAGCCCACAAACGTTGAATAAGATCAATGTCAAGTTTAAAATCTATAGAAAGCTGTGAGCCTGTGTTTAGGTCTCTAAGAATACTAACCTTCCCGTCGCTGTACATATTGGTAGTGTCCATCTTTGTTAGGTCGAATTTAAATTTATTTCCGTCACTTATCGACATTAGATCAAGGTCAGGCCCTTTAAGACTACAATACAAATTCTTATTACATACAGAAAAATATAATACAGCACTATTAAGAAAGAATATAATGTCAATGGGGCCAATCATTTATAATAAAATTCCACATAATCTCAAAGAACACCCCACAAATATTTAAAAATAAACTGACTGAATTGCTATTACAAAAATGTTACTACTCTGTTAATGACTTCTTGGATGACAAAGATTTATAACTGTACCTTGACTTTTTTTCTTGTAATGGGCATTTTAAATACCCTTTCGCAATAATTTATAATTTGATAACATAATTTTTAATGTAATGCCTTTTTATTGTGACAGTTTATTTAAGTGTATTAATTTTTGATTTCTTGTTATTTTAATGCCAATGTAATGTTAACTAATGTTTTTGCACGCCGTAAGGTAGAATGTAGCGGAAACATTGTATTCTGTACCATCTCAAACCTGTACCTACATTGTTGGCAAATAAATATTTCTGATTCTAATTCTAGTTAGTTTATTTACTTTCTTTATCACCACATGTATGTGATAACAAGAAATAAAGAGCATGTGAAAAAAAATGAGGATGGCTATAAGAAACGGGGCACAACAAAGAAAAGATGGATGGATTGTGTGAAAGAGGATATGGCTACGAAGGAACTGAATTCTTAAATGACGGCTTGAGGAATGGAAGACAAAAAAAAAGGCTACAGTGTCACTAAATAAATTGTGATTAAAAGACCCCGGAATGATGATTGTACACCACATAACATAGGTAAAAATCTTCAATGAAAACTGACAAGCTTTCTTGAACACGTGTAATCATCCTTCATCAAACACGCTACTGGGATTCACCAAAACCACAAAAGTTTTCACACTAACCACCTATGTTGTCATAGACAATTAAAGTGAACTTGTGAAAATGAGTTTTCGTGGTATTTCTCGGAGCATATATTTAATATTGATCTACCGAGCATATAAAGATGTAATATTGGAAAAATTAGTTCATAACAAATTGACAAAATGTGGCGAATAGGTGTATTGTTAGTAGCAACTGCTTTGATAGAAATCTCAGTCGCTGATGTGAAACGTAAGTTTTCTTGTAACTTAACTCAGATAGCCTCATTACGGATTATAATGGGGATGATCTAATTCTCGGTATTAGTATTATGTTTTCCTCTTCAATGTTAGTTGACGAGGATAAAATCTATAACATTGCTGTAAGTTGATAGTGGTTATGAATAATAAAACCTGATGAATCTCTCAGCTAGATGCTATAGCATCAGGACTATTATTTTAAATGTTTAAGCCCGGATAAACCTTTAGTCAAAGGAGAAAAACCTGATTCATATTAATAAGAATCCACGTTAACGGCTAATAATCAAAATCTTTATCATTCCAGCTACTGACGGCCTCCTGCTTCAGCGGCTAAAGCGTACACCTAACTCCTGCGACAGCTACGAGGACTACGGACCGCGTCGGCAGAGGTACTGGCCACCTCCGCCACCACCGCCGCCATTCTGGCCCCCACCGCCTGGCCCACCCCCATATTGGCCACCACCGCCACATCATCACCACCATCGATTCGAAGAGTTAGCTGATGACACGTCGAGAGGAGAGGTGCCATGTTCCACGTGTGCTGCAGGGAATGGTGCTTCGTCTTCACTCAGTAATGCTAAGAGTGAGAATGGGGACGCTATTGCAGTAGCCATTGCTAAAGCCAGTCCTAAAACGTGAGGCGAGCTTTAAGTTAAGTTTTTAGGTTATAAATGCAAGTCTGTTTAGTTTGTAAATAAGGTTGTGTTAGAAAGTAATTAGTCTCATAATCTAATCTAACTAGCCTGTATTGTCCTACTGCAGGGCAAAGGCCACCCTCTCCCTTTTCCACACAATTCTGTCTTTTGCGAGTGCCGGCCAGTCCCTACGGTAGGAGTCAAGCTCGTCCCACCATCTTCGTCTTAGCCTAGTGGGACCCAATCGGTGGTCTCATAATTTTTCGGAAAATTATCTGAGATATGCTGATTTCCTTTTGCATTGCATAAGATAAAATAGCAAAAGATGGAAAGCACTTTGTTATCTAGAATATATTTTATACGTTGTTATCAATAAAAGCTTTTAAGATTATACCTGAATTCGTTTTAAACTGTATATGATTATGTTACTGTTATAAACATTGTGAGATTTCCTTTGTAATGAGAATTAAATATTGAAAAATATGTGCATTTTTCTTTTCGGAATTGAATTCCTTCTACCATAATTAATTATGCCAATATAGTAATTATGTAAATACAAATGACCTGAATGTTGACCCGGTGACAATCTACATACTTAAACAGTAGCAATGAAATGCGAATTTAATTTAATTTACATGATGCCGTAAGGAGAAAGTCGTAGTTAATATAATCGCGCTTGTTCCATTCGATTTAAATAGTAGTACCTAATCCTTATAATTTACAATTATTATTGTTGTTGACAGTTGGGAGCAGTGGTAGGTAGGTACAAGCACGAACGGACGCGACTTACGAGTTGTAGGTTGAGGTTCGAACCCAGGTCGACGTTTTACTTTGTGTAAATTATTTCCTCACCACTGCTCTCAAACGGTGAAGGAAAACATCGCGAGGAAACCGGGATGTCCTAGAACCAAAAATTCGGAGATATGTGACATCTCTACTAACCCGCACTGGGCCCGCGTGGTGGATTATGGTCCATTTCCTCTCACAGAGAGGAGGCCTGTGTCCCAGCAGTGGGATAGTTATAGGCTGATTATGTTGACAAACGCTAGGTTACAGATTCGCAAAAAAAAAGAATGCTTCGATTCTGTTCTATTTTTCATTATGGCAATACATTTTTTACTAGTTTTCAAACCAAGAGTTCGATGGCACCAGTCACGTACTATCAGCCTGCTGTACAGGTTAGAGACCTGTAGAAAATAAAAATAACAAGTACGTACACACTACCAAGAACTAAAATGTCAACAAAGTACTGTATTAGTACCCCCCATGAACTTGACCCCTTATGAAAACAGCAGATGAATGGTACAATTACATTTGGTATGACCATTTTTAGGTTACTGACAGCCAACCACCGTTTTTTTAAATGACACTTTCCTCTTGACAACTGATCGTAAGACCTTTTACACTGTAAAAGTGTAAACAATAAAAATTAAAGGTGACAAAAGCGGCCCGTTAGATTCTGATAATTATCAATAAAATCTCACACATTGGATTTTTTTTAGAAAAGTGCTAAAAGTAGTATTTTTAAGTGTTTTATGTTATTCACCGTTGTAATACTATATTAGCTTTTTTATTGTTTGTATCAATTTTATGACAACTGCACTCTATTCTTTTGAATACTCGTATGTTAGCACTCGCCCACTAATAAAATGTTAGATATGTGGAATATCTGGATTTTTACTTATGTTATTTATTTTATGAGAAATTAATTCACTCTTTATGCTCATGGTCTCCGTAGATGTCTGCTTTACATTGCGTGGGCATAATGAGAATCTACTGAGCCATTAAGATGGATATATTTCATATACTTAGTTTAGTAAGGAAGGACTGGAAGACGAGGTGTCGGTCATCCGGCGGCGAGATGGCTGGACAATATTGTAGCCATCGTGGGTAGAACCTGGATGGGGCTGGCACAGGAGCGTGGTGACTGGCACAAGAAAAGAGAGGCCTATGCCCAGCAGTGGGTGAAGTCGGGCTGTGGGTGATGTGATGACGTAGTTTAGTTGATTATTTGTTGATCTTTTCCCCAAATTCTCTTCGCATAGCACCACTTGCTTAACTTTAACACTGAAAGAAAGAAAGAAAGAAAAAGTATTTATTGCGATTCGCACAGGAACATCATAAAACTAAACTAAACTAAACACAATAAAAAAAAAAAACTCCAAATTATTAAAAAAAAAGTAGGTAACAAAACCAAATTATATAAAAAATAATAAAAAATAAAGTAACAAAAAGAAAAATGAGACAAAGTCCTGTACGAGGCCAAAAGGCTCATATCTCATGATGCTACGACATTTAAAAAATAAATGTCGCAGCGCTGGTATTCTGATAGGGCCCAAACTCAGACAGACAGGACTCAACTAATATGTTATCTTTTGTCCTTTTCTTAATTAAATAGAAAGAAAAAGATGCACTGACCTAAATTTAGTTTAGTTTGTGAACTAGGTAATCGGGGCCACTATCTACTAAACTACCGAGATTTACTTGACTGACCGAACCAAACGACAATATTGACACTTTTATCAAACGTCACCCGGTTGACATTTTGAAACTATGTGCACATCACATCTCCATGGCCGACTGAAATGTGGCAAAATGGAAATCGTCAAGTTGGCAAAAGTCACCCTTGCACTAGGTCTTGCGCAAACCATGCGGTTGGTAAATAGGTACAGGGTCATATTTTCGGTTATCCCAAAGCCAAGTTAATTAAAGGTGTATCACTTAAATAAACATATGTCAGCCTTGATGGTATTGCGAGTAGAAACTTTGATTGCAACAGTCTTATTACTCACCTGTCCGAGGAGTAAGTTCAAGTTCATTATAAGCAAAGTAGAGGCAAATATAATATGTACCTGCAGCTATAACTTTAATTTCTGACACCTGAGATACAGTACATGTCCTAGTTTGGGTGCCAGGAGTTTCACACAACGTGCATATACTTGTGTACTTACGTTTTACTTTGTGTAAATTATTTCCTTACCACTACTCTCAAACGGTGCAGGAAAGCATCGCGAGGAAACCGGGATGTCCTAGAACCAAAAGTTCGGAGATATGTGACATCTACCAACCCGCACTGGGCCCGCGTGGTGGATTATGGTCCATTTCCTCTCACAGTGGGGAGGCCTGTGTCCCAGCAGTGGGATAGTTATAGGCTGATTATGTTGACAAACAGATTACAGATTTGCACAAAAAAAATGCTTCGATCCTATTCTAGTTTACGTTATGGCAATAAAAAATTTACTAGTTTTCAAACGGTTACTGACAGCCAACCACCATTTTTTAAATAACACTTTCCTCTTGACAACTGATCGTAAGACCTTTTACACTGTAAAAGTGTAAACAATAAAAATTAAAGGTGACAAAAGCTGCCCGTTAGATTCTGATAATTATCAATAAAATCTCACACATTGGGTTTTTTTTAGAAAACCGCTAATAGTAATATTTTTAAGTGTTTTATGTTATTCACCGTTGTAATATATTAGATTTTTTATTGTTTGTATCAATTTTATGACAACTGCACTCTATTCTTTTGAATACTCGTATGTTAGCACTCGCCCACTAATAAAATGTTAGATACGTGGAATATCTGGATTTTTACTTATGTTATTTATTTTATGAGAAATTAATTCACTCTTTAAGCGCATGGTCTCCGTAGATGTCTGATTTACATTGCGTGGGCATAATGAGAATCTACTGAGCCATTAAGATGGATTTATTTCATATACTACCCACCCGTGTTCCTTCCTTAGCCCTTTATGTACCAAAGCAGCGGTAACCCTTTCGGACGATCCCGCTACCCCGGCAGGATCGGTTGTCGGACCGATGACAGTGATGAGTTAGTTTCGTAAGGAAGGACTGGAAGACGAGGTGTCGGTCATCCGGCGGCGAGATAGCTGGACAATATTGTAGCCATCGCGGGTAGAACCTGGATGGGGCTGGCACAGGAGCGTGGTGACTGGCACAAGAAAAGAGAGGCCTATGCCCAGCAGTGGGTGAAGTCGGGCTGTGAGTGATGGGATGCAGTAGTTTAGTTGATTATTTGTTGATCTTTTCCCCATATTCTCTTCGCATAGCACCACTTGCTTAACTTCTACTAAACTACCGAGATTAACTTGACTGGCCGAACCAAACGACAATATTGACACTTTTATCAAACGTCACCCGGTTGACATTTTGAAACTATGTGCACATCACATCTCCATGGCCGACTGAAATGTGGCAAAATGGAAATCGTCAAGTTGGCAAAAGTCACCCTTGCACTAGGTCTTGCGTAAACCATGCGGTTGGTAAATAGGTACAGGTCATATTTTCGGTTATCCCAAAGCCAAGTTAATTAAAGGTGTATCACTTAAATAAACATATGTAAGCCTTGATAGTATTGCGAGTAGAAACTTTTATTGCAACAGTTTTATTACTCACCTGTCCGAGGAGTAAGTTCAAGTTCATTATAAGCAAAGTCGAGGCAAATATATGTACCTACAGCAATAACTTTAATTTCTGACACCTCCTAAGCGCGGGGACTTTTATTATGTTTACTTCCTAAGCACCCTGAACAACTTTCTGAAGAAATCATTTAGGTCCCAGCTCACGCACTCTACACCTCCTTTTAGGTTATTCGTTGAGCGGACTATTAGGCCACAAAAGGGATGAATGAAAGGCAATGAATGCAGCTGAGATGAGAATGCTAAGAGGGATGTGTGGTGTTACTCGAATGGATAGAATAAGAAATGAGTACATAAGAGGAAGTCTGAAAGTGGCACCGGTAGCTGAAAAGTTGTGTGGAAATCGGTTGTCATGGTATGGGCATGTGATACGGAGGAATGAGGAAAATGTCGTGAGAGTTTTTGGTATGAATGTCGATGGGTATAAGAGTAGGGGAAGGCCAAAGAAACGATGGATGGACTGTGTGACTGATGATATGGTTAGAAAGGGGGTGACTACCGAGATGACGACTAATAGAGAAGTATGGAAGAAAAATACATGTTGCGCCGACCACGAATAACTTGGGACCAGGGCAGGAGAGTGGTGTATTTTTAGGCTTATGAAATAAATGATTATTATTTATTTTTATAATTTCATATTTTTTACGGAATCCTAAGATTGTGGAGGAAATACCTACCAATACGTTTATCATAAAATTGGACACAAAAAAAAAACCTGCAGAACATAATTTCGTTTAGATCCACACTAATATATAGCCTGTCTCCGATTCATTTGTAAGGAAAGGCAAAATATATTCGTGATATATCCATAATATAACATATATTTAAGTTGTCTGGTGATAAACAGTTCTTTGATTTATTGTCACAATATTTTATGATTCATTTTGAAATAGTTTTAATATACAAATGATTTATATTATAATGAAATAATAACTAAAAAAATCTTGTTGGTCTACTGGTCGCAAGACTGCGCTGAATTATGATTGTGGGGTGGTTTAATGCTCTTTTAAATTGATCGAAAACAATCTCAAAAATAAAATCTTTCATCAATTTGTAATTTCCCCGTTCGAAAACATTGTTCCCTATGAGATTTCAAATGAAGCAACAATGATTTTTTAATACTGGCCACATTGAAGAAAAAATCGTTATAGACTATGGTGGTACGGCTTATGCTATCTCAATTAATAAACCGTTGACGCCCATAAATAGTCGTGACGGTAGTTAAGGGTAGTTAAGATTATATCCAATTTGGCGGCTCTTATAATTTAAAAAGTAACATATGTATTTAGTAAATTACTTTTTATGTACCACGCCATGATCAAGTCATAAAAATAAACGGTATGTGTGTATTAGGAGTTTATAATAACCAGTTATTTTTACTTTTACAATTACTACTTTCTTTTATAAAATTTATCGATTGCTTTTTTTATTAGTGTAATTGACAGAACTGGTAAATCGCCGGTTTTAAGACCAATTACTCAAAGAACATGACTTAACTGTCGTTACTCTGCCCTGATCACCCAGAAACAACGTTGAAAATTGTTATTTAGGTTGTACTACTTACTTGTAATTTTACCAATATCGAACTTCACCGAATGACTGCTTCTACTACTCGATCAGAGTAGCCTTGGGTCAGATTACGTAATGTTCGATTGGGTAGGCCTTTGTCCTCCAGCTGCGGACTGCTTCAGGCATGATGATAAATGTAAAATGATGATGATATTGTGTGTATGCTGGAAGATATTTCTTTATAAATAAACATCACCTTTGTACTTGTTTCAGCCTATAATGTTCCCACTGCTGGGACACAGGCCTCCTCACTTCTAGAGGTGGGCTGTAATCTACCACGCGAGCCCAGTGTGGGTTAGTAGATGTCACATGTCTTCAAATTTTTGGTTCTAGGACATGCCGGTTTCCTCACGATGTTTTTCTTCACCGTTTTGAGAGCAGTGTTGATAAAAGAATTTGCACAAAGTAAACCGCCCGGCTGGATTCGAACCCACGACCTCGTAAGTCGGGACCGTTAATACTGAGCCACCACTGCTCTCTGTTCACCTTTGTACTTATTTTTTTTGTCCTTTCTATTTGTCTATTTATATGTGTGTACATAAGAGGTCAAATAAATAACTGAAATTAATATTAATGAGCGTGAAATCCACAAACATTTCTTCACCGTTAAGTACTAAAAATGAATGCGAAAATGTGATGAACAAGAGCAGCACACAGCACAGCATCTGGCATAGAAACAGCATGGCAAACTGTTCATCAAGATTAAACTAAATACATGAAACTAACCACTTAAACACATTCCTCTAAAATCCATTAAAAACTATATAAATAAGAAGGGAATGCTAAATAGTTGTAAAAACCCGCCATACAAAACGAATGCTGTTTTAACATCGTAAAATATCTAATTTTCGAGATTAGTATAAATTATCTCCTTATTCGGAGGGACATTCTATTAATACATTGGATATTTTATATTAATTGATAAATGGTAACTGGGGTGTTTCTTTTGTTGTGATTTATGTTATTTATTTGAATTATGTGATTTATGAAAATATGCTAAGGATTGTCAGCCTACAATTTATGGATTTAACAAAATCGATGAATTAATTTTGTTTTTTTTTTTTTTTATAGATTTTGGAAAACAGTTAGCAAAATGCAAATGCATAGTTACTGAGTTATTCAATAGATGAAAAGTTTTGGAAAAAGTTAACGAGACCTAGGTTCCCCGATTTTAGAAGACAGTTTTTCACTTTTGTTTGAAATTAATTTAAATTCGGCATTCGCCCTTATCAAATACTTCTGTTTCGGTCCAAATTTTATGTATTTTGTCTGCTCTTCCTTTGAGATAAATTCGATTAAATTATTCGAACTAAGTACTCTAACATAAACTCTGCACCCGCGGCAAATCGCTGCGGAGCGGACGGACCTCCGGCGCGGTCTCATGGTGGAATGGAAGGCGCGACTATCGCAACCCAGCGCAGGGCACGCCACGATAGCGGCGGTAAGACCCCTCTTCGAGGAGTGGCTAGAGAGGCGTCACGGCGTTCTCACCTACCGCCTGACGCAGGTCCTCTCCGGACACGGATGTTTCGGGAGGTTCCTGCACATAATCAGGCGGGAGGAGACGCCCGGGTGTCATCACTGCGAGGATCGCCCCGAGGACACGGTGGAGCACACGGTGGAGGTCTGCCCCGCTTGGGCAGAGCACCGCCGTGTCCTCGTAGAGGCGATCGGCAGCGGCGGCGACCTCTCGCGTCCGGCCCTGGTGCAAGCCATGGTCCGGGGCGAGAGGGAGTGGGAGGCGGTCACCTCCTTCTGCGAAGCAGTCATGCTAGCGAAGGAGGTGGCGGGATGGGCGAGGGAGAGATCCTCACGCCTCAGCCGCCGAGGGAGACGCTCCGGGCGTCGGGAGCCGCGTGACGACTCCCGGCCACCGTAGGCGCGGGCCTGCGGGCGGAGAGCAATGGGTAGCTCTCCGTCCGATCAGGACCAGGCCCGTGCCGGACGGCGCGTATGTGTTCCACGTGCGCCTCAGAGAGATGTCAGCGTAGTTGACGGGGCCCGACAGGGCCGAAGCCTGCCGGGGTAGCGGGATCGTCCGAAAGGGTTACCGCTGCCCTGGTACATAAAGGGCTAAGGAAGGAACACGGGTGGGTTTTAGTCAGTAAGAGTCTGACACTCCCTTCTGCTCCACCCAGAGCGGGAGGAGTCATTTGATGATTTCCCATCAACAAAAAAAAAAAAAAAAAAAAGTACTCTAACATCAATTTTAAATGTACATTGGACGACCGCGCATGGCTGCAAGCCACACTACCCATTCGTTTTGGTGGGCTCGGTGTCCGCAAAATTACTAGTGTAAGCTTACTTACTAACTTTACTTACATCACCGAAAAGTTAACCACAAAAATCTTGTCAACCTTCTCAGGTTGATTTTGAAGTCTGCCCTGTTTGACCGACGTGATGAACACCTGAAAGGTGGCTAGTCCGGATACGGTTTAGCCCAAGAACCCGTCTTTTCAAAGACAGTGCGATGAGCCGCATTGCAGGTTGGTGCGGAATAACCTCATAAATACGTCCAACAATATTGGTGAGCGTGCCCGCCTGCTGGCTGTGGGAGAATAGGAGTCAGGCTTCTGACTTCAGGCGCTACCGTCACCCAACATAGGCACTATGCTAATAATAATAATAATGACATCATCCGTCGAGCTCTTGTCACCGCCGAGTGACAGCAGCAAGGCCAAGGCGCGGCCAAGGCACACGGCCGGTCGTGCCAAGGCACGCGATGATGGGAAGAGGCCAGACGGAACTACCATACGGATACGGACGGATATACCTTGGAAGTTGGGTAGGCCTTAGGTGTGGGATGCAACCTGTGTCAGTACCCTCGTGCCATCCCATCTTCCTAAAACGGCGTGATGTGCTGGAACGGCTGTTGCAGGTGCAGAAAACCTCAAACGGCGCAAATATAGCATAAACATATAGCAACATTATAGGGTGGTATATGTTTGAGCCATTTGGGTTTGAAACACTATTCCCGTGCGAGTGCTCATCGAGTATTTCGAGATGTCGCCAAGCGGTTGGTCGACTCTTCACGTAACCAGAGGGCTGGTCTATTTTCGGTCAAAGAACCAACATTGCCATTCAACGTGGCAACACTGCAGGCCTTTTGGGCACTTTTCCCACTGACAGCGATGCGAGCTCTTCACTTGTTTTTCCTTTATATACTTGTGCATAATATATAATATATTTTAATATTAGATTGAATATTGTATTTAAGATTCCTTAATAAGCGTGTAAATAAATGTGTATAAATAGTAACTTAATTGTTAGAAATCGAGAACCACTATTTGGCAAACATTATGTCACGTATATTAACGCCAAAACTAAAATGGATGGATAATTTTAAAGTCTTTAGGTAAGTACTACCTACTACATCAAGAAAAGCCTACAACTCCTCAAAAGTAGCAACTTTTGGGGAGTTGTAGGCTCCAGGTAGGTCCTAGCCGGACGACTCAATAAAAATATAACGCTATCTGTTACGTAACAAACGCTCAAAAGCTTGCTCAAGGGCTTGTTAATAAAATAGTTACTTACTTAATTAGATGCAGATCATACCTATGTAAATGGACGTATGAGATACTTGACGTCAAACCCAAAAGGACTTTAATTAGCATCGACAGCCGAGTAAAATCTTATCATCAACGGAGGAAGGTTTTGCGTGGGCGCATAACTGACGCGCCCACGCAAAACCTCGCCGTTAAGTTTATGGGCAAAACACCCGTTTATGCGAAATCTTTAATGGACTAGGAAACATTTTATTTAAATGCTTCCGTTTTTAAACCTATTAAGTGTAACGTTTTATTGTATATTTAAATAAATAACTTCTTTAAGAAAGACAGAAAAGGTAATAATTTTAATAACTGTCATTTCGTTTATTATGACGTTGACAGCTTTATAATTATGTTTATGAACAATCGGAGGCAGGTGCCAAAGGCGATCGGTGAATTATACAAAACTGACTGAACCCTAAAAATGACAGCGAAATAACATTCTTATTTAAAAAACTGCGTTATCGCAGAATAGCTGTTTAGATGTACGAAACGCACCATTTGTCAAATAAGAATTGTTGAACAAAAACAGGTATTTATTTTGGAGATTAATTGGGATTTCTGCGAGAAATGTGTCACTTAATTATTTACTTCTATGTAAATATGTTAATTACATTATATTTAATGATACCAATATGTTAGTTTAAAATTAATATACTAGGACAGGGTTCCTTATGATGTTTGTTTTACTCAGTGTTTCACGATGAACGTCTATTAATTTTGTGACTTTTTTTCATTCATGGTTTGAACTACCATAAAGAAACTTGTGGCTAAGTAATAACAGCCGCACAGGTCGATCGACCAGATTAAGCTACGCTTGCCGCGGTTGGTCAGTGGATGGGTGACCATATGTACATAACAAGACCCCTCCGTACCTCGGAAAGCACGTAAAGCCGTTGGTCCCAGCTGTCATTCATAGATCTTTGACAGTCGTAACGGGTCGTCAGAAGCCCGAAAGTCTGACAACCAGTCTTAACAAGGGGTACCGAGGGGTACCCAGGAACTGCAACTCGCTCCATGTAAAATATTGGTATTCAGCTGCATCTGGTTAGACTGGAAGCCGAGCCAAACATAGTTGGGAAAAGGTTAAGCAGATGATGATGATGTTTGAACTTCGAACTGGCAGTCAAGAAAGTTCGCAAGTATCTTATGTAAGGTTTGTCTGAAGCTCCTAACCGCAAAGAGTATTAAGCGGAGTAAGATGGCAATGGAAATTCAAGATAGCCGAATGACTACGAGCCTTACCACAGCTCCCTAAAAGGCACCCATTATAGTGCGACTAAAGAACTGGATCTCGCACGTCTGCGATTCTACCGCAAAGCCCGATGGTGTAAATGATTAACGGTCAGCGAGAACATCCGATAGTAAGCACTGGCCAAAGTTCCTCCCATTTAACTGTACCGACTACTTGAACCAGTATTGTTGAGTCTGCACCACACGACTGACAACCCAGACATTATGGCTTTAAACTATGCGTTTGCGCAATCTTAGTGTAATCAGAGGGTAATAAACGCAACCAGTTACCAACATGAGGTAATAAGTACGTCCGTACCGCGAATTGAACCGTTATTTTCTGATAAACTTTTGTGATGAACTACTTTCCGTTGCCTTATGATCTGTGTATCCCGTTTCCTTAGGAGGTACAGCTAAGGTTACTGTAGCCAGTTTTTCGTCAGTTTTACTTTTTTCTATTTATTCGCTTTTGGTTTTGTTCAGACGTTGATCATAAATCCTTTTTGTTGGAATTACTAAATTAAAATATATGGAGGTCTGCGTCCCGCGTGGTCGAGTATGCCCCCCCGTGTTCAAAAAGTGGGAACGAAGGTATTAGGCTGATTACGTTTCTCATTTATGCTAGAATGGAGGAGCTTTACACTCAGGAATGTTGTTTAGATGTAAAGTTTTTGTACAGATAAGTACCTAGTTGCAAATAAAACTACAAAAAGAAAGTAAATCTGTAACAGGAAAACCACAAACGACCAAACTGAAAAACTAAATGGGTCCATAAAATATTATCATAATATATTATGACACAACAGACAAAACGGTAAATGCCACAAAAGTTCACACGTAAGCCATTTGTTTCTACTGTTTTATTTTCAACTAAAATATTTTTATCGCGGGTATCGTGTTTCAAAATTAGTGTTCATACAATGTCTAGGATTCCGATAGTCCTAGTGTCATCAACCATATCGATTGCAATCATCATGCAGTTTATCAATTTATATTTATTAATTTATTAATTTAACTGTCTTCAGGTCAAGTGCAATTTATAAGTGACAGGGAAATAGTAATATATCAACTTAACCTGGACATATGTTAAGTAGTTAGAAACGTAAGCCTTACAAATGTCTTAGGTTGTACAATAATATTTCAGTCAAGAAAATGTTTTATTTGTTTTATAGACAGTGTGCAATGTGCATGAGATATTATGCTAAAAGATACGCGTCATAAGTGTGAACTGCTGGACACATTGAAATTTGAACATTAATATTTCAAACGCACATTGCGGACCACACATCCAGGACCACTCCTGTCTGAGGGCCGGCTGTGTATCCTGATTATGTCATCAGATATGATAATAGGAAAGAGGAGAGGTACAAAAATGGCGGTCGAGCAGCAAATTGAAAGTCTTTAGATTAAATAATCAAAAGATAAACCGGATCTTTGTAATTACAACACTCGACGAGATCAAGTTCAATAGCTGTTACTTAACAATCAAGAACAAGATCAATATCATTGTACATTTTCATTTGGTTATCACTGATTCGCGTCCAGATACCTACACATTCTTCATTTATGTCCAAAAATGTGATGTAAGATCTACCTTTGGGATTATGTCTTCATCATAAGCAGTATCGTTTGTCATGATATTGGTAATGAGCATACTGTCGGTATTCGAGCGGTTCTTCAATAAGGACTCCCAGGCAACCCTTAGGATTAAGAAAAATGACTTTTTCTGACAGTAGGCAACACTTCCTTATAATAATTTGAATATATTACAATAAACATCTTCCGGTCTACTAATACGGTATTGTTTACAATTTTAACGACTGTGCCTCACTTCCGTGGGATTTTTTCCAAATAAAACCTCAATGTCTCGACTCTCGAGTCATCGAGGCGTGGGGCACGACCTCCAGGCCGACCTATAAAGCTACTCTCGCAAAAAAATAAAACACATTGTAACGGAACAGACTATAAACAATAAAACATGTCTAATATTCGCGTATTGTTTTTTGCCATCGCACTTGCGGGATGCAGCCCAACCCTAGCTGAAGGTGGTAATTTTTTATCGATACTCTATAATCAGTTTGCGGTTTCACGATCAATCGATAAAACTTGCAGTTTCGATGTCGATACCGTTAGGTAATTGTTGGTAATTGTTGCTTGTGTAGTAGGTAATTGGGTGGTATATTAGGGTACATTGTAGGTTAGGTTAGGATGGGTTATGGAAAATGTGTTACTGAATGAATTGAATTTAACAAGATGTGTTAGTAAAGTGCTAATTTAGATCGAAGATAAACTGTTTTTAATTACCCGCCGCTTTAAATTAAAATATATTTCCTAAATCCGCAAACCAGATTTTTGCAAGCTTCGAAAGCCATAAAGGAAACGTCTCCAAATGTTATTGGGATACTTTCAGCCAGTGGAAGGTTAAATTCACCCATAAATAAAGGCGTGAGTCCTACAAACGTTTCGCACTCGTATAATTGGATAATTTCTAAAACTAGATTTTGATCGGATGTGCCAAATGGCCACACCTTTTATAATTCCGCGTATCTGTGTTACCTAAGCTTATTCGTGTTTGACAAAGAAACAAAAAGAAATGCCTTTCAGTCAGTCATCGTTTTAATTTTTATTTCTGTTTCCAGAAGCTGAAAATGTCCAATCTGACAGCTTAGTGCGACAAACTCGCACACTACACAAGAAGAAGCTATGTAAAAAATATGGAATCTGCGAAGGTTATGGCGGACAGGGCGGATATGGTGGTTACCAAGGGCACCAGGGATATCAAGGGTACCAGGGACAGCCAGGATATCAAGGATACCAACCACCAATAAACATTGCCATCAGTCAGTCACAATCTTCTGCGAATGAAGGCGGCGGCGGTCACGCCAATGGATACTACCCGAATAACTACCAGTACAACGGTGGTTACCCCAATCACGGTTACCCTAACCAAGGATACGACCACGGTTACTCAAACCAAGGCTACAACCAAGGATACAGTGGCTACCAAGGCTATGGAGGCTACAACAGGCCAGGTTTCGGCAACGGGAATGAAGGCTACAACAATCAGTTCAATGGGAACTATTACTCTGGTGCTCCAAATAGAGGACATGGAGGATATGGTCTCCAAGGACTGTTTGGTTATAGAGATGAGCAGGATGGTGGAGGAGACTATGACGAGGGAAATGACTACGCTCGGTCGAGTGCGAGTGCAACTGCTGCAGCTGCGAGCAAAGCTCAGACATAAAGAGTCAATTGTAGGGTGATGATATCGATTGTCGATTCGATTTTGTTTTTTGTATTATCTGTAATGACGCATAGCTATGTTAACCGATAAGTTACATTATCGTGTATTACATATTGTGATGTATTAATTATTTTTTAATAATGATGGCGATCAGTTTATTGAAATAAGCTAAAGATGATTTATGTATGAGTCGAAAACTGTGATAAACTTTTGTTAATAATTAAGATATAAATGAATGTGCTGGTGCCGTACGAAACAAGATTTTACTGTTGGATGTCATTGCTTGAAATATGTTATTAAAATATTGAAGTCTTTCTCTATACAATAAATAAAGTTTTTGTGTCTAAAGTTTTTCTTTATTTTGATTTAAATCTTTATGAACAATTTTGACGACGACATTATGATAATCAAGATGAGATCTAACTTCACATAAACGTTTTATTATTGATAAATGGACATCCTCTATAAAATTTGGATTTTTTATGTTTTGGTATAATTATTAGATCATTTGCCTGGTCTGTAAGGTCTATGACCTAAGAGATGATTTCTTGAAAAGGCGCAGACTCAAAATTATTGATTTGTGGGGTAACAAATTTTACTCTCGTATCTGAATTTTATTGAGAATCGTCA
This sequence comes from Apamea epomidion, assembly GCA_947507525.1. Lineage (NCBI taxonomy): Eukaryota > Metazoa > Arthropoda > Insecta > Lepidoptera > Noctuidae > Apamea > Apamea epomidion. The sequence continues at coordinate 20,231,002 of OX382225.1, read as the reverse complement.
AAGTGACTTTTTTTAATTTTATAAACATGAGATGATTTAAATTGTAATCCAGAAATATGTATTTTGACTTTTTAATTTTAGAGATATAATCCGGCAGAGCGAAACGAAACGTTTAAATAGCGTCAGATGTACTTCGTACTAAATAAAGACAATTTAGATCAAGATCTAAATTGTAAGATCTAAAATAAATGAAATTAATGAACTTGTAAGTTGAAGAACTTACAAGTTCATTTACTTCATTTATTTAATACTTTAATCACATAAATGTATACACAGAGGACTTAAGCCATAGGCTTTTTCTACCAGTCAACCTTTGAGTGATGCAGAGACAAAGAGTGGTATGTACAATCATGAAAATTGAGGAATACTTTTAAATCTAAATATATACGGATAAACCTATTAAAATTTCATGGTGTTCATAATGCTGATCCTGCAATATTTTATGGACTGTACACATAAAACAACTTACAACTGTAAATCTTAAGGGAAAAAGATTATGAAACTCATTGACTTTTATCCAAGACTTGAAGACATGGATATTGCATTGTGATGATGATGGAATAGTTGAACTGTTACCAACAACAATACCCACAGTTTAGAAGTACACTAAACTTCCTCCTTGCTTAATTTATGTAGGGCTATTTTAATATTGCCAAACTCGTTCACCAAACGGATGTAATAGAAAAGTTTGCTGTCGTCACATAACTGAGAAGTCCTTTCCACAGGACAATGATTTAAGTAATGTTTGACTAAACTGTTATCGGAACCGGCTTCTTCAAACAAAAAAACTTGAGTAACGAATGAGAACATTTCTTCTTGATTTCTTTATTAATTAACACAAACGGTGACATTTATGTGTTTCAAGCAAACATGGTCCACACGTCTGAAAAGATAATTAAAAATGATATAGTGCTTTCCGTCGTCCCCTTGAAATTAGAAAAAATTCTAATTGAGTATTCTTGTTTTTCTAAATGATTTGACTTAGTTTTTATTACTGCTAATTAATCAGTTGTCTTATCAATTTAAAGATGATACTCGAACAATTTATGGTATCGGATCACCTGTATATCAAAAAATGTTTACCGTAACTCGTTAGATAAATTTTGTTTATGAGTGTCAATGGCTTTGGGTGTAGTGGTGACCCAGTCAGGTTTGAGTGGGGGGATCATGTGTATAGTATATAAGCTGTTAGGAGTGTTTCACAACCATCCACAACCACCTGAGGAAAGGACCTTGAAGCATCCTTCAAACTCCTTAAACATCCTTGAAAGAGATAACAAAGATGGCCGCCAAAATCATCGTCCTTGCTACCGTTCTTGCTGTTTGCAATGCAGTGCCCGTCTGGTACAACAATGGTAAGTGATGCAATAGTAATTGAATTTGGTCTTCGATCCTTGAAACGTAATTGATCTGCAATTACCTACTGATAATTTCAATGTCAAACAAAAGTTTTCGGCACTACGCACTTTTCGGAATTATGACAGTAAAGACATCGGATTTATAAACATTTCTCTATAACATTTAATCTTAACGAGCTTATTGTAATCTACTTAGTCTACCAATTAGTATACAAAAATAATAATTTCTTAACACTTGTTTAAATTACTTTCATAGTTAGTCTAATATTGAATTGTAACTCTTCCAGTACTGCCTGCCGTGGTCACGAGGTTAGGCCGCTCTCCCAGCATCTCGTACGGGTTCGGAAGTGGCTTCAGCAGCAACATCGGCGGCATTTCCCACTCTTCCGGTATTGGCGCCTCCTTCGCGTCTGGTGACGGTGAGGCAGTGGGTTATGGCAGTGGATCCGCTGACGGTGGCTCCTACGCTCGTGGTGTAGGAATTGCTCACAGCGGCAACCGCCACCCCGTGCAGTACGTCCAGCAGCCCACATACCAGGTCCAGCAGCCCACATACCAGGTCCAGCAGCCCACATACCAGGTCCAGCTAGCTCCCCGCCCGTCCTACGAGTCTGCGGTTGCTTCTGCCCAGAACTACGGTAACTACGGCAACGCCGTGTCTTCTGCTCAGTCACTGGGTAACAGCAACTTCGGATCCGCTGTCTCATCCGCGCAGAGCGGTGGCCCTGCCCGCTTCAACAGCGCTGTATCCTCTGCCCAGAACGTTAACGGATACGGCAGTGCTATTTCTTCGGCTAACAGTGGTTATGGATCAGCACTCTCCTCTGCTCGTAACTCTGGCTACGGATCATCTGTGTCCTCTGCCCAGACCGTGGGTAATGGTGGTTACGGTTCAGCTGTATCTGCTGCTCATAACAATGGAGGATACGGTGCCAGCACTGCTCAGACAGCCCAACAGCGTGGCGGTTTAACCCAGCAGAGCGGTGCCACCAGCATCAACGTGCCCGGTCTCCAGGCCGCGCATGCTCACTCCGTCAACACCGGATTCTACTAAAGTGTTTTTCAGGATGTTAAAAGATGTTGAGACGACAATCAAACTTGTCTCAATGTCTTTGGGAATCTAATAATTTATTAAGTGAAAAAAAAACAATAAAGCCCTTGATTTTTAAATCGTGTTTATTGTATAAAAATATCCTTTTAACTTATTCACTAGCTCTATTACAATTGTTAAATAATATTGAATTTGCGTCATACTTACATACTTATATGCACATAGCTTCACTATTACTTAATATTTTCTATAATTTTCTATTTTGTCATAAGTTGCTAAGTTCTTGGGCTTTTTATCAAAAGGTATCGTTTTGTCACTACTACCAACATTTTCAGCTTTTTTGGGATTTGTATCAAAATTATCAGTGCTTTTCGCTCTATTATCAAAAGTAACTCCGTTGACACTTCCATAAACATGACCATTATCACTAATCGCAGTTGCACTACTTACTGGGCCATTCCCAGGAAAATTCGGGTTATAAAAGCTTTCAACATTTCGAACCCAGTCTTTGAGGCCGAAGTCATTGTAGCCAAAGCCCTCGGGAGCTATAGGGAATGTGAAGATTGGTAGGAATGGTCCAGTGGACGCAGATGCGAAACTTCTCCCAGCTCCTGCTAAAGCTTTCCCAGGAACTGCAATGCTGTAGCTTGAACGTAGAGCACCTTGAGGTCCTTGTGGTAGGTTGTTGAATGGACGATTTTGTTCTTCATCATTTAATTGTGTGAACCCAGACCTTGTAGCAAATTGTTGAGTAAAATACTTCTCTACATTTGGGTCGGAAGATGATATCGCCACTATCGCCTCCCCGTTAGGTGTTGATTCTGAAACAATTTGAATGGTTTATTAATGAAAGATTAACCTGCTTAAATACATTTCGTGGTGTTTTAAAAATAGTAATTGTTGGATTCGTATTATACAACAACATTAATCTTAATCACACTCATACAACACAATAATTATCATCAAACATATTAGACATGATTATTGAATTAATTTAAAGAATTATTGGGATTCGTTCACAATTTCTTAGTTAAATAAATATCAATGTCACGAATATGAAATAATTATTGATTTATTTAATACTATCAAAAAATCATAAGTTGGTTTTTCTCCTTCAATAGTCGGACATATAACAATAAATTTTTCGTATTTTAACTGCAGGTAATTAATAAGCTTTTAAACTAACATAAACAAAAGTTCATCAGCCGGAAACTAAACACAAAATATTATCACACAATTAAAAATACAAGTCAAAACCTATAAAAATCAATAAAGACTCACCTTTAAACACAACAGGAACTGCGTCCACCACCGAATTTACAGCAAAAACCGATACTAAAGCCTTTAAAACAAACATAATGTCCTTTCAATACAATTCCGTACTCATAAGTTAGGCTCTATAAAAGAATAAGTGCTGAGATCACAAAGAACGGTTTATATAGGATGCTATGGGTCGAACCAATGGTATATTACATCTATTGTAAGGTGAATGAACTATCTTACTGTCTTAAACTTGATTTAGTAATGCTGAGAGATTAATATCTTCAGCTGGTCTTAAATCACGCTTGCTTATAGACAATGTAGGTATAGTAAATGGCGATCAAAGTTCAATGCTATTAGTTGCAAGGCAGGTTTCGATCAGTCGATCTGACGGCCTATGCATTTCTGAGTTCTTTAATTATATGTTCTCGTTTGATTTTAGGCATTAAGATATAAAATATACCATCGTAAATTCAAATTTCTAGTCCTGTTTTTTTTTTTTTTTTTTTTTCACTGGGCCTTTCCCACGATGTCTTTGACATAATATTCTTATGCTTCTCGATAAGACTAGCTTCCATAGCGCTACGTAACCATAAAATAAATTACTTGAAGCAGTTCCGACTGCTGAGACTAATCACTAAAGCCCCGCTCTGTGAAAGGCAGGTCCAAATCCATTCTGAAGTCCAGTAGGTATTGTATAGGGTTTGTGGAAGGCACACGTTTTCGATTTTTTTAATAGTAACAGAAACCTCTGGGTGTCAGGCTTTTAGGCAAAAGGAAAAAAAAACAGCCAAGTGCGCGTCGAACTATGCACAATGAAGCGTTCCGTAGTTGGGATGACTTTATCACAAAAACAAACTTAACATTGTAGTTGAAAAACATTTTCTTCTATATAGGTACGTCACGGTCAATTCTCCAACTGCAAATGTAAGTTTGTAATCGTAAAAATATATTTATTATGTCATTAAATTAGAAATTAACTACCTATTTTTGGATTTTTGTGTTGAGTGTTGAGCGAGTCCTTGCCAAATTGAATGATTCTAGGTCAAGGGTAAGTACCTACCCTACAGGTATTGATTTATTTGCTACAAGGGACCGTAAACCTACGTAATTTATTAATTTCAACTTGAAACCTCCAGTGCGTTCCTGAGAAAAAATTCAAAGAAAAAAAAAACTTTTTATAAGTGAACAAGCTTTTATTACTCGTTAATAAAAAGAACTAAAAAGTTAAAAACAATTTAAACCTGATAAGAAATAAATAAAAGCGTGTTATATTTTGATGGAACATTTAGCATATTACACCTTCATTTTTTTTTTTTTTGCAATCACAATGTAACACGCTTTTATTTATTTCTTATCAGATTTAAATTATTTTTAACTTTTTAGTTCTTTTTATTAACAAGTAACAAAAGCTTGTTTCTAAAAAGTTTTTTTTTCCTTTAAATTTATTTTTAACTTTTTTTTGAGATTGACTACGGCGTAGTTCGTAGCGCGTAGCAGTGTTTTCCGTTATATGCGGTTACTGCACTTAAGCTACCTGTACATAATCAGACCCTGGTTACCATCTAGCACCAAAGTACTCGTCAAGATGAATCAAACGAGTCCAAACTCGATGGGGTTATGTCGTTTAATTACTGAGTTCCTATGGCCATCTTCCAGCTTCATCATCAGAACCTGGTTACCATCTAGCACCAAAGTACTCGTCAAGACAAATCATACGAGTCCAAACTCGATGGGATTGTGTCGTTTAACTACCGAGTTCCTATTGCCACCTTCCGGTTCCATCATCAGATCAGCTCCATGTCATAATAATTTTGCATTGTCATCCGATTTACATATGCTTGCAAAATTTCAGCTCAATCGGTTGAAGATATCTGCTTCAAAATTAAGTTGCAAGAGTCCACCCGAACAAACATAGTTACATACATACATACATCACAAGTTAAATAAAAGCTTCTAAAAAGGGGCTTAGCGGACTGCCAGACGGACAGACGAACAGACAGAGGGACAACGAAGTGATCCTATAAGGGTTCCGTTTTCTCCTTTTGAGGTACGGAACCCAATAAAACAAGTATACATAAATTTGCCAATTAAGTGTTCAACTTTTTTAGATAGTGACATGACATTATCGTGCGATACGGGTGCAGGACCAATCCTGCGTTAATCATATTCAGGTGCTAATTTGAGAGAGGTCATCAACCTATCTTTCAGGATGGGTTTTTTACTAGAAATCTCTTCTTCTTTGTCACTATTTGAATAATATTGCATGCTATTTGCCATCTTAACATGTGCACCAATTTCTTATCATCCATGTGGTACCATAGCCAGCACCCTAATTGCCTACCACAGTTTCAATCCCAATTCGAGAGTTTTGAAGGATATTTCAAATCCATTGCTTCATAGGTTTAATAAATCGTCTGCTCAACAACGTAAATAACGTAATGCACGTGGCTGAACTGACAAAATGAAAGATAATGCGATCATTGTAATTTTATGTGTGTTACGCAATTACCCCGCAGGTGTTATTCTGGTATTTTTATATGTATAACTTACTACCATGATAATAAATATGATATATGAATTATAAGATAAATTCATTCAACAGCCACGTCTCCGGTTTTTTCTGCCGTGATGCGTCTGATGGCTACTAGTTATGCGTCTGATATTGGTTACGCGCCAAGGTGTGTAATGCGTTATGTCTATGTGGGTGAAAGATAAAAAAAATATATGATAATGATGATAAGATTATGATGAGATCTATCAATAAAGTATATATAAATAAAATACATAAATTAATGCGTGTTAGAAATATATACTTAGCCGCATATACCTTAACACCAACCTATAAGTTTTCAAAACCAGACTTGCAAGACGGGTTTCATGAAGTTGATATACATGTTCATCATTATCTTACTGCCCATATTCCATTTTGGCAGGGTCTGCGCAGAATTCTTTCTTCTCCCATACGTCTCCGTTAGCCGTCATCTCAGTAGTCACTCCCTCACTCCCTTATACTCAGCATCTTTTACACGATCCGTTATTCGTCTCTTTGGTGTTCCTCTAAACTTATGTATAACCATCCATACACAAAGCCCAAAATTTGCCTCACGACATGGTTTTCATTCATCCGCATGACGTGCTAACCTTCCAAACAGCACATCGGTCTCCGGCGCAATTTCCAGGCTTGTTATTTATGTCTACTAATAAAGGGTCAAATTAAATTAGATAGCAAATCTCTGCAGACGCGATGGGTATCGATATCTCAACACGATAAAATAAAAATAATTTTATATTTTTTTTGGGGGTCAACGACCGCTGGTAGTTTTTTTAATTGAAGTTTATGTTTGAGAAAATCTGTTTTCTTTTGTTTTATCGTGTTTATATCATCATGACCTATCATGTCACGTCTGCAAAGATTTCACAAAATGCCGCTCATTTGCAGAGTGAAACAACCAGTAGCTGACCTTGCCTTTAAAATGTTGTGGTATTGTTAAAATTAAAGCGATTGGTTCCGACCATTTCGTATATCTATGGTTCCAACTGTGTTTCCCAGCAGTCCAGTTAGGGTGCTAGACTTATAATTGCGGTGAGAAAGCGTGGAGATCACTGTATATTTCGTAGCGGAAATACAAGGTACTACGTCGAAGGAAAGTTATACAGCTTGCTCACAGATGGCAAGGTATGTAACATTCGTAGTTCAAACATATTACCATAGATGTCGTTAGATGCTACTAAAAGAAAATAAAAACATCAATAATGAAATGTTTCATCATATTTTCTCGTCAAGTTTAACTTTAACATTATATTATACTAAAGGCATCGACCTAATAAATTAGTTTTTTTTAAACTCTTTTTTTTTTTGTTAAACATTTGATCATTATGCTATTTATAAATAATATTAGACTAATTATATATGTAAATATATTCTTTACTATCATTATCGAGATGTGATAATGTCATTAGAAATAAAAAATGTTTTGTTTAGGTATTTTGCTAACTAACGTCGTTACACGTCGTTACACACGACGACATAATATCAAGCTATATATTTCCAGTTTTAACTGACCTCGCATTGTATAGGCTTTTCGAACAATGATAAGTCAGCTTATACTGGAATCGTATAAGTTTGATATGTTCGTACGTACGTATAAAAATAATGATTACCTACCTAAAAAAATAAAAAATAGGTAATAGACAAAAAATCCCATGATAATATGTTTTAAGTAGATATCTATGTTGTTTCCTATTGTAATCAGGATATTAAGGTTTGTTGAATAATTAGGTAATTACAATTGACCACTAAGGATTAATTTATGAATTACCAAGAGGCGTCGACGGGCGGTCAGACTTGGCACCCTGTAGGTACAGACTAGATACAGGTAGCGCATAAAAATATGATTTAAATTTAAATGTAAGTACCTACCTACATATCCAGTGGGCTTTTGGTTCAATAAATCACAAGTCGATTATTTAGCTAAGACATATACTTGCTAAACGTGAGCTGATAACTGTACCGCCCACCTCATACATAGTGATGATACTAACAAATGAGTCTGCCACTATCTTAATGGATTAATAAATAGACAAATCCACTCAACAACAATCAGATTAACCGTTAACCCTACAGTATAAATATACATAAGGTATAAAAAACCCATAGATTCATTATCTCCAAAACGGTGCAAATTAAGATTTATTCGAAAACAATTTATCCGCTATAATTACTACTTTACGCGTAACTACATGGTATATTGAAGGCAATTTTAATAAATCAGTATGGGCTCCTTTTGACTAGGACACCGTTTAAAAGTAATTAATGGAGAAACTACAGACAGGTTGTAATAGAAGTAGTTCTTTAATTGGTAGTTCACGCCAATTTATTGAAGAAATTACATAGGTAGAGATGAGACACTACATGAATCAAAAGAATGACCGGTCGGGAATTATTGACGCTAAATTAATGCAAAAACCAAGATCAGAAGTTATCTGTCAAAACTAAACAATGGGGGATGAGCTGAAGCTCCTTCAAGCAGAACTGGTATTTATTTTTATTTATTTATTTGGGAAACAAACAATTGTACATTAGGTAATACAAACATAGTATGATTACATCATGTGGTTAATGAACAATTAACGACGTTACCACAGATTATTGCTTAGATATTACAGTGCTCAGTAAATACAAACAAGACAGAAGTACAATTCATATAAAAACAATTAAAACTACAAATTAGATAATTAACATTAAAAATGGAGTATGAAGACAAAGAGAAAAGGATCGTAAAATTATGAAGAAAGGACCTGAATTAGTTCCTTCCTAAATTTGTTGGACGACAAATGATAAATGTCTATATTAGTAAAATTTTGGATTTTTGCAACGATTTCATCAATATGTAGTAGGTCTAAACATAGCTTATTATCTAACAGTATGCCCAAGTCACAAATATGAGGCTCATTTGACAGATATTCCGAACATAGTACTACGGCACGGTTGGCGCAGTGGTTAAGCGATTGACTGCTGCGCTGCGTGTCGCGGGTTCGATTCCCGCACGGAACAAGTATTTGTATGACCTACAAGTAGTTATTCCGGGTCTGGCTGTTTGTGTATGTGAGTTTAAATGTTTGTAAACGCACCCACGATACAGGAGAAATTCCTAGTGTGGGGCAACGTTTAAAAAAAAAACATAGTGCGTAACTAAACCTTAGCCCTACTTAGTAGCTTACACACAAATTAATAACATGTAAAAACATAAAAATAATAATAATAAGTACATAGAAGCAATAAAGAAAGGGTCGAATAAAATTACTAGTTGGCTCTACCTGATTAATTAAATCATATGACGGATTGACACATCTACGGTGATTCATACTCTTATAATGTAGCTATACGAGGTATATATACAAAGATTAATACTGCATGCATCCAAAAGCGTTAACTCACACAGGTCGTTCAGATGTATCTCCGAATTAATGGCTTCCTATACTATATACTTTATTTTTTATTTTCTAAGTTTTACGGTGTTGAATGAGACTACGCCAACAGTAGTAATGAAGACAAAAGAAAGCAACCTTTATACTGTTATTATCGAAGCCAAGCCTTTTAAGGCGATTGAGAAAAAATGAAGTGTAGGTGGCAGGTCTTAGTATAAAGACAATAACCCCGAATAAAATCACAGCATAGCCAGCAGAAATAGGGAAGAAATTCATCAAGCAATTAAGAGTCAGACTGTAAAATGCATGTCAAATATCGTAAAATAATTTATATTGTTTGCCACCCATAACCTAGGGCACTAACTGGCAAATTTAATTAAACGAGAAGGCAAACGACGTTGATCAATCCATCAAAATGTCCGTTATGTTTAAGAGCTATTATATATTAGCTTTTTACGGTACTCACGTTATGTTTTATGAACTAGTCAGGCATGATTAGCAATGTGAATTGAATATATCAATAGAAAATACAGCACGCATAAAAATATCTTTCATGTCGTTATCTACAAATACACAAAACATTCTAATGATCATATTAGAACTGTTTTCAATAACCACTAGATTTTTTGTCGTCTGCGAACGGACAATCATAGTACTGTTAACCCAGATAAGAAAAAAGAAAATAATTGCTTCACACAATTGCTCTTCCCCAATACCTTCAACGTATGATTACTGCATTCAAGAACTATAAATGGATAATCAAAACTACGTTTGTAAAATAATAGTAGAGAAATTATCTTTAAAAACAGATCTGTCGTTGCGTCTATATTAAGAACCGTTTCTTATGCTATAGACGAAAACTTGTAATTTTACGATGAGGATATAAAGTGAGAGATCGATGTTTGTCATGCATTTCTGTTTGGTCTGCACCATGAATAAGATAGGAAGTGTGTTTGTTGTTTATATATTAGTTGTGGCCGCAGCGGGAGCAGGTAACTGTAGATATATACGTTTGGTTATGGAAATTAATAAAATATCAATAAATTCAGATCAAGATGACTTTATTGGCGACTTTTAGCCATAATTAACCCCTGACCGGAAATCAGATTTTAACAATTTTATGAAAAATTTTAGACATTTATTAAAATGTAGAGTAGATTCTTATTTTAGGCTTTATTAACATTTTTTTTTCTACTTCTAGCGGAGCTTAAATCCAAGAGTCAATCCAGCAGCAAGGTCGAACAAGCAAGTAAGACAAATGGATCAACCACAGCCACCAAAGCTTCGACACCACACCATGTATCCGCTCACGTCTCTTACAACAATGGGATGGGCGTCGCCAGCATCTCCGGCGTAGAGTCCAGGAACGGCAGACTGTCCTCCATGGCCAGCGTGAAGTTCTACCCACCCATAGACTCATCTATGGTCAAGACAGATAGTAAAGGCAACTTTATCTTTAAATCTACTGATGGCAAAATGCCGATGCCTATCACGATCACAAAGCAAGGCGACGGTGTCTCAGGAATAATTAAAATCATGCCAGGGTCAGTATCAGTGTCGTCTACAGCTAATTCTGGATCTGCTTCAGCGTCTACAGGACCTAAAATTCCTGATTTCAATCCTTGGTCAAATTCTTTTATGAAGCCCATGATAAACGATTTATTTTTCCCTGATCCTTTCCCAGCGTTCCCTAGTATAGCGAACTCTGCATATCACACTAGAATTTCAGAGCCTTCGTTCCATAGGATACCCACGCCATCGTTCCCGAGGATATCACAGCCATCATACTCGAGGATATCACAGCCATCATACTCGAATATACAGCAGCCTGCGTTCACTCCAAGAATGCCAGATCCATGGAAGGGTATGTTAAAACACAATCTACCACAACATGATGTTATGATGAATCCTGGATGGTACTACCCGAGCTATAACCCTTATTTAAATTTCTGGTAATGCGTTTGGAATAAATCGATAAAACCCCTTTTGTTTTTTTTATTTTTCAACCTAATAACTAACTAATTGCCTAAAAAATATTCGTGTCCTTTATCGTTTATGTCTCGATAGCTACTGTTAAGATAAAGCTAGCCTGTTTCTAGTTTATGCAATTAGAAGGAATTATTGTTGATAGGTGAGCTTGAGAAACTGACTTTTACTAATTCTCACAATATACATACCTACCTACTGATATCTTCGGGATTCACTAAGGATTACGATGTTGCTATGACAAAAGCTCAATGTCACCCATAAAGACAGGAGAAAAAAAGCAATGCATGTCTCCCAGGGTTACATAATTATTATGTATGTATTTCATTATTCTGAGAAAAAAAAAGAATCATATAGAATTCGCCAGATCGAAAAACAGACACCAGAAAACACATACAATATAATAAAAAGATTTAAAAAAAGCAATTAAATGACATTGTATATGTAAGGTATAATTTATGACCAAAATAAAATATTAAACCGCTATATAATTAATTATAACCATAAAGGAAGGAATCGCAAAAATGAATCATTTTGCGTGAATAATTTGAATGTTGTCGTCAACATTACTCACAGAGCTTTGTAAACGGCTAATGTTGTGTTAGAATTTTGAATAGCTTCATTGATACGAGTATATGTATAGGATTAAAGGCTCAACAGGCGACAAGGCGTGGGAAAGGATTTTCGTAAGCGGAAATGATTTCTAATCTTATCTTCATACACTTAGCACTCACATTTCGTTGCTATCGTCACAAATGCACTTGACTTGACCATACCGCGGGAAGATACGGCTCCGGTATGCCGCAGGGCCAAAGAAATGGCAATGCTTTGCGGTGTCATGCCACGTCGTGTCGCCTAGTGCTCGACGGGCGACTGCATATAGCTGATGGGTGAACAACTTATAATCTCATTGCATATAGGAAGTATCGTGTTGGTTAAAATCAGATGCGGTGCTCGGCCAATTAACTATCTTGATAGTCAATTATTAAAAGCCCGCTTATCCACGCCCACAGTCATTCAACTGCAAAATGATGGGCGCTGACCATCATTTTGCAGCTGAATGACTGTGCCAGCGCATTCTCTTAGTTCTGATTCACGAAAGAATTACATTGTACAGCGAGCACTAGTTTTTTTTCCAACCACGATGAGAACACAAATATTCTGCAGGTCTATAGATAAGATAGTTAAATAATTTATTTAGTGCACACAAAAGAATTAGCACTACACACAAAAGTACAATTAAATGATAACAAGGTACTTCATTATAAATAAAATGCAAGGAGCCAACATACAAAAAAAAAACACTCATTTGAAAGAAAGAAAGTGACGTCTTAACTATGGACATACGTTGATTCAAATCACGAGCAACAAAGTGTGGTGTGCGTCTCAAGGTTGCACCAAAATGCGAGTGCAGCTCATTACGTATCAGGCAATGACGCTGATATTCTGCTGGATTTCTGCAGCTACATTCAGCTATCGAGCAGACGAGACAAATGTGCGTATTCAAATTCAAATTCTTTATTTCAGACCTGAGTCCATAGTGTTAGGTGTGTATTATTGGGGTTATATGCGAAGTGAAATTATCCACCTACACTCTGATTTTTAATTTGCGAGACCAGTGTTTTTCAACGTGTGGGTCGCGACCCCCTAGGGAGTCGCCAAGCCTCTTTAATGGGGCCGCCGTTTCTTTAAAATTATAGGAGGTTCCAAATGGAATCAAACACTTCAAAGCTTCAGTGGTTGATTGTGGGAATTCTATTTTTTTGTATAACCAAAAGGTATCCAAGGTGACAGGCTTGAATTCCAAGTTAGAAGCAGCGGAGGGAAGGGGGTCGCGAAATATTTTCCGTACTAAGGGGGCCATGAAAAAGGTTGAAAAACACTGTGTTAGACTAACATGACAGCTGCGTTCGAACTTTTTTTGTCAACATAACATTATTTAGTATACATAGATATATTATTTTAGTCTAGCAAATAAAAAATCAGGGTATAGTAAGTATACCTCAATTTAAATTATGTATTCTGTTGTAAGTTTAGCGTTGGGAAACGATATTGTTCGATGATGTATTGATTGTATATTTGCTATCCTTTGTTAGAAGTGAAGCCAGTGTTGTACATAGCTGTAGATGCCTACAGCTATGGACTTTTACGGGCATATGAAGCCAATGAAAGTACACCTACTGTGGTTCTTGTAGGTTGTGATTAGTCACCAAGAAAGATGTTGATGTCACCACCAGATTCGTTTATAGAGACAAAAAGTAGGTATCGCGGGCAGGTGCCGCATTGCATCAACTGCCCGCGCTACCACTTCGTTTTCGCTTAGCGTTCTCTTTGACCTTTTATGTTTTTGCTCGACTCCTAAGGGTAATAGCGTGATGTAAAGAAGGCATTTTATAACCTTTCTCAAGAATCTGGTTATCAAATGCAAAAAGAATTTGTCAAATTCGACCTGTAGTTCCAGAGATTAGCGCGTTCAAACAAACTCTTCAGCTTTATTAGTATATATATCTAGATATGCCAAATGCCCAGGTATTATGTCAATTACCTACATCATATAGTTACGTCTAGAATGAAATAACTATAAAACGTGTTCGATCGAGATTATAGATCTATAAACAGATCGTTGCTCTCGCGGCGCATCCGCTGAAATGATCTACAAAACAAAATGGTATCTTTTTAATGCAACCTGCTCAATTATGGGTCTATTGACTCTGTACTCTTTATTGACTCCAACGCTAATATTAAACTCATCTACATAATTAGTAGAATCGGGTAAAAGTACCAGTTGGTGAACATGTTAATTTTCAAGCTTTGCATTTTGACAGACTGAGGCCTTCTTTTAAGTATATTAGCAGCATTGTATGTACAGAAGGCTAAAACTGGAAAAGCAGTCACACAAAAACTTTCATAGTAATTACAAGGTTTATAATTCTTGATTGCCCGACGTCCGAAATGAGTGAGCGCTGAAAAATTGTTTTATTTTTTTTAGCACGACGAAACTAGAAATAGTGAACTGAAAATATAATAATAATAAGTACCTAGGTACAGGTATTGAAATTTTATGATGCTGATACATTCTATAATGCCGAAAATCATTGCTAGAAATAAAATCTAATTAAAATGCTTGCTGCATAAATCGTTCACCACCCTAATTACGCAACACTCTATCAAGCACAATCTGAATAATTTTTTGGAAATTTCAAAAAAATAATAATTCGAACATAAATGACGTTGCCTCAACAAATATTGTTGAACTGTCAAAATGAAAGCCATTGCTACTAATAATGTGTTGCGCAATTACCCCGCAGGACTTTGGAGTGAAAAGTTTAAGTTAGTGAATCATTCCAATGTATAATCCTATGGAGAGAAAGGTATATTCCTATGGAGAGAAACAACTGGCCGGTAATTTACCACTTTACCATAAAAGCAAGTTTCATTTAATAGCTAAGTATTTGATTTATGTGTGACAGTTATAAGTTTTATAAGAAATCTTTAAAACATATGACCATTTAACGACCAATAAATAAGGTTTTAGGAAAACTAGTTTTTAAAAGCAGGTTCTATAGTTTATAATTTGATAATCAGTGGAGAAGAACAAGGGATCGATAGTTAACACCCTGGTGATAGTCGAGGGGTCAGGAGTTCAAATAGTTTGATGATATATTGGCTTGTGTCTACACACAAGCTTCTTCACAAGCAACTTCTAACCGTGTTCATTTTGGACCCAAATACTACTATTTGGGTCCAAAATGAACACGGTTAGAAGTTGCAGGTCCCATAAGTTAATAAGACGTTGTCTAGCTAGTCAGAAAAGCTCTTTCACATCATGTGTGCATACGTGTATGCACACATGATGTGAAAGAGCTCTGCAGTTGCCTCTGCCGGTGACGCGTGCCGCTCGTGTAGTTGCACACAGTGCTAATACAGACGAGTCGCAAGTGTCAAGGGCCGAGGCAATGGCGATATGCGCTGACGGCCGCTGCTGATCTTGTATTAGAGCTATACACGAGCGACACGTTGTCGAGGGCAGCCGCTGACGTGTCTATGGCTGCCGTCGAGGTGTGTCAGTGGCTGCAGTCGGCTCTGCCGTTGACGCATGCCGCACATGTGTATGTGCTGGATTATAAATGAATAAAAAAACTCTGTGAAAAATTCAAATGTCTACTTATTACGGTTCATGAGATACAGCCCGCTGACAGAGGGACGGACGGACGGACAGACGGATGGACGGACAGCGAAGGCTTAGTAATAGGGTCCCGTTGGCACCCTTTGGGTACAGAACCCTAAAAATCTCCTCTCTTGCTCGAATTTAATACTTACGTAATAAGAAGCAAAGCATAAGTAAAACGGGTAGCGGGATCGTCCGGGGTAGCGGGATCGTCCGAAAGGGTTACCGCTGCCCTGGTACATAAAGGGCTAAGGAAGGAACACGGGTGGGTTTTAGTCAGTAAGAGTCTGACACTCCCTTCTGCTCCACCCAGAGCGGGAGGAGTCATTTGATGATTTCCCATCCACAAAAAAAAAAAAAAAAAAAAAAGCATAAGTAAAACAAGTTCTTATTGATACATCTACTTTTTGAATAAGATAACTTTAAAGTACTTTATAAAGCTGAGATCAAATCGTATGAATGTGTGTCAGCAGGCGAGATTGGTCGCGAATGTGTTTGAGAATATTGTGCAACCACCGTTTGAGGTATATGGTGCGCATTTATTAGCATAAGAAGAGCGAATAGCGGTGATATCGGTTGGACTATGTGACAATATTCCGTTTATAGATCGATCGAGTTTAGATCGAAATTCGATTGTATACATATACAATCGAATTTCGATCTAAACTCGATCAAAAAACCGACCCTTAGTACATACTAAGGGTCGGTTTTTTGATCCGTAGTTAAACTCAACCAATTGTTAAAAATGGTAACTAAAAATTGATCAAAAAACACATTTTGCAAAAAATTTACCATTAGTTACAATTTTTAACAATTGGTTGAGTTTAACTACGGATCAAAAAATCGGCCGTAGGAGAAAGTCTATATAGTATACCTACTTACTTGAGGTCAGCGTAATGAGTTATTAATTTAAAAAAGTAGCTACACATTTTATAATAATAATATTTAACTCTTATCACTTATGTGCGCTAGTGTCCTTTTCTGTATACCTACTTTATTGCATAAAATTAAAAATGTGCCAATTCGTGCGAGTCGCCTATAGAAAAAATAATATTATTTACCAGTGACGATACGCACTTTTCGGGCGAGTTAATTCGTGCGAATCGACTAATTAGTCAGCGTTTTGGTAAAAATAATTTAAATAGTGGGCATTAGGTATTTATTTTAAAAAGCCAGCTCTCTGCCAGACAACCTTGGAATGGACAGTGATTGAAATATTTTAGACACCAAAAGCTTGCATATCATAGACAGCTCAGTCGCTACTCTTACTGTTATGTGCCCTCCCTTAGAGACTTGAAAATCGCACCCCCACTAGTTGCAGTATTATGCAATTAAAACAGGGTTATTCTGCAAATAGTGTTAGGTAAATAATGCATAAATAAATAACTGTAACTTACAATAAACAAAACATTAAGAGGAACCGTATACATTCCTATTATTGAATTTTACGTAATTATCAATAGTTAGGTACAATAAAATAAAATCATTACCAGTATACTTATACTATCGTATACTTACTACCAAGTTCTCGTCATCACGACTTTATAAAGGTTAGCTACATGCAAATCAACACCCTCTTAAAATTCAATACAGTCGCTAAAATAGTGATCTTAAAATCCTTTACACAGTAACTGTTTGACCCGTTAGAGAAAGGTACTAAGTCCGCTTTAAGAACTCGTAAATGTCCGCTATTGAACGCGGGTTTTCCAGTTTTAACTTCAAAGCCATCCTACTATCACGACACGACACTTGGCAGGCAGATGTAGAAAAAGAAGCATTCAATTCAAGCGTCATTTGATTTTTTTAAAGACCTGCTTGTCGTCTTTATGTATGGGAATATGTCTATACTGTTTTTTAATTTGCTAAAAAATGACAGTTAACATACAGAGCGGCGATAAGTTTATTACGTTCAATGGTACAGCGGTTATTACAAGTTGTTATCAGTTTGTTAAAATAAACAATACCCTCACGAATACGAAATGTACACTCATTCAATGCATTTAAAACTCAGCTCAGCCAGTATGTTAGACTTCTGGAGAAATGAATGCGTTTGGTGGGTCGGGTTTCTGATACTTACTATGTAGGTATGTTGATTAGTCTGTAACTAGTGATGTCGAACTTTTATAAATTTAAATTATGATTAATGTTGTTCTCAAGTAAGTGACATGTTATGTTTTTATTGAGAATAAAGTTTCTTTAAACCTAACAATTTTACTAAAATTAGAAAACTGAATTTTACAAACAAAATAAAAAGCATAAAAAATGGCACAAAATAAACCACCCTTGATAATCAGGCACTAGACACGCGCGGGGCTATGTTATCAACACAAACTTAATAGTATTGTTACCAAATAATCACAAATGTATAACAATAACCGCCCCTAAGATGACCCATTGACCAATTTATTTACTTATTTTTTCCACTTCAGGACACAAACAACAGTGTAGCCCTGACTCTTGTACTAAGAGTTCCTGTATCACAAATTAAGTTTAATGTTTTAAATGTTTAAAATACGTTATGTAGAATACGTGATTTCAATTAATTAATGTGATAACCTAATCGCCACACTGTATACTAAATAATGTCATGTTGACAAAAAAAGGTCAATCGAGGCTGTCATATTTTTATTAGTCTAGCAAATTATAAATCAGAGTTTAGCAGGTACTTATTTTACTATAATACTATTCTAATTTGCACTTTATGTAAAAATAAGAGCGTCGGAAACAATAACCCTTTCCACTATACTAGAAAAATAAAAATAACTTGTTACAGAATAGCGCCCACTTCCAATGACACATCGAAACGCCGTTTGCGCAGTATTCATCGCGCATGCGTCAAGATGCGAGCCCTTCTGCTGATCTCTCTGTTCGCCATCGTATACCTCGCTGCTGCAGCTCCAGCGAGGTCCAAACTACAGACCGGAGCCAACGGTGCGTACCCAAGAACATATTAAAAAAAGTTATAATACAACCACGGTTAAATATTCCATCGGTTATCTTTGGGAAAGCCGAAAG
Source organism: Apamea epomidion (assembly GCA_947507525.1). Taxonomy (NCBI): domain Eukaryota; kingdom Metazoa; phylum Arthropoda; class Insecta; order Lepidoptera; family Noctuidae; genus Apamea; species Apamea epomidion. The sequence goes on along the minus strand of OX382225.1, from coordinate 20,212,233 downwards.
ACAAAGAAAATGTGACGACTAATAGAAATCGATTTATATTCGTGTCTAAATCATAATAGGTACTTGTTGGATCAGCCATATTTTATTCGCCCGTCGGTTTTCCCGAAGATAACCGATGGAACCTTTGAACGTGGTCGTACTATACTAACTAATACAATACTTGTCAGTTTATAAGCACTAATTAGTATGCATCCCACGTCCTGCCCCTCGATCGTAGTAATAATGAACTAACTATAAACCGTGTTCGCTTCATTCGATAGATTTTTGATTTATAATTCCAGTGATCGAAGGATAAATAACGATAACGTTTAGTTGTAAACTCTGTACATGATAGTAGGAGATTGCGTTTTTTCTTTATTTAGTTGGTGACTGTTCTTTTGCTTGGCGAGTATTCAAGGTTGGCGTGACAAAGTTAGTGTAACTATCTTTTAACAGTACCTACGTAAATTGTAAAAATTGTGTGAATCGATGCTTGTGGACTATTGTGTAATATTTTGATGAAAACACTAGGTATGTGCCGGCTGAAATTGTAGTCGAATAGGTAATATTTTACAGGAATAATATTTTTTGGAACGAAGTGCATATCGCATGTTATACCTACTTTGCACACTTGACGAATAAGACGGAGACCAAAAAAAGTGTAAGAGTTTGATTGCCACGACACTTTTGTTAAGTACCTAATAAAATAGTGACAGTCAAAATGTTACACTTTCGCCAAATGTGCAAAAACCAAAGGAACCTCGTTCCAACCGGGTGTTCCACGACACCTCTCGACTGTTTTTTTCTTTCCTATAACTAACTCAGGTGTTTGTCACATATAATAACACAGTTGAATAAATGTGAACTTGTTTTAACTTTGATTACTCATGCTTATCTGGTTTGGTTCTAAACCAAATAGGAAGTATGACTAATAGGTAGGTAGTTTATAGAACACATGACACTGTTTCTAAAAGGAAATAACTACCTACTAAAGTATTAAATATTATGGCGTCTAGCCGGATCTGGTGCGGAACACAAACAGGTAGAATAAATAACCTATGAATAATGTCTTAGTTAAAACTGATACGGTGGCTTTCATCGAAAGGTTAATATTTATTTTTATATTTAGGTTAGTTGCCTAAAAAGGTTTCATAGACTATAGTGTGAGTAAGGATATGGTTTTAATTGAAGATATAACGGTATTCCCAACAATACAATGTGCACTGGGGAAAGTAACAGAATCAAATTGATTAGATACTGCTCCCTAATTGCGTAACACACTATCAATCTCCATCGGAATCATTTTGAAGGATATTGCTAATCCATTGCTTCATATGCTCGAAAAATGTATCTGCTCAACAACGTAAATAACGCAATGAATGTTCTTGAACTGTTAAAATGAAACCTATTCATACTGTTCTGTGTTACGCAACTATCCCACTGACCAGTGTTGTGTTAAACAATTATGAAAGCAGTCATAGTTAGGTAACTTATAAATACGCTAACTTCTGCCCGCAACTTCGTCCGCGTCAAATTTCTTGTTCCTCCAACACATCGTCCGTCCGTCGCATCGCATCGCCTGCCCGCGTTATATAACTTCTTTTTCGCTTAGCGTTCTTTCTTACTTTTTTCTTGTGATGGTAAATAACCTAAAAACCAAAGATAACATATTTTTTCAAATCCGACCTTTAGTTATTAGATTATCGCGTTCAAACAAACAAACAAAAAACTCTTCAGTTTTATTATTAGATGGTAGGTATATAGATATATAATTTATTGAATACTACAACAATTACCTACTTTTGTACTAACTTGACACACTTGTTGCAACTGTGGCGTGCGAATTTTATGACGTTGACGAAAGGATACAATTAAACCATACAATGGGAGTTGTCGATGGTCTCTTCTTAAATTATTTAGGTACTTCCTAACTAAGCTATAAATACATAATATTCAGAAAAGATACTGAAACTATTTGACAGATTTTGATTCAGTTTTCTTCATAACCCAGATTATTTTTACAGGAAGGGACATTAGTCCTTTAGTTATTAAGATTATTCTAGCATAAGTTTAAGTGTACGTGATGTGGCTGTGCTTTTCTTAAATAAATAAGGGAGCTGTCACTGTCTCACTTCTGGGAAAGGCCTCCCTCCACTACTTCTATCTTTCGCGACCCCGTGCGTCCACCTTCTAGTCTTGAAGGAACCTATCCAGCTCGTGCCGTCATCTCCTACGTGGTTTGCCGCGAGCACGGATATCTATGACCGCGACCCTGCCTCACTGTCTCAGGGTATACAATAAATAAATAAATTCCAAATGTATCGTTTGGCGTTTACACATATAATTATATTATGATAATTATGGGGGAGGCAGCAATAGCCTTACCTATGTTACGAGTATCATTGATTGGTAATGTTGCCATTCTAAAAGTTTTGTGAAGCAAAGAATTAAACATGAACTTATTATAACTTTCAGATGCAGATGGCCAGCCTTTCGTAGAGGAAGTGGTGGTGGAGTCGGTGCTGCACATTCGCTCTCCATCCAGTCGCCAGGCGCGCACTAATACACAGACAAGTCTGCAAGATGGCGCTCGCGTCGCTGAGGCTAAGATTTATCATTAGATTTAAGGAAAAATCTATTTGTTAGTATGAACCATACACTCATTATTGCATTAAAAATTGTTTGGGTAACAACAAAACAAGCACCTCGTGAATTAAATAAAGTATAACTATTATGATAATCTTAGAATGATGGAAATATCCGCACAGGGAGAAAAGAGGATTTTGAATTGTATGTATGTCTTATACCTACTCAAGTTGTTTTGAAACTACAAGACATATATGTTTGTAATTACTTTTAAGAAACACAACCGAGTTTGACTACAATATACCTACTTACCTATTCATTAGCAAGGTTTTTGCGTGTTGCGACAACATAGCATGAAAGTATTTTTTTAAGTTTTTGTGAGTAAAAACCGTGCGAAGATGTTGATGTGATATTAAATTGTATAACAATATATGTGAAGAGTTTATGAAAGTTAGATAGATTAATATAGCTACAGTGAAAGCTGTGGGGCAATTCTCGTAATTTTAAGAACGTTCACAGTCTGATCTCAGTCTCAATCAGTCAAAAATACCTCTAATTTCCCTACACTTTTGACAAATTTTTGACATTGACTGTCGTTGAGATGAGATTGCTTAATTACGGGAATTGGCCTTGTGATTCAAACATCGATCACCCGGTCATTGTATTGTACAAGTGAATTTCTAACTTCTAGCACTATGGAGAGTCCGATACTTACTTTTTATAATGTTTAACTATTATTAAGTTACTTTGAATGTAGACTGTGTTATGCAAGTAATTACTAGCCAGTTGTAAGCCACATTACTGGTTTGCCTGAGTTCACAGATGATTCTTAAGATCATGATATAACAGCTTTTTTTTTAAGTTTTGGCTTTTCAAAGTTGTTAGTCAGTACTCTACTATTACAATACTATACGAGTACTTAGATACTAGAGTATACAAACAAATGTAACCCGTGAAGTATTATCAACATGACATAACCTAATACTGCTTTAGTATGATGTTAACATACTATTTAGAGCCACATCCGGCCTACAGCCTCGGAATATATATGTACTTCATTATCACCAGATGTACGCAGTAAACAAGTGATAAATGCCTTAAAATAAATGTTTTTACTTTAAAAATAATGCGCACCTAATGTATGAATGGAAATTTTGGAACGGAAACTGAGTTTTATTTTGGTTTATTCTGTACGCACCAGTTTAGTAAACAAATTGTGTGATTGGAGGCTTGCATACACTTGGGCACGCCACAATTGCGGCGATAAATCCCCTCTTTGAGTGGCTAGACAGGCGCCAGGGCGCCCTCACCTTCCCCCTGACGCAGGTCCTCACCGGACACGGTTGTTTCGGGAGGTTCCTGTTCAGGATAAGGCGGGAGGAAACGCCAGGGTGTCACCACTATGTGGATCGCCCGGAGGACACGGTGAAGCATACGGTGGACGTCTGCCCGGCTTGGGCAGAGCACCGCCGGTCCTCGTGGCGGCGGCGATCTCTTGCGTCCGGCCCTGGTCCAGGCCATGGTACGGAGCGAGAGTGCATGGGAGGCCGTCACCTCGGCCGTCAGCTTACCGCCCGGTAAGGACCAGGCCCGGGTCGACGGCGCGTTGTGTTCCACGCGCGCCTCAAAGAGGCGTCAGCACGAACTCACGGGGTCCGCTAGGGCCGATGCCTGGCAGGGCCGCGGGTTGTTCGAAAGAGATATTGTGGCCCCTGGCACAGGCAACTGAAGGAACACGGGTGGGTTTTAGTCAGTAAATGTTTGACACGCCCTTCCGCTCAGCCCAGAGCGGGAGAGGTCATTTGATGATTGCCCACCCACAAAAAATAATAATAATAATGGCAGGCATCTTATATTACCGAATCGAAAATTCATGCGATTTGTGATTTTATTGGAGTTGTAGTTTAGAAAGCCTATGTCTGTTAGTCGAGCGTAAAGTGTAATTTTCTAGAATAATATAATAATACGATATGGAAAGAAGCCTTCTTGAATGAACTAGACAAAAAATGGACTAGTATTCAGCCCACATAGACTCAAATCATGAACATAACGTTTTAGAGCTACTTAGACCAAATTGCCCATAACTTTCCCAATTTTACGATCATAGTACCACAAATGAGAGCATTTAGGGATGTGATGTGACGCCGCGAATGAAGCAAACTAGAATGGAATATTAAACAAAAGAACACGTGCAATAGTTTGGTACAAATCTACATACCAACTTGTTAAATATGTCACGGAAGATCGAATATAAAGGTTGCTCTGATGAATTGGATTTATTTGCATCCAATTTGACTATAATGCAGAGCACCTGTCGTTAAATCCACTATTTACTCAGACGCTTTCCGCTGCTACTGGTATTTTAAATGGACAATTATTACCTACTTACGTCGAACAAAGGTTTTCTGCCATTTTCTCATATACATATTAATAAACCTGTCTTTGTATTGATTCATAACTGCTAGGCTGCAAGTATTTTATAACCATCATAGAACACAACTATTTGTGATAAGTTTCAATCTCCGTACTTAAACACAATTTAGCCATGTTAGGAGCTAAATACTTTAAAGTCAAGATCAAACGTCCTAACCTTAAAAAAGAATACTATGTAGTGATGCCACCAAAACCATTTCATGTAAGGTAGGTTGCCAAGACTCCCATAAAGTTTTCACTGTTAAAAAGTTATCAGATCTATTATGGAGCCATGCCGTACATTTTTATCACGATAGTTAGACCTTATAGAGTTAGGGACTCTCTTTTACTATGCAGGTCCCTATTAGCTCGCAGTCTCAGCCGTACTACATACAATTGGCAACAACAAGCTTGTCTGAACTATAAACCTGTCCGTCGTGTCACCTGCCTACTCCAGGAACATGTTTACGGAAACAGTACGACCTCCCTGGTTGTAGAAAACGATTAATTTAATCGATTCTACAAATGTATTCTATAATGGTAAACAAAAGGTTTAGAAACTATCATATCTAGCATTCTTTCTCTACACGGAAAGAAAACGAAACGATACAAATAAAATAGAGGTCAGATCATAAATTACTGAATATGATGCTTAACATCCAATTTCCTGCTCTTTTACCAATTTAATTTTGGGTCAGTGCACTATGTATTTCTAAACTGTCATACAATATGTGAGGCGTCATCTCAATATTTAATTCGGTCCTTAGGTGCCTAACATTTACCAACTCAAAGCATTTATTTCAATCAAACCATTTACAGACACTTTGGAATTGTCAAGGAGTCAGTACAGTCAGACAATACGATGCTAGTTGCCCATTCCAAAGCGTAGTACCTATGGAGAGGAACGGGCAAGAAACTCCATGGACACACACTTCACAAAATTTGTCCAATTTTTCATAGATCTGCCCTTGCGTAATCTATGATAGATTATAATAACAACAAAGATAACACACGATTTGAATTGAGCTCTTAGCTAAACAACCCACGATGGAATTGGATTTTACGACCAAAATCTCGAGACCGAAATTAATAGATACATGTGAAATATAAAGGTAAATGAACCTGACAAACCTGACGTGAGGTCCTTAAGAGTACATGATCACATAATGGAATAAATTAATTAAGGATCACCGCGATGACTAAGACAATGCTAAAACAAACAAACTTGTTGATGTTGCTCCGATGAGAATAGAAATAGTGTATTTAGGATATACATATATTGTTATTAGCTTCAGTAAAACGAAAAGGTGTTCGGTGGTAATCGTATGCGCTAAGCGTGTGCGCGGACATCACATTGAGTTGCGCACGCGTCACGCATAATGTGCTGCGAGCTTGTAAGTATACGGAGTGTAGCTTTTGTTAATGTAGGTTCTACACAATAGCTACATTACAGAAACAATTAAAGAGATTTTGGATCCACAAAACAATGAGTACGAAAAGGGAAATTTTAATGGAAATGATAAACGTTGTGGTATGCGGAGTCAAAACTCGATCCTATCTCAGCACAAGCTACAACGTGTTGTAATAAATGTGAATAAAGAATCATAAAGTATACATTTGTGATTATTAATTTTTCACTCTATCTTTAATGTGTTAAAATATGGAGAAGACCTTTACCCGGCAGTGGGACAGCAAGGTAAAGGGTAAAGTAAAAAGTTGTTTAGTATTTATCTCTATGAGTCTTCATAAAAAATCTTCTCAAAAAGGAACACCAAGTATAAACTCGTCAGTTTGAAACAATATTTGAATACAATCACCATTAGAACTGAGAGGATCACCGCGCGCCACCGTTACGGCCTGGACAGGCGCACGCGCAACAGCCGCTAATACTTGGTATGGACGCCCGCCGCCCAGCCCACGCCACGATACGGCTTCCTAGAAAACCAACATTTCAATTGACCGCCCAAATGATTTGTTACTATGGCGAAAATACGTTTAATTAAAGCAATTGAAGATTCCGATTCTTGGTAATAATGAATTCTAATTCGGACAGCGGTAAAGTGCGGTCATTCAAGTCAGTTTCAGAATTTGAAATGAAGAGAAAATAATAAAAATTCTTTGTTTTATTTCCATATTGTAGGTAGGTTCATTCTCGTGAAACTAAATGTCAATGATCGAGTGACACTCAATTTGCCGTACGTTACTTGAACAAAGTTCAATTGTCTACAATCACTGGACTGAGTGCTACGTTAGTGATTGTAAATGGTTCTTTGTATCATGTTTCTTTTCTCTTGTTATGCAGCTCTCGAATATCAAGATATGTAAATTCAGGGTTTAGATCTCTAGTCTAAAACCACGTCATCTGTATTTTGAAAAATCTGTGGTTTCATGGAAAAGTGCGATTCCTACGCGGCCAAAATGTATGAAACAACTAATATTTAAAAAAAATACCAACGGTTAATTTCCACGCAGGGGGTTCAGAATCATGTACTGAATTGCTGCTGATAAGAGGAACTATCACTGCAACACTAGTCATCCAGTAGTTTCAATTGTAATTAGAATCTGTATGATATCGAGTCTGGTATGATATTTCCAGGCGATGGAGATTAGGATACCACTTTTTCAGAGGCTCATCCTCATCTGCCTAGCCTTTTCCCAACTATGTTGGGGTCGGCTTCCAGTCTAACCGGATGCAGCTGAATTGGTATTCAGCTGCATTCGATAGTAGATTTGGTATTCAAATAGGCAGTCGCTTCATGTAAAATACTGGTGTATTTTACATGAAGCGACTGCCTATCTGACCTCCACAACCCAGTGACTGGGTAATACGATACCCCTTGGTAAGACTGGTTATTAGAGTTTTGGGCTTCTGACCACCCATAACGACTGTCAAAGATATACGATCACGAATAAATGTCTTTGTCTTTGCCACTTCTTTTACCACCATTATCTGCCTAGCCAATCTGCTTTTCCAATTATGTTGGGGTTGGATTCGAGTCTAACCGGAAGCAGCTGAATATCAGCATTTTATATGGAGCGATTGCCTATAAAACCTCCATAACCCAGTTACTGTGTATGACCATACCCTTTGGTAAGGCTGGTTGTCAGGCTTTCGGGTTTCTGATCCGGAACGACTGTCAATGATCCACGAATGACAGCTCGGACCAACGGCTTAACGTGCTTTCCGAGGCACGGAGGGGTCTTAGTATGTAAAGATGGTCACCCATCCACGGATCAACCGCGGCAAGCCTGATCGATCAAACCGTGCGGCTGTTATTATCTAGCCACAAGCCCCTCAGAGACTATAATATGCAAATTCTATTCAAAGACAGGCCTGAAACCTGCATCTAGGTTTGCTGAATTACGACTCAATATCAGAATAGAATATTACCTATGTACTCTATAAATATTACAGATATAAATGTAGAAATTTTACAAGGGGTTACACAATGGGCGGTCTTATTGCTAAAAGCGATCTTTTAAAGACAACCTTTTAATAATTTTGACTGTAAGGCTCTATTAATATCATCTAGGTCTAAGAGGTTCACTTCGTGGATTTTTTTAATAATATGAACATGCGGTGTTAAAACCAAGTCCTATATCGTCTAAAAATGATATCAATAGTAATTCGCAGATGCATTGATTCGTAGTACTTGTGTGTGTGCCACCCAAGTTGATATCAGTTGCGACGATGCTATTTATATCGATTCTAAGAATATTCAAATCCATTGTTTTGTTTGTCCACAAATTGAAAGGCTAATCTCCATATGTGCTGTCAAACTTGACTGATTGAATTGCATATACGATGTTTATGTAGACAATACGAGCTCATTTGTAATCAACCAACATAATTGGACAAAATATTTTCAGCTATAAAACCAATTAAAATGCACATGTATTTTATTTCTAGTATCTGCATAGTAAAGAAATACAATGAAATATTCATTTAATTGCTCGTTCCGTAGCATTGTCTAAGCGACAATTTATAGCTTAGGTGGACAACGAGTATCTGAATATTTGCAGAAAAAATTCAGCAACGACCTCGCCAAGGATTTATATTCCGCCTCTATTATTTGCAGCTGTTTTTACCGAATTTATAACAACTGTGAACAATAAAAATTCTTTAAACGCACAAGGCATTTTTAATCGAGATGTATCAATGAGGTCGTAAATTAAAAATCGTGTTACGTGATTTGATTGTGGAGTTGTTTCCGTAGAGTTCCCCTCAGTACTTGTATGAAGCGAGATATATTGGAAGTAATGAGAGTAAAAACCAATGTATTGAATGTGAGTAACCGATGATATAATCAGGCGTCACTTGTCGGCCGGCGCCCGGTGCGTCATAAAGCCACAATGTGAGACGTTGTCGTCATACTAGCAAAATTTTAACCGAATTATGTACTGATGTGAAAATCATCATAATATATTAAAAATATATCATTATTTACAGCCTAAAAACACTTTATCTGCCTCTGAATCTACTCCTGCCTATCACCGCTAAAAGTAGCTTTTGTAAGTTACACGGAAACTATAGTTAAGATTATCTCATAAACTATATCTATACTAATAATAAAGCTGAAGAGTTTGTTTGTTTGAACGCGCTAATATCTGAAACTACCAATCTGATTTGAAAACATCTTTTTTAATTTAATAGCCCGATTCATGAGGAAGGCTATAGGCTACTGAACATCACGCTAGGACCCTTAGGGGCCGAGCAAAAAAATGAAAAAATCAGAAAGAATGGTAAGCGAAAATGAAGTGGTAGCGCGGGCAGGCGATGCAATTCGACGTGGTGGGTCGGGGGAACAAGCAATTTTACGCGGACGAATTCGCGGGCAGAAGCTAGTCATGGATAAAATGTAATGCGATGAAATAAAGTGCTATTTTTCTAGTATTTCAAAGCTTCAGCAGAAATCAGTCAAATAAAAACATTAGAACACACACAATATTATTAAAACACACACAAATATTAAAATCTACAAAGTCCCTACATTATTCTCAACAGATTTAAAAAGTATTCAGTGAATTGAAAACTAAACAAAGTAATAAAATTATAAGTAAAAAGGAAACTTGGTAGTTTTCCTAAATATCCAAAGATATTCCTACAATATACCAATTATAAATAATGCATACAATAAACGTGCACACGCGGCCACAGTACCTGCGCAAGAGGATAAACATAACACATTCAACACTTGTAATGATCTACATCAACAAATCAAAATCGATCGTGAACTTAGGCACGTATCCCCTGCAAATGGACATGAAGGATACAAAGAACAGGAAAATTTCATGTCTGTCTGTACCTCATGTGCTTGTTTGACGTAGAGATAGGGCCGATATGCATTCAATAGCCAGACTATAGACAGACGGTAAAGGGTGCGACAACGACGTCATACGAGCTTTGCAATTTAAAGTTGATTGTAGTTTGAGGTGGTTTGAATATTTTTAGTGGGCTATTGTCTTTTTACTGAGGAGCTTTCGAGGGGATTTTTGATTTGTCGAATTTAGTTGTTACTTGTTGTAGTACTTGTTGGTTGAATTTAGAAATGTCAGGGTTGACTATTAATTATAAGTTTAAATCAGGGTTACTGAAATATGCAACGTGTAACAAAACCCCTCTACGATCGGCGAGAGTGTTGTTAAGTATCTAGTAGTATCAAGTCTATTCATGAGGTTATTTTGAGAAAAAAATATAAACATCCTCCTTTTTAGGGTTCCGTAGTTCACGTCTCGGAACCCTTATTTTAAATGGGGAGTTATGCCTGTTAAATAATAGGTACCTACATGATGCGCGGGCGTTCATAAACTTATGACCTCTCTTGAAAATTTACAAATTTTCAAAGATATTGGGACAATTGATTTTTTAAGAGCGATAACTATTTTATTTTTCTATAATGATAAGGTTATTTTATTTATTTTTATCAATGTTTGCCTTTCCGATCAAACAGGGTTTTTGTAACACGTTGTATTCAGATTAAGGTCGGAATGATGATGACACAAATGGCACAGTACCAACAAGTTACCTACTTCGTTATATTATACATACATACATCATGTATGTTTAATATCAAGAAGTAGGTAAGTCTATAGGTTTTAAAACGTATGATGGTAGGTAGAATTATGTTAACCAAAAAAAGCTCCAGCCAAATATTTCTTTAAAAATTCAATGCAGAGTAACGCATGAATGCAAATAAGGTCGTGATAAGAATAATCGCATAATATCCACGACGAATGTAAAACAAAGGATAGATTCGGCGCGAAATTCAGCTCTGCGGCTAAAAGGATTGCCGACAATGGCCATAAATTCTGCTGACCCATTAAAGATATCCAGAAATAAATCTTACCATATGGTGATGCAGTATCATTTTTATACTGCCGCCGAAACGGCTAGCGGTGACTCAGGAGCACTGAGTCAAATTTTCCAGTCGTTTTTTCTAAGGACTGGGGAAATAAACGATGTAAATCTATAGGCAATTGATTCTCTTCTTATTATTCTCACTCACAGTTCAGACATCCATTATGAAAGAAGGTCAATCTTGCAATCGGAGTAACCAAGATCACAAAGTTATTTCAATACATGACTTTTAAGAGCTTTTTAATCCGATCCTGATAGAAAACTCAACAGCAACAACAACACACACAGCATAATCAGCCTATAGGTAATGTTCCCACTGCTGGGACACAGGCCTCCTCTCAGTGAGAGGAACTGGGCCGTAATCCACCACGCGGGCCCAGTGCGGGTTGGCACATGTCACATGTCTTCGAATTTTTGGTTCTAGGTCATGCCGGTTTCCTCACGATTTCCTTCACCGTTTTTAGAGCAGTGGTGATGAAATTATTTACACAAAGTAAAGCCCCAATCTGGGATCGAACCTACAACTCGTAAGTCTCGGTCGTTACCACTTGGCCACCACGGCTCACACACAACAGCACCAACAAAAACACACAACAACAACATAACAGCAACACAACAATACTTCGCTATAACTATACATTCATGTGCAACTTAAATAGCCTTAATATGAACTTAAACTATAACAACGCTAGCTGGGAATACTTAATAGCAATTCTGTGAAGAGGATTTAGCAATCCATATTCTCTTTACTTGTCCTTCGGGTGGCAAATGCATATTAATGGATACACAAAAGATATACCACAGCATACAAAAGCACTCAAAGAACACTCAAGACTGGCCCTAATTACAATATCATCAAATGAAGTAAATATTAGGGTCATGATCGTCTTCAAAAAGTAATTCGAGTCACCGTTAAAGCTCCAGCGATCCTTATCTGTTGATGAATGACTGCCGGAGCTCCTGACCCTTGCCGGACCTCCCAGGGTTCGTAACGTCTCGTGCGACTTTACACTAACTCCTAAATTATCAGCTACTGCAAATGCATCCCCGAATTCATCAACTGATTGAATTTTAATGCTAACGATGCTAATTGGCATATTCATTGGCTCTGATTAAAATATGTTCTTAATTGTTAACTCAATGTTATGAGTTTGCATTTGAATTGCGTTTTGTTTATTTCGCTCGGCTTGTTGGGTTTTATTCGTTTCGATTATGGGTCCTTCATAGTGTAATCTATTAATAAAATAAACCACTACTAACACATTTCATCACCTCACGATAATACCCAGAAATAGGTGAATGTATGTATATTTTCAATCGAAGTGGATATCTCCATTACAGGTATATGTATATCGCTTTCAAATCAAAATGAAAGTTAATGGATGAAATAGAAAATGCTAAGCCAAAGTTACCTCAGTTATAACTGTAGCGGTTTTGGGAGGTCCTTGCACTGTGCCTTTAGCAGTGATATCAGGCCATCTACATGTGGCCGTATCGCTCCATCTGACAGGCGGGGCGCAGTCAGAATGTCTGCCGAAGCCTGCTAGTGCACTTCGCCGAAAACTTTGTAACGCAAATTATTTTTGACTAAGATTTCTGGAATACGGTGTGAATGTATTAAGTAACAACTAATAATGGACAGAACAATTCAGTTATCCGTAGTCTACAGGGTCAAATTAAATTAGCTAGCGAAACGCTGCAAACGTGGTGGGTTCGATATCTAAATACGATAAAATATAAAATGTTTTTCTTTGGGGGTCAACGACCGCTGGGAGTGTTGTTACTCGAAGTAAGTATGAGTTGAGATTTGATTTCTTTTGTTTTATCGTCTTTAGATAACGATACTTCTGTGAAGTATAGGTACACAAAAACCAGGGTTTTAAGCTGTTGTTTCAAGTGACTACACTAACTGCGGTCGATGACCCACTAAAAAAGGCATCAGATTAACTTCTTTTTTGTTTTATCGTGTTTAGATATCGTTACCCATCTCGTCTGCGGAGTTTCACTAGCTAATTTAAATTAACCCTGTATTGTCTACCTTGCTAGAAATTGCGTATATACGTTCACGAACTTTTTTGTTTCATTCGTTCGTTTCAATCATTGAGTTGTGAAATATGTCATTGATCATTATTCGTTTGTTCGGCTTGATAACAAACCAATCACATCTGAAACTTATTACACACTCTTAGCGTTAAAATCCAACTTTAATATGACAGACATTGTCCGGCAGACATTACGACGGTACAGGTGTTCGAACATGACTTGAGTCTTGTAGAGCATGAATCAGGCTGCACTGCTGGACATACTAATGCGAAGACACGACGTTTCCGGCATAAATCCACCCAGCATACATCTCCATACGTGCAAACAGGCAAATTAGACAGTTATGAACATTTTAACGGAATTTATACCGTGGGCACAGATCCTATCGACGCAAGGAGTGGACGAACGCAGAGATAGTATCGCCGGCTTTGCTACTAGTATACTCAAACCTTCCACGTGGACGAAATACAAATTATGTATGGATTTTAATATTAAGAATTTCGGACATGTGCAGGAGCTTTAGCTTCTATTGGCACCGCGAATACGTAAAATGATTTCTTGGGAAATGATTGACATCGCAGACTGACGGATTACTTTTTAGGTCCTTTTTAACATTCGCTGCATGAAATGTTTAAAGTGCCTAATCAAACCTTAGAATAAAATACTTAATGGATACTTAGTTAAAACTTAATGGATAATTAGTTACCTAACCAAGAAGTTTATGCAGTTTATTTACACGAGTTGGCGCCGCAGTGTTCCAAGCGTGCCACTTGGGTGCGACCATTGTAGGAATGGCCGCACGGGGAGGTGGGACCCGCTGAGGAACAGCGGGTCGAGGTCTATCGGGGGAGCGGTGAATGCTTATGGGAATCCTGCAACCCCGGCCATAGGCAGAGCTGGAACATCGCGGTGGTTTTAGCCGATAAGAGTCCGGCACACAGCGCCGCTCCGTCACCCCCACGATGGAGGAAGTCCATGTGGATTACCACCGCGCAACAAAAAAAAAAGAAGGCTTACACGAAGCCAGTGCGCTGGCGCTAGCCGTAAAGACTGGCCTGCGTTGGCCTCGCCGGTGTTGTTTACACGAGGCCATTAATTACAAAATTTTACTTGTGTGTAACGTGCGTACACCACGTATGTCGCTTTTGAAAAAGAAATGTCTAAAGAACTAACTGCGTTATTACGAGAGGAGTTGAAAAAATCAAACACATGTGCACTTCAGAAGATGCGTCAGCGACTAGCCCGATGCATTTACACGAGTACAACCACTAACCAGTGGTTCCACGGTTCTACGGTGGTTGTTACGGTCTCCTCATCCTCAACCGAGGATGAGGAGATCGTGGACGGAGGTGGCTATAAAAATAGACGAGCGCTCTATTCATGCCAGCGCTGGCCTGACAAGAAAAATTGTTTACACGGGGTCAATACCAAGCCAGCACTGGCTGCCAGTCTAACTGTCAGCCAGCATAGGCTTCGGGTAAACCTGCCTTTATACTTAACAACCATCAAGTATAGTGTATACAAACTAACGCCTTTTTCCATTAGAGTAAGCAGAAACCACTGAACTCTACGTGTTACGATCCTTTTGCCGACCTATTGTCATTTTAATTTGAACTGAACAAACTAGCTAAGTATGTATGTACTACAAAGCCCTGTGATTTCAAAATCCTCGTTGATTTTACTTGATTTAGGGCTGGTTTTCCAATTGATAGATAATTTTTATTCGTGGAATAAAATCTGTCAGACGTCAATTTTATTCCACAAATAAAAATAATTATCTATCGATTGAGAAATCAGCCCTTACTCATTTGTCACAATTTATAACGTCAAACAAAAGGAGGAGCAGGTGGTGGCCCAGTGGTAACGGCTGCGACTTAAGAGTTTTAGGTCGTAGAGTCGAACCCAGACAGGCGCTTTACTTTGTGTAAATTCATTCATCTCCACTGCTCTCAAAAAGGAAAACATCGTGAGAGAATGGGCATGTCCAGGAATCAGAAATTCGAAGAAATGTGACATCTACCAACCCGCACTGGGCCCGCGTGATGATTACGGCCCACTCCCTCTCACAGAGAGGAGGCCTGCGACCCAGCAGTGGGAACAATAGAGGGTGATTATGTAGGGGAGGTCGCATCAGGCGGCGGCCGACGCGATGACACGCGGGGTTGCGATAGTCGTGGAAAGGATCCGGCAGTTGGGTCTCGAGGTGGCATTGCACAAGTCCGAGGCCATGTCTTTTCATGGGCCCCGGTACGGGCCACCTTCGGGATCCCAACTGATGGTAGGAGGGGTTCACATCGGCGTCGAGAAGACGATGAGATACCTGGGTCTCGTCCTCGACAGCCGGTGGAACTTCGTCGAGCATTTCCGACGTTTGGCCCCCAAACTGGAACGGACCGGGGCCGCCTTAAAGCGGCTCCTGCCCAACCTGAGGGGGCCAAACGCCTCCTGCCGGAGGCTTTACGCGGGGGTCGTGCGGTCCATGGCCCTATATGGGGCCCCGGTATGGGCGCGTTCACTGCGGCTTCGAGCCGCACACTACCTGAACGCGCCCCAAAAGGTGGTAGCCGTAAGGCTGATCCGGGGGTACCGCACGATCTCGCGCGAGGCAGCAAGCCTCCTTGCCGGACTGCCACCATGGGATCTGGAGGCGATAGTCCTCGCGCGCCTGTATGACTGGCGCGCGGAGGCACTACGTCGGGGGGAAACTCTGCACCCGCGGCAAATCGCTGCGGAGCGGACGGACCTCCGGCGCGGTCTCATGGTGGAATGGAAGGCGCGACTATCGCAACCCAGCGCAGGGCACGCCACGATAGCGGCGGTAAGACCCCTCTTTGAGGAGTGGCTAGAGAGGCGTCACGGCGCTCTCACCTACCGCCTGACGCAGGTCCTCTCCGGACACGGATGTTTCGGGAGGTTCCTGCACATAATCAGGCGGGAGGAGACGCCCGGGTGTCACCACTGCGAGGATCGCCCAGAGGACACGGTGGAGCATACGGTGGAGGTCTGCCCCGCTTGGGCAGAGCACCGCCGTGTCCTCGTAGAGGCGATCGGCAGCGGCGGCGACCTCTCGCGTCCGGCCCTGGTGCAAGCCATGGTCCGGGGCGAGAGGGAGTGGGAGGCGGTCGCCTCCTTCTGCGAAGCAGTTATGCTAGCGAAGGAGGTGGCGGGATGGGCGAGGGAGAGATCCTCACGCCTCAGCCGCCGAGGGAGACGCTCCGGGCGTCGGGAGCCGCGTGACGACTCCCGGCCACCGTAGGCGCGGGCCTGCGGGCGGAGAGCAATGGGTAGCTCTCCGTCCGATCAGGACCAGGCCCGTGCCGGACGGCGCGTAAGTGTTCCACGTGCGCCTCAAAGAGATGTCAGCATAGATGACGGGGCCCGACAGGGCCGAAGCCTGCCGGGGTAGCGGGATCGTCCGAAAGGGTTACCGCTGCCCTGGTACGTAAAGGGCTAAGGAAGGAACACGGGTGGGTTTTAGTCAGTAAGAGTCTGACACTCCCTTCTGCTCCACCTAGAGCGGGAGGAGTCATTTGATGATTTCCCATCCACAAAAAAAAAAAAAAAAAAAAAAAGGGTGATTATGTAATAAAAATAAGAAGCTAAAGTAATGTAACCCCAATATATGATATCAACTTATGTACTAATTACCTACTCACAAAATGTTTTATTGAAGTGAGTTCAATACAGTTCATTCGCAACATAATATACCATTAACTACATTTACAATACAATTTTCCGCGATGTTTGCCGTGTGTAATTTAATACAGCTCAATGTTTCCAAGAAGTAGTTAAAAATCTAGTAAACAAGGCTTTACTAACGTTATAAATCTTCATGAATGAACCTTTTTGTCATTCCACGTAGGGTCGGATTTATGCAGGGCGTTCGCAAACGCAACATAATGCGTGCACCGTGCACGCAGCGAACAGTTCGATTTTTCCATATTTATAGCACTTTGTGTTTGCAGATTCACACGATGCAACTATAAATAAGTGTTCAGTGTTCCTTACATTTTACTGTAAGCGAAATGGCAGTTTTAATTAAAGGATATTTAAATAAAACACTGAACGGCCATTGGATGAAATTATTAGTTTTAGTAAAAAATAAAAATACAACATTGAAACTTTATCTTTGGCGCCGATTCCCTTGTTAACAAATTAAACAAAATTTAAGTTCAATGTATCTTTTCCTTTCTATTTCATTAAGAAAAGGCCAGAAGATAAATGTTAGTTTAGTCCTGTCAAATACGTCTAGTCGCCTGACGTCAATTGACGTATTTTAGTAGCTAATTTTTTTATCACGTCTAATCTTGTCTATGGAGTATCTTAATTTGACAGGACTAAACTAATATTTATCTTCTGTCCTTTTCTTAATGAAATAGAAAGAAATAGATGCACTGAACTTACATTTAGTTTAGTTTGTGAACAAGAGAATCGGTGCCATTATCTAAGAAAGTGAGCCATAACAAGAAGTAAAAAACAAGTTCTAATTAATTAAAGATACAACTACGAGAAAAATGAGGAAGTATGAAGAAAAGCCAATCGCATTCGAATTCAAGCCCATTACTACTGTAAAAGCCTGAGTCACCAAATCTTGATGCATTTCAATGCAAAAAAAAATCACCAAAACAAAAAGTTCAACGATTTACCTACCTAATAGAGACGTGTTGCGCATGACCAGGTCCCCTCTAGGATGTCCAGTCTCCAATAACAGTTAGAACTCTGCCGAATATTGTAAAATGGTCGAAACCCGCGCGGGTGCAAGCGGCCGCGTGCCCTGCATCCCAATTAGTCCAGACAGAATGGACTATATAATGCGAAGTCTGGCTCAGGCCAACACACATTCAGAAGCAGTATAACGCACAACACCCTTTGGTCCACAAAGGGTATCAAATAGTGAACAAAATAATCGAAAATCGTAAATATGAAGTTTGTACTTTCGCTGGTGGTGTTGAGTTGCGCGCTGTTCGAGGCTAGGGGATACCCGTACGCGTATTATCCCTCTTACGGAAATGTGGATTCTCGTGAGTACAGTTTCAATATTTTTCTTCTGCTTGACATGATTGATTAGCCTTTTATTTAGGTTTCATCGATTACCATTTATTTACATTTGACTTGACCATTAAAAAAAAAGAAACAGTTAGCAGTTATTCTGTCTTGTGTAGATTTACTTTTTAGTGTTATTTTTTGTGATTTCAAAAAAGTTCTAAAGCACTCAATAGCCCAAATAACATAATATACCAGTACGCCAGTATTCCCCGAAGACGCAAACAATGGTGTATTAGAAACACCGCGTTCCAATTATTGGTGAGAAATTTAAAACCACCCTTTTTTTTCACAGTGTCATACGGAGATGGCAACCGCGGCGGGATGGCGCTGAGTCGCTATTACAACCCGTACTACGACCAACGTGGCGTCGGCGGCGGCATGGCTGCCTTCATGTTCCGCCAGCCGGAGGCCGAGGCGACACCGCAGCAGTCTGGCCAGTACTACCTCTCTGACAGGCGCCGCCAAACACAGCAAGAAGTTAACTACGTGCCGCCCCAACAGAACGAAGTCTATTACCCCCAGCAGCCAGAGAGCCCTGCCTTTGTTCCCACTGAGGCAACGGAACTCGCTGAACCAACAGAAAAGGTCGAAGCCCCAACTACCGTAAAAGCTGTAGCCGTCCCTGAATTGATTGAACCTGAAGTAGAGGAAGTACCAGAACAGGAACCCGTACAGAAACCCAAGAAGGCTGTCAACAAGAAGAAGCAAGTGAAGAGGCCGGTCGATGATGACGATGAAGATGAGTATGCTCCTAGGATGCCTGCAGCAGCATTCTTCCCCATGTTTTTCGGATACGGTGGTAGAGGTGCCGGCGGCCCCGGTGGTCCCACAGCCATCGCTAACGCCTACAGCACCGGCAAAGGTGGAGTAGCCACAAGCCACGCAACCGCCTATGGAGCCCCCAGAATAGAAGAGAGAGTGTAAAATATATCACAAATTTTTAGAGCTAAGTGTAAATTTTATATCTTCACTGTTATATATTTTTATATGTATAGAGTTAATGCGCATTTCATCTTCCATAGGAATAAACTTTGCCATTTAATTTTTGTACTTTAATTCAGTCCTTATAACCGTTAGGCTGTCGCAGTATTTATTAGCCCCTGATCGTCAAACTTCACTTAACTTAAACTTAAATTCGTCTTCCTATCTACTTATTGTAGGCGTTATGGTTGTTGTTGTATTTATTTTTTGAGTAGTTCTCTAGTAGAAAACCGTTCCTTCAAAATGAAATACTAAAGTATGTTAGACACAGACTTTGTCCAATGTATAGAAGGTTAGTTCATCATCATAATAAATTAAAATAGAGATAGATAACTTAATAAGTATTACTGACTCTGTCGCAAGAGTTTAGATCGTAGTCTTTCATTACTACCCGTTTTGGTAAGTTTCGCTAGATGCATTGTAATGCATCTAGCGAAACTTACCAAAACGGGTCTATACTAATCCCTTTGAGACTTAGATTTAGCTACTATATTATCAATCAAATGGGTCCAGAACACTTAGAAACCAGAGTGCTGCAAGCCCAGAAGATGAAGCGGGATGAACTGTAGGCTTATCATAAAGTATTTCTAGTGACGGCAAAAGGGTTGTACCTTTTAGCAAGTGGCATTATGGATGTCAGACTAGTGGCACACTAGGTTAGTGCCAAATTGATCAACAACATACTTTTTCCAATAGAAAGCTATTACATAGTTGGCGATCCAAGAATAACTTCTGTAATCATTTTAACAGGCGTTAAAAAGTACTCATGCAAATGACTACCTTCTTTATATAGCCTCAATGTTGCAAAATTAATACTTATTAAAATCAAGAAATAAATCGGAACACTGGATTTCTAGAAAGACGTTTCATTTTAGAAAAGGGAAACATGTGGAGGATCGAGTGTTCTTAGGGACCGAGTTACTTTTTATTCGTGGCATCATTGTCTGTAGTACAAACATGGCTTGGTCTTTTTATTGACTTGGTGTTTTTATTTGCAGGGTCTCTACCACTTACAAGGATACACCTGTGGTAGCCAGAAAGCTATATTAGTATACCGCATTTAGTTATATCCGGCACAGCGCCATCTTGTATTAAAGTTTGGAACCGGTTGTGCCAAGTGTGTTTATCATGACTCAGGCCCTCTCAGACGAATTCCATAATGGAAAGTAGATTGAAATGATTTTACATATTACAATAGATGGCATTGAATAAAACTTCTACCTTTCATCATCATCATTTCAGCCCGGAATCACCCACTGCTGGGTACAAGCCCCCCCTTTCTTCTGCCATACTTCCCTGTTCTGTGCATCTCTCATCCAGCTATGCCTGCGACTTTGACTATATCGTCAACCCAATGCGCTTTTGGATGGCCCTGGATTCTTTGGTTCACTTCTACCTTTATTCTTAAAATATCTGTAAGAGGTTTAAAGGTTGTTCCACTACCTCAGAATAAGTTCCGATTAATTCATATGACAAACAATTTCATGTGACTTTTTTCTATTGTCGTTGGATCTTTTTGAAGCCTAACATTCTTTTTAGAGTCTGTAAATCCTACTAATATTATAAACGTGAAAGTTTGTATGATTGGATGAATGTTTGTTACTCATTCACGCAAAAACTACTGAACGGATTTGCATGAAATTTGGCACATAATTATGGTTTATAACCAGAATTAACTTTTATCCCGATATTCCCACGGGATCGAAACTTATGCGAGTAAACCAGCGGGGCGCAGCTAGTAATTAATAGGTCTGGAGAGTTACTAACTTTATCAACCAATGTCGTAGTAGCCCGAGGTTTACAGACTTGCTTCCATAGTTGCAGTGTCCAGCATAGTTATTCACAACCACCAAACAGGCTATCGTATCAAAAATTACACATTTTGATAACCTGATTTGCCTTGCCCCCGACAGCAAACAAACAGAGAAACACAAGAATAGCATTTTAATGCGTTAAGCGTTTTAATTTTCGGGTTTTGGACTTGTGAACAGCGTTTACAAGCCAGTGAACAAGTTGTGAACTTTCAGGGATAACATTGATAGATGTTCCATACGGTATGGAAGCGTAACGAGTGGTTGTGAATAACTATGCAGGTGACAATTGTAGTGTCTTTTCGTTATGTCTCTATGTACTTTTATGTTTAATTAATAGATTCTAATTACGGTAAAGAAATGCCTTTGACATAATGATCTGAAATCGGAACACGCAGCTACCTACCACTGACCAATGCTGAGGCAGCAATTGCACAACAAAGGCACATTTTCAGGCTGTTATTTTATTTTCTGTCCATGTTTGGGGCTTATTTATAAACGTTGCTTAAAGTTAAGTTATGATTAGCGACTGTATAACCATACATTTTTGCCTTTTGGCGTTCTAAAGTCTCTTAAGTTTACCAACTTTATAAACAAAGGGGTATATTTAGAGACTTCTGCTGATTCATTCGGGTTTTAAGCGTTTTCCAAATATAAAATGTTATTCATAACTTTAATTGTTTGTTGACTGTATATTTATCCAATCAAGATTGACGTCACAGATTAGGGCAAAAAAAATTACAAAGAACGAGAATTTTTACGAATGGAAACTTTTATTAAATGAACGATAGAATCTAGAGTATTTCTTTACACGTGTGGAAAACAAAGCAAAAACAACGATATTTGTACAATTATGTTTTTACTTAACTCTAAGCACATTATAAACGGTTTTACTGCGATCTTTTTACAGGTGGCAAGGTTCCATAGGCGGTAGCATCGCTTGCGGCTGCACCACCTTTTCCGGTGCTATACGCATTAGCAACAGCCATGGGACCACCACCACCCCATCCAAAGAACATAGGGAAAACAGCGCCAGAAAGGAATTTACGGGCAGGGAATTCACCTTCATCATCATCATCATCTTCATCTTCTACGGGCCGTTTAACTTGCTTCTTCTTCTGCACTGCATTCTTAGGCTTCTGCACGGGCTCTTCTTGTGGTTTCTCAATTTCAGGCTCAAACAATTCAGGGACAATAGCTTTTACTGTAGTTGGGACTACTTCGGGTACGATGAGTTCAGTGGCCTCAACGGGGACTTCGGGAAGAACCTCCGGTGTTTGAGGGTAGTACACTTCATTCTCCTGTGGAGGTGTGTCATTGACCTCCAGCAGGGCTTGGCGCCGCCTGTCGGCTTGATGGTATTGCACGGCCTGGTGATGAGTTAAAGGATAGTTCCTCTGGTTAGCTTCGGGTTGCCGCAGCAAGTAGGTAGTCGGTGGAGCTCTGACAGCCCGTCGGTTTGCATAAGGGCTGTAGTAGCGGCTAACCACCCTGCCACCATGACTGGCGTCGCCGTAAGACCCTGTGAAAGAGATATTATGGCTATAGGAACTAACAGGGCTCAGAATTAAGAAAACTTTTATGACGAACACATTTTTTCATAACATTAGGATTGTATAAAACTATCAATTCGTATAAAACATTCCTGACTCCTAGAAATAGGCAAAACTAGTAGGATGTCAACAAAGAAATACTACTTACAAGTGTCAACATTTCCTGACGATGAGAACAGCGGGCGTGGGTATCCTCTTGTTTCGAACAGAGCACAGCTCAAGGCCACCAAGGAGATCACCAGTTTCATTGTTATTTCAAAATTATATCCACTTTTTAAATGTTGCCAGTCAAGCTGCCCATGAGCTTCTGTTGTCAACAGCCAGATTTCGCATTATATAGTTATTCTATTTAAACAAATTGGGATGCAGGGCACGGATTTCGGCTTGCACTGGCGTTTATCTGTATAAGACACTAACATTCGTCGGTAAGTTATAAGCCATTTAGATCTTGTCGGTAGCTATGACTAGAGTGATTGATTGAAATTGATGTCAGAAGACACCCATTTCAATCAGTCAGAAGAGATATTATATAAATATGTTTTCTTTCTTTTCCTATTTTAGGCGAAAGATGTCATTAAAGTGTATTCGAAGTGTAGCACTTATTCAGGTTTAAAACCCAGACAGAATAATCTTATCTTGCCTCATTGTCGGCTTTTCCAAAATTAAACCCAAAACCCATTGCACGTTTTATGAACATCAGACTAAGCAAACAAACATTGCAATTCATGAACGTGGGAAACACCACAGATATTTTGATGATAACTGGCAATTATACATTGTACGAACATATCATGGATTTATACGTATAATTAGTAAAAAAGGGGGAACCCGTTTGTGACGCACTCCTAAACATATAGTCAACAAAAAAGTACCGGATGATAGAAAAACTTGTTGGAAAAAACTTTTATTCAAATAGAGCAATTATTTTACACGGATTTATGGAGAAGTATTCGAGTAAGTAACTATTTAGCATGAATTATTTAAAGTCGTGATGTACCTGCTTATGATGGATCGTTAGACAATGGGGTTTTGCCGGTTATCTCAAGTTTTTTCTACCGAGGAGTACTTATGTGGTTTGAATTAGTTTTTTCCATTATAATAGATATACTATGAATCCCCCCCCCCCCCCTTTTGAGTGCTGAACGTTCATCCTACTTCCTACTAATATTATAAACGTGAGAGTTTGTATGGATGGATGGATGGATTGATGGATGGATGTTTGTTACTCTTTCACGCAAAAACTACTGAACGGATTTGGATGAAATTTGGCACACATATGGTTTATAACCAGGATTAATATACGAGTATAGAATGCTTTTTATCCCGATATTCCCACGGGATCGAAACTTATGCGGGTGAAACCGCGGGGCGCAGCTAGTCATTTTATGAACGCTAGTAGGCTAGAACGCTACTATAAGCACTACATAAGGTCGACTTTAGCGGACAACCGTTACAGTACTACGACGAACGACCCTAGACAAAATAACCAAACAAAAAGGCATTGTAGGTACTCGGCCGATACGTACGAATAGATTATTGCCGAAAGACGTCATAGATGAAACAACAACAGCATTAATTCAGTCAATTAACATATTTTTAGTCACCTCATAGACAGAAAACATGTTCAATAATCGTAACCCCCAAAAACGCCATACCCAATCATCACGTTTGGCAAACTCGGATAACGTACTAAGTATGATAAATAATTGTCGTGACAAAGCATTAGGAGAGGTTGAATTTTTTGTGGAAATTATAAGCCGACAAAGAACCTAAGGCTTTTTTCAACAACATTATGTTGAGGTCGGCTTCCAGTACCTGAAACATCTGCCTAGCCGTTTCCCAACTATGTTGGGGTCGGCTTCTACTCGAACCAGATGCATCTGAATACCAGTATTACCTGAATACCAATAGTTTACATTGAGCGATTGCCATCTGACCTCCACCCTCCACAGCCGAATTTCTAAGCAATATCGATAGTCCCAGGTTGGACTACGGCAAGAGCGTTTCGTCCGTTAGGCTGTCATTTAGCCATTTACCCACAAGCCCTATAAACACCTAGAAAGAAAGAAAGAAAGAAAATGCATTTATTTGCGGCAAACATGACGCATAAAAAAAGGACATAACACACAAAAAAACAAGTTGGGGGTAAACATGCGTCACATTCACGCAAAACGGCCATCGCTCAGCATAATGCTAAGACCCTAAACGAGACAGAGCCCAAGCGCTGGTTGGGCCACCTCGGCTTTACCATCCAAAAATAATATTTGAACGTGTTCAGAGGTCTACTCTCTAAGCAGGAAACCCGCAGTTTCGGCTAAAATTACGGGCGTTTCCTACCCCGTACCTCCTCCGGACATAAGATTAGTTTGGGGCCCGATCTAAAAATTAATGACAGCACGATCTGCCAGTTGTGCTTGCTCCCGATGCGTAAGTTAATTAATCAGGATTAGGGTTCATTCTGAAGGCCAATTCTTGTAATTTAAAACGTTCAAAATCTAGTCGCAGTCTCATCTCGGCGACAAACAAATGTCAAAAACTTGTCAAAATGTAGGGAAATTAGATGTAATTTTTGACTGATTGAGACAGATCAGACTGTGAACGTCCTTAAAATTACGAGAGTTGCCCTGCTGAAGTACCGAACTACTTTCGGACGGGCCCATATCTTCATTGACGCTCTTAGAGTAGGCCCCCTCAAACGTGTCTTGCTGTGTACCTATTATTAGTCATAGCTGTTAGTTATGAAACCCTGATGCGCGCCGGTCTCGCGTGACGTGACCGGTTTGTTTTTTATTCACAAGATAAGCTCACAACAATCTTGACCTTGTCTTTACAGCGACTGTTAGACGCGGACGATATAATTACGAAGTTTTATCAAAGAAGGCCTAATGTAATCTTTATTCATCTGTAGGTGTGCCATTACAGGGAAAAAGCTTTAAGTATCCCGTCTTCATCTGCCTAGCCATTTCCCAAATATGTTGGTGTCGGCTTCCATTTTAACCGGATACAGCAGAATACCTACTTATATTTTACACTAGCGGCCCGGCCCGGCTTCGCACGGGTGGTTAAGTTTTAGTAAGGATCCCTAATCTTTTCTAGCAATAAATATAGCCTATGTCACTCAGGGTGAATGTAGCTTTCCAATAGTGAATGAATTTTTGAAATCGGCACAGTCGTTTTTGAGTTTATTCATTACAAACATAAACACAAAAATACAAATCTTTCCTCTTTATAATATTAGTATAGATGGAGCGATAATTTATTTGACCTCGACAACCCAGTTGCTGGGTTACAGAAAAACCTCTTCATATTAGCGAATTAATGACCACGCAGCCGCTGACTCGCTGCGTGTTGGTGATTTCCATTTGTTTATCCGCGCTGCATTCCGAAGGCATAGTGTATTCGCGTTTAAGATTGATTTTGTATTTGCTATTGCTTACACTTGCCACCTCTTCGTAACTTTATTTAAGTAGTATGTATAATTAGGACTCACACTGAAGGCCTATAAGGCCTATACTGTAGGCAGCTTCGTAGCTAGAGAGATCCAGTTGGTGCAAGTTTATTATCAAACATTGCGTAGAGTGGAACTTCTACGTGTCAATTTTCATTCTCTATTAACCGTCAATGTAGAACATCGATACGAAAAAAAAACTTTGTTATGACTTATACCTAATCAGTTGTTTATCAAATTAATTATTAATTCCCATGTCAATGGAAATATTACTCCTGTGATTACACGTGACGTAGTATTCAGATCAGGAAACGGGGTTTTTATCGGGATGCATTGTTATCGTTTTTAGCTGTCTAGATCACTAGACTAATGAACGATTACTTGCGAGTACCTACTTGTGCAATAAATTAGCATTATTAAAATGTCAGACTGACGTTAATCATCAATCGTCGTTTTTTTCAACAGCAATATGTTTGTTTTATTCATTTTATAAACTTGTCATAGAATAACATTGAATGTTAATGGAATAAACATCAGGAGGTAACCAATGGTCGCAAATTGCTTACAGGCAGTGAGTAATTGCACTGTTTTTAGTAATCTTGAGGTAGAAAAACCGACCAAGTGCATGTCGGGCCAATGAACACAATGAAGGGTTCCGTAGGGATGAATTTTTCCTGAAACAAACTTAACCGTAGACTTAGCTGAGATACCTCTACGCGACAACGACAGTGATCCTATAAGGGTTCCATTGTTTCTTTTTAAGGTACGGAACATTAAAATTGGCCTTCTCCCAATAATGAAGAAGGTACAGGTTCGAGGCTCATCTCGGGACCCTGGGGTCCCGGACCTTTGGAAGGCGTACCAGGGGCCGAAGCTAACTCGCAGAGGCCCTTTAGACAAGGTCCAAGCTACCAGCGGTCAGGACTCCAGAGAGAGGAACCTTCTGACAATACGAGCATTGTCCAGAATTACCGCTTTCTGAATCAAGCCATTGATCCAGCTGCCCAACGAGAGCCTCCTCAGGTGTTGGTCGAGGCTCTTGGCTATTAACCCCCAATGGGCTGTCACGGCTATCGGCACAATGATTGCTGAGTCCACATGCCACATGTCGACGACCTCGCAAGCCAAATCAAGATACTTGATTTGTTTATAATAACTCTTTTCATTACTTTACGCTATTGCACAGGTCGTTTACCTTTTTAATGACCTCCTCCAATGTGATCAGTACAATGAGAATAACTAGATGATAAAAACTATTTTTTTTACACATATATTCAAAAATGAAAAATTATTAAAACCCAGACATCAGAATTCTAACCGATTAGGAGGGGCGTGTGGCTAAGTAATAACAGCCGCACGGGTCGATCGATCAGGTTAAGCTACACTTGCTGCAGTTGGTCCGTGGTTTGGTGACCATCTTCACATACCAAGAAACCCCCGTGCCTCGGAAAGCACGTTAAGCCGTTGGTCCCGGCTGTCATTCGTGGATCTTTGACAGTCGTTACGGGTCGGCAGAAGCTCGAAAATCTGACCAAGAGGTCAGATAGGTAGTCCTTATAAATTAATGGTTAAAGGGTCATCATCTAAATCAGCAATTGACGTAGACGTAGACATTGTTGATCGCATTATGTTAACAATAGCAGACAGCGTGACGCTTCGTGACTATACCGCCCATCTTCATCCATATGAAGTTATAAATTCGAAAGTAACTCTGTCTGTCTGTTTGTATGTTACCTTTTCACGCCTAAACCACTGAATGGATTTCGACTAAATTTGGCATAGAGGTATATGGCAACATGAGGAAGGACATTGACTTTTTGTCCCAAACATAATCTTACAGGGAGTGATATAGGGGATGAAAATTTGTATATTGTAAGAAACCCAGCCGTTCTTAAGTTAGGTTAATTAATTTCCGACATCCACGCGGGTGAAGCTGCGGTCCGCTAGTAACTTCATATAATTCAATGTTTGTGAAAAACCAGATAATAAGCAAAACAAAGCAAAGTTCTCAGAAACGTAGAACTTTGCAAGCAACAACTCTTTTGCCTAGTCACATCTACGAATTTATTGGAGGTTAACTTTTAAGGCGCGCTTAATCGATTCTTAGTAACCAATACCTATTAACGATAAGTATCTTTAACTTTATATAGACAATATTGTTTATTTTATGTTATTAAATTAGTGACTTGAATAACTGCAGTTGGAAGTGCATTATTTCCCCCTTATTATATTTATTTCGACCCCATGAACGCCTTTATAAAATTAGTGTGATGTCGATTGCTTCTCATTGTGACTACCTATTTGTAAGTGTTTACTTGCATAATTGAACAGTGAACGTTTTTTCTGTTCATAAAATCAATGATGCCTGAAAAATTTGCTTCAGAACTACCAAACACTAGTCCATCTTAGCATTCGATACAATTGCTCTATATATTTGCCCAGATACATATACTGGGTGGCGATGAAAAATAGAAAACTGAATTTTCCAAACAAAATATTGGCATGAAATAAAATCCTTCATAATAAGGCACTATTGGCGCGATGGTATTAACAAATTAAAACAAACTGTACGGTATTTTTACCGAATAATCACAAATGGTAGGGGAGGCCAGACAGGTTTTGAGCAAGCATATGCAGGGTGAAAAGTTGATAGCTGAGTAGGTGGGGCATGAGGAGAGAACACCGTGAATATATTTGAATAAGTATCTCTCCTACTCAGTTATAAATTTTAGCCCTGCATATGCTTGCTCAAAAACCCTCGGTACCAAAATTAAATTTAATGTTGTTAAATACTCAAACGAAAAAAAAGGTCCCACCACAGCTAAAATGTTAATTGGTATTAATTATTTTAATTGTGTATGATCAAAATACGTAGGTAATGTAGAATACGTGGTTTTTAATTAATATGATAATATAATCGCCACACTGTATAATGTATAACATATTAATCCATTTTTTTATCTATCCATTATCTAACGTAAAAACCATATCCTAGGAATCTCAGAAAAATTCTAAGATGGCACCCGGATGCGGTTTATATAAAATATGACTTGCATACAATAATCGTGACTGCTTGGCTATTCTTAACTTTATATACAGAATATGTATACAGAATGTAAAGAGGTCGTCATATTAGTATCAATTAAAAATAAGGATTAAATTATTTATATCAACCACAGACATCACCGGTTTTTTCCACATATGTCCATAAATGTTTATCTTCCTTCAATTATATTTATTGTATGTAATAAATAAAATTTAATAGTAGGTATGTCTGTAAACATATTACCGTGAAAACTTAGGTGAAGTGAATTGTCAATAGTGTCATTCCCTAGCATCTGCCGATCGATTCTGTAATAAACTCACCGTGAAAAGTTAGGTGAAGTGAGCTTAGAGTGAGCTGTCAACTGTGTCAATCCCTAACATTAGTTGGAATGACAGCTCACCCCACGCTCACTGCACCTAAGTTTTCTCGGTGAGATGGTTACAGAATTGCACTGCTGGTGGAATGATAGCTCACTTCACTTAAGTTATCACGGTGTTATTTTTATAGAATAGCACCGCTTTTCGGGTAGCAAAACTAAACAAAAAAAAATTTTTTTTTTACCTGTCTGACAGATGCTATTTACCTACGAGACACCAAAATATATTATAAGAATTAGAATTGATTTTACGTCAAAACTAAAATTGCTTATTAACGATTCATAACAGGGAAAACAACAATTTAAAAAAAATATGCCTCGATTGAAAAACACAGTTTTTGTCACTATGAAAGCATAGAGACGAATAAAATGTAAACGAATTGCAAATTCTGATTGTAGAATGTAGTTATTACGTAGCGCGAGAGAAAGAAAAATTATATTGAGCTATGGCACAGGAGACAGTAAAAATATTATGATAAATGCTTATACAACGTAAGCTATGTAGAATGTTACACTAGAACAAGGAAGAGAAAATAGTGCACGCGTGTTGGTGTCCAAAGAAAATGGTCTATGCAGGGTAAAATTAAATTAGCTAGCGAAACTTCGCGGATGTGACGATAGGTGTCGATATTTAAACACGATAAAAGAAAAAATAAATTAATTTGACGATTTTTTGTGCAATCACCGACCGCAGTTTGTGAACTTACTTAAATATCAGTTCAAAAATTCAGCTTATTATTGTGTAAACTTCACAGACGTGATAGGTATCGATATCTCAATACGACAAATCTAAAGAAAATAGATTTTCTCAACTCATACTTCAGTAACAAAACATTCAGCGGTCGTTGAACCCAAAAAAACATTACTCTTTTTGTTTTTATTTTATAGTGCTCACATATCGATACCCTAATGGGTATGTTGTATATCGCGTAATTATATATCTGCGTCTGCAGAGTTTCGCTAGCTAATTTAATTTGACCCTGTTTAGTGCCACTGGCCTATATTACGGCTTTTATTTTCTACAGGAAGAGAGCGGTCATATTCTGTACCGGAAGCCATTCAGCTCGATATCGGTCAATCCTTAAGTATCAATTGTTTTCACGAAAACCGCAAAATCTACGGTTAGCGAAAAAGACGCTGCTTTTCATATTCTTGGCTGTATTATTTTACACACTGTCTCAGCCCCATTTTCGACTTGATCTCGGAAGAGATGGTCTTCCATCAATTCTATAGCAATCCATGATTGGCCAATTTTGATCATTTTTGTTGCTATTGAAAGTTGCCGACTAACAAAAATAAAGCATATAGGTAAGCAATACAGGGTGGCAGGGCGCAAACTGTAACCATGAGCTCAACACATGATTCTAAACGTTTGTAGCGTAGAAAATTTCATCGGTTATCAAAATAAATAATTTGCTGTTTCGTAAAAAATTGCAATAACTACGCGGTCAAAATGTATAGTACCTACAGTAATTTTTCTTCAACGCAGAGGGTTCCAGAATCATGTACTGACCCCATGGTAACAGGTTGCGCATCGATCCCCTGCCACCCTTTATAATTCCAATTGATGATTAAATAAATAAATAAATGTTTGATATTTTCGTGGTCGTTTCGCTTTTAGGAAATCCATTAAACTTCTGTCCTCTTCGGCTCAACGAAGTCGCAGGATGCATTTAACGCCGGTTTTATATAAACATTATACAGACATATCAAGGTCAATATTGCATGTGTAAGCACTGGCGTCATCGTGGGCGTAGCTTTATTAATAACTAGAATAAAATATACTTTTCGATAAGGATCAGGTTCAAAGGGTAAGAGGTGAAAAAGTCTAGATATGGAATATCTCAGCCTTCTAGACTTATGCAGTAACTATTAGGTATATCTCTGAAGCGTTTTCGTGACACTAAAAGGCTTAAGCGTAAACACGTGACAGTTTTAGTTAATAATACATAGCCGACTGATTTACTTTGCTTTCAAAAATCCATATTTTGCTCTATTGTGATTGGTATTACATACCTAATGGATACTGTGCGAAGAACCCGGTAAAGCTTTTCGTCAGATTAAATATGTCGATTGATTGATTCTGCCAAAGTTAAACAACTGTAGGTACATACATATATCATCATCCTAGCCTTTTCCCAACTATGTTGGGGTCGGCTTCCAGTCTAACCGTATGTAGCTGAGTACCAGTATTTTACATGGAGCGACTGCCTATCTGACTTCCACAACCCAGTGACTGGGTAATACGATACCCCTTGATAAGACTGGTTGTCCGACTTTCGGACTTCTGACGATCCGTAACGACTGTCAAAGATCCACGAATGACAGCCGGGACAAAGGTTTGCACCTTAAGGCGTTGGGCCCGGCTGCCCGAGTTTCCAAGGCAAATCCACAGACCAATCGCTGCAAGCGTAGCTTAACTTGATCGATCGACCCCTGCGGCTGTTATTACTTAGTCACAAGCCCCCCAATATGAAAAAAAGATAATTGATCGCAAAATGGAAAGCGTCTGTTACTCAGACTGTACAAGTAACAAAGGAAACAACACGAGGGAAATGGCACAATGAGAGCAAAACCATAACAGTACACATGCGTAACTCCGCACTCATGCCTCTCATTCATATGGTGCATTAATTAATTAGTAATGACTATATTGAGCCGCTTCACTATATAATTGAGGTTTCTATATGAAAAAAATACTTTTATTAAGCGCAGTATTGGCCATTGGGGCTTGGTAGTACACACATCAATAAAGTGCCATTTAAATGGCAAAAGTGCCTCAACAATAGTGACCCTAATGTTGTTCAGGTGATCTCAAACGCTACCTACATACTGCATAGTTCAAGGATACGCAAAGACGACGATGCCATGATATTCACTATCGCTTCTGACTAATCTCAACTCAACAAAAACGTCGCCTTTACTACATTCATAACCTGTTGTGGGAAGTATAAAGCATTATAAAAACTAATTGTTTTTCCCGTACATACGTATGTATGAGTTCCTATGAACTTTGAACACGCTCACAGACTTAATATACATATAAAAGGATGCTAGCTACTACACGTAGTCAGTTATCGAAGGAATCATGAAGACGGTGCGTTCTTGCATCGTCCTCTGCCTCATATTAGGCATTAGCAATGCATATTCAGGTAATTGTCATGCAAGTTTTTGTGCTTTAGTATTGTAATTACAGTTTTTGCATTATTAGTTTGGTCTGGTACAATTGAAAGAGACAAAAACATTTTTGAAGTCACTAATAATTCGTTATTTTGGTTATTATTTTGTCTAATGACATGGAACTTTATTTTCAGTGAGACTCGGGCGCTCGTATACGCACGAGGGAGCCAGCGGCGGCGGTGGAGGCGGAGGAGGGTTCGGATACGGTGGCGGCGGCGGAGGCGGAGGCGGCGGAGGTTTTGGCTTCGGTGGAGGCTCAAGCCTCGCCTTTGACAGCGGCTTCAGTGGCATCCGCGATGGAGTCGAAAGTATACTCAGCGACGTCCAATCTGGACTCACCGCCTTTGGAAGTGCTGGTGCGGGCTTAAGTGGTAGCCTAGGAGGCGGAGCAAATGGAAAATCGATCTATACAAAATCAGAAGATGGAAAATCTGGTGGATTTGCCTTTACTGGCACACTTGACGGTGGTAAAGGTGGATATGGCGGCGGCGGAGGATACAGTGGAGGTGGGAATGGCGGCGGTGGCGGCTATGGAGGTGGCGCTGGATTTGGCGGAGGCTCTGGAGGCGGAGGAGGCCTCGGGGCTGGAGGCTCTGGAGGAGGAGGAAGCTCTGGAAGTGGAGGATACGGTGGTGGAGCCTCCGGAGGGCATGGAAGTTCTGGAGGATATGGTGGCAGCAGTGGAAGTGGTGGAATTAGTGGTGGGCTGATCTTTGGCGGCGGATCAAGTGGAGGTGGAAGTGGGGGTGGTGGATATGGCGGCGGTGGCTCAGGGGGTGGTGGCCTCGGAGGTAGTGGTAGTGGGGGTAGTGGTGGTAAGGGTAGTGGCCACGGAAGTAGTGGTGGATTAGGACACGGCGCTGGTATCGGAGGCGGAGCAAATGGAAAATCAATCTATACGAAATCAGAAGATGGAAAATCTGGTGGATTTGCCTTTACTGGCACACTTGACGGTGGTAAAGGTGGATATGGCGGCGGTGGAGGATACAGTGGAGGTGGGAATGGCGGCGGTGGCGGCTATGGAAGTGGAGGTGGATTTGGCGGAGGCTTTGGAGGCGGTAGCGGCGGTGGCCTCGGCGGAGGTTATGGAGGAAGTGGAGGAAGCGGAGCCGGAGGTGGTTCCAGTGGCGGCCACGGAGGTAGCTCAGGCGGAGGACATGGAGGGGGCTCTGGTGGAGCACATGGAGGTAGCTCTGGTGGACTAAGTTTCGGAGGTGGTCTTGGCGGAAGTGGAAGTAGTAGTGGGAGCCACGGAGGTGGTGGTGGAGGATACGGAGGCAGTGGTGGGGGAATCAGCGGCGGCGGTGGTAGCGCAGGTGGATATGGCGGAGGCGCTGGTGGAGGCCTCGGTGGCGGTAGCGGTGGAGCCTACGGTGGCAGTAGTGGAGGAGGCCACGGTGGTGGAAGTGGAGGAGGCCTCAGCGGTGGAAGCGCCGGTGGATACGGCGGTGGATCGAGCGGTGGTCGAGGAAGTAGTTCAGGGAGCGGAAGTGCTTCACTAGGCGGCAGTTTAATTATTGGAATTGGAAGCAGCGGCTCAAGTGGTGGTGGCCTTGGAGGCAAAGGTCACGGAGGCGGCCATGGAGGTGGTCTCGGAGGAGGTAGCGGTGGCGGCTATGGCGGAGGTCTCGGAGGAGGTAGTGGTGGCGGCTATGGCGGAGGCCTCGGTGGAGGCAGCGGCGGTGGTTATGGAGGAAGTGGGGGCTCTGGAGGTAGTGGGAGCTCTGGAGGAAGTGGCTCAAGTGGTGGAGGCCTCTCATTCGGTGGAGGTTTCGGAGGAACTGGTTCCGGAGGTGGACTCGGCGGAGGTGGTGGCGGCGGGTACGGGGGAGCATCTGGGGGCGGCAGCGGACGCGGAAATGGAGGTGCCGGAGTTTACGGTGGCTCATCCGGCGGCGGCGGGCTTGGTAGCGGAGGTGCCGGTGGTTACGGTGGCTCATTCGGCGGAGGTGGCGGGCTCGGAGGCGGAGGCGGCGGCGGTGGTGGAGGCGGCGGTGGTTACGGAGGAGGAAGAGCTACCAGTAACAGTGACGCCTCCAGTTCAGCTGGTGGATACGGCGGCAATGGGTACGGACAGTCGGGTGCTTTCGCGTCTGCCAAAGCGTCGGCCTCAGCTAACGCCGGCGCCGGTAGCTACGGCTAATCTCCACAATGTCTCAGTTCGATGAACATAGTCAGGTTCTCACGGCCATATTGAATGTAATCAAAGTGATGTATAATGCCTCGTAGTCATTAAACTTATTTATAGTTATTTTAATTGTGGTTTCATTTAAAACAGACTCCAACCAACTTAGTAATTCAGTACCCGAAACCTGCCGGGTAATTGCTTGCGTAACACACTAACAGTAGCAATGGCTTTCATTTTGACAGTTCAACAATATTCATTGCGTTATTTACGTTGTTGAGCAGACAATTTTTTCCAACATATGAAGCAATGGATTAGTAATATCGTTTAAAATGATTCACATTGTGGTTGACAGTGTGTTACGCAATTAGGGTGCTGTAATATATGTTTTTTATTAATCAAAATTTAAACGCGAAGTTGAGACATTCCTAAGAAATTTTAGTACCTTAAGAAGTTCAAATCTCTACACATAAAATAGCACCATTGCATTTGACTAATGTATAAGAAGCACTCGCAAGAGCAATCTCGAATTCAGTTTAAACACATAAAGAGACCATTGAACTAGCTAATAACAGGTCACATTACTAAGATCATCGACTTTGTCCTGGTCAATACTAGAAACAATTAATAATTATCAACTTGCCAAGGTCCTATCGAGAGATGATTACAACAATTACATATTCTATCAAAGTCTATAATTTAATAATATGTAGGTAATAGATTCTACGATGATAAATATACACCGATAACCTATTGGTTACAAGTTAATTATACAACTCATCTAATCGTAGCTTACTTGGCTAAGGGATATTAAAAGGTCCACATCACAGTCTTGTCTTACTTATTTTTAAACTAAGTAGCTTTTAATAATGCCAGCCTGTACTTAATAACTGTGATGATAGGCAAACGCTCTCATAAAATGTTATTTAATGCACAACTTACACAGAGAAGCTTTGAGCACTTATTTTTTTTTTTTTTGAGATGGGAAATCATCAAATGACCCCTCCCGCTCTGGGTGGAGCAGAAGGGAGTGTCAGACTCTTACTGACTAAAACCCACCCGTGTTCCTTCCTTAGCCCTTTATGTACCAGGGCAGCGGTAACCCTTTCGGACGATCCCGCTACCCCGGCAGGCTTCGGCCCTGTCGGGCCCCGTCAACTACGCTGACATCTCTTTGAGGCGCGCGTGGAACACATACGCACCGTCCGGCACGGGCCTGGTCCTGATCGGACGGAGAGCTACCCATTGCTCTCCGCCCGCAGGCCCGCGCCTACGGTGGCCGGCAGTCGTCACGCGGCTCCCGACGCCCGGAGCGTCTCCCTCGGCGACTGAGGCGTGAGGATCTCTCCCTCGCCCATCCCGCCACCTCCTTCGCTAGCATGACTGCTTCGCAGAAGGAGGTGACCGCCTCCCACTCCCTCTCGCCCCGGACCATGGCTTGAACCAGGGCCGGACGCGAGAGGTCGCCGCCGCTGCCGATCGCCTCTACGAGGACAAAGCTTTGAGCATTGAGCAGTGATCTCAATGCTTGCTCACTACATGTTGACATGGTCATCTCACAAGATGTCGAAAAAAAGTCAACATATCTGTTTGATGTAATATGACAGGTTCTTTAAATGTTTTCGCAAAACTATAAGTCATTACGAAATTACCAAAATTATAAATGCTGTTTCTAAAATTGGAGCTTGTTTTTGTAAATACCCGCGCAGTATCA
The DNA here is from genome assembly GCA_947507525.1 of Apamea epomidion. Lineage (NCBI taxonomy): Eukaryota > Metazoa > Arthropoda > Insecta > Lepidoptera > Noctuidae > Apamea > Apamea epomidion. The sequence goes on along the minus strand of OX382225.1, from coordinate 20,175,575 downwards.
TCCTGCCTTAATATAATATGTCTAAAAACCCGCTACAAAAAATTAAATAGCCGATTCCAATGATAACTTTTTCCGTACGAGCTAATTCCGTCTCATAAAAACCCCTCACAATTATTTTAAAAACATCTTTTTTTTGTAAACATCAATAAGGACTTTGACCATTTTTATACGAACACTAAAAACGTGATGCTAGTTAAGTATTACGTAATATAACTGAGCACTTATTTGATTCATCGCACATCTTTATTCATATTTTTTATTTCCGGAATAAGCAGATCATCATGATCGTACACAAGTGGTACAAAACTAGGTGACGTAGGTAACTAGTACATCATTAATTCTATCGCTATGAAAGAATCGTAATTGCTAACTTTTGCGCCGCGATTTCGCAAGGCCACACTAGGATTACTTAAATGGTTCGATGGGGTCTTCCTTGTTTCATCGAAAAGAAATTGCCAAATTATCACTTCCCAAAAAAATTTCCGCTTATTTTCATTTGCCATATTATTACTTAGCAAAAAATCTATTCACAAATAATCGTAACGCAAACCTAATGTTTGGCAAGTCAACGTTTAAACAATGACTTCTATACCAACTACTACTTTTATCAATTTTTATGTAGTTCAGTTGGGATAACTCATTTTACGCAAAATAAAATTTGCCAAATATTTAGTATCGTCAGTTTTCATTTTACCATTTCTATTCAGTCAATTGTTATAGTCTAACTAGTTCAGTCTCGGGTAGCCTGTTTTTTTCAATTTTTTTTTTCTTTATAATCTAGTCGTTTCTGCCAGAGGTCACAGTTTTAACCGAACCTAACCGAACCATTTTTTTTTTTAAATTAACCTCGTTTAACTAGTTTGGTTGTTGATAGCCTGCTAACAATAACCTTTTTTTTTCCTTATTTGTATTAAATAAATGATTATATTAAAATAAATTTGCATTTTTTAATAATATAATTCCCAAAAAATCTGATTTTTGCCTTTATATTTTTTACCATTACACATCATTTACACCAAACGTTTATTGTCTAAAGATTGTTTTCTGTAATAAATCATTCGATTAAAGACCAAATGCCTAAATGACATTATCCTTGATAATATTCTGCCAAGTAAAAATTTGACCAAATGAAAATGTGCGTACTAAAATTATTCCAAACATTGCATTGGTATAAAAAAAACATTGCTAAAATTTGTTTGGGTAGTGAAATTTTGGCAAAATCTTTTCGGCAAAACGGCAGGATCCCGGTTCGATGTCTATGTTTCAATGGAATAAAATTGTATTCTACTACGAATAGGAAAGCCGCGAGCAGCTGTTTTAAGCCATGGACCATGTGTTAAACGACGTAGGTTAAGACACCCAGTAGACATTACATAAATAAACATCTGCAGTCAAACAAATCTACAATCATTTACAAATAAACACGTAACGCAAATCTACAATTAAACATGGGTAATGAACGCGTACACACGAAGTTGTCCTTGTTCACCTATGAAATCAGCAGTATCAGAAGCGTCGAGACCGTCTGACGTATAATCATCATGTTGGTGGACACAACGGTCGTCTTTGTTCTTGGATTATCACGCGATGATTAATGATACCGTTATTAGCCATCAATACCAACCATAGTATCAGTATTAGAATTTACTATTATTTATATATAAGCACTAGCTTCTGCCCGCGACGTCACCCGCATGAAATGTCTTGTCGCCCGACCCCGTCGAATCGCTATTTATTACTTCGTTTTCACTTAGCGTTCTTTCTGAATTTATTTCTTTTTGCTCGGCTCTTACGGGTCCTAGCGTAATGTTAAGCCTTTCTCAAGGATTGGGCTATCAAATCCAAAAACAATTTCTGAAATCCGACGGGTAGTCCCGAGATTTGCGCGTTCAAACAAACATACAAGCAAAAAAACAAACACCCCACTCTTCAGCTTTAGGCTGCTTTTCCACCAGAGATGTGCTATGCAGCTATTCCGCGAGAATGTGAAAGCTTTTTTTTTTTTTTTGAGGATGGGAAATCATCAAATGACTCCTCCCGCTCTGGGTGGAGCAGAAGGGAGTGTCAGACTCTTACTGACTAAAACCCACCCGTGTTCCTTCCTTAGCCCTTTATGTACCAGGGCAGCGGTAACCGTTTCGGACGATCCCGCTACCCCGGCAGGCTTCGGCCCTGTCGGGCCCCGTCATCTATGCTGACATCTCTTTGAGGCGCACGTGGAACACTTACGCGCCGTCCGGCACGGGCCTGGTCCTGATCGGACGGAGAGCTACCCATTGCTCTCCGCCCGCAGGCCCGCGCCTACGGTGGCCGGGAGTCGTCACGCGGCTCCCGACGCCCGGAGCGTCTCCCTCGGCGGCTGAGGCGTGAGGATCTCTCCCTCGCCCGTCCCGCCACCTCCTTCGCTAGCATGACTGCTTCGCAGAAGGAGGTGACCGCCTCCCACTCCCTCTCGCCCCGGACCATGGCTTGCACCAGGGCCGAGCGCGAGAGGTCGCCGCCGCTGCCGATCGCCTCTACAAGGACACGGCGGTGCTCTGCCCAAGCGGGGCAGACCTCCACCGTATGCTCCACCGTGTCCTCTGGGCGATCCTCGCAGTGGTGACACCCGGAGAATGTGAAAGCTAAGCTACGAAACTGTGCGACCGTTTCCAATAATGCTAAACTGTGTAGCGGAGCGAGTAAGATGTGCCATGAAGATGCGCCGCCGCGAGGTAGCTGTGCGAGGAAGATGCTCAACTCGAACAATGCGATGCATCGATAGTAGGGAAAGCACGGGGAGTACTCTGCTCTGCACATAGCTACACCACTCGCGCATACATAGCTCCCATCCATAGCACGCATCCTTCCGTATAAAAACATAGCTTAGTTGAATCCGTTTCCATCAGTGCTATGCTATGTGAACCAGTGAATATGATTGGTGGATAACAAACGCATCCATAGCAACGTAGCATAGCACATCTCTGGTGGAAAAGCATCCTGATTATTAGTACCTATAGATAGATTACATACCTATTAATCCTACTAATATTATAAACGTGAAAGTTTGTATGGATGGGTGGATGTTTGTTACTCTTTCACGCAAAAACTACTGAACGGATTTGAATGTAGTTTTGAGATAGCTTCACTAATACATACATACATATTTTATCCACTTAGTGTATGTTAATGATTTTATAATAGCTTCCTGTCACTGTCATTTACATAGCAAGTAGTGGTATACGAATTTGTGTGGGGTAAGTACCACAACTAAAAAGTAAAAACTTTTTTTTACAACTAAAAAAACCAACTTCTAAGTCAGTGTTTTTGGTTTCTTATTTTCGTTTTTATCATAATTTCCGAAATTAAAGTAGTTTTTCACTTTGTAGTTTTTTCTGTGATTTTTTTTACATTTTGTAAAGCATTAAATAAAAAACCGACGTTTTGGGAATCAGACATTTTGCGAATTGGAACTTTTTGTCGACTTGACACTTTGCGACTCAGTCTTTCTAGACCGGTTCTGGAGATGCGGTTCAATGAGACAATCATAGGCACGAACGTTGAGAAGTCTTACAGCCATTTCACTAGCAACACAGTATAATAACGTGTTGAAAAAAAATCTAGCAGAAATTAAGGAAAAGGCTATGTGGTAGCGCTTTCTTGGAAAAACTCCCTGCCAATTAAGATTCCATTTTTCCAGAAAGAAAAGAACAAAGGCAGATCTCTCAGAGCTGCAAAAAACATCAATGAAACACGTTCAATACTTAATTACATTTTTCAACACGTGGGTCACCGGTCCCTGACGAACCTGCATCAAGGCAATAATAATTGCGAGGATGACAATGGCTGATGTGAAATAATTGAGCTATTATAGACTGCACCCACGGAGCAATTATATGATTATTAATTGATTAATGAGTATCTACTATGTTTTCTAGAATAGGCGTTATAACGATTTCATGAACACATGCTTGATTTTAAAATGGTGGTCGTACACGTATGTTCAAATAAAAGCAGTAAAGTAGTTGCAACCCCTCGTGGATTACCGGTGTGATGTTAAGTTATGTATGGTTAAAAGGAATATTTACCACGCCAGGTATGTAGGTACATTCTACGTAAGTATGAAATCTTCCATTCAACAATCGCATGCAAGGGGGTTTTATACGCGTGCGATTTCCATAAAATTGCATAAATTAATTGAACGCAAGTTTTGCCTTTCAATAATTGAGTGTGGCTTCTTTTCCGCTAAGGCAATAAATGCAAGGCGATTATTGCATTCCGGTTTTGGCTCGTCTAAACACAGAGTTGTACGTTCCTGTACAACTTTATGACGCGTTGATTTACGTATTTACCTACGCCAAATATTTCATTCAATGTTATTGAACGTTTCCTCGAGATTTTTTTAACTTGCTTCGTTCGGATCTGTTTGTAACTCCACACAAAGATTGTTAGATGCTTCTCTCTTTTTGATATCCATTTTTCGAGCCACCTTTTTTCACGATTTCTTGCCTCAATAAATCTACAACTAATTATTGTTAAAAAAAAATATTGCTGTTCCATACATTGTGACCGCGTAGGTATTGCACTTTTCTATGAAACAGAAGATTTTTTTTTTTAATAATCTACGAAAAATATCGACGTTATGGGGTCTAAACTCATGGTTACAGTTTGCGCGTCGATGTCCCTGCCACCCTGTATAAGTAAAGTATAATTTTAATGGCAAACCTTGACTACGGAACCCTGTTCTATGCGTGGCCTGACACGCACTTGGCCGGTTTTTTGTTATAATTTATGTTTCAGAAAGGTGTGGTCAAGTTTAAGGGAGTGTGGTATAAGGCTTAAACTGGACAACTACATATGTCCAAGCGACTAACATCGTAATCCCTTAAATTTTACCACACCTTTCGGATAGACCCTGTATAGGGTGGCCAATTCGGAAGTATACATCTTTAAATTAACCCATTGAAGGACACGAAAAGTTTTATTGTTATCACGTCTGGGAGCGTGTTAAGGCTATTTTTATTGCAAATGAAAATTAACAGTGTACACTTTTCCATAATAATTATGGAAAAGCGTAGACTGTTAATTTTCGTTTAAAAATCAGGGTTAAAATACGCGAACTAAGCGACAAGTGATCGGTGATTAGCTTGTCGACTACGAGTAATACTTACCACTTGAAAGTGTAGTTTTAACTTGCGGAGCGAAGGCTTTGCCTTCGCGCCGCAAGTTAAGACTACACTTTTATAAAAAAAGTTAACATAAACCAGTTAATTAATTCGATTATCAATTCATTTTAAAATATTTCAACAATTTGCAAATTCGACCTTTGTCAAACTCAAACTCAAAGTATTGATTTCAATTAAACCAATTACAGGCACTTTTGAACTGTCAAGGGGTCGGTCAGTCAGAAAAATGAAGCTAGTTGCCCATTCCAAAGCGTAGGTACCTATGGAGAAGAACGGGCAAGAAACTCCATGGACACTCTTTTAAATCAATATAATATAGTTACAAAGCATTGGTTACATCATTCATGTTAGAAACCATGCATGTGAGAACGATGCAGAACGTTAAAAGCGTCCGTAATGAAATATTAAAAAATAAAATTAAAATAAGAACACTTCAAATATTAAATTCAATTAAAATAAGCCATGGCAGCAAAGAGATGACCAGTCCCTACTGACGGCGTCCGTTCACGAACATGACGCATGGATTAGCACCATTCAGCTCAACCGTTTTGAAGGGAGCCAAATCATCCAACACACGCGCCACCATCAGCGAGACATTTGAGTGAGCATGACATACTCTCTGCTACCAGGGCGCATTCAAGTCAATGAAAGACGTACCCAGTAAAAGGTAGCCTTATAGTATGTACATACTACTGAAACATGTGCTATACAATTATACAATACTAGGAGATTGAATTTATATAATGATAAAAAAAAGTATTTTAAAATCTTCAGCAGCTCCAACAGTATTTTCAAATGGTAATCAATTTATTTATGCGTCCTTATGGAGCAGGACCAGCGTTAGATTATCGACTGTCTCATCGGCACCTTTAAACATTTATAAAACTTATGTACCTCGTTGCATAGCTGATTAAATGAAGATGTCTTCCCGTAATTTGTACGCTTAGTGTTTTAGTACAATTTTGAGATAACTGGTGTCAAAGTTCGTGTACGTAGATGTTTTTTGAAAATAGTTAATAAACTTCTTACTTTAGCTTTTAACTGTTTGATATTTTAGAAAATTTGGTTACATCAATAGGTGTGTTAAGTATTAGGTAGCCAACGGAATAGCTATGAAACCCACTCAATTAGAGAGAGATAAGTTATATTTAGTGATGAATTCTGGGAAATTTTCAAAAAAACATGGTTATAGGATTTTCTCGGATTCCATGAATTTTCGCCTAGGCTTTATGGAGTGCTTAATTGTTGCAAATGGGTCACACTATCACGCCCTGGAAGGAACACGTCGAGTTTCCCTGTCAGCCTGTATAATACAGGCCTGGCAATTTTGTATGTAATACCGCGAAATCTCTTCTTCTTCTTGCTGGTTATAATTGTGGTCACTTTGGGTTTTTCACAAAATGTTCGCCATCAACATTTCTTGGAATTTGTTTCGGTAACATTCTTCTCAAAGTTAGATAAGATAAGATAATGTTTATTTTGTAAAACATGAGTACAGTACGAAGGTCTTAATATAATTATTGTGAGGTGGCTACATGTTTTGCCATTTATGGCATACAAAATTTGTTGCACTAGACAATAAAAAAAATACAGAAAGAGAGAACTATGTTTCATGCTGCAAGGTTTCTGGCTCCGTCTTTTTAGAACCGCGTCTTTTCCAAGTCTGCAAAAAATAACAAAATCTTAATATTGTTGCGAAAGCCAGTAACACAGTAACAGCAGCACCTGTCCTGGTCCCTTTAAAGAAGAATAATGTAATTACTTTACCTAACCAGTCAGACAAAGAGAATTTAGGATTTTTAGGGTTCGTACGTGGTCAAAAATGGTGGTTCTTCTTAACAATAGTGAAATTTTTGTTTATTTACAAATTCTCTGTGATCAAAATGGGATCAGTTACTCGTACTAATTTGTTGAAAAGTATTGGGTCTGGTTTAAATCTGTTTAGCAACTTTAAGGCAAAATTATTAATATTGATGCGGTAGTCATGGTCTTATGAACGGTTCATAATGAATTTGCCACATTTTAACTGAGTAGTGGATATCAAACATCCATAAAGTTGGGTGCCAAATGAAAAAGGTGGCCAAAGTTGTATACATTCGAATTGGCCAACCTGTATAATCTCCTCTGTTCAACTATTTCGTAGAAACGAACTTTGCCTGCGCTTTTGGCGCAGGCGGCACTTGGACGGACAGTGTTTTTCACCGAACCTCCAACTTCTGGTATGTATTCTGATATTGTATTTCACCGGACCACCAAGTTCTGGCATATATTCTAAGATTGTTTCTCACCGAACCACCAAGTTCTGGTATGTATTCTGACATTATTTTTCACCGAACCACCAAGTTCTGGTATGTATTCTGATATTGTTTTACACCGAACCTCCAAGTTCTGGTATGTATTCTAACATTGTTTCTCACCGAACCACCAAATTCTATATTCTGATATTGTATTCAACACAGAAATAAAAAATTAATATCTGTGGTATTCAAAAAAGTCCCATCGATTGGATAAGGAGAAGAAAATTAAAATGTATCACATTGTATGTGTACTTAGTCCACGAAACCGATAGCTACTGTAATAGTAATACCTACTATTACAGAAGTAGTTAATATAAATTAATTCAGGTGCTAAAGCCACACACACCACAGCGGCAGCGCTAAATGTACTAACGAATACTGCAAAAAGTATTTACCTACAGACAAACAAAGAAAGCGAAATCAAAACCATTTTGGATTAACAACATAATATGAATTTCCTAACATGTGAAAGGTTACCGAAAAAATCAGAAGCGCCTTCTAAATATGTACGGAAACCTGCGTATAGTAACATGTTGCTTCAATATTATGTGTCGGCGGATCGAAGCAGAGAATCGAGCTAAATGACATGCAATTGGAAAGGGCTGTCGCGCACTGGCAGTGGGTAGTACATTGCTTGTAGAACAGATGGACGATGGGGCCGAAAGGTTCTGGAGTGGCGACCGCGTAACGAAAGACATACGTTAGATGTCCTCCCACATGTTGGACTGACCGCAATCCGGTGGATGCTACAAGCACAGAACCGTGGTGTGGGAGAGGAGTGGTCAGAGTGGTGGTTTTTGGGGGATTCCTATGTCCAGCATTGGAGGTAATTCAGCTGAAATGATGATGATGCTGACGATGTCCAGCAGTGGACTTCTGTAGACTGATAATAATGGAAATAGTATTTCATTGTTGTTGAACATGGATGGCCTCCGTGGCTTTCTTGGCAGCTCCTTCTAATAGTAGCAAAAATAACTGGAAACAGGTTAAACAAATAATGGAATATGATAACGTTGGCATTTGGAACCATTTTGAAATTTCATTGCAGTCGGGGAACCTCTTAGATTAAAAAGTGTTCCACAGAATGGTCCCCCGACTGCTTTGACAATTTTATTTATCTGTTTAGTCAGGGAATACAACTTGTTTTTTACTTTTTAGTTCGTTTTTTAGCAGGGCAGTCGTGTTTTTATTTATTTTTTAATTATTTTTTTTTTTCGCAAAAATATTCATTTGCAAAAAACCAACATAATCTAAAAAAAGAAACGCTAGATTATTTAGTTAGATGATTATAAAACTGCAAACGGGGAATACCAAGTATTCAAAAGGTCTTTGCAAAACCAGAAAATCAGCTTCGACCATTAGATACTTATAGTACTGCAGCTTGTAGCGGTAGTGACGATTAAAAGGATAAGAAATGTAATTATACATAATATGAGAATAGGGACATAGTACCTACTAATGCAACTGAGCTTAAAATAATTATTATACTGTATTATATTAGTCCTACTATGTCTTTAATATTTATAGAGTGTATTACTTATGTTAACGAAACTGGCCACACAGAAAGAGAGCAACTACAAGTTAGCTAACTACAAAAGGGTTTGGAACTTTTTTGTTTTGTATTTAAAAAAATCTTCGGTTTCATAGAAAGGTGCAATACCTACGCGGTAAAAATGTATGGAACAGCAATATTTTTTTTTAATAACCGACGAAAAATTTCGACGCTATGGGGTTTAAAATCATGTGCTGAATCCATGGTTACAGTTTCCGCGTCGATGTCCTTGCCACCCTGTATATAAACAGACAAGAAAAATAGTTTTCTTTTAATTTTCTTTTATTTCTAGCTCCTATATGTTGTTGAAGTGACAGTGCTCCGGGACAGTGTTGTCGGCTATGATCTCAGTGCAGGCAACAAGCAGGCAAAAGGTGTGTTCGACGGCACTGGACATCTGCATCTACACTTACCAGACGAAGCAGGTAAGGAAAACCTGAATATAGCTGTAAAATGATCTTTTGCACTGTGGCCAATATCGGAAGACTACTTCACGAATGTTTACCTCCCTGTCAATTTCATTTAAAGCAATCAAATCATTTGTTGGTTTGCAAACATAGGTATGTAGTACGTAGATGTTTTATTATAAGAGTCCTCCATGCTCTACATGGGCATGCGAATCATTTAATTTACAAAACTTTAAAGATATTATAATTTTAAATAACAATTAAGAGGATAAAATAATATAAAATACAAATTAATATCAAATCGTTTGATTTACTGTAAAAATTTCACAATAATACAATAATGGCAAATTTCAACTAAGATTACAGTAATATTATTTTTTTTTTTTTTTAATAAAGTTAAATGTCATCAAGTTTACAATAAAAATAAAATAAAAGATGTGAAATGGTATAATAGCATGTCAATCAGATCAAATCATTCAAGCGCCAACAGATCCTTGTGGTATTATACTAGTTATTACTACGAGGCATCAAATTCCTTTCTCTATTCGTTCTCGTCAATTCCATTCTTGGAATGAAGTACTACAAGAATAGACAGTAGTTTATTTGATTCGATTCACACCTTTTTTTTTTTTTGGGTGGGAAATCATCAAATGACCTCTCCTGCTCTGGGCTGAGCGGAAGGGCGTGTCAGACTTTTACTGACTAAAACCCACCCGTGTTCCTTCAGTTGCCTGTGCCAGGGGCCACGGTATCTCTTTCGAACAACCCGCGGCGGCATCGGCCCTAGTGGACCCCGTCAGTTCGTGCTGACATCTCTTTGAGACGCGCGTGGAACACAACGGCCGTCGACCCGGGCCTGGTCCTTACCGGGCGGCGACCTGCCTATTGCTCGCCGCCCGCAAGCCCGCGCCTACGGTGGCCGGGAGTCGGCTGTTGACTCCCGTCCAGGGCGTCTCCTGCGGCTGCAGAGATTGCCTCTTCCTCACGCGCTATTTGATTCGGACCTTAGGCACATGTGGGTTTAAATAAATTGGTAAAATTGTAAAGCTTATTCTATGGTGTTCTGGAATATTTTGTAAGCTTCTCAACCTAATTACCTTGCAAATGATGAAAGTATAGCAAATTGACCATGATTATATAACAAATAGCGTAGAGTCATCTCAACACCTCTCTCCCTTGAATTTGTTAAGTATATATTATAGTAAATAGTATGTATGTGTATAGGTATAACCTATATGTGTATTTGTGTACCTAGTTTTAATAGTTTTTTTTTTTTATCATTGTTCCTCTTAACCAAAGCACCTGCCATCTAGTCTCTTCACCACCCTTTTTTTTTTTTTTTTTTTTTTTTTTTTTTTTTTTTTTTTTTTTTTTTTTTTCTGGGTGGGAAATCATCAAATGACTCCTCCCGCTCTGGGCGGAGCAGAAGGGTGTGTCAGACTTTTACTGACTAAAACCCACCCGTGTTCCTTCAGTTGCCTGTGCCAGGGGCCACGGTATCTCTTTCGAACAACCCGCAGCCCCGGCGGCATCGGCCCTAGCGGACCCCGTCAGTTCGTGCTGACAGCTCTTTGAGGCGCGCGTGGAACACAACGCGCCGTCGACCCGGGCCTGGTCCTTACCGGGCGGCGAGCTGCCCATAGCTCGCCGCCCGCAAGCCCGCGCCTACGGTGGCCGGGAGTCGGCTGTTGACTCCCGTCCAGGGCGTCTCCTGCGGCGGCTAGGAGCGCGAGGGTGCAGCGATTGCCTCTTCACCACCCTTGGTTGACTGGTAGAGAATGCCTAAGGTATTAAGTCCACCATTGTACCTTTTTGTGCGAAAAGTTTAAATAAATAAATAAATGTATGTATACTGATCCATTCGAAATAATTAAAGAAAATCATTACTTTTTCAGCTGACAAAGCTCCAGAAATCACTCTTCTGGAGAACTTGAACTCCAGCGCTGGCGTCGCTTTAGGCGCTAATATCGACGTTGATAAAATATTCTCTGTAGCAGTATCTGTAAAGGACCGAATATTCGCTGGCAAGAATCCATTCTGGAGGAAGAAGTAAAATCAATGTTGTTAGCATTTACACCTATGGTACACACAGCAACACATCAAGCTATACTTTCCAGTTTTAGCTGACCTCGCATTGTACAGGTTTTTCGTACAATCAGAAGTCAGCTTATACTAGTTATTTATAGCTTGATGTGTGGCCCTGCGTAGCTATATTATTATCTAGGATAAAATAATTGAAATAAAAGGCCTGAAATAAAATGTCTCGTAAGACAAGCAATGATTTAATTTCAATGTTAAATTTAAGATGTCATTGTTTTGCAATATTTTACGTAACCATAAGACAAAAGACATAAATACGTTGTTATTCATTAAACTACCTATACATTTCAATGATGTACTAAGCCAATTTTTTTTCTGACTTCTGAATAAATTAAGATATAACTACATACAAATAAACAACTTTAATTAACTAATTAGTTAATTAAAAAAATGACGGTACGAGTACATCCTAACTTAACTAAAACTAGTTACAAAGTAACAACGTTGTTTTTATTTGGAGATCCTGATGTTCAGGATATTATGATAGAGGTACTTACGCATGGTGACTGTGGATTAGCCTTAGTACTCAAATTTAGCTTATTTTCCTTTTACAAGGCCAAAAGTTTCTAGGTATATATAGTGTTTTCGAAACAAAGAATGATTGTCCGAATGTCAAACCATAAGGCACCTACATTATTATAAACTTGTAATGCTCGTTTGCACTCTTGTAATATAAATTCAACTTTTGTATATTTTGTCATATGTCCCGAAAAGAAAACCTTTTGCTGACCTATACGTATACCTGCATATTAAAAACTTGTTTTTTAGGGTTCCGTGACTCAAAAGGAAAAACGAAACCCTTATAAGAACACTTTGTTGTCCATCTGTCCGTCCGTCTGTCAAGACCCTTTTTCTCAGGGATGCGTGGAGTTATCAAGTCGAAATTAATATCAAATAAGTAATAATGATTTTATCACTGCTTCAAGGGATTGCAGCCCTGAGTGCAATCCCTTGAAGCAGTGATAAAATCAAACTTCTAAGTCAACGAAATCAAAAGATCCCGGCGTTTATGCTCCGTTTATGCCGCATATTTTGACACTCGCAAGGGAATCTAAACCTATAGGGTACTTCCCGTTCACCTAGAATCATGAAGTTTGGCAAGAAGCAATTTCATGTAGCACAAGTACCTAAAGGAAAAAATCCGAAAACCGTAAATTTGTAGTTACATACCTACCCTCGGTGCGCGAGTCCGACTCGCACTTGATCACTTTTTTTTCTCTCATAATTATTAATATCTTATGAACTTCTAATAAAATATCTGTATGTTTCATATACAGGATGGAATTTAAAATATGCGCTAACTCGAAATAGGAGGTGCAGCAACTGTTCCGTAATCAATATCTAACATAATATATACATATACATCATAAATTGTCATTTCACAAATATATTTTTTTTAATCGTGTAATTATCGTCTTAGATAGTGCAAACTAATAATCTGTCAAAACAAACAAGAAAATATTAATGTATCGATTTTAGCGCACGCCGAATAAGCTATCCATTCACAACATGAAGCAAGTAGGCAATGCGTTGAACTAGCGGTATTTTGTCCGTTCCTACGGCAAAAAGCGCGCGACGACGTTGTGAAATCGCTCGCCTACGCGCACGTAAGTGCATCCCTTTCCTTAATGACATGCTCTAAATTTCCTTTATAACACGTTGGAATAGATATTTTAATTTGTTGCACTGGTACACCTATTTAATTTCATCCTGTATTATTAACACTTTCAAACAAACCACCTCTTTAACTTTATTATAGAAAAACTGGCTTCTGTCAGTGGCTTCGCCCGCGTATCGGAGTTTATGTCGGAGATTATCCCCCGGGAACGTGCTACCGGGACAAAAAGTAGCTATGTCCTTCCCCACGAAGCCATCTATCTCCTTGCCAAATTTTATTAAAATCCGTTCAGTGGTTTAGGCGTGAAAAGGTAACACACAGGCAGTTACTTTCGAATTTATAATATTAAGTATGAATAGAAGATAGACAGAATATAGATTAACAAAAATGGAATGGATATTACAAATATTACTCCAGAATTACTTTCAGAATATTGTCCTATTCAAATGCAAATGCATAACGATAGCTTTGACAGTAGTGATTCTTCGGCTGTTAAATGAGTTCCTAAGGGTAACATTTTAGGCCCTACTATGTTATGTTTAATATGCGTCAGTGACGTCACATACTACAACGCGCCACGTGACGGGGAGCAAATAACGAGCCCCGCGCGTGAATTTTTACATACAAATTCAATAAAAACGCGTTTCTGACCCAATTTGGGTCCGTTTCCCGCGCCACGTCGCCTGGCGCGTTGTAGTGTATCATCAGTGTTATGCAAATAAATTAATACTAATTACAAATACTGTAACCATTTGCATAACTCACTATGATTTATGCAAATAAACTGATATTACCAACGAATTACAGGGACTATTATTTTTTTTTTATTATTATATTTATTATTTGTTTTCTCTTTTGGATAATTATGTTATTATACTAAATAATTTAATAAAATAATAATAATAACTCGAAGCCTGTGCCGGGAAAGTTTACTTTGCTGAAAGAGGTCTAGGGTGAGGAGCCAAACCAAGAGAGATACAGAAACCCGCAGGGCAGCATGTGGCGAACTGTTGGGCAGTAGCGACCCCACGGACCCTACCTCCCGGGAGAAGTCTTGTTCCTCACCTCTGGCTTGCCTTTATTATTGGCCGGCTGGAGTGAGCAATGACGAGGAACAGAGCTCCCATCTCATTCTTGCCTTTATCGGTCAGCTTGAGCGGAGATTCACAAGAGCAAATATGCTCGGAGGAAGGAAGTATTCCAGTAAGATGCTGGTAGAGATCTTGACCGTACTTCCGGGATTATCCTGATAACCGTGGAATACCTCTCCACTCCTCATAAGTACCTCAGGACATGTTGCCCCCTTGTCGCTACGATACTATGTGCTAGCGACCGTTTTGGGGGGCCCATTATTGAGTGTGCAAGTCACCCCCTGCCATTTTATCTGTGTAATTTATATAAAACATTGGTCAGGCAGGGGCTATAGACTTTCCATAGTCCTCAATAACCAGTCACTTTAGCCACCCAAACCCATAATCCAATATCTTTATTTCCATGTCCTGCAATAGTCTAACCGTGGGTTGTCCTTGGGTGTACTTGCATAGTGCAAACAGGGATAATCGGCGGTTGATGCCTCATTTCATTAAAAAGTGTAACGGGCCTCTGCGAGACGGCTTCGGCACCTCGTACGCCTTCCAAAGGTCCGGGACCCCAGGGGCCCGAGAAATATCAAAAGAAAAAATAATAATAATGCTAGGCAAAATCTGTGTTACAGGGGTCAAAATTAAATGAGACACCTTTCCTTAAATTTTGTTGGAATATTGAACCATTTTTATTACGGCTACAAGGAAGTGTGGCCGAATGATGTAGCTTGTGAATTATAAAATAAAATGTTTGATCTCGAGATTTTCAAACACCTTCACAAGTTCATTCGGGTAACTTGAGTAAGCAGGATGGTACGTGCTACCGTATCTCTGGTTTTGTTTTTCCTTGCCTGCGTCTACACAGCTCCAGGTGATTATTGTTTTATTTACACCGTTAATTTATTTATTAAACAGATCCACCATGGGAAAACATTTATTTCTTATAATTTTATACAACATTATCTTTATCGCTTTATCACTGTCATGTTCATTTCTACCTGCTCGCCTCGTTTGGTGCCATTGGCCAACATTCAAAATGGAATTGTCTTGACTTATACACTATAAAATATCTGTAGTACCTATACGGTTTTTTTGTCAAATCCTTGAAAATTTTCGCCTTTTAAAATTTAATTCCGATGCCGATTTGTTCTGTCGTTTTCCATGTACCAAGTATACACATATATCATTCCTTTGTTGTTTTTACATCATTTTTTTGTTGTTTAAAGTATCACAGTCGGTGGTTCTTTATTCACATTACAATCTAGCCTATTAGCTAATAAGTAATTTAAATATAACTTAAGATGCTAAGTAACTATAAAATTAAGAAATCGTCCAATAACTCTTTCTTATTCAATTTGTTAAGGGAAAAACACTTGATTCACGTGTTCTTTATAATAGGCAGCACTTGCACTGCAATTTAAGTTCACCGACACTGCACTAAACACAGCTTCGCACTAGATCAGTGCTGTCAAGGAGTTGGATCGCCTCGAAATTCACGTGATGATGAAGTCTGTGTTCCTGAGCTTCTGCATATGTTTGCATATTTTTGAGGATAAATCTGATACATTTCATCATCTGCCTAGCCTTTTCCCAAGTATGTTGGGGTCGGTTTCCAGTCTAACCGGATGCAGCTAAATACCAGTATTTTACATGAAGTAAATTTGTCATTTTATATTTATTTTAAATCTGATACATTTACGAACACAAAAAAATCATGCTAAAGTAGAATAATAAAATTAAATTTACCTTTTCATTTTGTGATTTTTGGTAGAACTAATACAGGACATCTTAGATTAGGTTGCTGTGTCCTTGTAAGCGCATTTACCTTAGACATAGTCGTTGTCACTGCATTCGTCATAAACAATGGAGCAATGTTGGAGGCATTGCTCCAGTGAACGGGTGGCAAATACTATTCTACCTCCCCGTGATCTCAGTGAAAAGGGAGAACTTGGTGTGATCCACAAACAAATAATTCACCCTCGGATATGACCCTGATTATCATCTCAATCAATTGACTTCTTCATTCGTCAGATGGGAAAGACGACGTCAACCAGGGTAATTGTAAACAGTAAATGCAAGGGATAATTGCAAACAGTAGCTACAATATTACATACATACATAAACTGACGCCTATTTCTCATGAGGGTAGGCAGAAACTACAGAATCGCTACCTGCTACGACCCTTACCAACATTCTTCTTTTGCTTCGTTTCCGTTCACACACCTGAAGGCCAATTATCGTACTTTAAAACGTTCAAAATCTAGTCGCAGTCTCATCTTAGCGACAGACAAATGTCAAAAACTTGTCCAAAACGTAGGTAAATTAGAGGTATTTTCGACAAACTGAGACTGAGATCAGACTGTAAACGTTTTTAAAATAACGAGAATTGCCCCTCTGGTCATACACGCACGCCGGTTCTGAGTACTACGCACCTGACCTTTCTGAAGAACATCACCAATAAGGTCACATGTCCTTCTAGGGCGTCTTCTCCCCGGCATTTCCACTCACATCTGCCTTGTAAGTTCCTTTTGCTAGTCGCCTGCAATACCAGTCCTTAGACAATTATCATTTCCGATTACCCCTTGCATTTTCTGTCTGAGATCTATGACTTGTTTTAATATTTTTTCTCGTTGTGTCGTTCCAGTGCCCAACAAAGCGAAAGTGGCGTTGATTAGAGACAGTTCCATTGGCTTGGGGTTTGCAGCAGGCCGAAGCAAAACATGCGGCATTTTTGAGGGCAACACCGGATTAAATATTCAAGCAGCCACAAGAGAAGGTAAGCTCAAACTCAAACTCAAATCATTTAATTCAACTTAACCAATTACAGGCACTTTTGAATTGTCAAAGGGTCAGTCAGTCAGAAAGATGAAGCTAGTTGCCCATTCCAAAGCGTAGGTACTTATGGAGAAGAACGGGCAAGAAACTCCATGGACACTCTTTTAAATCATAAAATTGTTACAAAATATTTGATTACATCATTCGTGTTGAAATTAACCATGTGAGAACGATGTAGAAAGACGTGCACGTTAAAAGCGTCCGTTATAGAAAACATAAAAGCAATTCAGGATATAGGATAGGGATAGGGATAGGGATTCATTATTTTGTTTTTTATTTTACTGTGTGTACATAAATAATAAAATAAATAAATAAATAAAAATTAAAATAAGCCGTGGCAGCTAAGAGATGATCAGTCCCTACTGTCGGCGCCCGTTCAAGAACATGACGTATGGATCAGCACCATTCAGTTCAACCATTTTGGAGGGAACTTAATGATCCAACACACGCCACTACCAGCGAGACATTAGAGTGAGTGACATACTAACAGCCGCCAGGGCACATTCAAGTCAATGAAAGACGTACCCAGTAAATGGTAGCTTTATAGAAAGTATATAGTGTTCACACGTGTGCTATGCAATTATACAATACTAAGCAATTGAATGTATACAATGCAAATAATTCATTTTAACACAGCTTAGTTAGTATTACAGTCAACCACAGATCGCTGGAAGTTAATTTGTTTTTCGGAAGCTTTATTATTTTCCTTAATTATTCTTCCTTCAGGCGGAAACAAGGTGTGCGCCTTCAACCGTTGAGTTATGCCAGTTTTGATGTATTCTTTCAGCATACTCAAATGGACTCATACCGAGCTCGACGCCCTGGATAGAAGGGTCCGTACACTGCTGACCGCAAAAAACCGGATGCATCCACCCACGATCATCAGTGATGGGACTGTACAACCTGCGGAAGTGCGGGGGTCGAGGCTTTTTAAATGCGAAGATCCTCCACAACCGCGAGGTGTGCAGTCTCAGGGAATATTTTTTTAAAACTGAAATGACATACCCTTTTCGGCTTTTCACCGTGATGTGGTTGCAGAGGACAAGGGGCTCACTCCGCTCTCCATGGCTAAAGAAAACTGGTGCAAACCTGTAGTACTTATACTTACTACCGATGACCGCAAGGAGGTATGGCAAAGCAAGGAGCTTTTCTGGCGCTTTTATCGGGCTCTTCATGAGCCCGGTGTAGATTTCATAGCGTCTGTATCCTGGCTACGTTTTGGTGACCTTTTCGGGGAAACTGAAGGTTTAGTCTGTGTAATTATGGACAAAGTTATCTTGACGGATAACTACCGGAGACATATTATGAAAGACGAGACGGTTGACGTGTGTCGGGTATGCCACCGTCCGGGTGAGTCCATCAGACATTATCTCTGCTTGTTTTCGACTGGCTAAAGGCGAGTACTTGCACAAGCATAACCAAGTAGCCAGGATTATTCACCAGCAACTTGTATTAAAATATAAACTTGTGGATTCTGAGGTACCGTATTACAAATATGAGCCCGGCCGAATTCTCGAGAAATTACCATATAACAAAATGTATTTATTATGTATGAAAATAAATAAACGAAATAATAATGAATTTAACTCATAAACAGTTTCTACCATAAACTACTATTTTGTAGCTTTCGACGAATTTTTAAACGAATCTTACAATTATTTCCGGCATCGACTCAAATGGTTGTGAATAGACATGCTGGTTGAAACAACGTTTTGGATTGCGGCCTCCTTCTACTTTCCCTTCCACTTTGCCTGTGATTGCTGTGGATGGAGATAATGCCTTACAGCTCAATTCATCATCAATGAAGTGTCGCCATTACCAATAAATATCTATAACACATTTCTATTCTCCGAACTATAGAATTAGATTCAAAATATTTTATTTCAAATACTCCTACATGGGCACTTATGAAACATCAGAAGCTAGGTGCACGGTTACAATTTGTAGTTTTCCATGGAGAAGAGCCGGCAATAAACGCCACGAATAAAAATAATTGTCTTTTAAAATGTTTTTAAATCAGACTGTAAATAGGTATAGGAGGACAGTGTACGCCTGTCAACAAAAACGAGGTACCTACTTATTACAAAATCCAAAATGGTCAACAAGTCGGAGCATCTTCATAGATGCTCTGAAAACCCATTTTGTGAATGTTCTGTGTAATATTGTTGGCCTTGTGACATGAGTCTACAAGGCCAGCAATGATCTGAGATTCACAAAATAAAAACAAACATTATAAAAGAAGAAAAAAATCAATTCACAAATGTCACTGGTTGTATTCATTGTGTACACCGCTGTACACCCGCGGCGAGCTTGCTGCGCACTCGCCCCGCTTTCCACTCGCTCGCAACTCGCTAGTGTGATAAAGCCAAGAAACGAAACATTCCTACATATTATTGAACACTCCTTTTACTTACTGTATACTGTCAAGCACTGGTGCTTCTATTAACATTATTGAGCCATATCCATGATTGAATGTTATTTATATGTAGGTATTTTTGAAGGAGACGTCCAAATAATGACATCTTGACTGACATGAGATAAACCAAAAAATAAGCACGAAAAATGCGAATCGTCACTTTTAAATAATACGACGATTTGCACGTTTCGGGCGATTAAATTCGTACGATTAATTCGTTAATCCATTTCGTGTGACTAGTAATGAACCATGAAAGTAGGTGTGCATCATTTTGTAGTTCATATTCCGCAACCTTGAATTACAGACTACCGAAATATTTTTCAACATATAAAAGAAGAATTATTACTTATTAAATTTTTACGATATATTTAAAACATTACTGCGAAAGATGGCTGAGAAGTTGACCTAGAGGATAAAAAAGGAATCGAAAACTTGTTTACATTAATATTGACTTTAAATTGTTTGTATGTGTATTCTTCTGTATTAAATATCTTTATTTCTTTAATAAAGATTGTATTTTCTATAAACGAGGAATCATTGCCTGGTTTTGTGGTCGTAGGCGCTATTGCTGAGCATGAGGTCCTAAACATAGAATTTATAAATAAGGATGAAATTAAAGACAAAAAGTCAAGGGAAAAATCAGGCAATGGAAAAAAACGGTTAACCAATGACTCTGGATTCACATTTACATAAAAAGAAAACTCCCTTTAGGACTAACAGAATCCAATTAGATAAGTACTTTAGAAATGCCGACTCCTCTTTTTTACTTGATTCAAATAATACTTTTCCTCAATTATAATATCTTTAGTGGACCCGAATGACACAACGAGTGAATTGGTTTTATATTTAAACGTAAGCGATTTCCATCGGCAGCCAGTTGGAGTAGTATCCTTTGAGAAGACACGATGGCCCATCTTGCAGTGACCGTAGCTTTGTTGGTCTTTGCTTGCGTACACGCAGGTCCAGGTAACTATATTTTTATTGATATTTCACGATTATCTCTTACAAGAGACACTTTCCTATTCAGTTATTAAAGGAATAATGTGTAAAAAAATGGGTACTATGACAAAATAGCATGATTATTAATACGAGCTTGTGTTGTCCCACTGCAGGGAAAGGCCTCCCTTCCCTCCTTCCACTTTTCTGGTCTACTGCGATTTTGCTTTAAAATAGCATGATTAGATAAAAAATTAAGTGAAGAAATAGTAAAAATATTGGTAATTTTACGTTAAAGTTGTTTCCAAAAATGTATATACGTGTTTTCCACATAGGTAATCTATTCACTGTTGCCTTACAAAATATCAACATTGATAATGGATAAATTACATTTTTTTATATAATTAAGGCTGAAACATTATATACCTTGCACTTCCAATAAATAAATAAGTATAAATAAATATAGCATTTTTTTGTGTTTCTGCTTGCACCCATGAGAGGAAGGCACGAGTTTATGTATGTACACATATAATAAATATTTATCCTCGATTTTAGTTCATTGGGTTAAACTCTCATTGAAAACTGCAATGTTTTTACAATATGAAGGTAAAACATATGGGTTTACATGTTGTTGTTTGTTGTTGTGTTATTTTAATTTGTGTTTAGTTTAGTTTTATGATCTTCCTGTGCGAGTCGCAATAAATACTTCTTCTTTCTTTCTTTTTCTTTAATAATAGGTCATCAGCAGTTTGATACTTAGTGACAGCCACTTGGTAACAGCTGATTGCGCCATAAATACTACATACGGACGTAAACATCCCCTACATGGTGGCGTGACATCAACGCGCAACCAGTTATCATGGATTCAGTACATGACTACTGACGAAAACTTTCAACGTCAGTACATGACTCTACACCGTTGAAATTTTTCGTCGTTTATCTAAAAATAAATTAGCTGTTCCATATATTTTGACCGCGTAGGTATTGCACTTTACCATGAAATAGCAGATACTGCTTCTGCTGCTACACTAAGGGGGTCTAGAATCGTATTGAATTCATGGTAACAGGTTGCGCGTTGATGTCCCTGCCAACCTGTATAAATATAATATCCCTTTCTTTTTTACATTACAGCACCTGAGCCAGGCAAACCGCAATTCGCAGGGATAAGGAATAGTAGCCTGGGTCTAGGAGTGGCGGATAAGCACGCCAAAGCTAATGGCTTGGTAGACTCGGGCAAAGGTCTCGATACACCGATTGAAGCACCGGTAGATACAGGTAAATTTTATTTATTTATTTATCCATTTATTTCAGGCATCAAGGCCCATATAAACACATACAATACAATATTAATATAACTTAAAAATACTATAAATACATATAACATTATAATTACACTAAAAAACTAACTAACGCAGACGAAGTGTCTGCGTCGTGTTTCGCTGACTGGTGTCATGTAGCCGACCACGAAACCGGCGGTACACAACACCCTTCGGCCAGAACTCTTCCTTGAGGAACTTCTCGAGATGATGTGTCGGAACACGCACCTACTGCTGCATCGTCGGGATTGCTGGACGCAGCAGCATGTTGGGTCGTGCCGGCGCGGTGCCACACTGGTTCTGACAAGGAGGCTTCTTCTTATTCTTCTCTTCCACCTTGATGACACTATACACACATGCATACACACACACAATCACACATCGTTTATAACTAAACATCTGTCTGTAACAGGTGCTTTAATGCATTTGAAAGTAGGTAGGTATTTATGGGCAGTACGGTCAACTTACTTGCTGATAACTATACAATAATAATACAACAAATAAAAAATCATTCATTCAAAAAGTGTTTGCCAATTCGCCAATGAAGTGTGTCAGTATATTTACATACCCCGATGAGATTTTTCGACGGTGACAGTGTTATCACCTGATTAATGATCTACCTAAATCATCATCATCTTCCTGCCCTCATCCCTTATTACTTGGGCTCGGCGCAACACGTTTAATGATCTACCTAAATAATATTTACTATAAATATTTAGTATCTACTACTACCTGAACAGCGTATAGCTAGCGGCCCCTCAAATTTCTTTTTTTTTTTTAATAGGTAATAGGCCTCCTCTCTGTGAGGGCGAGTGGGCCATAACCCACCACGCGGGCCCATTGCGGGTTGGTAGATGTCACATTTCTTCGAATTTTTGGTTCTAATACATGCCGGTTTCCTCTCTATTGGATAAATTAAAAAGGCAAATATGTTAGGTATATGCTTTTTAAAATTACCCAATGGGGTTGTAAGTTCTGTACCATAATTTTACTTTGCTAATCCTGAATTGTAACTTTCCAAGTGCTAACTCAGGTAACGCATACAACGTGATAAATATGAAATACGAGGGCGGAGTGATAAGTCTGGTAAAAATCAATTTTGGAATAAAATGATCGCAAATTGCATGGAACCTCCTTGTTCACAACTCTTTTGAAGGACTAAATTAAAATTTTCAGCCAGTACTGCCGGTTAGTTTTTTTTGACAGCCATTAAAGAAAAACAACTGAACACGTTTTTTGCAAATATGGAGAAAAGTGAATTTCGTGTCGTGATTAAACATTATTTTTTACGCAAAAAAACTATACCTAACGGAAACGAAACAAAAACTTGATAAATATTATGGGGACTCTGCTCCGTCGATTAAAATGATTTATAAGTGGTTCAACGATTTTCGGTGTAGTCGTACAAGCACAAGTGATGCTGTGCGTCCAGGAAACCCAGTTGAGGTCACTAGGTACTCCAGAGATGATCGTTAAAATCCACGATATAGTGTTGAACGACCGAAGAGTAAAAGTGAGGGAGATAGTCGAGATAGTAGGCATCTCTCTCAGATGAACGGGTTCGCAATATCTAACACCAACATTTAGATATGAAGAAGCGATCCGCGCGATGGGTGCCGCGTTTACTGACTGTTGATCGAAAACGCATGCATGTGACCACTTCGGAGGCAGGTTTGGCGTTGTTTCCACGGGATAAAACCCAATTTTTGCGTCGTTTTATAACAGTAGACGAAACATGGATCCACCACCATACACCAGAAACCAAGCAACAATCGAAACAGTGGATTGCTACCGGCGAACCAGCTCCAAAGAAGGTCAAAGCAGTTCTATCGGCCAATAAAGTGATGGCTACAGTTTTTTGGGATGCACGTGGGGTAATCCATATTGACTACCTAGAGAAGGGTAAAACGATTAATGGAAAGAAAAAGAAAGAAAATGTATTTATTGCGACTCGTACAGGATCATACACTAAACTAATGCCAATTTATTGGACCAATTTGACAAAATTTTACGTGAAAAACGACCGCATTTGGCTAAGAAAAAAATCCTTTTCCACCAAGACAACGCACGAGTGCACACCTGCGCGATTGCCATGGCCCAACTTCATGAGTTGCGCTATGAGTTTCTTTCTCACCCACCGTATTCACCAGATTTAGCCCCTAGCGACTATTTCCGGTTTCCAATTAAAAAAAATGGCTTGGTGGGTAAAGATTTGGCCCCAATGAAGAGATCATGCACGAGACTAATGCCTATTTCGAAGGGTTACCTAAGTCGTACTTTATGGAAGGGATCGAAAAGCTAGAGAAACGCTGGATGAAGTGCATTGAGTTACAAGGCAACTACGTTGAAAAATAAATAATAATAATTAAATAAAATTGACTCCTGTTTAAGTTTTACCAGACTTATCACTCCGCACTCGTAAATGAAATAATATTAGAAACAATCAAACAAAAATACAAAAGTGAAGGCACGTGAACGTATCCGTAAGAAGTTCGTAGAATCATCTCAGCGCTGATTTGCTGGATTCGTTTTCTCCTCTATATATCGTTATTTCTCCTGACAAAGTTTATTCTGTTTATATGTATGTATCTTATGTATTAGTATTTATTATTTTTCGTTATATTATTATATTGCACCTGCCATGTTTTGTCTCTGCGTCACCCTAATGTTGACGGGTAGAAAATGCCTCAGGCATTAAGTCCGCTTTTGTACAGTATTATTTTACTTCTGCATAAAGTTTTAACAAATAAATAAAAGAAAACATGAATAAGAGGTAGTTTCTCATGGTAAGATTTAAATTTCCACAAATAAATTCTGAAAAACTTGAAACTACACAAAGGATTCGGAATATGAGAGAGTTCGTGTACGATAAGTCAAATATGATGACAATGTATTGTTGACTTCAGGAAACAACGTGCCCGACTTCACTGCCCTAGACAACGTGAACGGAGGAGCTGCCTTCGCGTCTGGTGGAAGCATCGCAACCGGGCTCATAAAGGATCCAAAGACAGAAGATTCCATACCTATATTTGGTTAGAAGTAATAGATGTAATTCAAACGAGGCGATAAAAAAGGTACTGCGCATTCCCTTGTAAACAACATGAAGCATTCACTATTTTTAAATAAAATTTCGTCAGTCATTCCAGCGACTGCTCAAATTAATGCTCATTTCAAGTGAATGCTGAGGTTTATTAGCATCTTAATGCAAACTTCGCCTGACATGTAAATGAAAAATACTACTGAGAATAACAGATTTGCAACCAGTGTTATAGTGTGGAGGCTAGTGATATTCAAATATTGTAATGTTTTTTCTGAACAATAAAGTTTCTATTATTTTATTAATATTATATTTGTCTTACTATGCCTAACATTTTAAGATATTCAGTTACTAATAATGTTGTAATTAAGTGTAAGATGGAAAAAAAAAAAATAAACATTTAAAATGATACTTAAACGAGATTTTATTTAATAAGTTATAGTGACTTTTAAAATAAATTATATATAATGTGGCTTAAAATAAACAAGAGGTAGCTGTTCAGCTTAGTGATTTTTAACCGATAATTGCAAACGACAATTTCCATGCTTAAGACAGAAATTATGACAAACTCTAGCAAGGTGGAATACATAGTTAGAACGTCAAATATAAAAGTAAAATAGTGAGAAAATAACAGAAATTGTACATTACCTACATTCTTTAAATACACACATCAAAAGTGTTTATGGATCAAGTACGTTTTCGCTAGTTACTAAAAATCATGTTTTTAAATATATTTTTTGTAAATTATGGGTATTTTTTTAGTAAATTATGTCATTTGAAAACGGAAATTCCGATCAAAAGATGAAAATCTTCTGTCAAGTCGTATTCCTATATAATCCTGCAACGGGTTTGAGGTCAATCAGTAAAATTTCTGCCATACTTCTGAGTGGAATCAATACAAAAGAAAGTTATTATGGAGAGAAGACGTCATTTGAGCCGAGAAGTACTGCAGTGTGAGTCTGTAACCATCTCAGCGTGAAAACTTAGGTGAAGTGAGCGTGGAGTGACTTGTCATTCCAACTAATGCTAGGAAATGGCACTATTGACAGCTCACTTTAAGCTCACTTCACCTAACTTCTCACGGTGAGATTTTTACAGAATCGATCGGCTGATCAGAGCCGTGGGAATGTTGAAAGGTTCTCGGCAACGTGCTGTGGCAATTGCTCTGGGCACTACGTAGAGTGTCATAAGTCGACTTTTAACACGTCAGCGCATCACTGGCAGCATGGCAGAACGACACCGAGGACGAGCTCGCATCACTCAGACAAGATCGTTATACTAAAATTACTGCTTGACGAAATCTTACAATGACCGCGATGATGTTGGTTACGAGGCTTCATAGCTATTCAGGGATGTTAATAAGCGATCAAACGAAGATGATGATTCCTTTGCGGATTGGAAAGAAAGAAAAAGTATTTATTGCAACTCGTACAGGAACATCACAAACTAAATACTAAACACAGTCAAAAATAAAAAACCAATTTATATATTTTTTTAAAGAAACAAAAAGTCCTATACGAGGCCAAAAGTGTGCCAAAAGGCTCCGATCTTAGCAAGTTGCTGCGACATTTAACCGGTTTTCAAAATTCTATCACCTATAGAAAGCTACACTATCAGCAAGTAACATAGGCTGTATTTTATTTTTCAATTAGAGATCCCTACGAAAATTGCAATAATGTGACTCAAGGTATCACAAAATTTGCCTTTAAAAGTAATTAGTTTAGATTTAGAAAAGTCTGTCTGTGCATTGATAAAAGTAATGTTAGATTACAATATGACCACCCAATGAGAGAAGCAAATTATGGGAAGAAAACCATCCATCACCTCCCAACTTCGTTAAACCCTCATTTGCCTCTCGGCCGTGATGTGCAGTGGCCTATATGGAAAGCTCTTAATCGATTGCGTACCCAAGTAGGGCGCTGCAGACACAATTTGTCGAAATTGGGGATTACTGACCCATCCAATACCCAGTGCGAGTGCGGTGCCTCTAATCAGACCATGCCCCACTTGCTGGAGTGCCCTAAGTGCCCGTTCACCTGCACCTTGGATGACTTAATGAATGCCACTGATGCCGCAATTAACGTGGCCACATACTGGGCTCAAACAATATAAAATATGAAAGAAGAGTACCATCGACACGAAAATAAGAAGATTACAATATCAAGATAACACTAAATTCCACGCAGACGAAGTCGCGGGCGACAGCCAGTAGCTATATTATAAAACCGTTTCTTAGGTAACGTCAAATTGAGAAAAAATATTTTCGAAGCGTAGCATAAACCATTTTGCGCAAAATTTAATGTTTAGTTTTCTTTCTCGAAGCTGTTCTAGACATACTTTATAATTTTTTTGAACGCAATTTTCCGAATTGCGCCGGTTTTTCTTTGAAGAAAAAAATAGTCTGTTTTTTTATAATTTATGGTCAAATCGATTTGCTTCTTTAGAAATTTTGCTTATAAATCGGTATTTAAACCGAAAGGCGGTGGTGCCACCCTTCTAATGCATTTGTGGTGTGATTTTGCGTTTTTCGCCACTTAAAATATCTGTCATAAATTATTTCAGCCATTGCCGCTCGAAGTACAGACGCCAGCATATCAAGCTACTACAACCTGTTAAATTTCTTTAATATATTTTCAACTTTATCGTTAAAGCATTAAGGTTCAAGGTTGATTGGGAAAATTTGACAGTTTCGGGTATCTCGATGTGCTGGCGTCTGTACTTCTTAAATTTTAAAAATTCGATATCTCTCCCTCACTTTCAATTTCACATATGAATTGCCAGGTATTCTTTATGTGATTATCGGGCAAAAGAGGTAGATTTGAAATCAGTTTTACAATCGTTCTTCTTTGAGATGTCTCATACAAGTCATATTCTTTGGCTTTTTTTGTAATGGCCGTTTGGAAGTGAAAAAAACAGCCATGGATTTTCACATTTGGGAACACTTCTTTTACCCCGTTTATGATTCCAATCTCGCAATCGCAATTTAAATTTTCAATTTCAATACCGATATTATCTTTAACTAATTGAAAAAATCTTTTGTAAGTTTCTTCGTTCTTATTTGGTAGTAAACCGTAGATAACGGGAACTACGAGTATGTATGTTATGTGTTTCAACATTAGATTCTAAATCGAGATGTATTGAGAACAATTGATAGAAAGGAGGTGGACAAGTTTTAAAAGTACCGTCAGCAAAATATAAGCCTTTTGTAATTTTAACATAATCAGTAGCCAGAGGTGAGGCAAATATTAGGATTTCCTCCTCTTCCCCGTCATTACATATTAAAACCTCATGAGGATATCGACTAGTAACCATTAGTCGATATCCTTGTTGGTTACACCTTCGACGTTTTTCTCATAAATACTTTGTATGGGTGCGTAATCCTTTATTTTAAAGCCTTTAAAATAAAGGATTATTATTATTATTATTTATTTTAAGCCTTATTGATGGATAAGTATTCATTCATTTTTGGTAAAACTTTTTTTGCATGTATGTTGGTTTCGACGAATTATGTTTTCCTTGTGTTTATCCAAAGTTAGTGAAGCACTACATTCACTGCGGTTTACGCATCGCCGTATCGACGTTCCTCTTTTATTGGAAATATTTAAATTATACCTGTATCCATCTAGCAGTAATGTTGAAAACATAACTTTTATTGATAATCAAAAACCCCTTTGATTATTAATAAAAGTTATGTTTTCGATCAATTTATGAGGAATAAGTAGTTATGTACAGACCATATTAACATAGATAAAACACTTCATAAAACTAGTGTTGAGGAAGTAAAACGGAAAATGACATCCTGTTATAAAAATTTTTTAATACATTACAAGTGGCCAGTACGAAGTAGAAACCGTAATGATTAATTTGGTAAAGAGGTGGCATTTTTCTATTTTTCCTGTGTACTCTAGAGAAACTGGGTGATTATCGGACATCCCTGTTTTTTAGGGTTTATTACTAAGGCTCCACAGACCATTATACCATACCTAAAAACATGTAATGAATCCGGGTCCCACAATCACCCCGATTCATGTCATGTTTGTTTTTTATGGTATGGTATGGGTCAAAAAAATTTAAACTGACAATAGTTAGTTCCCTAAATATTTAATTTCTTGAAAATGTTTTTGGACGTTATTATGATTTGGACGTTTTTATTTTTGGGCATTTTATTTTTTTGTCATTCATAGTTTTGTTCATTTTTATTTTTGGACATTTTCATTTTTGGTTAATTTTAATTTTTGGACATTATTATAGCAATCCAAAACATCATTATGAAAATAATCGTATATCATCGCTACTGCACCTATGTGCATATTCGCGACAAAAAGAAACGGCATGGACTTTGTTTTCTCTCTGCAATTGATATAATCTTCTTTCTTATATCTATAGTTAGGTATAGTAATAAGTACCTTTTCGTTCTATTTAACTTTTTTTTTTCTACAGATTTTACCTTTCATTGGGCTTATGTTTTTTATGTCACGCGATACAATGATGAGATGAGTGAAAAACTGTTTTTGTTTTTGGCTGTTAAATATATCTATTGTAAAATGTCTTACCTTTGAACCGCAATTTTGTACCTACTTACTTAACACCTACAATTTGGTCTGAAGATCGCAACAATTAATAACCGGATATTTAGATTAACGAACAGCTAATTAAGTAGGTACTATCATATTTATTTACTAGCTTCTGCCCGCGGCTTCGCCCGCGTGGATGTCGGAAATTATCCCACGGGAACATGCTACCAGGATAAAAAGTATGTCCTTCCCCAGGATGCCATCTATCTCTTTGCCAAATCAGAAGTTTAGTGGTTTAGGTGTGAAAATGTAATATACAGTTTCAAGTTCAAATCCTCCCCTTAAAAATCGAATTACCCCTTTTTGCCCCATCAGGGGTCAATCTTCGACAACTTTATATACTGATTATTAATTATTTTCTTGCAAAAGTATTAATACTGAGTTTCGAGTTACTTGGACCGCGCATTCAATTACTTCCACACAAACTTCAATACCCCTATATCCCCCTTTGAGGGGTAGTTTTGAAAAACTTATAATAATAAACTTTTTTACTTACTTACAAGCATCACTACTTCCCAGTCCTCAGCAGTCAATAATATCAACCCTAATTCATTCTCGACAGATAATCCTTTGGCCTCATCTCTTGTCCTTCTCGACACAGAAGCCGACGAAGTTAGAACCACTCTAATGAGCTTAAAATCAGATAATGCTCCCGGTTGGGACGAAATACAAGTCAACTTTCTTAAATCTGCACACGAACTAATTGTGCCAATCTTAACCCACTTAATTAACCTATGTTTCGCGCAAGGACTTTTCCCCGACGCTCTGAAAGTTGCGCTCATAACACCTGTGTATAAGTCAGGGGACAAGTCAAGACAACTATAGACCAATTTCAGTCCTACCGTCCATCTCTAAAATCGTTGAGAAACTTATAAACTCACGTCTAATTAAGTTCCTCTCTAAATACAACATACTGTCGCCTTCTCAGTTTGGGTTTAGAAAGGGTAAGTCTACGGAGGATGCTGTTCTGTCACTAACTTCTGCTCTGGTGGATGGTGTGGATAGTGGATCCAAGTGTCTAGCTGTTTTTCTTGACCTCAAAAAGGCCTTTGACACAGTGTCTGTGTCCTTACTTTTACACAGGCTAGAACGCATCGGAATAAGGGGACCCGCTCTTGCGCTTTTTAAATCCTACCTTAGCAATCGCAAACAAACGGTTAAAATTCCGAAGTACACCAGCTCTGAGTCAACCGTCACTTTCGGAGTCGGCCAGGGCAGTGTCCTCGGGCCGACATTGTTCCTTGTCTACATTAATAGTCTCTGCAACATGAAGATTGATGGCGGGCTCATTTTTTCGTATGCCGACGATACTGCCATCGTCTACGTTTGGAATGTTTGTGAATATGTGAGCACCATGTATCTATCACATAGTTGATCTATATGTCATGGTTACATTTATCCATTTTAATTCTTTTACCTATTGTGGTATAGTAAGTTTATTTTTGGGTGCATCGTCTTCACATATAATTATATAAATAATGTATGCAATATATTGTAAAACATTTTAAAAGAGTAACGGTGGAGTTTCTTGCCCATTCTTCTCCATACGAAAACTACCTTTTGGAAGGGGCGACTAGAATCAATTTTATTCTAATTTTATTTTTGACGTTCAAAAGTGCCTTTTATGTGCCTATTTGAAATAAATGATTTGACTTTGACTTTGACTTTACTGCTAAGACTTGGGATGATGTTACAAGGTTGGCCGAACGTGGCCTTTCCAGGATAGCAGCCTGGCTAAACCATAGTCTCCTCACGCTAAATACTTCCAAATCCAACTACATCTGCTTTACTAAGTATAATAACACGCAACCATCCCGGGATTTCCAAATAAAAATCCATAACTGTCCCAACCCCCCCACACCCGACTGCCTATGCTTAAAAATTGATAGGGTACAACATATAAAATATCTAGGTGTTATGATTGACCAGCGCCTATCCTGGCACACGCACACCGAACTTATAATGAAAAGAGTAAGGAAGTTGACATGGATCTTCAAAACTCTGCGACATGTGGCCTCGCAAAAACTTCTGAAGCAAGTATACATATCGCTGGCCCAATCTATCCTCATGTATTGTCTGCCTTGCTGGGGAGGGACAACGAAAATAAAGTTTTTGGAACTCGAGAGGGCACAAAGAACCTTACTTAAAGTCATGTTCTTTAAGCCCTACAGATACCCTACCCAAAGCCTTTACCAGTTATCAGATCTTCTGTCGGTAAGAAAGCTTTATTTGCTTCAAATTATACTAAGAAAGCACACCACCCTTCCGTATGATCCCTCTAAGCCTAAAAGCAGAAGGAACTACTTAGTCGCTCCAACTGTCAAGGTTAGATCTGCTTTCGCTAAGAGACAATACCCAAGGCAATCATCTCACCTATACAATTTGCTAAATAAAGAAATACGTATGTATTCCATGAAGTACCGGGATTGTAAAAAAGTTGTAACCGAGTGACTTAAAACTAAATCCTATGACTATATTGAGTCTACTGTATCCACTTTACAATAACCAAAGTTGCTACACTCGGGTCGTTTTTTCTGCATGTTTAGTGAAGGAAGACTTATTTCGCTTCTTTCGATCCCAAGACATCGTCGTAGGGCTAGCCAACAGCCAACAACCTACAATTTTACTTAGCGTACGCTTACACCTACTAGTCAGGATATTCATTCAGGATAATTAAACTAAACATCGCTTATTATAACTCACACAATATACAACCTCACTACTCACACTTACACCCACACCCACACTCGCTCACTTACACACTTACATACTCACTCGTAACACACGCACCACACGTACTCGCGCGACTATTGACTAGTGCCTTTGTATAATGTTAATTTGTCTCTTTTATTTTAATTTTATTTTTCTTTATCTTTAGTCTTGCTTATGTACATTTCAATTGCATAGTAATTAATGATAAGTGGAAGTGCGGAGACTCCTAATACAAGCAATTCCTTGCTTAAAAGGAGATCTCCAAAAAATATGTATCTAAATGCCCATTGTAATTGAAATAAACTACTTACTTACTTAGGCGAGTACCTATTCTTGCCAAGTTTCAAGTTTATTGACTAAATGAATAAGATTTTTCATATAAACTGTATCCCCGCTTTTCATCCACACAGGGGTGGAGCTTAAAAAAATCGTTTGGATGTATTCATAACTTGACTCAAAGATTATTTATACTAATTTTCGAGTTAATCAAAATAAAATCCTCCCCTGTAAAATTGACTACCCTTTTTCAACCCGTTAGGGGTAGATTTTCGAAAAACCCTGACACATATTATTCTTTATTTTTGGTCTTAGTATAAACGCTGAGTTTCGAGATAATCGGACCGCGCAATCAAATTCTTCCACAAAAACTTCAACACCCCTCCCCCTTTGAGCGGTAGTTTTGAAAAACATATAATGATAAACTTTATTACTAACTTAGGCGAGTATTCTTGAAAAGTTTCAAATTTATTAACCTAATGAAGAAGATATTTCATATAAACTGTATCCCCGCTTTTCACCCCCACAGGGGTGCAATTTAAAAAATCGTTTGGGTTGTAATCATAACTTGACTCAAAGATTATTTATACTAATTTTCGAGTTAATCAAGCCATGCAGTAAAATCCTCCCCTGTAAAATTGACTACCCCTTTTCAGCCCGTCAGGGGTAGTTTTCTAAAAACCCTGATACACATTATTCTTTACTTTCGATCTTAGGTACAAATAGTGAGTTTCGAGATAATCGGACCGCGCGCTAAAATTCTTTCATACAAACTTTGAAACCCCCCAATCCCCTTTTAGGGGGTAGTTTAGAAAAACATAAAATGGCAAACTTCATAATTTACTTAGATTAGTATTGGTGCCAAGTTTCAAGTTTATTAACTCAAGGAATAAGATTTTCCATACAAACAAAATCCCCCCATTTCACCCTCTTAGGGGTGGAATTTCGAAAAACCCTTTCTTAGTGGATACATACTCTTCACTAAGAATACACCCTCCAAATTTCATGTCTCTAGGACCAGCGGTTTAGGCTATGCGTTGATATATCAGTCAGCCAGTCAGTCAGGACTTTGAATTTTATATATGTAGATTATTATTGTATTTATTTTCACTCTAACAATGAGAGATGCATAACGAATTGATAATTCTATTTTATGAACATGATGAAAATATAGCAGTACCTATATGCCATTAAACCCACTGTAATGTCCCAAAAAAACATTCACGTCACCTATAATTTTAGTTCTGAGCAGGCAAAACCCGGACTATAACAACGTGAGCGCATAATGTAGCAGAACTTTATAAAAGCTGGTTCTCTCTCGTGGCGTGGGTAGTGTTGTGTGTAGCGAATGTTGTGATGGAGCGTCTCGTGGCTTTCGGTACTGTGCTAGCATCCGTCTCTATCTGTCACACGTCAACTCGTAAGTTTACAATGTTTACTCATTTATGGATACCTTTATGTAAATAGCATAGTGCTCGCTGTTGTTATTTTCCTGTGATGCATCGCAAAATGAGTTGTCTTGATGTACTCAAATATATAAATAGAGTTTACGTTCTACGTGCAAGAATAACTACTGTAACTACTTACTTGTATTACTGTTATGTCACGTTGAGAATATGGCTTATTTGTTTATACATCATCTTGAAAACAGATTTGTTGTCCCCAAAAAGGATCTAACATTCAATGTATCTTATGTATCTTTTAAGAAACTATTTGCTAAATTAAACAATTTCCATTTGCAGAAAGGGGTGCTACGGTGGTTGTAGATGATGGGCGACTCGATAGTGGACTTATAACCGACGGGACTTTTGGATCCGGAAGCTTAAGTATCGGCGAATCCGGCGGTGGCCGTCCGACACAAACGCATGTATACGTGAATGAAGATGATAATGGTGAACAAATAATTATAACACAAAACCTATCACATCATAGCGCACAGTAAGATAATAGACGACCCCAGTATGATAGCGCCGAGCCTAATAATTCTGGAGGTAAACACAGTATTCAATCAGTGATTTTTTTTTTGTTTTGCCAAACACTTTAACAATGATTGAATGTTTACTTTAGATTGTATTGCAATTAAAAGTGTACTAAAATTCAATTATTAATTGTGATTGTGATTTATACACATGTTTATATTTATATCTTCTATATAAATTTAGTAAGCTATGTTTGCATACAACTTGACTTCAAACATAATTATGTAGATAATCAATAAACATTTTGATATTTATTTCAAGGTGGAAATACACAACTGTATCCAGTGAAACCCCAAACAACACACGCTTTCTTAGTACAAGGAGGCATGGGAGGTGAAGGGGGTAGTGGAGGCGGTAAAATGAATATTGGTAGAGTTGTCCTCCCTAACAATAAAAATAACAAAGGAAACAAAAAGAAAAATAATGGTAATAAGCAACCGGTCGCAATTGATGCTAGCGCAATAGAAGCTATATTTGGTAGTGACGGTGAAAATAATGGTTTCCGTAGTCCAGAAAACGAGTTGGCCAGTACCAGTGGCCAAGGAAGTATTCAAATCGATTCAATCACTGGGGGCAAATTTGCAGAAGGAACTGGGAGTCTCAATAATAATAAAAGGCCAGTTGCTAACGTGCCCGAGAAGGGAGGTGCTGTCAATAATGGAAATGCTGGAAATTCGAATGCAGGGAATGAGACAGTTTATTCTATAGAACATGGTGCCAATAGCAATGATGCTGGCACCGATGGAGATGGCTATCACCATGGCCAAATCAACTCGGAAAATAGTGAAGAGCGTTGGATATGGAGTAGATAGGTGCACATACTGCCCATTTAGAGACTAAGTATTAAAATAGATTTTCATTTAGCATAAGTGTTGTTATATTTATAAAACTGTTTTGTTACCATAAAGATAACTTAAGTGTTTTTGTATCCAGCTGTTATATTTTGTTTATTCATGAGATAAATGATTTTTTAGACTTATTAAAAAAATTACGGCATGCTTTAATTCGTTATGATTGTATGTGGCGCCGATCAACTAGCGGCCTGAATGATATTGCGTCTAATACCGCACAACTTTTAATGAACTGGTGGCTGTTGCTTAGGCCATTTATGAGTGAAAATGTGAGGAAAAAAATGGAACTTAATTTAAATGGGTAATCATTTCTAACCACTGTTATTAAAACATTAGGAAGGTTATTATGATCAGTTGAAAATAGTAACGGACAGTGATTTTATTTTTCGGCGGTTGTTAAATTAAAATATGAAAAGTAATTAAAAGAAAATTGATCGGTTACTGCAGTGGTACAAAAATTAATTCTCATGTAGTTTAATAAATGAATCACCAGTAAAAATGTTGGAATGGGCAGTTAGGTAAATAGTTCGGCAGTTCATAGGTTAAGTTGCAACTATCAACCACTCGCGAGCCAAATTGGTTGCAGTAACTAAGCCAGGCTACCCCGACCAAATGGGTTAGGTTAGGTTAGAATTTACCAAACGCGCGCCAGTCGAGCAAGCGTCGCGAGCGGTGCCGCGGAAGCCGCCGACGAGCACTACTTTCTTCCCTTGGATTTCTCACCAACTAATTCCGATTTGTTAACTGTTCAGCTATTTTACTGCTAAATATTTATTTTAGTTTACTGCTCAGTTTTTACTGCCCAACTTGTTAATAAATATGCATTTCATATTTTCTAAAACTACAATAAAAAACTGCCGCTTTAAATCAATCATCAATCAATCAATCGTCAAATTCAATGTCTGGGCTAGGCATGTAGTTAAACGTTAGCGATCCAAGTCATTTACTTCTATTTGATTCATCATGTGCCTAGCCTTTTCCCAACTATGTTAGGGTCGGCTTCCAGTCTAACCGGATGCAGCTGAATACCAGTATTTTACATGCAGCGAATTTGCTTCTATTTGATTGAATGACTGAATATCATTCACGTCTCTAGTTGAACGACGCTGTTTAGTTAAAAGGCTAGGCAGTTAACTGTAAAGCTAATTAAGCTAGTTGGTTGCGACACATGTACATAATAAACTACAAAATAAATTATAAATCTCGCAATGCCCTATCCGTAGTGAAATTTGACATCGACATCAGTCATTTACGAATGACGTAAACGTAAAAGTTTTACATCAAAGGACTTAGATATAGCTTAGGTATATTGCTAAGTTATTGAACTAGGTCTCTAAAACGAATTGAAGCTTATTGAAATATTATCTTACTCCACAATATTGGTAGTTCAGAGCTAGCTAATGAAATCTCACACATAATATTTGAACCAGTATGTAGAATTTCTTTATCATAAAAACAGAACCAAACATAAGTGCAATTCCTGAAGCAACAGAACCATGCAGTAGGTTTACGTAACGTGTTAAAGTATTTTCAGGTGCCCTACCCAGTTTTTTCACCAACTATGTTTGCACTGAGTGTTTTGTCATGCCCATAGATGGCGGGGCCTTCCTTCTTAACACAGTGACCATGGCAGCAGCAGATATGTCAACCGACTTACCACAATGGCTTAAAAACGAAATACTTCTGCCTAAAGTAGCTACCGGTCTCTTCCTTTACTTTAGGATCTACATATAACTTCATCCATCTAAAACTTACTAGTTTCCATACTATTCAACGCAGTCACCGCTATTTTCGCACGTTAAGGGGTATTCAAAATCAAAAGTAATTTATTTCAAATTAGGCTGAGTTGTTTATTTTGTACAGAAAAAAAGCAATTTTAAAAAATCTAAAAAAGTATTACTTACCGCACTATGAACGTCTTTGCTTAGTTCTGATGCTACATCAGAACATAAGAAGTCTTAATCAAAATTTTGCTGACATGCTTGTTTTTTTAGAAAGATTGAACAGATATTGATTTAGTAATATTGATTTTTTTTTCTCACATCATTCGGTTTAAACCATTTTTACAAAATAAGTACAAAATGAATCAACGTGGCCTCCTACTAGACTCAAACAAAAAAAAAACGATATAAAAGCAAAGGAACGACAAGAAAAGAAGAAGAACAAGAAAATAAATATCATTTAACATTTAGCTGCTACTACAGCTGACTATAATTTTGGCAGCAGTGTTGGTACAGTGGCTGAGCAATTAGCTGCTGCACTACAAATAGCGGGTTCAATTACCAAGAAATTAGTCCTGATTTCCTTCAGAACATGGTCTGGTCTGGGTAACTCATAGGTCAACGGCCATCAGGTAAACGGCACTACACTAAAATGATTACCCTTTTTTAACCGAACCGAACTCAAAAAGAAAGTTTTTTTGGCATTACACGTTTACAATAAAGTACCTCATTGTATTCAAAAGGGCACTAAATGAAATATTAATTGAAAAAGTTATTATACACGTGACGACCTCCTGATGAATCACTGTCCGATTGACTTGCTATCATAGTTGTTATAAGTTTGTCTATAATATTGTTGACATTCGCCGTTGTTGTTTGA
Organism: Apamea epomidion; assembly: GCA_947507525.1. NCBI lineage: Eukaryota > Metazoa > Arthropoda > Insecta > Lepidoptera > Noctuidae > Apamea > Apamea epomidion. The sequence goes on along the minus strand of OX382225.1, from coordinate 20,137,821 downwards.
TTATTGTCACATTTTTACCGTATTCAAACAATTTGACATTTAATTTGTGTTATTTTATTTTTCCTAATACTTATTTTATTTCTTTTTTAAGTTAGTACTTTTTTTTTACTTCTTTATTTTTAACTATATAATTACACTAGATACGAAATTAAATGACTAGCTTACTATACAAATAAATATAAAAACAAAGGTGTCGAAGTACTCGTCCGCATCGCTGTCATCTGAATACGTGCCCAGAAGAGTTTAAAGAAATTGTTATTTTCCTAATTGTTATCTAAAATTATACTATATTTAAACTAAAAACTAAATCATAATATGTTTTGCACGCCCATGTGACGGTACAACATGAAAGACTCTTATAATAAAACATCTGTGTACTAAATACCCATGTTTGCATACCAATAAATGATTAGATATGATTTGATCTTGGATACTGAGCCTTGTATTACATCTTTTGAAACTATTGCAATTAAAGTTGTTCAATGAATTCTTTCAAGCCTATAGTTGTTGAGATATCTATTGACCAAAACCGCCCAGATATGGAGCCAAATATTACTAAGAACAGAGTAAGCATGAACGAACATAGGTATTCTTTTTTACAACTTTGGCAGCTATTCTCATGCAGTATTTTAAGAATGTTTTCCTTAATAGTTTATTTTTCATTATTTTTGGTATATTGTCTAAATTTATTTTTGATTCCGTTTCAGATTCAAAATTGTATCTATCTTGTCCAAATTTGGGACAATCGAAGATTAGATGCGGCACGCTTTCTCTCTTTTCAGGGTCACAGGGACATGCCGGGCTCTCCTTGCATTTGAAGCGGTTCAAATACTCGGAGAATCCGCCGTGCCCCGTCAGCACTTGTGTTAACAGGGGATCTACTTTAATTTTGCGCACTATATTGTAAGCCGCGTTTGCATCGGGAAAGAAGATCTTGGTGGTAGAGGCAGTTGTCTCGGATCGGTATCTCGTGTTCCATTCGTCAAGCGAGTCCATTCGGATTTGTCGCTTGACGAATGAAACCGGGCACAGATCGTAGTCCGGTCTTGATTTTTTACCTAAGGCTGCCTCTTTTGCCAATTCGTCAGCCCTTTCGTTTCCCTCCAATCCTGCATGTGCCTTTATCCAGAACATTTCAAGCGTTTTACCGCATTTAGTCAGTTCATGTATGTTCTTTCGGATCTTAAATGCAAGAGGATGGAGGGAAACGCCCCGGGTCACCGTTTCCAGGGCCGACCTAGAGTCGCAATATACCTCGACAACCGAAGATAAAAGAATAAGGCATAGAAGTTATACTATCTAATATTGTAAAATATTTTGATAAGTTAACAACGTAGAAACATGTAAATCTAACATTGTAAGCAACTATAGTAATAAGAATAAAACAAGCATTAAGAAATAGAACTAAAATAATTGTAAAACTAAATATGTAAATTAAGTTTAAGAAAACCTGTACTTTTGATATTTAAAATAAATTGTTAAAAAAGGTCTCTGATCATACATGTCAGAGGAAACACGCAACGCCCTGTGATGACGGGTGAATATAAAAAAAAAAACATAGGTATTCTCTATAGTATATATATCTATTTCTAATAGTAGTTAATGATCTTCCTACTTAAGTAAAACACTCCACAGTCTTAATGTATGCTGATGATGTCAAAGTTGCTCTACCAATGGCTAACTCCAGTGATAGGGCCGCACTTCAACTCGACATCGACAACATTCACACTTTTTTTTTTTTTTTTTTTTTTTCAGGATGGGAAATCATCAAATGACTCCTCCCGCTCTGGGTGGAGCAGAAGGGAGTGTCAGACTCTTACTGACTAAAACCCACCCGTGTTCCTTCCTTAGCCCTTTACGTACCAGGGCAGCGGTAACCCTTTCGGACAATCCCGCTACCCCGGCAGGCTTCGGCCCTGTCGGGCCCCGTCAACTACGCTGACATCTCTTTGAGGCGCGCGTGGAACACATACACGCCGTCCGGCACGGGCCTGGTCCTGATCAGACGGAGAGCTACCCATTGCTCTCCGCCCGCAGGCCCGCGCCTACGGTGGCCGGGAGTCGTCACGCGGCTCCCGACGCCCGGAGCGTCTCCCTCGGCGGCTGAGGCGTGAGGATCTTTCCCTCGCCCATCCCGCCACCTCCTTCGCTAGCATGACTGCTTCGCAGAAGGAGGTGACCGCCTCCCACTCCCTCTCGCCCCGGACCATGGCTTGCACCAGGGCCGGGCGCGAGAGGTCGCCGCCGCTGCCGATCGCCTCTATGAGGACACGGCGGTGCTCTGCCCAAGCGGGGCAGACCTCCACCGTATGCTCCACCGTGTCCTCTGGGCGATCCTCGCAGTGGTGACACCCGGGCGTCTCCTCCCGCCTGATGATGTGCAGGAACCTCCCGAAACATCCGTGTCCGGAGAGGACCTGCGTCAGGCGGTAGGTGAGAGCGCCGTGACGCCTCTCTAGCCACTCCTCAAAGAGGGGTCTTATCGCCGCTATCGTGGCGTGCCCTGCGCTGGGTTGCGATAGTCGCGCCTTCCATTCCACCATGAGACCGCGCCGGAGGTCCGTCCGCTCCGCAGCGATTTGCCGCGGGTGCAGAGTTTCCCCCCGACGTAGTGCCTCCGCGCGCCAGTCATACAGGCGCGCGAGGACTATCGCCTCCAGATCCCATGGTGGCAGTCCGGCAAGGAGGCTTGCTGCCTCGCGCGAGATCGTGCGGTACCCCCGGATTAGCCTTACGGCTACCACCTTTTGGGGCGCGTTCAGGTAGTAACATTCACACTTGGAGCAGTATCAACAACCTTAACCTAAACTGTTGAAAAACTGTTGTGTATAATATTTAAGTAAATTAATCTGACTCGTGTGACACAAATGACGTAGATTTTTATTCCTCATTGCTGTGATTTTTGACTGGCTAATTTTTATTTGATTATACTTTTCGATGACGAGTTTTTGACACTAATCTGTATATTTATTATAATATGATTGATTCAGTTTTAATTTGATATGTTTATTGCTTTGTATAATGACAAACCTACTAATAAAAATAACCTACCTGTTTATATTTGTACGCCGTTAAGGCAAAACATGACTGTGCTATAATTTTATGTAACATCTTGCATGCCATGTGTGTGCATACTTATGTTTTGAACAAATAAATGATCTATCTATCTATCTAAACATTAGTAAATGCGCGGTCATGACCTACTCGAAAGCCACACAGCCTATACACAACATCTACACTATGAATAATGAGCCCCTGAAACTTATCTTAACCGTTCGCGATCTGGGTGCTCACTTCGATCCACATCTTACATTTAACCAGCACATAATACAGACCTGCAACAAATCCCGCAAAAACTTAGGTTTTGTCTTGCGTCAGGCCAAAATTTTCAGTATTCGTCAAGCCATAACCATACTGTACAACTCCATCATTCAGTGTATACACTGGTCATCGAAAAGGTTCAGAAGTCTTTTGTCCGCTACCTGTACCTACTTAAAACTTGATGGTTATTACCCGTACATGTACCCCACACCATTTGTGCTGGATATGGTGGGGTACCAAAGTTTAGAAGTAAAGAGAAATCTTAGTCTGGTTAAATATTTCATCCACCTAATTGGTGGTACCCATTTCAAACCGGTACCATAACCCTTAAGACCAGTCCATTGTGCCTAGCCCTCACCCATATCAACAACATTCTGTTATATGATGAGTCGCGAGTACTGAACTGGAATTCCTGCACACTGCTACTCGATACCAGGGCCCGTATTCCCGTAATTTAAAACGTTCAAATCTAATCGCAGTCTCGTTTCGGCGTCAAACAAATGTCAAAAACTTGTCAAAATGTAGGGAAATTAGACGTATTTTTGACAGATTGAGACTGAGATCAGACTGTGAACGTTCTTAAAATTACGAGAATTACCCCTCTGGAGTCCATTGCCACTCCCAGTACAATCTCCTAGGAGTAGATAAATTAAACATGGATGTAATAAACAACTGTAACAGTTTCTTGTTATTAATCATTCTATTTCAATTTATCCTAATTCTATCTAATTTTGTCTAATTTTATTTCAGTTTTACAAATTTTGTTTTATTTCATTTAATTTCATCAAAATTTGTTCATTTTTATTATAATTTATTATAATTTTATGATTGTATGACATGTACTTGTAATTAAATTACTAATATTGACTAAATAACTTGTAGGTGTGGTGAAAACTGTTATAAGTTGGTTAGTAATAAATAAATAGATAAAAAATAAATAAGTTTTTTTTTATTGCGTAATGAGTCATCTCTTTACCTCGATGTCGCCTGGTGGAAAGCGATGGATGAGGTCTATGATGGAACGAACAAGCCATTGATTATTGTCGAGATAATCATTACTGTGTTATCGAAGCAAAAACAAAACGGTGTCTGTGATAGCAACCCCATGCAGACATATTGTATACCATACAGATTCCTTATTAAAAAAAAACACAAACAATTTTTTCACATGCGCCATACGAACATGCTGGTCGAACTATGACGATGCAGTAAATCACAAGCGGTTATGTTAATCAATCGCGAACCAACGAACGTGTCATTATACCCTCAATATTTATGGTGTATCAATACAGAACTTTTTATGTGATCGTAATCATGTTAGGGGCAGGTATACCTACATGTCAGATGAAGCATTGATAAAAGTAACCTTAAGATACTCCTAAAATGTTGATTAGTGTTCGTTTGTTACCTGTCATGTCAAAATTTTAATGTACTTGAAGGGAAGGGATAATTTTGAAATAGGATACCTTATAAAAGCCGTTGGTCTGATGATGATACCTTATTACCTACTCCCCGTTGGGTAGTACTTAAGGTTATGGAGTTTTTAGATAGATATACTGTGGCATTAGTTACAGCATTACTCGTTTGCGGTAATGTTTATTGTAACTCTGCAGGTAAACTTTCAAATTAAATTCGATTACATACATTATATAAGCTAACATTTAAAATAATAATACATAATATGTAAGTACATGTGAAATAATAAGCAAAAGAATCATAGGGCATCAAAAAATTCGTCCGCATCGCTGTCAACAGGAACAGTGCAGTGAATGGCGATGCTAATTCTTTGGCCACGAAACAGGCCAGCCCTCTGGTCACGTGAAAAGTCGACTAACCACTTGGCGATATCTCGAAAAACCAAGTGGGCACTCGGACCCCATGGCCCTAGTGTTTCAACCCCAAACGGCTCGAACATATAACTCCCAATCAGGTTGGAATATTTTCGCCGTTTGAGGTTTTCTGCACCAGCAGCAGCCGCTCCAGCACAGCCCACCGTGCTAGGAAGATGGAATGGCGCAAGGGTGTCGACACATTTTGCATCCCACACCAAAGGTCTGCCTAACTTCCAGGACATTATGGTCATTCCGTCTGGTCTCTTCGCATCGTCGCGTGCCAGGACGTTGGGTTCTAAAACAGCTAGCAGCCCGGCAGTGATGAGAGCACGACGGATGATGTCATTAATGCTGGCGTGCCGTGCTATCCGGCCTGCGCTCCTCCTGCAGGATAGGCCATGGTGTCCAAGGCAGTCGACAGCTTCACCGCACTGATAGCGATGCGAAGCCCCGCAAGGAGCACCTAAACGCAGACAGGTAGCGAGCCGGAAGGTGGTGTCACCCAGCATAGTGCCTATGTTGGGTGACGGGAGTGCTTGAAGCCAGAGCCCTGACTCCCACTCACCCAAAGCCAGCAGGCGGGCACGCTCAGAAGTATTGGTGGACGTATTGATAAGATTATTCCGTACCAACCTGCAGAGCGGCTCATCCCAGTCTCTGGAAAGATGGGTTTACGGGCCGATCTGTATCCGGGCAAGCCGCTTTCCAAGCGTTCACCGCGTCGGTCGTGCAAAGCACTTCAGAGTAAACCAGGCAGGAGCCAAAATTTTCTCGGTCAACTTTTCAGTGCTGAGGCCAGAAACGCCGGTAAGCTAATACTGGTAATTTTGCGGACGCCGAGGCCACCAAAACGGATGGGTAGTGTGGCTTGATTTGATATCGATACCCGTCGTCTGTGAAATTTCACTAGATATTTTAAACTTGTAGAGAAGATCTCCGGTTCCACGTGAATATTTATCACCAACTATATCACTAAATGAATCCGATAAGCCGATTGGCAGCCTTGTTAAGCAGGGGTTGTCATATGGCAAATTGCACTGTTAGTCCTCCTACACACGAGCGTCAACGGCTGCAGTTGTCTCTGCAATTGACGCGTGCCGCTTGTGTATATGACCACTTAGGATCCTGATCTACGTTTTAACAAATGTGTAATTTACATTTCTTGTGTTTACAGAGAGGGATCGTCGCTTCATAATTTTTGGCGACAGCAACATTGGTTTCGCTCTCTCGGTTGGAGGCAGTATTGGTTCGGGGATCATATCCAACTCGAAGTTCAAAGGAAAAAGCTTCACGGCTAAAAAATGTCACATCAAAAAACGAAGATTCAGACATGAATATGAGTAAGAAAACATTAATTTTATTTTTAACTTTTTACAATTAGTCACCTTCATTCTAATTTTGTTATAAAACTGTAGATTGGAAAAATCTATATTCAACTTTATTCGTTTCTTACAACCGAATTTTCCCATGTATATTTTTTCTTTACACATCTTCCGGTTAGTCCGCTATCTATAGTGTACCGTTAATCGAGAGTATGAGTTTCCTCTTCCATCGTTCGTATTCTTACTGAATCAATTATGTTTTTGCTGTCACATGGTTCTATTAAATTACCTACTAATTTGCTCTGGTCTTAATATTAATAATACCAGTCTGTTACTGACCCATCGCCAGGCAAATGCCACTTTTTATACAGAAAGGGCATGAGCGTAGTGGACGCTTGCTCAAGACGGGTTGGCGATTTCAAATTTATACTATGAAGGAATTCAAAAAGTCACATTAGTACTTGCCTGGATTTGACTCACAACCTCGTGCATGAGAGGCGAGGCCTTAAACACAGAGCCTTCACGTCATTTTTCTTTCTGGTGCTCCGTTTCTAAATTAGTATCAATATTTACCCAACCTGTTGTTTACTACTAATTCAACTAATTGACTTGTAGGCTATCTACTTAATTTTATATTATCTCTGACTGAACAAGCTTTACCTTCTATTTTTATCAATCCGAACCGTATCTCATCTCCACTGTTTTGTTATAGTGATTATGGACCCATGTGGCTACCATGGTGGTCACCACCATACTTTTGAAATAAATGCACTTTGAACATACACAGATCGTGTTTTAATTTAATTCGAAGGCCTTCCTACAGCTGTTTTGACTGATAAGAAGTTAAGTGTACCTACTAAGTTTTCAATAGACTGTTCATGGACCCTTACCTCCTAAAATATTACTATTTATTATTCACCTTTTATATAGCTTTAGATTCATTGCCTATACAAACAATTAAATTGAAATAATTGTACCTTAGAGTAACAAAGCGTAATACATTTGTTTATTCATCAATAACTTTCTAGGTACTACTCACAGAATAAAGTTTTAGAGTAACAACAACAGTACGCGACAGCTGGGGAGTGTGAGAAACTCCTCAAGATCCCTAAATCTCTCCATGTGTAAGGTACAGTCCTATACCTATCAAATTTAATTGAACCATTCACACCCTCACTGTCGTATACTATCTACATTAACTTCCATAACTGGTGTGAACCGAGTCTCCTCCTGGGCCGCAGTAAGAGTTGGTGCCTCGGTTGTCACCGTGGCCTTCGCCGCCGTTATTGCCACCATGACTGATACTGAAACTGCCGGCTCTGAAGTCGCCACCGCTTAAGGCTCCAACCCGAATACTGCCGTCTGCTGTTTCGGTGTAACTTTCATCATTTTCTTTAGTGTATGTTTGTCGTTATATTTTAAGAGAAACATCTACTTATAGATGTTAAGGAAGCCATAACAACGAAATTTTACGTAATGATTAAAATTGCTTGAGACATTTTGCATAAAACCCTTAGAATGACTCTTGATCATTCGTAAAAACCGCTCGCCGACTTACCGCGCCGCCCATTACAATGACAGTAAATACTACTAGCGTAATGGATGTTAAAAATAAGAAGGAGCCAATATGTATTATGTGTGTTAAGTAATTTTAAATTATTTAATTTTTAGATAGTATAATTAGAGTTAATAATTAGTTTCTATGGTTTCTTTACCACCTATATATAGGTGTATCTCTTAAGAATGGTTAAGAATGGATAGACCTTATGTAGATACAAGTAACCGCGTTGAGGAGTACTCTTGTGAGGGTATAATTCTAAGGGCTCTATGAATATAAGCTTTTGATGCAACAAAACGTGAAGATAAAAAAGGCTAAGTAGTTAAAGCTCAGGATTCTCCTGGAAGGTTTAGTAAAAACTTGTAAAAAGATCAGGACTTTTGATCTTATTCTAAGAGAAATGTAGTAAATGATCACTAAATCTTAGCGAGAAAATGAATGCGCTATTTCTGCCTAAATAAACCACTATGATTGCCATAAAATGTAGGTTTATTACCAAATAAAGTATTATGATGCTATATTAAGTTATGTCTCCGGCTTGCTGCAAACTAGACAGACGAGGTTAATTTAAAAAAAAAATGGTTAGGTTAGGTTAAAACTGTGACCCCCTACGCACGAGCCGAGCGAGCGAAGCGAGCGGTGCCGCGGCAGCGGCCGGCGAGTGGCAGAAACGACTAGATTGTATAGAAAAAAAATATGGAAAAATAGAGATTATTTTTTGCAGGCTGTCGAGAACCGAACATGATGTATTTGGAGTCATTTTGCTTAAATAGGATAGCGAGATGTTAAAACTTTGGTTATAAGTTTACATTAAAATGCGGGTTTAATTTTGGTGATCATTTACTATTTTTGTCTGTTATATGTTACTATATCTGGTGGTAAAAAGTATTTGTCATTGTAAGAGATACAGCTACTACGGCACCATACAGTTTGCCAACATCGATTTTCAAATAATGCAAAAGTAAATTTATTGCTTAATAATACAACTCTCATCCAAATAAAGGAGAATGGACGATTTGTCCCCAGTGGTGTATCAAGTTGTGATATAGGTCAGTTTAAAGGTCATATTAAAAGTTTATTTTATTTTATGACACTAACAATGAGACACGTGCAGGGGAAGATCTATGAGCTATTTTATTTCTTATTAAAATCAATATTATTAACACGAAACTCCTTTGGGTACTTTCGCTATTCCATATAGTTTCGGATTTGGCCATCCACGCCCACTTGAAAAGTTCATGTGTTCCTGTATATTATAGTAAATATGAATGTATGTGAATTATAAGTTTATAACCTATACAGGCTGATTTTTTAAAGACCAGCCAAATTTAAGGATATGGTACAGACCATCAAACTGAACAACTTTCTCCATGGGACCAACATCGTAATCGCGAATAAAAATTCAGCCGTCCCATACATTTAGGTCGAGTAGGTATTGAAGTTTTCTATGGGACAGTTGATAAAATTTTCGCGATTACGCTATTTGTCCCATGGAGAAAGTTGTTCAGTTTGATGGTCTGTACCACATCCTTAAATTTGGCTGGTCTTTAAAAAATCAGCCTGTATATGTATTTGTGTCCCTATTATATTCATATTCATTACGCCAAACTTTTTTTTTTTTAATATATTTTTAAAATCAATCGTTTTACAGTTATTAGCTTTATCTTCGAAACTATACAGAAAATAGTTCTATAAGTACTTAAATACATTACAGGAAAACCTATAAGAAGTCTATTTTCTTAAAATAACACGGTCAATCTCTCAATATTGTGCGTACAAACTTACATTAGCCGTTGGAATGTATAGGAGAACATGTTTTTCGACTACAATGTTAAGTTTGCTCAAATTCATCCCAACTACGGAACCCTTAATTGTGGCGTGGTCCGACACGCACGCACTTGCCTGGTTTTTTATTAATATTATCTCCTCGACGAATTTATAAAAATAGCAGACTCGGGGCCCCAGAGCACCTGTCATCTTATCTCTTCACCACCCTTTTTTGACTGGTAGAATACAGAATGCCTAAGGCATTAAGCCCGCCTTTGTACCTAAATGTGGTTGAGAAGTTTCAATAAATAAATAAATTAAGAAAAGTTTTAGTCAAACATTATAACAATGTAGATCCTTTTATTGTATTCTTGTTTCAAAAATGTTGACCTTCCAAATGACAATTATTGACAAATCACAGAGACAAAATTTCGTTGCGATTGAAATATTTTTAATCTTTTCCGAACATAATTATTTCTGTAACCGAACCGGTTCTTTCGGACGACACGAAACTTAACATTATTTAGAAAACCTAGAATTAAAGTATTTTCTTTGGTTTTTTTTTTTTTGGATTTCCGAAAATCATCTATAACAATGATATAAAAGCTGCATGAACATGCGATCTTTATTCAGTATTCCGAAATATTCGACAGAGAGCAAGATGGCGCGTTTAAAGACTGTTGTTGTAATTCTAGCAGTAGTTGCTTCTCTCTGTGTCTGTGCGGTACCAGGTAATAATAACCTTTTTTACTATAATGATTAATATCACAGCTAATGGTTTAGTCTATATACATAATACTTAGTATAAAACAAAGTATATTTTCGTGTGTCTGTGAGACCGCGTTGTTCTTCAAAACTACCCAATGGATTTTGGTGCGGTTTTCACCATTATTTGGAAAATTTATGTGATGAAGAAAATTTATAAAGCTTTATGTTTATAAGGCACTAGCTGACCCGGCAAAGGTTGTTTTGCCATATAAATTATTTATAGCTGCCCGGCGCTACTTCGTTCGCGTGGTGTCCTACCCCCTACCCTACCTACTCTACTCCTACTCTACTCCTACACTACTCCTACCCTACTCCTACCCTACTCCTACACTACTTCTACCCTACTCCTACCCTACTCCTACCCTACTCCTACACTACTCCTACCCTACTCCTACCCTACTCCTACCCTACTTCTACCCTAATGCTAACCTACTCCTACCCTACTCCTACCCTACTCCTATCCTACTCCTAACCTACTTCTACACTACACCTACCCTACTCCTACCTACCCTACTTCTACCCCACTCCTAACCTACTCCTACCCTACTCCTACCCACTCCTACCCTACTCCTGCCCTACTCCTAACCTACTCCTACACTACTTCTACCCTACTCCTAACCTACTCCTACACTACTCCTACCCTTCTCCTATAAGTAAAACGCTGATTGATTGATAGAACCTAGCGGACCCGGCAGACGTCATCCCACCCGAAAAAGCAGCGCTACCTACCGGGTCCAATAATGTATACAAACCGTGTCCTGACAATAACGAACACAAAAAAAAAAGAATTATCTAATTTGATGCAGTCGTTCGAAAGTTATGGGTATACATACATTTCGAAGATCCATTTTTTTATTTAACATTTAATGCAGATATAGCATAGTAATCTGGATGTTTTGACATGTCACCAATGCACCCGTGTGAAGCGAAGCAGGGACGGGTCACCAGTATTCCACTAAAAATAAGTTTCTTTTTCAGAGCGCAGGAAAGCTAGACAGACGTATTCTACAGCGACTGCAAGTCACGGCTCTATTAGCATAGGGCAAATGTCTGGTGGAACCTATGGTGCTCACAGCTTCAACATCCAGCGCGGCGGCACCGAAGGGACCAACTCTAACGGCGGCAACCAAGGAGCCAACTTTAACGGCGGCAACCAAGGGACCAGCCCTAACGGCGGCGACCAAGGGAAAAACCCTAACGGCAGCAACCAAGGGGCCAACTCTAGTAGTGGCAACAACAGAGAAACCTCGATTAGTACAAATGCAGATCACGGTAGTATCAGCATAGGGCAAGTGGCTAATGGAACTTTTACTAGCAGCTTCAACACCCAGGGCAGCGGCAACTACCGCGACAAATATGAGACCAACTCTGACTACAATAACTACGGGACTAACTCTTACTACGGCAACAACGGAACCATCTCTAACGGTGGCAACCACGGGACCAACATTAACAGCGGCCCTTACGGCCGTCCGGCAGGACTTAACGACGGCCGGCAAGACCTTACGGCGGCCCGGCTAGAACTTTCGTGGATCCTGCAGGCCCTTACGGCGGCCCGGCAGGAACTTGCGGCGGCCCAGCAGGCGCGTATAGCGGCCCGGTAGGGTACCACGGTTGCACCTGGTACGGGAAATTACCCACCCAACGATACCATTTAAAATAAATATTGTAGTGTTCTCTCATGCGTCCTAAACTAATAGATTTAATCATTCGCCCAGTGACTGTGCTTTGTACCTAATAGTTTGTTAATCCATGTTTAACAAATATTTGGCAAAGAGAAAATATAATTTGCTAAGCTACACACGATTTAACAAAGTTTTGGGCGAACTTTATGTGTCGCTATTTTTATTGTACATACCTATTCTTGCTTCTATTATACCACCATTCTTTTTTAATGCGAAAGTATAAAAACTATAAAATCAAATCGACAGTTGCTTAAATACTAAAACAAAACAAGAACAAGGTTCTTAAGAATTTGAATACCATTTGCCATACAAATGATCTGAAATCAACTAAATGTTTCATATAAGTAGATTTACCCACGCGACGCGACCCCTTGACATTTACTCAAAATCAAAATCAAAACTCATTTGTTCAAATTAGACTGAGAATCAGCACTTTTCGAACTTCATAATTACTAAGCATGTAGCACGAACCTATCCAATTCAACCTAGCCCTTCTAAAGTTAGGCTAGGACACATTTCTTTTTCCCTGTTTTGTTTTCCAAAATATGATAGAAAATAACGCGATTATTTACAATTAAAATGCTAATCAGCTTTGGAAGGACCTTTCAGGAGGTCTAACTCTTTGTATTTGTATTTGTCAGCTCTATGTTTATGACCACCGACCGCAATTACTATCTCAGGATCTCTCTATACAGGATGGACCGGTTTATCCACCATAAAAGAGTAATTTGTAGTCTCATTGCCCACGAAATGAAGAGGAAAGCATTTCTGACTTTTCTAGTACTCAAACCTCAGTCGGTCCGATAGAGTTTTTGATTCTTTCAAGAAACAGGATCGATAGGCACAATTTTTTTGGTGTAAATTAGTCATTTTCTTACTGACAGTAATTTGTTTTTTTTACAAAATCTTTGAAGGCAGACCATAATTTCTCAAAAAGTTAAGGTCAGTATATTAAAGACCGTTTTCCTGTAGCTTCAACGTTTAAGGTACCTACCCTTACAACCCCATCTCAAAAACCCTGAATGTAGATGTTGAATAAAATGTTGAAATTAGTGTGCATCTCAGTTTTAAGATTCATTATTAGTGTTTGTGTGGATCTACCATATTATTACAAATACTATTTCACAAAATTTAATTTATTACGCCCTTCATTTGGAATTTTGTTTTTAGAGGCCTATAACTTTTCTTCAACGCACGGGAGGCTGACCAGTGAGAAACACCCTGATGATCGGTGGTACGAACGTCAATGTGGCAGTTCAAACTCTAAACCGGCCAGCTTATACCATCCATTCATAGCATATTTCAATGGTCCTTGACAGGATAAGGCTACTGTAAGTATGCAATATACAAACATATATTTGTCTGCAACATGACGATAGTGGCGTTATAACACACATCTTATCGATCATCTTTTACTATAAACTCCATCCACATAAAGATAGATGTGTAATCTTTCCGTCTGTCTTAAAAATATTTCCAACACGAGATAAACAATTACCCTGAGATATGTCAATTTTAATACATTGTAAAAATCTGTCTATATCTATAATGAGTAAAGTCTAACAACTTAAGTAGGTATTGTAAAGTATCGTTTTTCCTCATGCTGTTATTTCATGGATATATATGGATCACACCTCCCAACAAGTTTTTTCAAAAACGCGTTTTTTATCTCGATTCACCAAGATCATAAAACCGGTCCAATGTGAATGTGAATTGCACACAAAAGTTGTATGTTTAAATTTAGAAGGATTATTCTAGTTAAACCTAAAAATAAAACAATGTTGGTCCCAACAATGAACCCTGTGGAGGAAGGAGTACTCATCGACTTGAATGAATACCCTCACAAAGATAATTTTGTCATCAATTTTCAATAACGTAACAGCTTGATTAAGTCATGTATAAAATCCTACTCTACAAGATACTACTTGCTGGTATTTTGATGATTTAATCAAAGGCGTTGCTGTAGTTGTTGTGGCTAACGACTACTTGGGATGATGGGTTTAAAAATATACTTGTCTATTATTTTAAACTCAAAACTCTACTGTTATGTTAATAAAATGTTATACAGCTGAGAGTAACCACTGGAACAAACAGACGTACAGACAAGGATGCCTCCCCACAAGATCTGTAATAACGTTTCGATCTTACGGAACCTTAAAATTCAAACACGTGGAGTTAAATATAAAAACAAGTACTTATAAGCTTGTTTATAAGGATTGAGGCATAGTGTTATTCAGGTTATTCCTCAAAATGGCGCGCTTAAGGTCGTGTGGTTTTAGTTTTCGCTCTTATTTCCTGTGTCTGTGCGGCTCCATAATGTTTAAATAGTGTCAGAAGATATTGAGTGAAAATAATAACCTTGATATTATTTTAAATGTTAAAAATCTATGTAGCTTTAGGCGTGACTGGATCTGAATATTTAAAAATATGTTTGTTGTTGTTTGTATAGATACTATATAAACAACGCCTAAGGTTGGAAATCCATTACAAGGACTTGACTTAAAATTTGATAGATATAGAATAAAATACACTTCAAACTCAAAGTAATGTTAGGTAGATAAACTTCAATTCAGCACTTAATTTCATTGCCCGCTGCGAACCCTAACAACGGAGTGGAGTGGAGCCACCACCTACGTGCCCGGCCCTGTTAAAGTGACAGTGGCTGTAGTGGTTAACATTGAAATGCATTTACGACAGCAAAACTGGTCAATGCGCCATTAAATGAACTGTGACATATAGTGAGATAAAACTTAATGCAACTTATTATTATAAAATCAGCATGTGACTCGAAATAAAGAAGAAATAAATTCCACTAGCTGAGACCATTGTGTGTTACCTATACTGAAGACTGAAGATCAAAAGTTTCAAGTTCAAGACGTAGTTTCAGATACCTACAAGTGTAAACTCTAAATCTAATTTGCAAGCAGACCACAAACTACATACCAACTATGAATCACTGGACATTGGCGCCGATTCCCTTGTTCACAAACTAAACTAAATTTAAGTTCACCTTTTTCTTTCTATTTCATAAAAAAAAATGACAGAAGATAAATATTAGTTTAGTCCTGTCAAATTAAGATACTCCATAGACAAGTTTAGACGTGATTAAAAAATCGACAGATAATTTTTATTCGTAGAATAAAATTCACTATCGAAATTATTCCTCGGATAAAATGATCTGGCGTTTGAAAATCAACCCTAAATAGTACCGTGTTTATGCCAATGGCATTTTTATTGAAATAGAACTCATTACTTATAAGACAAACTATCGAAATAGAAATACTTGTTTTACCTGCAATGCCTCACTCAGGGGTATGATTGAGCCCCCTTTTAAGATTGAATATGCAATTGAAAGGTGTACCGGTACAGTATTTTCATCTCACGAAGCGACGCGCGGTTCACTTGTGGTCACCAAGTGTGAATGTGTGTGCAAGGGCAGGACTCGGTACCGTCCCAGAATGGCGAAGTCGGATATACAGGCTGGCAGGGACATCGACGCACAAACTGTTACCATAGATTCAGTACATGAATCTGAACCCCCCTGGGTTGAAAATTATCGTCGGTTATTTAAAAAAAAATTCTGTTCCCTACATTTTGACCACATAGGTATTGCTATTAGTATTGCAGAACTAGCTAGTGAAGTACTATTTTATAATAAAAATATGTATGTTTAGGTTAAGGTATTTATCTATGGGCCTGCGTCGCCTGAAATAAAAAAATAAATAAAATTGTACCTTTGTATGAAACGGCAGATTTTTATTTTTTTGATAATCGGCCATTTTATTTGCTAGGAGGTCTAGAAGCATGTGCAGAATTCATGATTTCAGTTTGCGGGCCGATATCTCTGCCACCCTGTATGTGTGCGCGTGTGTGTTTTGAAAGACGCTACTTGTCTTCACGCACACATACACAGGGTGTTTGTACACAAGGTAAACAAGCAAAGCGGGCGTCGCTTCGTGAGATAAAAATACTATATGTATAACATACTTAATAGTGCGGTAAGAAAAGACCTAAGTCGGGGCTAAAATGTGGTGTACATAGGAATTATAGATACTTACAGATCTTAGACCCACATAGGACGGTGCTTAGTCATAGTACCTACCTACTGAGCAAAATAAGAACCGCAGCGCCTAGCAGTTAACGTTCTGCAAATGTACGAGGAACGTTGAAACATCGAAGAACTAAAAACAGGTAGCGTCCGTTCACAGTTAAATAAAAATAAAATATTAAATATTTTATTCGGTATTAAAATTGGTAAAATATTTACATGTAGTTTTAGAAATAATTTACTAAGGTATAATCATTTTAGATGCATGCTACTGCTTTTACGTTACCTGTGACAGCAGCAAGCTAACAACCTTATTGTAACTAAATTAAAGATCACATTGATTTTGACAGACTTGTCAGTGGCAGCAACCCAACAGCACCTTATTAGAATAAGAATAGAGACAGTGATGCAAAATCAGAGGTAAAATAACTGTGAACGGGCTGAGATAGAGAAATGGCCAATTAGAAAATGTAGCCCCATCAAACCTTATTATAATAATATATTATTATTATGTCAATTTCAATAATAATAACTCTTTATTTCAGATTACAGGATCCATAATGTGTTAGTATTGCCTTAACCTATTGTTAGTGAAAAATGAATTAAAACAAAAGTGACATCACAATTAAAAAACAATTAATTTGGCGCATGTACGTATATACGCACATGTCTCCCAAGTCCCAGCCCAGTGCCTAATAAACGGCCCATCTATTTTGTCCGCCAGTGTACCCAAAATATTGTTCGGACTACCTCGGAATCGCCGCAGCATAGATGCACTTCGCTTGCGCATGGTGGCATAAAAGTCGTCCAGTCTCGCTTCAGCAAACATGCCTGTTGCGCTGCAAACCGCCGAGGCAGTCCCAACCACATCCTGAGTCATTACCGCGTCGTCACCGCCCCTCGTAGTAACTATTCTAAAGTAAGTAGATTATTACTCACTTTAGAATAGTCACTACGAGGGGCGGTATTTACTTACCCCAGGCACACCATGCGGGCAGTCCGCTAGCACACCTCTCAACCTGTTTAAAAAAACATCCACTGTATTAAGTAGTCATAGTTGTTGCTTGTTGCCAATATAAGAGAGAAAAAATAATCTTAATAATACACGGTCTAATATTGAGATTTCTTCACTACTTAAGTATGTGTAAATTTAATATTAAATTTCCCCATCCCTTTGCCTTCCGAAATAAATACTCGAAAATTATGGCCAAACCTGCCTCAAAATCTGCCAGACACGAAAAGCGACTTTAATTTATAATATGTAAGTAGTTAATGGGTATTAATTTTTTATTTATTTACATTGATACGCTACCATTAGAGGGGCTTGTGGCTAAATAATAACAGCCGCACGGGTCGATCGATCAGGTTAAGCTACGCTTGTCGCGGGGGGTCCGTGTCCAATTTCCCTGCGTGTCTCGGAAAGCACGTTAAGCCATAGGTCCCACCTGTCATTCAAGGATCTTTGACAGTCGTTACGGGCTTTCAGAAGCCCGATAGTCTGACAACCAGTCTTACCAAGGGGGTTTCGTATTATCCAGTAACTGAGTTGTGGAGGTCAGATAGGCAGTCGCTCCACGTAAAATACTGGTACTTAGCTGCATCCGGTTAGAGTGGAAGCCGACCCCAACATAGTTGGGAAAGGCTAGGTAGATATACGCTACCATTAGTATCCCATTTCGATAGTGTAGTTAATTAACAATTCAATAACAATGAAATAATTTGCAAAATATTAATATTCAGGCCATACAAGATATTAATATTCAGGCCATACAAAATATTAATATTCAGGCCATACAAGATATTAATATTCAGGCCATACAAGACATAACAATTACAAGTTAAAAACATAGCACGTCACCCTTGCGAACTCGCTCAGTGAACATGAGAATCTTCTATGAAAATCATGGAATTGTACCCTGCCAGCACACCCTGATAAGTACCGGATTTGCAGTATCGGCAGAGGTTAGAAAATATTTGCTGACGGACGCCTGCAGCTTAGTGAATGCATGCAGCATTAGCCAACAGACATTTTTGGAGCGTAGGCGCTAGTTCCGTCTTTTATAACCTACTGAATAAACAAAGCTCTCTAAATCGAAATAAAATATAAATATAATACATTTACCTATGCGTGTTTGGTGTTATCTAACGTTTTCATGCGCACTAGAAATTCCGTGTTCCTGTTTCACAAAACTAATATAAACGTGCAATCATTTATACACACACACATACATTATAATTAATACACTAATAAACAATATTTAATATCAAAAACGAAACAATCGAAAGTTTTCTAAACCAAACACGCCATTGTATGAGAACCACGCGCGGAGATAATAATTGTCATGTTCTATTTTTGACATTTTGTTTTTCTTTTATGGTTGTTTTTTTTTTGCTATTTTATAATGCATGGCCAATGACTTTGAATTATAAATTAAACCTTTTCATTTAAATTATTTTACATAGGTACTTGCCTACTTTGTATTTCCCTAACCCCCTTCTATAATAGGTACCAACTGCATTTTTATAATGTGTTCATAGAATTATTTAGAAAATGTCTCGTGGAGGTGAAACTTTATTATTATTATCGCAGTCAGTTCACCAGCGAAGTAAGTAGTCATAAATAAATCTAACTAATTAGAAGGTATTTGATCTTCATAAGCTTTATTTCAATTAAATGAACGGTGTTTATTTGGTTAGGGCCTTCCTTATTATTATATTACTGTTTGGTTTGGGCGTTCCAGGCATTGGCAGTACTGGCACATAATGTCAGTAAAAATAAAATTCTAATTTCGACTGTTCCGAACTATTTGGATATCATGAATGTATGCAAGCCTAGTAGGTACTTTGTGTTAGTTTTATTTTTCACCAAAAAAAATACTCAAAGCATGGTGTTTTCATGGTGTTTTTATGGACTACGATAATGACTAATGAGACTTATGATTTAAATAGGCTATGTATATTTATCTGTTCCTTTTGATAAAGATTAATAATAGCATATTTTAGGAACGAATGTGGCGATGTTCAGCTGTTGCGCTTGCATATGCGCAGTCGAGGAAGAAAGAGGACGGAAGAGTAGAGTAGAGCTTATTATGTGAAGGAGTTCTTCCTGGGAAGTACCTAGTAGCCTAGGTAGTTTCCACCATTACTATATCTGCCGCCTAGCAGTCCAACTTGAAGAGTATGGGTGCTGCTTATATCGGCTTAAAGAAATTGATTCTCATAAGAACTTACAGTCCGCTTATAATGACATACAAAATGGTAAGTACGATAATACAGTACAATACAATTTCCTCCAGAGTATTAGAAGTTATAATGTACATACATGTTTCTTAAGCTTATTTTTAAATGTATTCACGTTATCGCACCCTTTTATATCGTCCGGATCAATCAGTACGCAAACTTTTTGTCTGGCCCCATCAGTTGTTAGCCATAGACTGAAGCCCAACTTACCGTGGCTCAACAAACATCGGCTGTCACCGTTTTCTTTGGAAATAATTACTCGACTACATAGTAGGTACCAACCACGTGACTGTCAAAGACTATTGCTATCTCTTATCCCCTCGTATGTTAGGCAGACTTATTAAATTCGGTAACCATAGAAAAAGTAATTGTGTCTCATTAGTGACAGTTGAGATCATAGGGCACACGCTGATAGCTACTTATTCTATAAAAAACTGAAATAGAAAATATTTTACTGTCCAGATAATACACAGGTTAATAGCTAGTTGAGACGACATAAATAGCTTAAAGTACTACCTACAGCTAGGTACTACAGTATATTATTTGCCAGTGAGCCCCAAACTAGACAGTTAGTCTGTATGTTGGGGCTCAGGGTACGAATTACAGAGTGGAGACTAGAGAGGTGATTTCAGGCATTGTATCGTAGCTACGTGTCACGTCTATGTGTAATGTTTGTGTGGCGTGTGTGTAAGTGTGCATGTTTATTCTATTATGATTGTAATAAGTCTTCGTTTGATTAGGTGTCAGGTCAGGGTCTTTATATTGATTGCTCCGAGTCATCAGAACAACAACATACATTACAACATTTCTAAGTATACAATACGGAAACAGGACCACGATAACCCGCCACACACACCAGAAGGTCAATTCTCGTTATTTAAAACGTTCAAAATCTAATCGCAGTCTCATCTCGGCGACAAGCAAATGTCAAAAATGTAGGAAATTAGAGGTATTTATGACAGATTGAGACTGAGATCTGTTCTTAAAATTACGAGAATTTTCTCTCAGGGCTCCGTCGATAATTTCACAGAACAAAAATTAATTAAAAGTTACAATACTGCTGTAGAAAAAAAAACACATTGATTAAAAAAAAAATTAAATATAAAAACGTTGTCCCACACTAGGAATTACTCCTGTATCGTGGGTGCATTTACAAACATTTAAACTCACATACACAAACAGCCAGACCCGGAACAACTATAGGCAATACAAATATTTGTTCCGTGCGGGAATCGAACCGGTGACATGCGGCGCAGCAGTCGATCACTCAGCCACTGCCCCAACCGTGTCGCAAAAAATATATAATAGGTGCCTAAGTAAAAAAGTTATATAGCTGAAAAAAAAAAATATATATTGCCTGATTATACACAATCCTATAGTGCAATATTTTAAAAGTATAATTATACAAAAAAGGGGCTTGTGGCTAAGTAATAACAGCCGCATGGGGCGATCGATCAGGTTAAGCTGCGCTTGCCGCGGTCGGTCCATGGATCGGTGACCATCTTTACATACCAAGACCCTCCGTGCCTCGGAAAGCACGTTAAGCCATTGATCCCGGCTGTCATTCGTGGATCATTGACAGACGTTACGGGTCGTCAGAAGCCCGAAAGTCTGACAACCAGTCTTACCACAGGGTTTCGTATGGAGGTCAGATAGGCAGTCGCCCCATGTAAAATACTGGTAAACAGCTGCATCCGGTTAGACTGGAAGCCGACCCCAACATAGTTAGGAAAAGGCTAGGCAGAAGAATTATACAAAAAAAAACGAAAAATGATGTAATCTCAATGGATGCCAGGACATAATGTCAAATAGTTCATTTCTCAAATAATACTTATTTAGTAACTCATACAAACAGCATCATTTATTCACTAAAACACCTCGGTTTTTTTGCAACATGTTAGGTATAAATGAGTTTCGTATTGTTAACTTTAATTACACCAAAATAAATGATTTTCCCTTTAATTGTTATTAAGTGTTAAAGAACTTGAAAACATTGTAATCTTTTGAGCATGAGTGGCCACAACAAGGATGTCTAATATAAAACCTAAAATTAAGAACTACCTAATTAAGAATAATGCCTTACTTAAACTAAAATAGTTAATTACTACCTATAAGAAATATGTATTTTTGTTCTACAAACTGTGTCGACCATTTAATCGTTAAAAACGGTCCCTGCAGCTATAATTTTATATCCCGGCGGAAAATTACTGGTCTCACACATAAGCTCGCCCATTTCACGCATGTGTAAAAATGTAAACATTTTTATTTATTTCAGGCGACGCAGGCCCATAGATAAATACCTTAACCTAAACATACATTTTTTTACTATAAAATAGTACTTCACTAGCTATTATAGTTCATGTGCTGTTGTGTGGTAAGTACTCAATAAAAATGTACTCTGTGGTGGTGTGGATTTGCAGCGATATTACAACATGAATTACCAAAAACAATGATGATATACACCATGACAGTATCGGAGAATTTTATAAAATAATTATTAAGCATTATTCTCACAATTAATGTAATTTTATTTTATTATGTATTTGAATTAAATTATTATTAAAAAAAAATATGTTAATGTTAACTACCAATATGTTTTTATTTTTTTTAATTATTTAGAAGGTAATTGCTGTTATTATTATTGTTATGCATGAATTACCAAAAAAATCTTGAATAACTATAATTGTAATTAAATATCCTTTTTGCCTTTGAAATAAGTAAAACCATTAATGGTACATGTTGTGTTAGCCTATAAGTAATTGTTGCACTTATAAATGTATCAGGAAATGATTTATTAAATGTATTGTGTAAAAGCGTAGTACAAGAAGATTAAGGGTTAAAAAAGGCATTGGGACAGCAATTACAAACAACTTCGATCACCAATCCATCTGCTGAATAGATTGTAGCAGTCATCGAGAACTTCTGTAACGTTCCTGGAATCGTTTTTCATCTAATTCGTACTTGAATTTGACACAGCTGCCAGTCCTAGCAGTGTCACTGGTGCGTCCAAGCCAAAGTATAGTAGTTGTAGCTCACGAAGAGACACGCGCTTTATTTGTGGTTAACAAGTGTACAAACACGCTTTTCAGCAATTCACACAATTCATGCACACAACACAATTCACACGCAATTCCTTTGTAAGCAAGGCCTGAACAAAAATATAACTACAATAGAAACAATGAGTAATTAATTAAAATAAAAGCCTCCATAAATGTTTATTTGTACTCCAAATGGCAAAATATAGAGAAACTATAATATAAAATTGTAAAATCTTGCACACTGTTGTAAACTATGTTTACAAATAAAGACTCAGAAGAAGAATCCTGATTGTATACCTGAAAGCAAAATAAATTTGTTTGTATAATAACTATTTGTTGCTTTTGTTAGGGTTCACTAACTTACATTTTTATTTAATTAAATTGAAACGCAAAAATACTAGTTTCCAGGCCAGAAACTATTTGATTCGAATATTTTTGTACTGAAAACACTTTAGTTTGTCATTTGGTCGTTGGATGCTTCTGATTGGATAATCAATCTGAGATCAGCACATTTTCATCTGTGATTGGCTGGCGACATTAAATCGTTACCAATCACAGAACTCGATTTTACCGCGCAAATGATCGAAAACCTGCGACGCGGGAAGAGGTCGGTTGAAGATATGGTACGGAGCGAGAGTGCATGGCCTCCTTCTGCGAAGCAGTAATGCTCGCGAAGGAGGAGGCAGAGCGCGTGAGGGAGAGGCAATCTCTGCGTCCTCACGCCCCTAGCCGCCGCAGGAGACGCCCTGGACGGGAGTCAACAGCCGACTCCCGGCCACCGTAGACGCAAGCCCGTTGCGGGCGGCGAGCAATGGGCAGCTCGCCGCCCGGTAAGGACCAGCCACTCGATTCTGTAAAAATCTCACCGTGAAAAGTTAGGTGAAGTGAGCTGTCAATAGTGTCAATCCCTAGCATTAGTTGGAATTACAGCTCACTCCACGCTCACAAAATTTTCACGGTGAGATGGTTACAGAATCGCACGGCAGGCCCGGGTCGACGGCGCGTTGTATTCCACGCGCGCCTCAAAGAGATGTCAGCACAAACTGATGGGGTCCGCTAGGGCCGATGCCTGCCAGGGCTGCGGGTTGTTCGAAAGAGATACCGTGGCCCCTGGCACAGGCAACTGAAGGAACACGGGTGGTTTTTAGTCAGTAAAAGTCTGACACGCCCGTCCGCCCAGCCCAGAGCGGGAGAGGTCAAAAAAGGTCGGTTGAAGATTCTGAAAAAGAATAAAGTTGTATTTCCTGTTACTTGTATTTTTTTCAGTACTTCACCTAGGCATCCTGAAAGTCAAAATTTAGTCCATAGTCTCAGTCACAGAGCACTTTATAATACCGGTTTCGGTTCTATTTTATACTTTGCATTCTTTTTTCTATGGGAACTTAACATGTTGACTGCAAGTCAACAGACACAATAGAAAATCTATTGTTGGCGGTAGTAGAATTTCAGTTCGCGAATTGGTTTGGCCCAACAACAAACGATCATTTTTACGACATATTAAATTAATTCCAAAAGATTACATTAAATAAAATCCGTCAAACACTCCAAGTATTGTGTCTTCTTAAATGAAATAGACCATAGACATAGACTCCATCGCTTGCCATCAACGTGACCGAGGTGAGCAGGCCCATTAAGCAATAAAAAAATTACAGACGTGTTTATTACGTCGTCACTTCTTTAAAAAAAATCGACCAGTAGGTTCTTTGTCGACAGAAATCTGAAGAGCGTCTTATGACTATTTATTCTAAATATTTGTTTAAAACGATTAAAAAAGTTTTCAAGTTTAAAACATACGCAGACACTCGGAATCGAATATAAAGTGATATCACTATATGCATACTAGTCTATTTATTGACGTTTCAAAACACTTTGTCGTGCGTAAACACTCGTATAAGCACGATTATTTTTATTATTACCTTGCAAGAATTAAATACCTAAACTAAAATGTTGCCTACCTCACGGTCTGTGTTCACCAACATTCGAACCACCGCGCACCGGTTAGGTATTTAAACAGTTGGTTAATATTTAATGAATTGATTTTAATGTTGGTGGACACAAAGTTTAGGCATATTTATATAATATTAACTAGGAAGTTTCGTTTTATAACCTCAAAAAAATAAATCAATAGATATAAATAGGTCAGTTTCTAAAACTTACATAACAAAGATTATAAATATTTCTACACAACAATCATAGAAACAAATAAAGCTCGCAGAAAAACAATAATTTAGTATCTACCGAGTATATCCATTAACACACATCTGTTAGTTGTCCTATACCTACCTTTCTTATATGTTTTAAAAATAATTAGACAAACACTAAACTGTGATACTGCAATGCTGGCTTACCATGGTTATGTATCATCCGTACTTAGATACGGCATTGTAACAAGGGGTAACTCAGTAGATTTTGACAGAGTTTTTAAAACTCAAAAATATTGTATCCGAGCAATTTGTGGAGCTCACTTTCGAGACAGCTGTAAGCCACTATTTCAAAAACTTAAAATTCTACCTCTGCCATGTTCATATATTTTTGAAATATGTATTTTTGTTAAGGAACTACAATTTATTTGAAACTAGCACTGACAGGCCACAAAAGCCGGCATATAATCCAAGGCATAAAGATAGACTTCGGCTGCCACCAATACAATTATTTTTTTATTTATGAAAAATGTATACTGCATATCGATTATTATTTACAATCATTTACCAAATAGTTTTCAAGACTTACCGCTGAGAATGTTTAAAAAAATACTTTTCAAACTATTACTATTTATAAGATATTATAGCATTAGTGACCATATAGAAGACAAATCGATAGAATCTGTAATTTGCAAGTTAGATTAATTGACATTGCTAGTTGCGATTACATTTGCACGCCATGTTATGGCAGGATATGCAGAAACAAATTTACTGTAACACTTTATGTACCATAATCTAGCAAATAAATATTTTTGGTTTGGTTTGATTAATACCCTACCCACGAAATACCCTACCCTTTGAAATCCCACGGTATAAATTGTAGGTAATTGGCTAAAGTACTCAATCTCTCCACTAAAAATCAACGACAGGCTAGCAAACCATACGTACCTGTAAGCCGAGTGAACCTAAAACTCACCAGTCACACGAGCACCTAGCATCATCATCTATGGACGACTGCGCCCGCGCGAAGGGCAAGAACCACTCCAAACAGATCTCGCGGTCGATAAACCGATTCGTAGAATAATAATAACAAAATAATAATATTTCCTT
The DNA here is from genome assembly GCA_947507525.1 of Apamea epomidion. Taxonomy (NCBI): domain Eukaryota; kingdom Metazoa; phylum Arthropoda; class Insecta; order Lepidoptera; family Noctuidae; genus Apamea; species Apamea epomidion. The sequence continues at coordinate 20,111,991 of OX382225.1, read as the reverse complement.
ATCAGCTCACTGCTAACGAATAAAAAAGACTTCCAGGTATCTACAAGGAGATAATTGTGTAAGGTTTGTTGTCCTGTGTAAGCTATAATTTATAACATATTAAGTATAGCAAGTATCTTGGTCAGATAAGTACGTTTATAGATGAATTACAATTACCTACGTGTTCTTTTTTATGCGTCATGTTTGCCGCAAATAAATGTATTTTCTTAAATAAATGTATTTTCTTAAATAAATGTATTTTCTTTCTTCTTTCAAATTCGAAAAGCATACCTTGAACCTATGACGCTTTTCCTTGACGAGTCAAGAAATACAAATAGAAACTAAAAACTACACGTTTAATGCAACCTACAGTTGAGAAAGCAGTGGTGGCCAAGTGGTAACGGCTGCGACTTACCTAGTTGTAGATCGTATGTTCGGACCCAGACTGGCGCTTTACTTTGTGTAAATAATTACATCACCAATGCTCTCAAAACGGCGAAGAAAAACATCGTGAGGAAACCGGCATGTCCTAGAACCAAAAATTCAAAGACATGACATCTGCCAACCCGCGTGGTGGATTATGGCCCACTCCCTCTCACCGAGAGGAGGCCTGTGTCCCAGCAGTTGGAACATTATAGGCTGATTATATATGTATGTTATGTATAGTTAAGTAGGCCTAAGCCTAAGTAAGGTCAGTATATCTCAGTAGAGAAAAAATCTGTGAGAATAATGTAATTATATCTTCGTATATCATACAGAGTACACCCGACCTTAAAACCAGCCATTACCAACGCAATATTTACAATATACTTTGTAGTTTAATTATACATATACAAATATACAATATAGTTAAATACATAGATATGTACTATGATCGACTGCGATATACCTACAAAAACTCTCGGCCTCTTCGACGTGTTAACGAATGAATTAAATATAAATTATGTATTATTAATACCTGTCCGAAGGGTTCCGTAATAAGAACAATGAATATAGATTATATTTTTAAGATACTTTTTTACTTTACATATGCCATCAAAGTCATGATAGGCCCCTTGGCTTACACAAGATCAAATTAAATTAGCTTGTGATACTTCGCAGACGCGATAGGGATGAACTTACGATAACAAGTTACTACAGCTGATTATAATTGTATGGTTACTTGAAAGTACATATGTAATTAGAAAATCTGTGTTTGTTCGTCATTAAAGATCGATACCCATCGCGTCTGAGGAGCCAGCTGTTTTAATTTGACTTTGTAAATTACAGGGGGACTGAATGAAGTCCACAATTTGGCATACACTTCTTCGACTGCATGACAAAAAGCTCAATCCTCGGGTATTCACATTCAACCATATCCAGTCACCTTACCAATAACGTCACTCCATCTAGCCTAGGTGTCTAATTTCAATAATAAATTAATTACACCTTCTTAGATGGGCAAAATGCGGAAATGAATAAATTTGCTTTAAAAATAATGTGACTGGTATTATTGACACAAGATATAAATAAACATCTCTACAGGATCCTGTTTTTATTTAGATAAACAATGCCTAAAACATCCTTCTGGCTTAAGAACAATAAGAATAAAAATTAATCAAAACGTCTAAGAATATCGAAATCTAAATTCATAACTAATAACAAGAATAATAATCCTTGGGTGCACTTACATAGTACGGACAGGGATAATCGTCGGTTGGTGTCTCGTTTAACTAAAAACGTCTGACGGGGCTCTGCAAGTTGACTTCAGCCCCTTCGCCGTCCAAAGGTCCGGGACCCCAGGGTCCCGATATATAACAAAAGAATAATAAAATCACCAAGAGTAATTCATCCTCTGAAGACGCTGCTGAATGTGCCGAAATTACTGAAATACTGAATGTTCACCAGGAAATTTACATAACGTGACAGAAGATATTATGTCAATAGAAGTTTATTTAGTATGAAGCAAATAGGTTTTAGACGAAATTCTAACAGAAACGGGTGAAAAGAGGTTGGATAACCAACCACACACCCATAGAATTTGAATGACGGGGGTCGTTGTTGGTAAACATTTTGTGAAACTGTTTTGCGAAGTTGTATTGAAAAACAAATATGGCAGCGTTAGTTCCAACTTTGGACACGTGCCAAAAGTTTCCTAAACTACTTTAATACTTAAGTATTATCAGTTATAAAAATGAAACACGAGATCAAATTCGCAAACAAAAGCTTATTACGCTAGGAGTTGGTAACTACGCTATTTAAAAGCAGCTCCATGGTATAATCTAATAGCTATCAGAAGTAAAGAACAGCCAGTAATCATTTTTATTAGTCTCCGTCTTTATCCACTTCGATGCATGAAATCAGGTTACTTTAATTCAGCGGAACCTTAATGATTATTACAAAAAAATACACAGCAAAAAGTGAAGAGCCTAATAAACATTTGTTCGTTCAAGTCCATGACATAAGCGAGTCTGTATATAAGCTGAGTCGAAGTACTTCGGGGCACAGATCAGCATGGCTCGTCTAGCAGTAATCACAGCTATAGCCTTAGGGCTCATCGCTATCACTAGCGCCGCACCAGGTATTATTTTGTGGTTATTATCCTAATATAGTTTCGGTTTGCGTTTCTTTCACAATAAATACAATGTAGATTTCTGCTAATGGAACATGAGCCCCGTGCTAACTGATACTTTATATTGAACGGAATACATAAAATAAGGTCCTTATAAAAAAAATATCATCTAAATATTATAGTACATGTTACTATAGACTCGCACAGATTGAACATTCTGACTTTCGTCGAATTTCTTGACCTGACCTTCGTTTCCGTGGAATTATATTAACCCTCCAGGGATCTACCATCGAATTGGAGGTTACACCGCGTTTCTAAAACTCGTGTTATTTCTAATTTCCAGGCGGATATGGTGGAGGTAATGAAGGCGGTGGAGGCGGCGGTGGCCATGGCGGCGGCGGTGGCGGTGGCAGTGGTGGCGGTGGCGGCTACGGCAGCGGAGGCGGTGGCGGTCACGGCAGTGGAGGCGGTGGCGGTCACGGCGGTGGTTCAGGCGGCGGTAACGGCGGTGGCGGCCTTGGAGGAGGGCATGGCAGTGGCAACCATGGAGGAGGCCATGGCAGTGGGAGCCATGGAGGAGGCCATGGCGCTGGCTTAGGCGGTGGAAACGGCGGTGGTCACGGTAGCGGCGGCGGTGGCGGCTACGGAGGTGGCGGCGGCGGCGGCCGCAAACATTCAGGCGGTTACTGGTAAATATTACGATTTTATCTTCTACTATATAGTTGTTTTGTGCTTTTGGAGGTCCGATATCTTCAGCCATAGTGCTCCAAAAACTTTTATCCATCACAAAATGCATTTTATGATAAGAGAACCCTTTGTACTTAAAAAATAATTATGTAGTTAGCTCTGTACTTTATGAACAGTTGATATGCGTATATTAAAGAGACAATACTTTTAGGAAAACATAACATCTTCATCCATACCTGTAAATAAACACAAAACGTTTGTATTTCATTTGACAGTAACATTAACATTGTTTTGTTTGTTTCAGACGTTAAGCTGCTACCTGAAGGTCCCGGTCAAAGAAATTCAAAAGCTCAATGTGATAAAACAAATAGTTTACGTTTCGCCATACATATGTATTAATGCAATACAAATAAAAATTATCGTTTTTATAAAATACTTCAGCTTTTTAATTCATATACTTTCCCTTTAGATGACATACCATAACAGTTTTAATCCCAACAGTGCCCAAAAGGTGCAAACATATATCGCAGCTTGGTAATCATGGCGTCAATAATGCTGTTGTTGATGTTGTCAATACCCTACATAGATCATCATCGTATCGTTGTATCTTAAAAAAAATCAATGTAAATACAAAATTCGAATAATTATAACAAACAAAGGATATTTTACACACACACACACGATTCACACACACGATACACACGATTCACACACTTCAAAGGACGTGTAAAGATAGGATTACATGTCACATGTACAAATATGTTTATTTTATTATATATAGTTTCAATATGTATAAAATTTTTAGGTAGATGAAATTTGTAAATAGGGAATTTACAATTTTCATCTACCTAAAAATTGTATAGTGTTTTCTTTATTAATTATTTGGTTATGGTTTATGGTTTACAATAATTTTTGGGGGTTTTGTTTGTAGTTTGCAAATTGAATAAATTTTGTTTTAGATACATTTATTTTTAAGTTGTTTCCGTTTAGCCTATTAATTATATCGTTGATAGTTTTATTGATTTCTTGTTGATGTAATGTTTTGTTACTTTCCGGTATTATTACTGACACGTCATCTGCAAATAGTACGCACTTATGATTTGTTATATTTGGTAAGTCATTAATGTATAAAAGAAAAGACCCATTGTGTCTAAATAAAGATTTGTATACCATTGCAACAAGTTTATCATCAATACGGGATACTTCAACACACTTGTCTATTGCTGAGATAACTTTTCAGCCATTCTAACGCTGGACCTCTGATGCTGTAGCGCTCACATTTATCTGACATACGCTTCTTCAATTGCATGGCAAAACGCTCAATTCTCGGGTACTGACCTTACCAATAACGTCACTCCACTTAGCCTGGGTGTCTAATTTCAATAATATATTGATTACAGACCTATCCTTCTCAGATTGGCAAAATACGGAACAGAATCCTTCGGCTTTATAAAAAAAATGTGACTGGTATTATTGACACATGATATAAATATACTTCTCTACAGAATCCTATTGAATTAAATAAAAAAATGCTTCAAACATCTTTCTGGCGTAAGACAAAATTTATAAAATAAAATCAAAAAATCTATCAAAAAATGTCGAAATCTAAATCCAAAACTAATAACAAGAATAATAATCAATCAAGCATATTATCTCATCTCTCATCATATTATCTAGTACTTGCATACACACAACCTTATAGCTAGGATAATCGGTTTATTCCGAACCTGACCCGAAATCCTAACCCGGTCGCGGGTTAGGTTAGGAACTTGAAAAAAAATATAATATTTGTTCCGAACGTAACCCTCTGCCTAACCTGACCCGACGTATCGTTCCTATCATACCCCGAATTGCGATATAATGTAGATAGGTTTTCCCTTTCCTCTTTCTTAGAATAAAAAGTACCTATGTGTCAATTAATCAGAGTTTAATATTTACTATACGTAATCAAAACATCACACTAACAATTAACGAAAAAAATCATAAGTACCTACAGTAAAAATTTAATAACATTTCTAATAAGTGTTATAGGTACATATTTTAAACTTATTTTTTAAAAATGTGTTAAATTAGAGTTTCATATTCACAATAATTATAATATTACAGAATCAACATCATTAATAAACAATATAATCATTTACTTCTCCTAATTAATGATTTACAAAATAATAAAAAATGCCGTTGAATGTAAAAATCACTAACATTTCTAAACAGTGCCTTAGAGTAATTTATTCTTTCATAACTTGACCAACAACGTATGTACAAAATCCATAAATCTCCGTTAATGGGATGTTCCCTCCTTTTTTAATTTTTTTTTTCGTAATATTTAAGTCCGAATCGCATTTAAAACTGTCATTAAATTGCAGTTCCTCTGATTTTTTTACTAAGCCTATTATGCCACCCTACAAGACAATTTGTTGTGCTGTGCTTTCCTCACTTACACACCAGACGTCAATAAACTTCTCATCTTTTAACCACTGCTTAAACATATCTATATACAGTGAATGAGTTTAATTTTTCATCAAAGTTCATAACGTACAAAATGTAGTTCCAACCATCATTAATTAAATTTCGGGGTAAACGAGGCAAAGTAGTGCACAAAGCTACGGTTCAGTAGTTAGGAAGAGAGTTACGTTCGGAACAAATATTATAATTTTTTTTCAAGTTCCTATCTAACCTGCGACCGGGTTAGGATTTCGGGTCAGGTTTGGAATAAACCGGATAATCCATCAGCAACTTTGTAACATAATGTACATACTCACAGCTATCTTCGTTCATTCCTCCAGGTCAGAACAAGCATTATGTTACCGTTAGGCGCTGATCTGATTATTCCTCACGACAGTTTTATCCACAATCAGTACACAGACACAGCTCCAACTTTAACATGAGACTACGACGATTTAGAGACATCCAAGGGTTGGTAATTTCGCCCACATTGATGGATATCATTTTTCCTCTAAACACTATACTTTTAATACAAAATAACTATAGATTTTATTGTATTTTATTAATAATATATTTTATTATGACAGCTTTGACAACGACGTTTAATACGTCCCCATGGCAACTATCCTTTCAAATCCTTACCGGCCTGTATTTTTAGCTTATATTACATTGAAACTCGAAAAAAATTTAATTAAAAAAATATTTATCCTGCAAAATTAGCCCTGGCCACAATCATATCTCAAATTCATATTTTCTACACGATATTATTCTACGAGCTGACATTATAGATCCACGCAATGCAAGGATCAGTTCGGGTTTCGCCTCTAAAGTGAATACTACAAAAAGCCTGATACTCCAGGGCCACCTATCCCGGGAATACCCAGCGTACCTCAACGCTCCGGTACCTGACGGACCCTGCCTACGCCTCCGTCCTTCGTCCTTTGGCTCGCATTGTCAGGAGGTTCCTCTCTCTGGAGCCCTGACCACCGGTAGCTTAGACCCTGTTCCCGATACCGGTGGGCTACTATGTTTTTTTTTTTAATATTTTTATACTTTTTGTATTCCAATATTTAAAAATATAATTTCTAAGTATTTACATTGAAATAAAGGAAAGAATAATAAAATAACCAAGAGTAATTCACCCTCTGAAGACGCTGCTGAAAGTGCTGAAATTACCGAAATACGGAATGCATGCTGAATTATCAATAAATCTAAGTAACGTGACAGAAGTTTTGACAATAGATATTTATGACGGACTTCGTCCGCGTGGATTTCGTTCTTTCTCCGAAATTTTGTATTCTCTTTAAAAGGTAGTTTTTGTAAATAATTATTAAGATCTTTTTAGAAATCATTTGGTACGTTTCAATTATTTGAATAAAACGTTATTTTCGCAGTAAAATGCCTTATTAAAATTATTGCACAGCAATTTAACAAAAGAAGCAGTCGCGACATTGTAAACGACGACAATATACGACATATTCAGATGCAGTTGTGAAATGCAGAAATCTCAGTAGGCTACGCCCTCGAGAAATTGCGCTGATTTTCCTTTTTTTTTATTTTAGAATATTTTTTTTTATGTTTAAGATATAAAGAAAAATAAATTTGTATAGAAATAAAATTAGTTTTTTTAAAGTAGGTATTTACGATAGTAACACGGGCTATTTATTTTTTCCCTTCTACCAAATCAATACTGGAGTAGTAGGAAGGGTAACAAGGTACAAGGTACTAGGGCGGCAAAGGTAATTTAGATAGGCATTTGGGCCAAGTTTCAAGTATTTAGATAAAATAAGTGTTTTTTTCATATTAACTTTATATATGGCGATAATTTTTTTTAAATTTTTATCTCTTCGAAAATCTACCCTTACGGGGGGTAAGGGTAGATTTTCAAAAAACGACTAATACACATATTCTTTATTTTGATCCTAAGTATAAATACTGAGTTTCAAATAAATCGGACCGCGCGCTATAATGCTCCGATACAAACTTTGAAACCCCGCAATTCCCCTTTAGGAGGTAGCTTAGAAAAACAAAAAAAAATACAATCTTAATAATTTACTAAGATAAGTATTCGTGCTAAGTTTAAAGTTGATAACTCAAAGAATAAGATTTTTCAAACAAACAAAATACACTCTTTTCACTCCCCTTAAAAGTTGAATTTCCAAACACCTCTTCTTAGTGCTCTCCCACATTCTAAAAGGAAGCCTGAACATAACTCCACGGTATAATCTAAAAGTTATCAGAACGAACGAACAGCCAGCAAGCATTTGTGTACGTCTATACCTACCTAAATGCATAAAATCAGGATATTTTAATGCAGTGCAAGCTTAGTCATTATTAGAAAAAGAACGCGGCAAAAAGTGAAGAGAAGTTTCCATGACATAAGCGAGTCTGTATATAAGCTAGGTCGAAGTACTTCGGGGCACAGATCAGCATGGCTCGTCTAGCAGTAATCACAGCTATAGCCTTAGGGCTCATCGCTATCACCAGCGCCGCACCAGGTATTGTTTTGTTTTTGTTATTCTAATTTGGTTTTGGTTTACATCTGCTTCACAATAAAAACAAAGTAGATGGAATTTAATATTGGACTATGAATTTCGTGTTTGCCAATACTTTTACTTTATATGGAATCGAATTCATAAAATAAACTCCATACTTATAAAAAAATATGTTGTTATTCTAAGATTCGATTAAAGTTAGATGCAAATTGGTCGTCAGCTTCAAAGAGGTTTTTCATCTAGACTCGCGTAGATTCAATATTCTGACTTTCATTGAATTACTTGATCTGTCTGTATTTTACGACCTTGCTAAAACGAATCCTTCATTTAGCTAAATCATATGACCCTCGATTCCTTGGAAATATGTTAACCCTCCCTCGATTACGTGATCGGTCGGTTTTGCTTGGATATGACGCATGGTCAGGGGAACTTGTTATTTTTTGTGTGTGTGTTCTTTTTCTGCGCCATTTTTACCGCAAATAAATGTATATTCTTTCTTTCGATTTGAAGGTTTCTGAAACTTGTGTTTCCACGTTTCTAAAACTTGTGTTATTTCTAATTTCTAGGTGGATATGGCGGAGGTAGTCAAGACGGTGGAGGTGGCGGCACCGGCGGCGGTGGCGGTAGCGGCTCCGGCGGTGGAGGCGGCAGCGGTAGCGGTGGCAGTGGCGGCCATGGAGGAGGCGACGGTGGCGGTTTAGGTGGCGGTAGCGGCGGCGGTGGCGGCCTTGGAGGAGGACACGGCGCTGGAAACAACGCTGGAAGCGGCGGTGAAATTGGCGGCGGTACCGGCGGCGGTCTCGGTAATGGAGGCGGCAGCGGTGGTCACGGCAGCGGCGGCGGTCACAAAGAACCAGGCAGTTACGGGTAAATAGTGCGATTTTATCTTCTACTATATAGTTGTTTTGTGATTTTAGAGGCTCGATATCTTCAGCCAAAGTGCTCTCCATAAACTTTTGTCTATTAGAAAATGCATTTTATGATACGACATCCTTTTGTACATAAAAATAAATTATGTAGGTTTACACTTGTCATGAAACAATAATTTTAAGAAAACATAACATCTTCATCCGTACCTGTAAATAAACACAAAACGTTTGTATTTCTTTTGACAGTATTATTAACATTGTTTTGTTTGTTTCAGACGTTAAGCTGCTACCAGAAGGTCCCGGTCAAAGAAATTCAAAAGCTCAATGTGATAAAACAAATTATTTACGTTTCGCCATACATATGTATTAATGCAATACAAATAAAAATTATCGTTTTTAGAAAATACCAGCTTTTATTTCATATACTTACCCTTACCATAACAGTTTTAATCCCGACAGTGCCGAAAAGGTACAAACCTATAGCGCATCTTGGTAATCATGGCGTCAATAATGCTTTTGTTGATGTTTCCAAAACCCTAAAAAAATCAATGTATAATTTTAATACCTTTGAATAATTTTATCAAACAAAGGATATGTTACCACACGATTCACACACTTCAAACGCCGTGTAAAGGTGGGATTACACGTCATATATCTCTTTATTTATGAACATTGCTGAAAGTTAAGAGACGCTTAAACTTAAATGGAGTTTAAAAACGCAAGTTATACTTGAAATGGTGCCATAAGAAAATCTTTGTTTCTGTTTTTTCGTCATTAAATATCGATACCCATCGCGTCTGTGAAGTTACGGGGTGCCTCAAGTTCACAATTTGATAAAGACAAAGACTCGAAGATTCGTTGGATATGGTAGGTACAAAGTTGGTTGGTATACAATGTATGAGATGAACTTATCCATGTCTACTATAAGATGGGTCCTGAACTTATCCATGTATGGATAAGTTCAGGACACATCGGCCGTTAATAGCAGCATACGAATATTTACAATATTAGGTCACGTGGATAATAACCTAACTTATATACTACTCTATACTTATATATACAATACGCCGTGGTTTTTACGTTATCCATAAACAATGGCAAACGCTTCTATAGCTTTTACAAATCAAATCTAACAAAGGAAGTAGTACATAAAAAGGCTTCGTCACAAAAATATTTGTAATATCATTTAATAAAATTTAATTGAGCTATGAAGTAAGAAAGGGTCTTAATTTGGCCTATATTGCCGCTTAGTGCAATTAAAATGATAAATCTATCAAATGCGTCGGTTAAAGAGATAAAGAGTCAAATAAATGCCTTGACGTAAATCTCCAGATATGCACATATCGGGTGATTTACGTCAAGGTATTTAGTTTGAATGAAAATTAACAAAAAATAAAAATAAGAATTCGTTAATGTGTCCATAATGGAAAATACTTATTTCCATGGTCTGAACATCTGGACAGAAAATTATGTATATCGTCCGGAACACGGTGTATAAAATAAAAACACAACAATAACAACATTTCTGTTATACAACAAATTAAACTTCCTTATCATTAAAAAAATATTGTTTACTTATTTACCCTTAAATCAAAAAAATATTTTAATGTGTAACGAGAAGCCAAGTTTTTAGTTTTTTTTTTGTAAAAATTAAGTGGTAGCTCTCTTATTAGTTTTGGAATATTGTTATATATTTTAATGGACATAAGGTAGCTGTTTCTGTAGTGGAAAGTACTATTACAAAATTGATTTTTTAATTTGATGGGTCCCTTTTTGCAAATCTGTTGTTTTCGGTTACTGTGGAGAAGAAGTGAGAGGTTTTCTTGACAAATATGGCTATTTCTAAAATGTAAGTAGATGATAGATTTAGAAACTTTAGCTTTTTAAAAATTGGGCTACAGCTCTCGTATGAAGGCGCCCAGTTACTGCTCGCAAGCATTTTTTTTGCGTTATGAAAGCTCTTTGTACGAGTATGTATAATGAGTTACCCCATAGGAGTAATCCGTACCTCAATACAGTCGCTACGTAGCCGTGATAGTCGTTGAGTGCAGCTTCTTCATTCGCTGTTTTGCGTAGTTCTCTTAGTGCGTATACAAATCTGTTTATTTTATTACATAGCTTTTCAATATGTATTCCCCATTTACAATTTTCATCTAGTGTTAGACCTAAAAATTGTACAGTATTTTCTTTATTAATTATTTGGTTATTATGGTTTAAAATATTTTTTGGGGTTTTGTTTGTAATTTGCAAATTAAAGATTTGTATATCAGTGCAACAAGTTTATCATCAAAACGGGATACTTCAACACACTGTTGTCTATTGCTGAGATAACTTTTCAGCCATTCTAACGGTGGACCTCTGATGCCGTAGCGCTCACATTTATCTGACATACGCTGTGTCTAATTTCAATAACGGCACGCCAGCATTAACGACGTCATCCATCGGGCTCTTGTCTCCGCCGGGGTGCCTGCTGTTTGTTTTGTCAGCGTGCACGCAACGATGGAAAGAGGCCAGATGGAATGACCATAATGCCTTGGAAGTTGGGTAGGCCTTTGGTGTGGGGTGCAACCTATGTCAACACCCTCGCACCAACCCATCTTCCTAGCACGATGGACTGTGCTGGCTGCAGGAGCAGAAAACCTCAAACGGCGCAAATATAACAACCTTATTGGGAACTATAAGTTTGAGCTGATTGGAGTTCAAACACTAGGGCCTTGGGGTCCGAGTGCTCATCGAATTTTTCAGGACATCGCCAAAGGGTTGGTTGACTCTTCACGTGACCAGAGGACTGGCCTATTTTTAGCCCAAAGAATCAGCATTGCCAGTGTTTACATTAATTACATTGTGTTTAATTAGTTACATTACACCTCAATGCATATAAAATCAGGATATTTTAATTCGGCGGACACTTAGTCATTATTAGAGAAAGAACGTGGCAAAAAAAGAAGAGTCGTTTTCATGACATAAGCGAGTCTGTATAAGCTAGGTCGAGCTACTTCGGAGCACAGTTGAGCATGACTCGTCTAGCAGTAATCACAGCTATAGCCTTAGGGCTCATCGCTATCACTAGCGCCGCACCAGGTATTATTTATTGTTGTTATTCTAATTTTGTTTTGGTTTAAATCAGCTTGACAATAAAAACAAAGTAGATGGAATTTAATATTGGACTATGAGTTTCGTGCTTGCCAATACTTTAACTTAATACTTTATATGGAATGGAATACATAAACTAAACTCCTTATAAAAAAATATGTTGTTATTCTAAGATTCGATTAAAGTTAGATGCAAATTGATCATCAGCTTCAAAGTGGTTTTTCATCTAGACTCACGTAGATTCAACATTCTGACCTTCGTCGAATTACTTGATCTGTCTGTATTTTACGACTTTGCCAAAACGAATCCTTCATTTAGCAAAATCATATGAGCTTCGATTCCGTGGAAATATGTAAACCCTTCAGAGAAGTACCATCGATTGCGTGATCGATCGGTTTTGCGTGGATGTGACGCATGTTTACCCGCAACTTGTTATTTTTTTGTGTTTGTGTTCTTTTTCTGCGTCATGTTTACCTCAAATAAATGTATTTTCTTTCTTTCGATTTGAAGGTTTCTAAAGCTTGTGTTTCCACGTTTCTAAACCTTGTGTTATTTCTAATTTTAAGGTGGATATGGCGGAGGTAGTCAAGACGGTGGCGGTGGTGGCGGCTTCAGCGGTGTAGGCAGCAGCGGTAGCGGTAGCGGTAGCGGCAGCGGCAGCGGCAGCGGCAGTGGTAGCGGCAGTGGTAGCGGCAGCGGTAGCGGCAGCGGTAGCGGCAGCGGTAGCGGCAGCGGTAGCGGCAGCGGTAGCGGCAGCGGTAGCGGCAGCGGTAGCGGCAGCGGTAGCGGCAGTGGTAGCGGTAAATAACGGGTAAATATTACGATTTTATCTTCTACTATATAGTTGTTTCGTGCTATTAGAGGTCCGATATCTTCAGCCAAAGTGCTCTTCATAAACTTTTGTCTATCAGAAAATGCATTTTATGATACGACATCCTTTTTCCTTTTGTACATAACAATAAATTATGTAAGTTTGCACTTATAATGAGACAATACTTTTAGGAATACATAACATCATCATCCGTACCTATAAATAAACACATAACGTTTGTATTTCATTTGACAGTATTATTAACATTGTTTTGTTTGTTTCAGGCGTTAAGCTGCTACCTGAAGATCCCGGTTAAGGACATTTGAAAGCTCAATGTGATAAAACAAATACTTTACGTTTCGCCATACATATGTATTAATGCAATACAAATAAAAATTATCGTTTTTATAAAATACTTCAGGTTTTTAATTTATATACTTACCCTTTAGATGACATACCATAACAGTTTTAATCCCAACAGTGCCCAAAAGGTGCAAACCTATATCGCAGCTTGGTAATCATGGCGTCAATAATGCTGTTGTTAATGTTTCCAATACGCTACTTAGATCATGATTGTATCGTTGTATCTTAAAAAATAAAATCGCAAAAAATCAATGTAAATACCAAATTCGAATAATTATAACAAACAAAGGACATGTTACCACACGATTCACACACTTCAAACGCCGTGTAAAGGTAGGATTACACGTCATATATCTCTTTATTTATGAACGTTGCTTAAAGTTAAGAGACGTTTAAACTTAAATGGCATTTAAAAATGTAAGGTATACTTGAAATGATGTCATTAGAAAATCACACATACCCATGGCGTCTGTGAAGTGACGGGGGGCCTCAAGTTCACAATTTAATAAAGACAAAGACTTGAAGATTCGTTGAATATGGTAGGTACAAAGTTGGTTGGTAAACAATGCATGTGATTAACTTATCCATGTATAGTACACATGGATAAGTTCAGGACACATCCGCCGTTAATAGCAGCATACGAATATTTACAATATTAGGTCACGTGGATAAAAAACCTAACTTATAAGCTACTTATACTCTAATATACAATACACCGTGTTCTTCACGTTATCCATAGACTTTGGAAAACATTTCAATAGTTTTTACAAATCAAATCTATCAAACGAAGTAGTATTTAAAAATACTTCGTTACAAAGATATTTGTAATTTCATTAAATTTAATTTAATTGAGCTATGCAGTAAGAAAAGGTCTTAATTTGGCCTATGTTGCCGCTTACTGCAATTAAAGCTGATTTTGCTATCTACAGATCATTTTTATTCGTGGAATAAAAGTGACGTCTGACAGTTTTTGTATGGAAGAACTGTCGAAATTCAAATTTATTCCTTGGATAAAATTATCTGGCATTGGAAAAATCAGCCCTCATAAAGGGATAAAGAGGCATGCATATCGGGTGATTTACATCAAGGTATTTAGTTTGTATGAAAATTAACAAAAAATAAAAATAATACTTCATTAAGGTGTCCATAATGAAAAAATGCTGATTTCCATGGTCTGAACAGCTGGTCGAAGTTTATGAATATCGTCCTGAACATATAATTTTTATTTTTTATGAGTATAAAATAAAAACAAGCATTTTTTTTCGAGTTAGCAAATTAAAGGTTTGATATCCTAACAAGTTTATCATTAATACGGGATACACACTGTTGTCTATTGCTGAGGTAACTTTTCTGCCATTCTAACGCTGGACCTCTGATGAAGTAGCGCTCACATTTATCTAACATAGGCTTCTTCAATTCTCGGGTATTTACTTTACCAATAACGTCACTCCACATAAGCCTGGGTGTCTAATTTCAATATTAAATTAATTACAGACCTATCCTTCTTAACGGAACAGAATCCTTCGGCTTTGTAAAAAAAATGTGACTGGTATTATTGACACATGACATAAATATACATGTTTACAGAATCCAGTTTCAACTAAAATAAAAAATGCTTAAAACATCCTTCAAGACCAAATTCCTTCGTTCTTTCTCCAAAAATTTTTATTTTTCTTTAAAAGGTGCTTTTTGAAAATAATTATTAAGATCTTTTTAAAAATCGTTTGGTACGTTTCAATTTTTTGAATAAAACGTTATTTTCGCAGTAACATCTGCTCCTTTAAACCGTATTACCCCTTGCCATCCCGACAGGGATTGATTTTTTAAAAACCCTAAAACACAAGATTCTTTATCTTTTGTTTTAAGCTAATTCGACATCGGCAGCTTGTTCAAATATTTGTCACCCTCTAAACCCTTGTTGAGGGGTAATTTAAAGAAAATGATAAATATATACTTCATTATTTACTACCCCTATAAAGGATAGTTTTCGAAAATTAAGATTACAACCTTTATGGTTAATTTAGATAGGCATTTGGGCCAAGTTTCAAGTTTTTAGATCAAAGAAATGAGTTTTTTTTTTTCATACAAACTGTATAATGGCGATAATTTTAAAAAGTTTTTGGTGACCTTTCCAATTATTTGTCTTATACGTTATTTATAGCAATTTGCAAGTAAATCAAGCCACTCAGTCAAATCCTACCCTGTAAAATTAACTACCCCTTTTCACCCCGATAGGGGTAGATTTTCGAAAAACGACTAATACACATTATTCTTTATTCTTGGTTCTAAGTATAATATATGGCCTACGCAGGCGCGATTCTCTAAGGGAACTGTTTAAAAATATTAATATCATGACGGTACCTTGTCAATATATCTATGAAAACATCATGTACGTAAGGAAAAATTTAAATCTTTTCAGTAAAAGAGGTGACAGACACGCCTATAGAACCAGAAATAGGGACCAATTAGTTCAACCAGGTTTCAGACTGGCTAAAGTAGACTCTTCCTTCATGGGGTACTGTTTAAAATGTTATAATAAAATACCTCCCCACATACTCCAACTCAATGAAACGAAATTCAAATCTTGCATAAAACGCACACTATGCAGCCAAGCATTTTATAAGTTGGGGGATTACATCGCTGACAAAAATGCTTGGCTAAACGCTGGTCCTGCTCCACAGGACGCATAAATAAATTGATTGGCATTTGAAAATACTTCACACACGCCTACCCAACCTACATACTGTTGGAGCTGCTGAAGATTCTAAAATACTATGTTTGCATTATATAAATTCAATCTCCAAGTATTGTATAATTACATAGAACGTATGTGAGTACTATGTTACATACTACAAAGCTACCATTTACTGGTTACGTCTTTCATTGACTTGAATATGCCTTGGCGGATGAGAGTATGTCATGCTCACTCTAATGTCTCGCTGATGGTGGCACATGTGTTGGATCATTTAGTTCCCTTCAAAATGGTTGAGCTGAATGGTGCTAATCTATGCGTCATGTTCGTGAACGGGCGCCGTCAGTAGGGACTGGTCAACTCTTTGCTGCCATGGCTTATTTTGATTTAAATTAATATTTGAATTGTTTTTTTTTATCTTTTCATTACGGACGCTTTTAACGTTCTGCATCGTTCTCACATGCATAATTTTGAACATGAATGATGTAACCAATACTTTGTAACAATATTATTATGATTTAAAAGAGTGTCCATGGAGTTTCTTGCCCGTTCTTCTCCATAGGTACCTACTACGCTTTGGAATGGGCAACTAGCTTCATCTTTTTGACTGACCGACCTTGACAATTCAAAAGTGCCTGTAATTGGTTTATTTGAAATAAATAGTTTGAGTTTTTTTTTTTTGAGTTTTAAAAAATACTGAGTTTCAAATAAATCGGACCGTGCGCAAAAATGCTCCCATACAAAGTTTGAAACCCCGCAATTCCCTTTTAGGGGATAGCTTAGAAAAACAAAAAGAAACAATCTTCATAAATTACTAAGATAAGTATTCGTGCCAAAGGGGAATGCCCACGAACATACTCCCCCGTCCATGGCTCCGCCTCCTGCGATGCCAGATGCGGCCCACACCGACGACGACGACGATGCTCCGGAGGTGACCGACGTAGAGTTGAGAGTGGCGGTACGTAGGCTGAATGCCAGAAACACCGCCCCAGGACCCGACGGCTTACCTGGAAAAGCCTGGGTCCTGGCCTTGGAGGCTCTCGGGCCTCGACTAAGGGGGCTACTAAGCGCATGCTTGGAGAGGGGCCGGTTCCCACTTCGTTGGAAGACGGGGAAACTGGTCCTCATCAAGAAGCCGGGGCGCCCTGCGGACTCTCCGTCCGCTTACCGGCCCATCGTGCTGCTCGACGAGGTGGGCAAGCTCTTTGAAAGAGTAATTGCAGACCGCCTTGCCGGGCAGCTGGTGCGGGTGGGGCCGGATTTGGCGGACAGCCAGTTTGGTTTCTGCAGGGGGCGCTCTACGGTGGATCATGCGCGTGCGAGCCCTCACGACGGGGGATGCTGTGGCCCGGGGTGGGGTTGTCTTGGCGGTGTCTCTAGACATCGCCAATGCCTTCAATACCCTGCCCTGGAGTTGCATCAGGGAGGCACTCGGGTATCACCGGATGCCGACCTACCTCCGTCGTATTGTCGAGGCCTATTTGACGGACAGGGCCGTCATCTACCCCGGTCACCGGGGAGAGTGGAACCGGCGAGAGATGTCGTGCGGTGTCCCACAGGGATCGGTCCTAGGGCCGCATCTGTGGGATATCGGGTACGACTGGGTGCTGCGCGCCGACCTCCCTGATGGCGTCAGCGTAGTTTGCTACGCTGACGACACGCTGGTCCTGGCGCAGGGGAGGTCGCACCAGGCGGCGGCCGAAGCAGCGACACGCGGGGTTGCGACAATTGTCGAGAGGATCCGGCAATTGGGACTCGAGGTGGCATTGCACAAATCTGAGGCCATGTGTTTTCATGGTCCTCGGGACGCGCCACCGTCGGGTTCACAAATAACGGCGGGAGGGGTTCACATCGGCGTCGAGCTGACGATGAAGTACCTGGGACTCGTCCTCGACAGCCGGTGGAATTTCGTGGAGCACTTCCGACGTTTGGCTCCCAGACTCGAGCGGGCCGGGGCTGCCTTGAGGCGGCTCCTTCCCAATTTAGGGGGACCAAACGCCTCCTGCCGGAGGCTCTATGCGGGGGTCGTGCGGGCCATGGCCCTTTACGGGGCACCGGTATGGGCGCGATCTTTGAGGCGGCGACCAGCCCGCCGGTTGATCGCGTCCCAAAGGGTCATGGCTGTCCGGCTCATTCGAGGATACCGCACGGTCTCCACTGAGGCGGCGAGCCTCCTTGCCGGATTGCCGCCATGGGATCTGGAGGCCAAAGTCCTCGCCCACATATGGGAGTGGCGAGAGGAGGCAAAACGCCGGGGCGTTGCTCCGCTGCCGCGAGAAATCACGGCACAGCGGACAGAGCTCCGGCGGGATCTCATAGCGGCATGGAGAGTGCGATTGTCGCAACCCAGCGCTGGGCACGCCACAATTGCGGCGATAAGTCCCCTCTTTGAGGAGTGGCTAGAGAGGCGCCACGGCGCCCTCACCTTCCGCCTGACGCAGGTCCTCACCGGACACGGTTGTTTCGGGAGGTTCCTGTTCAGGATAAAGCGGGAGGAAACGCCAGGGTGTCACCACTGTGGGGATCGCCCGGAGGACACGGTGGAGCATACGGTGGAGGTCTGCCCGGCTTGGGCGGGACCCCGCCGTGTCCTCTTGGCGGCGATCGGCGGCGGCGACCTTTCGCGTCCGGCCCTCATACAGGCCATGGTCCGGAGCGAGAGTGAATGGGAGGCCGTCACCTCCTTCTGCGAAGCAGTAATGCTCGCGAAGGAGGAGGCGGAGCGCGCGAGGGAGAGGCAATCGCTACACCCTCGCGCTCCTAGCCGCCGCAGGAGACGCCCTGGACGGGAGTCAACAGCCGACTCCCGGCCACCGTAGGCGCGGGCTTGCGGGCGGCGAGCTATGGGCAGCTCGCCGCCCGGTAAGGACCAGGCCCGGGTCGACGGCGCGTTGTGTTCCACGCGCGCCACAAAGAGCTGTCAGCACGAACTGACGGGGTCCGCTAGGGCCGATGCCGCCGGGGCTGCGGGTTGTTCGAAAGAGATACCGTGGCCCCTGGCACAGGCAACTGAAGGAACACGGGTGGGTTTTAGTCAGTAAAAGTCTGACACTCCCTTCTGCTCCGCCCAGAGCGGGAGGAGTCATTTGATGATTTCCCACCCAGAAAAAAAAAAAAAAAAAAAAGGGGAATGCCCACCGACCTTAGTCACTTCGGCCCTGGGTGCACACATATAAAAGCATATAGAAATGATAATATGCAATTTAAATGATGAAGTGGTAAAGGAATTGGTTTAAAAAAAGCTCCGGATTGTTAAGATATACAATGGTTTTTATTTCACCAATACAGTTTTTTAACAATCATTTTACTGTAATACATACATACATTATTAAGTTTTGATTAAATCTATAAGGCATTTTATGATCTTACACATCATTTCTATCATATATAATCAGTATATCATCCAGGAATTGAGCAGGAGGGAAAATATAAGTCTGATGCCGAGCCCAACCGAAATACCGACCAAATATTAATATTTATTTCATACTTTAAGCACAAGTAAAAAAATTACGGCGCAAAGGTGGACTTAATGCCCTAAATTAATAATTATATGAATTAATAATTAAGGACTGAGGAACTAGTAGTCCAAAAACAATAAAAACAATTGTCTCATTTCTCGGTAGTTGATGAGTTAAAAATGGGCAGTCAACCTCGCAACTACCTGGTGTTGGCTAGTTAATCTTATCACCATGGTATAAATAAGCTATTATGTTTGTCATAGCTTGTGCAGATGTGAAAAAATAAAATAACTTTTCGGGCTATTAAGAAAACAGACTAAAAACAATGTATCACTGTCAGATATCGGCACCCCACTTACATAAATTAAAAACTATTGAACGCTTACCTCACGTGGTGCAATCTGATGGGTAATCGCATTCCTTATGAGTTCCTCACGTGGAGAATCGGACTTCAGTGTGTGTGATCTTATTCTCAAAAGTGACCTGCCACAGCTGATATACACATGTCAATGACCAACAATCGCTGCATTTTAATGTTCACTAGTTGGATGTCGTATTTGATTTCAGGCTGCAATCCAACATGAGTGGGACACTACACTGTCACTAGAAACTTGTACCTAATAAAGAAGTCATATTAATTAGATATTGATATTATTTTAATTCAATTAAAAAGCATTTCTCAGAGGAAGACATCACAGTGATACATGGTTAAGAACATGGAACAACCATTTACCTGCTGTGGTCGAACCCATTGTTGTATAAGATTTCGCACTTCTACTATTTCCAACAAATGTCTTCGTAATTTCGTGACATTTAAACCAAAAATTGTCACAGCGTAAATGTCCTCTTGAATGAGTTACTGAGGGCTAGGAAGAATTCTGGCCGGTGTGAAAGCTTGGGTCATCATTACCAGTGGATATCAAGTCCAAGTTCGTGCATGGTTTATCGTGAGAAGCGGGAGCGGGATCCATGTTCAGGCCGTGGTCAGGGCCAACCCTGACCACGGCCTGGTAGTAGGGTAAAAATAATTGTCGGAGTCCATTTAGAAAGCTTATTCGTTGCTAGATAACAAATCCGCAAGAAAACAAACCAAATAATACAAATGCAAACGAAGTCGACTTGTGATTATTTAGCTATGACAGACAGCCGTGTCACCTAGCTGCCGCTTAACAGACATAAAATCGATAAGTATTTATTTATTCATAAGTATGTATTAGGTATGTTGAAACTGTGTGTTTTCCCCGTCACTTTTCCCTAAAGGTTCATTAGAAAACCAGCGTCAGACAGCATCTGTCTGGCATTCATGCTGAAATGAACCTTTTTGGCGCAGCCGTGAGGCACACACTATTGTTGTCTGAAACATTGTTTTAATTTTATTAATATTGTATTTTGTGTTTCACGAACTGTGTCAAAATAAACCTTTTTCTTTCTTTCTTTCTATAGTCGATATCGATTTTTTTTTCGATTTATAACTCAACATGGATTTGTTAACATAAGAATTAATGAAAGTGCCTCAAAGATTATTATTTTGTTTCTTTTAGTTGTCTATTTTTTATGTATTTTTAAGAACAGATATAAATTATAGTTACATTGTGCAGTAGCGTTTTTGTTATGATCTAAAGAAATCATGGTAAATCAATTAGCAATTCGCTTGTTTCGTCATCTTAATTATCGAAAAAAAAAACGAATAATATTGCCATTTTAATGATTACATCATAAAAATCGAATGAAAAAAGAGAATCGATTATATTTTGAACGGAATTCCTAATTGGCAACACTTTTTGTTTTATCGACAAACCAATGATTTACGGAAATACCTATAATTTCATTTTTATATTTCAGTACTTTTTATTGTGCATGAATGTTGTAATCTTGTTTGAATAAATGAACACCGCGATTAATAAACATAAAACAAGACTTTTTTTTAACAAAAGCAACTTGTTGGGCTTGTCATGGCCAAAAATGGGCATTTGCCTTTAAAGTTCACTAACTCAAGGAATAAGATTTTTCATACAAATAAAATTCCCCCTTTTCACCCCCTTAAAGGTTGAACTTTCAAAAACCTCTTCTTAGTGCTCCCCTACATTATAAAAGGATGTCTGAACATAACTCCACGGTATAATATAAAAGTTATCAGAACTAGCGAACAGACAGCACGCATTTTTATTAGACTACGTCTAATTCAGCGGAACCTTAGTTATTATTAGAAAAATAACGCGGCAAAAAGTGAAGAGGCGTTTCCATGACATAAGCGAGTGTGTATATAAGCTAGGTCGAAGTACTTCGGGGCACAGATCAGCATGGCTCGTCTAGCAGTAATCACAGCTATAGCCTTAGGGCTCATCGCTATCACTAGCGCCGCACCAGGTATTATTTATTGTTGTTATTCTAATTTTGTTTTGGTTTAAATCAGCTTGACAATAAAATAAAGTAGATGGAATTTAATATTGGACTATGAGTTTCGTGCTTGCTAATACTTTTAACTTAATAGTTTATATGGAATGGAATACATAAAATAAACTCCTTATGAAAAAATATGTTGTTATTCTAAGATTCGATTAAAGTTTGATGCAAATTGATCGTCAGCTTCAGTGGTTTTTCATCTAGACTCACGTAGATTCAACATTCTGACTTTCGTCGAATTACTTGATCTGTCTGTATTTTACGACTTTGCTAAAATTAATCCTTCATTTAGGAAAAACATATGACCCCCGATTCCGTGAAATATGTAAACCCTCCGGAGATCTACCATCCATTGCGTGATCGATCGGTTTTGCGTGGATGTGACGCATGTTTACCCCAATTTGTTATTTTTTTGTGTTTATGTTTTTTTCTGCGTCATGTTTACCGCAAATAAATGTATTTTCTTTCTTTCGATTTGAAGGTTTTTAAAAGTTGTGTTATTTCTAATTTCCAGGTGGATATGGCGGAGGTAGTCAAGGTGGTGGAGGTGGCGACTCATCCGGCGGTGGCGGCGGCGGTTATGGCGGCGGCGGCGGTTATGGCGGCGGCGGCGGGAGTGGCAGTGGTGGCGGTGGCGGCTTCGGCGGCGGGAGTGGCAGTGGCGGCCATGGAGGAGGCCACGGCGGTGGTTCAGGCGGCGGTAACGGCGGCGGTGGTGACCTTGGAGGAGGCCACGGTGGTGGCCTTGGAGGAGGCCACGGTGGTGGCCTTGGAGGAGGCCACGGTGGTGGAAACGGCGGTGGTATCGGCGGACACGGTCATGGAGGAAGTAGCGGACACGGTCACGGAGGAAGTGGCGGACACAGTCACGGAGGAAGTAGCGGACACAGTCACGGAGGAAGCGGTTCCAACGGCGGCGGCGGCGGCGGCGGTTTCGGAGGCGGCGGCGGCGGTTTCGGAGGCGGCGGCGGCGGCGGTCTCGATCATGGAGGCGGCGGCGGTGGTCAAGGCGGCGGCGGCGGCGGCGGCTACGGAGGTGGCGGTGGCGGCGGCCACAAAGGCGGTTACGGGTAAATATTACGATTTTATCTTCTACAATATATGTAGTTGTTTTGTGCTTTTGGAGGTCCGATATCTTCAGCCAAAGTGGTCTCCATAAACTTTTATCTATCAGAAAATGTATTTTATGATACGACATCCTTTTGTACTTAAAGTAAATTATGTAGGTTTGCACTTGTAATGTGAGAAACTGATATGCGTATATTAAAGAAACAATACTTTTAGGAATACATAACATCTGCATCCATACTTATAAATAAACACAAAACGTTTGTATTTCATTTGACAGTATTAATAACATTGTTTTTTTTTTTGTTTCAGAGGTTAAGCTGCTACCTGAAGGTCCTGGTCGAAGAAATTCGAAAGCTCAATGTGATAAAAGAAATAATTTACGTTTCGCCATACATATGTATTAATGCAATAAAAATAAAAATTATCGTTTTTATAAAGCTTTTCAGTTCATAAACTTACCCTTTAGATGATATACCATAACAGTTTTAATCCCAATAGTGCCCAAAAGGTGCAAACCTATATCGCAGCTTGGTAATCATGGCGTCAATAATGCTGTTGTTAATGTTTCCAATACCCTACTTAGATCATCATTGCATCATTGTATCTTAAAAAATAAAATCGCAAAAAATCAATGTAAATACCAAATTCGAATAATTATAACAAACAAAGGACATGTTACCACACGATTCACACACTTCAAACGCCGTGTAAAGGTGGGATTACACGTCATATATCTCTTTATTTCTGAACGTTGCTTAAAGTTAAGAGACGTTTAAACTTAAATGGCATTTAAAAATGTAAGGTATACTTGAAATGATGTCATTAGAAAATCACACATAATCACAATTTGACAAAGACAAACTCATTTATTCGTTGGATATGGTAGTTACAAAGTTGGTTGGTATATATGGATAAGTTCAGGACACATCCGCCGCTAATAGTGGCGTACTAATACTTACAAAAATATTTAGTAACAATACTATGTGGGGTATCAAAACTAAGGGCTTGAGGAGGCAAAATTTTTCCAACGCCAGATAATTTTATCCGAGGAATAATTTTGAATTTTTGACAGTTGTTCCATACAAAATCTGTCAGACGTTAAATTTATCCACGAATAAAAGTAATCTGTTGATTGAAAAATTAGCCTAAAAAGGATTAAAATTAAATTACAAAATCAAAACGCGACTGCCACTAAAATTCACACTTTTCATGCAGTCTGATGCAGTTGGTGGCATCAAATCTGAGATTTAACTAAAATAACATACTTATTGCCTTATTGGGATTTTTTATTTCTTCAATCTAAAGTCAGGCATGTCATCAAAACCAGAATATATAATATCGTCAATAGAGCGTCAGCCCAAATCCAACATTGTAACGCGGGGGTACCTATAAGCGCCACAGTAACCGGTCATTTTGTTCGTCGACGGCGACTAAAACCTATGAAGTGAGAACTCTTTAGTACATTACGTTCCAAATTCAAATCACATTAATGACCAGCGGGTCATAATGAAATTCAGTACAATATTAATGTCCGGCTAGAAAAAAAAAAGCACACAAAAAAAAAAATTGCATTCTGAAAGTCATTGCTGCTCGATTTGACTGCCCCATTCAAAAACACTGGGTGAGGGTAGTGAATGTTTTTGTATAGATAAGTACTAACAATACTAACATAATTGTAAGCTAACATTGTTGCTAATATATACTAACAAGATATGGATTTTAAATGACTTGCTTTAGGTTAGGTTTGCATGACATATAATTTGACGTTAGCGAGCCGGTGGTGTGAAAAAAATATTATTTACTTATTTACCCTTATAATCTTTTAATGTGTAAAAATTATTTTGCAGAAGCCAACACAAATATGGCTATTTCTACATAAAATGTAAGTAGAAGATAGAGATTGAACGTTTAGTTTTTTAATAACTGGTCTACAGCTCTCGTATGAAGGAGCCCCAGTTACTGCTCGCAAGCATTTTTTTGCGTTATGAAAGCTCTTTGTATGTGTGATGTAAGCCGTACCTCAATACAGACGGTACGTAGCCGTGATAGGCGTTGAGTGCAGCTTCTTTATTCGCTGTTTTGCGTAGTTCTCTTAGTACGTAAACGAATTTGTTTATTTTATTACATAGATTTTCAATATATATTCCCCATTTACAGTTTTATTTACTTCTTGTTGACGTAATGGTTTGTTATTTTCCGGTATTACCTATTACTGACACGTCATCTGCAAATAGTACGCACTTATGATTTGTTATATTTGTTAAGTCGTTAATGTATAAAAGGAAGAGGAGAGGCCCAAAGATGCTTCCTTGGAGCACTCCGGACCCATTGTGTCTAAATAAAGATTTGTAATACATTGCAACAAGTTTATCATTAATACGGGATATTTCAACACACTGTTGTCTATTACTGAGATAATATTTCAGCCATTCGCTAGACCTCTGATGCCGTAGTACTCACATTTATCTGACACACGCTTCTTAAATTGATGACCAAACGCTCAATTCTCGGGTATTTGCCTTACTAATAACGTCACTCCGCTTAGCCTGGGTGTCTAATTTCAATAATAAATTAATTACAGACCTATCCTTCTTCCCGCCGGTTGAACGCGTCCCAAAGGGTCATGGCCGTCCGACTGGTCCGAGGATACCGCACGGTGTCTGCTGAGGCGGCGAGGCTCCTTGCCGTATTGCCGCCATGGGATCTGGAGGCCAAAGTCCTCGCCCACATATGGGAGTGGCGAGAGGAGGCAAAACTCCGCTGCCGTGAGAAATCACGGCACAGCGGACAGAGCTCCGGCGGGATCTCATAGCGGCATGGAGAGTGCGATTGTCGCACCGCAGCACTGGGCACGCCACAATTGCGGCGATAAGTCCCCTCTTTGAGGAGTGGCTAGAGAGGCACCACCACGCCCTTACCTTCCGCCTGACGCAGGTCCTCACCGGACACGGTTGTTTCGCGAGGTTCCTATTCAGGATAAAGCGGGAGAAAACGCCAGGGTGTCACCACTGTGTAGATCGCCCGGAGGACATGGTGGAGCATACGGTGGAGGTCTGCCCGGCTTGGGCGGGGCCCCACCGTGACCTCGTGGCGGCGATCTGCGGCGGCGATCTCTCGCGTCTGGCCTTGGTCCAGGCATGGTACGGAGCGAGAGTGAATGGGAGGCCGTCACCTCCTTCTGCGAAGCAGTAATGCTCGCGAAGGAGGCGGAGCGCGTGAGGGAGAGGCAATCTCTGCACTCTCACGCGCCTAGCCGCCGCAGGAGACGCCCTGGACGGGAGTCAACAGCCGACTCCCGGCCACCGTAGGCGCGGGCTTGCGGGCGGCGAGCAATGGGCAGCTCGCCGCCCGGTAAGGACCAGGCCCGGGTCGACGGTGCGTTGTGTTCCACGCGCGCCTCAAAGAGATGTCAACATGAACTGACGGGGTCCGCTAGGGCCGCGGGTTGTTCGAAAGAGATACCGTGGCCCCTGGCACAGGCAACTGAAGGAACACGGGTGGGTTTTAGTCAGTAAAAGTCTGACACGCCCTTCCGCTCAGCCCAGAGCGGGAGAGGTCATTTGACGATTACCCACCCAAAAAATAAAAACCATATTTTTCTTGGATTGGCAAAATACGGAACAAAATCCTTCGGTCTTACAAAAAAATGTGACTGGTATTATTGACACATGACATAAACATACATCTCTAAAGAATCCAGTTTTGATTTGGATAAAAAATACTTAAAACATCCTTCTGGCATAAGACAAAATTTACAAAATAAAATAAATAATCTAAGAATGTCGACATCTAAATCCAAAACTAATAACAAGAATAATAATATCACCAAGATTCACCCTCTGAAGACGCTGCTGAAAGTGCTGAATTTACCGAAATACGGAATGCTGAATTACCAGGAAATCTAAGTAACGTGACAGAAGGTTTGACAATAGAAGTTTATTTTATTATGAGGCAAATAGGTTTTAAACGAAATTCTAACAGAAACGGGTGAAAAGAGGTTGAATAACACACCGCACGCCCATAGAATATGAATGATATTGACAGGGAGCGTTGTTGGTAAACATTTTGTAAAACTGTTTCGCGAAGTTTTATTGACAAAATAAGATTGCGGCGTTAGTTCCGATTTTGGACGCGCGCCTAAAGATACTTATACAATATCAAATTGAGTAATAGGGGTATACCGGGTGAACTGCTCAGTGTACCGCAGTTTTGGTATCGTAGTTACAAACCGTGTTAAATCGTCTAATGCGCTCTCGGAATCATATGGGTTGGAGTGTGGGGGGCTGATGCAAGGTGCTTTGTCGTCTCCCCGGCTCTAATTTATCTGTTAATGACCTCATTGTCGAGCTCAGCAGCATGCGCGTCGGTTGCAGGGTAAAAGGTGTTAGTTACAACAATATCAGTTATGCGGATGACATGGTGCTGCATGCTGCATGGTGTGGCATGGTGCCCGTCGCCGGGGGCGATCGTGGAGTTGCTTAATATGAGGCATAAAGTTAATGGGTGGCTTTGTCATTAATTCGTTTTTAAAGTTACTAACATGTTTCTGTTTAATTATTGACGATATTTACATTTTATAAGCTAACATTTAAAATAATGATATGAACATGTGAAAAAATAAGCAAAAGAATCATAGGGCAATAGGGCATCGCGCATCAAAAAACTCGGCCGCATCGCTGTCAACAGGAACAGTGCCCAAAAGGCTGGCAGTATTGCCACGTTGTATAGCGATGCTAATTCTTTGGCCAAGAAACAGGCCAGCCCTCGGGTCACGTAAAGAGTCGACTAACCGCTTGGCGATATCTCGAAAAACCAACTGAGCACTCGGACCCCATGGCCCTAGTGTTTCAACCCCAAACGGCTCGAACATATAACTCCCAGTCAGATTGGAATATTTTCGCCGTTTGAGGTTTTCTGCACCAGCAGCAGCCGCTCCAGCACAGCCCACCGTGCTAAGAAGGTGGGACGGTGCAAGGGTGTCAACACATGTTGCATCCCACACCAAAGGTCTGCCTAACTTCCAGGGCATTATGGTCATTCCGGCTGGTCTCTTCCCATCGTCGCGTGCCAGGCCGTTGGGTTCTGAAACAGCTCGCACCCGGCGGTAACAAGAGCACGACGGATGCCGTCATTAATGCTGGCGTGCCGTGCTATCCGACCTGTGCTCCTACTGCAGGATAGGCCATGGTGTCAGAGGCAGTCGACAGCTTCACTACACCGACAGTGATGCGAAGCCTCACAAGGAGCGCCCAAACGCAGACAGGTAGCGAGCCGGAAGGTGGTCTCACCCAGCATAGTGCCTATTTTGGGTGACGGGAGTGATTGAAGCCAGAGCCCCGACTCCCACTCACCACAGCCAGGAAGCGGGCACGCTCAGCAGTATTAGTGGACGTATTGATAAGATTATTTCGTACCAACCTGCAGAGCGGCTCATCCCACTGTCCCTGGGAAGATGGGTTTACGAGCCGATCTGTATCCGGGCAAGCCGCTTTCCAGGCGTTCACCGCGTCGGTCAAGCAAGGCACTTCAGAGTCAACCAGACAGGGGGCTAAAATTTTCCCGGTCAACTTTTCGGTGCTGTGGACAGAGGACAGGAACGGTAATTTTGCGGACGCCGAGGCCACTATAACGGATGGGTAGTGGGGCTTTAAGCCACGCTCGGTCGTCCAAGGCCACATCAAAAATGGTGGTTAATGTGCTGCGAATAATATGGTCAATTTTGTCCAACAGATGTGATTGCTTCCATAGAGGGGAAGAACGTTGAAAATGTATAAAATTTGGGCCAAAACAACAGTATCTAATCAGGGTGAATGTCGAATGTAAATTAATTTTAGAGTCTGTCCGAAATGTCTTCTTATAAAAACCTTGATTTTCCCACCTAAACAAAAAAAAAGGAGGTGCAGTGAACTTTTGTCTAAAATTAATTTTTGATTTGTGGGGCTATTATTTTATTTATCTATTACTAATTAAATTTTTTTTAGAGTCAATTATCTGTCGGTAATGTCAGAAAGGTAAAGTTCACATTTTTAGGATTAAGGTAAGTGAGCCAATAAATAGATTGAAATTCCTGTTTGAGGAGTTGTAGATATTTCAAAACAGTGTCTACATCACCTCCTAGCGCCCCATCGTCTAAATACCACACATTAAATTTTGAATTTGGTTTCTGTAAAATTGGATGAATAGCTAAACTGAAAATTACTGGACCTTGCGCGCAGTTGGATGCCAACAAGGTGGCTTATAGAGCACCTTGTTGGCATCCAACTGCAGATTCTAAAACATTGCCCTTGTATAATAATTTGGAGGTTATTAATGTAACAGTGTTTTAAGTGCAAGCGTGTTACTAACAGTGTATGGATTTTTTAGTTGTCCGAAATAAAATAACTTTATTCCTTATACATATATTGATTACTTGTAGTTCGCCCGCGACTTCGACCGCGTGGATTTCGTTCTTTCCCCTAATTTTTTTAAGGCCCCTCTTCCCTTTGAAAGGTTGTTTTTGAAAATAATGATTAAGATCTTATAATTTATTCAGAAAAACTTCAAGTTTGTATAAACTATGTCCTCCCTTTTCACTTCGATAGGGTGTGTTTTTTAAAAATCGATTGGTACGTTTCAATTATTTGAATAAAACGTTATTATCGTAGTAAAATCAGCCCCTTTAAACTTTATTACCCCTTTTCACCCCGACAGGGGTTGATTTTGGAAAAACCCTAAAACACAAGATGCTTTGTCTTTTGTTTTAAGTTAATTCAACATCGACAGCTCGTTAAAATATTTCCATACAAACATTCTCACCCCTAAACCCTTTTTGAGGCGTAATTAAAAAAAAAAACAAATACAAACTTTATTATTTACTACCCCTATACAGGATAGTTTGCTAAAATTATGATTACAACCTTTATAATTAATTTAGATAGGCATTTGGGCCAAGTTTCAAGTTGATAGATCAAAGAAATGAGTTTCTTTCATGTTAACTGTATATGGCCATAATTTCAAAAAGTTTTTTGTGACATTTCCATTATTAGTATTATACGTTATTTAAACCAATTTTCAAGAAAATCAAATCACTCAGTAAAATCTGCCCCCGTAAAATTGATTACCCCTTTTCACACCGGTAGGGGTAGATTTTTGAAAAACCCTAATAAATATTAATCTTTATTTTCGGTCCTAAGTATAAATACTCAGTTTCAAATAAATCGGACCGAGCACAAAAATACTCCCATACAAAATTTTTAAACCCCGCAAATCCCCTTTAGGGGTGGCTTAGAAAAACAAAAAAAATATATAATCTTCAAAATTTACTTATCTAAGTATTCGTGCCAAGTTTGAAGTTTATCAACTCAAGGAATAAAATTCATACAAACATAATACCCCATTTTCACCCCCTTAAAGGTTGAATTTCCAAAAACCTCTTCTTAGTGCTCCCCTACATTATAAAAGGAAGCCCGAACATAACTCCACGGTATAATCTAAAAGTTATCAAAAGTAGCGAACAGCCAGCACGCATTTTTATTAGACTACGTCTAATTCAGCGGAACCTTAGTTATTATTAGAAAAATAACGCGGCAAAAAGTGAAGAGACGTTTCCATGACATAAGCGAGTCTGTATATAAGCTAGGTCGAAGTACTTCGGGGCACAGATCAGCATGGCTCGTCTAGCAGTAATCACAGCTATAGCCTTAGGGCTCATCGCTATCACTAGCGCCACACCAGGTATTATTTATTGTTGTTATTCTAATTTTGTTTTGGTTTACATCAGCTTCACAATAAAAACAAAGTAGATGGAATTTAATATTGGACTATGAGTTTCGTGCTTGCCAATACTTTTAACTTAATAGTCTATATGGAATGGAATACATAAAATAAACTCCTTCTACAAAATATGTTGTTATTCTAAGATTCGATTAAAGTTTGATGCAAATTGATCGTCAGCTTCAGTGGTTTTTCATCTAGACTCACGTAGATTCAACATTCTGACTTTCGTCGAATTACTTGATCTGTCTGTATTTTACGACTTTGCTAAAATTAATCCTTCATTTAGGAAAAACATATGACCCCCGATTCCGTGAAATATGTAAACCCTCCGGAGATCTACCATCCATTGCGTGATCGATCGGTTTTGCGTGGATGTGACGCATGTTTACCCCCAACTTGTAATTTTTTTTGTGTCTGTGTTTTTTTCTGCGTCATGTTTACCGCAAATAAATGTATTTTCTTTCTTTCGATTTGAAGGTTTTTAAAACTTGTGGTATTTCTAATTTCCAGGTGGATATGGCGGAGGTAGTCAAGGTGGTGGAGGTGGCGACTCATCCGGCGGTGGCGGCGGCGGTTATGGCGGCGGCGGCGGTTATGGCGGCGGCGGCGGGAGTGGCAGTGGTGGCGGTGGTGGCTTCGGCGGTGGAGGTGGCAGCGGTAGTGGTGGCGGAGGAGGCCACGGCGGTGGTTCAGGCGGCGGTAACGGCGGCGGTAGTGGCCTTGGAGGAGGCCATGGTGGTGGAAACGGCGGTGGTATCGGCGGACACGGTCATGGAGGAAGTAGCGGACACGGTCACAGAGGAAGTGGCGGACACAGTCACGGAGGAAGTGGCGGATACAGTCACGGAGGAAGTGGCGGACACAGCCACGGAGGAAGCGGTTCCAACGGCGGCGGTGGCGGCGGCGGTTTCGGAGGCGGTGGCGGCGGCGGTCTCGGTCATGGAGGCGGCGGCGGTCTCGA
Organism: Apamea epomidion; assembly: GCA_947507525.1. NCBI lineage: Eukaryota > Metazoa > Arthropoda > Insecta > Lepidoptera > Noctuidae > Apamea > Apamea epomidion. Next base: position 20,080,358 of record OX382225.1, on the reverse strand, counting down.
TCATGGAGGCGGCGGCGGTGGTCAAGGCGGCGGCGGCGGCGGCGGCTACGGAGGTGGCGGCGGCGGTGGCCACAAACATTCAGGCGGTTACTGGTAAATATTACGATTTTATCTTCTACAATATATGTAGTTGTTTTGTGCTTTTGGAGGTCCGATATCTTCAGCCAAAGTGGTCTCCATAAACTTTTATCTATCAGAAAATGCATTTTATGATCCGACATCATTTTGTACTTAAAGAAAATTATGTAGGTTTGCACTTGTAATGTGAGCAGCTGATATGCGTATATTAAAGAGACAATACTTTTAGGAATACATAACATCTTCATCCGTACCTATAAATAAACACAAAACGTTTGTATTGTTAACATTGTTTTGTTTGTTTCAGACATTAAGCTGCTACCTGAAGGTCCCGGTCAGAGAAATTCGAAAGCTCAATGTGATAAAACAAATACTTTACGTTTCGCCATACATATGTATTAATGCAATACAAATAAAAATTATCGTTTTTATAAAGCTTTTAAATTCATATGCTTACCCTTTAGATGATAACAGTTTTAATCCCAATAGTGCCGAAAAGGTGCAAACATATATCGCATCTCAGTAATCATGGCGTCAATAATGCTGTTGTTGATGTTTCCAATACCCTACTTAGATCATCATTGCATCATTGTATCTTAAAAAATAAAATCGCAAAAAATCAATGTAAATACCAAATTCGAATAATTATAACAAACAAAGGACATGTTACCACACGATTCACACACTTCAAACGCCGTGTAAAGGTGGGATTACACGTCATATATCTCTTTATTTATGAACGTTGCTTAAAGTTAAGAGACGTTTAAACTTAAATGGCATTTAAAAATGTAAGGTATACTTGAAATGCTGTCATTAGAAAATCACACATAATCACAATTTGACAAAGACAAAGTCATTTATTCGTTAGATAAGTTAAAAGTTGGTTGGTATATATGGATAAGTTCAGGACACTTCCGCCGCTAATAGCATATTTACAAAACCATTTAGTCTAGTAGGAGACGATTCCAAAAATATAACACACTAAAGGCAAATTTTTCCAACGCCAGATATTTTTATCCGAGAAATAATTTTGAATTTTTGGCAGTTGTTCCATACAAAATCTGTCAGACGTTAAATTTATTAACGTCTGACAGATTTTGTAGTCGAATAAAAATAATCTGTTGATTGAAAAATTAGCCCTAAAAGGATTAAAATTAAAATCAAATTACAAATTCAAAACCCGACTATAACGAATATCGTCAATGGAGCGTCAGCCCAAATCCAACATTCTAACGCGTAAGCACCACAGTAACCGGTCATTTTGTTCGTCGACGGCGACTAAAACCTATGAAGTGAGAACTCTTTGTTACATTAATAAAAAAAAGATTTTTTGTTTTAGTCAATATTTCCATACGATTTTCTCAGTTGACGTTCCAAATTCAAATCACATTAATGACCAGCGGGTCATAATGAAATTCAGTACAGTATTAATGTCCGGCTAGAGCCTAGGCCTTAAATGACTTTCTTTATGTTAGGTTTGCATGACATGATAATTTGACGTTAGCGAGCAGGTGACATAAGGGGAGCAAAATAATATTTTTACGGCGAGGGCGCTTTTTTGAATCCAGAGCGAAGTGAGGGATTCTTTAGTAGAATCCTGAACGTAGCGAGGGATTCAAAGTTCCTCGCCCGAGAGACTTTTCATTCACCCACTATGAGAAAATAAAAGGTGCCTCATATTTTATTGTAATGTTATTATTTAATAAAACATAGAGTAACAACTAAATTAAATTAAATAGTATGTAATAATAAAACAACTAAAAACTTATATTTACATTTGAGACATTTTCGCAATTATGAAAATTGATTGTTACAGTTTTATTAGAAATAGAGATTGTTGTAGATTTTATATTCTGCGTGTTTGAAATAATGTCCGAATCTGGCTCATTTTGAGGAAAATGTGACGGTGAATCTTGTTGTTTGGATGTAGATGGGCGTGGCGACTGTGGCATGTATGGATTAACTGAAGGTTGCAATTTAATGTTTTCCACGATGCGTTCACATGTTTTCGCCTTGTTCTCAATTAAATCTTCTATATACTCCTCTGCTACAGCACTCGACTTCCATCCTCCATGTTGCTTGAGAACAGTTAAGTCCGCTCCAGAATCTGCCAAAAGGGTAGCAGAAGTACGACGAAAACCATGTCCTGTATACAGCTTGATATCTGGTGACTTTAAATATGTAGGGATTTCTTGTGGCATATTAGAAATTTTATTTTTTCCCATAACTTGTTTGAAGCACTTGCCATTTTGATAACGGATGAAAAACAGATTGGTCTTCATATCAGCAGGACGCAGGTCCAGGTATTTCTGTACATTAGTTTTGTATTCTCCTCGGATTACGAAGGATCGTTCAATTTTTGTTTTTGTGTCTGTCACTCATCCGAGTGATTTTCGACGTCATCAACAGTTACTTTTAAAAGTTCACTGCCACGACAAGCTCCATGTACTCCAAAAATTAAAGCCACCTGTAACAAAACCAAATGTGAATAAGACAAGTGTGTATCGAAGTACAGGTTACAATAAAATGCGCATTTTAAAACACTATGGTTATACTTTACTAATCCACCTTATACATAGTTACTTATTTTTACGGCAAGAAAGACTTTGTCGGGTGCCTCATTAAGGAAAGTCTCCACGTTTTTAACTGAGAACATTTTGGATTTTTTAGGTTGAATTGAAATTTTGGATTTTTTAAATCCATCAGACATTCTCTTCAGATACGCTATTAATTTCGAATATGTGTCCAGTTTTACGTCGTCATTAGAACTGACTGTTGATTTTAGCATTGAGTAGGTACTCCAAAGAGTGGAAGGTTGTTTAGTTTTGGCTAAGTACTGGAAGTGGGCCAAAAACACAGATTCTGAAAAAATCTTCTTCGCGCCTCTTGCATTTCTCCATTCAATAAAATTACCATAGGCTTTCATATATTTCTCCCGGGATTTTGCAGGTAATAGATTATCGATCACATTTCTTGTGTCAGTTCTAATACTTTCAGGAGTTAATTTTATACTTTCACTGTCACTTGAAGAACTCATTTTTCAAAACAAAACATGAATTTCTAACAATCCGTAAAAATTTACGAAATAGCGGGCTGTAGTTAAATTGATTTCTTTTTTTTTTTATTCAGCCGGCAGCGGCGCGACTATGGACCGTCGTACCAGCCAGTCTTTATTCAAACAATATGTGCGTTCGATTTCTTTGGCGCTGAACACTAAGATATTCTGTCGTGTAGCGACAAGTAAAACTGAACTTATACAGTTAAAGTTAAAATTAAAATAAAGAAAGGGAGGTCATAAAACAATTAAAGATATATTTATAACTTTAAGATGGAGATGGACTAAGAGTGGTGTGTAGTATGTGGAGGTGGGGTGTGTGGATGACGATGCGTGATAGGTGGGCTGAGGAGGCTGAGGTGGAGATCCAGATGGAGGGAGGTAGACGCGAGGCAGGTGCCGGCGACAGATGCAGGTACAGATGAGGGCAGGTCACTGGTGCGTGTGCGGCACGGAGGACACCCGTAGGAGGGCCCACGCAGCAGGGCAGGCTGCAGCACGGCAGCAGGAGCCGGCGCAGGTACAGGTATAGATGCAGTGCAGGCGGAGGACACCCGTTGGAGGGTCCACGCAGCTTTGCAGGACGCAGCTCGGCAGCAAGAGAGAGAGGCACGACAGAGACGCTGTCAGCCCGCCAGGTGAGGCGGCCCTCGGATGAGGCGCGGCCCAATAGTCACAGGAGCCCTTCACGGAGGTCGGAGGACGGAGGCGTAGGCCGGGTCCGACAGGTACCGGAGCGGAGAGGTACACTGGGTATTCCCGGGATAGGTAGCCCTGGAGTATCAGGCTCTTTATTGTATCCGCTTTAGAGGCGAAACCCGAACTGATCCTTGGATTGCGTGGATCTATAATGTCAGCTCGTAGAATAACATCATGTAAAAAATATGAATTTGAGTTATGAAGATGGCCAGTAATTAAATATAATAAGTATTCATATCTAATTAGCTAAAAAGATACAGGCAGTTAAGAATTTGAAAGAAAGGTTGCCATGGCGACGTATTAAACGTCGTTGTCAAAGCTGTCATAATAAAATATATTATTAATAAAATACGATAAAATCTATAGTTATTTTGTATTAGAAGTATAGTGTTTATAGGAAAAATGATATCCATCAATGTGGGCGAAATTACCAACCCTTGGATGTCGCTAAATCATCGTAGTGTCATCTCAAAGATGGAGCTGTGTCTGTGTACTGATTGTGGATAAAACGTGTCGTAAGAAATAATCAGATCAGCGCCTAACGGTAACAGAATGCTTGTTCTGACCTGCAGGAATGAATGAAGATAACTGTGAGTATGTACATTATGTTACAATTCCAAATTCAAAAAGTGCGCGGCAAAGAAAATTGCGGCGCACTTATAAAGAGGATTAGAAACTCATTACTGCCCGCTAAAAGTTTCTTATCTATAACATCACCTTTGGGTGCACTTAAAGGCGAACCAAGTCGTTATTTTAGAATAGATGGGATGAAAAAAATTTACCCTTATCTTTTAATGTGTAAAAAATATTTTGGAGAAGCCAAGTTTTTTGGTGTTTTTTGTGAAAATGTAATGATAGCTCTCTTATTACTTTTGGAATATGATTTGTATATTTTAATGGACATAATCATTTTGAATAATTTTAATTTAAATAAGTTTTCTAATATGGGTTATGTGATACCTACCTGAAATAAATGAATTTTAATTTTTAATAATGTAGCTGTTTCTGTAGTGGAGAGTGCTATTTACAAAATTGTTTTTTTAACTTGGTGGGGTCCCTTTTTACAAACCTATTGTTTTCGGTTCTGTGGAGAAGAAGTGAGAGTTTTTCTTGACAAATATGGCTATTTCTAAAATATAAGTAGAAGATAGAGTTAGAACTTTTAGTTTTTTAATAACTGGTCTACAGTTCTCGATTGAAGGAGCCCCAGTTACTGCTCACAAGCATTTTCTTGCGTTATGAAAGCTCTTTGTTGTGATGTAAGTCGTACCTCAATACAGTCGCTACGTAGCCGTGATAGTCGTTGAGTGCAGTTTCTTTATTCGCTGTTTTGCGTAGTTCTCTTAGTGCGTATACAATTTTGTTTATTTTATTACATAGATTTTCAATATGTATTCCCCATTTACAATTTTCATCTACCTAAGAATTGTATACTATTTTCTTATTAGTGTATTATTAATTATTTGATTATTATGGTTTAAAAGATTTTTTGGGGTTTTGTTTGTAATTCGCAAGTTGATTGAACTTTGTTTTAGATAATTTATTTTTAAGTGGTTTTCGTTAAGCCAATTAATTAGTTGATAGTTTGATTTACTTCTTGTTGATGTAATGTTTTGTTATTTTCCGGTATTATTACTGACACGTCATCTGCAAATAGTAAGTACTTATGATTTGTTATATTTGGTAAGGCGTTAATGTATAAAAGGAAGAGAAGAGGCCCAAGGATGCTTCTTTGGGGCACTCCGGACCCGTAGTGCCGTAGCGCTCACATTTATCTGAAATACGCTTCTTTAATTGCATGACAAAACGCTCAGTTCTCGGGTATTTGCCTTACTAATAACGTCACTCCACTAAGCCTGAGTGTCTTATTTCAATAATAAATTAATGACAGACATATCCTTCATAAATTGGCAAAATACGCACCAAAATCCTCCGGCTTTATAAAAAAAAAGTGACTGGTATTATTGACACATGACATAAATATACATATATAAAGAATCCAGTTACGATTTAAATAAAAATACTTAAAACATCCTTCTGACATAAGACAAAATTTACAAAATAAAATAAAAAATCTAAGAATGTCGAAATCTAAATCCAAAACTAATAACAAGAATAATAACATCACCAAGAGTTATTCACCCTCTGAAGACGCTGCTGAAAGTGCTGAATTTACCGAAATACGGAATGCTGAATTACCAGGAAATCTAAGTAACGTGACAGAAGGTTTGACAATATAAGTTTATTTTATTATGAAGCAAATAGGTTTTAAACGAAATTCTAACAGAAACGGGTGAAAAGAGGTTGAATAACACACCGCACGCCCATAGAATATGAATGATATTGACAGGGAGCGTTGTTGGTAAACATTTTGTAAAACTGTTTCGCGAAGTTTTATTGAAAAAACAAGATTGCGGCGTTAGTTCCGATTTTGGACGCGCGCCTAAAGATACTTATACAATATCAAATTGAGGAATAGGTGTATACCGGGTGAACTGCTCAGTGTACCGCAGTTTTGGTATCGTAGTTACAAACCGTGTTAAATCGTCTAATGCGCTCACGGAATCATATGGGTTGGAGTGTGGGGTGCTGATGCAAGGTACTTAGTCGTCTCCCCGGCTCTAATTTATCTGTTAATGACCTCATTGTCGAGCTCAGCAGCATGCGCGTCGGTTGCAGGGTGAAAGGTGTTAGTTATAACAACATCAGTTATGCGGATGACACGGTGCTGCATGCTGCATGTTGTGGCATGGTGCCCGTCGCCGGGGGCGATCGTGGAGTTGCTTAATGCATATGAGACCTAAGCTGTTGCACATGGTCTTTGGGGTCGCTGGAAAATGCCGGGAAACGCCATAAACGGTAACCTAATACGTAGAGTCACCAAGTTTAAAAATCTTGGGCATTTTCTTACCGAAGACCTCAGTGACCATCATGGTGACATTGAGAGGGAGCGTAGGGCTCTGGTGGTCAGGGGTAATATGTTTTTTTTTTTTTTTTTTTTTTTTTTTTTTTTTTTTTTTTTTTTTTTTTTTTTTTTTGTGGATGGGAAATCATCAAATGACTCCTCCCGCTCTGGGTGGAGCAGAAGGGAGTGTCAGACTCTTACTGACTAAAACCCACCCGTGTTCCTTCCTTAGCCCTTTACGTACCAGGGCAGCGGTAACCCTTTCGGACAATCCCGCTACCCAGGGGTAATATGTTGGCACGAAGATTTGCTCGGTGTACCAAGTTATGATTACGGTATTTAAAGCTTATTGTCAAAGTACAAACTCTGACAATAGCATCCTGATGGCTGTGGCAACAGACACTTCCTCCGCCATAATAAGGTAATTTGTGTGAAGACATATACCCTAGTTTTCATTTCTCGTTGTGTCTAGTTAATGGGTGGCCTTGTCATTAATTCGTTTTTAAAGTTACTAACATGTTTCTGTTTTTATTTAATTATTGACGATATTTACATTTTATAAGCTAACATTTAAAACAATGATATGAACGGGTCACGTGAAGAGTCGACTAACCGCTTGGGGATATCTCGAAAAACCAAGTGGACACTTGGACCCCATGGCTCTAATGTTTCAACCCCAAACGGCCTGAACATATAACTTCCAATCAGATTGGAATATTTTCGCCGTTTGAGGTTTTCTGCACCAGCAACAGCCGCTCCAGCACAGCCCACCGTGCTAAGAAGATGGGATGGCGCAAGGGTGTTAACACATGTTGCATCCTACACCAAAGGTCTGCCTAACTTCCAGGGCATTATGGTCATTCCGTCTGGTCTCTTCCCATCGTCGCATGCCAGGCCGTTGGGTTCTAAAACAGCTGGCACCCCGGCGGTGACAAGAGCACGACTGTTAATGTCATTAATGCTGGCGTGTCGTGCCATCCGACCTGCGCTCCTACAGCTTCACCGCACCGACAGTGATGCGAAGCCCCACAAGGAGCGCCCAAACGCAGACAGGTAGCGAGCCGGAAGGTGGTCACCCAGCATAGTACTTATTTTGGGTGACGGGAGTGCTTGAAGCCAGAGCCCCGACTCCCACTCACCCACAGCCAGCAGGCAGGCACGCTCAGCAGTATTGGTGGACGTATTGATAAGATTATTCCGTACCAACCTGCAGAGCGGCTCATCCCACTGTCCCTGGGAAGATGGGCTTTTTTTTTTTTTTTTTCAGGATGGGAAATCATCAAATGACTCCTCCCGCTCTGGGTGGAGCAGAAGGGAGTGTCAGACTCTTACTGACTAAAACCCACCCGTGTTCCTTCCTTAGCCCTTTATGTACCAGGGCAGCGGTAACCCTTTCGGACGATCCCGCTACCCCGGCAGGCTTCGGCCCTGTCGGGCCCCGTCATCTATGCTGACATCTCTTTGAGGCGCACGTGGAACACTTACGCGCCGTCCGGCACGGGCCTGGTCCTGATCGGACGGAGAGCTACCCATTGCTCTCCGCCCGCAGGCCCGCGCCTACGGTGGCCGGGAGTCGTCACGCGGCTCCCGACGCCCGGAGCGTCTCCCTCGGCGGCTGAGGCGTGAGGATCTCTCCCTCGCCCATCCCGCCACCTCCTTCGCTAGCATGACTGCTTCGCAGAAGGAGGTGACCGCCTCCCACTCCCTCTCGCCCCGGACCATGGCTTGCACCAGGGCCGGACGCGAGAGGTCGCCGCCGCTGCCGATCGCCTCTACGAGGACACGGCGGTGCTCTGCCCAAGCGGGGCAGACCTCCACCGTATGCTCCACCGTGTCCTCTGGGCGATCCTCGCAGTGGTGACACCCGGGCGTCTCCTCCCGCCTGATGATGTGCAGGAACCTCCCGAAACATCCGTGTCCGGAGAGGACCTGCGTCAGGCGGTAGGTGAGAGCGCCGTGACGCCTCTCTAGCCACTCCTCAAAGAGGGGTCTTATCGCCGCTATCGTGGCGTGCCCTGCGCTGGGTTGCGATAGTCGCGCCTTCCATTCCACCATGAGACCGCGCCGGAGGTCCGTCCGCTCCGCAGCGATTTGCCGCGGGTGCAGAGTTTCCCCCCGACGTAGTGCCTCCGCGCGCCAGTCATACAGGCGCGCGAGGACTATCGCCTCCAGATCCCATGGTGGCAGTCCGGCAAGGAGGCTTGCTGCCTCGCGCGAGATCGTGCGGTACCCCCGGATCAGCCTTACGGCTACCACCTTTTGGGGCGCGTTCAGGTAGTGTGCGGCTCGAAGCCGCAGTGAACGCGCCCATACCGGGGCCCCGTATAGTGCCATGGACCGCACGACCCCCGCGTAAAGCCTCCGGCAGGAGGCGTTTGGCCCCCTCAGGTTGGGCAGGAGCCGCTTTAAGGCGGCCCCGGTCCGTTCCAGTTTGGGGGCCAAACGTCGGAAATGCTCGACGAAGTTCCACCGGCTGTCGAGGACGAGACCCAGGTATCTCATCGTCTTCTCGACGCCGATGTGAACCCCTCCTACCATCAGTTGGGATCCCGAAGGTGGCCCGTACCGGGGCCCATGAAAAGACATGGCCTCGGACTTGTGCAATGCCACCTCGAGACCCAACTGCCGGATCCTTTCCACGACTATCGCAACCCCGCGTGTCATCGCGTCGGCCGCCGCCTGATGCGACCTCCCCTGCGCCAGGACCAGCGTGTCGTCAGCGTAGCAAACTACGCTGACGCCATCAGGGAGGTCGGCCCGCAGCACCCAGTCGTAACCGATGTCCCACAGGAGCGGCCCCAGAACCGATCCCTGCGGGACACCGCACGACATCTCTCGCCGGTTCCAATTCCCGTCGCGACCGGGGTAGATGACGGCTCTGTCCGTCAAATACGCCCCGACTATTCGACGGAGGTAAGTCGGCACCCGGTGATACCGGAGTGCCTCCCCTATGCAGCTCCAGGGCAGGGTGTTGAACGCGTTGGCGATGTCGAGTGACACCGCCACGACCACCCCACCCCGGGACACCGCGTCCCCCGTCGTGAGGGCTCTCACGCGCATGATGGCGTCCACCGTCGAGCGCCCCTTGCGGAAGCCAAACTGGCACTCCGCAAGATCCGGCCCCGTCCTCACCAGGTGCCCGACGAGGCGGCCCGCAATCACTCTCTCAAAGAGCTTGCCGACCTCGTCGAGCAGCACTATGGGCCGGTATGCGGACGGAGAGTCCGCAGGGCGCCCTGGCTTCTGAATGAGGACCAGCTTCCCCGTCTTCCAACGGAGTGGAAACTGGCCTCTCTCCATGCATGCGCTTAAGAGCGCCTCCAGTCGAGGCCCGAGAGCCCTCGAGGCCAGGACCCAGGCTTTACCCGGCAAGCCGTCGGGTCCCGGGGCGGTAGTTTTGGCCTTCAGCCTGCCTACCGCCGCTCTCAGATCTACCCCGGTCACTTCAGGGGTGTCGTCGTCGTTGTCCGCGTGGTCCGCTTCGGGCACCGCAAGTGGCGGAGCCATAGGCGGGGGAGTATGCTCCCCCCTTGAAGGGAACAGAGCGCTCACCACCTCCTCCACCAGCTGTGGGCGGAGACTCTGCGTCAGCGGGGGGGCCCATGTGCGGAGTTTATTCCGCACCATTCTGTAGGGGCGCCCCCATGGATCTCTGTTCAGAGTCTCCAGCATCTCCTCGCGGGCCATATCCTTGGCCCGCTGAACAGCCTGTTGGAGGGCGGTCTTCGCCGCTCTGTACCCCTCGTATAGCTCCACCTCCGTGGCTTCCGCATCCGGAGGGCGGATGCGGAGCCTGCGGTGCCTGGTGTACCGGTGTCGCGCGTCGACGCACGCCTTGCGTAGCGCCCCAACCTCCTGCGACCACCAGTACACCTGACGTCGGGCGCATCCTGGCCGGACTCGGGGCATTGCCACGTCACAAATCTCGGACATGGCCTCCCGGAACCACTCCACCTCATCGTCAATATCAGCAGGCCTGTCCGGTGAAAACACCCAGGCCTGCACGATCGAGGCTTCCAGGAGAAGCTCCCGGTCCAGCTGCTTCAGCGCCCACCGCGGACCACTCGGGGCCTGTTGGACCAGCGCGCTAGAGGTCTGGGTGGAGACCTCAAACCGGATATACCGATGATCGGAGTAGGTCTCCACCTCCTCCATGACGCGCCAGTCAATGACACGCTGTGACAGAGCGGGGCTGGCGAACGAGATGTCCACCACCGACTCGCCCCGCATCCGCACACACGTAGGAACAGAACCCCGATTTAGGACGACCAGGCCTGTTTCCAGAGCCCAGTCCTCCACCATCCTGCCCCGCACATCCGTGCAACGGGAACCCCAGGCCAAATTCTTGGCGTTGAAGTCCCCGAGCACTAGCACGGAGAAGGCATGGTTTCTAGCGACGACGACACTCAACTCTGTTAAAGAGTTCTGGAACTCGGCGAGAGTTCGGCTCGGAGAGAAGTATACTCCCACTACTACAATCTCTCCGAACCGTGCTGCTACGCACCCCTGTCCCCTCGTGACACCTTCGAGGGACGGGGTACCGGCGGCGGCCGACGAAATTATGGCCACTGAGCCGTTCAGGTCCTCCACCCAGTCATCCCTGGGCGGGACAAAGTACGGCTCAGCGACCACGGCGATGTTAATCGACCACTGCGCCATGCTCTGGAGCAACAGGTCCTGAGCGCAGGCGCAGTGGTTGATGTTCGCCTGGAGAAGGCGTAGTGGAGGAGTTATTACTCCTCCATTTCAGCCCCCTCCCGGGCCCTATCGGCAGTGGTGGCGGCGGCGGCGGCGGCGGCGGCGGCGGCGGCGGTGGTGGCGGCGGCGGCGGCGGCGGTGGCGGTGGCGGCGACAGTGGCGGCGACGGTGGTGGTGGCGACGACGGCGGAGGGCCTGCCCTTCCTCCTGGCTTCGGCGGGTGGAGCGCAGGACTTGCTCCCCGCCCGGTGATCGGCCGGCTTGCCAGCAGCCGCACATGCGACGCAGTGCGGCGCGGCGTTGCACGAGCCGGCCGTATGTCCGGGCTTGCCGCAGCGGAAGCACAGAGTGCTGCGGTCCTCTAAGGTGCACTGGACGCCCACGTGGTGCCCCACGAGGCATCGATAGCACCTTAGAGGTCTGGGCTCCAGCAGCTTGACCTGCGCTGACACCCAGCCCACCAGGAGCCTTCCGCCCTCCACAATTTTCCTCGCCGCCGTCACGGGACAGCTTACCGTAATGGTTCGCATACCCGTGAAGTCAGGACGTAGGGTGCCCGCCTTCACCTGGTCGGCCAGACACCCGCCAGTCCTGACGACGGCGGCTACCACCTCTGCCCCCGTCACCGAGTCATCCAGGCCCACAATGCGCATATCCGCGCACTTGACGGGCCTGGAGACTCGAGCCTCGTCCGCATTGAGGGACGCCCTTAGCTTTTCAGCCAGGGCGTCAGCGGTGGGGCCACTCGTCGCACCGGGGATCTCCAGCATGCGGGCACCAGTGGCGGTCACCCTATGCCGGAGGCCTCCGGTGATCCCCAACTCCTGGAGATTCACGGTCGCTCTCGCCTTGGTGAACACGTCGCAGTAGGTCACCCCCCTCTTAACCGCGTCCGGCTGTAGCGTGATAACTACAGCCGCGGTCTTAGGGGAGCGAAGCCTAGCCGCAACGGCTCGCTCCTTGCGCCGCTTCCTCTGCGCCTTCTTCCTTGCCGCCTTGGCCGCCTTCTTCTTCTCCCCGACCACCTGCCACTCAGCGTTGGTCGTGGGAGATTTGTTTTGGGGAGGCGTAGGCTCTGGGGCCTTCCCCTCCCCAGCCGTTCTGCCCTTTCTCTGGGCCGGCACCGCGGGTTTGGCGGCAGGCGCCGATTTTGCCGGCGCCGAGGCTCCACCAGCCGACGTCGGATTTGCCGGCGCCGGGGCTCCTATAGCCGACGCCGGTTTAACCGGCGCCTGTGCCCGGCCAGACGGCCCGGGCTTAGGGGCGGCAGCAGCCGCGTACGAGGCCGCCTTCTTCGGCCCTGGGTCCGTTCTACCCGCCAAGGGGGGGCGCAGGACTATACCCTCCAGGACGGCGAACCGCGCCTGGAAGGTCGCCAGCTCCTGCCGAACCAGGTTCAGGACCTGGTTCTCCACCGGCACGGGCTGGCTTGATGGTGTCACCTGCGCTGTGCCGGCTGCTCGCAGCCCGGCCAGGTCTGCTCGGAGCGCCTCGTTCTCCTTTCGGAGGAGCTCCATGGCAGCCGTCAAGCGGGCCACCTCCGCCCGCATATCGGACGTTACGTCCGGCGGGGGCCCGAAGTGAATGGCTTCCGCCGCCGCCATGATGGAGGCCTTGGCCGAGACTATGGCCCTGTTTTTAGAAGTCTGTAACTTCTTCAGGGCCACGTCCCGGATCGCGGCCTCCACGACCGCCGCAAACCTCTCTTTGCGGTCCGCATCAGGGCCGCCTACCTCCGCCGCCTCGTCACTCGAGGGCTCCGATGCGACCGCGCGACCAGACCCCCCCACCTTTGCGGGCTCCTCCGCTTTCTCCGCCGCCTCCCGAGCGGTGAGCCCCCTCCCTAAGCCTCGCTCTCGGGCTCCTCCGCGCCTGCTGGTGGGGATTTTTCTGGCCGAGGCCAGCTCCCCGTCAGAGGACGACCCCTGGCCGTCCACTGACCTTGGCCGCTTGCTCTGTGCCTTTCTCTTGGCAGCGGCCGTCTTTTGGTCACGGCGAGGGCTCACTGAGCCTCCCGTGCTCGCTCCTCCAGATGCAGCGTCGGACTCCGACACCGCATCTTCGTCTGTTGTGGTTTTGGGGTTGTTTTTAAAAAATGAATCCATATTTGTTCCCACGAGTAAAAAACTTCTTGTACTTGCTCAAATTACGTGGTTCGCACTAGTGACTAAACCAAGCTACCCATTAGTCAAGCTTACTACCTCCCTCACGGTGCGCCGCCGCTTGGAGGTTTGGGGAATTTTTTATAGAGGTTAATCTTCCTCGCGGTCCGGGCGGTTAAGCCAAGACCCTCGACCCCCGTCAAAAGTCAGAGACATGACCTTGACAATCGGGAAGATGGGCTTACGGGCCGATCTGTATCCGGGAAAGCCGCTTTCCAGGCATTCACCGCGTCGGTCAAGCAAGGCACTTCGGAGTCAACCAGGCAGGGGGCTAAAATTTTTCCGGTCAATTTTTCGGTGCTGTGGACAGAGGACAGGAACGCCGGTAAGCTAATACTGGTAATTTTGCGGACGCCGACGCCACCAAAATGGATGAGTAGTGTGGCTTGAAGCCACGTTCGGTCGTCCAAGGCCACATTAAAAATGGTTGTTAATGTGCTGCGAATAATATTTTCAATTTTGTCTAACAGATGTGGTTGCTTCCATAGAGGGGAAAAACGTAGAAAATATATAAAATTTGGGCCAAAAGAACAATATCTAATCAGGGGGAATGTCGAATGTAGATTAATTTTAGAGAGTCTATCCGAAATATCGTTGAAATTTTTGATTTTTTCATCGATGAAAGGAGGGAAACTATCTTCTAAAATTGGGAACCTACTTAGGAGATGTAGTGAACTTTTGTCTAAAATTTTGATGTGTGGGACTATTGCATTAAATTTATCTAGAGTCAATTATCTGTCGGTAATGTCAGAAAGGTAAAGTTCACATTTTTAAGGGTTAAGGTCCAAGCAAATAGATTGAAATTCCTGTTTGAGGAGTAGCAGATATTTCAAAACAGTGTCTACATCACCAACTAGCGTCTCATCGTCTAAATACCACACATTAAATTTTGAATTTGGTTTCTGTAAAATTGGATGAATAGCTAAACTGAAAATTACTGGACCTTACGCGCAGTTGGATGCCAACAAGGTGCCTTATAGGGCACCTTGTTGGCATCCAACTGCAGATTCTATAACATTACCCTTGTATAATAATTTGGGGTTATTAATGTAATAGTGTTTTAAGTGCCAACCTGTTACTAACAGTGTATGGATTTTTTAGTTGTCCGAAATAAAATAACTTTATTCCTTATACATATATTGATTACTTGTAGTTCGCCCGCGACTTCGACCGCGTGGATTTCGTTCTTTCCCCTAATTTTTTTAAGGCCCCTCTTCCCTTTGAAAGGTTGTTTTTGAAAATAATGATTAAGATCTTATAATTTATTCAGAAAAACTTCAAGTTTGTATAAACTATGTCCTCCCTTTTCACTTCGATAGGGTGTGTTTTTTAAAAATCGATTGGTACGTTTCAATTATTTGAATAAAACGTTATTTTCGTAGTAAAATCAGCCCCTTTAAACTTTATTACCCCTTTTCACCCCGACAGGGGTTGATTTTTGAAAAACCCTAAAACACATGATGCTTTATCTTTTGTTTTAAGTTAATTTGACATCGACAGCTTGTTAAAATATTTCCATACAAACTTTGTCACCCCTGAACCCTTTTTGAGGGATTATTTAAAAAAAACATTAATATCAACTTTATTATTTACTACCGGATATACAGGATAGTTTTCTAAAATTATGATTACAATCTTTATGATTAATTTAGATAGGCATTTGAGCCAAGTTTCAAGTTGATAGATCAAAGAAATGAGTTTCTTTCATGTTAACTGTAGGTATATGGCGATAATTTAAAAAAGTTTTTGTGAAATTTCCATTATTTGTCTTATACGTTATTTATACCATGTTTCAAGTAAAACAAGTCACTCAGTAAAATCCGCCCCTGTAAAATTTACTACCCCTTTTCACACCGGTAGGGGTAGATTTTTAAAAACCCTTTTAAACATTATTCTTTATTTTCGGTCCCAAATAAAACGGACCGCGCGCAAAAATGCTCCCATACAAAATATTGAAACCCCGCAAATCCCCTTTAGGGGTGGCTTAGAAAAAAAAATTCAATTTTCAAAATTTACTTAGATAAGTGTTCGTGCAAAGTTTGAAATTTACTAAGTCAAGGTATAAAATTCATACAAACATAATACCCCATTTTCACCCCCTTAAAGGTTGAATTTCCAAAAACCTCTTCTTAGTGCTCCCCTACATTATAAAAGGATGACTGAACATAACTCCACGGTATAATCTAAAAGTTATCAGAAGTAGCGAACAGACAGCACGCATTTTTATTAGATTACGTCTAATTCAGCGGAACCTTAGTTATTATTAGAAAAATAACGCGGCAAAAAATAAAGAGGCGTTTCCATGACATAAGCGAGTCTGTATATAAGCTAGGTCGAAGTACTTCGGGGCACAGATCAGCATGGCTCGTCTAGCAGTAATCACAGCTATAGCCTTAGGGCTCATCGCTATCACTAGCGCCACCCCAGGTATTATTTATTGTTGTTATTCTAATTTTGTTTTGGTTTACATCAGCTTCACAATAAAAACAAAGTAGATGGAATTTAATATTGGACTATGAGTTTCGTGCTTGCCAATACTTTTAACTTAATAGTTTTTAAGGAATGGAATACATAAAATAAACTCCTTATAAAATAATATGTTGTTATTCTAAGATTCGATTAAAGTTAGATGCAAATTGGTCGTCAGCTTCAAAGTGGTTTTTCATCTAGACACGTAGATTCAACATTCTGACTTTCGTCGAATTACTTGATCTGTCTGTTTTTTACGACTTTGGCAAAACGAATCCTTCATTTAGCAAAATCACATGACCCTCGATTCCGTGGAAATATGTAAGCCCTTCAGAGAAGTACCATCGATTGCGTGATCGATCGGTTTTGCGTGAATGTGACGCATGTTTAGGGGCACTTGTTACTTTTTTGTGTTTGAGTTCTTTTTCTGCTTCATGTTTACGACAAATAAGTGTATTTTCTTTCTTTCGATTTGAAGGTTTTTAAAACTTGTGTTATTTCTAATTTCCAGGTGGATATGGCGGAGGTAGTCAAGGCGGTGGAGGCGGCGACTCATTCGGCGGTGGCGGCGGCGGTTATGGCGGCGGCGGCGGCAGTGGCAGTGGTGGCGGTGGCGGCTTCGGCGGTGGAGGCGGCAGTGGTAGCGGCGTTGGTGGCGGCCATGGAGGAGGCCACGGCGGTGGTTCAGGCGGCGGTAACGGCGGCGGTGGTGGCCTTGGAGGAGGCCACGGTGGTGGCCTTGGAGGAGGCCACGATGGTGGCCTTGGAGGAGGCCACGGTGGTGGAAACGGCGGTGGTATCGGCGTACACGGTCATGGAGGAAGTAGCGGACACAGTCACGGAGAAAGTGGCGGACACAGTCACGGAGGAACTGGCGGACACAGTCACGGAGGAAGTGGCGGACACAGTCACGGAGGAAGCGGTTCCAACGGCGGCGGCGGCGGCGGCGGTTTCGGAGGCGGCGGCGGTGGCGGCTACGGAGGTGGCGGCGGCGGCGGCCACCAACATTCAGGCGGTTACGGGTAAATATTACGATTTTATCTTCTACAATATATGTAGTTGTTTTGTGGTTTTGGAGGTCCGATATCTTCAGCCAAAGTGGTCTCCATAAACTTTTATCTATCAGAAAATGCATTTTAAGATCCGATATCATTTTGTACTTAAAGAAAATTATGTAGGTTTGCACTTGTAATGTGAGCAGCTGATATGCGTATATTAAAGAGACAATACTTTTAGGAATACATTTAAACATCATCATCCATACCTATAAATAAAGACAAAACGTTTGTATTTCATTTGACAGTATTATTAACATTGTTTTGTTTGTTTCAGACGTTAAGCTGCTACCTGAAGGTCCCGGTCAAAGAAATTCGAAAGTTCAATGTCATAAAACAAATAATTTACGTTTCACCATACATATGTATTAATGCAATACAAATAAAAATTATCGTTTTTATAAAGCTTTTCAATTCACATACTTACCCTTTAGATGATTTCAGTTTTAATCCCAACAGTGCCGAAAAGGTGCAAACATATATCGCATCTTGGTAATCATGGCGTCAATAATGCTGTTGTTGATGTTTCCAATACCCTACTTAGATCATGATTGTATCGTTGTATTTTAAAAAAAAAGATCGCTAAAAATTAAATAAATTTAATTTAAATTAAGTTAAATTTAAACTAGTTTGTAAGACAACAGAAGTTACCAGTAATAATATTCTTATACCTAACAACAACAAGGTATCTTCTTGCTATAAATTAAGTAAATATCAAAAAGGAGATCAGCAGAATGCTTAGAAACTATTTCATCAAAATATTCAAGGTATGTCTTCCAAATGATTAGAAATTCAAATGTTTTTGGAAAAAACAAAGTTTGACATTGTTTGTTGTACTGAACATTGGTTAAAGGATTACGAAATGCTAATTAATTATGAGAACTATAGTGTGGGCAGTTGTTTTAATCGTAAATCTATGCTGCGTGGAGGTTCTTTAATCTTGATTAAAAATTGTTTAAAATCCAAACAACGAAATGACATAGTGGGTTTATCGACTGAACATTGCATTGAACTGTCCTGTGTTGAGCTCGATAAGCATGTTGTAGTGTGCGTTTACAGACCCCCTAATTATCAGAACTTTTCGTTATTTGAGTCAATAATGGAAGATGTCCTAGCGAAACTTGCATCCAACAACAAAGCCGCAATTATTTGTGGTGATTTTAATATTAATATTTTGGAACATAATTCAAACAGCAGTAGATTATTAAGCCTTTTCAAATCATTCAATTTATCTAATGTTTTTACTGAACCGACTAGAGTAACTCCAACTTCTGCTACTTGTATCGATAATGTCTTTTGCGATTGTGATTATTTAGATAAAGCCATCGTAAATTATCTGCCGTCTGATCATAGTGGACAAACGGTAACTTTTAAGTTTAAAACACCTTTGCAAAAAGTGCAGATACAATTTAGGCCAATAACAACTAGTAAACTAAAAAGATTCAATAGTACCCTAAATAATAAGTTAAATGATCTGGGCCATAATATGGATGATGCAAATAAATTGTACGAAGACTTCTTTTCGGTTGTGCACACTCAATTCAATAAAACTTTTGAAAAGAAAACAAAAATTATTCGCCCTAATTTTATATGTAGTGACTGGGCAACTAGAGGTATTAGGATAAGTAGGGAAAGACTGTTCGAGCTGTATGGCCTTAAGTCTTACATAAATACAGAAACTTTCAACAAGTATGTTGCTACATATTCAAAAGTTTTTAGAAATACCTGCAAGATAGCCAAAGCACTGTACATTAGCAACAAAATCAAATCAGCAGAAAACAAAATAAAAACAGTTTGGAAAATTATAAATAACGAAACTAGTAGGAATAAAAAACGAAACACTGATTACACATTGGAGTCTTCACGTGGTGCCATATGCTCTAATTTAGAAGTAGCTCAAGAATTTGTAAATTTCTTTACTAATATACCATCAAAAACGACGGAAGCCTTAAATTCCTCACCCGACGTATCACTTGAGTTTCTAAGAGCGAACGTTCCAGGCTGCCCGGTTGAGTTTCAATTTAGACATAGTTATAAAAACTTTTCGACAAATCAAAATCAAATTGACCGAAGATCTATGGGGAATGTCTATCAAAGTTTGTACATCCATAATCGAGACTAGATCGCCATACTTAGCTTTAGTGTTTAATTTGTGTGTAGATCAAGGAGTCTTCCCAGATTTAATGAAATATAGTAAGGTTATTCCACTTTTTAAATCTAGGGACAGCAAAGACACCAATAATTATAGACCAGTTTCCGTGTTGCCGGTATTCAGCAAAGTATTCGAAAAGGTAATGCTCAATCAAATGCTTAATCATTTTAACAACAACAAAATTTTACACGATCAGCAATATGGCTTCACCAAAGGACGTTGTACGACTGACGCCGGTGTCACTTTATTAAAACAACTATTTACAGCGTGGGAGGAAGCCCAAGATGTCATAGGAATCTTTTGTGACCTCTCCAAGGCATTTGATTGCGTTAATCACAAAACCTTCCTCTTGAAACTTGAGCATTACGGACTAGGTAAACTTGCGCTCAGCTTAGTAAAATCTGATTTACATGATAGACAGCAAAAAGTTCAAATAAATGGTGTCAATTCACTTGGTTTACAAGTAAAAATGGGTGTTCCACAAGGCTCGATATTAGGTCCTTTCCTCTTTTTAGTATACATAAATGACCTGCCCCATTTATTAAAAAACCAACCACAAATGGTGTTATTTGTTGACGATATTTCCTTAATTTTTAAGATAAATAGACGTGCATCAAATCTTGACGACGTAAATAACGCCCTACTACAAGTGCAAAATTGGTTCACTGCTAATAATTTAGTATTAAATGGGAAAAAAACTAAATGCATAAGATTTGCTTTACCGAATGTTAAAAGTAGTGATTGTGACATAGTATTGAATAAAGAGAAACTAGAATTCGTCGATAAAACTGTTTTCCTGGGGATAACGCTCGACTCAAGGATGCAATGGGGTCCTCATATAACATCTCTTGCAAGACGGCTAAGTTCAGCAGCATATGCTGTAAGAACAATCCGTCAATTTACTAATGTAGATACCGCGAGGCTGGTCTATTTCAGTTATTTTCATAGTATCATGTCTTACGGTATTTTACTATGTGGACGGGCTGCAGATATCGAGTCTATTTTTATTCTGCAAAAAAGAGCCATCAGAGCAATATATGGCCTACGCAGGCGCGATTCTCTAAGGGAACTGTTTAAAAATATTAATATCATGACGGTACCTTGTCAATATATCTATGAAAACATCATGTACGTAAGGAAAAATTTGAATCTTTTCAGTAAAAGAGGTGACAGACACACCTATAGAACCAGAAATAGGGACCAATTAGTTCAACCAGGTTTCAGACTGTAAAATACCTCCCCACATACTCCAACTCAATGAAACGAAATTCAAATCTTGCATAAAACGCACACTATGCAGCCAAGCATATTATAAGTTGGGGGATTACACCGCTGACAAAAATGCTTGGCTAAACGCTGGTCCTGCTCCACAGGACGCATAAATAAATTGATTAGCATTTGAAAATACTTCACACACGCCTACCCTACCTACATACTGTTGGAGCTGCTGAAGATTCTAAAATACTATGTTTGCATTATATAAATTCAATCTCCTAGTATTATATAATTGCATAGAACGTATGTGAGTACTATGTTACATACTATAAAGCTACCATTTACTGGGTACGTCTTTCATTGACTTGAATGTGCCTTGGCGGATGAGAGTATGTCATGCTCACTCTAATGTCTCGCTGATGGTGGCACATGTGTTGGATCATTTAGCTCCCTTCAAAATAGTTGAGCTGAATGGTGCTAATCTATGCATCATGTTCGTGAACGGGCGCCGTCAGTAGGGACCGGTCAACTCTTTGCTGCCATGGCTTATTTTAATTTAATTTAATATTTGAATTGTCTTTTTTTTATCTTTTCATTACGGACGCTTTTAACGTTCTGCATCGTTCTCACATGCATAATTTTGAACATGAATGATGTAACCAATACTTTGTAACAATATTATTATGATTTAAAAGAGTGTCCATGGAGTTTCTTGCCCGTTCTTCTCCATAGGTACCTACTACGCTTTGGAATGGGCAACTAGCTTCATCTTTTTGACTGACCGACCTTGACAATTCAAAAGTGCCTGTAATTGGTTTATTTGAAATAAATATTTTGAGTTTGAGTTTGAGACGTTTAAACTTAAATGGCATTTAAAAATGTAAGGTATACTTAAAATGATGTCATTAGAAAATCACACATAATCACAATTTGACAAAGACAAAGTCATTTATTCATTAGTTAAGTTAAAAGTTGGTTGGTATATATGGATAAGTTCAGGACACTTCCGCCGCTAATAGCATATTTACAAAAACATTTAGTCTAGTAGGAGACGATTCCAAAAATATAACACACTAAAGGCAAATTTTTCCAACGCCAGATAATTTTATCCGAGGAATAATTTTGAATTTTTGACAGTTGTTCCATACAAAATCTATATATATATAAATATATTCGACTACAAAATCTGTCAGACGTTAATAAATTTAACGTCTGACAGATTTTGTAGTCGAATAAAAATAATCTGTTGATTGAAAAATTAGCCCTAAAAGGATTAAAATTAAAATCAAATTACAAATTCAAAACCCGACTATAACGAATATCGTCAATGGAGCGTCAGCCCAAATCCAACATTCTAACGCGGGGGTGTAAGCACCACAGTAACCGGTCATTTTGTTCGTCGACGGCGACTAAAACCTATGAAGTGAGAATTCTATGTTACATTAATAGAAAAAAGATTTTTTGTTTTAGTTAATATTTCCATACGATTTTCTCAGTTGACGTTCCAAATTCAAATCACATAAATGACCAGCGGGTCATAATGAAATTCAGTACAGTATTAATGTCTGGCTAGAGCCTAGGGCTTAAATGACTTTCTTTGTGTTTGCATGACATATAATTTGACGTTAGCGAGCAGGTGACATAAGGGAGCAAAATAATATGTTTACGGCGAGGGCGCTTTTTTGAATCCAGAGCGAAGTGAGGGATTCTTTAGTAGAATCCTGAACGTAGCGAGGGATTCAAAGTTCGTCGCCCGAGCCAAAAATATATTTTGCGCACTCTACTTTTCATTCACCCACTATGAGAAAATAAAAGGTGCCTCATGTTTTATTGTAATGTTATTATTTAATAAAACATAGAGTAACAACTAAATTGAATTAAATAGTATGTAATAATAAAACAACTAAAAACTTATATTTACATTTGAGACATTTTCGCAATTATGAAAATTGATTGTTACAGTTTTATTAGAAATAGAGATTGTTGTAGATTTTATATTCTGCGTGTTTGAAATAATGTCCGAATCTGGCTCATTTTGAGGAAAATGTGACGGTGAATCTTGTTGTTTGGATGTAGATGGGCGTGGCGACTGTGGCATGTATGGATTAACTGAAGGTTGCAATTTAATGTTTTCCACGATGCGTTCACATGTTTTCGCCTTGTTCTCAATTAAATCTTCTATATACTCCTCTGCTACAGCACTCGACTTCCATCCTCCATGTTGCTTGAGAACAGTTAAGTCCGCTCCAGAATCTGCCAAAAGGGTAGCAGAAGTACGACGAAAACCATGTCCTGTATACAGCTTGATATCTGGTGACTTTAAATATGTAGGGATTTCTTGTGGCATATTAGAAATTTTATTTTTTCCCATAACTTGTTTGAAGCACTTGCCATTTTGATAACGGATGAAAAACAGATTGGTCTTCATATCAGCAGGACGCAGGTCCAGGTATTTCTGTACATTAGTTTTGTATTCTCCTCGGATTACGAAGGATCGTTCAATTTTTGTTTTTGTGTCTGTCACTCATCCGAGTGATTTTCGACGTCATCAACAGTTACTTTTAAAAGTTCACTGCCACGACAAGCTCCATGTACTCCAAAACTTAAAGCCACCTGTAACAAAACCAAATGTGAATAAGACAAGTGTCTATCGAAGTACAGGTTACAATAAAATGCGCATTTTAAAACACTATGGTTATACTTTACTAATCCACCTTATACATAGTTACTTATTTTTACGGCAAGAAAGACTTTGTCGGGTGCCTCATTAAGGAAAGTCTCCACGTTTTTAACTGAGAACATTTTGGATTTTTTAGGTTGAATTGAAATTTTGGATTTTTTAAATCCATCAGACATTCTCTTCAGATACGCTATTAATTTCGAATATGTGTCCAGTTTTACGTCGTCATTAGAACTGACTGTTGATTTTAGCATTGAGTAGGTACTCCAAAGAGTGGAAGGTTGTTTAGTTTTGGCTAAGTACTGGAAGTGGGCCAAAAACACAGATTCTGAAAAAATCTTCTTCGCGCCTCTTGCATTTCTCCATTCAATAAAATTACCATAGGCTTTCATATATTTCTCCCGGGATTTTGCAGGTAATAGATTATCGATCACATTTCTTGTGTCAGTTCTAATACTTTCAGGAGTTAATTTTATACTTTCACTGTCACTTAAAGAACTCATTTTTCAAAACAAAACATGAATTTCTAACAATCCGTGAAAATTTACGAAATAGCGGGCTGTAGTTAAATTGATTTCTTTTTTTTTTTATTCAGCCGGCAGCGGCGCGACTATGGGCCGTCGTACCAACCAGTCTTTATTCAAACAATATTTGCGTTCGATTTCTTTGGCGCTGAACACTAAGATGTTCCAAATTCAAAACGTGCGCGGCAAAGATAATTGCGGCGCACTTATAAAGAGGATTAGAAACTCATTACTGCCCGCTAAAAGTTTCTTATCTATAACACCACGTTTGGGTGCACTTAAAGGCGAACCAAGTCGTTATTTTCGAATAGATGGGATGAAAAAAATTTACTCTTATAATCTTTTAATGTGTAAAAAATATTTTGGAGAAGCCAAGTTTTTAGATGTTTTTTGTGAAAATGTAATGATAGCTCTCTTATTACTTTTGGAATATGATTTGTATATTTTAATGGACATAATCATTTTGAATAATTTTAATTTAAATAAGTTTTCTAATATGGGTTATGTGGTACCTGAAATAAATGAATTTTAATTTTTAATAAGGTAGCTGTTTCTGTAGTGGAGAGTGCTATTTACAAAATTGGTTTTTTAACTTGGTGGGGTCCCTTTTTGCAAACCTATTGTTTTCGGTTCTGTGGAAAAGAAGTGAGAGTTTTTCTTGACAAATATGGCTATTTCTAAAATATAAGTAGAAGATAGCGTTAGAACTTTTAGTTTTTTAATAACTGGTCTACAGCTCTCGTATGAAGGCGCCCAGTTACTGCTCACAAGCATTTTTTTGCGTTATGAAAGCTCTTTGTTGTGATGTAAGTCGTACCTCAATACAGTCGCTACGTAGCCGTGATAGGCGTTGAGTGCAGTTTCTTTATTCGCTGTTTTGCGTAGTTCTCTTAGTACGTAAACGAATTTGTTTATTTTATTACATAGATTTTCAATATATATTCCCCATTTACAATTTTCATCTACCTAAGAATTGTATACTATTTTCTTATTAGTGTATTATTAATTATTTGGTTATTATGGTTTAAAAGATTTTTTGGGGTTTTGTTTGTAATTCGAAAGTTGAATGAACTTTGTTTTAGATAATTTATTTTTAAGTGGTTTTCGTTAAGCCAATTAATTGGTTGATAGTTTGATTTACTTCTTGTTGATGTAATGTTTTGTTATTTTCCGGTATTATTACTGACACGTCATCTGCAAATAGTACGTACTTATGATTTGTTATATTTGGTAAGGCGTTAATGTATAAAAGAAAGAGAAGAGGCCCAAGGATGCTTCCTTGGGGCACTCCGGACCCGTAGTGCCGTAGCGCTCACATTTATCTGAAATACGCTTCTTTAATTGCATGACAAAACGCTCAGTTCTCGGGTATTTGCCTTACTAATAACGTCACTCCACTAAGTCTGAGTGTCTTATTTCAATAATAAATTAATTACAGACATATCCTTCTTAGATTGGCAAAATACGCACCAAAATCCTTCGGCTTTATAAAAAAAATGTGACTGGTATTATTGACACATGACATAAATATACATATATAAAGAATCCAGTTTCGATTTAAATAAAAATACTTAAAACATCCTTCTGACATAAGACAAAATTTACAAAATAAAATAAAAAATCGAAGAATGTCGAAATCTAAATCCGAAACTAATAACAAGAATAATAATATCACCAAGAGTTATTCACCCTCTGAAGACGCGCCTGAAAGTGCTGAATTTACTGAAATACGGAATCCTGAATTACCAGGAAATCTAAGTAACATGACAGAAGGTTTGACAATAGAAGTTTATTTTATTATGAGGCAAATAGGTTTTAAACGAAATTCTAACAGAAACGGGTGAAAAGAGGTTGAATAACACACCGCACGCCCATAGAATATGAATGATATTGACAGGGAGCGTTGTTGGTAAACATTTTGTAAAACTGTTTCGCGAAGTTTTATTGAAAAAATAAGATTGCGGCGTTAGTTCCGATTTTGGACGCGCGCCTAAAGATACTTATACAATATCAAATTGAGGAATAGGGGTATACCGGGTGAACTGCTCAGTGTAGCGCAGTTTTGGTATCGTAGTTACAAACCGTGTTAAATCGTCTAATGCGCTCTCGGAATCATATGGGTTGGAGTGTGGGGTGCTGATGTAAGGTACTTAGTCGTCTCCCCGGCTCTAATTTATCTGATAATGACCTCATTGTCGAGCTCAGCAGCATGCGCGTCGGTTGCAGGGTAAAAGGTGTTAGTTACAACAACATCAGTTATGCGGATGACACGGTGCTGCATGCTGCATGTTGTGGCATGGTGCCCGTTTCCGGGGGCAATCATGGAGTTGCTTAATGCATATGAGACCTACGCTGCTGCACATCGTCTGGTTTGTAATGCCAAAAAATGTGAAAACATTGTCTTTGGGGTCGCTGAAAAATGCCGGGAAACGTACAGTAGAACTTGCCATAAACGGTACGCCAATACGTAGAGTCACTAAGTGTAAAAATCTTGGGCATTTTCTTACCGACGACCTCAGAGGTCTGAGGTTTTCTGCACCAGCAACAGCCGCTCCAGCACAGCCCACCGTGCTAAGAAGATGGGATGGCGCAAGGGTGTCAACACATGTTGCATCCCACACCAAAGGTCTACCTAACTTCCGGGGCATTATGGTCATTCCGTCTTGTCTCTTCCCATCGTCGCGTGGCAGGTCGTTGGGTTCTAAAACAGCTGGCACCCTGGCGGTGACAAGAGCACGACGGATGATGTCATTGATGCTGGCGTGCCGTGCTATCCGACCTGCGCTCAAACTGCAGATAGGCCATGGTGTCCGAGGCAGTCGACATCTTCACCGCACCGACAGTGATGCGAAGCCCCACAAGCAACGCCCAAACGCAGACAGGTAGCGAGCCGGAAGGTGGTGTCACCCAGCATAGTACCTATTTTGGGTGACGGGAGTGCTTGAAGCCAGAGCCCCGACTCCCACTCACCCACAGCCAGCAGGCGGGCACGCTCAGCAGTATTGGTGGGCGTATTGATAAGATTATTCCGTACCAACCTGCAGAGCGGCTCATCCCACTGTCCCTGGGAAGATGGGTTTACGGGCCGATCTGTATCCGGGAAAGCCGCTTTCAAGGCATTCACCGCGTCGGTCAAGCAAGGCATTTCAGAGTCAATCAGGCAGGGGGCTAAAATTTTTCCGGTCAATTTTTCGGTGCTGTGGACAGAGGACAGGAACGCCGGTAAGCTAATACTGGTAATTTGGCGGAAAGCCAGTTTGGTTTCCGCAGGGGGCGCTCTACGGTGGACGCCATCATGCGCGTGCGAGCCCTCACGACTGGGAATGCTGTGGCCCGGGGTGAGGTTGTCTTGGCGGTGTCTCTAGACATCGCCAATGCTTTCAATACCCTGCCCTGGAGTTGCATCAGGGAGGCACTCGGTTATCACCGGATGCCGACCTACCTCTGTCGCATTGTCGAGGCGTATCTGACGGACAGGGCCGTCATCTACCCCGGTCACCGGGGAGAGTGGAACCGGTGAGAGATGTCGTGCGGTGTCCCACAGGGATTGGTTCTGGGGCGGGCGGCGATATCGGGTACGACTGGGTGCTGCGCGCCGACCTCCCTAGCGGCGTCAGCGTGGTTTGCTACGCTGACGACACGCTGGTCCTGGCGCAGGGGAGATCGCACCAGGCGGCGGCCGAAGCAGCGACACGCGGGGTTGCGACAATCGTCTAGAGGATCCGGCAATTGGGACTCGAGGTGGCATTGCACAAATCTGAGGCCATGTGTTTTCATGGTCCTCGGGACGCGCCACCGTCGTCTTCGACAGCCGGTGGAACTTCGTGGAGCACTTCCGACGTTTGGCTCCCAGACTGGAGCGGGCCGGGGCTGCCTTGAGGCGGCTTCTTCCCAATCTAGGGAGACCAAACGACTCCTACCGGAGGCTCTATGCGGGGGTCGTGCAGTCCATGGTCTTTTACGGGGCACCGGTATGGGCGCGTTTCCTAGGGCGTTCAACCAGCGGGCTGGTTGCCAGCCCGCTGGTTGAACGCGTCCCAAAGGGTTATGGCCGTCCGGCTGATCCGAGGATACCGCACGGTCTCTGCTGAGGCGGCGAGCCTCCTAGCCGGATTGCCGACATGGGATCTGGAGGCCTAAGTCCTCGCCCACATATGGGAGTGGCGAGAGGAGGAAAAACGCCGGGGCGTTACTCCGCTGCCGCGAGAAATCACAGCACAGCGGCCTTAGCTCCGGCGGGATCTCATGGCGGCATGGAGAGTGCGATTGTCGCAATTGCGGCGATAAGTCCCCTCTTTAAGGAGTGGCTAGAGAGGCGACACGGCGCCCTCACCTTCCGCCTGATGCAGGTCCTCACCGGACACGGTTATTTCGGGAGGTTCCTGTTCAGGATAAAGCGGGAGGAAACGCCAGGGTGTCACCACTGTGTGGATCGCCCGGAGGATCACCACTAAAGGAGAGGCAATCTCTGCACCCTCGCGCGCCTAGCCGCCGCAGGAGACGCCCTGGACGGGAGTCAACAGCCGACTCCCGGCCACCGTAGGCGCGGGCTTGCAGGCGGCGAGCTATGGGCAGCTCGCCGCCCGGTAAGGACCAAAAGGCCACCAAAACGGATGGGTAGTGTGGCTTGAAGCCACGCTCGGTCGTCCAAGGCCACATAAAAATGGTTGTTAATGTGCTGCGAATAATATGGTTGTAGCGGTATCTACAACGCCACATGCGAATAACGCGTCATACTGACGTCACGCAAATCCTGCATCTCGCAAGCAGAGTTTACCGTGCAATTAGCATAGATACAATTTCCCAACATCAGTCGTTGGGCAATTGCCCGCCAGACACAACACCCGTCTGGTCGGAGGATCCTCCCTTTTCTATAGAGTATGAGTGAACTTTACACCCTGTTCTTCATACATCTATATGGTCAATTTTGTCCAACAGATGTGGTTGCTTCCATAGAGGGGAAGAACGTTTAAAATATATAAAATTTGGGCCAGAACAACAGTATCTAATCAGGGTGAATGTCGAATGTAAATTATTTTTAGAGAGTCTATCCGAAATGTCGTTGAAATTTTTAATTTTTTCATCGATGAAAGGAGAAAAACTATCTTCTTAAATTGGGAACCTAGGAGATGTAGTGAACTTTTGTCTAAAATTTTGATATGTGGGACTATTGCATTAAATTTATCTAGAGTCAATTATCTGTCGGTAATGTCAGAAAGGTAAAGTTCACATTTTTAAGGGTTAAGGTCCAAGCCAATAGATTGAAATTCCTTTTTGAGGAGTTGCAGATATTTCAAAACAGTGTCTACATCACCAACTAGCGTCTCATCGTCTAAATACCACACATTAAATTTTGAATTTGGTTTCTGTAAAATTGGATGAATAGCTAAACTGAAAATTACTGGACCTTGCGCGCAGTTGGATGCCAACAAGGTGGCTTATAGAGCACCTTGTTGGCATCCAACTGCAGATTCTAAAACATTGCCCTTGTATAATAATTTGGAGGTTCTTAATGTAAAAGTGTTTTAAGTGCAAGCGTGTTACTAACAGTGTATGGATTTTTTAGTTGTCCGAAATAAAATAACTTTATTCCTTATACATATATTGATTACTTGTAGTTCGCCCGCGACTTCGACCGCGTGGACTTCGTTCTTTCCCCTAATTTTTTTAAGGCCCCTCTTCCCTTTGAAAGGTTGTTTTTGAAAATAATGATTAAGATCTTATAATTTATTCAGAAAAACTTCATGTTTGTATAAACTATGTCCTCCCTTTTCACTTCGATAGGGTGTGTTTTTTAAAAATCGATTGGTACGTTTCAATTATTTGAATAAAACGTTATTTTCGTAGTAAAATCAGCCCCTTTAAACTTTATTACCCCTTTTCACCCCGACAGGGGTTGATTTTTGAAAAACCCTAAAACACATGATGCTTTATCTTTTGTTTTAAGTTAATTCGACATCGACAGCTTGTTAAAATATTTCCATACAAACTTTGTCACCCCTGAACCCTTTTTGAGACGTAATTTAAAAAAAACATAAATATAAACGTTATTATTAGTAAATAATAACGTTTATATTTATGTTTTTTTTTTTTAATATCCTGTATAGGGGTAGTAACCCCTATACAGGATAGTTTTCTAAAATTATGATTACAACCTTTATGATTAATTTAGATAGGCAATTGGGCCAAGTTTCAAGTTGATAGATCAAAGAAATGAGTTTCTTTCATGTTAACTGTAGGTATATGGCGATAATTTTAAAAAGTTTTTTGTGAATTTTCCATTATTTGTCTTATACGTTATTTATACCAATTTTCAAGTAAAACAAGTCAATCAGTAAAATGCGCCCCTGTAAAATTGACTACCCCTTTTCACACCGGTAGGGGTAGATTTTTAAAAACCCTAATAAACATTATTCTTTATTTTCGGTCCTAAATATAAATACTTAGATTCAAATAAATCGGACCGCGCGCAAAAATGCTCCCATACAAAATTTTGAAACACCGCAAATCCCCTTTAGGGGTGGCTTAGAAAAAAAAATACAATCTTCAAAATTTACTAAGATAAGTATTCGCGCCAAGTTTAAAGTGTATTAACTCAAGGAATAAAATTTTTCATACAAACATAATACTCCATTTTCACCCCCTTAAAGGTTGAATTTCCAAAAACCTCTTCTTAGTGCTCCCCTACATTATCAAAGGAAGCCTAAACATAACTCCACGGTAGAATATAAAAGTTATCAGAAGTAGCGAACAGCCAGCACGCATTTTTATTAGACTACGTCTATATCTATTCGGCAGAAACTTAGTCATTATTAGAGAAAGAACGTGGCAAAAAGTGAAGAGCCGTTTCCATGACATAAGCGAGTCTGTATATAAGCTAGGTCGGGTTACTTTGGGGTACAGATCAGCATGGCTCGTCTAGCAGTAGTCACAGCTATAGCCTTAGGGCTCATCGCTATCACTAGCGCCGCACCAGGTATTATTTTGTTTTGGTTTACATCAGCTTCACAATAAAAACAAAGTAGATGGAATTTTCTATTGGACTATGAGTTTCATGCTTGCCAATACTTTTAACTTAATATTTTAGATGGAATGGAATACAAAAATTAAACTCCTTATAAAAAAATATGTTGTTATTCTAAGATTCGATTAAAGTTAGATGCAAATTGATCGTCAGCTTCAAAGTGCTTTTCATCTAGACTCACGTAGATTCAACATTCTGACCTTCGTCGAATTACTTGATCTGTCTGTATTTTACGACTTTGCCAAAACGAATCCTTCATTTAGCAAAATCATATGAGCTTCGATTCCGTGGAAATATGTAAACCCTTCAGAGAAGTACCATCGATTGCGTGATCGATCGGTTTTGCGTGGATGTGACGCATGTTTACCCGCAACTTGTTATTTTTTTGTGTTTGTGTTTTTTTTCTGCGTCATGTTTACCTCAAATAAATGTATTTTCTTTCTTTCGATTTGAAGGTTTCTAAAGCTTGTGTTTCCACGTTTCTAAAACTTGTGTTATTTCTAATTTCCAGGTGGATATGGCGGAGGTAGTCAAGGCGGTGGAGGCGGCGGATCATCCGGCGGTGGAAGCGGCGGCTCATCCGGCGGTGGCGGCGGCGGCTCAGCCGGCGGTGGCGGCGGCGGCTCATCCGGCGGTGGCGGCGGTTCAGGAGGCGGTCACGGTGGCGGTGGCGGCCTTGACGGAGGCCATGGCACTGGAAACGACGGTGGACACGGTCATGGTTCCGACGGCGGCGGCGGCGGTCTCAGTCATGGAGGCGGCGGTGGCGGTAGTCATGGAAGCGGTGGCGGCGCTAGTCATGGAAGCGACGGCGCCGGTGGTCATGGAGGCGACGGCGCCAGTGGTCATGGAGGCGACGGCGGTGGTCACAGCGGCGGTGGCGGCGGTGGTAACGGCGGCGGTGGCGGCGGCGGTAGTTACGGGTAAATATTACGATTTTATCTTCTACTATATAGTTGTTTTGTGCTTTTGGAGGTCCGATATCTTCAGCCAAAGTACTCTTTTGTCATAAAGTAAACTTTTGTCTATCAGAAAATGTATTTTATGATATGACATACTTTGGTACCTACTTAAAGTAAAATATGTAGGTTTGCACTTGTAATGTGAGCAGCTGATATGCGTATATTAAAGAGACAATACTTTTAGGAATACATAACATCTTCATCCGAACCTGTAAATAAATACAAAACATTTGTAATTCATTTGACAGTATTATTAACATTGCTTTATTTTTTTTGTTTCAGACGTTAAGCTGCTACCTGAATGTCCCGGTCAAAGAAATTCAAAAGCTCAATGTGATAAAGCAAATACTTTACGTTTCGCCATACATGTTTTAATGCAATACAAATAAAAATAATCGTTTTTATAAAATACTTTAGCTTTTTAATCCATATACTTGTACCCTTTAAATGACAATCTACATTATAACAAATTTTAATTCCAACAGTCGCCAAAAGGCAACTTCTTGGTTTGATAAACATAACATTAAAATTATAATAACCCGACAGACTTTGTCCTGTCCAAAGGAGATCAGCCATATTGGGCCCAAAATCCAAAATGGCCGGCAAAAACGCCATTAAACGAAAAAAATGTGTTGGCCTGGTCGGGGAAGTCCTTCTTATAATTTTTTACTATTGTGCCGAATCTCTATGACTATTCCTGCAGCTGTTTTTCAAAGTTGAAAAATCAAGTTGATTTTAGAACTAAATATGCAAAAAAATAGTTATAGAAACACTCGAAGAGGATTGTTGTCATAGTAGGGAATACTTGTTTAAGGTCACCTTTCATTTATTTTCGCCAATTGGTAGTTTTATTAAAATGTATAAAACTCTTTTTTTTTTACAAATCAAATCAAATCAAATCAAATCATTTTTATTTGCAATATAGGTAAGTATAAAGTGTTGTTACAGAATGAGGTTAGTAGGTATCTCTATATTTTGCCACAACAAGGCATGCAAATATTTAATCCAATTTCAAAATATAATTATAGCAAATAAAAAAATATTTAAAAAAATTATAATAAAAAAAAAATATTTTTCAGCGGCACTTCGGTCTTAGGGCCCGAAAATCACATAGTAAAAGGAGGTGCAGTTATTCCCTAAACCGGGCACCTTTTTGTTATTTTTCTTTCCATAAAAACGTAATTCGGACTAAAACGAACATTTAAAAACAAAAAATTGTCAAATCCGTCCAGTCGTTCTCAGGTGATGCACTTACCAAAGAACAGCATTTCATTTTTATTGATATAGAAGATGTTATTTATGTTGCTGATGTTTCTAATATCCTACTTAGATCATCATTGCCATTTGATCTTAAAAATGTTGACGAAAAATCAATGGAAATACCAAATACCCTCTATGTAAATAATTATTAAACTAAGGTCTTCAGTCAGTGCGTCCTGCCCGTCCTGTTATATGGTGCCAATACGTGGACACTGACGGTCGGGCTAGTGCAAGGTCGCTCAGCGCGCTATGGAGTGAGCTATGCTCGGAGTCTCTTTGAAGGATAAAATCAGGAATGAAATTATCCGGAAAAGACCCGGAGTTACCGACATAGCTTGCAGAGTAAGTGGCAGTGGTCTGGCCATGTTTGTCGAAGGACCGATGGCCAGTGGCGCAGACGAGTCCTGGAGTGGAGACCGAGTATCGGCAAGCGTAGTGTGAGATGCCTCCCAGCTAGATGGACGGACAACCTAAAGAAGGTGGCTGGGACCGATTTGATGCGGAAGGCGGAGGACAGGGTGTTGTGGCGCAGCCTGGGGGAGGCCTATGTCCAAAGCAGTGGACTGCAATAGGCTGATTTGATTGATTGATTGAAATAATTATTACGACCAAAGGAAAAGTTACCACTCCGTACCTGCACACACTTCACAGGCTCCTACCGTTACACGTCATGTACAAGGGCTCACACGTTGCTTGAAGTTTAGAGACGTATAAACGTAAAAAATGTATGGTTAAAGAGTCGCTTATCATTACTTAACTTAAAGCAACGTTGATAAATAAAACGTGAGAGAAAAATACTTACAAAGGTGATCCAAAAACAAACCTCTTTAAACTGCTAAGCCTCTGGATAAGGACCGCCATCTAGACGGACCTTATCCTGCTAGTGGACATACAAAACTTTACAAAGATCTCGCGAATTATTAATATAGGTAATACGAGTAAGCATTGTGACCGTGATTGACCCAAGAGAGGAGGCTTGTGTCCCAGCAGTGTGGACTTTATAGGCTGATTCTGCAACTCATAGGTACTTCAGTAGACGACTTAGTCTAACCATGGGCAAACTAGACCAAAAGTGGGACTTGGAGGTCTTTTAACCAAGAAAAACTGACCGCTTACCGCGTGCAGAGACGGTACAAAAATATGAATATTATGAACCGATTACAAACTCAGTAATACGCAACCAATAAACCAACATACCTTAGAAATAAGATAAAATATCTGTTCGGTGTTTTCACCGAACACCTTAGTTAGCAATATCGGCGCAAAGCGTTGACCTAACTTTATTACTTATTATTTTATATTAGATATTATATTCAGTGCATTTTTGTCTACCGTGTTAGCCGGGTGTATTCAAACATTCCATCAACATTTATCACTAAGAACAGTTTGAGAGTGAGTCAATAAATAGTGTTCAACATAAACATTTGTTTCTCCTCAAAAACACCGACACCTCGCTACGTACCCCGACAATATCCATGTTTAGGAATAAATTGATTTAACTTTTGAACGTGCAATTGATAAAGTCTTAAATTGTCCGCACTCTTTGAAGCCTAACTGTAATCTACTAAAGTCAATCAGCCTCAACCTCAGCTCGATCATCACTCGCACATCAATCTGATTAGCCTAGTTCTAGGCTAATCAGATACCTCTCAACTGATTACAATTTCAAACTTACCATGACCAAATAGAGTCGGACACCGCGTAAATACATCCATTTATCAAATGATAGTAGTTAATTTTAATTGTACAAACTGTAATTGGGTAGAGGTCAATCGATACAAAAACGCAAATTCTGGAACTGTTATTATTAACGGTAATTAAGGATAGATTAGATTGTTCAGAACCATTTACTTGCAGCAAAAAATATCATGGAAAATCGGAAAGTTTGTGAGTATTTAAAGGGCAGGAGGATTCCTAGTGATTGTAGTCGATCGAAACGAGTGAGACAAATCAAATCAGTATCAGTTTGGTAATCGAAGGAAAGGAAGAAAACAGTACAAGATGAAGAATTTGACTTCCATTGCGCTTACTTTTATAGTATTGGCAGTATGTGTTTACGCAGCGCCTGGCGGTAAGAAGGATATTATCTATTATTTTTTATCATATTTTAGATCTACGTACGTTATCTTATGAACATGATCTCCAACATTCCTAACTCTTAGTAAAGGAAATGAAAAATAAAACTGTACCTAGCACTAATAATAACCGAACCGTTGTAATGATATCGATAATGACGCATTGTAACCATATGCTGTAATCTACATATAAAGGAAGGATCATTAAAATAACACTTTTGTTGCATAATTAACATAGGATAACATTGATCACAAGAAAATTGCGTTGAAATTGAGTTCAAGGTGGAAACCTGAATTTTATCATCATATTTTGTAGTAGGAAAAGGTGGTGACGGTGGTAGAGGCGGCAAGGATGACGGCAAGAGCGGTGGCAAGGATGGGAGTAACTCTGACAGCAGCAGTTATAGTAGCAGCGACAGCAGCAGCAGTGAAAGTAAAGAAGACGGCGGCAAGGGAAAAGGCGTTGGCGATAAGGGTAATTACGGATACGGAGGCAAGGGTAAAGGTGGCGACAAGGGTTATGACGTAGGCAAGGGTAAGGGTTACGACAGCGGCAAGGATAAGGGTGACGACAAGGGTTACGACGTAAGCAAGGGTAAAGATGACGGCAAGGGTTACGACAGCGGCAAGGGTAAAGATGACGACAAGGGTTACGATAGCGGCAAGGGTAAAGATGACGACAAGGGTTACGATAGCGGTAAGGGTAAGGGTGACGACAAGGGTTACGACAGCGGCAAGAGGTACTACAGGGCTTATGACGTAGGCAAGGGTAAGGGTTACGAGCAGGGTTACAAAGGGTATGATAAATATTATGATGACAAAGTATATGGACAAGTATACGTATGGGGGCGGTAAAGAAAAACTGCTAATGATGTTACAATAACTTTAGTTGGCGATAAATGGAAACTGACAATTTATGAAAACTTAGCTCAAAAACAGTTTATGTATTAATTTCTTCATTAATAATATTTATGTTGTTTTTAGTTCTTTAGTTGGGCACAATATAAATTGTTTGACAAATTATTATTTTTGAACATTTCTGATCGTTTTATTTAAAAAAATCTTGACCTTCAAATAACGAACCACCTAGCTACTACTTTCTAGATATTTTTCCCTGTCTACACATACCTAGCCATTACACATACAAAACATTTTAATACTGGAAACAAACTAGTTTTCATAACTTGATCCAGTTCGATCTCCGCGGTCACGAAAACTCGTGACCATTCCATTTATGTAATAAAATAATAACGAAGAGCGAAGTTCCTATAAAAACAACATAGATCATAATTATGTATTCAAAGGCATTCCGTGAAATATCAACAAGTGTTATTATTCCACGGGATGCTTATATATGATGATTATACATACACATACATACATAATCAGCCTATAACGTTCCCACTGCTGGGACACAGGCCTCCTCTTTGTGAGAGGGAGTGGCGTAATCCACCACGCGGACCCGGTGCGGGTTGGTAGATGTCACGATGTTTTCCTTCATCGTTTTGAGAGCAGTGGTGATGAAATAATTTACACAAAGGAAAGCGCCTGTTCGGGATCGAACCTACCGCGACTCATAAGTCTTGGCCGTTACCACTGCGCCACCGCTGTTCTGGGGGCCAAAAAATGCCACTTTGGCAGAATCATAATAGGATAACAATATTAATCATTATTAAAAATCGTAAATTGGTCACAAACTGACAATTCATAATATGATCTGTGTGCAATTCATATCACAATGAAATAACATTTAAACTGTAGAAATAAAAAATAAAAAACCAATTTGATTAATAAAAACTGTAATGAAAAATTTACCGATAAAATTACGGTTTTTATTTTTTTCATGCGGCAATGTTTACACCAAATATGAAGTGAAATTTTACGAAAATTAGAGGAACGGCTAATGATCTGCTGGGAATTCAGGAAATGAATAGCTTTTAGAGGTATTGCTTAAAGTGGCCTATTTAGGCCCCCTGTTATTATATTAATCAGGGATTGAAAACCGGTACGAATTTGGGTTCCGGTTCTTCATATCTGTTCTTAAAAAGGTTCTCCTTTTCGGTACGGTTCCGGTTCAGGTTCCGGTTTGGTTCTGGTTCCAAAGTACCGGTTCCAAATAAAGGTTCCATTATACCGGTTCCGTAAGGTTCTCTAAGAAAGAAGGCATATATATGACGCGTGCCGGGCGTATCTTTTCTTTCAGTTCGCCTTCGAATTATTGGCGAGTGGAAGTCTGGATAAGCAACGAATGATGCGAATGATCTACAAAAGCAAATGTGCCCCTCTCCCCTCACAAAAACCCGCGCGGCGGCCGCCCGTAGGTACAGTGGAGTCAAAATATTAATATTTCTGCGAAAATATTTCTGCGGGAGCGCAGCTAGTGACAAACCACACCCCTTCCTGGTTTCGCCCAATTAGAGACATTATGCATTTGTGTGACTAAGGGCATTCGGACTCGGGAGGTTCCTGCACATCATCAGGCGGGAGGAGACGCCCGGGTGTCACCACTGCGAGGGTCGCCCAGAGGACACGGTGGAGCATACGGTGGAGGTCTGCCCCGCTTGGGCAGAGCACCGCCGTGTCCTCGTAGAGGCGATCGGCAGCGGCGGCGACCTCTCGCGTCCGGCCCTGGTGCAAGCCATGGTCCGGGGCGAGAGGGAGTGGGAGGCGGTCACCTCCTTCTGCGAAGCAGTCATGCTAGCGAAGGAGGTGGCGGGATGGGCGAGGGAGAGATCCTCACGCCTCAGCCGCCGAGGGAGACGCTCCGGGCGTCGGGAGCCGCGTGACGACTCCCGGCCACCGTAGGCGCGGGCCTGCGGGCGGAGAGCAATGGGTAGCTCTCCGTCCGATCAGGACCAGGCCCGTGCCGGACGGCGCGTAAGTGTTCCACGTGCGCCTCAAAGAGATGTCAGCATAGATGACGGGGCCCGACAGGGCCGAAGCCTGCCGGGGTAGCGGGATCGTCCGAAAGGGTTACCGCTGCCCTGGTACATAAAGGGCTAAGGAAGGAACACGGGTGGGTTTTAGTCAGTAAGAGTCTGACACTCCCTTCTGCTCCACCCAGAGCGGGAGGAGTCATTTGATGATTTCCCATCCTGAAAAAAAAAAAAAAAAAAAAAAAGGGCATTCGGACTCGCTTTGAAGAACCGGTAAAATAAAGGTTCTTAAAGGTTCCAATTTAGGTTCCGGTTCCGGTTCGGGTTCTTGTACTCGGAACCACTAAATACCGGTTCTTTACCGGTATTTTAGGAACCTTTTCAATCCCTGATATTAATGAGCAAATTGTATGCGCATTGCTGATTTGCCTCAATCATACGAGTAAGATCACGTTCTAACAGTCGATGAAGAAATAAATTATGTGAACAGCTAATGTTTGTAATGCGTCAGTACTTTGATGCATAAAAATGTTTAGCTGTAACATATGAATAAAGATTACTACCTGCATACATTAGACTATGTTTGTTTTTAGTGTTTTACGACGCTACAAGCCCATTACGAATAATAAAAGGTACAATATTAATCGTTTTATTTCTGGGAAACAATTGTATTATTTGTGTAAGAGCTCAAGATTTCTTGCATAGTATGGATACTAATTGTTGATGTTACATTTAACTTAAGAGATAACGAACTTGATTTAAGTGATATCAGAAGGCCAATTTCTGTCATTAAAAACGTTCAAAATCTATTCGCAATCTCATCTCGGCAACAAAAAATGGACGAGCTCCACTATATGTATACAAAAGAAATCATTGAGGTGGTGAGTCACGTAATAATAACAAGTACTTAGTTACTTTAATACTTATTTTCATTGTATTACATTTAGTTAGGTTAAAAAGGATAAAGTCAAAGTTAATTGAAATGACTTTTAAATTGATAACCATTGTCCTCTAAGCTTTCAAGGAGAAACCGACGAATAGCGAATCAATTCCAACTCCTGACTATTAAATACTAATTGACGATAACCATTTAGACGCGGAGAAGCCAGAGAGCTCAATAATCACACTTGCTGCACATGATAATTATTCCCAAGAAGTAACACATTGCAGGTTGCTAAAAGGTAACATACAATCAGGGAAATTTATTGCTTATTTAACACACGATAATTTTCCGATATCCGTTACTAATCGCTGGCAATAGTGGACTTTAATGACAGTTATGTTTTGGGTTTATTTATAAACGATGATTAAAGTTAAGTGACGCATTACGTTCAAACGTCAAAAATGTATATAAATAGTCGATAATAATAACTAAGTACTTAACTTTAAGCAATATTAATGAATAAAGGGGATAGAATTTAAATTTAGAGCAGAGGGTTTTCTAAATAATGTATTTCTCTGAATTTACATCAACAATAATACACCGTTATTAACGCTACTTGTTACATTAATTAAAATAATATTATTCTGTGAATGGCCAGCAAGAAACCACATAGAACCCAAGTCGGTAGACTCGTTAGACCGAGTCGGTTCTCTACCTTCTCCCATGGGCAGTCTCGACATTCATAGCGATCGCTTTACGACCGAATTCGATCGCAAAGTCCCGGATTAACAGGTGTAATGTGTGGAGTGACAGGACTTTGCGATCGAATTCGGTCGTAAAGCGATCGCTATGAATGTCGAGACTGCAGCCCCAGGCCAACAACATAGAAACTTAGAAACAGATTCTACTATTTCATGTTAAACAACACTGTGCGTATGTTTGTGTAAAAGAGGACAAACCTTTGTCAGAAAGTGCAAGAAAGTGAAGTAAATTAAAAACTTCTTTGCGAACGCTTGCAAGTACATATTTGAGCCGCTTTATTTGTTAAAAAGAACATGCATCTATTCAAAAAAGCATCTGAACATCGCTATGAAATGATTAGACAAGAATATAGACATGAATTATGCGTTCGACCATCAAAGACCGCCTTGATGCACAAAAGCATACTTTGCATGGCCCCAAAAATATTTAATAATTTACCAAATGGAATTAAGGACTTAGATATCATTCAACTTAAAAACAAATTAAGACATCTATTATTGGTTTCTATTATTGACGAATTCCTTAATGATAAATTGTAAGATAATTGACATTGATATTTATTTAATTTTGACATTGTATTATTATCTTTATTTCCATTCATTATGTTATGTTGTGTTTTGTTGTAATAATTTTATTTTAATATGTTGATTGTTCTTTTTTATAATAATTACTTATAATCTACCTTAAAGGGGTACACTCTTTCATACAATATGAAAGAGTGTACTCCTTTAAGGCAGATTTTTGAGGAACTAATTATTTATTATTAAGATCTCATGTAAAATGTACCAAAAATCACACCAATAAATGAATTTGAATTTGAACTTTCCTATAAATCTATACTGACTCCGAATGTCCAAGAACACTCGATTCCTAATCGAAAACTCGAGCAAAGCCGGGTACATCGCTAGTAGTAAATGAATTCACGCTCAGTTGGTTCCGAGAAGTTCTACCGAAATCTTTTTATTATGATTTCGAGTGATGATTGTTTACAAAAAATAAGTTTGGAAAAAATCAAGCACACAACCGAATAAACAAGGTCAGTGTAAACTTCGAGTTCAAACCGGCTGCGGCTGTGTATGTGATAAGTAATAATAGTAATTATTATGATGTGATGTAAACATCCAGTCCGATTAATCCGCTTACTCGATCGATCCTTTATTATTCCTTCGACCGCTAAAGTAAAGCCTGCTGTCCATAAAATCTATGGTATCGATAGCTTTAAGTTCCATTTTTTTTATTACGAAGACTTTCATGAGCACTTCCAGCACACAGCAGCAGCAGGTTTCTATGTGGATAATATTTTTACCAAACGATGAACTACATATTTCAACTCGATCCTCAGCAAATCTCACGTAGCAGCTACCTGCCAGCCAGCGAAGATCGTCGCACTATCTAGCCTAACCTGACGGGGTCCTTCCTTTCGTTGCGATTAGAGCTCGATTTTAAATGCCTATGTCCAGCAGTGGGCTGCTATAGACTGATAATGATGAACTGATACTGATAAGGACAATGTAGTATGTAATAGTACACTTTAAACTCCCCAATCCATGAGACGATTGAAAAACTTCGAATACTCTAGGAAGGCGATGTGAGAAGGTAGCCCGAGGCCAATCGTTCTGAATGTGTCCATGGACATGAAACGTGCAAGCGTGATGTTGATGATCAACAGGCATTCCTTCTCCACATCATATAGGACAAGATGCCTTTGCAGTTGCACCGCAGTTGCACCGCAGTTGCACTGCAGTTGCAACGCAGTTTCATTATACTCATTTGTGCTGATGTAAGAGAAGAAGCAGAAATAACAAGATAGCGCTGTGATTTTATTATGGCAAAAGAGACCTAAAAATTTGAACTGCACCTTTAACTGCACTTAGTTCTCATTGACAACAAGTTCATTAACAAACTCATGTCGCCTTTACCACCTGCCACCAAAAAATTCACACAATCATAATTTAGTTGTCAGAATTTTCCAGATATCCTCATGTTCTTCCTCTGACATTTGTAAGGTCAATACAACTATGGCTAATCGGCTCCTGTCCTCAAAGTCAAGGGCGGCAAACAATTCGTCAAAAGTGAATTAAACCGTCGCAGTGCCTTTGTGCGGACATCACGGCGTGTCACCGAAATCATGACGTTTTGATAGACCGTGACATCCGATGGGCACCGGTCATCCTGTGTGAATATGAGAAGTATATATACCATGTGTGGGTGACAAATGGAACAGATTCAGTTTAGATTTGTTTGACAATGGCGAAGGTAGCCTCGTTGTTCGCTTTCATGGTGCTGCTGGCTGTGGTTGTGGAAGGACGCGGTAAGTCTTTACAGCTGAATTTGTGTGTGCTAAAATTCTTTAAACATCGAAATTTTAAGAGGTTCTCCTACAACAGCATATACCATTCCATTTTTGCCCTATGTTGTCATAAGATGCAGCACATAGGCAGAAACAAGCCCCTGATGACCTGATGCTCCACCAATTTCTTTACAAGAATTTAAGAATTCCTAAAACATTGATGAGCCTACGCGGCTTGCAATTTTTTTCATGGTGGCAAACAGAAAAATATTCAAAACAATAAGATAAACCGCAAAAAAGAAGTAGAAAATATTTAGTAATTGTTGAAGAACTTTCTATGTTTCATATGATTGATTTCAGACTGGAGGTTCGAATCAGTAAAACGAGTGAAGCGCGGCTTCAACCCTGGTGCGTTCGGCCACGGTGACAAATTCGGACGCAGTGATGAGCACAACGCGGCTAGCGTCAGTAAGGAGCGGCTCGGGTGCAGCGAAGAGCAAGGCGATAGGTTAGTGACAAATGCTGGAGAGGCCAGTAGTGACCGTTCCACCACACATTCAGCCGATCTATTCTGTAGAAATCTAACCGTGCAAACTTAGGTGAAGTGCATTATGAAGTCAGCTGTTAATAGTCTCAATGCATGGAATAACAGCTCGCAGTGCTCACGATTTTCACAGAATAGGCCGGCTGGAACCTTTTCTAAAGTGCTGAGGACTGTGCAGGACAATGTAGTTTGTAATAGTATACTTTAAACTCCCCAATTCATGAGACGATTGAAAAACTTCGAATACTCTAGGAAGGCGATGTGAGAAGGTAGCCCGAGGCCAATCGTTCTGAAAGTGTCCATGGACATGAAACGTGCAAGCGTGATGTTGATGATCAACAGGCATTCCTTCTCCACATCATATAGGACAAGATGCCTTTGCAGTTGCACCGCAGTTTCATTATACTCATTTATTACAAAGGTTTTTTTAAGATATATATTAGAAGACGTAACTGGTGCATTTAATACTTCAATTGACCGATTGTTAATTGCCTACAATAATTGGCTGAACTTTTATTAAGTCAACAGCTACGATGACAAGATAAGACAGTACTAGTTAACAGTTTGTTTCATGCTCAATTTGTTTTAACTGCAAGGATTTTAGCTGCGTGGTCCAAAGCAAAAACGGTCCGCTTTCAACAAGACGCTCGAATTACATGTTAAAGCTTAAGACGCATTCACACGTATTTCGCCAAAATCTATATCTGGCCACCGTAAGGACTGTTCCAGCTGGCAGCGCAAATTATTAGTCGACATTAAAAGGATCCTCTTTTGTTTTACTTACGGACGCAGCTGTGGTCATCATGTGAACGGGATTTTGTTTTCAAAATGGTCAGATATAGGTTTTGGCGAGAGTACCACAAGCACACCACATCGCAGCGACAATATTGAGAGAGAGTTGCTTTAGAGCAACCTCTAGATAAATTAGTAATTTGCTGTAGTAAAATTGTTAAAATTTAGGTCAATTCAGAACTACACAATTTTCCGACGGAGGTAAGAACTTGATAATACTATGTTTCAGTTTCGGGAGCGGGAGCCATGAGTTATCATACAACAAGGATGGGCGTCCAAGCGATCGACGTCACCGCTCCTTCAGCAAAGCTTCCGCC
Source organism: Apamea epomidion (assembly GCA_947507525.1). Taxonomy (NCBI): domain Eukaryota; kingdom Metazoa; phylum Arthropoda; class Insecta; order Lepidoptera; family Noctuidae; genus Apamea; species Apamea epomidion. The sequence continues at coordinate 20,036,881 of OX382225.1, read as the reverse complement.
TCCGCCTCCTCTTCCGCTGTCGCTTTCAACCAGGACCACAAGAAAAATCTTTGAATGCTGAATTTAGAATGTATGAAATTGGAACATTCAGGAAACTTGAACAAAGAGTTTTTATCCTGTATTACTTTTTTACTATCTTTAGATCTCTATTGTATGGAAATTGGTTTGGTTTTAACAAAAACTCTTATCGGTTTATTTAGGTTTTAGTTCTAGATCTATTTGATTAAGTTGACATTGAATTACCACCAAACAAAATAAGTTTGTAAGTAAATATATACGGGTAACAACAACTTTGTTATTATTAATATCCTGAGTCGAATCCTACACGTGGTAGCTACCCAATTAAAAGTAGCAACTATGTAAAAAAACGAAGGCTAACATGTCGTAGGTATACATGTATGAGTAATCGGTTTAAAAGAATACATTATCCTATGACGAGTAAGTATAGTATTTTCTATTCATATTATCGACAATAACGATCATAGCACAATAAAAATACCGAATAGATTAATACACTAAATGGCGTTTAAAAATACAAGACGTAAGTAACTTAAATGGCATTTAAAAATGTAAGAAGTACCTAACCGTAACTTACAGTCAGATCATCATCATCATCATTTCAGCCGAAAGACGTCCACCGCTGGACATAGACCTCCCCCAGCACCGCCACTTCGACCGGTTCTATGCTTTCCGCATCCAGCGGATTCCTGCGGCCTTCACCAGATCATCGGTCCACCTTGTGGGAGGCCTTACAACACTACGTCTTCCGGTACACGGTCGCCACTCAAGAATCTTTCGGCCCCATCGGCCATACAGTCAGATAGCATCATAACATAATCAACCTATAATATTCCTACTGATGTGATACAGACCTCCTCTCTTCAAGAGGATAGTCGGTGTAATCTAAAACGCGCGCCCAGTTGGATTGGTAGATGTCACATGTCTTCGAATTTTTGGTTCTATGAAATTTTGTTTTCCTCAAAATGTTTTGAGAGCAGTGGTGATGAAATTAATTACACAAAGTAATTAATTTCATTTCGCGCCTGCCTGGGTTCGAACCCACGATCTGCAATTCGTAAGTCGGGGGCGTTACCACTGGCCCACCACTGCCCTCAGTGGTACCCAGTCAGATAACATTGATAATGTTATTAATACCATCAAACCAAGGATGACTCTAATATAAGTCTAAAAAAAACTTATACTAGGTACGTAACGTAACGTAGGTAGGTAACGTAACTGAAGCTCTTAAAAGGTCAAGGTGTATCTTGTTGTTGTTGAAGAGTTATTAATTCTATGAAACCAAGTAACAATAAAAAAAAAACAATAACATAAATAGTTAAATAACTACCTACTACTTGAACAGACAATGAATTAAACAAAATGCTGCCTTCACTGACAGTATCGAGAGATCAAGAAGTGGTTAAAGTTACGGGAACCTATCGATGTAATGCCCACCTACGATATTGTATGGAAATTTCCAGATAAACTCGTCACTAATATTACATCATTCTTATTCTATTCAGGTGCCTTCTAAAGTACAGACAACGAACGACATAACCTTGCAGGCAGCTTACTTGTAGTACTACTAAGGTACCTTTAACCCAAATTGTGTCTTTAACATAACTCGTCTGACTATGTAGGTTGATGACAGGCTAATATTTTTCCATAGTATGAACTATTTTCAAATTGGCCCAACCAATACGAGAATCAAAATCAAAGTCAAAAGTAATTTATCCAAACTAGGCTGAGAATCAGCACTTTATGAACGTCAAAATTACCTACATAAGAATGTCCCCCAAAAGCCTTTCACCACTACCTAGTGCTTTAGCTGGGAAAAAGATGTGTCGCAAAAAATTCGCCAGCAGAAGAGAGAGAAGAAGAGGACGCCTGCGTGTTTATTTGTAGCCGGCATACCAACCTAATTAGTTGGTTGTACACACGGAAATACATCAAGCTATACATGTTCAGTTTTAGCTGCCCTCACATTGTATTGGTTTTTCGTACAATCAGAAGTCAGTTTATACTGGTTATGTATAGCTTGAGGTGTAGCCGAGCGTACATTCTAATCGCACCGACTATCGCTTGCATGCAGCCTGAAATTACGGAAACCCAGGCAATTGAGGTTTTTGATGAATCTTTGTTTGATTTTGAAAAACCCAAGGCATGAAAAATCAGGTAAATTCCTAATATCTTTGTGTAAAGGGTAATTCCAATTTCCAGTGGGTTTCATAAATTCATGCGAAATGATAAGGATTCTTTTTATTTTGTTATTAGAATGATGTATTTTTGTTTAATTAGGTACTTACCTGCTTCTTAAATTAGCATTGTGGCTTTTTAATTAACGGTTTTAGTAATATTTGTAACCGACGAAAAAACGGAGGAGGTTCTCAAGTCGACGCGTATATTATATATTTTTTTATGTAGTTATGATCACGCATAACTTTTTACGGGGTAGACCGATTTTGATAATTCTTTTTATTGGAAAAGGTATACCCCAAAGTTGGTCCCATATAAATTTGGAAAAAAAATTCCAACCCTAAGGGTGGGACAATAGGGGTGATTTATTGTTCACTCACAGATTTGACTGCTGAGTTGTGTATTATAATTTATAACTCTACTCAGAGCCACATATGCCTGCCCTTTGGCAAACAATTAGTAGATTATAGCCACAAAAAATTATAAAATTTAGTGATCTTTGTTTATTGATTGTTTGGCGCCGACTCAAAATTACTTAGGTATACTTATATTAGCTTAAGAACTTAGTTATTAAGGTTAAATAAAAAGGTTTATTATTTTTTGCTTTTCAGCTTTTTCGGCGGTTTAATTTGTTTGTTAAAAAGTATTTTCCTAAATAATGTATTATTCCAGTGGAAATTTTTATTATTTTTATTATCTACTCTCTTTTCATTTCTCTCTGTTTATAACTGCCAAGGACCAGCCGATCGATTCAGCTCACTTCGCCTAAGTTTTCACGGTGAGATGTTTACAAAATAGACCGGCAGTTCTTGTTAAACGAGCTTGAAGCAGCTCATACCGTCATCTTCTTCTAGGTCTGCCGCAATATCGCTTGCCATTAAGAGGACCATTGGGCGTCTGACCTGCGGCTTATGTGTCCAGCCCAATTCCATTTTAGCGTAGTAGCTTTCCAAGTGACATCAGTTATCTTTTTGATGGATGGAGTCGTCTTTCTTACCCGGCCTGTTAGTTGAATGCCCAGAATACTCCATTCCATAGCCCTCTGGCAAACCTCGAGCGTGTACCTCGCTGATTTGTCAGAGACCATGCTTTAACACCATATGTGAGAGCAGGATGTATGCACACGTCAATGAGTCTATTCAAGGCCACGACTGTTGTTTGTCTAGTAACCCTGATATTCGGTCTTCGATTACTTTAATAAAGGCTTTGTAAAGGTGCGAAACCAGTTCGAGCATTTCCGACGTTTGGCCCCCAAACTGGAACGGGCCGGGGCCGCCTTAAAGCGGCTCCTGCCCAACCTGAGAAGGCCAAACGCCTCCTGCCGGAGGCTTTACGCGGGGGTCGTGCGGTCCATGGCCCTATACGGGGCCCCGGTATGGGCGCGTTCACTGCGGCTGAGAGCCGCACACTACCTGAACGCGCCCCAAAAGGTGGTAGCCATAAGGCTTATCCGGGGATACCGCACGATCTCGGGCGAGGCAGCAAGCCTCCTTGCCGGACTGCCGCCATGGGATCTGGAGGCGATAGTCCTCGCGCGCCTGTATGACTGGCGCGCGGAGGCACTACGTCGGGGGGAAACTCTGCACCCGCGGCAAATCGCGGCGGAGCGGACGGACCTCCGGCGCGATCTAATGGCGGAATGGAAGGCGCGACTATCGCAATCCAGCGCAGGGCACGCCACGATAGCGGCGGTAAGACCCCTCTTTGAGGAGTGGCTAGAGAGGCGTCACGGCGCTCTCACCTACCGCCTGACGCAGGTCCTCTCCGGACACGGATGTTTCGGGAGGTTCCTGCACATAATCAGGCGGGAGGAGACGCCCGGGTGTCACCACTGCGAGGATCGCCCAGAGGACACGGTGGAGCATACGGTGGAGGTCTGCCCCGCTTGGGCAGAGCACCTCGTGTCCTCGTAGAGGCGATCGGCAGCGGCGGCGACCTCTCGCGCCCGGCCCTGGTTCAAGCCATGGTCTGGGGCGAGAGGGAGTGGGAGGCGGTCACCTCCTTCTGCGAAGCAGTCATGCTAGCGAAGGAGGTGGCGGGATGGGCGAGGGAGAGATCCTCACGCCTCAGCCGCCGAGGGAGACGCTCCGGGCGTCGGGAGCCGCGTGACGACTCCCGGCCACCGTAGGCGCGGGCCTGCGGGCGGAGAGCAATGGGTAGCTCTCCGTCCGATCAGGACCAGGCCCGTGCCGGACGGCGCGTATGTGTTCCACGTGCGCCTCAAAGAGATGTCAGCGTAGATGACGGGGCCCGACAGAGCCGAAGTCTGCCGGGGTAGCGGGATCGTCCGAAAGGGTTACCGCTGCCCTGATACATAAAGGGCAAAGGAAGGAACACGGGTGGGTTTTAGTCAGTAAGAGTCTGACACTCCCTTCTGCTCCACCCAGAGCGGGAGGGGTCATTTGACTTTTAGGGCGCTGAATATCGTCTGTTTTGTCACCCTTTTATGGAGAATAATTAATCAATGAGTGACAAAATTTGTGTGGTAAAATGCAGTTGAAGTCGTAATATGTGGAAGAACTGGCTCTAATACTCTCTTATTTTGAAGACTGTCGTCGTTACGCCATCGTCGCCTGGGCTCCTACTGTATTTCACGCTCCATACGTCCGCGACTTGTGGACTTCCAACCGAGTGATGGAATGTAATCGGAGCACGAACACATTGTTGTGTGGGTTGGAGGGTCAGCTTCTCACTGGAAAGATTTCTATAAAATTGGGCAAAAATTTTGCCTCTATTGTTCTGCCTCGCACCTGAAAAATGCCTTAAATAGCAGGTTATTCTTTTGCTTGAAATTCCCTGTTTTGACGATTTAAAGATGTGCTTATTTTGTTCCAAAGCAATTTTGAGAGATGTGTATTGCGGTTTCTTAAATCTTTAAGGACGCTTTGGAAGTTTATCTGTAGCTGTGAATGCTTTTGTGCACATGGCTAGTTTGTTTGTTTACTCTTTGATCAGCTGTTATGTTTGGCACCTTTATTTACTATCTTTATAATTGTTTTTTTTTTATTTATTTTGTTACTGACCGTTTTTTATAACCTCTTTGATATTGTTATATTGTAGTAAAGTAAAACTTTTTTTTTAAATCAAGAACTAATTGATCCTGGTTTGGTAAGTGTTTCTGTTTAAACTTCTAATAGAGTTGAGCTGAGTTGAGCTGCACGATTTCTGACAAATGTGTGCACTGACTGGACATGTCCTCTCAATCTGTGTGGTTCTTTCCTCAAAAGACCATCTCAGACATCGACCTACATGGTCTTCATATGATCTGACCAAGATTATGTCTGGACTTTAAAAGAAACTGTCACCTCTGAGTTTGTTTCGGCCTTTCTTCTCAGACTAGTCAGATAGGAAACGCCGACCTCATCTAGTTTTAAAATATGATTGACGTGTAAAAGTGTTTGTACAAACCTACTTACAAAAATAAAATCATATATCATTTATCAGAGTCGTGTGCAAAGGGTCATGGTCGGAACTAAACTTGTATGGAATTATCAAGAACTTCTACGTTGTTAATCAATTTTGTATGTGAAGAGAGGCAAAAATCTAATTCATTTTTATTTATGCGGAGACCATCATGTTCATCGACGATGAAACTCTTTATAGAAGTAGCTGTTAGTGGAAATATTTAGATACTTCTAAAAATAAACAACAATCACATAGGTATCTACCGCCGCAGGAGGAACAGGAAACATAATCATTCTAGCTTTTTTCCAAATAAATATCATCGATTTCTAGCATAACTAGTTATTTTATTGGGCAGGTATGTTTACAGTTTTATTTTTTGCCTGTATATTTCTTATTTTATTGTTACCTATCACTATCTCACGAGATGTTGAATAAACCTCAAATTATGACCATTTTATGAAGAAGATTGGGTTAGTAGGTAACTAAATAAAATCTAAAATACTATTGATTACCTATCTGATACAAATAAGGCAGAGCATTTGAAATGAAGGGTAAAAAAAGTATCCTACGAAACCAGAGTACCTAGTTAAAAATATATTAGAAATACAGGACACGTACAATAACTGCTGTTGCCAACTGCTGTTATCTACCTTTGTACCTACCATGGCTACCATATCCGAATAATTAATATATTTTTGTCTTTTGTCTTTGACATGAAGCAGGGAGTAGTAAACAACACTGTTAATTGCAAAAAAAAACGGTGAAAACTTTATTTCATTAATATTTACTTATACAAATAAATTAGTTATCAATATTCTTACTTATTTAAAAAACTTATCACATTAAATACTGTCTTACAAAAAGCTTATGGTATTATCAACTATCATCGTGGGATTGCGGAGTTCTAGGAAAGCATAATCTGAAACAAAAAACAAAACACCAATTTAGCTTGTGTAGACAGTCTTTCTCGAAGCGCCTCTTGGTAAAGGTTGTTAATATATAACAAATTTGGCAGATCGGCTGGGCTGGAATTTAGTAGGTATTCTTAACATCAAGATGAACTGCAATGTATAATATCGTTGTATCATGAACCGTAACACTGGATCATTCATCGCTAAAATTTGGTCGCAAGAAATCTTAGTGAACGCATTTTGTTTTAACGTATGAGTGATCTAGTTTAAAAACACGAATTTTTATCGAAAAATATATAAAATTGGGTATGCAAAAAGGGCTTGGTTCACACAAATATCTCCATGTTAAAAACAGGTAAAAATACAGGAAAAAAACAATAGAATAAAACTAGTTTTGTACGCGACTAGAGATCCTAATGTAGTGTGTTTGCAAGTGATTCAAATTTAAATTTTTTGTGTTTCTGAATTTTGAGGTCAACATGACCTTGAAAATAGCGACTGGTAAATTCTGGTGGAGTAAAAGACAAAATACATTGTTAAGGGTAATTCTATGTAGCGGGATCGTCCGAAAGGGTTACCACTGCCCTGGAACATAAAGGGCTAAGGAAGGAACACGGGTGGGTTTTAGTCAGTAAGAGTCTGATACTCCCTTCCGCTCCACCCAGAGCGGGAGGGGTCATTTGATGAATTCCCATACTCAAAAAAAAAAAAAAAAGTGTCATTCTATAATATCTAAGGGCACCATACCGGCCGAGTAAGTATACCTCTTAGTTCACACGCGTGCATTTAGCCTACACTCCCACCGACAGAACTGGCGCTGGCCGAAGACTTGGAGAAGGACTGAGAGATAGGAATTTGAGCTCCACCGTAGCCCTGGCCGTGGCCGCCCGCGATCCCATGGCCGCCGTAGCCGCCAAAGCCACCGCCATAGCCCCCGTGCCCGTAATCGTAGCCATGCCTTCTTACTCGCTCTCCTGAAGAAAAAAGGAAATATTTCGTGAGTTGGTCTATATCGTAATTTATACGCTAGATAGGGAAATAGGGAATGAAAAAACTACCGTTTTAAATTGCATGTAGGTATTAAATAAAAACATTGTGCTTGCGCTTGTTGGCGACCGCGTCCGAGAATGGTTATATACCTATAACTAAATCTATTTCAACTTGTGTTTTAAATTTATTATGTTACCTTTTGACTTTTATAAATATAATAAAAATATGTTATCTTACCTGGAGCTGCCGAACAGGAGACGATAAACACAACGAACATTACAAACGCGAATCTGACCATGTTGAGGCTTGTTGATCCCTGTTGAAAGTAATGTCTGATCGTCGCCGGTACATCATTTTATACAGGGCCCAAGCCATTGTCCAAAACTGACAATCATCCTTATTTGCGCAAAATCGGTAAAATTTCTAGTCACACACTTTTTTTGTTGGTGGTGACAATGCTTAACTTTACGCACGAGTAGAAAATAGTAATAATATTGTTATGTTTACCTCCTATTTAAATTCTGTGAACATGTTTTTATATGGCGTAACTGAATTGTAACTCGGAACTTTGTTCAGCTTGGAAATATTTTATTGTGTATGTGCCTACCTATCTAAGCATATTCCATGTACGTTTATCATTTGCTGAAACCTGATTAATTGAATTCATGACTAGGTAAACAATAACCTCTTCCTGCTGGAAGTAGGCAAGCGATATTTTCGAAGAAGTTTCATGAGAAGGGATTACATTGCAAAGAAGTTTTCCGCCCTTGAGCAAATAAATAAATTAACTTAACATTCACATCACGCTTGTCTTTTTTTAATTAATCAAACAACGAATGTTGCACAATCATTGCCAAAAAATCCCCTAATTCTATTGTTTAAAACAACGCGTTACATCACAGTGGGTGAATCATGCTAATCAATTCGACAATTACTTGCACGTGACCTAGGCGCATCAATCCGGAGACTAAAGCACCCAACGGACGATCCGACCTAGCGCCAGATCGGTAGAGCTGCGTGCCTCAACACAGTGACACGTAGATACCTTAAGATTTGTACGTGCCGTTCATCCGTTGGCACTCGAGTGATCGGTCCAATCTACCAACTTGGCTATCGATCGAAATAACTAGTAAACAAATTGGACTAACACTAGTTGGACCCGACCTGGCTGGATGCGGGAATCATGTGTGGCGATGCTTGAGGCCTATATACACACGGCAACATATCTATACAAGTTTTAGCTGACCTCGCATTGTAAGGTTTTTCGTACAATCACAAGTCAGCTTATACTGGTTATGTATAGCATGATAAATATATATAGCTTGGTTATGGTAACCGTGCGTACGAGTAGTGGACACCTTTGAGCAGCAATTATATATTATAATGATGATAAATTGAATTGCCAAAAAATACCTACGCAGATCCGATCGGCTCTTCCGACCTGGCGGACGCAAAGTTGACTCGTCTGTAGGCTACATCGACCAGTGCTAAACATTAGCATAGATATTTTTCCTAACCGGCTTCTGTTAATCGATCCAGTTTTTGTATCTAGTCGGTAGGCAATCAATAGAAATACCTAGTTAAAAATAAAACGACTAGTAAAAAACACAAAGATTGTGAACATATGTGGTATTTATTTCCCTGTGAAAAACATGCAAACAACCATACACCATGCATGCAGCAGGCATGCAGCAGGCATGCAAACAAGCATACACCATACATGCAGCATGCAAGCAAGCATGCAACACGCTGCAGGCATGGTTTCTGTCACGGCTCCGGCGCTGCGGGGCTCCGGCGGTCCCATGCGAGCTTATCGTCGCAGATGTGTTTCACGCTCACCACCGTGGCTTCGGCTTGCTGGCCAGCCGGCCAGCAAGCCCCAGCCGCGGCGGCGAGTGTTACAACCACCTGCTCCTCAGCTCGCGGGCCGCCTCGCCCCTCCGCGCCTACGCGATTTTAAATAACACTCTAGGGGTAGGGCAGACAAGACTACGTGGAGTGGGTTTTGCAGCGATCCGTTTCTGTCACGCCGCTCCCGCAGCACGCTCGCTTCACTCGTTCGCCTTCGCGCGTTAATGGTCAATTGGTCACTGTTCTAACCAAACCTAACCCAAATGATTCACCAACATAGAGGGGACCTGGCACTCCGCTCCGCTCCCGCCTTAACCTTCTAACCTAATATAACCCACCCGAGTCGGATTGCTTTGAATCGGGGTGCTAACCATAAAAATGGTATCAATATTATGTATTTTAAACGATAGGATAAACGTTATATCCAATAACATTATATGAAATAAGTTTTAGAGTATATAAATGTTATATCTAAAGAAATTATATCAACAGTTGGTATAACTCACGTTTATTTTAACTTGTGAACGTTATTGATATGAAAATATACCAAATAACTTTATATGATATGAGACGCACCCAGATCGCCTTGGCTCGGCTCGGACGACGCGACGCAAAGTCAGCACATGACACAACATCACGCCTGTCATTCCCGATGGGTAAAGCAGAGTTACCTGTAGGTGCCTAGTATAGTACACCCACATTTCGCCAGTTATGTGTAACTCCCATCCTATATTTTATTAATTTCACATTATAATTATCTCGAATCGGGAAGTAGATTTTCTAATCCATAGATCCATGATGACAGTGTCCTTTATGACACTGTAATCATGGATCATGTATAGAGCTAGGTTCTTTGGCGCGTGGCCAAAATCGGAACTAACGTCACCATCTTGTTTTTGTAAATACATTTCATGCAACTCCCAGCAGGGTGTAACCTTCCGTGGTCCACTTAGAAGTCCCTGAACCGTCTCCGGACACAAGTGGGAAGATGTAAGTCCAACCCGGTAAAGTGGGGCTACCTTAACGGAACGGCAGCAAGGGTGTGATTATGGAGTTATGTCGCAAACCATACTCCACCTTCTATCCTGCCCTTTGTATCCTAAAACATGCAGTCAAAGTGGCCTCTGCGCTGCCACTGAAAACGCCGTCGAAGTGGCAAAGTTTTGGGCCAAAAAGATTTAAAATACAGTCGTGCCAGCGACACGAAAAAGAAGAATACATTTCAAATATTTACCAAAACATCCTTGTCGCAGTATAGTAGGTAGACATGCAGTAGGTGCTAAACAGAATACATCCAAGCAGGTTTTTTAATATGTTTTATCTCATTTATCAAATCATCTTTATTTTCCAGTTATGTATATGTTGTGGTTTCAATCAGGTAGCTATTAGTGTACCTAACCACAGAACAAAATAAAATATAATTACTTATTTTTTAAATGGTGGATACCTACGTATAGCTTTAAGATGGTGCGTCACTAAGCGCTAAAAAAGAATAACGACTTTGCATAATCTACGAGTATGTGCCAATATTCTTGAATAAATGAATGTGAGGAAACGCATGTGACTAAAAGAGTGATGAATATGTGGCCAAAGAAAAGATGGATGGATTGTGTCAGGAATGATACGAAGGAGAAGGGAGTGAATGATAGCGTGACGGTTGACAGAGGGAGAATAAAACGTGTTGCGCTGACCTCATGTAACATGGGATCAGGGCAGGAAGATGATGATGAAGATGATTCTTAAATAAGTGACGTATAGCCTATGTAGCTGTCGCCCCCGATTCCGCCTGCGCGTATTTTGTATTTCATCTTTTTTTATACTAATATCTAAGATGAAAACTCGCCTATGTACTTTTTCAGGCCCCAGGCAAACGATCTGTCCATAACGATCGGTTCAGCCGTTTAAAGCGCGAAAAGTTTGCTACAGAGTGCTTATTCAGAATCCGGCTACGTACGACTTTGCTGGTTCTCTTCCTCCTTCCCAACGGACAGATCCATTTATGTGGTTGTCAATGGTTATAAATCCGAAACCCTGATAATAATTTCTGGAGTTCATTCGTTCAAAATGTGTTAAATACGCAATTAGGCTGCTGGGTCCTGTTATATAATACATATACCAGGACCCAGTAGCCTAATTGCGAAACACATTTTCAGCAAATGATTCATACTGGTGGGAACCGAAAGAACCAGAACCAGAAGGTAAATAGTTCGTGAAAAAGACGCTCAAGCCGATTCAGTATTACTTTAAGTAGACGTTAAATCGTGAATAGACTTTTGAACAGAAGGCCAATTCTCGTAATTTAAAACGTTCAAAGTCTAGTCGCAGTCTCATCTCGGCGACAAACAAATGTCTAAAGCTTGTCAAAATGTAGGGAAATTACATAAAGGTATTTTTGACAGGTTGAGACTGAGATCAGACTGTGAACGTTCTTAACCTTACAAGAATTGCCCCCTGGTGTAAGGTTAATACTATGCAACTAAACATAACAAATGTTCTTAAATAACGCTTACTCGAAAGTCAATTTTTATTGACTTCAATTATAGTATGGACGGTACGTACGGGAGCCTAAGTGACTGCAAGCTAACATTTACTCTCCACAAGAGAGAGAGAGAATATTATCAAAAAAGCTTCAGACACTCGGGTTTTTATATACAAGGTGTCGTTTTGTATCCTCGTCAAATTCAAGGAGGTAACTATGCTACTGATTCTCGACACGAATCAATAATAAAATAGTAGGTTTATTAGGGTTCCGTAGTCAACAAGGAACCCTTATTAGTTTCGCCATGTCGTCTGTCTGTCTGTCCGCGGTTTAGCTCAAAAACTATTGGTACTAGAAAGTTGTAATTTGGCATGAGTATACACGTTAATGACGCCGAAAAAGTAGTAAAATAAAATTTTGAAAAAAAGTGGGGAAGTTATTTTTTTTTTCGTCCTTCCCATAGTGTGTGATATCGCTGGATAGGTCTTTCAAATTTAGGGGTTTGGGAAGACCGTTTTTTGATTAAGTAAAACGTTCGTGACTTATCAAGGTTTAAAGTACCAATTTTCGTTAGTCAAGTGTCCCCCCCCCCCGCCTCTACCAACTAAACGGTTGTAGTTAGAAATTCAAATGTCACGGCAGTAGTACCTATATATAACGAAGTCTAAAGAAAAACTATCACACTTAAGTGGGCTTTACAAGTTTACGAGTAATAGTCGACCAATTGTATTAGACTCGAAAATTTCGAACAACTCCATAGAAATGTCGATAGATGGCGCTAAGCGTCAGTTGTATCGCGCTATTGTTTCATCCCTAATTAAGTTTTATAAAAAAAAACAGTTGCTACACCGGCTATGACCAGTCTTATCCAAATCTCAAAAAAAAAATTAAAACTTTCCGTGCAAAGTGTTGGATCAGGTGAGGATTTGTATAGGAAGTCAAATTAGGTAGGTAGTCATGTTTGGCTTTTAGTTAGAGCATGGTACGAAACTATCAGTCAGCGAATACGACCCGCACTTGGCTGTTATAAAAACTACGGAACCCTACACTGCGCGTGGCCCGACACGCACTTGACCGGTTTTTTTTTTTTCTGTGTGTGTTGGATCATTGAGTTCCCTTCAAAATGGTTGTACTGAATTGTGCTGATCCATACGTCGTGTTCGTGAACGGGCGCCGTCAGTAAGGACTGGTCATCTCTTAGCTGCCACGGCTTATTTTAATTTCTGAATTATTTTTATGTTTTCTATAACGGACGCTTTTAACGTGCACCACTTCCTACATCTTTCTCACATGGATAATTTCAACATCAATTATGTAATCAAATATTTTGTAACAATTTTATGTTTTTTAAGAGTGTCCGTGAAGTTTCTTGCCCGTTCTTCTGCATAGGTACAGTCGAGTTCACTAATATGTATATTGGCAGTGACAATGTCTCAAAATATTATAAGCGTTAAAATGATCATATCGTTCTATACAAACTTACACATCAATAAAATGTTATCATATAAACTATTCATAAGTATGTTACGGTAGTGCAGTCAAAAATACCCGACTACTCATCGGAACATAAATATCTAAATACTCTAGATTTCAATATATTTGGTGCAACCTAAGATTCGTAAATATCTATACAGCTTTGAATATTCAACTAAATGGCCTTTACCATTAAATTTATTTTTGCTTGCCGGAGCAGAAGTACGAGTAATAATGCAATGTTGCCGTTTGTAATAGGACTGTATCAATCTGACAACGTTGAGAGAGCTGAAAATCTTAGGGTCAACGCAGACTATTCCTACCTATTTGTTTAAAACTTTTCAGTCGGTTTAATAATAAAAATAAAATTTACTTAAGCACATTAGTATTTAATTTTTATTTTATTATTCTTAAATTATTATTTTGTTCTTCTGAAAACCTAACATTTAAAATAAGGTAGGGAACTTCCAGGCAAGGTTTAAGCAATGGCGCTGCCAGTTTTAGAATCTGGTATATCCACCATTGGCATCATTAACATCTTGCAAACGTTCACGCATTAATGCAATCATGTTTGAACAGGCGGCGCGCGGCGCTATGTCTAAAGCCTTCCCAAATCTCAAGTACGAGGACCCTTAAATTGGTGACTGAAGAGAATGCTATCCAGTAGGTATTTGGATGAAGGATGTCATTACTGACCACTTTAAATTGCATTCGTTTCAAAGAAAAAGATTACTATAGGATTTGTTCAAAGAATTTAAGACAAGTTGTTAAGTAAGTTTAATTTTAATCGACCCTATAAATATCCGCGTCGTAATTTAGCAAACTGTTACGCTCCCCATTCCGCAAAACTGTTTCAGGGCCTGGACTTTGCAGACTTCTAAATAATTATGTTAAATACTGAAAAAAGTCAGACACTTTCGAAGTTTTCCAGCACCACGCAGTTAGTACAGCCGGTCAATTCTATAAAAATCTCACTGTGAAAACTTAGGTGAAGTGAGCTATCATTCCACCTGATGTTAGGGATTGACACTATTGACAGCTCACTTCACCTAAGTTTTCACGGTGAGATTGTTACAGAATAGCTCGGCAGGTCTCTCGAAGCTGCAAACTTGGTTTTACACTACTGGTATTTATCCTAAAAATATCTCAAAAAATCAGTACAGTGCAATTGAGCACTTGATGGATAGTATGCTTTATATCCTGCGTGTCCTATCAGCTGCACGTTACAGGAACTAATGGACGCTAGTGATGGAGCCAAACACGTAGCCGAATTCTGGGCCGCGTCGATTTAGATTGCCGTCGATACCCTAAGAAGAAGTAGATACACCCGGCACAAGTAATGTGCAATTTTTTGCGACCTAACGCGATTTTTGTGGCTACGGTGACTGGCCTATAATTATGTGTCATTTCTGTACTTACCTAGGTACATTGGTTTTTCCCACTTTGATTTGATAATGTTTTTGCATGCTCTGTGCTTAAAGGCAAATTTACACAGGGTCAGTAGGTGACTCCAACTGAAGAAAGTGCTGTCGCCGAGAACTGAATCTCGCTGTTTACATGCAGTCAGTAGTCGTGGTTATTTCTTCACGGTGTACACACGTTATTGAAGTCAGTGGGGAAAATGAATTCCCGAATACAGCACACTTTACTGCGGTTAAATTATTTGTTGAGAAAATGTTCCTATCTGCTGTTAGAGAGTGCACGGAAATGTTAGAAGAAGAGGTACCTATCTAAAATGTTCCTATCTGCTGTTAGAAGAGTGCACGGAAATGTTAGAAGAAGTGGTACCTATCTAAAAAGAAACTACTTTGGATAAGAAAACGGACAGAGGAAAGAAATGAAACTGTAGGTTCTACTTTGTTGTTAAAACAATTAAGATTTCAAGATCCTGCGGAATAAAACTGCCTTTGAGAATGACACCCAAAGAATTTTGATTATCGACACGACGCGAAGTCACACGACAATACAGTGTCAAGGACTGACCAAATCCTTTTTTTTGGGATTGATGTCTCACAGTTTAACCTAGGAGATTGTCGCCCGCTTAACCGGACTAGCCTGTGGTTGCCTCAATAAATTAAGTGGAAGCCTTAATTTATTGAGGCAACCACAGGCTAGTCAAGCCAAGGCTTAAAAACTAAACGACTACACGCTAAAGTCACCCCGTGTGGTATGGACATCGGCTCAGGGCGTCGCTGGAAAAGGGCAGCAAGGGACAGGCTGGATCGGAATTAACTAACGAAACCTGATTTCGTCGTTTACTCAAGTGGGAATATTTAAATCAGCACTGACGCGACAGCGCTGTACTGACTTCAAATCAATTTACATGAAGACAGTAACGGGTCAGCGCTAAATTGGTTAAAGTTTCCAGTCAGCTACTGACCTTGTGTAAATTGCCTTAATATTGAGCACTTCACTGCCTTTGGCTCGTATGTTGGCTTGTGTTAATTGATTGACCAGTGTCAAATTGTAGATAGACCAATAAATGACAAAAAAGGTAATGGACACTTGGACAGACAGACAGACTTACTTTCACATCAATATTAAGTATGGAAGAGTTTTAAGTAGAACAGCCAGCTTGCGCCGCGGAGTTTGAAAACTGTTGTCTATACGTCCATTTCAATTTTGTTATCAATAGGCAGGTTCAGATAGGAAATCACACGAAGTACAATACTGGTAAGTTTATCTCAATAATTTTTATTTACAAATAATTAAAAAATATGTGATCCGAAGTCACAATAACAAATCTACACTGTACTTGTGTTATATCAATTCAAGTTGTAAACGCATTTACTGGAGGTGTACCGAAGACGGATTTATTAAAAAAAACAATACAATCCTGTACAAAAACTTCACACGGCGTACTCTCACGTACAAAAATGTTATAAACTCACTAAATGTGCGTTACATGTTGGCTTTGTTTCAAAGATTTTTACTATTTCAGTTCTGATACCTCAAATATTATTCAGAAAAGTAGACGTATACAACTATTACAAAGTCGAAGATTTCAGTAGTTTCGATAGTACGCGGCAGATAAATAAAAAGTATACAATATATATCAGAATTTAGCTTCAAAATCGGTTGTTTTCAGATAAATTTAAATTAATAGACGGTTACAGAGTTTTATATCTAAAATCCAGAGGTATTATTCTCTAAAACTAAAAGTAGACTAGTAAAATTGTGTTCACTATTACGAAGAGACATTTACTTTTAAATCTTAATGTATTTTATTAATATTACAGCAACAAACAACAAAAATTTAGCTAAAAGCTACCACGGAGAAGTAAATTGTAACTACGACAGTAAATGTTATAATATAATACATAGATATTACCTAAATATTTATATAAATGTTAAGAGTGATAGGTGATGGCCTATTAAAGAACTACATATGAGAATGTTGCTAATCGAGCTACAAGTATACGTCATATAATGCCGCTTCCTGTGATTTTTGTTTATTTTTCCTCACCATACATATTTTGCCTACAAGTTACAATTAATATGAAAAAGCTCATACATTCCTACTAATCCGGCACTATCATCACCTTTTAGTTTCAATTCATTCATTATTTTCGCTACTATAAAGACATTTTAATAGCAAGATATAAAAATATATCCCTAAAAAGTATACTAATATAATGCATTCTACTAATACACTTTAAAAAATCGTTACACATATCTTTACTTCACGATTACAAAAAATATTTTCCTAATATTGTTTTTTTGCTAAGTGATTAATTTTACTATGCCATAAGTCAATAAAAATAAGTAGCTAATGCACTTATTATATGTTACAAAGATACACATTCAATAAATCTTAGAGTGAAGAATAATTATAAAAGACAACATTAAAAAGATTGCACGTAATTAATGCACATTTTTAAATAATAAGGAACAAGACGTTACAATTATAATAATTAATAATTTGATTAGTAAATTCGTGAAATTCAAATTGTGTCTCATTGGTATCTCATCTTTTGATCTAAATAATAATTGTATTATGTTCGAAAAACTACTGCAAAACACATTGCTGACAATATTTCTATTTGTCAAAGCAAATTGAAACTATTCACCCTTCGTTGTCACTAAAAACAGATTAACAAATAGACATGTAAAATATTATGTTGTTTCGTTCATAAATAGTACCGAGTTCATTGCACTTGTTAAATAATAAAATAATTTCAAAATACGAAATTAAGTAGTTAATTTTAGCACCAATATTTATAATGCACTATATTTTACTGGCACTTTTGCTGATGATTGTACCTACTATTTTTAAAGGAATTATTTCACTTGTTTGAGTAACCTTACCTAAACAAGTGAAATAACCTCAACAATAACATTTTTAAGTCATTGCACAAGCCCACCTTTAGACAAAGCTGTGTATTATGTTATGACCTCTACACATTAGAGAGAGAATACAAAATTGCAAAACAGTGCTTCAAAAAAATAAAGCGCAGTTTAAATCCAGGTCGTATACATTGAAATATAGTTATACATATACAAAAAAACACGACAAAACATCACAGTTCCCGTATGTAAAGGTATAAAGTAACTCCATCATGAAACGAAACCGCTATTCTAATTTATTTCACTAAATAGTTTTACACGGTGCCCAGCCTTTTTATCAGATATCCTTATACTCCCGCTACAGCTATGGTCTTTCGTCAAAATACGAACAATTGTATTTCCTTACAATATTTGTAACTAATCTTGCCGTTTTATCTAATCTCTATTAGATCGTATTATATTTTCCAAATGCTCTGTATATATTATTATGTACATTAAGGCTATAAATCCTTTAAGATACATATACGGTACCAATATTTTACTAAGCAACCAAAAAGGGTCACCTTATTTGTGATAATAATATTATTATATATCTCCATCAATAATTGTGATTAAATATATATTTGTAAAAAATGCCCATACAAAAAAGAAAAAGATGTAAAATTATTTATAATATAAATATCGTTAAATAAACTTACAGTTTGATATAATATATCAACGACAGACCGCAGCACAAAGTAATATCGTAATAACATAAAAGAAATCAATTACGATTATAAAGATAAAATAATTCTAATTTAAAAAAAATCTTACAATTATACTTAGTTTAATGTGATTACAATGTTTGATTCATTTAATTTTATTTACAGGGATTTTAGTATTAATTTGTTACAAAAAACTTTTACTAACACTAATATAAACGTCTAATCACTAGCCATGTGAATCGCAATTATCGAAATAATATATTATGCGTCATTTAGAACGCACGTTGTCATACTAATTGATAGCATTCTGTATAATTCCAAGCCAGCCAGCCGGAGTGTACTCGGAAATTCCTGCTTACATAACATAACATAATCAGCTATGTTGTTCCCTCTGCTGGGACTCAGGCCTCTTCTCTTCGAAGAGTGGGCTGTAATCCACCACGCGGGCCCAGTGCAGGTTGGTAGTTGTTACACGTCGAAAATTCCCTCTTGCAGCGATCTTATTAAATTATCGTCATTTTTTTTTTACTTTTATTTTCAAACAAACGTCTATTTTGACTAAAACCATACGTGATGACCGAATCCTCTAAATCCGTTTCAACATTCTTTTCAATGAATTAATACGACAACGTGTGCCCTACAAATAAACCCAGTCCCGTTTGGAAAGATTGTGATTAGGTACTAAGTGATGTATTAATTACAGTGATGTGTTCCAATACGTGATCATTATTATAATGTATGGGACTGAGACAAGAAATGTAGGACGAAGTTCTTCCCCCACTAACACAGAATTATTATTATTATCTATATAAAAAGTTTTGTGCGTTAGTGGGTTAAAATCTTCTTAAAAAGTAGAAGAAATAAATATATATTTATACTACGCTCGCCAAACTTGCCGGCTCTAGTTTTGTAGCTGTAGAATTTGGTATATCAAACACTTGCTCCCAAATCGTTATTATAAATAATTTTATTATGATAAAGTTTATATTATGCCTGAACCCAGTTCTAGTTTTATTATTTTTTATTATGTTTACAAAATTGAGCACGTACTTATGCAGTATAGTAACTAGTGTAAAAAAATGCATAGATACAAAATAAAATGCACAATAAAACTATTTCATTGTTCAGTCACGTTGGAGTGTTGCCATATAAACCGTACAAGTTTTAACAAAAACACTGGTATTTTACTAAAAAGGTAATATTAGCAAGGATCTAATAAATAACCAAAATATTGGCGCTTGTAAATTAATTGTATATACAAATACGAGTATCGAAATTTTGTCCGATTACAAAATAAGGCATGCACTGTTCGCGTTTTTAGTAATATGGCTCATAATGGCGGCTGGTTTACAGCCGATTGATAAACGAATTGCGCGTTATGCTCCGATGCGTCCTCTTGTACGAGCTCAAACAGTCGCTACACAAACACTCCTCAAAAAAGCATTGCATCTCTCCAATGTAATTATTTTTTTACGACCATATCTAAGTTAAGCAAAACATTTTTGAGAAGTGTTATTTATAAGTTACAATATTCATTCCAGACACCCCAACATTTGTTACAATAACTATGACTCTCAGATCCTCTTGCATACAAAAATCGAACTTAACAATCGAAATAAGACTCACAATTGCCCGAAAGCTGTTCTAAATGGGATCTGCGTCGTTGCATTCTAGACTTTATCACTAGGAAATAAGGTTGGTTGAATTTTCTAACATGTAAACTCAGAAATACCAAGAGCACGCTCACTATTTTAAACGCAACATTGTAGATTCTGATCCGTGTCGTTGCAAATTAAACCGCAACACTCAGGCGTATAGTTCACATCGTCCCACACCTTGGTTACGGCTCGCCCGAATTATCTTTGCAGCCGTGTCGTCGGATTTTGGCCCTCGTTACCTGGACAATAAGTTCTCGGTCACTTATAGGTGCGACTCGTAGTTGGTGTGCGGTCAGAGCTGCGTGTCGTCGGGCAGCGCGGGCGGCGCGCTGCGGGCGAGCGGCGCGGCGTCGGGCGGCGCGCGCGCGTCGGCCGGGTTCATGTCGATGCGGCCCGCCTTGCTCCACACCAGCAGGTCCATGATGAACGCTAGGAACATTAGCGCTGCCGACAGACCTGGAACCAGAACGACGAAACATTACAGAGATACAAAACTTATTATGTAGAAAAAACAAATCGGACATCAAATGCCGCATGCGCATTATTGAAGGAAAACATCGAGAGGAAACCGGGAAAAACATGTCGCGTTTAGTCGGGTTAAATGAATACATGTAGTTTGTAAACTCGGAGTTAAGTAATTAACATTTTAACTCTTATGAGTTGCGCCACTAAAAAGTAACACCGGGTTAGTTAATTCGTTTCTTTTGAGTTGGGAACATTGCACTTCAATCGACGAAACATAAAATAGAATTGTCGACTAGGGAAGTTACATATTTACACAACCAGGTTTTTATACCAGGTATTTGCTTCCAAGTACGCCCACCAGGTACCGAACCGAAACACTTGCAAGACTTCAAAGTATTTCATACAGCTACTCGCTCAACTACGTAGGTACTCAACTGCGTTAGTTTTCGCAAATGCGATCATGCTCCTTATCAGTAAGAGACTACGGAACAATTTCGTATGAAAGTATTTTACTACTTTATTGGTTTGTAAGTATTTATTTATAAACGCGATTGTGCTCCTTATTTATAGGAAGCCACGGATGAATTTCCTATGCAAGTATTTTTTCTTCTAACGGGGCTTGGAGTGGATTTGATTTTGCTCCTTATCAGTAAGAATCTACGGAACAATTTCGTATGCAAGTATTTTTTTACCGTATTGGTTTGTAAGTATTTATTTGAGGGCTTTTAAATACGCGATTGTACTTCATATTTGTATGACGTCCTGGATCAATCATTTTCGATGCAGATAGAAAACACTTGAAAGTATTTCGAACCCTGGTTTTAGGCCCTGGTTTTTAAGGTGGACGTACTTGGAAGCCCTAGTACTCGATTTTGCAAGTACGACCCATATCTATTGTCGACCAAAAATGAATGTACGGAAATTGTATACAACTCTTTTACATTACATTACGACGTAATACAAACAAGTAAAATGAAATGCTAATCGAAGTTCTATATCGCAGCTTGCAGTAGGAATTGACTAGTAGAAATCGTCACGTAGGCAGGTAGGTACATAATACCGGCTGGTGTCCGCAACTCTACGTCAATGCGCGTATTTTGCGTACGGAAATCGTCACATAGCCTAGTCTCTCTAGCATAGTCTCCATGCGACTTTAGAGAAACAGTTTTCGTGATTTTCGAGGATGTTAATGGTGCCAATAGTGAGGTCAAAATGGATATCCGAGATGGCGACAACTTTATGAGAGTTTGTAAAAACGTATGCTAGATGGCTCTAATATTAAAAACGTATGCTAGATGGCTCTAATATTAAAAACGCGTTTTATATTCACACTTTCTCTATCTGTCTCTTTTTTTTATATACGAGTGTGTGTGCGTGCGAGTATCGCGTAAGGACATTTGTTTCTAACGGGTCTCTCCGACCGCCCACTATTCTTTTTACAAGCTTTTATTTAACTTGCGATGTATGTACATATGATGTATGTATGTACGTATGTATGTTCGGGTGGACTCTTGCAACTGAATTTTGAAGCAGATATCTTCAACCGATTGAGCTGAAATTTTGCATGCATGTGTAAATCGGATGACAATGCAAAATTATTATGACATGGAGCTGATCTGATGATGGAACCGGAAGGTGGCCATAGGAACTCGGTAATTAAACGACACAACCCCATCGAGTTTGGGCTCGTATGATTCGTCTTGACGAGTACTTTGGTGCTGGATGGTAACTAGGGTCTGATGATGGAGCTGAAAGATGCCCATAGGAACTCCGTAATTAAACGACACAACCCCATCGAGTTTGGGCTCGTATGATTCGTCTTGACGAGTGCTTTGGTGCTAGATGGTAACCAGGGTCTGATAATGGAGCTGGAAGATGGCCATAGGAACTCGGTAATTAAACGACATAACCCCATCGACTTTGGGCTCGTTTAATTCGTCTTGACGAGTACTTTGGTGGTAGATGGTAACCAGGGACTAAAAATGAACAGGTAGCTTAAGTGCAGTAAACGCATATAACGGAAAAACACTGCTACGCGCTACGAACTACGCCGTAGTCAATCACGCATCAAAAATACTAAATAGTTAAAAATAAAATTAAAAGAAAAAAAACTTTTTAAAAAAACAAGCTTTTATTACTTTCTAGCTTTCTCTTTTAAAGTTACTTGCCAAAATAGTGTAGTACATTTTTTTTTACACTACACGCCGTTAAAGTTGGGTGATATAATAATTTTGAATTCAATGCTGGGCAAAAATCTAACATTTTATTTAAAACTGAGGGAGTTATGTTTTAACTTTTAACTGTAATTTACAGAAGGGTTATTCATGGTTACGTCACAAAAAAAAAACTGACGAAAAGTTAATAATTGTAGTCACAGGACTTGAAAGGCCATCACAGGGTGTCACTTTTTGAGATTTATTTTGAATCCATAAAATTTTAAAAGTACATGACCAAGATTTTTTTTATATTTTTCTAATAACTGTCACGACTTGGCCTATTGCCCGTTTTCGGCTTGACGTTGATTTCTGGGACACGTTGTGTAAAAATCAATTGCTGTTCGTTTGTCTCGGTAGAACTCGAGAACGGCTGCGCCGATTTGGATGAAATTTTGTGTGTATATTTCAACGGGTTCCTGGATGGTTTGAAAACACAATTGTACCCGGTAGGTGGCGCTGCTGTCGGTATATCATGACTAAACCGGGCAGGACGACGTCTGCCAGGTCCGCTAGAAAGTCATAAAAGCTTGTTTTTAAAAAGTTTTTTTTTTTCTTTTAATTTTCGTTACAGTCCGGTTAAGGGAAAAAAAATTGGAAAAGTTGCCAGGAAGATTGGAAAATTCTGGAAAAACTGAAAGTACTTTTTGTATGAAGTATTGAAATTTTGTCAGAAGAATGTTTGTAGGGTCATCTAGTAATATAATAATCATGAATCTGTCACTCACCCAAATAAAGATGTCGGAAGCTATCGTTATCATAGCTGGCGCAGGCGCCCAGCATGCCGCACATGACGTCACGCGCGCGACACGCCGCGTCCACGGCCGCGCCGAACACGATCGGGCACGGCACGTTGCCGAACACGCCGATCGCGAACTGGATCACACCCATTGCCATTGCTTTGTCTGTGGAAAAGAAGGAAAATTCAAGTTAAAAACGTTAAACACTAAGATTATTTTGTGAACTTTTTACTGTAGTTGTCATCATTAGTATTGATGATTGATGATAATCCGGTCGAAACCTATAATGTCCCTGTACCTGTTGTAGTTGCCTTGTGAATAAATAAATTATGGAAAAAGTTCTCGCGAATGGGACGCGAACTATTTAACAATAGTTAATGTTATAACTTGAAAGAGACCACTAACGTCTTTTTCAACTTATAACATTAACTATTCTGAGTGACTACTCAGGGTAAACCGATCGAAAGTGTATGTATCGCCACTAGTGGATGCCATTTTATAGTTAATGATGGTCATCGGGGGCCTTATTCTCTATGACACGAAGAACAAAACCGCGCGAAATGAACGCGAAATTGGCGGGATTTGCTAAGGAATTGACGTGGTGTTGAAGTAAGGAATGGTTAAGTAGTCATAGTGAATTAGGGCCCAGTTGTGTTTATAGCTGTGGCAAGCTGCTGCGTAAATACTTTTTCAAAGTCGTAACGTTCACTTTAGCTTGGCCACTTTACCAATTGTGTTTATTCAATTTTATTTTAACTTCTTAACAATTATCTCGTCAGATGACGTTGGCTTTAATTAAACATGCATGATATTTGGGCAACTCGTAACGGTTAAAAGGAGAGAACCAAAAGAATGTCAGCGTACCTTGTTTATCAGTGCAGCGTATAATCAGCAGCACAGCCCCGACTTCTCCGCTGGCGTGCACGAACATGACGGCCGCGAACACGGCGATGAAGGTGTAGATCTGGTTGCACGGCCCGCCGCACTCGCCGCTCACCGCGAACCCGAGCGAGCGGGACAGGATGCTGTCTGTTGTGTTGTACAGCTCGTAGCGCTCGATACTGTGGGGGACAAACGGGTTAAGTTATGGTTGCTTGAACAATTGAGAAAAGAAAACCAAAAGTAGGTGTAATAGGTATTTATTTGATTTATAACACCTAGAAAATAAATTAGCCCCAGTATTTTTTTAATACCTCAAAACTGGTCAGCTTGTATGCGTTTTAGTATATGCTAGACAGAGACAGCACTGTTGTGGTTCGGCGTCACAACATAGGAACGCCGTAATAACTTCGCTTTTATAATTTCTAACGTGACCATATTATAGTGGTCGTCCACGACATCACGATAACACAGGAAAATAAAATATATGGATCTATGGAGGTATGAGGAACAGTGTAAAGTTCACTCAACCACTATAGAAAAGGGAGGAGCCTCCGACCAGACGGGTGTCGTGTCTGGTGTGCAAATACCCTATTCTGGTTGCTTGAAAAATTGAGACGGGTTGTGACTCATGAAAACCAGATGTGTCTTTACGACAGTTGTCGTGTCGTTGTCGTGTCGTGTCGCCAGTTGTCGTGTTGTCGTTGTCGTTGTTGTCGTGTTGTTGTTGTCGTCTTATTGTTGACAGTTGTTGTTGTGTTGTTGTATAGCGAGAAGCTGACAAATGGTTTCAATATTAAAATGTCGGTTCAATATGGCTTAGCAAGATAGCGAGTTAATGGCAGGAACAAAACATTTCCCCACATGTTTTGGGGAGCTGCCTTCGCTTCAGTGAAACCTCATCTCTTACGGGAATAAACAGAGCTAATTTTACAAATAGAAGGATGGAGTTTCGATTTTAACCTGTACACTAAGGCGGTATTTTGCCTCCGACATCTAGGACAACATTGATGGCCTCATATGGATTTACTAGCTTTTGCACGTGGCTTCGCCCGCGTCGATGTCGGAAATTATCCTACAGGAACATACCACCGGGATAAAAAGTATCCTAAGTCCAAACTCAGGACATGGTCTATCAGGGTGTCTTTCATAGAAATCCGTTAAGCCGTTTAAGCGTGAAAAGGTAACAGACAGACAGAGTTATTTTCACATTTTTAATAGTAGTATGGATAATTAGTAATTATTTGTATAAACTCACGTTTTCATAGCCTTATCCCCGCGCGCCTCGCTGTCGATGCAGGAACAGTTGTAGTAGAGCCACGTGCTGTTGTCGAGTTGCTGACTGCTGAGGCAGCCCGCCTGGCACGGAGATATGTAAGTGAACGAGTCCTGGAAACAAAAATGGCAAGTAATGTACCATCTGGAAATAAACATGCGAACTTGTGAGCTTACAAAAAACATCTTATTGACTTCACTACAGTCATTGAACCTTTTGACTTTAAGACTTCCAGAGTGTTCAACGGAAGACATCGCTTCATCGCTGGCCCTGACATCAAGCAATGGACAAAATTGACAACTTTTTATATGCTTGAATATGAGGCTTTTGACTACGTTGTATGTGTATATTTTGTCTTTTTCTATTTTTAATGTGCGTTTTGATTGTGCGGAATAAATAATTTTTATTTCTTTTCTTTCTTTCTACTAACGACTAGAAATTTTAAAATAAAATCTATCTACCTACTCTAAGTCTCTTCCTTTACCTAAATAATAATAGTCTCCACTTTATGTACTTTAATATTATTCCTTTATTTTGTTTATACATTACTGTATATCTTACATAATCTAGTTTTAAAATAATATATCCATAGTAACTGCTTAAGTCATTAAAAAAAATGTTATACCTTCTTTTCAGTTTAGCTTTTAATACATTTATTGTTGTCTTTTTTTTTAATGTTTGATGTAAATTGATGGCCTGAAACACAGGTTTTTTATAAACCTAGATCAGACAGGTCTACATTACAGTTAGAATTTTTTTCTTTCTTCGATTGTAATTAACGTAAATTATATTTTTACTTTACTTTATACTTGAATAATTTTTTTTTTTTTTCTACAACCGGAAAACAATCGTGATCACCACCTGCCACCTTTGCGGGCTCTAGCCACTGATATCTTCAGCGCGGCGGGCGTTCGAAATATAATCGCATAAAAGTTACAAAGGGCCTTCATGAGTAACGCGTTGTTCATTCGCCGTCCCATTCGGCCGCCAAGAATTTGTCAAAGGCTCCCAAATGGGGCAGACAAGGTTGACCAGTATACCTACTATATTTATAGATTCACTCTTAAAATGATCAAAATTTCAGCTTGATAACATCACCTGTTTTGCCGAAGGACATCGACATCAGAATCAGAATATTTATTTGTGAAACATAGGTATTTACATAAAGGTCTTAGGATAATTATATGGGCGCTATGTTATGCATGCATTAAGAAATGCATGCATGCATTAAGAAAAAAAAAACAAAGAAAAAAAATTAACAGAAAAAAAACAAAATTGAATACTTACAAGAGTTTTTAATAAATATCTTAATAAAATCTACAATTAAAGATAACCTAAAACGAGAAACAGATTTCTTGGAAAATATTTATTAAATCTTCTACAATACCTACCTAAGACCGCCCATTGTGTCACCCTTTGTAAAATTTTATATATTTATTTCTGTAATTTGTATGGTGTACAATAAAGAGTATTCTATTCTATTCTATAATAACTTTTTTCAATTAATAGCGAGTAGAGACTTTTCTTAAACATCACACATGACATCGACCTAGACCTCGAGTTACTTTCGGTATAAAAGGAACTCTTTTGCCAAATCTCATGTTTTTAGACCCAGGCTAAGGGTTCTGTCAGTGAAATTAAGATTTTTATTAAATAAATATCACCAACCTGTCCACACACGGGGTTGAAGGGCACGTCTGCACAGTAGCAGCCGGAGCTACAGTCCAGACTGCTGTTAGCAATGCTGACCTCGCTGATCATGCGATAGTTTTCCTCGGGACAACTCACGAACATCAGCACTACCATACCTGAAAGAGTACAGTTTTCAATTACTTCACTTGGAAAATGCCAAAGGATTTAGTAAAGGCAAACAAAGAACCAGGAAGAGGTCATCTTCTGAACCAAAATACGCCAAACACGTTTGAACACACACATATATGTATATACCTATATATATGTGTGTGTGTTCAAAACGTGCTTATTGCACCAATTTCACAATTTCCCACATTTTTATTTATCTAGCCGGTGGCCAAAATACCAATGATAGCAACCCATTTGTGTGTATTGCGTCTATACACATACTTCAGCCATTTTAGTTCAGCCAGTTAACGGTGAAAGAAGAAGTGTAGTTCGTATTTTTGTGTGTGCATACGAGGGTGACACTGAAAGTTCTTAGAAAATCAAAACTGAACAAACTAGCAAGTTATTAGTTTTATATCTTTTCAAAATAGTGTCCATTTACATCAATACATCGCTGCATCCGATGAAACCACTAGAAAAGCACTTTACCCACTCGTCCTTAGGGGTCTCTTCGACGGCATTTTGAAACGCAGCCACTACTATATTTACTTCGAAACGTGTACGGCTCCTTATACAAACATTGTGATTCATAGTATTAAGATCAACAAGTCATTTATAAAATAATCTCCAAAAAAAATTTTCAGAAAATTTTATGGTTGTAACGACTGTGAATGTTATTTATTATGTTATGTCTAGTCGCAAACTTTAGGTAAATATAGACGAATTACTTATTCCAAAAAACATATTTTTTTCATGTATTTAAAAGTGTTGTCCCGAATTTCGGGACAGATGTCCCGGAAAAAATGTAGTCCTAAGGAAGTCTCCGTTTCTGGTCTCTGTTCTTCGAAATTTAGGTAAATAGGCACAACCTATTCCTATCACTGTTAATTATTTACTAACCATCGATTATGCACAGACAGAAGACCTACTTATTGTCTGCAAATAAAACTAATAACATGCTATTTTACTTTTATTTACGTAAGTTTTTAATTTAGTTTTTACGTTATATTTATTGTTAATTTAATTCATTAAGTATTTATGCACTTTCTAGCCTGAAGCACAGGTTCAACCTGGTTCCGGCAAATTAGCAACTGTGCGCTATTTTTGTTAAGGTATTAAATGTAAATGTATTCCCTGTTTATAAATAAACGATTATTATTAATATTATTATTTATTTATTATTTTATTTTCGGAAATAAATAAATATCGCAAGGTGCGAGGTCGGGGTATAGACCGGGTGATCCAGTAATTCCACGTCTGACGTCGCCAAGTAGTCGATTGTTTGCTTGCCGGTGTGCGACGAGACGTTGTCGTGGTGAAGGAGGATCAAGTGGCAAACAATTATTGTGAGTGTATCACTCTGCAGTAACTGTTTTTCGATCCTCTAAAACAATTGTTGCGTAATAACCTGTCCTTCCGAAGAACAAGGCCACCATCTTTTTTCCCAAGCTTCGACCTCTCTTCACTTTAGTTGGCAACTCCTCGGAAGGAAACACCCAGACAGCAGACTGTCTCTTGGTTAAGGATCATAACAATAAATCCAGCTTTCGTCAACCGTAAGTATATCGAACACAGCATTTGAGTCCCCTCCGTTAAATCTTTGAACCATTTCACGACACCAATCAACACGACGGAGCTTTTGGGCCTGTGTCAAATTATGAGGTATCCACCGGGCACAAAGCTTCCTGACCGCTAAATGTTCATGGAAGATTTTGTGCAGTTGACTCATACCGATGCCTAAGCTTGTTGGATTCTGCTGATAAGTCACTCTTTTGTCAGTCTCTATCATACGACGCACAACACTGATGTTATCTTCAGTCGTCGCCGTAGAAGGCCGTCCCTTTTTTTTTTTCGCCCCGGACCATGTCTTGAACCAGGGCCGGACGCGAGAGGTCGCCGCCGCTGCCAATCGCCTCTACGAGGACACGGCGGTGCTCCGCCCAGGCGGGGCAGACCTCCACCGAATGCTCCACCGTGTCCTCTGGGCGATCCTCGCAGTGATGACACCCGGGCGTCTCTTCCCACCTGATGATGTGCAGGAACCTCCCGAAACATCCGTGTCCGGAGAGGACCTGCGTCAGGCGGTAGGTGAGAACGCCGTGACGCCTCTCTAGCCACTCCTCGAAGAGGGGTCTTACCGCCGCTATCGTGGCGTGCCCTGCGCTGGGTTGCGATAGTCGCGCCTTCCATTCCGCCATGAGATCGCGCCGGAGGTCCGTCCGCTCCGCCGCGATTGCGGGAGTTTCCCCCCGACGTAGTGCCTCCGCGCGCCAATCACACAGGCGCGCGAGGACTATCGCCTCCAGATCCCATGGCGGCAGTCCGGCAAGGAGGCTTGCTGCCTCGCCCGAGATCGTGCGGTACCCCCGGATAAGCCTTACGGCTACCACCTTTTGGGGCGCGTTCAGATAGTGTGCGGCTCGCAGCCGCAGTGAACGCGCCCACACCGGGGCCCCACAAAGGGCCATGGACCGCACGACCCCCGCGTAAAGCCTCCGGCAGGAGGCGTTTGGCCTCCTCAGGTTGGGCAGGAGCCGCTTTAAGGCGGGCCCGGTACGTTCCAGTTTTGGGCCCAAACGTCGGAAATGTCCGACGAAGTTCCACCGGCTGTCGAGGACGAGACCCAGGTATCTCATCGTTGTCTCGACGCCGATGTGAACCCCCCCTAGAAGGCCGTCCCTCACGCTGAGATCATCGGTGAGCTTAGTGCGACCACGTCTAAACTCATTAAATCAGTTGTAAACAGTGGCACGAGATGGGGCTTCAACGTGGAAGGCCAATCGAAGTCTATCACAACTTTCTTGTTGACTTAAATGACATCGAAAGCCATAAAAAATTGTACGAAAATTTTCTCGCGTTAAATTCATGCTGACGTGACGGAGACAATTTTCAATTTGCCGCCAAATCGTAAACAAATGACAAATAAATAAAATACATACACAATAATATTAGAAGAGATCCATTTTCAAAATTAGAACTTATTTTATATTATATCGTTTACTAGTAGCCAGTTCTAAAAACTTTCAGTGTCGCCCTCGAATAAAATTAACCGCAAAACTCAATATTCCAATATCTGCTTACCAGCACTGTAAATAGCGGCACTGACGGCCGTCCACGCGGCCACCTGCCTTGCAGTCGGCACCAGCTTTAGAATCACCACGCCTGACGTGATCGTACCCAGACCCATGACTAAAATACCACCCAGACCTGGAACATGAACACATGCGTTAAGTAAATGTGCTTGGATGTTCTTGGGACACATTTGTAGAGTAATTAATACTTGAATATATCATAGAGGTTACATTGGCATTGTTATAGAAGAAAAGAAAATATAATATAGGGGGATATAAAGATCTTATTGTTGTAAACACAAAGGTCCTAAACAGCCCCTTCATGTGGAAAGTGTAAAGTATTATTCATCTGACAAAAGACGTTAATCCTGTGTTAAATCTGACCCCGCATGAGGGCTACTACAATAGCTCAATTTAAAACTATCTCTAAACAGAAATCATTATACAAAAAAAAAGATTATACATTAACGAAACAAGTCACTTCCGCATCTATTATTCAGCTCACAAAATCATTGTTGTCATCACTTTACCCACATCTCTAAAATATCGGGGTATCTGTAACATCGTATCCCACTGCAGACCATGGTCGACCACCAATACCAATAGAGTGTTCATGTTAGTACCTCACCCGAGACAAGGTTGGCGTCATGCGTCGGCAACCGGAACTGCTTCTCCAGGTATTTGGGGAGGAAGCTGTACACCCCACTGATGGGCATCAGGTGGAGGACTGAGCTCGCTGTACGCCACATTAGGATGTCGTTTGTAAGCTGCCTTTTTATTGTTGCGAAGAAATCTGGAAAAGAAAAGAGAGTGATGTAGCTTCGACTGGAATGTTATGTAAAAAGCTAGGCGTTTGACTGACCCACTCAGGGTAATCAGCTGCGCTGCCAAACTGCTGACTGGTTAATCGAGCAAAGAGTAGTATAAACCTGCCCTCAAGTCCTAAAATAAACTTTAACACTAGAAAAACGATAAATGCGCGATATGGAGTCATTATTATAAGGAGTCCCACAAGGGAATGTATTGGGTTCATCTTGTGCATTAAAATGTGCTTAATATTTAAAGCAACTGACGGTGTAGAAAAATTTGGATAATCTAGAACTGACTGTAATGGAAAAGATGTAGGAAGAGCGATAGATGACCCGTGCCAAAAGTGGGTAGAATGTAGGACCTGACTGCACTAAAGCTTGTCCTAGAACGAAACCCTGTAGTAGCCACTGCCATAAGTATCTTGATATAAGTATTTTGATATCAATAATCCTATTCTACTCGTAACCGTCAACAACCCAGACATTACAAACATTCATTTGTATACAAAACAAAACAAATTCTATTAAAATCTCGTACACATATATTTACGGAAGAGATATCACACGATATATCATATTTTTTACTCTGATAACTCAAATTCCCACCACTTTTTCAATGTTGTCACAGTGTTTATTATTGTTCTGTTTGGAAAACGTCCAACTGATTTCAAACTAGAACTTGGAAGTAAAAACTGGGTTACGTTTAGATTTTAAATAAAAATTACATTTTCCATTCGGATAATGCAACTATTGTGAAAAGGTGCGGAAACATGGTTGTCGAATGTTCACCAACAAATTTTGGTATAGATAATGAATATTGTATTAATCAAAAGAGATAGAGTGATATGATAAGAGTTCGAGTGTGGTAAACATTTTGGGCGAAATAGAAACCACATTTGGTTTGGACAGGAAACAAACTAGACTTG
The DNA here is from genome assembly GCA_947507525.1 of Apamea epomidion. NCBI lineage: Eukaryota > Metazoa > Arthropoda > Insecta > Lepidoptera > Noctuidae > Apamea > Apamea epomidion. Next base: position 20,004,748 of record OX382225.1, on the reverse strand, counting down.
GACGTAATAAATTCTTGATAATAAATTGGATAACAACAACAAATTCTAACATATAAAAAAGTCATTTAGAATCTCAAAGTCAAAACACTGCCAACATCAGACTAAAAGAATAATAGATATGCTATATGAATCATTGTCTAGAGACAATCTTCTCTCACACGATAACATATCATTTGTTAGAACTCATTAGACATTTGGTTTATAGGACGGAATTCATCAAAGTCGTGCTAGTTATGTCAACCGGACTACTACTACAATATAAAAAGTAGGACACCCACGGAGACACAATGACAGTTCTCTTTATCACAATTCAGCAACTTATGTAGAGTTCTTTAGGAAAAGAAAAGGTAGTTCAAGGCTGTTCTGAATGTTTTTTATAATATTCCCTTTAAATCCCTCCCTTCACTTAGGTTTTAATAAATAATAATTACCTACTTATGATTGTTTGTTCATGAATTGTAGAAAATATAACAACGGCAAACATTTTCTTTCTATTACCACCCTAGTCGTACATTACTTGTGGTCGACGTAAAATGTTCTTCTCTTCCATTTCTCCTTTCAGCCTTCCCTATTTATCCCCTTCCCATTTATCATCCCCCTCACAATGCATTCGACAGCAGCTAGTTTCTCTAACCTCCACTGGTAGACAAATTCAACATTGATGTCATAAAAAGGTATTGGAAATATTAGTTACCTTTGAAGAACGGCTCATTTTTATCCTTGATCTTCTTGGGTGGCAGTGGCATGGGCTCTTGTCTGATCTGTCTCGGGAAGCAGAACATGAGGGTCGACAGGAGAACGATGAAACCAGCAATGAACACCATACCTGTGATATAATCCAACATATGTTATGAGTAACGTGTATTTTGCAGATCTGACGATGTTTTCTGAACTTTTCGAATGAGTTGAGTATCTGAAAGAAAAGAATAAAAAATCACTTGTAAAAAGGATAGCCAGAAAGATTGGGCTTAGAAGTTGATTGTTGAAACCATTGCATTTTTTAATCACAGTTAGCTGGTAATCTTTTAGACTTGCCTTCCAAGGAATGTCCGTGACAAACTAATTTTAAATATTTGTCTATTACAAGGCCTCTAGGCACTTCAATGTCAAACCAATTCATAATTTCGCCGAATTTTCAATAAAAACTGATTGATGAGGTCTTGTGAAAACGTTCACAGAAAAAAATTGCGGCTGGACTAAAACTAATATTACTTGTGGCATCATGTCACACTTAATTTGGATAGATGAGTGGGCCAGAAATCAAAATATTCATTTGCGTCTAACAGTTATTTAATTCAGACAAGTATACAACTACATATACTTGGGCCTCCTTAAATTAGTGACGTATACAGATACAGCAGTGGGCGTAAATGTACATATCCTAGGGTCATCCAACCGCGTTTTAGGTAAACATAAGATATCTAATAACTTTATAACAGTCATAATATGCTCTTTATCACAGTCGTAATAAAACGGCGTACAAAAAAATACGTATAAAGGCGAAGATCCTGCGATCTAATGAACACTGTACATAGGAGCATTATTCTGGCAAATACATACGAAGGAAATCGAAATCGTGAAAAAGATAGCAAGTAAATACCATTTGTTACTAGTCTATATGGACGAGTCACTCATTGTTTATAGAACATTTGTTACTAGTCTATATGGACGAGTCACTCATTGTTTATAGAACATTTCAGCAGGATCACATTATGGAACATTCTAATTATGGCAATTATCGAGGCGGCGAGTGAGAAATGCTCCTTTCAATAGCGCTAATCCGTTAGCAGTCGTCAGGAGATTACCTCGAATGTGTGGAATATTTCACGCACCGCGAGGCGCCACCGTGCGAGACTGATCGCACGATCTACGTACATGTATCTACAATGTACAAATTGCAAAACCCTCGTGTTTTTAAAAGTAGCCAAGTTTCTGGAATATGGCATGTAAACTTGGAAAGATATCCAAACAATGACTCAGAAGCAGGAGCCACAAAGTACCTACCTAAATTTGAGGTAAAACATTCGTTGAATTCATACCAAAACCGACAATTGTTAGAGTTGTCAAAACCAGTGATCGTAATAATAGCTCATGAAACCTTGGATACGATCAAAAACAATTCCGATAGATTCAAACAGAAAACATTTGCGCGTTCACAAGGTCGCCCGGTCGACGTTCAGTCAAGGGCGTTCACTAGACGCGGTAGGTATGGACTATGGATACATACGCCGAACAGCATTGTTTACCACGCTCAATTGTACTATTGAAATTAATATAAGAGAGTTGCAGCGTCTAATACATTTTGGTGAGAACTTCAGTTTTACAGCGAGCAGCAAGAGAAGACGAAGGTCAAGAGAACCGGTTTAAAAGTAAAAGTGAGCAAGGCGTCGGTCGCGTGTCCACCCACTAAATCCTCATTACGGGCACCGACGACGGCATAATTGTCGGCAACAAGGCGCGCAGCCTTGGCCGTGACCGGCTGTGGATAGAGCGCTTATTTTAGCTGTGGTGACGCGACGTGATGTAAGACGCGTTATATAACTAGTAGCGTGCGCCCGCGCCACTGCCGCCGCAGCGTGACGCCCGCGTACAAAAAAGCGAAAGCCGACTGGAAATTGCATCGCGCGCCATTCTATGACACCACATCATACACGTTGCAACGCGGTTTTATAACATATCTCGCGAAACTGACGCTTCCTAAAGCTCTTGAAGCTGTCGATAGAACTGAAAGCTCGTGTAAAGACATTACATTGAAGTATTAATTATGCAACCGCGGAATGTCCCGCTCACCCTTTCGCAGAAACGATTACAATGCAATCGACCGCTATGGGAGTCAGCTGGGGGAAGTAATGAGTGGTGATTAACATCTTGCAACATACGATCTGTATGCTCATTATCCCTTGAGAAATGTTCTTATAATAACGTAAATCGTCGCAACTTCAGGTTAACTAACATTTTATAGACGCACGTATGCTATGCGTGGAGCTGTTGCGTGTCAAAGAATGTAATTTATTTCCAACTAATTATATTCAGCGTTTCTTAAATAGAATTTACTTTTCTCTGAAAATTACTTTTAAATTCTTTAATCTTAGTTGTCCTTTGTGGTTGTCATTATGAGTCTTCAATACCTATGTCTCTACAATACAAAATATTGAGCTTCGAGAGTCAGCAGCCACAATCCACCAGATACCATGCATGCATACCGTATGCATACCGTATACCGAAAAGTCACATACTCGCACAGCGACCATACAAAAAAAAATTTTTTGAGGCACAGCCTTCAGTTTAGTACTTCCAGACAATACGTTAATGATTCAAAAACGTCCGTTAAAATAAACTTATTAAAATTCAAAACTTCATTCATGAGTGTAGCGTTTGCACAATAAGGAAATACGCAGAAATCATTCAATGCGTATTCGCGAATTCAGTATGTTGGCAGTCGGGACACGCTTGCAGCAGTTTTCTACCGCGACACGACGCACAAATAACTTCCTAAAACCCTTTACCATTCAAAATTGAGCTTTATTTTGACGAAGTTAAGATGTGATAGGTTCTTTACGGGTGGTATATGGAAGTTGGTTTTGTTTACACGCATTCGGTTGGTGTGCAGGTCACGCACGTGCTTTCTTCGTGGATTTTGCGCGCAAATCTGTGCAAGTGCTTCGCTAACGGTAGATGACTGTTCCGCGTTGGAATGTCTGGTACTTCGATTTCGTTGTAGCTACAGACAGGTCATCGGTTTAGTTGTAAGCGTAGGGAATATCCCGCCATATCCCACCAGTGAGAACGACAATAGATTCCACTATTTGAGAACTAAGAATAGGAAAACGCATCTTTAACATGTAGATAGCTCTATTATTAGTAATAATTCTTGGAAATACTGCAAACATTCATCGAAAACATTATGCAGTTGTATGTGCATAACATGATCCACATTGCTAACAATGACAACTGATAACTTTTGAACTAGATTGATAAGGCTGCTGGTTCACAAGCGAAGCCAGATTCAACCATTTCGAAGCCCCGGACGACTTGGTTCAAGATATTTAATAAAATGTTAGTAGCTACGTACGGGTGCTACGGCTACCACCCCACTTGTATCGATTTTCAAGTGTAATGTGTTTACACAGCAGTAACTTGCGAGAGGTTAATCGTTTAGTTTTGTATGTTCCAGCCAATAGTTTTCTTTTTAATATCACCATGCCGACTGCTATTATACAAAATAATTAATTTAAAGGATTGAATTTTTATAAGGTAAGGCGCAAACAGCGCCGTTTTTGGGGTTCCGTAGTTCACGTCTCGGAAGCCTTATATGTAGTTTCGTCATGTCTGTCGGCCCGTCCGTCCTCGGCTTACCTTCCAACCGGTTAGTGCTAGAAAGATGAAACTTTGCATGGATGTGTGTATTTACCACGTCGACAAAGTGCTAAAATAAAATCACGAATAAAAAAACATTTTTTAGGGTGCCTCCCCTACACGTAAAGTGGGGATGATTTTTTTTTCTCGCGTCTTCCTCATAGTGTGGGGTATCATTAGATAGGTCTTTTAAAACATTCAGAGGTTGGTAAGACAATTTTTTGATTTAGGTATCCGTTTGCGAGATATTCAACTTTAAAGCGCATTAATTTTTTGTTAATATAGGGTGTCCCGTGACCGTCACCCTTCTAAAAGCTAAACGGCTGGCTCGAAAAATCTGGAAAAAATCATGATGGTAGTCCATGTGATGAACTTTGAAGGAAAACTATAACGGCTTAGATAACTTTGTTAGTTCAGGAGTTATAGAGGCCTAACTTGTAAAATGTGCTTACTTGGAAAACTTCGTACAAAAATAACTTCCCTTGTGGAGTCAGTTTTTATCCTCCTTCAGTTACCATCGTCCAATTTGGGACCGTTTTTAAACGTTACGGACAATAATGGTTAATACGTTTTATTCAATTAATTTATTCATAGTAATAAATACCAACCCCACCTTCAAAATCCACGTGCCATTATGGGTGACTACGGAACTCTATTCTATGCGTGGCCTGACACGCACTTGGTCGGCTTTATTTTCTAATTTAGAACCGTTTATATATAAGGGTACTATAAAAGCGTGTTCTACAGTACACTGTTCGAAATCATCAACCAATAAACTTATAAACTAGACCAATCAAATGGTCCTTAAAAATTCAAGCCTTAATCATATATCCAACAACACGAAAATTAAAAGAGCTTGCCCGGTTTTCAGTGGCACGACCAGGCAAGCTCTTCTTTCCTTTCTCCCTTAACTTAAAATAGATTAACCACAGAATTACTTGACGTATTTTTACAGAACTAGGCACAAAAAGAGTAGTATGCAGAAGACATCTGCATTTGCCATACCATTCTATTATATCCGAAGGTATTCAGTGTACAACAATTAATGCATCTGTAGGGACGTGTGCTGCGAACTAAGTGCCGCTCTGGTAACAACTTAAATATGAATGGATATTATGCGATCGGTTACAACCACCCGTTTGACTCTGCTGACGAAAGTCTTAACAAGATACCTACTAGGTATTCCAAGTGCAGCATATTGAGAGAGTTGGAAATTGTTAACGGGTAGAAACTATGAAATATGTATTCATCAAGTTCTATTACTAACACAATTCAGTTGGTATTATTTTTCACCTCATTTACTGCTATTCCATCTCTTACAGCCAACATCTCATCATTTAGAAACGAGTGTATTCATTTCTATATACACTTTTTGTACAACAGAAAAATACATTCCAAAAAATAGATTAAACACTGCAAAACATACAATTACTACTCTTCTTGTCTTAGCATCAGTTATGGATAGCCCGCACATTCTTCAAAACTAGAATAATTCTCAATAACTACCATTAAGTCAAAAAACAGACAGTCATTATCTTAATAACCATCTCTTACGCAACTAAACTGTCACATGGTTGCCAAGTCTAAACATAGTTGTTAACTATTTTTAGACTCATTATAAGGATTCTAGAGAAAGGAAGAGCCTACTGTCTAGAAACAAAATAATGAGTCAATTACGTCATCAATATGTCGACACAGTCATCGCGGTTTATCCGTTACAAAAAGTAAGAAAAAGATAAATCTACTCACCCAGCCACCAAGCTCCAACCCACCTAGGGTCGCTGGCATCCACGTCGGGGGTCAGTAGGGGGTCCACGTATACCCTGGTGCATAGAGCCCCCAGGAGGAACCCGAGAGCCGGCCCGATGACCCTTATACCGATGGTAATAGCTGTGAACAAAGCATAAAATATGGAAGGTTAGAATATGTTTCTGGACATCTTCTCATACTTAACAAAAATCTTAATTTCAATCATTCACTGACAGAAAAACGCACATCATTAACCGCTAAATCTAGAAGCTTAAAATTTTGCACAAGAGTTCGTTTTATAACGCAAATGAGAAATAAGGAAGGATTTTGGAAAAGTCATTCCCTATAGGGGTTAAATAGGGTGGGTATGCAAATGTGTATTCAAGTTCGTCTTTTTTACCGATGCGAAATCCCATCAAACACATAGCTTGTAAATTCCATATAACTGCCTTATTGGTATGTCCTAGTGGTCGCTATTGGGAAGTCTCGGATTATCGATCCCCAGGTCGGTGAAAATGATAGGTTTTTCTGTCTGGAAATTCGTAGTAACATCTCGGATTGGAACTGTGCCCGATATGGTAATATGCTAGCCTCCGATTACGTTGGACTCATTCTACCGCTTATTAATTACTGGCGAAACGTGATAGTACACCTGCAATTTCGATAGGGCGAAATGTTGTGATGCTTTGCTAAATTCCATTTAAGATGGAAACGTCCAGTGTCCACAAGTGATTGTATCGTCAACCAACCATGCACCATAGTTGACTGTATATCATCGCTTAAGGCGAAAGGGTCAGGGTAGTCTGCAAAAAATCAAAGGGCTTTGAAGGTCCGTGGTATACCTAGATACCTACAGTCGCGCCATTTATATATTATTTTATTATGCCAGGCTCCATAGAAAAATCTTCAATCCCCTTTTCTTACGTTTCTTGCAATATGCAGGTCAGTATCAGGTTGTATGTTGATCTAAATATAATTCGCGACCGTAACAAATATTTATTTATAGAGTTATAATTATAAAAATCATCAATACAACTCTCTAAGCTCATATTACCCTATTGAATGACTATTTCTAGATATCATGACAGTTGAGGCCAATTCTAACTTATGGAGTTGTATTGCTGATTCTACTGATTATGATTCTGTAAAGCCAGATTTGCTACGGTCGCAAATCATATTTTATTCAACATACAACCTGAAACTAACCTGCAGATTGCAAAAATCGTTAGAAAATTAGTATTTCGCCGGTTACCATATCCCTTTAATATTAAGGTTTAATAAAGGTCAATCACGAGCTTTTCAACATAAAACCACAGAAAAAAAAACAAAAAAAACTTGCAAATCGTTCCACCCTGTATACTTGACACCAGTTAGCCGGAGACAAACGATTGAAATCACAGTACAAAACAACCATACAAGAAAGACAAACCACAACGACCGACGTCCGGCTGCGTCTTATAAAACTTTATGCTGAGCAGTAGAATGTATAAGTAAAGTTAACGTCTGGTTAGACTGGAAACTAAGCCTAACGAGCCCCAACGTAATTTGCTAAGACTAATAAGATGAGAACTTGTACCCTCGGATAATTATGAAATCCAGAGGGAACTCTAGATTTTTACAAGCTTGCATTTATTTTTGCCTTGTTTATTATTTTCTCCTAAAGGGTTATTTTTGTGGTTAGCAAACCGCTTGTGGTTATCTATACATTAATTTTAAAGGTATCTATTGTTTTTTATTCAGAAAAAGATTAAAAAGCTCAATCAAAACTTTTTTTTTTTATCAAACTGTTCTGTCCCACTGCTTGGCAAAGGTCTCCCCCGCGGCCTTCCACTCTTCCCTGTGTGTTGCTTTCTTCGGCCAAAATCTCCCTTCAAAACTCATTCTTCGTTTGTCGTTTCTTATATCATCCTCTACCAAAATCGTATAATCAATCACTATCCAACATTCAATCAAAAGTCAAAAATCTGTCATGCCACGATTAAAATCGATGGTCATGCTTATACGTTTTCAATTTTTTAAATGCATTTATCACTGTCCGACGGAACCACATATAAGTTTTCAGTAGCATGCAGCGAAAGTTAAAACCCACAATACTGATAAAGTACTTACAACAAACAGACATTGTAATCAATATTACATGTCTGAATCTCACGAAGTATTAAATAATATTACGCTGGCAGATTCTACTCCTATTACGGCACCTACACACGAAACGAATACATTTTCCAGTGCACGCAACACTGAGACCGCTCTATTGCACGAAACTGCAGATACAATGTAAAATAGCAACTTTGAATTAATTCGAGGAAATATTATCATCGGGTCACTTAATGATGTAGTAGTAAATATTATCATCGGGTCACTTAATGATGTAGTAGTAAATATTAATGTGCATAATCGGTGAGGCGGAGATGGTCGTTATGCAAATTGAGATGGACTCTCGCACACAGTGAACCGCAGTCGTTTATCTCAATAGGGCTAGGGCTCTGGGGCTAATTGAGGGCCATTGAACTCGCTACAACAAATTATCGTATGAGGAATTGCCGCTGTCAACGATCACTGCAGCATACAGCTACTTCATGTTAGAACGAAAGAAAAACGAACGCACTGCGAGCTTGCATGATTACTGACATTATAGTTCCAAGAATGCTAATATTATTACAGCCCATTAAATTATATGTTTATTAATGCATAACATATTGTAAACAGTAAACAACTCATTTAAATACATAATGAGGCCGAAATATGTTAGGGACACGCTGCGATCCGAAGACGAATCATCCGACGTGTCTGTCCCAAATTTCAAAATTAAATTAAAACCTGTTATAATAAAATAACAAAGGACCGTTGCAGGGTGAGTGGCCGAAAAACAATCAGGTACTTAGGTCCCGAATGTAATCTTTCCCAGAAACCAACCGCATCGCTTGCCAAAAAACGGACGGGCGTGCGTTCAGCTCGTGTGCTTCACGTTCGACACAAAGTAAAATATACGTTCCTATTATCATCATGCGCTTTTGTAATAAATAATGGCCTCGTCAGGATCGTTTTTCAAAACGGCCGCTGCCCGTCTCGGTACAAGTTTTTATTATGTCGTACCGGTACACTCGTTCTTACCGGTTCCGATGCATCATTAACATCGTTCAAGTGCTGCTCCCTCGAATTAACGCTCAGTGACTGTCAAAAAATGACGAATTGCGTTATTAAAATGAACCCGGTAGGCAAACGCGGATAGGGTTCCACAGTACAGTGTATATTTGATACATATACGCTTCTTGCACTTAAGTTTGGCATGCGGTTAAAAATAGACGAGTGTTGTCACCCTATCTACAATAATAGAGACAAACATAAATATACTGATATGAAAGGCAACAGGGCTCGCAGAGATAACCTTGTGAAGCCCGCCTCTGTAAATAAGGTCATCTCGACTGACAGCTACAATCACCTCTGATATACGCCTAATAGATATAAAAAGCTGCTGAAACATTTTCAACCCATCCATTTAGAAGAAGAAATAAACAATCACACCGCAGGAATCAATATTCATGTCTAAATAAGGTGTCCGACGAGTTCTATCTCTGGTACTGGTATCAAATTCCGTTTATAGGAACATGACTTTATCGTAACCAGGTAATGTAATATCTAAACGACTACTTCAACACCGGTCTACCCTCAATAGAATTTGAAATTAATGTAAATATAGGTATTCGATTAGCGCCATAAAAATTTTATCACTCCCTTGATTAGCTTCGGAACTTACACAAACGTTTCTTGAATTTACCCACAGCTAATCCTTAAAACCGAAGTCTCTCTAACATCTCAGACAGTTGGTACTACACAATAATATACGCCAGTCACGATATTTTAAATGGCCAAGAAATAGGAACACATTTCCTAATCGGTGCAGAGTTCATTGCTCTTTCAGATGCAAAATCATTTTTAGAAGTATGACTAATTCGGTTGGAAATCACACTAATAGAAACCGCTGTGACGCTTCTAAGAAAACACCTGACCGAACAGATATACAGGAAATAGATTCGAGGCAATAAATAATATTCAAACGACTTGCAGTGTATGAAATAAAGGCAATTTTACGTCATAAAAAGGTTTAATCAACTGTCCGTACGATAATAACAACAGCAGACATAATCATATCTAATCATACAGACGTAATCTAATCTAGCGATGTTGCAAGAAAACTGACCTATGACAACTACAGCAACAAATGATTAGGTGGAGCGCACTTTGATAGTGCACTCGCAAAAAAGTTGCATAAGGTGCACATTGCAATATCGTCGTAACGAAATAACGAGGTAATTTTCTCGTCCGCACAAGGAGTAATTAATCGCAATCAGATTGCAAACTGATAGTGCGATAAAAAGATAAAACATTCCAAAATATGGTGTGAGAGTCTTTTGACTAATTGTGAGCGTTAATTATCCTTTTCGGAGTTCACATGTTTGTAAGGACATACGTACCCTAGTCCACAGGATATGGGATCGGTAAGTATTTATCCTAAGAAAGGTAGATTTTAACTTATTTCAGCCTAAAAAATAAATTATTGAAAACAGAGATACGAAAATACATATACCCGGCATTTCCGCCCAAATGCTTTAAGCATCATGAATACATAAATCGAATTTGACAAAAACAGGGTTCAATTAATTAGCATGCGAATGCGTGTATCAACACTGACCCAAATAAACACAAGCCTGTAGCGTATTCTCTGAAAACTTTATGAATCACAACATTTTGGATGTAAAAATCGTAATCGCTGTTCAAGGAAAACTACAATACACGGTTCTATAACGTTCTGAATATATTAGAATCTAAAATGAAGTAAATTTTATTAACAATGGCAGTTAAGATTCTCTAAAGGAATTTATTAATGTTAAATATAGACACCTGTCGAATTCCGTAGCAAAATGGTTTCCTTGACATACCAATTAGAAGTAAAAGTAAAATAACTTTAAAGGTAGGACGTTTAATTGTACACCACTATATACATATTGACACAGCATACTTCACGAAGTGTCAGAAGAAGTGTTGATAGAACAACATTCATTGCAGACAGACGCAAAAGACGGTAATACACCCATAAATAATAGAAGCAAAAGTGTATCACCAAACAACAAACTTTAATCAAGGCTATATTAGGACGCTGATAATTATATGCAGCAGCAAAGACATTCCAACAAAACACTTTCCAAATATAAAGAAAAAACGTAAAGAAGCATCGAGGAAACGACTCGAAGCCGACCATTCCCGAACGGTGAACGTGAGGGACGAAATTAGGGCAACGTCTCTAAGGAACGAGACACACGCACTGACACCAACGAGCTGAAATTGTCGCCGCGACGCGTCGGCACACTGACACACTTCGCTAACCACCTACTGAAATAGCAATTGCATACGTTTTACTGCACAACAGGGCTTCAGTGAAGAAGTACGGAGCAGCCATGAATTATAAGTGAGCTGTGTTTAAAACTGTATGGGTATCGATCGGGAAATCAATAGAAATTGTACTGAAAGCCGCTACTGAAGAGAGCAATGAACTCGGGAAAACTGAAGAAAATAAGAATCGCGGCGCTGCTTTGAATATTCTTGAAGCTACAATTGAACATTATGATACATCCTAATATATCTTACCAACACTTGGATCAAAACAAGGCAAATATTTATCAAGTCAAGCTATGACAAAATAGGATGTGGATCTAGTTTGCTCAAAAACAAAGCACCAAGGAAAACAGGTGCATAATGTTCTCGAAAACAATCGTAGAACTAGTTGATAGAAATCCAGTTCCATTTTATTATAAATTTAAGATAACACCAAATTGGTATTGTGCAATAGTTACGTCCAAGGTCTTTCGAAAAACCAATATAGACAACTTTAATGAACCGTTTATATCAGGTAGTTAGGCTAGGAATTTTGCTATTTGAAATAGGTTAACTGCTAGCTGTTAAAAGCTAGCTTTTAATAACCGATGCTTAAAAAATATTTGAACATAAAAATGTCTGCCTATGTGGATGTAAAGTTTCAAGTTATTTTGTACAGCGTTCACTAGTCAAGTGCATTAAAGGTAAAGTGCAAAAACTATTACAGTTATTTTACCAAATGGACTTTAAGTTGCAGCAGGGTACTTCAATTAACATTTTCCTCCGTTCAAAGTGACAAATAATAATTACTCATAGCCCTATCATGCCCTACTCGAAGTACCTAACACCTAAGGTCACGATCACACGTAGTAATTGACCTAAATAATCCGCACCACACTAGTATCAATCAATGAATATCCGTGCGTACTGTGCCTTATTTAGGTCGACACAAATTAACTGAATTGAATTTAATTGGTTAAATAAATTAGCGTAATGCATTGCGTGCTATTAAATAATGTTTCCTTTATCGCACGCGTTCTAGCATGTAGTGATTATGAAGATTTAGGATTATTACTGAATTAATTAATTACATTAATTGAGAATACTGCTTTCGTTAATCACTGCAATTGACGCAGTGAGTGTGAGTAGATACTGAACTTTGTCCGCTTGGTCAACAATATCTGAATTGCAAATTTAATATAGCTGGATACATATTCAAGTTTTGCTATTATCTTAGTGTGAAGTGAACAATTAAATCAGCTTGTAGATGTTAACTACAGAACATAAGTTCCTAATAGGTTACATTACGAACGTTCATGAGCGAAGGAAAATGTTGATGCTTTACAAAATTCAATTAAAATAGAAGCATAAAGCTCGCACATGAGCCTTTGTTATATCCTAGGAAAGATAATAAAACTATATGGCCGTAAAATAAAATAATAATAATCAATAATGCCATATTATCTAGTGTCTCTACAAGTTGCCTATAACTAACTCGCTTTGGAAAGCTTTATATCAGCAAGTATAAAGTTCTTCTTTAGTGCCTTTAGTTCATAATCGTACTTACTCGAACTCAGGACTAAAACACCCACCTGTTTATTAACTTTAATAGGTTTCTTAATATTTAATCAATTTGCGCACAGTTCGGGAATAAAACAGATTTATTTTCAATTAAATATAATGCTTGAAACGTGCTTCATAGCATTTAGTCTGTGGAATTCACAAGGGTTTATTTATAAACGATGATTAAAGTCATAGAGACTTTGAAACAGTCGCTAATCATTACTTAACTTTAAGTAACGTTTATGAATAAAGGGGTAAGTGTTGGGATAGCGGGATCGACCGAAAGGGTTACCGCTGCCCTGGAACATAAAGGGCTAAGGAAGGAACACGGGTGGGTTTTAGTCAGTAAGAGTCTGACACTCCCTTCCGCTCCACCCAGAGCGGGAGGGGTCATAAGGGGGTAAGTGTTTCTCAAAGTATGGACAAAAATACGTTTAGGCACTTTAAGAATATCGACATATCGACAGCATTATATAGGTGGAACTGGATACTGTAAAGGTTGCCTGAAAAAGTCGGACCTTGTAGTGCAGGCTGGCAGTAAAATAACTCACAGTCAAGTGCATTTAGAATGAGCTTTCAAAGTTTTGTATTAAGTTTTGTTTGGAAAAACCAGTGATGAGTAAAGCCGCTCTGATGTAAAAACGTTGGCTTGAAATAAACGCAGTAAATATAACGTTGTATGATTTTAACACAATATTACACCAAAGAAACGATGGATGGATTGTGTGAATAAATATGGTTAGAAAGGGGGTGACTACCGAGATGACGACTAATAGAGAAGTATGGAAGAAAAATACATGTTGCGCCGACCACGAATAACTTGGGATATGGACAGGAGAGTGGTGATTACACGCAACACATATACTACAGTATCAGCCATCTGTCTATATTCTCCAAGTTCCCTCGCTTTGGGCAATATTTTTTTAGAGGAAATTGTGCCCTGCACAGTCACACTTATCATAAAACCTTTACAATTTTAAACAGCATCCCGTAAATATATCGTAAACCTAAAATACGAGATAAGAGCAACGCAATTGAAAAGGATACATTGAATGAGTGTCAGATAATGACTGGCCCACATAAAACAAACGGACTTATTCTGCGTTTATATAATCATTGGCAAGTTCACTAGATGGAACATTAATCTATATTATAGGGACAGAGTCATAACAAAAACACGAGTATGCTCCCGTTTGAGAACAGAGCTACTTGTGCAGGAATAGCCACATTGGACTACTTTAAAGGTAACTGACCTATATATCTATAGGTCGGATATAAGTCGGGCAAAGAATGATCATGAATTACATATTTTTATTGGAAAAAAAGTACCTTTCTTGATATTTTAATTATGAGCACAGCTGTCACTAATGAAACATTAATAAGCTTGCCTAACAGACGAGGGGAGAAGACTGTCTTTAACGAAATGATAGCTACGTACGTATAGCATGCCAAGTCCTAAGAGGATAACAATAGTGAACTGCTAGAGCTGTTAACGTATAGCCTGTTTGCAAATACAACAAACTACGCTAAAAGGAAATAATAATAGACGCATAATGCTCCCAAAGCAGGATAGGATATACCTCATTCTCCTGACATAACTAGATGACACGCACGGGAAGAGGCAAGATCGTCGCTCCTTAGCCAAGACCACAGACCACGACGTCCATACTGAAAACATCAAAAGCATTTTTATGCAGCAATATGCTAGTACGAAAATGGTCACCGATACTTGTTCAACAAAATCGTTACAAGGCCGATATGTGAGGCTAGGGACCCATCGTCAGCGGAAAGGGATTAATAAATGCAGTCAATACAGTGTTAAGTAATTCCATACTGGTGTAAGTACAGCCCCGTTGGTCTCGTGGTTGCAAGCACGACTGCTGAGCGTGGGGTCCTGGGTTTGATTCCCGGGTCGGACAAAGTGTTATTGGATTTTCCATTAAGAATTTCTCAGTAACAGTCCGAAGTTTAGAAGTTGGCGGTTTAATACCCCCGTGCCTCGGAAAGCACGTAAAGCTGTTGGTCCTGCGCCTGATCTCTCCCCGCGAGTGTCGGATTGCCGTCCCATCGGACTATGAGAGTAAAGGAACAGAGAGTGCTCCTGTGTTTGCACAAACACTTGTGCAGTATAATATTTCCTGCGTACCTGGCTAGTCTCCGTTGAGATGTGCAACCGGGACCGAAATTGGTCGGGAGGCTATTATTATTACTGTTGTAAGTTAACGTGGTATTTTTAACATAAAATACTCGTCAGTCTACATATTTTTAATATACGCATGTCTAACTTCAAAGTCTACTCAAGATGTTAATCAAACACAATTAAGGCGATTTAAAAATTTGAATGAGTATTATGAAATGTCGAAGGTAAACGTAATAAAATAAAATCATCAACTTTAATTTAATTACTTACCTACAACTTTTTTTAAAAGAATAAGAAAACAAGTTCTGTTTACTAGAGAAACAGATTTTTTATGCCAGACTTGCAGTAGAGTTACATTTTCATACTTGAAGCAAATTATTAATTCTTTATCATTAAACCTTTTTCCTATTGTCATATCCGGTTGTCACACAGCATCCGTCGTTTACGAAGGATCCGGGAGAGCACAAAAAAGGGTCCATAATGTTTTAGAGGCGAGTTTAAGGACGCATCCGCTACGATACCGTAATCTGTGCAATACAAAGATAATACATGCAGTCCCGTGCATGCCATGTGCCATGCAGTCACTAAAATAACTTCCGGCAGCCTCCGCTAGACGCGCACTGTAGAGCCTAGTACGTATGTTATGGTATTGGTGCACTGGACGCATTAGATACGTCGCAGACACAACAATACACACGTAACACTACATATGCTTTACCGCTGTGCACAACACTGTGCGCGACACTGTGCACAACACTGTGCGCGACACTGTGCACAACACTGTGCGCGACCCTGTGCACAACACTGTGCGCGACACTGTGCACAACACTGTGCGCGACACTGTGCACAACACTGTGCGCGACACCCAAACACCATTGTTTGCTTTTTATGCATTTTACACTAACCCTGCTATAAGTTCGACTTCAATTTCTGAGCTTCTATACATGATCCGGCGTAATATCGAAGCGCAATGCTCGAAACGAATTGGTTTATAATTTTGCTAATATCAATAAAGTTTCATTTAATTCCATGACAAAAAAAAAACTGGTACTGAAAAACTGGACAACCCTTTACCCCCCTACATGAACAATGCAGATTTAAAATGAACATGAATATTGCAAAAGGATGTTTTGTACAAAATTGCAATTAATGAGAGTGCGGGATGCACTCGAGTCGATTGTTAATTACGCAACGCATCAGAGGGCGGCCGGCAGAGTACGTTGTAGGCGGGCCGTGGGCGGCGGCTATGATTTATACACTTTTATGTGCCCATTTTAATACCAGTACTCACAAAACGCTAACAATCGACCATCTTAATCGATACATCGAATTTATTTAAGCGACCATCAAGCTTTTGACTTAGGGAACACGCCCCAGTGATTCTCCGGCGCGCCTGCGCCTGGTCGGTTACTTCATAAAATTAAACTACAGGTAATAAACATCAGTCACAATAAATATTCACTCACCCATGTAAAGTGGCGACTGCTTGCTGCCGACGTTATCGTCCACGTAGGGGATACCCAGCGTGGCGATCCCGGTCTGTCCCACGCCCACCACCAGCAGGCAGATGAACAGCCACGGGATGACGACCGCCGTGATGGACGAGCGCGTCGTGGAGCTCTTCACGTGCGCGTCGTCACACAGGTCGGAGGAGTTCTGGAAGGAGTAGCACACGGGCGCGGCGCCGGCGCGGTGATCGTCCAGGTGCACGTCCAGCAGCTGCGTGCCATACAGGAGGTGCGGCACCACGCAGCCGATCACGCCCACCGCCAATACCAGCATCATGCACGCGATCCAACGCGGCCGGTGCCCCCGCCCCGCCAGGTACGTCAGGAACAGCGCCGTACATATCTGGCCGATCTCTGTCGCTGCTAGTAAGGTTCCCGTCGTCTTTGACTCTACTTTGAACAGCTTTTCTACTGTGGTCGTCACACTAACAAAGTACGTGAGGAACATGCCCTGCAGCACCCAGCCCGACAGGAACACCAGCATGAAGACCCGCGTGGACGCGAATACGGAGCGCTCGCGGAGCGGCTGCGGGTGCGCCGCCGTGTGCTTGCAGTCGAGGGATCCATTGTTGTTTCCTGTCGCTAACCGTTCCTGTTCTTCTGGTGTGGCTTCGACGCCTTTCATGTCGGCGTCCTCGGCCGCCGGGCCCGGGGGACCCGCCTCCCCACCCGCTGATGATACTGTAGCGACAACGTTCGCCCTGCGACAATACAGAAACAACCATTTACAACCAGTACAAATAAACTTTATCCGACGAGAAACTTAAACATTACACCTAGATAAACTCACGTCATGGTCGTCACGTCTAAGCGGTTACTGACGCGAATATTACACAACCCCTATGCTATCAAGTCTATGTGACCGGCCGAGCGAAAACGAAACGCACGCTAAACGCCAGTGTCGGCGACGACGCTTCCGGCTAACGGGACCAAAACATACAGATTGATCTACGATCGCGAAAACAAGTAGCAGGCACGATGCGGCGGTGGTGAGTCGTACGCATACTTGATTGGGGAGTCGTTCACCCGAGTGCGGGCGAGGGATGGAGGAGGCTGCGTGCGCGCACCCAGCGCGGCGGATACCGACTGCAGCATGCAATTACTGGCGCAGCGCGCTGCACCCGCGAGCCCGCCCCTCGGCTTCTCTCCACACGGGGTTTTTATTGGCCGTCTATCCGTTTTTTGTGCGGCACGCATTTACACACGATGAAAGCCGTCTGCACGCCGCCCTTCACTGAAGATTCCCTCTCGTCTCGACACTACGGAATGTCTTTGTCTCATTGCTGTCCCGTAAGATTTACATTCACGTGAATTTAAATATAAATTAAGCGAGGAGTACCTATGTCAAATTCTTATCACACACACAATTAATATTATAATTGATTTAAAAAATATATAAAATCAATACCTACAGACGTGGAGCCAAACACTAGGTTCGCAATAAAATCAACCGTAGAATATTAATGTGATCGACTCATACGGTTAACTGGACTTGCGAAACACCGATGGGGGCCGATGACCACCGGCGACACCGACCACGACGCACTATTGCACTACACTGACCAGTTCCAGCAGGAAAACTATTTTACTGATAGTACTAATTACTAAGATAACGTTTTAAAGTGATAATTATTTTTTTAAGGGTGACTCAAATGATCCATTTTTTTCACGTCTGATACCAAATGAAGTGCACAATAAAATGCATTCCGAGATAAGCCCACAAACTTGTGCAATGGTCGAGCTATCGAACAAGTGCTATCGCTCCAGTGATAACGGGACACAGCAAATAGGTATACTCGTGAGGCGGGTTACTGCTGCACCAATATCATACAGAATATCATATTTATCTGAAATGCCAGCCTGCTCGACCTTTACTATAAAAAGTTTTAAACATATCTTATTTCTGAGAAGAATCCTCCGTCTTTGATATGCAGCCAAATTTAAAATTTATGTTCACTTGTCTGTGTCCACCACACCTTGTAATATTAAAATATTTTCTGACTGACATGACGTTACGAAACCAGCGTGCCATGTGGTAAAACGAACGAGGCAAAACATTTTAAACTAAACAGCATGTAGAAACAAAAAAAAACTTTTTAACAAAATATGAATGAAATGAATTCAAATACTCATACGAAATCCATATCTCAGTAAAGTGAACTCGAGTGTCCTAGGCAGCGTAGCGAGACGCCACGATCTAATTGGCGGCAATATTGTATGAAAGTCAACCCCGCACGCACATACATACAATCACATCGACGATACGAGGACGGCGACTGACGATTTATTTAATCTCCCATCGCGATTGAGTGGCAATGAATCATAATATATGAATATGGCGAGCAATAAAATGACAATCTATTGGCATAAATTGAATATAAACTATAGTATCAACGCAACATTTATAAAGCGCTCATATTGATATTAAAGATTCGTGTGGAAATCAGATAAAATAAACGCGTGTTAGCAAGGAGACAAAAAGTTGCTCAACACTGTGTCCTCACTTATAATTCAGTGACACGACAAAATGAACCACCAAAGAACAGATTCGACGTCAACCCGCATCAAAATTCATCTTCAACACAAAAAGATACAGTTCGTTGTGTCTTTTCGGGAAAAAACAAAGTCACGGTCTCATACATACATTTTGAAATTCATACAAACCAAGATTGATATAAAATTAAAAAGTTAAAGAGCGTACAAAAAAAGGGAGGTATCATAAATCTTTCATGATTATTGTGATGAATGGAATGACAAATAAAAGATGTGGTGAAAATGTTGAGTAAAACGATTGTTGTTGGAGAAACCATATTTAATTTAGAGGAAGGTCAAAATTATAAGAAGACTGAGGAATACGAATCAGGGTGCACGCTAGTGGCGCAGGCGCATCGAAGACGTCTATGATCATTCTATAAGTGAGAGGACAACGTGCGCGGTCAAGGTAAGTGAGCAGATACCTGTTGTCGATGACACTGTGCACTCGACATTAATCTCCATTTTAAACCCAGTTTAATAACGTAAGGTACAATTTACAATGACGGTGGCAGGCACGAATGAGAAATACAGTGGTTACCAGCGGGGAAACTTCATTGTAAACCTGTGCAAAGGCCTAGACCTAGTCTAGATAAATTATTGTGCCATTTAAACGGTTGCTAACGAGCTGAATCTGGTAAATTAAACGCTGATAATAATTATATCATGTTCAATGTCCAAGTATCTATGTTTAGGTTTCCAGAGTCCCGGCGGAGACCCTACCAGTTTGTGGCAACATAGCTTTCAGACAAAGGACAAACACTTGTCTTACGCATACAAATATTGATCGTTTTACATGGAAAGCAGATGCACCAACAACTGGTCCTGACAGGTTACAATTGTTAGCACAGGTATTTCAAATATTTTTGCATTCTATTAATTATATAGCCTTTAATATATTCTACTTCCATCGCTTCAGATGAATGAAACAAAACGTTAAACTGTATTACATTTCAATATTGCGCTATAAAAAATCTAAGAGCCACTGATGAAGCATAGTAAACCAGTCATTTGTATTGTATTGTAATGATTTCAATGTTCCACACAGAGACATAACAATACAATTAATGAAAGATGAACATTTCGTTACGAGCGCTAAATGTCTTGTAGCTATGTTACTACAAACGCCACTGCACTTTATTAACGATTCAGAATTCACAGGTTTATTAATCACACAGAACCGGTCGCTTGTAGTAGGTACCGAAAGTAAACATATGCTAAGGTGAGTATTAATAGTAAAATTTGTTGGAGTCTTAATTAAATTAAACCGGATTCTGCACACTGGCTATTAATTAACGAGACTCATGGCTGTGCACTAAGCTAACCGGATAATTACGGAACAAAGTAACCGATGAGGAATTACTGGCAAAACAAATAATCAAAACGTGCTGCCTCGGTACAGTGGTTTTTTGAGAACAACCTGTAATTAGTGCACGTAACTCATATCTTTATAGACAACGTTTTTATTAAGAATATATTAGCATTAAAAATCCATATTAATTTGGTACGATCCGTGAAGATTCCTAGGTGCAAGTTTCAGTTATTTTAATTGAGCACGGTCCTTAAGGCCGACCCAATGATAGTTAATAACGCTTACGAACCTACTAGCGTGCCTGCCACTAAGACTCTATTTGCAAATCAAATTCAACTTAATGCGTGTATTAATTTTCAACAGCAGCTGTTAAGTGTCTATGAGACAAATGATTTATATGAACAGATAAGTACACCGGCCGTAATTACTCGTAACCAATACCGAGATTTGCAACGTGATAACTGCAAAGTTCAGTGACACTAATATTTCCATCGGGCACCCAACCAATGGCCACTCCAGAGTTCGTGATGCGACATGGTGATTTATAATAAGCGATGTCCAAACTGATAAATTTGCGAGGTAGATTAAATTTAATATAAATAAAGAACCAACGGCAGAGCTGAAACCATAATAAACAGGATATTAAGATGATCTCAGAAATAAAACAGCTCAACAATGCATCGAAATCCGATAAAAATAAATGCGAAATAAACGAAAGTCTGATTAAGAGTAATATTTCAGTTGCGGAGACAGTTGTGTGAAGCAAATCTTCCGAGTAGGTGTGCCTGCATAAACCAAGCTCGGACACCGGACACCCCGGGGCGGAGAGCTGTCTGAGATACACTGACTTACTGCCCTCTACGCGCTCGACATAATGGACGCGCCTGCCGACCTTTCCCACTTCGTTTTTAATAAAACATTTACATACAATTGACAATGTTCATAAGTATAAGCACTAGTTCAAAATTCTAAGCCACAATAGATACACTCATGACACGAATGTGGTAGCGTCGCTGAAGGTGTTGAAAATTATATGAGTATGTCACGCGTTAATAACAGCGTTGTTGGAAGTATTGATACGGTAACAATAAACATTTTAAATTGTGTAAAATACTATCACTAGCAAGCGCATAAATCACGACTGGCCCTTCACAAGTATCTGTGTAACAAAAACATGGCCTTTCGTGGAAACAGATTAATATGTAACGCTCAACAACAAGAACAAATCGGGATGCGGTGGAGAAAAACTTCCAACGACACACATGACCGCTTACTTTAAAACTGACCATTTGCAATTATAATGTACAATTGCACGCAATTGCATCGCACTTTGGACTGTAGCATACAAAAAGCTTGGTGTATTTTTGTGATAACCGGCCTCCAGTGGACCAAAGGTGTTGTATGTGCGTGGATTGCATAACACTGACATAACATAACCGTGCCTTGACATTGTTGATCTCATAGTCGGCGCTCCGTGCCAAAGCTATCGCAGGTAGCATGGCGGTCAAGAGGCACACTAATCGACCGTAGAATATGAATAGCCTCCACGAGGATAAACACCTCAATAAACTGTACACTTTAGTGAGAAGAAGCACTCCAATTGATCATTGCTATTCTGTTGAGATGTTACGTCTACAGAGAATCGTGCCGACAAGACTACAGCAACAATCAGATTGCCAATAACTTTTTAAGTGGTGACAAATATGCGCACATAAAAAAATATCCATATGTTGAAAGTTGAAATCATCTGCGTAACGCACTTTGCCGAGCAACTGCGTGCTCGATGCGAATGAGTGTATCGGGCAAGGTCGCTTCTAACGAATAACTAGTACCACCAATTTGACACTGCTCACCTCCGCTTATTGGACAAAGTGGGACGTGTAAATGAAGAAACGAAACGCTACCCTGTAATCATTTAACAAGCATCAGCTGTGATGAAACAGATGTCATACTTGAAGGCAAAATCAATTCAGACATCGAGTAGATTATAGATGTGGCAAGGGCGTGCTCAAAGCAGGTTAATGCACTCGGTGACAAAATTAAGCATAAATATTGCTACGAGATCTTCTAAGACGGTTACTTAGTAGGTAAGTAATATTAAAAAAATAAAAAGTCAAACGTTGGCATCCTTATCTTAATATCCAAGGCTCAAACAACATTTTAACAGTGGAGTGAAGTACCTTAAATAACCTTCAACGTTTACAGAGATGTAGCGTCACTGAAATATACGTTTTGCATGTTTACGACTCTTTTCTCACCGAAATTACAAGTCATTACAGTGTCGGCCGAGTCGGCAATGAACTGACGTATTATGTCAATTAAGATTAAAAGGTATTACATCTCCCCAAGAACCTTTATCTCTATGTGTGGTTGTAACTGATTGTAAATGAATAACACTAGTTACTGGTATCCACTCAGTGTTATTACTTTGCTAGTCAGGCTGACATTGAACAATTTTAGTACGATGACGCTACTTGCATGTCATTGCACAATAATTTTACTTCGTCCACGAAATGATTGTAAATAAAAAATTATGATTGGTATCGAAGTAAAAGGTCTGGTGAAAGTGATACAGCACGAGTGCATTGGGCGGGGTGATAAAAATGTCATTGCAAAAGAAACGCCTCCGCACTGGCGGCGTGTAGTTATCGACAATTTGCATACAACGCACTCTTGAATTCGCATGGTGAAATCTGGACACGCGACTTTTTAAACATCAAGCTTTGGTCACAGACTGCAGAAGAAACACTCTTGATGGCTTATATATTTTGCATTTATATAAATATTCAATCAAGGTACTAGGTCACGCTTTTCTTAGCTTGACAATTATCTTTAGAGATAATTGTCAAGCTGAGAGAGCAGCTGAAGAAAGTTGATATGGCAATTTATTATCATGAATGATCTTATCAAAGTAATTCCAATATAATCTTAGATTATTTACTGATAAAAGTTATTTATAAATACCATGTATTTGCTCTACTACTTACAACTGTAAACAGAACATTTATTCTGTTTCATCCATTTCAGAGCAAGTTTCTATATTTTCCTTCCTTCGTCGTAAAACTAGGTCAAACGATTAGAATCCAACATTGTTTTAATAGGCCACAGGCATTGCAACACGAATTTATTTATTTACTTCCAATATATATATATATATATATGCACTCATTAAATATTGAGGGCATGAGTAATTGGGTCTAGCCACATCAATATTTTACGTACTATTTCCTCTGAATTATTAACTTCAATGACAAATAATTAAACATGTATATGGTGGAGCGCCCTAATTTGAAAATTGGCGGTTTGGAGCCATAAGCAGCGTTTGGTGAAATCAAAGTGACCTCAATAAAACAAAAACGACTTACTAGCGACATGAAATGGTTTTCCTCGTCACGATATCTACTGTAAAAAACTGCCGAAGAACCAGTTGTGTTGGTCGCAAAAAATATGCGAGAAAACATCATCAGTATTTCAAAAAAAAACAACACAACAAACAATTTGTTACTGAAAACCCCGAGTGTGAATGAACACTTGCAGTAGCTAATAATAAGACAAAAAATATATAAATAGACACATGGCTACTCTTTCGACTTGCCTAGTATCGCGCTAAGTACATTCATTTGATATTCAACTCATCTGTTAAGGGTAAAGAGCGCAAGGATAACATACATAGAACAATGCACATATAGACAAACTGCCTCTTTAACTTGAGACGTGAAGTCTTGGGTTTAAAATCCCTACGGACACTCAAACATTACTACCAAACTCAAACAAAGAAGGTGGCCTTAGCTTCTCGCCTCACCAAACAACTTAGCGGAGACCACTTCCGCCACGAACTGTACACATGACGGCAACACAAACATACAAATATTGTGTATATAGATATACTGCAACTACAGACATTTTAGACACGACCTTGAGCATCCCTATATAGATAATAATAGGCTTTTCTTTACGTATGCGTGAAAATGACGGTGAATAAACTTTCATTACAAAACATTTTAAGTAACTAGTTGAAACAATAACCAGCAGTGGTAAACTGACTAGTAAAGTGATTGATTAACGCTATCGAAGCTATGTCCAGACAAACTTTTACGCTAATTGTGAATCATGTCGAAAATCATGCAGTTCTAGCTATTAGGACAAAAATAAACACGGGAATGCGAGAACGTGCTCAATCTTATTAAAAATTTGTATTCCAGTACCAGCTGCAAGCTTTTATAGACCATTCCTGTTACGTTGTCTAAATAGTTCCAACATAAACATAACTCTTTTTAGTCTTGGCAAAGGCTTGCAGAAACAAGTACTAAATAAAACCAAGATCATGTTTTATAAGAGTGCAAAAAGCCAATTTAAAGATAGTTGTAAAGAAACAATCAAAATATGAAAGGTAAAAATCGTGATCATTAGTCAGACACGCATCTTAATAAAGTTTTCTTCAGGAGTGCCACAAGGTACTATGTTTTGACCTGTACGAAACAAATGTGCGCTATTATATTTAAACATGAAAAGGCTTGTTATCGGGAAAGAATACTTAACTGGTAAATCACTAGTATTTTACTAACTATGAAATTCTTATTAGTTATCCACTTAATAAGTGTTGTTGTGCTGACGTGCTTAGGTAGAAAATTGAGGTCTTGACCTAAACGGCCGCTGTATCAACAGTACATTTTCATTTAAACACGCACTATAGGTACAAACGTCATCTATGGCTTTAGTACGTGAGTACGTTTGGCACAGCTGTTTAAACGAAATTTGTAACAATAGACTTTTAGGACTTGATCATAATAGCCACATATTACATCGTTTTTATGGTCCTTTGTTTATTTAACATTACAAATATACAAGTAAACAGAACATACATCTTACCCCGCTCTCGGTACTCTTAAAACGAGATAAAATGGTAAATGTATTACTTCAGTAAACATTCGTAATATGGCGTTTGTAATCCCTATATGGTCAAGAAGGATTACAATTTAAAGTCAGCGTTGTACCTTCTGAACATATGGCATACATATGGATTAGGTACAAAGTAAATTGAAAATCTGCCAGTGTTTTCAATTCTTTGTAGGTAAAACTTACTTTTCCCCTCATTAAAGTTTCGGATTCTGCTCCACTCTTTAATATTGATAGATTTTCCGAGGAAAATGAAATAACTTAGTTTATTGGATAACGTATGTACTTGTGTTAGCACCTTTGAGCTATTATTTCAAGACTTCGTGCAGCCATTAAAATGGGTTTTAAAGTTGGACGTCTTTTTAGTAACTCTTCATGAAGGATTCCATTATACCATTAAAATTATGAAAAAAATAACTATATTTATAAATATACATATATAAAAAAAAAAATTATAATTTAATTTAAAAAAACTGTTTATCAAAATTTGATTATGATTAATATAAAATAGAATTTTAACTCTCTCTGCTGAAGTTGGGAATGCTATTTCGATTAATTTAGACTTACTACGGCATAGAGAGAATGTTCTCTTCGAACTTATAAGAAGTGAGCCAATAAAGTCAGGGTCCTATATTTACAGGCAATACTAACAAGCTGTCAGTGTTGTGCAATGTTGCAATATTTATATCTGTGCGATGCATTACATGAATTACGAGGGAGACGCCTTCAAAGTAACTCACAACGATAATGTACTCAAATCTACTATCAAAATACAGGACCAAACAAGCATAAAACACAAGACCTACTTAGCGATAAAAGATTCTAATGTACATTACGTAACTGTCAACAAGCAATAAATTCATGATCAAGAGTCGCCAAGTCACGCACAGAAAACAAAATGCTGTGATTTCTACACGAACCAGAAGTTGAAGGTTATCTAGGGGTTCATGTCAAAACTGATGAACCCGTATCGATATTCACATCCAAGTTCAATGACTTCACTAACACGTGGAAGCTTTATCCTATCCTAGATAAAGTTGAAAACTGTTTACACTGTAACTTGATATTTAGAGGGACATAAATAAAACAATAAAAGGAAAATAGACCCTGAAGTTCACATAACGGAATTCGCGTAGAGTTCAAGTATTTGACTGAAATAAAATAGAATGTTCATAATAAAAAGGAAAGAAAGTGCAGAAAAAAACACGGCAATGCCAGGTTTTAACGATGTAAACGATATTGATTGTTTTCCTTACGAGGTGATAAAAACTATAAAGCCAAGAGAAGCCGAGAGTACCAAGCAATAACATATTGAATTAAACACTTGTAATAATGGTCATTGATGACATCATACTTTGAAAACCTGACTCGACTTTAGCGGAGATTAGACGACTAAAATTCCACGTAAAAACTAGACATTCGCTAAATTCTAAAACTAGAAATGCTGTACGTGCGCTACGTTTCAAGCGCAATAAGGAAAGTGAATAATTAAGACCTGGCAATAGGAGAGAAGAATAAGAAGTACACGAAAATGATAAAAGTGTACATTTAATGACAGGTCGTTATCCCACGCCTACATACTGGTTACGCCAGCTCCAACGATATCTTCTTAATTAACGGACCGAAAAGTGCACCTTTAAAACAACTTATGCGTAGCAAGAAAAATAAAATTAATTAAAATAAAACAACATGTGGTGACATGCGACTCAAGGGCTGGTCATCCAAGACAATTAAAATTCTTGTCGTGGCACAAGACATAAAAGCGTCTATTATCACATGGATTTGCCAACTTTTTATCGACATTAACCATTTAACTCGGCATAATGTACCTATATACTTATATGTACCTATATCAGTAGCGGACACAGTAATAACTGAGGCGTGAATTGCCAATGTAAATTGATAAAGTCTGCGTCTGGCCATTTTAAAGAAGTTGCTATACAAAGAACCTAAAGATGACCGTATACAGGAAATTGATAGATCGAACTTATATGTTTTCCTTTTCAATATGTAACGTACATATTCGTGCCGTAGTAATCATTATATTGATTGTATGCAACCAAAATATTGTTAAGTTAGGTTCGTGTCTGATGGCTTTTCTTATTTTCATGACCAGCAAGACTATTCACCACAGGAGTTATTTGCCAGAGTATCTTTAATATATATCACGCATTTAAAAAAACCGTCTTGTCAGCAAGGTTTATGTTACAAAAACCAAACTAAGCTACATCGATTAAAATTGGCTTAAAAGTTAACAAGAAAAGTCGTAAAACAATCCAACTTTTTCTTGTGTTGGCTCTGTGCTTCAGACATTCGTAGCCGTATTTTTAGTATTTGCCACTGTCAAGTAAAAACTAGATGTTGGAGCAACCTGATTTTATAGCGCATTAAAAAATTGTAACTCACAAAAACGAACGCGATGGCGTTCACACAATACATCAATTACGTCTAATCGTGATACTCAGAATTATACGAGCCATAATCGCTAACGACTCCTAACATTTCGGTGGCCGTGAACTGCGCCTTGACTGCCGGATTCTAAATGTAACAAACAAAAAAGTATCAATTCTAACAGATAGCTGTTACTCGACCCACATCGGTGACCTCGTTACGGCGAAATCGCAATGCAATTTCGCGACGTAAATTTTTTGGAACACTTTTACTTCGACACCGGGGGTACGGTCCAGCGGCTCAGTGTATGGCTTCGGTGATGACACCAATTTCTCTTTCAATGAATGGGTATGGAGCTTTAAGCTGGGTGGAGTCTCCACGGCCTCAAAATTTAAACGGATACGTAGTTCAGCGAATCGTGTTTGCGTAACACTTGACATAGATAGTCGATCGATGTGGAGCAGTAAAGTATCGAGTAAGTTACAGTTTGCGTGGCGAATTCATTCATATTTCAGGTTGGTGTTCTATTGACGTCATGCCAAAGTGCTAATAGACACTCCCCTATGCGTTATCGGCTGTTGCAAATTTTTTCGAACAAATTTTCGCAACACGCACGTCAGCAGCACGTAAATCCGTCGGAAGCACGCGCCTGCCATATAGTGCGACTTTCTCTCCGAGCTACGCAATCACATTTGGTTAAATTTCGCTTTTTTGCACACAAAGCGAACGACGGAAAATTTATTTCGCCATGGAAATCAGACATGAATACAAACTATTGCGATACGATCGGATCGAACGACAAGGAAGCACAACAAGAAGAAAAGGGTACCAAAATCTGCTAGCAGTTGATTCTGGAAAGCTTAGTGGTTACTAAATAAGCTTTAAGGTTAAACCTTAGCATGGTAAAGAAGAATTCTAGACAAAGCGCTCGAGAGCGAAACTAATACAAACAAGTCACTTGAATCACTTTCATCTGGTAGAGATGCCGAAAGTAAACTTTTACTTTCGGTATGAAAAGATCGGTTTTCTTCGACAACCGCTGTATTTTATATTACGACATTCTAAAATACTATATTACCAAGCTCAGTAAATGATACAGCTATTTAAATAAATAATATTTGTTTGAGGCTTACACACACAAGTACGTGTAAAACATTATTCAGTGTCTAACAAATAGAGACTTACCGTGTTGGACGTGACGCGTTTTCGTAATTTATGCATTATCAAAAACTTCATGTAGCGGAAGGTAACAGAAATGACAATGATAATTGTGACTTTTGAGCCCTAATCAAGCTGCAGTCAATAAGTCATACAACTTTAATCGTTTTTTTATTTAGTTACGTATAAACTTGTGGTTGACACCTACATTTGGTGATACTCGAAGGCGTGATCTAAGGTAAATCATTACATCACGTTATGTTGCGTGATACGTCTAAATAAGTAAAAATCTAATACTACAATCCTACCCTAGCCCCAAAATAGAAAACCAGCCAATATTCTATAAAATATTTTTTGCAACAAGGAAAATTATGTGAACAACGCGGCGACAGTACGCCAGAACCAGAACTGGTTGTACGAAAGCGAAAACACTTAATTACTTTCATCTATTCGTACAAAGTGGAACTCGTAACCCAGATTATTGAATTAGAGCCTTGGAAGTAAATGTTTTTTGATTTATGTACTTTCGATTGGACAACGCACATTTATTCTTGATCGTAAGAAGCGCCGCGCTAAGAAAAACCCATGACGACATCAGTAACTTTCATCTTTCCTTCTTTTATCGATCTTGATTTCGAGAAATATGAATTAATAAATTAAGAATAAAATCCATTGATCGATTTGAATTTAAAGTCGGAAATGA
Source organism: Apamea epomidion (assembly GCA_947507525.1). NCBI lineage: Eukaryota > Metazoa > Arthropoda > Insecta > Lepidoptera > Noctuidae > Apamea > Apamea epomidion. Next base: position 19,975,067 of record OX382225.1, on the reverse strand, counting down.
ATTTTCTCCGACTGTCTATTAAAACCGGATTATAATATGAATATTATAATTTTATACGTAACTCCACTTATATGTATCATATTATATGATTGAGCTATTATGTCTGAACCGTTGCAAAATAAACGTTTCATAACTTATCTATCGATTAGTTTACACTCCAAGTTATATTAATAATACCTAGTCGTAACGTTATGATATTACTAAAAAACTAGTTATCAGTTAACCGATCGTAAGTGACCGGCGGTCAATGAACGATAACGAACGAGTTATCTTCATTACCACTTACTGAATTACCGAGAAGTTTACCACTACAAGCCTACCAGTCTTCTTAGCCTTCACAGATTATACAGGTCAAAAGATTGTCAATAGCTACGTCTTAATTAAATCCTGGCCTTTGATTTGGATTCTCTTACCATTAGTTTCAATAAGCCACTTAGACTAAAGACCATATTTTTGCGTGACGAAAAAATATGTCAGTTATTCCCTCAGCAGCCTAGGGGCTGTTAACAACATAATTATAGCATATCTTCAAATGCAACACTTTTGAACTGGATTTTGACACTAAAGACACCCACAAATTAAAATAAGTAAAGGTCTAGAGTCACTTGTCAGTGACAAATAGACATAACAAGAATTTAAAAAGGCTCCCGACTTATTTACTGCTGGGAATCGACAGTCCAGATAGACAAACAGGATGAGTGACTTGTAAAAGGGCCAAGGAAAGAGCGGAGATAAAAATATCACCATCAAATTGGACACATGCGCCGTTACTATCCAAAACAAACTGTGCTTTTAAGAAGTGAACCATAAGTGCCAAATTCAATACACGTGCACATAGGTACAAAAAAAATTGAAATCGTTGGCAAATCCCTCGTCTGAAAAATGGTCAAGGCGCAGTAAAATAAAATATTAACTCGGAGGTACACATATTTTACTATAGCCAATGTAAGACAGAATGTTTATGAAGCATTTGTGTCTGAATGGAACAATAGACGAAGTATGGCCCGCAGGATGTCTTGTGGATTTTCGAAATATGGTTAACAAGTAATAAAAACTTAGTTCCAGCCTATCACAGAGTTACCATTAAACACTTTTATTCAAACACTACCCTTGATAACCAGCTAAGGACGGCAAGAGTATAACTTACCAGAAAGTTGACAGAAGTGAAAAATTGCTAATCCGAATGCGAATTGCGAATCCGTGATGAAATTGCTAATCCGAAAACGACCACACAACAAGTAAAGTAACAAAGATTACAAAGCCAACACTGTCAAACAACTGACCAAAGAAATCAATGCAAAATTATTCTAATGGCTTTCCCAAATCGATACATGACGAATATTATTGTGTAACAACAATTGAGTGGCGGGCCTGGAGCTGAGGTTAACCGTCTGGAGGTCGCTGGGAAGAGGGTGCTTACATTACAATTATAGCTGAAGCAGACTCCCAGACGAAAACCTAGTCATAGGACAAATTGAGGGCATTTCACAATAGTCTGCTCAAAATTGTTCTCTCACTCGTTCAGATAAGATCGAAATACCTGTTGCTGTTACTTTCATGTTGCGGATGAATTGCTTATTTCGGGAAATTGTTTTATGGACTGAACATTTTGGGGATTTTCGATAATTTAGGAACATTTTTAAGGATTCTAGTCATGGTTTCACTGAATTCAAAACCGTTTATTGATCGTTGTGGCAACATACGCTTGTAAGATTTCCTTTTTGTGGGAAACTGGTCATTGTTGAAATGTTATTCATCCCCTAACAACACATGATACACACTATACACTGCGGATGTTTCTGTACCGTTTCGTTTTTATTATGTTTTCGATCGATATCTATTTCTTACCCGTTTAATTGAATAGTGACTGGAGTGTAAATAACATTCTATCGCGATGACATGCTCCCTTTTAGTTCTTATATATTTCATTAATATTGGAAAATATTGGTTATCTCACTGGTTTCATCATCATTTACTACGTACCACTAATCGTCGTTTAAAATTATGACCTACAAAGCTTTTATTTTACAGACTCGTCAAGGCTTTTATTATTAAAAATAATATTTAAACGTTAAGAACATAATCCAGTGATCCAGTTTCATTAATTTACACAAATTAGTTTCAATTTTATAAGATATTTATGCAAACTGCTTTATAGGTATCGATTACTTTAAAGATACCATACTTGAACTACTTGTTTCAACATTTGATTTTACAATGTATTCGGAAACGAATTCTTTTTGGTACATTGATTTTTCCGCTCCTTGCATTGGCTCATTAATCTGTTCCTTTAGCCATTGTGTGACGATAGCGCTGGTTGTAAATGTAATTAACTGGTAATAACTATTACAAAATACCGACTCTGCCAATAGGTGTGTTTATGGCTCGATAATCATTAATTCGGTTGTGGTTCTTCAACTTTACAGCTACATGCTCATGCAAGACGCCTTGCTGCATCAAAAGTACTTTGGTAATACCCAAATTACAGCTATTACCAATGAACAGAGCCACGAAGACGAAATGAGTCTAAACTCGGAAAACTATTCACAGGTACAGTCATACTACTACATGCTTACAGCCTTGTAAATCAAATGACTTTCAATGACTGATATCCTCCCTAATCTGCCCATGTAAACAAAGTGTTTAGATCAAATGCCATGTAAACAAATGGCCACGCGAGGGGAGATACAAATTGATATTGAAGATTGGTGAACAACGCATATATGCCAAACTTGGAATTCGGATTACATCGCGACTTTCCATAAAACAATCGTAGCCAATGGTTGCTTCAAACACTGAAACAGAGTTGTGACTTTTGGTGCAAGAGGGTCCCCTAAATTTAAACCATAGTACCTGTGAGTGTCACACGTGCAGCGATCCCTGCCACTGATATGTTAATTTTATTACACCAGCTTAAAAAAAGATCCCAACCGGTTTTCGGTTTCGAAAAGGAACGTAAGTGACATAAAAATTACGACCTTCACGTACACGATGCTTGTTCCTAAATTAAAAGGCGTATATACAACAAAAACGTTCAACGAGCAAATAGATCAAGCATACCGACTCTTGATGATGACTGTTTAGTTTTCAAACGAAACATTTCCATGATTGTTGTAGCAAAATTCGCAAACACAAAACTGGTTTAGCATACAAAATAAAATTGGCAATATTTATAACACTTACGATAATTTTCGGCGATATGCAGGTCCTTAGCACACACTGGTTGCACGTCTTAATTTCGCGGATATGATCTAATGTAAACCGAATAGTGTATAATAATAGCTCCAGTTTTTTCTGCGACGACTTCGGAACCGGTAGTGTGTCCTCGGGGCCTCAACACTTGGGGGGCATCACTTATCAATGGTTAGTGAGGAGGTTATTAGCGATAGTGTTGTAGCGTCGCGAGCGTCGCGTCCCGCGTGCTGACCGGCTGCGAGTGCCGGCGCTCAGGCGTCGCTCTTGTAAACAAAACGTAATGGTGGGGGCCCCGCCGAAAAGCCTGGCCGAATAAACACCGCTCACTTACGTCACTCTATTCTGCTCCTCCGGTGAGCGTTTGATGCATGCCGGGCTCCGACAACTGATTGCTCTTGAAAGTTTTACCTTCTGACACCGGCATTTCTACCTTCACCATCCCCCAAACATTTTCCATTTTCGCTGTCGATATAGATCAACTTTTTTATATAGAATACTCGTGATATTCTAAGAATAGAACTCTTTTTATTGACAAGTCATAGATATTCGACGGTTATTGACGTTTCCTAAACACTATTCCAAATCCAAATCCAAATCGTTTATTGTGGTACAATCCACGTATTGTAATTCGTCACAGATTATATGCGTATTAAAATCAGGAACTTTTAAAATCAGGATTTGACACACTTGTGCATGTACGGTAATATTCCGCTCCCGACTGTATGATGGGCAAGTTAAAAGTGGAATGAGTCGACAAAATCTTAGGCCTCATACACCCGTCTATTAAAACGAACCTTCAAGTAAAAAAAGACTATAAAGTAGGCCGCTGTTCATACCAGACAGTTCGATATCAATTAATTTAAGCGTTAAGCTCGAAATAGCAGGATCGGCAAAAAAGAAATTAATCAAGTAAATTCCAGGCTTTACTTCGAGTTTATAAGACCATATTTATAACCGGTAGCTGATCCTAATTTTAAAGGCTATTCCACACGCAATACTAATTTAAAAATACCTTTTATTTCACACGATAGCCGGCTGTAAATAAAATTAAAGGTGCTAGAGTCGGCCTGCACTAAAGTTATGGCAATGTAACCGGAGCTTACAGACTGCAGAGCTGCTAGTAAACCACTTTTTGCCCTGTATCTTACTTTAGTCTTAGATATAAGGTATGTAGGTTCCTGTTTTATTCACTTGTGTATTTAGTATTAGGGGTTCCCTTATGTTTGTTAGTGGAAGTGAATTTATTTTTGTACTGACAGCTTGATAAGAGGAGAAAAGTGTTGTGCCTGATAATTCTATCACTCATCATTACAGGACGGGTTTCTATTAAGCAAACAGATCACTATCACTTGCTTGAATGCTGAAAAGCACAGTAATTGATAAAATAATTCGCAGACATACAATACGCAAGGGCTCTACATTTAGGCGTTTATTTATAAACGATGATTCAACTTAAATGATATTTAAACGTCAAAGATGCATTGTTAAACAGTCGCTAATCACTACTTAACTTTAAGCAACTTTATTGATAAAGGGGTTGGTTCCCATACCACAGCAGGAGCCTCACATTTGGCGTATTTGAAGACACGAATCAGTAAGAAAATCCACCATCGGAGAAAAACAAGTTTTTCACTTAAATCGTATACATATTTAATGTTGCACTCCTTAACATTTAAGAGCGGGACAAATCAATATAACATGAACGTTGAATTTTAAAATGTATCCCATGAAATTCATGTTCATGCAATCTGGTAGTTCTGTTAGTAAAATAACTGGTAATATGACGCACTCTGTGTCCACTGTTAATATTAATGTGGAATATAAAGCAGATGTTATAGTTACAGGAACAGTTACCTATATCAAGATCTCGTCACTCTGTCACATGTCTTATTTGCATCATCAGTTGGCATGAGGATGTCATGCCAACTTATATGGGGTCGGTGCAGGACATCTTTCAGTAAGTTCTTCGAGTAACCGTGGTGTTTCTTGCCGGCTCTTCTCCATAGTAAACGGCCAATTGGAACTGTGCACCTAGCTTCTGACGTTTCATAAGTAGGAGGAAAGGAGGTAGTTGGTAGGTTTATGAGAAATAAAATATTTAGATTTTTCAAGCATCTCTACATTGGCCGTCATCTCCGTAGTTCTCCTCTCAAGTCTTATGAATCTTTGGTAGCAGCATCGTATAGTGTCTTTAGACATCAACCAACAGTCTGTGTTTATACCAGCTAAATGTGTACGCGCAAATGTCCTTTCACAAAAATCTTAAGCAAGAAGGGCCGTAATTAATATAACTTTGTAATACGGTCGCGTTTCTTCTCAAGTGCAGCGAATCGAGGCTGGGATCAAAAGAGAAAAGGTGCAAAGCAGGAGTGGCTTTTTTTTTTTAAACGTTGCCCCACACTAGGAATTACTCCTGTATCGTGGGTGCGTTTACAAACATTTAAACTCACACACGAACAGCCAGACCCGGAACAACTACCTGTAGGCAATACAAATATTTGTTCCGTGCGGGAAACGAACCCGCGACACGCAACACAGCAGTCGATCGCTCAGCCACTACGCCAACGGTGTCGTCAATGTCGTCGTTTTAATGAATAAGACTATTAATTTTATTATATACGACGCCATAAATTATGTTTTACAAAAAAATAAATTAAACCGCAAGTCATGTTCCACTTTCGATACTGTGTGTAGGAAGTTCCTACCCACAGTATTGAAAGTGCAACGTGCCCTAATAATTTCCCTTTTCTTACTAAGAACAGTGAATTTATTAGGGCGTGTTTTCATGCAGTATCTATATAGATACCTAGATACCTAGGTATCTATATACCTAGTATCCACAGTGCAGTTTCCACAGTGCATAGTTTTATACAATGGGACTGATCTCAGATAAGTTTTGGTTTCTTGGATTAAAACAAGGAAAATGTTTAACTGATCCTCTAAAAACTTTCTGAGCTTTTAATGTAGGACACTTTTTTAAATCTGCCTAGCCTTTTCCCAACTATGTTGGGGTCGGCTTCCAGTCTAACCGGATGCAGCTGAATACCAGTATTTTACATGGAGCGACTGCCTATCTGACCTCCACAACCCAGTTACTGGGTAATAAGATACCTCTTAGTAAGACTGGTTGTCGACTTTTTTAAATTATTGAATCTTTATAATCTTTTTGCGCTTTTAAGGTTGCACACTTTTTAAATAACTGAGACTCTTTTTAACTTTTTCGCAAAGTTGGTTTTAGTAACTAAGCTAGGATACACCGACCAACCAAGCGCGAGCTGAGCGAGCGTAGCGAGCGGTTCCGCGAAAGCGACCAGCGAGCGGTACGTACATGCAAGTTGGTCGCAGTTACTCGGCTATTTAGTATTAATGTGTAGACCCTAAAATAGGAATTGTTTGAGTTTCACAAAAAGAGGCGCATTCATTAGACTAGAGTGTTCACAAATATATTTGGAAGCGCAAAATAGGAATTATTGGTCGGAGTTAGTAAATACATGGCTCTACTTCAGCTTATTTTCATATATTTATATTATCGAAATGCTTGTCGTTGGTAAACGCATCACTTGAGAACGACTGGACCGATTTGGCAATTTTTTTTTTTTTTGTTTCAAAATGTTCGTACTTAATAGTCGTTTTTACGGTGAGAAAAATTAGAAAAGTTTCCCAGAAAATCTTGAAATTCTTATAGCTATATAAAAAATATTAAAATTCGAACAGGATAACGCCAGTCGGTAGTATAATATGAAAATAAGCTGAAGCGGTGGTCATAGTAACATTATAACGTGACATGTGAAGCCGCATGAAGTTTACACGTTTATTATGTATTTATTGTACATTATTGGTACGGTACATAATTTACATAGCCACTTGTTATACGTGTGATCTGGGGGCCCAAAACGGACGTAGTATAAAAAATATACCTATTGTAAAATATGACAATCATTCATAATTTTTTTTTGCGAACCCTAAGAGTCGAGTAGGACCTACTTTTTTATATTTAAAGATTTAGTAGATATATGTAAATATGAGATGGTAATATACATTATTATAAATACGAGGTGTCTTGTCCCCATTATTCTTTCGGGGATTATGGATGTTTAGCTAACATTTTGATCAAATATAAATAATCCTATGTAGTTACATGAGATTTTAATATGTTATTAAACCGTGGGTAAGTACAGACGCTACCACATCAAGCTACCACAATCTGTCAAATTTCTTTAATAGATTTTCAACTTTATCGCTAAAGTATTAAGGTTCAAGGTAGATTGGGAAAATTTGACATTTTCGGTTAGCTTGACCTGCAGCTGGCGTCTGTACATAAAATTTTAATTTATTTTATTTAAAATTTATTTGCTGCTTGTTTTAGCAGAATTTTCATCTAATTAATTTATAATTATTTAAAGATCGCTCTTGGCGATAAGACCGCCCATTGTGTGCCCCTTTGTAAAATTTCTATATTTATGTCTGTAATTTATATGGTGTACATAATATAGAGTATTCTATTCTATTTTGAATTAATATGACTCCGTAATACACATTGACGTCATACCTACTTACCTAACAACCGTAAAATCAATTATTTGCAACCTGTTGAAACAGGAACACAAACCATTATTAGGTACCTACATTTAGGTATCTAATAATAAATCATTTCCGAAAAGCTAAAACTAAACTTTAGGTGAGTGGTGCACAAAGAGCTTCTCTTCACTAAATCAATGTGCCTGTCGCATTGCTACTAGCAATAAGTTGCTTATAAGCTAAAGTACTGAAGTTACTACTAAGTTAGCGGACATTCCAACTTCATTCACGAGTAAACACAACATTATACCTAATGAATGAATGCCTAATGATACACAACCGAAATTTTATTGAAGTGTCCGTTTGTAATGTCAAAATAACAGCATTTAAATGCATAGTATGAAAGTAAATACGGTACATATTCAAAACAAAAAAAATAATTGTCCATCTGTTTGTTCCGGCTAATCCCTGAAACGGTTGGACCGATTTGACATGACTTTCACTGGCAGATAGCTTACACAAATACACACACACAACACTTATTTTTATTTAAAAAAGAGAATTTGGGTTTCGCGCAAATAATAAGAATCATGAACTCCAATTTATTTTCTGAAATGCACGCGAACGAAGTCGCGGGCACAACTAGTATTCTAAGTATAAATCTTCACAAAAACAGCACATAAATCAACTAAGCTCAATTATAATTAGGAAACAACTATTTAGTGGATCTGAATAATTAACAATGATGATTGGATCGTGAACTGTCTAACTCGATTTTTCAGAAATTCGAAGTGTTGACCGGATTAAACGATAACCAATCAATTAGTAGCAATTTACAAACAAGATATAAACACGTTAGGTACATATATTTTTTACAAACAAATAATATATTTTATAGAGCGTGATATTGCCATATCATGCTCAAACCACCACAAGTGAAAAATAGGCACGAAAGACCACAAACTAATAGCTTTTTAAAAAAATCCATTCGCCCAACAGTATAGTTTTAGCTAGAACCCCGCTTATACCGAAACTGGGATAGCAGTCATAGTTCCTTGTATTAATTAAGTATGTACATTCGTACAAATTCCTGGCCATTTGACGCAATACCCACCGACCTACATCAACACTTGTTAGCTAGCCACAGAACTAGGTAATTAAGATCAGTATCTTTTATATTTCGTTTAGCAACGATTCTAAATACTCATGTACTTATTTAACTTTACACATGTTCCTGCCAATTGCCTGAGCTGGCGACATGTAATAAATATCTGAACAAATGAGTTTTCCGAAGAAAAACCTATTAACTGAAACTCAAAGCATTTACCTATTTCTAATAAACCAATAACAAGCACTTTTGAATTGTCAAGGGATCGGTCAATCAGAAAGATGAAGCTAGTTGCCCATTCCGAAGCGTAGTAGGTACCTATGGAAAAGAACGGGCAAGAAACTCTACTCCTAACGTGGGATACATACTAAATATCTACCCCCTGTGAGTCTTACCTCATTTCTATGATACCTAATGAGTAGAGGAAAGTCTAGACGACCATCTGCCCTTGACCAACCCCTGAGCTGGAAGCTGGGTCTCGGGTCTGGCATCATACATGCCTTCTTCCCATGCGGATAGGCAGAAACTACAGAAGGCCACCTCTGATAATGATAATGGTTCATGTTGTTAATATCTGACTTCACTATGGACGTCATATTTCAGTGTTCCGTCGTAGAGATAAGTGTTTAGATGCTGCTACTCTTTCAGGGCACTGAAACAGTAAGAGTCGCTGCCTATTAAATGAAGTCACTCTAATTTATAACTTCACAATGCTTCACACGGAAAAGTAACTTAGGTTTGCGACTCGACGATCCATTTTCACCAAAGAGATCGGAAATAATCGGGATTATGGAAATGATTAGGATGGAAAATGAATTTACCGCTATAGGTCGTAGAAAAACCTTGAGTTTCAGAAAAACAGGCTACGAACGGTTAATCTAGTTCACGATTAATATTAAAACGGTACTCGTTGCGTATCTACAACACTTCTATTCACTTTTTCCCATTCGTTTTTCATAAGAAACCCATCTCCAAGGAAGACAAGTTTTTCTTGTTATTTTCGTTGATACGAAATAAATGTGGTCTCTCAACACGTGTTCACATGCGTGGACTTCCTGTATTTGACTTTTAAATCCTGCTTCTTGTTGTTAAACACTAAAGGAAAAATTTTGGCTATATGACGCAAACTGCAATTTAATTAAACAATATTTGCTTTTAACTTAGTTTATTTTTGTAGGTAGGTACTTACTGAATGTACTCCCAAACTATTAAAAAGAACTACTTATGTGACTAGACCGTTTCTTATCTCTCTATCAAGAAAGTTAAAAGATAATGTTACTTATCTCATTGAAAACGTATCAAAGAAACAATATTGGGTAATTTATCAACGATAACGCAATATTTCATAACACTATGAAGTATCAACATCGTCTTCAGGTTATTTTGGTCACATATCCATTCCTACAAAGATAAAACACATGTAGATAACCTACCTACCCATATTTTGTAAGTAACGGTGATATTGATTTAAATTATGTTTTATTCATATTTTAGGGGAACGTATGCTGAATTTGAATTTTGATAGATCAACATGACACGTGCAGCTCTCAACGGCACTAACCACGTTTTTGCTAAACATAGGTATCCTCAATACATAAATAATGTCAATATATACCTACAATAAAATGATTTGGTGGAGGAAGGATTAGCGAAGAACATTGAATTACAATTCCATTAAAAAGCGATACCTTTTCTCATACAAAAGATAACAGAATTTTAGAACCCAAGAATGTGTCAGTAACAGATAGTTTAATACTCATGACACAACATGCTGACAGGCTAATCTAACCTTGGTGAAATGCACGAAAGTGAAAAGAACCAAAAATTCGAAGACACGTGACACCTACCAACTTGCACGGGGCCCGCGAAGTGGATTACAGCCCACTCCCTCTCACTGAGAGGAGGCCTGTGTCCCAGCAGTGAGAACATCATAGGCCGATTATGCTGTTATGCTAGGTATCCTCAATACATATCAACACAAATACCTACCTAGAGAATAAAATTATGTAGTGGAGGAAGGATTAGCGAAGAACATTGAATTGCCATTCCATTAAAAAGCGAGACCTTTTCTAACAGCAGAGATTTAACTATTTAAAATTCACATTAATTTAACATTTATATGTATCTATGTTTTAATTTGGTAAACCTCCGCATAATAAATCACAAACACTGGTTCATCTTAGTTAATGTTGAAACCCAAAGAATATTTATTGGACTTCCCACGTAGGTAATGTATCTAGTCCAAAACAAAATATCTTCTAAATTGTTCACCGAGGGTTATCAATTATCAAGGAGCTGGCGGAACTGATAAAAAAATGTTTACTTAGGAATGTTAAGCGTAGTTCCAATCACAGCACCAGGGCCCTCAGTCAAGATAACACAGTTTTAGAACCCAAGAATGTGTCTGTAGCAGATAGTTTAGTACAAAAACATGCTGATAGGCTAATCATTTCACAAAGGTTTGAGCAGTGATCAACTAAATGAGACAAGAGTCGAAATAAGGAACAACACTTATGATACTTAATCCCATCCCATCCAAACTGCGCAGCAAATGTACATTTAGCGCTGTTATTATCTTGAAAATAGATAGGAAGCCGGAAGAGCCGCTGCATTCCACTTACTTTTTGGTAGGCCCAAAACACTTCAAACAATCTGATCAACATAGATGTAGGAACAACGATTAAAGATAATACTACAAAAACATTGGCTCATCAATGTTTGACACTACTAATAAATGACTGACTGACTAACCAATTAACCATACAATAATTTAATTATAGATAAAACAAGCGATAGGCGGGGCATAACATTTTGATTTGTACAAAGATCTTTAATAGACTGCATTTTCCTCAATTCACCACCTTAGAATAACAAATTCATTAGGCGGTCTTCTCAGAATCGAGCAAGTTGTTACGTACGGCTACACACCAAACTATACTTAACCAGTATAAGCTGACTTCTGATTGTACGAAAAACCAAAAAATGCGAGGTCAGCTAAAACTGGAAATGTACCTATAGCTTGGTGTATAGCCTTGTGTACAGCATTTAAAATATGTTATTGACACAGTTTTAATGTGACTTTGTCAACTGTTTCGGAAACAAAACTTGAGATGTTTTGAGAGATCTACATTAGAATTTTGACAGCCTTAAAGCCGATTCATTAAGGTATGATAGACGACTGAGGATGAATTTCACCAAACTTTTATCCGTAGAATAAGTCTTATCCTAAGAATTTTGTAACTTTTGTAAAATTTTCCATACCTACTAGAACTGTCAGACATCAATTTTATTCCACGAATAAAATATATCTGGCTTTGGTAAAATCAGCTCTGAATAGTTTATTTGCAGATAAAAGGATCAAGGATTCTTACAACTAATTAGATCGTGAATGTCGCCTTTGTTGCGTTGTTGACGTTGTTGCATAAAGGATATCATTTAGGATTCGAACATTTTGTACCCGAAAATTAAAGTGCCAGAAAAAAAACCGGTTTTCTTATGGGAAACAACACCCTCAACATTGTTTACTACTACAATGAGAGTATACAATTAACCGTTCCGCTGCTCTTAAGTTTGAAAATACTAAAAGCACATTTGAACCTAAAATGTTTCGAGCATTACATTAATGTTTAAAACGAGAAACGACATTGCTACCTCATCATCATAATTTCAGCCGGAACACGTCCACTGCTGGACATAGGCCAAGCATCGCCACTTTGACCGGTTCTGATACTCGCATCCAGTGAATTCCTGCGGTCTTCACCAAGTCATCGGTCCAGCTTGTGGGAGGCCTTCCAACGCTTCGTTTCCGATACACGTAGCCTCTCTAAACCTTTCGGCCCCATCGGCCATCTGTTCTACGAGCCATGTGCCCTGCCCACTGCCACTTAAGTTTGAAAAATCTTCTGGTTATGTCGGTTACCTCTGTACTCCTGCGGATCTGTTCATTTCTGATTCGATCACGTCGTCAGGGAAACTCCAAGCATAGCCCTCTCCATTGACATTTGGGTGACTTTCAGCCTTCTAATGAGGCCAATTGTGAGCGACCACGTTTCAGTTCCATAGGTCATCACTGGCAACACACACTGGTCACAGAAACGAGAAGATATTGCGTAGCTTCCCGGACGTTGCCCAGCAGAGTCGGATTCGACGATTGACCTCTTTCTCGAAGTTGAACCTACCTAACTGGACAGTTTTGTCCTAGGTAAACATTTGACATGACGTTCGTTTTGTCCATTTTAAGACACTCTTTCGGAAGCTCTAGGTACTGAGGTCACCGAGCATTGCACTGAGGTTTTCCATAGTCTCAGCCATGACTACTATATCGTCGTCTACCCAAAGGTGAGTGGCGTACTCGCCATTGATGTTGATACCTACCCCTTTCCAGTACATAACCTTGAATCTAGTCGCAGTCTCATCTCGGCGACAAACAAATGTCAAAAACCTGTCAAAATGTAGGGAAATTAGAAGAATTTTGGACAGATTGAGACTGAGATTAGAGGGGCACTTCTCGAAATTTTAAGAACGTTCACAGTCTGATCTCAATCTGTCAAAAATACCTAACCTAACCCTACTAACCCTACTGCAATGTTTGTATGGGAAAATTTAAATGATCAATATCTTTGAAACTACGCGAAGTTTCTCCGTCACAAATTCAGGTTATCATTATCGTCCCCGTCACAAAATTTTGAACACATTTCGAAGGTCGTAGATCATCAGAAAGCGGAAATACATGTGTCCAGCCAGCTTGAACTCAGGCTGGCTGGACATTAAGTTTCTATTGATTTCTCGTAAACCCTTACATGTGACGCCATAAATCAAACGTTATTACTGTTACACATTGCGTCACTAAATGTTAGTAAAGGAACCATATTCGAAAACGCTCCCGTTATTGAGATTCGGAAGTGCCAGCCAGAAGTTTTATACGTAAACTCAAGCTAGCTGGACACAGATTTTTGCATTTTTCTATTAAACCGCTGTACGTATCACAAAACTTTTAGCTCGATGCCTGTTACAAATTTATGTGACGCCCGTTGATATGCAAAAAGTCGTCAAAATCACTTCGTTATCGAGATTGAGACACCAGCGAATAGTAGTTTTTTCAAGTTGACTGGACACGTTTTCGGTCGATTATCTAAGATTCTGTAGCGTTACAAATTCTGAAATAAGTGTGTTTAGCTGTCACTACTGCCAATAGGGCACTCCTATTGGCCTAGTTAAATTCGAGCTATTTTGAAGATTTGTCCAGCCAGCCTGAGTCACATTCTTTCTCGAATGCTTCAGACAAGAGGAACACAGCACAAAACAATCATTATGGAGATAAATAAGCGAAGCGGATTATACCTGTTAATTGTTATAGGGACTACCATAACTGCCATTGATCTAGCGAGCGGTGTTAATGAAGATATAGAGTCCCAAATACAATGTGACAAAATTAACCGAAGCAGAATTTAATAAATCGAATATATTTTTCTAGAAGCAATGGAACATACCCAACTTAGGCGAAATCACGTAACAATATACTAAATAGTAACAAATGCAACGTCTGTCAAATGATTTACCGTCTGCGGGGTCCAAACTTGATTGAGATAAATTGACATTATACAAATTGTAAATGACGAATTGATCACCCTTCGTGAGAGATGTCTTTGTATTCAATCGGCCATATTGTCGCTGATTGGTAGAAGTGGTTCTTACCAACCTGTAACTATGTCAGCGAGGGCAATGTCAAAGGAAGGAGCGACTAATCAACATGCAACGGCTTCGTGATACTTGGGTATTTAAATAGAAATATATAATAGCCAAAACATCTGCGTTTTCTAGCGGATTATAAGGAGTTGCACTGCACCTTCGAATATAATCAAAGCATTCACCTCCAATTTGTCGATAAGAACGCTACCGCTGGAAGTCTCATGTCAGACAATCCTTTCGCCACTTTTCAGGGAGAATTCTTGGTATACATAAAATGGATGTGGTGGCCACTTGCAAAAAGCAATAACATGAGGGATGATGATTTTTTTTTTTAATTAAAAAATATTTGTAAGGTAATATTACAAAAAAAATAAAAGCTTGAAACATTGCCAAGTTATAAGCGTTTCAAAATAACTGCTAGACAAAGATGGCACTATCATAGAAGCGATATCTCGAGTATGTAACTTCACACTAGCGCCATACTTTGTCCGTACCGCGCAACAAGGACGGAAATAATTCATTCCAAAAACCTTAAAGCGTGTAGCTCGATTATCGCATTTTACTATGCCTTCTTTGAAACTACATTATAATATGTTCGAACATTTCTAATATTAGTCATCATCCCTATTGAACGCGATATCTACGTTTCACTGATTAAATACGCACTAAAAAGGATACAAGTGTTGTCACACTCACTTTAATTACATCCTGTGCCGCTGTGCTCTAAAGTTTTAAAGATATAAAAGTAGAAACTGACTGACCGACTGACTGACATATGAACGCACGCACAGCCGAAACTACTGGGACTAGGAATGTGAAATTTTGCAAACGGCTTCTTTTCATAATGTAGGGGCGCACTAACGGGTTTTGGTTATTCAACCTTTAAGAGGGTGAAACGGGGGCACTATCCGAACGCGCCCCAAAAGGTGGTAGCCGTAAGGCTGATCCGGGGGTACCGCACGATCTCGGGCGAGGCGGCAAGCCTCCTTGCCGGACTGCCACCACGGGATCTGGAGGCGATAGTCCTCGAGCGCCTGTATGATTGCCGCGCGGAGGCACTACGTCGGAGGGAAACTCCGCACCCGCGGCAAATCGCGGCGGAGCGGACGGACGAGATGAGAACTACAAACAATCAATTACTAATTAGATAATACATAATATAATCATCATTGTGCCCGTGATGTTTCTATGATAAATATACATTCATTACAATCCCCCCCCATTAAGATAGGGGGTTGTCTTTACATTTATTTATTTAATCACTTACAACTATTATTACAGGTACATACAACCCATTGCAATAGTGAAGCAAACCTAATAATATTAACTTACTTTCCCCCGTGTGACCCTTGAACATTCATTATTGACGCATTGTGTTATCTGTACAATTTTTTTAATTTTTTTTTTATCATTGTCCCTCTCAACCAAAGCACTTGCCATTTAATCTCTTCACCACCCTTCGTTGACTGGTAGAGAATGCCTAAGGCGTTAAGTCCGCCTTTGTACCTTTTTGTGCGAAAAGTTTATATAAATAAATATATAAAGGACCCTCATTCCCATTAGAATAGAGAGTTCTGTCCGATATGTTAAGCTAGCACCATCTCGGTTACGTGTGAACATTAAAGCAGTCTTAGATATGTTTAATTGCTGCTTTCGTCTGCTGTTTTATTCTTCGTAAACACTCCTTCTGCCACAACCCGAACATTACACGAATACTATACACTATAATATACAACGTGTCCCAGAAATCAACGTCAAGCCGAAAACGGGCAATAGGCCAAGTCGTGACAGTTATTAAAAAATATTTTAAAAAATCTTGGTCATGTACTTTTCAAATTTTATGGATTCAAAAATAAATCTTAAAAAGTGACACCCTGTGATGTTTTTCAAGTCCTGTGACTACAAATATTAACTTTTCGAGTTTTTTTTCCGTGACGTAACCATGAATACTAAACCAACAAATAACTTTTTTTCTCCAATTAAGAAGTAGCAATTAGTAAGTGGCATACCATTTTGGAATCCAGACTAGACGCGCCATCTTTTAAAGTTACTTGCCAAAATAGTGTCGTACATTTTTTTTACACTACACGCGGTTGAAGTTGATTGATGTAATAGTTTTGAATTCAATGTTGGGCAAAAATCTAACATTTTATTTACAACTGAGGTAGTTATGTTTTAATTTTTAACTGTTTTTTAAATTTACAGAAGGGTTATTCATGTTTACGTCACAGAAAAAAAACTGACGAAAAGTTAATATTTGTAGTCACAGGACTTGAAAGATCATCACAGGGTGTCACTTTTTGAGATTTATATTTAAATCCATAAAATTTTATAAGTACATGACCATTATTTTTATTTTTATTTTTTCTAATAACTGTCACGACTTGGCCTATTGCCCGTTTCCGACTTGACGTTGATTTCTGGGACGGGTTGTATAGGTAACTAATATACTAATACTTGTTTAGCGAGTGTGAGGAAAGCATCCAACACTTTCTACTAGATAATATATTATAACACCATCGATTGTATAACACACATAACATGGCGCCTGTAATTCCCGAAGGGTTAGGTAGAGGTGCACCTATAGTACCACCCACATTTCCCTTAATAGGTAGGTATTTTTAACAGAGTTAAAAAAAAGGAAGAGTTTCTCAATTCGGTTGTACTTTTTTTTTGTTCATTACCTTCATAGATATAGGATAGAAGGAGATATGCCCTGTAGTTGAAAATGTATTAGAACTCCATGTCGTTAAGACGATCCCACTACCGCGCCACTACTACACATGTAGTTCAGTAAAAGCAATAGATACAAAGTCGCGCACATACTTGCAATTCATAAATCAGAACGTACTACACAATCAATTATAAACCTTAACTCATCAAACATAGCGTGCAAATACCATGCACCAATTGGGATTCTGAAAATAATATAAATAAAAAACGTTATGTCCAGAAAATATTATATTATAAATCAATAAACATAGCAAAAATAAAATTTTGGAAATAAAATTTTTTAACATTATAAATTATACCTACATCTCAAGGGTCTTCCAACCGGATTTAAACGTCATCTTTTTAGGTCTTCCAACTGGGTTAAAACGGTTGAAAAATTGTAAAATTATGTAGGTATATATTCGTGGGTAATCGACATTGTCGTCGATAGCCTACGTTAGTGGATCTGCACAGCCACATCACTAACTGGCCGCCGCAACCAGCACCGGCCGCGGCCGTACCATGCGATGCAACGCATAAAGTATCGTTTTGTGATTTTTACATTGCTTGTCTAGTCACTTAGTGACATACTTAGGCAGTGGTTAAGTAGCAATGTATTTACTGCGAAAATAGTACAGTCGTTGCGTGCAAGAAATATTTTACAATTTGTTGTTTTTCATGATTTTAAAGATAAATATAGTAAAATACTTATTAGTATATGGTAAGTGATTCCATGATTTACAAAGTTTTGGTTTTGGCTTCGGGTTTTACAAGAAACCACTGAACAATGCATTCTTATATTTTTTCACGATCACGGTCGAAAGCGCACTAGTTCGCGGAGACGGCCATTTGCCTAGTGCATGGTCATTTCGGGCATGACCGACCGGGCATGGGTTTGGCCGCGACGACCCAGACACGCCTCCTTGCCACTTCTCCTGTTTTTCGTTTCGGATGTTGGTGGCACAAAACCAAAAAGACGACTTCCGAAATTCAAGTTATTCTTCACTTTAGTGTTTCTTGGAAGTCGGTTTTTTGTTATTTATGTAGATTAATGAAGAATTTGAATGCCATTTTATACCAAACAGCTATAATTCTGGCACCAAATAAACAATAAATAGTAAAGTAATCACGGCTACCATGCTGTCGCCACAATATAATTATTGATGTTGTTTGTAAAACTACCAAGGTGCTCGAATCCTCTCTCTTCGTGCATTGTTTATGTATGATCCCTTCCCAGTGATCTATCGACCAATGTTCTGGAACGTGGGAAATATTGACGCGTAATTAATTGACGGTGTTAAATTTGTTCTTTGGACTGCTGCAAAATATTAAATATTCTGCATTTACTTAAGAATTAAAGCTCTCTTCACACACCAAAATCATATTTGCATTACCTCCACACCTGTTAAGTGTTCCAAACCATACACTTCTTATGCCTTATGTGGACTATATCTTGCTAGTAGTATTTCTTATTAGTTACTATGTTAGTGCTTGACAACTTTAACTTGGAAAGTATCGCTCTATTAGCTAGCTACCTATTTTATTCGACGCAACCCATACTTTCATCCATAAAGCCGTATGAGCATAAGGATCCTATAATGGGAGCCGCAATTCGGTAAGCTTAGTACTCTGCAAGGACCGGTAAATAGATAACACACAAACACTTACAGCAAGCGGAAAACCTTGTGTTGCGAAACTTAGCAGAGTTGATTGATTAATCTAAAAACTAACTGAAACTTTCAGGGGCCTGCCAGTCTGTAAGTCATATACCGACCAAAACCCGTACAAATACCACAGGTTTCTCCCGTTCAATACCTACTGAGTACATTGTTACAAGCAAAACTATTGGTCGTTGTTGGTCCTTATATATATAGGTACCTACTTAATCATAAAATGATAAACGCAATCAATCTAGCATTTTCTGTCTCAAATGGCAAGTAGCTTCACTTGGCTTGCATGGAATTCCTCAGAAATATTACCTACTCCCAGAATCACTCTTGTCGAATATTCTCGTAAATCGTAGCGGCCGATGAGCTTCGCGCTACCAATCAATCAATAGAATATCCAAATCACTAGTCTGGCTGATTTTTAGACTAGCTGGAAACAGACAAGCAGACCAGATCAGTAATATTTGGTTTATATTTCTAATCAATTTTCAGTTATTGCTGCATAGACTGTTTTTTCGTGTGAATGGGCGTTACCCGCCTCGGGAGGTTATTGACATCGTGTAGACTCCAGACTAAACCCCACGGTGTATGATTCGTGAGCGGGGGTCGATCGCGCATGCTCCGTGCCAACCACACCACACCCTACGAAGCAAAAGACGCCATGTTGTTCTTTCCGTTCCCAATGAACAATGACTCACAAACCATGAAATTACGATGGGGTTTTTCTTAAAATGACCAAACTAACACAACCACACGCACATACTTACGCATGCATAATTAATTAGATACGAAAATTCACAAAAATCTAAATAAAGTTGACAAGTTTACGCTTTCTGCGTGCACTAGAGGAAAGTGAAAAAGTGGGCGAGTCGAATGAGGTAATATTAGTGCGTTAAACTAGCGCCGCTCACCGGCCGCACTCACTTTCGTTCGTTGAGATAACCAGTCTAACTGCCAGTTAGAGCTCAATACTGTTATTAAGTATATCTCGGATTCTTGGTATTAAACAACCCAATTAGCGTTTAAATAAATTAAAGAGGAACATAAGGAGAACAGATTCTAGCAACAGGGACCAGACAAATTAGTTGTGACTTAGATGAATTCTGAAACTGGGTTTCATGACCACATACAACTAATTTAATTTAATTTCTGGAGACAAGACAAAGAAGAGCATTGCATAAATCAGCATGATTCTAAAGCAGTAAGGCATAACCACTAGTCATATTAAGAGATAGTTCATGTTCACCAACACCCATAGAGAGCCACCAGACTTGCCTACTTCATGGAACAGAATGCATTACATTACACAATAATTACACATTAATGTACATTTTATAGAGGTTGTGGAAGGTCATGTATTTGAGGTAAATGTATAATTACTTGATTACAATGAAATAATTGCAAGATATACATGACTAGACATTTTTTTAAAAGTAGGCCAAGAATGTGCTATTATAATATTCTACACCTAACACGTTTGACCCGAAATCACCTTTACTAAGTTGTTTTTATCAATTTCTGGTGGGATGTTTCATAATCACAAAGCTATGGCTTGCATTACACCTTTGTCACCTTTTTTTATCCCATTAGGACACAGAATACAGTACTTACGCATTAATAAGCTAGATTTTTATTTTTACCACACCGTCTCAGTTTCTAAATAACTGACTAACCCATAAAAAAATGCTAGTATTAACAACTGCAGTTTTGTATCCATATTTTAACAAAAACTGGCATAATGACCACAATCCCACCCAACAGACAAAGTGCTAAAGCAACCTATGGTAGCACATAAGGCTACATTTAAATCCTACTAATTCTTGATCCAAAAACAATGATCTGATAGAGCTTGGTATTCCATAATTGTTGCTAGAATAAAAAAGACATATTATCATGTGCACATTTTAAACATTTTACCTGATCCAAGATTTGTGAATTTGTGTCATAAGTATGAGCAATAATACATTCGATGCACCATGTAGCGTGGTCTACCAGCCGTGAGCTACCTGTAGAGACGAGCTTCTGATATGAATCAAGTTACAAAAGCCCGGAACTACAGGGTAGATCACGAATGGGACATATGGTATGGTGTTGCCCGCTGTTTTCTGGAAATCCATGACAAAGAACATATTTAACATATGTTCTGAATGTACCACATAACCTAGGAATAAGTTAAACATAACAATATAATGTAGAGAGTAAATGTAACGTGTACATTGTGTTTTGTTCTGTAAAATGTATAAGTACAAGAGTATGTAACACCACAACATGAAAATTGTAGAAATCCAATCATGTTTTATCACAAATTATAAGTGAATTTAGTAATTGCTATTCGATTTGTTAGGCTAACAATAGCTGCCATGATAACTAATTTAAAGGCCTTCATCACTGGTTAAACC
The DNA here is from genome assembly GCA_947507525.1 of Apamea epomidion. Lineage (NCBI taxonomy): Eukaryota > Metazoa > Arthropoda > Insecta > Lepidoptera > Noctuidae > Apamea > Apamea epomidion. Next base: position 19,953,780 of record OX382225.1, on the reverse strand, counting down.
ATGACGTATTGGGTATTTCCAACACAAGAACATGACCCTTATTCGAAGATCTGCAGTAGCACGAGCATAAATACACATAAGAAATGGTAAAAGAACGACTTACCTTACAACGCAGAGTGGTTACAGCTCCACGGTAAACAGTCCCATTACTTTTACTTTCATGCGTTAACGTGCTCGCGATCCAAGCTTCACACCGTACTTACTAACAGCCACGAATAACAGGACTACAATTAATGCAAAAGCACCAACAATAAAACTACAGTTGTATAAAATATTGATAAAATATGATGCTTGCTCCAAATTGGAAGCCACTACTTCGCTAATGACCGAATTAAATATTAACTCGTTGCCGCAACAAGAACTCATCACAAATTATGTTTATAACAAATTACACTTAATAAAACAATGAAATGTATGCCAGAATTGATTTAGTTAAAAATTTACCTAAATTCTTTAATTTTTACTATCGGCATGTAAGTAAACACCTGACAATGACAATATATTTGACAAATTGACAGACAACCAGTGTTGCCAGCATAATTTCATTTGTTTCTGTAGGTTTCTGCCAAACCTAATGGTAAAAAAATCAATAAGATTATTTCCGGGGTGATACACAATCTTGCTGACTGGCAAAAGTTGCCAATGTTTACGACGGCATGATGCGGTATTTTTTTATCGTTTGTTCCGACACGAGCTTGATACAAGAGAAAACGGTCAAGAAATTCACGTTTGCAAGACAGATGTTAGGATATTTTTTATGTTGATATTGGAATAAATGGTTCGATCAAGAATATGATCGGATCAGAAATGCTACATCTCGTTAAACACGTTGTACGTAATTTTACCTTTTACACTAGACTACGTATATTCACAACAAATACAGAACTTTTTCAGAGATTATTATGTAGTAGACGCGATTTAGAAACTACATACCTTCTCTAATCTTGAGATTGGCGACGACGTTCCTGCAATTATGTATGTTCTCATAACAAAAGTCAACACTAACCCATTTTGCTAGAGGAATGGTGATTATTATTATGTGAATAAAAATCGTGTAATACTGTGTCCTCCACTGTTTCATATCAGGCTAATACAAGAAACCTTTGCTGTAATAGGTCACCGATTTGTAGTTTCCGCAAAATAAAAATAAAATAGTCAATAATCATTTATATTGACACAAAATTGTACAGTTAATTAATTATAAACCAATCAATATCATACAAAATATGAAAACTGAAAGTAAATGCGAAATTTTAACACATACAATATGCACAAACTTAGTAATAATAGACACGATACATACATACATTTTTAAAGAACTTAAAAAAATATATATATAATTATGTAAGTATTAAGATAAACAAACAATAATCATAATTATTACTACTTGTCAATAAAAATTAATATATTAAACACTGGTGTGCATATTTTTCAAAGTTTACCTTTGAAGGAATAATTTCTTAAAGCATTGTTTAAATGATTAAGGTCCATATCTGTTGCGACATCTAGCCACAACACATATATTAGAAACTACTATTTGTGATCCTGTCATTTGAAAACTTACCAACTAAAATACTTGCAATAAGTCATATATAAAACGCAAGTCTAGGAAAATAAGTCAATTTAAATTAAGTTTTATAAATAAAAAGTATAGCTAATATTATAATATTCTTCTCTGAGGCAGTATCTGTATGGGAGAAGTGGTAATAGGTTTCTTTGGGCTAAGCTTATTGGGAGATCTCATTACCACATCAACAGCTCTTCTTAGTATTTGGTGCTCACTCTTCTTATACTCTTCAGTTATTTGAGACAAATCCAAGTCAGCATCTATCACTAAAACCTGAAAAAATAGAAAATAAGTCTGAAATAATCCAAATACTTATTGTAATTTTACTAATCTTGTTATTTTATTTTGTTTTTCACCTACCTATTATTATATTATTTTATTATCATAAAACAGTTGTCTACATTTATTTTTCTTATCAATAGCATACATATTAATTATATACACATGGTGGGGATAAATTTACTTGGTTCTTTGGTCCAATCAAAGTCTGCCATACAATGAAATTGTTTGAATTCCTGCAACCAGCCCACTCCCTATAGGGTTATTATATTTAAAATGATAAGGAATAACAGTATAAATTCCTACTAAATCTACTAATACATTACAAGATAAACCCACCACAAGTTGCACATTAAAGCATTAAAAAAGATTACAAAAAATAAATGAGCAGCACCTCTTTTCGCAGACATGCAGCACATTGGGTAATATTAAGTACATAGTAATGTTCAACTATGTGAATTAATTTTATTATATATCAGGGTACTTACAGGGGCAGGACACTCAGCGTGTTGTCTAGTAATGAGCCAGTCTTCATGTAATTTGTGCAGTTCTTCTATGTAGGACAGTGGGACACACTGCTCTTCAGATCTTGCTCTTTTCTTTATCCTCTCGAACACTACGGAGGGTGTCGTTTTCAGGTATACTGCAAATCATAGATATGTTTTAGATATGTAAAAGTATAAGGATATTATAAGGTCAATTGGGTGGGTTCAGTTATGGAGTATATAAACTGATATGGCTAAAAAGATTAAATTAATATTACAAGCATGTCATGTACACTGCATTAATTACAGCAGCATCAAGCCAATCACAATTTAATAGACAAAAAGCATGCCTGTAGTATGTATGAAATGTTCATACAAGATTAATAATGGTGATGTTGGATTTTCACAATGTGTGCATTGTAATTATCATAAGCCAAGCCTTGATGTTTCATTTGCATTGTTTTGTTGTAATTTCTATGACTATAATTTTTATCTTGTTTAATATTTTTACCTTAGCGCTCAGACTAGGAAACAAATTGATAAGCAGTTTAGATCAAATTACAACTTGTTAGAATTCTGATGTCATTGCTTTTACTTCCCTAGATCCTAAGCACCAATCAGTTATTTTTAGATAGACTATGGTTTTATCAATGTATGTGTTTATCATCTATAGACGGCCCACCTGTGGTTACATTATCAAAGCATTTATACTAACCAATGAGATCTGCATCAATATGTATCTGATTCATAATGAATCTGAACCATTCGTCAAGCACGGCAAACTCTGCAGGATGCAGCATCCCACTCCTCATCATATGCTCAACAAAGCAGTACCGTGCACTGTACAGGGAACGTTCCATCAACTTCACAGGTGTAGGAGTAGGCCTTCGATGCATGTCTAACATTGTTAGTGACACATAGGATTGGAATGTCATTGCCCATTTTGCTGTGTCCTTGTACATTAGATCCTGAAAAATAAAGTTTTGGTTAAATGAAAGATCACTCAGTGCATTCCATTACAAAGTAATTTAAAGTTTCATCAAAAAATGAGCGAAGAGGATAAATGGTATTTATGGAATGGTTCTAAGGGATTTGTCATGTCTATTGCACGTAATTTTAATTATTACAGACAAGGTTTTGAAAACAGAGGAATGAAGTGTGAAGGCGATTAGATATGTAACGATTTTCGGTCAGTGAGTCATCTTAGTTCCGACAGCATTATGTTAGCTAATGACGCAAGCACGGGGCGCAATTCGACAAAGACCCACTTACATCGAAGGTAAATACGGGCCAAATTTTAATAATCTATATGTAAAACTACCTACAACTATTATTTAAATCATACGGAGGTTGCGTTTTTTTAGAATACGATGAAATAACTAACCTCGGTAATCCTGACTGAAGCTTTTTATGTAGGTTATGTTATCAATTTATCATAAAATAACGTTGAACGCTTACCAATAAGTTCCATCCCTTCAGGTTTCTCCATTCTTCGACAGGCTCTGTCAACAACGTGATGTCCTCAAATCGACGAAAATGTTCCAGAAATGTTGTTTTGCCGCTGCCAATATTACCCTCGACGAACACAGTGAACGGTTTGGTATTCACCGCCATTGCGCTCATTTTTTGACAAAAGCTTCGGGCTGCAATTATTGATTGCAAATTGTAGTAAGATTAATGACGATTGCTGACAGACAAGGAATGCGTTGCTGACGCCGATTTCCCGCCTAAATTGTCCCAAAAAACAAATACGCGCGAACATAACCTGTCAAATATGAAATGAGTAAATACAAATACCTTTAAAAGATAAACATTGGCCGATACCGATCCTTAGCATCGCCACCAGACATTTAATCTTAAAATTATATACTATTTAATACTAATTTACTATGATGCACAGCCTTGCTGACATTGAAAATATTGATCAACGATTTTAATTTTTATTTGAGGTGAGGCATGCGCCGCAGGATGCTGTGGCCATAGAGTAAATAGAGTTCCCAGTATGTTCACAGCACAGTTCCCAGTGAGCAAAAAGAAATTAATGTTCAAAACATATTGTGTTCCTATTAAGATGTTGAAAACATACAGAAAAGAAGTTTTGCTATCAATGCCCAGCATTAAATAAAAATAAATAAATAAAAATGAAAATGATGATAAAAATATCGAAATAGTTTTATCATATAAAATATATATTAATATTTTATATGATAAAACTTTATCGTCGTCTGTTTTGTGTTGTGCTGCAATCATAGACAATAATCGCCTAACTTGAAATCAAGATGACTTGTCAAATTTCAATTGTTTTTATTTTTTACGTTTGTAACTTTAAATCCGGGTGCCCAATGACAATAAAACACAACACCCGCTGAACACCCTGAAAATCAATATTCTACATTAGGAGCAGAATCAGAGAAAAACAATCGGTCTATCGCCCTAACTTAGCGCTAACAAAGCAGACATGTCGGCATAAATAGAGGGCAATGGCCAATTCTCATGCATGCTTCTGAGTGTGACTGGGGAAGCTTATCGTAACGTAACTTTAGTTTTCACTAAATTTAAGGCTATATTTAAACTCTTATATATTTTATTATTATTCGCAAATAAAATAAGATTGTTAAGTTGATCCATTCGACAACCATTATAGCACGATTCAGACCTGTTGGCGTAAATGTAATCACAGCGGGACGAAAGAGCGCGCAAGATTTCTGCATTATAGGTGCGTTGGTGAATTGGCACTCATCCACAATAGTCACGTGAGCGAACTGTAGTGATGCTTATTTTTGGCTGGTCTGTAGGGAACGGGATTCGTAGGAAGCGACACGACGACGGCAATGGCACACGAGCACTCGCGGTGGCTACCGGGCACATACGGGAACGGTGGCATCCCGGCAGACGTCGTCGCTGCGGACCGACTGGGCGCAGCCGACAGTATGCAAGCAATCTATAGTTGTATGTTTTGGCATAACAATAGCGGTCATTGTCCTTTCCCCAATATGGTGATATATGAATGCGAAAAATAAAATATCTACAGTTTTTTTACATTCTGTAAAAAATTAAAGGGTTTGTTATTCCAAATTACTATTAAGTACATACTATAAATTTTTTACATTTTAAAGGACGTGATGTTCCTTTATTACTAAGCCTAAGTCTGTTTGTCGATCTGCCCATCTGTCTGTCACTGGGTTGCAACTTTTCAACCGCAATAGAATGTAGTTTGGAAATTTTGTTATAATACTTGTTACTCTGGGCTTTCTCGTGACAAATGATTAAAAGAAGTTACCTAAACTATTCTGTTCTGTTAGTACAGAACCCATAGTCCGTGAGTCCGACTCGCACGAACGAACAGGGTTGAGGGGTTGCCACTGTAAATAAAATCCAACTCATAATCATTTTTTTTGCGGGAAGTCCGAATTGGCCAATGATGCGAGTCCACGAATTCCATTGACAATATCGTGTCTTTCTTCTTCGAGATGCCAAAATGATTGACTGACGTGTTTATTTCTTCAGGACATTGTTTAGCCGATAACTCGTGCGATCTCATTAAAATAATAGTCGGTGTTTTTATAGTTTCTAAATTAAGTAGCATATAATCAACACACAATGTTACACACGTATTTCCTGGGTATGTTTAAATAACATAGTTAAACCGTGAAATGAATTCGTTATGTTGAAAAATTTATAGGAGCCGGCAGTAATGATTATAATAATTTTCTTTCAGGTATTTTATTGGTCGTGGGGTCTGGTTACGCCTCCTTGTACGACTCTAACTCAGACGTGGTAGACCTGACTCCTGATAATTTCGACAGACTGGTCACAGATAGCTATGAAGTGTGGTTGGTGGAGTTCTACGCGCCGTGGTGCGGACACTGCAAGAATTTAGTTCCTGAATACAAAAAGGCTGCTAAAGCATTGCGGGTACGTGTATAATATTTATGTACTCAAAGAAAAACCAGTGCTTTATTTGTAAATTCGCCAAAAGTATGTGATGAATGCATTGTATTTAGTTTCCAAGAAAAATCATGTAAGGAAATTATATTTCTGAAGTCAGGCATGAATGGTAATAAAATTCACTTATGCACATGAATTTACTTTGAGGGTAATTTTAATGTTCACATGACTGTCTACCTATAGGGGTGAAATAATTATTTCTGGAAAGTTCAATGACAGCTAGCTCACCTTATAGATCCTAATAGGCTCATAGAAATCTTATTGGACAAAAAATTATTTCATACATTTTATCTGTATGCCAGGAATCTATGATTATAGCTACAAACTTTATTGCTTATTTAAAACATGAAAAATAAACCAGTAAAAAGTGTGGAAGTTACTAAAAAGAAACAATGTTGCACAACATTTGTTACAAGTATATGAAACTATCATGTTGCCAGCAAAACTGCTATATTCCATCTCAAACCCTATATACTCCCAATTATTCATATTTCTTTAACATTCCACCTTTGGCATATTGCATCATTCTTAAATACATTATGTTAAAATTCAGTTGAGAAGAAATTAAATACAGCAAAAGTATGTACTTTTTAACAATCAAAGAAAAGTGTTTTGATTAAAAATATTAATTTCTATATCATTAACAATGTCTCTGACAATTTCGCATTTTAATACCTTTACAGAATAAAAACTACATAAATCTTGAATTTCCAGGGCATCGTTAAAGTTGGCGCTGTTGACGCTGACAAGCACAAAGGCTTCGGCAAGAACTATGGAGTTAGTGGCTTCCCCACCATTAAGATCTTCACGGGTAGCAAACACGTTCCATACAAAGCCTCAAGGACAGCTGACGGATTAGTTGATGCTGCCCTTAAAGCCGTTAAGAGCAAGGCCTATGAGCGTCTTGGAAAGAGACCCGAAGATTCCGGATCAGACAAGGTACAGGTTTTGAAAAGTCTTGATAGACTTATTAAAGGTTACATGTCCCGGACTAAAGGAAAAAATCATAATATGTGGTAATAGAAAACTCATTAAATTTTAATGATTGTATGGCATCATCAATATATTTTTTTTATTGAATACTTCTTTGCTGCTTACTCATCTGCATCCGGTTAGACTGGAAGCCGACCCCTACATAGTTGGGCTCAGCAGATTGATGGACTTCTTGCATACTATAATATTTATTTATTTTATTGCAATGCTAACTTAATGCATTTGAACAAAAAATGGGATTTATTGTTTCATTTATGGTTAGCTAAAAAAATTAATTTCAATTTTGTGCTCACAACAATTAAAACATTTTATTTTTATATTACTATTTATGCATGCCTGCTCCTTCATTTTCTATTTTTCGGCAAAGAAGAACTATAGCAAAATTTAATAACAATGGCCTGGTATTGTAATATTTAAAATTAGTATGAAATGCAGTATTTTTCATTAAGCATAACCAGCCTATAACATTCCCACTGCTGGGACACAGGCCTCCTCTCTGTGAGAGGGTAGGTTGTGGGTTTGAACCCAGACAGGCGCTTTATTTTGTGTAATTTATTTCATCACCATTGCTCTCAAAAACAGTTTAGGAAAACATTGTGAGGAAACCGGCATGTCCTAGGACCAAAAATTCGAAGACATGACATCTACCAACCCGAACTGGGCCAGCCCGGTGGATTGCGGCCCATTTTTCATTTATTAATAATTAATATCTCGATCTCTCAATCATCACTACATTCTGTTTAATCTATTCGACATAAACTGACATTCATATCAACATCTACATTAGAAACCCATTCTCAATTCATTTGAATCTAAGTCTCTTAACATTAAGTTACTACATCACAAAATTTTCACTAGCGTCCTGCGCCAATTACTTTTGGTCACAACATACCATGGAAAAAAGCCAACAGAAACACTTCAGAAACCTCTCCACCACCAACACTAGGTGATCACCAACTAAATAACAACCTGGACACATGTTTACCTGACTTCAAAACAGATGTAAATCAACAAAAAACTACAACAAAAATAATAGCTCGGATGAAAGAAGCGCTAAAAACATCTGTTAAAAAGAAATTTATCAAAAAAGTTCCTGTAACGGCAACTACAACAAACGCTCCTACAAAAACAACTCGCAAGAGAATATACCATAAGTTTAAAATGCTACAAACGCAGCTTTTTCGCGGTGATATAAAGAGTGAAGAGAAAGCGAGAATTATTAAGATTTTAATGAGGTTGAAGTACGTGCTTCAAAACAAGGGAGTTGTATATGCAAATGCGTCAGTTATCAAGCGCCGACGTTCAGATAAACGGCAGGGACGCACTCACTAACAATTAGAAAATAAACTTTCTACTAGATATTCTATTTTTAAAAGTACAACAACTACTATCCTGTAAGGGACTGATGTTGAGTAGCCTATAAGCCGTCCTCACGAATTGAGCTATCAAATGCAAAAATAATTTGTCCAATCCGACTGGTAGTTCCAGAGATTAGCGCGTTTAAACAAACAAACTCTTCAGCTTTTTTATTAGTGTATAGATTTTCAAAAGAAGTAAACTTAGAAAAAATTTAAGGCGTCCTCGAAAAACTGTAACATTATGAATTAGATTGTGGGTTTAATTATTTATATTTTAATAAACGAATTGTAATTTAATGATGCATGCAATGTTTCACACACAGTTTTTGCATTTTCTATGTAAACATGAGATTACCTGACATCCACGTGTATTCTAAAGGAAATTCAAAAACATAAATACTTTATTTAATCAAATGTTCTAGACTTGTTTGATAAGGTAAATAGGAACATTGATTAATGTGACCTTTGTGGGTTTGTATGTTAGGGGTTATCTTCGGAACTACTGATCAGATTCCGAAATTTGTTTCAATAATGGAAAGCTAGTATTTCCGAGTATCATAGGAAATATGTTATGTTAAAATAAAAAAAATCATGCGGGCGGGGTCGCGGGCCGAAGTCAGTATTTATCTATACAGAAACTAAAACTATGAGGTTTTTTCATAGGTTAAGTAATGCATTTTATACAGGGGCGTTGACATCTTATCTTCATATCTCGTAGCTGACGTGCCAGCCGTGTTTGTTATGTCAACAATTTATCTATTTTAAGAGACAAACTAAACGATCTTTATAAAGAAATAACAATGAATACTAAAGGGGTTTGAAGATTTTTATATGGAGGCTGACATACCTACTGTCGCGCCATTTTGAAAATGACGGTTCGCATGAGACCTATATAAATCAATCAATCGACTGTAGGTTTGCCACGGATCATCAAAGCCCCTTAAAATTCTGGCCACCTTAGTACCTACTTAAAAATATTGAAAGCCTCGCTCCCCAAACTTGATCATGAGACTTTGCATATTCGCGAATTTTACCGAGGGGGTTGAACCTCTTGTGTTAATCCTCGTGAAGACGAATTAACAAGACTTCTCATACCTATTGAGGCTAAGTCAGTAATAAATACTGATTAATGCAAGATCGTAAATTAAATTCGATGCTAATAGCAACTGGATATGTAGTCTCGAATCTCAGGCCTGCGTATTGTATTGTAGAATGATACTTTTTTAGAGAGTTCGTTACTTTTCTATAAGTAATCCAGTATAAAAACAGAAATCGAAGAATCTCAGACATAGCGTAGGAGGAAAGATAATATTTTGCTGTCGCATATCATGCGTCGTGTCGCCCACTAAACTCCTACGCATCCTCTCTCTTTAGAAAATGTTCTATTGGGACACGTCATTGAGCTTACTGACCTCCTTTTATGATTTGGTACCGTATATGTATATGGAAGAATGATCTAACCTCATTAGGTACCTTGTCGAAGTTTTAATTTCTTTTGTACAATGAAATGTGTACCTGCAGCACATCATACCTGAATTTTAATAAAGGCACGTGGAGTTTAGAAAAATGTTCGGTTTTGTAGAGTCTGTCACTCATACATATTTGAGTCTATTATTTTACTTGTTTTTTCTGAACTATCTTCAGCGTACACATGACAAGTTACGACACAAGAGTTCGCAATAAATTCTTCTTGTTTCTCTTGTTGGCATGGAATTATAATTTTCATATCTGTTCCTTTCATATTGTATCATACTTACAGAAAAACAATGCTTAGGTAGATGCTGTTGTTTGAGGGTCGTAAAAATGTAATAAATAATAAATTGGCGTAGAATGTAGTAAAGGAAATCATGACTATATTTTATTTCTAAGTCTAAATCTCATTTTAATTTCATCATCATCAGCATATAACAGTCCACTGCTGAACATTGGCTTCTCCTATTGCACGCATTTTAATTTAGTGATATTAAATGCCTATCCGGATATGCCTATTTTATGAATAAAACAATACACAAAAGATTGTCCATATTTTGCGTTTACTGTGCGTTGTATATGTATTGTAGACAGGTCATTAGCTTACACAATTAATTTATTTATACACAATTTTTTTTTATTCGTCTCAACAAAAGTAGATTCTTGCCAACTGTTTTTTGGAACAATAATAAATGTCCACTTACGGAATTATATTAGAAATATTGCGCACTATTTATCTGGGCTTTATATCACCACATCTTTTGTCCTCTTACATGCTATGTGTATTACTGTGTATAACTAACTAACTATTTACCATTTATTATCTTACAAGGCCAAATCGTCGGGGTCGTATTTTAACCATTTGGTGAATTCGTAAGGCTCTATTTTAAAACATAGCCACCAATTTGATGAACTCTCCAAATAACCCAGATTTTACAACACAAACACACGATTTTACAAATTCCAACCAGAGATCAATGTCAGATTTCTTTGGTTCTTAAAAATCCTTAAAACCGATTTTGAATGCTGATTTTTATCACCTAACTAAATAGCCTGTTTTTTATTGTAAAATCGAAATCACGCATTTTCTTGTATCATCCATGTTCCAGTCTAATAAAAAAATATCACTCCCATCTTCCTAATCTAATAAAATAAATTTACTCCTCCACAGTCGGATTCAGACGTGATCACGCTGACGGACGAGAACTTCAAGAAACTGGTGTTGGACAGCGAGGACTTGTGGCTGGTGGAGTTCTACGCGCCCTGGTGCGGACACTGCAAGAACTTGGAACCCCACTGGGCTAAGGCTGCGTCTGAACTCAGGGGCAAGGTTAGTAGTACAAAAGTGTTTATAACTAGCTTTGCTTGTGGCTCTGCCTGGGGGCCTAAAAAGGCCACTTTCGCAGAATCATAATAGGATAACAATATGAATCATATTAAAAATCGCAAAATGGTCACAAACTGACAATTCATAATATGATCTGTGTGCAATTCATATCACAACGAAATAACATTTAAACTGTAGAAATAAAAACACAATATGCTTAATAAAAATTGTAATGAAAAATTTACCGATAAAATTACGGTTTTAATTTTTTTTCATGCGGCAATTTTTACACCAAATATGAAATGAAACTTTACGAAAATTAGAGCAGGAATTGCTAATGATCTGCTGAGAATTCAGGAAATGAATAGCTTTTAGAGGTTTGCTTAAAGTGGCCTTTTTAGGCCCCCCGGTCTCCAGGTTAAAAGAAAACACGCAACTTTTTATCTAAAATTAGTTTAGTTTACGTAAATAATTTTGAACTAGACGGGCCTTCCCTATCCTCATTGAGCAACTGTTCCCCATTGGGGTAGGCTTGAACCAAAGAACGCCACACTATGATCTTCACATAAACACACATTTTTGATTCTAATATTATCTGGTTGTGGTCTTTTTGAATTCAAAGAACAAATTATAAGAACAGTAATTTTGTCTTGGATATTAAAAGAAATATTATTTAAGTAAGTACATAGAATAATTTAAAATAATACAAAGATTTTTGTTAACAAAGCAGAGGGATGAATGTGAGAGGAATGTTTGGTTGGCAACCAACAGTATGGGGGCACTCCATTATCTTTTATCTATATATATAAAAATGAATCCCTATTTCCCTTGGTCACGCCATAACTTGAGAACGACTTTACCGATTTCATCCATCTTAAGTTTTCTAATTCTATGTAGAAGGTTCTTACGGAAAAAAAAATGAAGAAAGTTGCTTTACGCGGAGGAAGTCGCGGGCAGAAGCTAGTAATAGATAAATTGGAATTTGATATTAATAATACCTAGATTACTTATCTTATATAAAAGCCTATATATCACCGTCATCTAATGAATATTGTAACTGGGTGATTAACAACATTGTTCAACCGGGTGATTAACAACATTGTTCATACTCATATTATTATAAAACTTGAGTCATACACAATGTGAGTAATATTTTTTAACATGAACCGTGAAAAAGTAGTTATTCATCACAGCAGGTGCAATATATCCTAGATTAACGGTATATTTGACTCGTCGATTTTGCCAAGTATATTCAAAATCTGTAAAAAAAACAATGCGTTTAGTTAAAATATACCGCACATATACAAGGTGGCAGGGACATCGACGCGCAAACTGTAACCATGGATTCAGCACATGAGTTTAGACCCCATAGCGTCGAAATTTTTCGTCGGTTATTAAAAAAAATATTGCTGTTCCATACATTTTGACCGCGTAGGTATTGCACTTTTCTATGAAACAGAAGATTTTTTTTTTGAGATCCGGCGAAAAATTTCGGCGCTATGGTGTCTAAACTCATGTGCTGAATCCATGGTTACAGTTTGCGCGTCGATGTCCCTGCCGCCGTGTATAACGACACCCGATTTACCACAAAGGGTACAACCAGAAAAAATCCTTCCTTATTTTATATTACCTCTGTTAATTCTACTTGCATTTTACGATCAGCCACCATAACTATAACTGTAAAATTAATTGTTTTATCGCGGTAATGAATCAATAATACACCATAACATATTATTCCGTTAACCAATTTCCCACTTGATGTCCTTATCAGCTAAACTTCTCGCGCTATGTGCTGATAACGCGGGTGTTTTCAAATTATCGTTTATTTAATAACTTCTTTACTTAACTACTTAATTATGGTATCTGATGTCTGTTATCATGTTTTTATGATTGGGGTGAAATTACCGAAAATTATCAGAAATGCTACTAATTTATATTGATCTTTTGATAAAACACTAAAAAAGATGCTTTAAAATATGAAATCAAGACTAAATGACCCATACGGTATCGTCTTGAAATTACTACCTATTTGCAAATCGAAATATCAGAGGGGAGAAAATGAAATAGTTTCTATTTTGCCTATCACTCCAATTGTTTCTACCTAATTCATCAAATCATACTGATCATTCACACATATTTATAGAACTACACTAAAACAACACATCCTCCTACCTTCCAGGTGAAAGTAGGCGCCCTGGACGCGACAGTCCACCAGGCGATCGCCTCCCGCTTCCAAGTCCAAGGTTACCCGACCATCAAGCTGTTCCCCTCGGGCAAGAAGACCGCCGACTCTGCTGAGGACTACAACGGAGGAAGAACGTCCAGCGACATCGTGTCGTATGCTCTTGAAAAGCTAGCTGAGAATGTGCCCGCTCCAGAGATTATTCAGGTAAGGAGATCCAAGCTTTTTTCATTGCTGCAGCTGCTGTTTGCTGTGGTCAAATCAACCAGCTACGACGCGACGAAGTTTGGTAGCACGATTAATATCCTAAAAGATATCCTCTAAAAGAACTTCAGTGTCTTCACAAACAATATGCCTGTTGAGCAGTTAATACTTATCTGCTTGGCTCGTATTCAGCCAGGCTCCCGTCAAGTTACGCACCAGCATACCGTCTGCTAAGATTTAATTACTGAGACGTAAATTTAAAAAAAATTAGATCCTCCCTTCTTGATCCATTACAGAGTTCTATCAATGATAAGTTTATTCGATAATTTTTTTACAACGTTTATGTCGAACAATTCTGCAACAAATGAATTACTAGTATACTGAGCAAAAAAAAAAAACATCGTTTCTTACACCATCGGTTTGCGGCCTCGCCTACACAGATTATGATCGAAAAACTGATTTTTTTTTCTCGTGTTTCCGCACTATTTCCAATATGTCGTTAACTTTATTGCAGTTGAGCGACTGAGCGAATATAAACATAATCACAGCTTATATAAGAACTCTGGTTTTATTATTTATTTAAGTATACATATTACCACAGCGGGTATGGGAAACCGTTATTGTTTCAAAATGTTAATTCTGAACAACAATGGGCAATCAATGGAGATTCGTCAAAGATTTTTGAACACATACTTTCTCATGGCGATTATAGAAACAAATGCATTTTTTCAATGTAAAAAGGCTGCCCAAGTTAACTATTTCAATGATTAATCCTAAGCCAATAATTGGCAGCTGTGTTCCATCCACTGTTATGTATAGAACTCGCCCCTTTTGTGTTATGCTTTCCCAAGTCGAAGCCTATAATGACATACATATAAAAATAATATTTATACAAATATCGGGTTTGAGAGAAATGTACAAAAATACAAAAATTGCCGGTTTTGATTGAGGTGAGATATCAAGTTGCATTTTCAATAGATAAGCTTCTAAAGTATAATTCACCCTGGTTCCGATTCGACTCGTGGAGATCATGACCCCCAAAATCATTCAAGCTGTCGAGAGTCTGCATGATTTACTTGCCTAACTAACTTAAGTTATTAATTAATACTTTTTGACCGCCCCCTAAAATCTTGGGCTGCGACCGCGCCTGGATTCGACTCCAATAAACCCTGGTATATTTTCCTTGCAGATGAAACAAGAGGGTCTTATGGAAATTAAAGCTTTACAATATACAAGTTTACCTGAGAATATGACGAGATACGGCCTGAGAATATTCCCAAAAACACGGTTTTTGACTGTTACTAAACGACTTTCACTCGGCCTGTTAGTAAAAGATAACAATTCATAAATCTAAATAGCTATTGATTCGACAAAGTTATCTTTAAATGGTCTGAAACGCTAAGTCCCAAAATATCGAACCAAATCATCTATCAAACCGGTTAAAAATATCTCAGAAACCATGGCATTAGACCGCGATTACATTATCATAATGATAATGACGATATCGATAAAGTACGTAATTTCTGGCAT